>CM045997.1:6619788-9019788 GCA_025175895.1 Wurfbainia villosa
ACGATGATTAGAGGAATTAGGAGTATTCTAGTTCGACTAGAATAATTTGGGGAATAAGCTTAAGTACAAACTGGTTGTTGGACTTTAAGCTTAATGAGAATTTTAGCTAATTGATTTACTGAGATTAATTCAATATGGTACCTTCTTGATTTAATAAGATTAATTCAATATGATAACATAAGCTTAATTGAATTAATAAGATTAATTCAATATGATAACATAAGCTTAATTGAATTAATAAGATTAATTCAACAAGCATGAATGCCACATAAGAATGCCACATAAGCATGCCACAAAAGCATGCCACCTAAGCATCCACCTAACCTAGATAAGGTGGAAGGAAACAAAATGGTTTTGTCTCCTTAAGTGGCCGGCCAAACAAAAGACCCAATCCAATGGAGTGCATTGAATGTGTGGAGGTGAAAGGGTTTTTCCAACCCTATAAAAGACCCCATGGAGTGGCCGGCCAAAGCAATGGTTGGTGTGGTTGTTGGGAGCTTGAGGCTTGGAGAGAGCTTGAGAGCTTATTGTTGTGTGGCTTTTGTGAGTGTAGCAAGAAGAGTAGTCTTCTTCTTCCCTTCTCTTTTTCCCTAGCTTCCTCTCCTTTAGGGACTTCTCTAGCAAGAAGTAAAGGAGAGCTCCTCTAGTTTTCTTTTGTGAGACAAGAGCTTGCTCGTGTGGATACATATAGAGGCACGGACACTTGAACGTGCTAAAGATCCAACAAACAAAAGGAAGAAGCGGAATTAACAAGGGCACGCAACAAAGGTAATCCTCTCCTATAAGATAGGCTTGGTTTAGAGAAATTTATTTTATACGAGTTTGCTTTCGCATGGATCACTTGGAAGGGATCCTAATTTTTCCGTTGCGCATATGCCATTTGGCATAAAGAATTCCCTACACGTCCAGCTCCTTGCCGGTGACCAAGCTTCAGCCGGTGATCCTCCGGCGACCCTCCTGTGATCTCCTATAGGTTTGGCATCAAGGTGAGCCTTTTCTTCCCTTGGTTGGCCGGCGCCTATCTCCTCCACCAAAGCTGTCCAGTTTTCTGGACAGCTTGTTCTCCTCTCGTCGGAGCGTCGTTTGGACGACGGTTAGAGCTCCGACAGTGGCTAACTTACTGGGGATTCGATCTCCGGTAATCCTCTGAGGTGGAGGACGAAGGATTCGTCAATTGGTTGACGAATGCCTCTCCGGAGAAGCGAGTTTTAAGAACTCGTATTAGGATCCGAATTTGGATTCGAATCGTGATCATCTCTCGATCACGTCGTCTTCGACACGAGGCTAGTAACCCGTACGAAGACGAAGCTCGTGGCTTAGCGAAGTCATCCCGAGGAACTCAACGTGGATACGGATAGAGACGATTCTAGCGAGGATCGTTCCGGTTGATGTCGTTCCCGCTACACGTCATACGAAAGGTATAACGTAGATAAATTTCCTTTTATTGCAAATTTAAATTTACGGTGCATGCGTGTTGTGTGTGTTGTAATAAATGTAGATTTATTATTTTTATTGCTTCACGTGCTCATGTTTACGTAAACATGATCGAACACACACACGCCATGTGCCAAACCCAACAAAGGGTATCGAGCCCAGTTGTGTTTCACATAATCGTAAATGGTTTTGCGATAGTCATAATGTATTTCTGGAAATTTTCTAATTTTGGAAATTTAGAAGTATTTATGGAAATTTTTCAATTTTGGAAAGTCTAGAAGTATTTATGGAAATCTTCCACTTTTGAAAAGTTGGAAGTATTTATGGAAATTGATATTTTCCATAAATAAAATATTTGATTAGATTCTGGAAATTTGTTTCCTAATTTAATCATGATTTGATTTGGGAAATCAAATCTTAAAATATTTTATTTCCATAAGTAGTTTTAATGATTTTAGAAATTGGTTTCCTAAATAGATTTTCCTTAATCAAATAATTCCATGAATAAAATATGTGATTAGATTTGGAAATTTGTTTCCTAATTTAATTATGATTTGATTTGGAGAATCAAATCTTAAACATATTTTATTTCCATAAATAGTTATGATATATAAGGAAATATATACATGACATAATTGTATGCCATGTAATTGCATTAGATGCATAACATTATGCCATGCGTGTCGTGACATGTAGATGTATGCCATGCCATGTAGATAATAGTTATTTGCATGCAAAGAGGATGAGACATAAAAACCCTTAAACAATATTAAAGCCTACACCTTCCATTAATATGGTTAGAACCAGAGTTCCGCTTTCTTGTTTGGGTTGTTGGACTCTTCCAAGCCCGACCAACTCAACATGTTCAAACCATGGAATAGTTTAATACTAATATGGTAAGAGTCGAGGTCAATCGTTAGCTTTGGTTGTTGACTCTCTCCAAGTCGGGCTAATTGGTTGAATGCGCCTAACCATATTAAAACTATTTCCGATTAATGGGTTGACTTTAACTCGGAGCATCGATTTGTTGACTCTCTCCAAGGTCGATGTAAAGGGAGGTGAAGTTGGGTGCTATGCATATGATGCATACTTGTTAATGTGTTAACAACCCGATGTATGTGTGAACATTCAATTAGTTGATAGCACATTGTGATAGTTGCATATACGTGATATGCAATCGTATAGACGATACCTACCGTCGAAGTTATGAATGGCTTGTTGGACTCTCTCCAAGGTTGTTCATAACTATGATGGATATCACCCATTCGAGATGGACCTACGATCTCCCGAAGTGATTTTGGGGTTTTTGAAATTCGAAAAATGAATGGGATTTATAAATGTATATTGATGCATTTTAAAATCATTTTCTCATATATGCTCGTTTTGTATTTCTAGATCAATAAATTGATCATGATGTCTTTGAATTTGGCGACTATTTTGGATTCGAACAAACCGACCGGGCCTAACTTCGGATCGCTTAGAAACTCGAGAATTGTTCTCAAGGCGAAAAGCTTGCATATGTCCTTGAAGAGCCTCTTCTGATCCCCTAAGGACGATGCAACTCGCATCAAATGTTGGTCTATCAAAAGCATGTGCGATTCTCGAGCTAGCGAGTTGCATCATGCTAGCGGCGATGGTACCTGAGCTGCAAAAGCAGCATGAGCATATGGATGCTAATACTATAGGTCTTCCATCTTCATGAGCTGTTCGATGAGCAAGCGAGATCCGAAAGGTTCGAGGTCTCTAGGCTCCTCTTCACTACGAAGATGCAAGAAGGTTCGCCTCAGAGTGCGCTTTGTGCTAAAGATGAACGGTACATCGAGCGCTAGCTACCCTCGGTTTTGTGATGGATCATGAGTTAAGTATTGACTTAATTCGCATTGTTTGCCCAAGAGTTTCTCACAATTTGTGATGAACTATCGGATGAACAAATTAGAATCCACCATTCCCGAGCTCCTCAATATGTCAAGATGTGGAGCCTTCGTGAAGCATGAGGAGAAGGCGGTTCATAGTTGATTCTCAAAGAAAGGTTCTAAGAGGAAGGCAAAAGAATGTAAGAAAGGAAAGAAGAAAAAGGCAAAGAAGGCGAACTAGCAAGTAAAGGGCACTTGCCATCATTATGGCAAGGAAGGCCATCGCTAAGAAACTGCAAGATTTATCTTGAGTCCATGAAGAAGAAGAAGGCATCGATGCCCCATCCTCTTCGTATCTTCGTTATTGATTGTCATTCTATTTCCTTAGACACTTGGGTATTGGATATCGGGTGTGGCTCACATATATGTAATGACTGGCTAGGCTAAGGAATAGAAGAAGACTTGTCGAGGGAGAGTCAAATTTGAGAGTGCAATGGAGCAAAGGTTGCGGCCGCCATCGAACTTATTTGCTGAAGCTCCCTAGTGGACTAGTCTTAGAACTGGACAATTGCTATTATGTTCCTTCTCTAATAAAGAACATTGTTTCTATTTCCTGTTTAAATAGAAATGGTTTCCATTTGACGTTTAGTAACAATTGTTGTTCTATAACTTTGAATGGCGTACTTTATGGAACCGAAACTTTGAGTAATGGCATTTATACGCTGGACGATTCAAAGGACATTTTCAATATCGGGGCGAGCAACACGCGTGCTCGAAAGGATAATCACATAGACTCCTATATGTGGCATTGTCGCCTTGGCCATATAAGCAAGAAACGCATGTCCGAATTACACCGATGTGGAATTCTGGAATCGTTTGAATTGGATTCATACGATACATGCGAATCATGCTTAAAAGGCAAGATGACTAAGTTACCTTTTACTGAAAAAGGTGAACGAGTGGGAGAGTTACTAGGACTAATACATACTGATGTATGTGGACCTATGTCAACTCAAGCATTGGGAGGCTATAGCTACTTCATTACCTTCACCGATGATCACTCACGGTTTGGGTATGTGTTCTTGATGAAACACAAGTCTGAAGCCTTTGAAAGGTTCAAAGAATTCAAATGAAGTAGAGAAACAACATGATAAGAGTATTAAAATACTGATCGATCGAGGTGGTGAATACTTAAGTCAAGAGTTTCTGATTATCTAAGAGACAATGGTATATTGTCTCAATGGACTCCATATACACCACAAAGATAATGGTGTATCTAAGAGGCGAATCGACCTTGTTAGACATGGTCGGTCAATGATGAATCATGCGACTCTTCCCAAGTCCTTTTGGGGCTATACACTGACATATTTACTTGTTAAATGTAATGCCTACCAAGGTAGTCTCAACTACTCCATATGAGATATGGAATGGTAAGAAACCTCATGTATCTTACTTGAAGATATGGGGTTGTCCCGCTTATGTGAAGCGGATCAGATCGCATAAATCGGATGCTAAGTCCGATAAATGTCTATTTGTTGGATACCCTAAGGAAACAAGGGGTTACCAATTCTATCATCGTGGAACAAAAGTGTTTGTTTCAAGGCATGTGTTTCTAGAGAAAGAGTTTCTCTTGCAAGAAAACAAAGGGGAGTGTCGCCGAGCTTGAGGAGGCTCGAGAGACTCAAATAGACATTGATGAGATACCGTGAGCACAACAAATGACAAACTCATAGTGATGAGCAATCCTCCGGACCTATTGTAACACCACATCTTCGTAGATCCGTAGAACACGCAATATTCCCGAGAGATATGGATTTCTCGTAAGTGAATCGAACGACGTGTTACTCATTGATGATGAGGAGCCTACCAGCTTATGGAAGAAGTGCCGATAAGTTCAGAAGGGATAAGTGGCTTGGTGCCATGAAGTCGAAATGGATTCCATGTATGAAAAACCAAGTTTGGAACTTGGTTGACCCACCAAGGATAAAGCCTATAGGGTGCAAGTGGGTTTTCAAGAAGAAAACCGACATGGATGGTAATGTGATTACCTATAAAGCTAGATTGGTGGCGAAAGGATATCGTCAAAAGCAAGGTGTTGATTATGACGAAACCTATTCGCCTGTAGCTATGCTTAAATCCATTCGGATGCTCCTGGCCATAGCGGCTCATTATGATTATGAGATATGGCAGATGGATGTGAAAACAGCTTTCCTTAATGGAAACTTGCTCGAGGACGTGTATATGATACAGCCTGAGGGTTTCACATCGGTTGATAAAACCAAGGTATGCAAATTGCGACGGTCCATTTATGGATTGAAGCAAGCATCCAGAGTCGAATATCCGCTTTGATGAGACAATCAAAAAGTTTGATTTCTCACAAAATCCGCATTTAACCTTGTGTGTACAAGAAGGTTAGTGGGAGGCAAACAGTGTTCCTAGTATTGTATGTCGATGACATACTACTTATAGGAAACGATGTTTCAATCTTACAAATGAAGGTTTGGTTATCCAAGACATTCTCCATGAAAGACTGGGAGAAGCAACTTACATCCTGGATTAAGATCTATAGAGATAGATCGAATGGTTTGGTCTTTCGCAGCCTACATATATAGACCGAAAAGCAAAGAGGTTTAGCATGTCAATCCAAGAAAGGTTTCTACCCATCGTGCATGGGGTACACCTTCAAGTCTATGTGTCCGCACACAGAAGACGAGAGGATTTGCATGAGTAAGATTCCCTATGCATCCGCAATAGGATCTATCATGTATGCTATGTTATGTACAAGGCCCGATGTATCGTACGCTCTGAGTGTCACGAGCAGATACCAGTCCGATCCAGGAATGGATCATTGGGCGGCTGTTAAGATGATCCTTAAGTACTTGAGAAGAACTAAGGATGTGTTCCTAATATATGGAGAAGGGACATGGTGATACGCGGTATACGGATGCCGCCTTCCAGATGCATAAGGATTATTCCAGTCTCTACCGATATGTATTCACCTAGAACGGAGGCACAATAAGTTGGAAAGGCCACTAAGGCGAATACATTGCGACACAAAGCAAAGGAAGCAGTTTGGATCAAGAAGTTCATCTTTGAACTTGATGTGGTCTCATCAATGATCCAAACATGTGCTTCGCCGCTATCATCTTATCAGAGAGATCATTAGTAGGAACGAAATACAAATCGAGAAAATTCCCACTGAACGGAACTTAGTGGATCCCTTGACTAAGGCATTACCTCAAAATAAGTTTGAGGGTCATGTTCGAGCTTATGGTATTGGATACCGTAGCGATTGGCATTAGGCCAAGTGGGAGTCTGTTAGTAATATATGAGAGATGTCCTAAGGCAATCGCCTTATGTATGAACCATTTATATGATAAATGAAGATTCACTATTTGAGTATACATGTTTTATGTATTTGATTGGATCTTAAACTCATTTACTAAATGTCCACGATACGATTCACAACATGAGAGAATTTGTGATTGGATCACAACTAGTGAGTATCTCTACATGTGTAATTGTGATGTATCGGAATTATCCCTAGTCGATGAATTGATGGATTTGGACACCATCAATTCTGTCGAGACTAGCACGAGGTATACTCCTTGGTGTATCCAAGCACTAATTCTCACCGGGCCGAGACATAGTGATGTCCGAGTTAATCGTGGATGCTAGTTATGGTAACTAGTTTATTGGAATGACCAAGTAAGACTTCATATGGTTCTCTCGCATATATAGATATGTCAATGAAGTTCTTATCGTGGCTTAAGTGTGATGTTCCTTTGACTTGCGGTATTCAAGTCATCTTGATCATAGAGACTTATGCTTTGACATCTTAAGCAAGCATCTCTAAGGAGATGTGGACCCGGGATGATTGGGTATAAGTCGAAGTGATCAAAGGTGTTTGAATAGCCTATAAAGGATTCACCACTCCTTGCGAGGAGATGTATACCCATGGTCTCTCGTCGGATTGTTACTAAAGTCTTTGGCCAAAGCATTACATGTTTAGAGTAAGGTACTCTTCGATACATGTGGAGTAACTAGAACTGTGAGGACGAGGAAATGATACTTGGGCTAGGTGTGACGTAGTCAGCCTAGTGGGGACTGACACAATAGACCATGTCCTGAACCAAGTGGGTATAAGATGAGTGAAGGGAATGGGGCACGAATCATTCGAGCTGCTGAAGGGTTTCAGAAATAGTTCTGGATCAACCGTTGATCTTTTCGGTTAATTGGGGATCATGATGTACTACTAGGTGCCACTCATGATCATTTTATAATTAATGGTTAATTATAGACGGCCAACATAAACCGAGAACCTATTTGGTCACACGCACAACGAGCGTAATCCAAAGGATTTAAAACGAGCTTGAGAATGGGATTCTCAGACCGAGAGAAACTAGGTTTGGTTGAACCAAACATAAAGCGAGCATGAAATCGTTTCAGTCGCAATGGAAGCGTGGATGGGCCGAGTCTTATGAAGACGTAATGGATGAACCAAAATGGTTTGGTTCTAATCCAATGGAGAAGAATAAACCAAAGGGTTTGGTTTATTTTAAACGAATGAACCAAAAGTTGATTCGGTTCGTTTTAACTTAAAATAAACCATCATGGTTTGGTTTATTTTAACTTATCTTAATGGAGCGGGTTAACGGGCCTAATGGTTATGATCCAATAACCATTAAGAGAATTAGTTCTCTATAAAAGAGGGCTTAAGGGATAATTAAGCCCTAACCTTCATCCAACCTCCATCACGCCCAACCTCCATTGCCGCCTAACTTGTTGTGCCGCCGTCTCCTTGTCGGCTCAAGCTTCAGCCGGTGATCCTCTGGCGACCCTCCGTGATCTCCTATAGGTTTGGCATCAAGGTGAGCCTTTTCTTCCCTTGGTTGGCCGGCGCTATCTCCTTCCACCAAAGCTGTCCAGTTTTCTGACAGCTTGTTCTCCTCGTCGGAGCGTCGTTGACGACGGCGGTTAGAGCTCCGACAGCGGCTAACTTATCAGGGATTCGATCTCCGGTAATCCTCTGAGGTGGAGGACGAAGGATTCGTCAATTGGTTGACGAATACATCTCCGGAGAAGCGAGTTTTGAGAACTCGTATTAGGATCCAAATTTGGATTCGGATCGTGATCATCTCTCGATCACGTCGTCTTCGACACGAGGCTAGTAACCCGTACGAAGACGAAGCTCATGGCTTAGCGAAGTCATCCCGAGGAACTCGGCGTGGATACGGATAGAGACGATTCTAGCGAGGATCGTTCCGGTTGATGTCGTTCCCGCTACACGTCATACGAAAGGTATAACGTAGATAAATTTCCTTTTATTGCAAATTTAAATTTACGGTTATGTCTACACTTGTTGTAATATGCATGAGTGTGTTGTGTGTGTTGTAATAAATATAGATTTATTATTTTTATTGCTTCCGCTGTGTTCATGTTTACGAAACGTGAACGAACACACACACGCCGCGGTGCCGGAAACCCAACATTACATATAACTGAGGCATATTTCGGCTCTTCTGCCTTTTTACTCTGCTTGGTATATAGAACCATTAAATGAATTGACTCTGCTATTTTGCAAGAATAAAACAATATAAAGTTAAACAAGAACTTCAACTTCTCCTCTTACGGGACAAAGGTAATATATAATCGAGGAAATCTCACCTCCTCTCCGCCACCACACGGGGATATCTGGCCATGGATAAAAATTTTGAGTATAACCGAATGAATTTCGGTTCTTCCGTTCCGCCACCACACGGGGATTTCTTCCGCTTCGCGGGGATAGAAATTTTGTATACATAATATATAACCGAAGAATTTTGATTCTTTCGTTCCGCCACCACACGGGGATATCTTCCGCTTTGCGGGGATAGAAATTTTGCATATAATATATAACCGAGGGATTTCGATTCTTCCGTTCCACCACCACACGGGGATATCTTCCGCTTCGCGGGGATAGAAATTTTGTATATATAATATATAAACGAGGAATTTCGGTTCTTCTGTTCCGCCACCACACGGGGATATCTTCCGCTTCGCGGGGATAGAAATTTTGTCTATATAATATATAACCGAGGGATTTCGGTTCTTCCGTTCCGCCACCACACGGGGATATCTTTCGCTTCGCGGGGATAGAAATTTTGCATATAATATATAACCGAGGGATTTCGGTTCTTCCGTTCCGCCACCACACGGGGATATCTTCCGCTTCGCGGGGATAGAAATTTTGTATATATAATATATAACCGAGGAATTTCGGTTCTTCCGTTCCGCCACCACATGGGGATATCTTCTGTTTCGCGGGGATAGAAATTTTGTATATATAATATATAACCGAGGAATTTCGGTTCTTCCGTTCCGCCACCACACGGGGATATCTTACGCTTCGCGGGGATAGAAATTTTGTATACATAATATATAACCGAGGAATTTCGGTTCTTCCGTTCCGCCACCACACGGGGATATCTTCCACTTCGCGGGGATAGAAATTTTGTATACATAATATATAACCGAGGAATTTCGGTTCTTCCGTTCCGCCACCACACGGGGATATCTTCCACTTCGCGGGGATAGAAATTTTGTATACATAATATATAACCGAGGAATTTCGGTTCTTCCGTTCCGCCACCACACGGGGATATCTTCCGCTTCGCGGGGATAGAAATTTTGCATATAATATATAACCGAGGGATTTCGGTTCTTCCGTTCCGCCACCACACGGGGATATCTTCCGCTTCGCGGGGATAGAAATTTTGTATACATAATATATAACCGAGGAATTTCGGTTCTTTCGTTCCGCCACCACACGGGGATATCTTCCGCTTCGCGGGGATAGAAATTTTGCATATAATATATAACCGAGGGATTTCGGTTCTTCCGTTCCGCCACCACACGGGGATATCTTCCGCTTCGCGGGGATAGAAATTTTGTATATATAATATATAACCGAGGAATTTCGGTTCTTCCGTTCCGCCACCACACGGGGATATCTTCCGCTTCGCAGGGATAGAAATTTTTATATATAATATATAACCGAGGAATTTCGGTTCTTCCATTCCGTCACCACACGGGGATATCTTCCGCTTCGCGGGGATAGAAATTTTGTCTATATAATATATGGCTCAGAAGCCATCAACGTAAAGGAGGCAACGTTTTCATATCATTTCTCTTTTGTGCTTGTCTTCCGAAGGGGAATGCCTATATCCGCCCCTTCTTATGCAAATGAAGGCTTTAGTACATACTGGGCTATTTAGAAAGAATAACCCTTTTTTCCTTTTCACTTGGGGCCTCCTTTACCACAGACGAGGAGCCCAATAATGATTACAAGCTCACTCTCCTCCCTTTTATAGGGGATCCTTTGTCTTTGTTTCTTTTTCTATCTTCCTCCTCTTGCCTTTTCATCTCCTTCTTCTCCGTCTGTTCGTTCCTCCGCCGCCATACTCTGTTGCCTTAATCCATTTTTTCAGCCCTTTCTCTTTATTCTCAGACCTTCAAAATGCATTTTACCTTCTTCCAGGATATAGCGGGTCGTTATCCACATCGCAAGAAGAAAACCGGTCAGCCGTCGGCTTTGTCTTCTTCTTCACTTTCCTCGATCACCACCACACCTGTTTCATCTCGTCCGTCTTCTTCTCCTCCCCCTGCATCCCTTTTTACTTCCGTCCCGGAGGAAATCGAGACAATTAGTACTTCCTCGATTTCTCCGGCATTTACAAACCCTAGCTCTTATACTTTTTCTCCCTCTGCCACCAATATTCAGAAGTCGCCTTCTCCTTCACTGCAACCTGTGGATGAACCCGGGGAGGATGCACTTCCATGTCAGCCGACGACGAGGTCGCTCACCCTGCTTCTCTATCTCTCCCGAATACTGCTTCTTCCTCCAAACCCATGGCGGTTGATATCCCTTACCCGCAAACTTCCTCCACTCATCGCTCAAGAGTCCTTCTCCTCCCACAAATATCATCCCCTTCTCCTCACGGTGAACTTCCCACCTCAAGATCATCTCATCATCTTCTTCCTTTTCTCCCAGGAGTCTTCGGATCCTGAACTTAGAGGAAGTGGTTCCTCGCATGGAAAGCCTACGCCATGCTCTGGATTTGGTATGTTTTCTCGATTAGCTCTCTTAGATTTGTCTTACTAACCGATTTCTTTTCCATGTGGCCTTGACCAACCGTCAAGAGTTGGATCGCTCCCTCCATCAATATCGGGCTCAAGCTCAAGAATGGGAGCGACAACAATGGGAAGATTTAGCGAATACTCAAAATCGAGAATGGTTCCTGTTGTAACAATTGCATTTGTGTCAGGAGCAATTATCCGAGGCTCGCCAACAAATTCAGAAGGATGCTGATACCATTGCAGCGTTAAGGGAACAACAACGCCCGTGTGCAGTACCACCCGCCCCCAATGGGAAGTCCAACCGACTCCTCTTGATACGGAGTCTTCCTCGGCTCAAGAGTTAATACGTCTTCAAGGGCAGGTAGCAGAGCTTCTCAAGGGGAAGCAATAGGATTCTGACGCCATCGCTCGCCTTCAGGTTCAATATCGACGAGTACAGGATAAGATAGGGGACCTCCGCACCCGCTTGTGCAAGGAGGTACAAGAAAACTCATCCCTCATAAATTCCAGGGTGCATGCTCACGCCCGTCTACGCAGGCAAGAGACTTCTCTCCAGAGGTCAGCACCAATCGCTCGCCTGACTGCATCTTATTCTGAAGTAGTGGAGGAGATTTCAGCTTCTATGCGTCAAAACATGGTGGAGATGACGCACCTTGTGCAGCATGACCAAAGTTCCCAAGCCGATGATGTTTCCATCCTAGCCGATGCTATTATGGAGGTGTCACGACGTTATGTGGATGTGCGTCGAAAACTTCAAGAGCAACAAGAAAAATGCGAGAGGTTGCATCGAGAGTGAAGCCCTGACCGTCCGAACCGCCAGGAGAGACTCATCATTTTGCTGCACGCCACTTATCAGGATGGATTTAATGAAGCGGTTCGGCAGTATGCTAACCAAGGATTACCTCCTCCAACTTATCCTTCATTTTCTTTAAGGTTTTTTCGACGTTATCCTCCCGATCGATTTAAACTGTAATTCGATATCTTGTTTTGAAACGGGAATTTCCTTTCCATTTTCTTTCTCTTCTTCATGATTGATAATCAGTACCGTATTGCTCTTGTAAATAACTCATTAATGAAATTTGGAGAGTACTTAACATCTAATTAACGCGATCAAGTTAAGGAGTACACTCCTTCAGAGTCTCATAATTTCTCTTCTTCTATTTTCTACTCCTCATACAGTGTGAAAAAGTTTTAAATGAATGACATTCCAAGGTCGTGGAAGCTCTTTGCCTCATCATCTTCGATAATACAATTCTCGCAACGCAGCGCGTTATTTCATAGGGTCCTTCCCAGTTTGGAGCTAGCTTTTCGGGGTCTCGAGCGGGATTAACTTTACGCAAAACCCAATCCCCTTCTTGAAATCTTCGAGGCATTACTTTCTTATTAAAGGCTCGCTGCACTCTTTGCTTGTAGACTTCCACTCGCCTCCGTGTCATTTTCCGCTTTTCTTCCACCAAGTCCAATTCAGTGTTTCGGATAAGTTAGTTCTGATTTGGTTCGTATGCCTTTATCCGAGCGCTATTTAACAAAACTTCGACCGAATAATGCCTTCCATTCCGCATACACCAAACTAAAGGGAGTTTCTCCCGCTTCGCCTTGGGTGTAGTTCGATAGGCCCACAGGACGTCTGATAACTCTTCTACCCAGTTCCTCCTCTGAACCCCCAATTTGATCTTTAATCCTTGAATGAGAATCCTGTTAGTCACCTCCACTTGCCCGTTCGCTTGAGGGTGAGCGACCGAAGTGAAAGCCTGCTGAATGTTGAGACTCTGGCACCATTCTTGGATCTTTTTCCTCGAATCGCCGCCCATTGTCACCGACTATTTTCCGAGGAATACCGTGACGACAAACAATGTTTCTCCATAAGAATCAGATATGGCATTCTCGCACTTTTGGCTAAGGGCTCGCTTCCACCCATTTGGAAAAAATAATCCACACCACCAATAAAACTTCTTCAGAAGGTACTACCGCATCGGACCTACTATATCCATCCCCCATTGATCGAAAGGACAGGAAGAGACTACGACTTTTATTAACTCAGCCGGCCGTTCGGAACGGTTGCTATGCTTCTGACAAGTGGGACAAGCTTGCACCATACGAGCAGCATCTTGCTGGAGAGTAGGCCAAAAATATCCTGCTAATAGGGTCTTTCTTGCTAAAGCTCTCCTCCTAAATGATTGTTGCAAAGAACCTTCATGAATCTCCGAGCACCCATTTTGCATCCTCCTTTCCCAAGCATTTCAATAAGGGTCGTCCGAAGAAGTCTTGTACAAATCTCCATTTAAGAGGGTGAACTGTGACTGGCTTATTAAAGCGGATGCCGCTTATTTTTCTTCAGGACCTTCCTGCTGTAAATAAGCTATGATGTCACCCTCCAATCAAGAATTAGGCTTGATTGGTGCATCTTCCTCCACGCTATATTGCTAGGGAAGTATGAATTTTCGATGGACCGCTTCCGAGGACTTCATTCCTTCCATAGCATTACCCATCCGAGCCAATTCATCCGCCTTCCGCTTATTCTCCCGCTGAATTTGCTTTAAGAGGACTCGACTGAATCGAGCCTTTTTCTTTCTCAAAAGCCTTCAAGTACTTATGCCCTTTCCTCTCAACCGCAAAAAGAACCTTGAAGTTGTGATATCACCAACCGAGAATCCAATGGATTACAATGGAAGAAGCCCCACCGCCAGTACCGCAATCCCGCTAGAATGACTTCATATTCCGCCTCATTATTAGATGCCCGATATTCCAGTAACGCTAGTCGAGTTTCTTCACCATCGTGGGAAATTAATAGAACACCGACGCCACGCTCAGAGATCCTCAAGAACCGCTTCACGAATATATTCCATGCCTCGATCCTCCTCTTTAGCCGAACCTCTTCCGAGCCGCAGGGTACCTCGCTAGAAAATCAGAAGCGCTGGGCCTTGATAACTGCTCGAGGTTGGTAGTGAATATCATACTCGCTTAGTTCTACCATCCATTCGCCAATCTTTCCAGAGAAATTGGGCTTAGTGACGACCTTGCCCAATCTGCGGTGTTAGAACTGATGGATAAGCCAAAAAGTACGACCTTAATTTGCGGGCGGTTAGCACTAGGATATACGCCAACTTCTCCAACTCAGATAACGGAATTCGCCTTTAGAGATATCGGTATAATAAATAGGTCGTGAGAGCCTTCTTGTTTCAATAATACCAACTAACGCCTCCTCTCGAGACGGCCGATACATCCATAATGCTTCTCCGACTATTGGTTTGGCTAGCAGTGGGAGTCCACCAAATATTTCTTCAACTCGAAAGCCTGCTCACATTGATCATCCCATCAAATTTAGTAGCCTCGCAGATCTCAAGAAAGGTAGTCCTTTGTCACCGATCCGCTATGAATTGTGATAAAGAAACGATCCTGCCCACCATCTTCTGGGTTTCCCGCAGATTAGAGGGTGACTTCATGTTACATAGTGCTTGCACCTTCTCAGGGTTGGCTTGTAACCCTTTCTCAGTCATGATGTACCCCAGGAACTTGCCGCTCTTTACTCCGAACAGATATTTGTTAGGGTTTAGCTTCATATTAAACCGCCTTAATGTAGCGAAGGTTTCATTTAAGTCTTTGACTAAATCCCGAGTGGTCTTCGATTTGACTAATATATCATCCACGTAGACTTCCACATTTTTCCCTTTCTGTTATGCAAAGATTTTATCCATAAGGCGCTGATAGGTGGCCCCTGCGTTCTTTAATCCGAACGACATTACCACATAAGCGTATAACCCTCCTGTAGTCATAAAGCTAACCCTCTTTTGATCTTCTTCGGCCAAAGGTATTTGATGATATCCTTGATATGCATCCATTAGGGACACCACTTCCCAAAGAGAATCCACCAATTGATCAATACGAGGCAAGGGGTAGCAGTCTTTAGGGCACGCTTTATTTAAATCACGAAAATCGATACACATCCTCCATTGCCCCGAAGGCTTGGGTACCAAGACTACATTGGAAACTCATTCGGGAAACTGGATCTCCTTTACATGACCAGCTTTTAGCAATTTGTCCACTTCTTCGGCTATGACCTTGTCCTTTTCTGGTCCAAAATGTCGCCTCTTCTGTTGGACGGGTCGGACTCCTTTAGTGATAATGAGCTGGTGTTCAGCCATTCGAGGGTTGATCCCTGTGAGATCATGCACGTCTTTTGCAAAGATGTCTTCATTTTTTTTCAGGCAAGCCACCAGCTCTTCTTTGGTTTCAAGCTACCACGTGGCGGCCTTTCCCCGGAGCGATTTCCACCGCTCACCTTCCTCTATTTTGCTAGCCTTGGGGGATTCTCCAGACGCAGACATCGATGATGATGACACTTTGCCTTTGAGGTCATTGGTTCGGCTTTCCGATCGTCCCGAACCATTTGCACGTAGCAGCTCCTGGAGGCCTTCTGTTCTCCACGGACTTCTCCTACCGATGGACCCACCAAAAATTTTAGCTTCTGGTGGTACGGGGAAGCCACGGCCTGAAAAAGGGTGAGGAAAGGACGCCCAAGAATAGTTATAAGTGGACGGAGCGCCACAATAAGGAAAGGGATTATATCGTTTTTGGCTGGGCTTTACGCCTGCAGTCGAGGCAATGAAATCGCCTGTAGGGTATACTACATGTCCCGCGAATCCAAAGAGGGGTGGCTACATCTTCTAATCCGGGCATTCCCACCGTGATCTGTCCAAAGGCTTCGAAAGAGGATGTTGACGGAACTTCCGAATCGACCAACACCGCCACTTCATAATTAGCCAAGGATATGCGAATAACCAAGGCGCTCAGACAAGAGGGACACCTATAAATCTTCCGCCCGAATGAAACGGCGGTGCAACTTGAATAGTCCGTCGCTGGCGATGGCCAAACTCTTCAGAGACGGGCATACGACTCGCCGGGAGTCCCCACTCCAGAGGTCCTTCCTATAACATGAATAACTCCTCGTGGGAGCGCCATCTAAATTGGATGAAGGGCCTCACTGATGGGCCTCCTTGGGAAACAACCTCTTGGGATGACATTTGAGGGAAAGTGACTTGAGGTTGTTGATTATAGGGCCCTGAACGAGTTACATTGGGTCGGGAGCCTCGCCGTGCCGGTCCTCCTGCCTGGAGCCTTACTTGTGGATATGCAGTATGGAGGCGATCCAATTCCTCTTGTAACTTGAAACATCGGCCACCACCGTGAGCCGTATTGATGATATCGCGCGTAAGAATGGGCAGGGGGTTACGTGGGATCCTCGTATCCTAAGGGTCGCTGCAGAGAAACCTGCTGGTCATAGAATTTCCATTTCTCGCTCTTTCCAAGTCCTCACAGGAGGAAGCGCCAGCGCCATGATTTGTAAGGGCGGACGGCGAGCACTGGCGATTAGACGAGGCCTCGGAACCTCCTCGAAAAGGTCTTGTATACTCGCCGAGGAGCGCTGAGGAGCAAAGCAGACGAGCTCTTTTAGTTGGGATCCGCTGCTGCTCACCTCCATACCTTTAATCCTTCTTCTTCGCGGATAAACTGCTCCGCACGACTTAGTAGCTCCTCATAACTATCCGCAGGTTGCCTTAACAAGGAACTGAGGAATGGGCCCCATGTCAATAACGCCTGAAAGATTTGGATCGGGCGGAGGGGATTCCCCTAACTGCATAAGTGAATCGGTGAATATACCCCCTAAGGGATTCTGAGGATCCCTGGGTGATATGCATTAACATAGAGGCGTCTTATTTATACGCCTGCACCGATAAATTCTACCAACATTCTCCGAAATCTGAAATAAGTGATGGATCTGGGGCGAGTATTGAACCACTTTTGTGCTAAGCCAATTAGGGTGGTTCAAAGACTCGACACTGAGAGCGCCAAGATAACAAAGGAGCGAGGCCGCCCACAAATTGAGATATGTGCTCTTCGGGATCCGTCGAACCGCCATACTTATTGATCCGAGGATTTGAAGTAAGATGGAGGAGCTCGAGAGAATGTCCATTGTAAAGGGACCGAGCTCGTATATTTCGGAGGTCGGTTGATTTACTCTCACCTCGCTCTTCCTCGCGTTTGGGTGAAGGGCATAGTGTTCTCGAGGCGTTCTTCCTTCCAAGTCCGCCTCCGTAATATTTCCACATCGACGGTCAGACGAGATGGAGGAGGCATTTCGGGGTGGGCCTCGGAAGAAGGTTCACCGAATGCGGATGCAGATATCCGTCCTTCTCCTTTCCCTACAGCGAGGGTCAGAATAGCGCCATCCACCAGTGTCCTTCAAATTCTCAAGGCGGTAGAAGGCATGGGGCGCTTCTTCCACGGCCAGCAGAGGTAGCGTGTCAACAGATTGTACTTCTTCAGCCGTGATCTCGATGTCCAGCCTTTCAAATGTTCCTAATAGATTTACGGCGCCAACCGACGCAGACGGTGAAATCTGCTCACTCCTTTTCAATACAACACCCCAAGCAATCGAGGGAGATCTCAGAGGGGTTTCCACAGCCGCAACCAAGAGAAAATAAGAAGACGAAGGCAGATGAAATGCAAGAAACCCACGCCAAGACTCGAGACTCGTGACACAAGATGTAACGTGGTTCGAATAAGGATTCCTACTCCACTGAGGTGAGCTTTTCACCGGATGCAATGCCTAAGCACCTTCACTACGGTTGTCCTCCATTACAAAGCAAGTTCCCGAATGGAGGAGAAAGACCTCTTACAAAGTGATATCACAAAACGAGAAAATACAAGAGATGTAATAATCGACAGATCTCCCTTCTTCTTCTCCTCATGAGGCGTCGCTCTCCTTCTTCTCCTCAAGGCCCCTTCTCTCTCCGGTGGGAATAATCATGATCCTTTTTCCTCGCTTCCTCCCTTTATGTTCCCTTTCCTTCATCGTAACGTCATGGGTTATCTCCATCGCACACGTGGCCACCACCTTCACCGAGAATAATTCACATGTATATAAGGAGTGAAGACTCCTAATATTGTGGGGCCTCCTGTGTCGCTGCCTAACACCTTTTCCTCTACTTTCGAAACTAGGTTAGAATATCTCCTCAACCCTCCGCATTGAGTGAAGCTTAGCTTAGGTCTATAGCCCACGGGTGCCCTAGCCCTAGGATTCCTCATCAACTCAATCAATTCCCTTTTCCCGCACTGCATTTCCTTCAGATAACCGCTCGATCAGCTAAGTCGACTCATCCATCCCGTCGGCTTCGGAATTATCTTTGAACTAATTCTTGCTCCACTCTTTAGCGAAGTGCCTTCCTCTTCTTCATTGTACTAATGCGATTGCTCGCTAACTCTCCGTACAATTGTTTTCGATATTCTCCCGTACCAATGACCTTTGATATTTGCGCCTGGACCAATAGCCTCTGATATTTGCACCCGGACCAATGCTTCTTTTTCTCCCTTCACTGAACCGAATATTTTGGCTCGGATCATGGGCCCCACTAACCCTTCTATTGGGGATTATGTAGAAAAGGTACCAGCAGTATCATATATGTTCGTGGAAGAAATTACCTTCGTGAATATGCACCCACTTGATCCTTATTTCTTTGGTATAAATTTCGATAATTTATTAAAGGATATTTTCAAACATAATCCCATAATTTTATATTTATCAACGGGTGCATCTCATTTCTTTTTATCCTCTCCCACAAACGTGAATACTAATTTGTAGAAAAAATGAGATCGAAATTTAAATTTCGTGATCCACTGTGTTCTCGAGAATATAATTTTCAACACCACTTTTTTCCTAGAGTTGATATCAGACGCTGGTGTTAAGAATTTAAATCACGATCATGCTGTGTTCCCGAATATAATTTTAATACTCTGTGTTTCAAAATATAATTCTCAAAGATCATCTTTTTCCTGAGACAGTTTGATATTGTATGTGGTACTGAGAATTTAAATCCTAGGACCATTCTATTATTGAGAATTTAAATCTCATAATCACTGTATTCCTGGGAATATAATTTCCAGCATCATCTTCTTTTAGACGAGCTTGATATTGTATGTGGTGCTGGAAATTCAAATCCTATGACCACTGTATTTCTGGGAATATAATTCCTAGCACCATATTTTTTTCGGTCAATTTAAGATTCACATTTGGCAGGAGAGATAAAAAAGAATGAGATGTACTATTTAATAAATATGAAATTATAAGATTGTATTTGGATAATTTTAAATTTGAAATACACTCTTTGATAAATTATCGTATAAATTTATATCCGATGATATTGCAGTACACTTTTAATTTGATTTAGTTTTGAAAGAGAGAATCATATTATCTATATTTATTTTTTAAAAATGCATAGTTTATTATTATATGTCTGCGACACACCACACCACACCACCAGCACTAATACCATAACACGGTCACTCTCCCACGTAAACAAAGCACAACACTCAGCCACGAAGACTTTTGATGATAATCTTACACCACGTCAGCCGTCGGCACGCTGACGTAGCCGAGCTTCCTTGCTACGGCGGCCTCTTCGCTGTGCCGCCACTTGCACCCCGAATGCAGCACCACGAACGCCCCCAACTCCACGAAATAAACCACCTTCAACACCACGACATAACCCAGTCCCACGCAGAACTGCCCCCACAGACCCAGATGTAACCACCTGGTGGCCGCCGCTTGAGCGACGCCCCCGGGAAGCACAACGACGAGCACCACCACCACGACGATGCCTACGCCTTGCCACATGCTGCCCCGGATGAGCTCCTCCGCCCTCGAGATGGCCTTCCATCCGCGAGTCCCTTGCTCGACCACAGCGACCACCACGCTCAGCGAGAAAATCGCCATCAGGTACATCCACCAGGCCGCCGCCGCGACACCCAGCGCTGCCGCCAACGAGAGCCCCAGCACCGACGTATCGGAGAGGTAGCAGATTAGCATCGCCGCCATCGCCACGACTAAGATGTACCCGAGGTTCAGCACCGCAACGAGGAGTTGCGTGACGAGGGCGCCGGCGAGCGAGGGCTTGGCGTCGTGGAGGACCCCCCTGAGCGTCTCCTGCGGTTTGCCGCCTTGCGCCGCCGCGAGCGCGCAGATGTTGACCGCGGTCAACGTGTAGGTGACGGCCATCGAGACGACGAGGTAGACGAGCTCTAAGGAGAGGAGCTCCTTGGCGTCCCTTCGGAAGGCGGCGAGGAGTTCGCGGTAGGCAGGGCTGCTGCGGTCGGTGGTGGCGACGGCGGCGGAGATGCGGACGACGTCGGCGTGGAGGGAGACGGTGGAAAACTTAAAGGCGGAGAAGAGGAGGGAGCCGGCTAAGAGGGAGATGACGAAGAGGGAGGACAAGACGCGGGGGCTCTTTGCGAAGAGGGAGATGGCTTCCTTGAGGATGGTGCAGGAGCTGGAGCTGGAAAGAGCCGGGAGATGAGCCATGGCCGGCGATGGCGGACGAGCAGTTACGACTTAGTTTGTTGGGGATGTGCGATGCAATTGCCATTGCGATCAGGGATATTTAATAGCTTGCTTTCGTGCTGAAGAC
Organism: Wurfbainia villosa; assembly: GCA_025175895.1. Classification (NCBI taxonomy): domain Eukaryota; kingdom Viridiplantae; phylum Streptophyta; class Magnoliopsida; order Zingiberales; family Zingiberaceae; genus Wurfbainia; species Wurfbainia villosa. The sequence continues at coordinate 6,640,655 of CM045997.1, forward strand.
GACGAAGGACTTTGCGGAGTCGACTCAATTATTTTAAGCAACTTGTTTGACGGAGTCAAGAAGAACAGTTTGGAGAAAGAAAAGGAAATTTTTGTTTTATTTATCTCTAACGATTTATTTATACCCATTACAATTTAGGATTTGTATTTTAATTATATCTATATGACAGAAACAAATTTTTTTTTTAAGAATTTACAAGAAAAAAAAAATCTGATAGAAGGTCGAATAATTTAAGAAGACAAAGACTTGAATAGTTCAGAAATCACATTGAATAATTTAACAAACAAACACGTCATGAAATTATTGGATGGACAGCATTCTCTAATATATTTTATTTTTATTTTTTTTATCGTGATAAGTTTAAAAAATGGTAAAGTAGCAATAAAATATTAGTTAAAAAAAATCCATCTCATAAAAAAGGTAACATTTGTAAAAAAAAAAAAGCCTTTAACTTTTGCCTTCAAGTTTGAAATATCCTTTTGTAATCTTTAGCAAATATGTGAATTTTTTTAATAACTATTAATAATATATCAACAACTAATTATTTTGATAGCTTCTTGAACAGTATTAAATTTTGAGAGTATCTATCGAGAATTATTTTCTAAAACACCCCTCCAATCAAATTACATCGTTCAATTTGTCATTATCCATACCATGAATCAACTAACAAGTCAACTAATTAATTGTTTAGAAGTGGGGCCGTGAATAGTCATTAATAATTGAAATAACAAATTAAGTGTTTTTATGCGATACAGAATGCTCAATTCCGTCTCCTCGCAATCAACCAATCAAACTGATTAAATGTACATTTTTGAATCACAAGTATTAATTATACACAAATTAATCTTAGTGGAATAATTTGGATGTAAACAAATCCAAAATTTGGGCATTGTTTTTATCAACTTAACTTCATTCATGGCGATGTGTTAGTATATCTTAAATTTCTTTTATTCAATTTTATCATTTCTAGTGATTCCTCTTTTATATTCCTATAAATGTTTCTTTTTATATTCATAAAAGGTATGTGATACACATTATATAAGGACAAATGACCATGATCTATTTAGTGAAGAATGATAGCTAGCTAGTTCAATCGTGCTCCAAGTTGTCTAGTGTAACCTTACATTTTGATGTTTAAGTCGAGCATTGCCCTACGTATTTGATGTGTTTTTAATTAGTTCAGGGGACTCGCATTTAATATACATGAAACTTGGAGAATCCGCATGGATATTGACTAGGCATTGTCAAGAGTAGTTTGGAAGTGTGAAGAGATTAAAAAAAAAAAGATTGTGGGGAATATTTGCGGGATCACAGAAACGTTGAGTTAGTGTTGAGCAATGCTAGAGTATTGACTTGGCCCGATCAAATTGCCTCCTCTATAACTTGAGGTTCTTATAAATTTGTGTAGGACTATTGTAGATGAATAGTGATTTTCATTTTATTCGTTAATCCTATGCTCATCTAGCTACACTTGTTAGTGTAATGAAAAAATAAAAAACAATTACAAAAATAGAATATAAGTACATAATTCTTTGATTTTACTTGATTCAAAACCCCTAAGTTTCTACTCCACTATCTAAAGGCCTATCATGCATAATCATCATTATTTTTCTTCTTATCAAATATCTTTTAAAGATGATAAAATTTCTCACAAATATTATTATTCCAAATAATATAAACAAGAATATAAAGATATAAATGAAAATAATTAAGTACTAAATTAAATAAGCAACTTTACAAAATGGATCTATGCTTTGCTTTTCTAAAGGTTTTAAAATAAATAACAATAGCCTACAAAGTCTCAAGTATCAATTTTTTGAAATCTTTATAAAACTCTTTTTTATAAAGTTGTTGTTCATAACTAAATCCTATCCTACTTGTCAATCAATGGCATGAATTGTCATATTTGAACATTGTTTCGATTTTATTTATTAAGGATTCCTTCCAACTTAGCATGTCATTATCGATTGGTTGTGTCTTTATCAACTGATCAATCTTCATTCATATCGATTATAATTTGAACTAATCGCATGCATGAGTGATGGTTTATTTGAGCTGGTTGTGTTCTTTGTATTTTGCAAAAGTTAGAACTATCGATCTATAATGGATCGATCTATTTCATCATCATTTAAAAAAGATAAATCATATTCCACTTTTAATCTTCAAAGGCACCATCCTCTGTGAGGACACCGGTTGTGTTGTCTGCGCTCTGCATGCATGTGGCCCGTGGCCATGCACGTTAACAAAGAGCATTCTTTAAACCGGATGCTGCACGTACCAGGAAGCGCCATTCAAACGCTTCCAAATCATTAGGTGAAATCGCCTCCTCCCGACGTGGCGCCGGCGCCGGCCACTATGCTTCCCGCCAAATCCGAGCTCCCTCCGACTTGGCCTCCTTGCCTTTTCACAGTGCTCGACCACGTGCCCCCATGTGGCAGCGTGGCCTCCTACCCTCCATAAATACCCGCAGGGAGTGCATGCCCCCGTCATCACCGTCGACGTCGAAACATGGCATCGCCGACTCGCGGCTTCTCCTTCTTCCTCATAGCGCTCGCCCTCTCCCTCCATGAGGCATGCTGCGGCAGGCCCATGAGGAAAGACCTCGGCCTCAACTTGGGCGGCGGATTGGGCCTCAACGCCGGAATCGGACTCGGACTCGGTCTGGACGGAGGCGGCGGCGGGGGCGGCTCCGGTTCGGGGATGGGCTACGGGTCGTGGTCCGGACCCAATGGTGGCAACTGCCATTCAGCTGGTTGCAGTGGCAATGGAGCGTCGTTCGGTGCAAATGGCGGTGGCTCGGCCGGCGCTGGCAATGGAATTGGGTTTTCTTCGGGGTCGAACAACTGCGGCTCCGGCAATTGTGGTGGCGGGTCTAATTTTGCCGGGCCAGGTGGCGGCTCAGCCTCCGGTTCAGGAAGCGGGGTTGGGTTCGCTTCCGGCTCGAACAACTGTGGGTCCGGACCGTACAGATGCGGTGGGACATCCTCTACAAACGGAGGCGGTTCAGCCGCTGCTGGAAATGGAATTGGGTTTGCTTCGGGGTCGAACAACTGCGGCTCCGGCAATTGTGGCGGCGGTTCTAATTTCGCCGGGTCAGGAAGCGGGGTTGGGAACAACTGTGGGTCCGGTTGTGGTGGGGCATCCTCTACCAACGGAGGCGGTTCAGCTGCTGCTAACGCCGGCGTCGGCGTCGGCGCCGGTGTCGGAGTTGGTTCCTCGGCCAGCGGAGGAAGCGCGGCCGGTTCGAGTGCCACCGGCTCAGCGGGTGGCTCCGACTGCAACTCCTCACCTGCCGGCGCAGCTTCATTTGCCGGCTCCGGTTCCGGTTCAAGCGCGGGCGTGCAGGGCGCCGGTTCGTGGTCCGGTTCGGGAAGCCACGCAAGTTCTTCCTCCGGAGCAAGCAACGGCGGTGCCTGGTCCGGCTCCAATAGCGGATCTTATGCCGCCGCATCAGGCTCCGGTTCGTCGTCGTCCGTCGCGGGATCTGGTTCCGGCTCGTCGTCGGCTTCGGGTGGAGGGTCGAGTACGTCGGTTTCGAACAGCGGATCGTATTCTTCCTCCTCTTCCATCAATGGCGCCGGCGGTGCCCCAGCTGGTTTTGGTTTCGGGTTCCCGAACCCGTGGGCCGGCTACGGACGAGGGAGTGGCTCAGGGTTTACTCCAGGACAAGGCTACAAGAAGGAAGTCCGGAATTAGCGATCTTATTATTAATTTTTGAGACGTTAAATAAGCTTGGATTTGATATCTATCTATCTATATATCCACGAACGTACGTCCTCTTCTTTCACTCTCGAGTTGAATGCAAGGGCAGATTATCACTTATTAAGGTCTTGGCAATGTATTCCCCAAATCATTAATAATCTTCGATTGGATCGATCCCATGTTTCATGTTCGACTCGTCCTCTTCCCTTAATTAGCTTCTTCCTGAACTCTAGCTTTGCTCCTTTTCCAATATATCTGAGCTTTATACGAGTAAGAGTAACCCTTCGAATCTCTCTATAGCATTGATTGCCCACCTAGAAATATATTTACGCAAAAAAAAATAGGCGAAGATGTTCGTTAACTAACCGCGAAACCGATGGATAAAGGAATAGTTGAGGATGAGAGTGCGTGCAACGTTTGCATTGTGAGCTCGATCGATTTCACATTTTTAAAATTGAAAAATATCAAAATCATATCGTGTCCGTAATTTTTATAATTACTAAATCGCATATTACTTTCTGGATTTATCCCTCCGTTTAATAGTCCATTATTTTTTTAATTAATGGAATAGTTCCATCAGTCGATTTCGTCCGAAAATCGAATTCGACTGATGGACTTGGACAGTTCAGAATCACATGATCGAAGATCTTTATACTCTTCTCGCACTTCATAATACGTATGTCACATTGGAAAATATTGTGCTACATCGTGTTAGGAGCAATACATTTTGAAATTTCGAATTTTTTTAATAAAATAACTTCATCAGCCGATTTCATCCGAAATTGGCTAATAGACCTAGATAGTTCGGAATCACGTTATTCGAAAATCTATGTGCTCATCTCGCACTCTATAATACATGTGTGACCTTGGAAAGTATTACGATACATCGTGTTGGGATGAGCGATTTTTGAAACTTTGATTTTTTTTTAATGAAATAACTCCATCAGTCGGTTTCATCCAAAATCAGCTGATGGACCTAGACAGCTCGATATCATGGACAATGGAGGGTTGAGCCATGTCTGTGTCATGTGCGTCGCCAAGGGTTTTGCCTAGTCTGTCATGCGGTGCACAATTTGTCATGCGTGGTGCACTGTCTGCTCAAGCCGTGCATGTGTCATGTATGTCACCAATGGTTCTGCCTGGTCTGTCCTACGGTGCACAATCTGTCATGCGCAATGCACTGTTTGCTCGAGCCACACATGTGCCATGCACACCGCCCAACTCGCTATCCGCTCGGGCGCTTACATCCCCTATCAGGTTTCGCCAGCCGGCACTACTGCCACCGTCTAAGTCAGAGTGATGCTGCCTGTCGCCACAGAAATTTCTTTGCGTGCTTCATCCAAGCGACACCATGGGTCGATATAGGGATGCCTCGGCCTCAATACTAGCTGTCCCAAATACAGTTGTCTTGCCCTCATGCTCACCTCCTACTCGATGTAGGATGGCGTCACGGAGCTTCCCTAACTTCTTCATCAACAACGAAGCCTAAGAGCGCCTTGCCATTGCCAAATGTCCATGCGTTTGAGATAGTGATGATGAATCCATCTCACCCAAAGTGAGTCCGCATTGCGTTGTAGATTCCACAAGGCTCGGCAAAGTAAAGCCGAGTTTCATGCCTGCAAGCCCCATAGACCATAGCCCCCTTTCTCCTTCGGAAGGCACAAAGTCGCCCATGACACCATGAGGTGCTTGGTTGACCATACAAACGAGCGGCAAATGTTATAAACCTTATCCACCACATTGCTTGGAACCGAAAGGATGAGGAGTCAATAGCATTCCACCCCTTGAAGCACGGACCACATAAACTCAAGCCACCCAGCATAAGATAAAGTGTGCTTCGACCATCCAACTATCTTGCACCGCACCGCATCAAGTAAGAGTTCATAACTAGAAATCCGGAGTTTCTCCGTCGCCAAGGGTACTCCAAGATATCGGAAGGGGAGTGTGCCTTCTTGGAAACCTGTGATACGGAGGAGGTCCGCCTTGACTCGGTCATCCACCCCGACCATATATATGTTGGACTTCAATGGGTTCGCCTGAAGGCCCGTCAAGTCACCAAAGTCAATCAAGCATCGTGAGACCGCCAAGAGAGAGGTGGAGTCTGCCTGAGCAAACAATAGTAGGTCATCCGCATATGCTAAGTGAGTGACCCCCACCTCTCCACACATGGGATGGTGGTGAAAACTGGGTCATTGCGCAATCTCCTTCAAATTCCGAGAGAATACCTCAAGACATAGGCTAAATAATAAAGGGGATAAAGGGTCACATTGTCAAAGTCCTCGTCATCCATGAAAATGTCCATACATTACCCCATTTATACTAATGGAGTACGAGACAATAGAGGCACATGCAAAAATCCATTGGCGGGATTGTTGGGAAAAGCCAAAATCAACAAGTGTTGCCATAAGAAAATCCAAATTCACCGTATCAAACGCCTTCCAGAGATCCACCTTGAGCATGCACCGAGGAGATACTCGCTTCCTAGCATACTTCCGGAGGAGTTCTTGAGCCAAGTGTATATTCTCACCAATCGAGCGACCTTTGACAAAAGTTGCTTGAGCCGGATCTAATAAATTATCCATCACCTCTGATAGTCGCTCTATCATGATCTTCGAGATTACCTTGTAGAAGACGGTACAACAAGAGATGGGGCGGTAGTCGTTGATCGTCGAGGCATGATCGACTTTAGGAACTAACGTTATAAAAGTGTGATTCCACTGCTTGAGAAACTGCCCCGTATGAAAAAATTCCTGCACAACTGCAATGAAGTCATCTCTCACTGTATCCCACGTTATACCCATCCGACCCCCACGCTTTGTCCCCTCCAATGTCAAATATGGCAACCCACACCTCATCAACAGTGACGGGAGCCTCCGCAGTTGTTGCCTGTGCCAAAGTAAGGTGTTTTTCGATCAGAATAGTGTTGTCGAGCGGCCTTCAATCCTCGGCGGTGCCCAAAAGGCAGTGAAAATGGGCAACAAACACGTCCACAACCTCATCCATACTACCCGTCAGCTCCCCGGATGGTTTGGTGATGCTAAATTTGGCATTTCGCTTGTTGTTCCGCTTCACCAAATCATGGAAGAACTGCGTACATCTATCACTATCACGGAGGTATGCCCCATGTGCCCACTGTTGGTAGAAGAGCCTCTCTGCATCAGCAAGCAAAGTGACACGTCATCACAATTCCACATAGGCATCAACTCCCTCTATCTCCTATGGCACATCAGTCGCCTCCCGTGACACACTGTCCGCCCGAGCCATGCATGTGTCATGAGTGCGCCCAATGGTTCTGCCTGGTCGATCCTATGGTGCAGAATGTGCCCTGTGTGGTGCTCTGGCTGCTCGAGCCATGCTTGTGTCATGTGCACCGCCAAGTGTTTTGCCTTGCCTATTCTGAAACGCACATTCTGCCCTGCCATGTGCGCTGTCCACTCAAGCCATGCATGTGCCATGAGCACGTCAAGTGTTCTGCCTGCCCCATTCTGCGATGCACATTCTGCCATGTCAGGTGCACTGTCCGCTCGAGTCATGCATGTGCCATGTGCACTGTCAAGTGTTCTGCCTGACCCATCCTGCAGTGCATATTCTGCCATGCCAGGTGCATTGGCCGCTCGAGCAATGTATGTGCCATGATTACTGCTAAGTGTTTTGTCTGTTCCATCCTGCGGTGCAAAATCTATCATGTCTGGTGCGCTGTCTGCTCGAGCCACACCAGTGCCATGCACACCGCTCAATCCACTGCCACTGCCAAGCAACGTGCATTGCTCAGCCTCCAACAACTCCTTCGCTCGTTGCATCCGCTCAGAAATGTGACTGAAATGCTTCCGATCAAAGGCCCTCAATCACCTCTTAAGCCTTGTGAGCTTAGCTTTAAGGCTAAATTGAGCATACCCCTCAACCGGGGCCCTCCAAGAGTCCGCCACCAAGTCATGAAAATCCGTATGAAGAGTCCACATGTTGTAGAATTTGAACAACTGCTTGGGGCCACTCTCTTGTGCCATAGTCGAAACGATACAACATGAGTAATTCGAGAGACATCCTGGGGGTGTAAACTCCGCAATGCTATCATAGTCATCAATTAACCAATAAGTGTTAACCAAAGCATGATCAAATTTGGAATATGTGATATCGTTAGTCCAAGTCAAGCGACATCCAATAGAACGGAGGTCCTCCAACCCGCATGCTTGTACACATGTCCCAAAATCCCTAGTTTCATAATTAATCACCGATAATTCGCCTTCTTTGTCCTCAATAGATAAAATGGAGTTGAAGTCGCTCAAGAGGATCCAAGGCTCAATAATTCTCTCTCCAAGCCATGAGAGGGAGTCCCATAGTGGGCGTCATCCAACAATAGAGTGAAGCTTGTATACGAATGTAGCCAAGAAAGTTCTTTTGGTGACGATGCAATGGAGCAGACAGTGAATGTATTGCTCCTCCACCTCAAGGGCATCCAATGTGACCCGTTGTGTGTCCCATAAGATTAAGATGCGACCACGATTAGAAGTTTCAAAGTTATGCACAAAATTCATACCATTAAAATGCCGACGAAGTATAGGAGGAAGTTGCTCCGCCGTGAGCTTTGTTTCAAGAAGCACCATAACATGTACATTCTTGCTTGCGAGGAGGTGTCCCCCCTCCCCCGTGTTTAAGGGCTTATGAAAGCCCCTTATGTTCCAACTCACTATCCTCATGTATGATGCACACGGGCTGCTCGCTCCCTCGCCGACCCACCAGCTGGCAAACAACCCCACCCCCGTTGTCCAAGGCTAGGGAGGGTTTCTTGTTGATTCTCGCGCCATCATCCGTTGTCCTCGTGTCCATCAAGCCCAAAGTCTCACTTTGGGCAGCAGTGTCGGTGTTGCCGGAGGCACTTTGTGGCTCACCACGACCACTGTCAACAACCCCCCCCCCCGTCGCGGGGGGCTTTCTGACCGCACCATGGACTGTCCGTCAGCCAGAATCTGTGCACCGCCAACAGCTTGAGCGACGGGTCTATCCTCCTGCACCATATGCTGGTCTGTTGGAGGCCCATTGGCCTGGGGTTGGGCGCCGCCAACAACACTGCCAATGTCATCCAAGCGGTTTGTCAGTGCACTCTACGATCGTTGACGTTGCCTCGAGCGGTGTCGCCTCCTGCTGCGAGAGCGCCCAAGTCTGCCCTGCACTTGGCCCTATGGTGGGGGGCCAACCTACCGTGGCACCACAGGGGGTGCCCGCTGCTCAGTGTCATTAGGCACCTGTGGGGTGCTGTCACCCCCTGGGGACCTCACCTTGCTACGCAGAAGACTCACCACCTTGAGACTACCCTGCTACTCAAGCCACAACCTTGCACAACCCTTGTCGGTGCCCTAGTCGCTGACATATCCTACAGAATGTTAGAATTACCTCATATGCAATTTCAAGATCAACATGCACCCCCGTCGGCAAGTCCACCAGGACCCAAATGATCCTCTCCTTCATCATATCTACCTCTACTAGCAACTGAGCAAAAGAGACGCGCTCACGCGTATGGGTGAGCCTATCCGTGTAAAGCGATCACCCAAGCTTCGAGCCAATGCGACTAAGCACCGTTGTCGTCCAACAATCGGGTGGGAGACCATGGATTTGTACCCACACCGGGGCAAAACACCCGTCCTCCTCGGACAAAAAGCAAGGTGGCATCCTCTTGAGGAAGAGCAGGATGTCATATACAAAATGTGGGCCTTCGAACAAGATGGAGGCGCGATCCACCATCATGTCAAACTTAAAAACAACCCATCCAATCTTATGTAAGTGAAAGGTACATGCCACCTTCCAATTCTTGATAACCGCCTCTACCCCTTTACGCCCCGGATGCCACCCCATGAAGCACCCCGCTAGATAAAACCCCATGGCGTGCTCGACGGTGTCAATGTCCTTAAAATCAATCTTCACAAACTTGCCCATTGTCGCATATTTCTCTAGAGGTATTACCAATGCAGCATGCCGGTTATCGCGAAAGATATTGACCCATTCTTTGGCTGGAGCCCACTCAAAAACACTGTTCGTCGGTTGTCCAGCAGAACCATCCTGCACATGCCCATCGACCACTACCTTCTTCGCACCAGCCACCTCAACCACCACATCCGCCTCTTTTTGCCACACCAACACATGCCACGTCGTAGCCGCCACGTCCACATTTCCCACTGCCTTTGCCATGTGAGTACCCTATGGTGCCACCTGGGTCTACTGCATCATCACCGCTTGGCTGGATGACGCACCTGCAACTCCTACAACCTCAGGACGCCTGCAGCTTCTAGAGGGGAGGTGCCTTCATCTAATTTGTCAGGATCCCTATTTGCTGCTCGTTTATGCTTGTTTCTTGCCATTTTGATGAATGGAACAGGAAACAACAATTCATGCAGGCTACCCTTGCCAAAAACAGACCCGCATGCACTGCCAAGCCACCTGCCGCAGTGTCCTGGAGCCTGCTACTCCCACCTACCATGTTGTCTTCTAGTGAGTCTTCCCCTACCTCCAGCCGATGGGAAAACACCTCAAGCACACCGGAAAAGCCCAGGAACTCGCTGAAAAATCCAGGAAGAGTCACACAACCTCTTGGTGTGAGCACAGGCTGCACCGCACACCCCATCTTGCACCAACCGTACCTCCACCACTCGCCCCAAGCTTCGCAAAACCAGAGCTCGCCATCACCTGTCCAAGGGCGTTGCGCCCACACCAGGCAGTTCGATGCATGCGCCTAGCCCTCGCAAAGCTTGAGCACAACTCCACCCATAAGCAAACCAAGCTTGGTGCATACCTTTGGCCGGTAACAACACCTCAATGCACGCCGCAACAAAGAGAACCAGTGCTAGCCCCTGAGAAGATCGCCGGAGCTGTCAAAAGCCTTCGAAATCACCTCCTAATCAACCACCAACCACCCTCCCTCTAGGGTAATCCTAGAGAAAAGGGAGAGCTTCTCTCTCTAAATTGGAGAGGAGGAAGTGACTATCTGAGAGCAATTGATAGCTCTTTCACGGTTGTCAATTTATAACAATATTTATTATAGGTCAATGCCGATTTGGTTATGCCAACCTAGGTTTTTGCATTGATTGAACGACGATTTATCAAACAACGCACGTGAAGTTTAAAATTGCTCAAACAACGCCCCATACCAAATAGCACACTTAATTCTCTTTTTATCCCTCTCGCCAAACAGATTTGCACCACAGTGGTGGTGTAATCCCAGCACCACAGTGGTGGTGTTGAGATTGCAACACAACTGTGGTGTTGAGATTTTAATTTTCAGTACCACATTCGGAATTTTCACTGTGGTGCAGATCTGTTTGACGGGAGGGGTAAAAAGGAAATTAAGTGCGCTATTTGATAAATATGAAAGTATGGGACGTTGATTGGATAATTCTAAACTTCACGTGCACTGTTTGATAAATTCCATTGATTGAATATTTACACATTACGAAATCTCTCAATGCCACAATCAATCATGCACTTTATCTCTCTTAATAAACAACTTAGCCCTCCAAAATTTGCTTCGATGAGATCGTCAAAATGAGTTTTGACTTAATATTCTTATTTGCCCAAACAATTATCACAATATTAGATAGCCATGACATGTGCAACCTTACTCGATTTTCCTTAAGTGGTTATTAAAAATATAAATATTTCAAGAAAACCTTATCTCACTGAATTCAGTACACATCCATCCAGGTTTAAAATCTCAAATCATTTTAGAGTTTTACTAGAACATTAATATTGTTTCGAAATCATGTTGATTTTTTGATGCACGATGTCGATGATAAATTAAAGATTGAAAGAGAAAGAAGACAAAACAGAGAAAAAAAGAGACAACTTGTTGCATTTAGTAGTATTGAATTTTAATAATTTATTGAAATGATACGTTTCGACCATTTCACATAGCATAATATGAAATTTCAAATGACACACTTTACAAATGAAAGATAATAATAGCTTAATTTAGATAGTAATGGTTGCCACCCAATTGAAGTTTAATTTTTCTTTTTAGCTTAATAACATGACATCTTCATTTCCCGAATATAGTTAGTTCTAAACAATTATTTGATTTCGTTCTGAAGTTACAACTCTGAATGATTGGAATTGGAACTATAAAAAAAATTGTGAGATTATGCTCATTTTTCCTGTCATAATTTTTTAGTTTAATCTTGAAAACCACCATATTAGCCTCTTCGCTACCTTTACGATTTTATGGGTAAATCGTGCACAGTTACTAAGATAAAATATAGAGTTATCGAATTGATCGTCACTTTCAAAAATCGATCCATTGTCCTTTCAAACCTTAATACGATTACATTAATCATCTAGATTTGCCTTGCGAGCTTCTAGTTTAATCTTTGAAGTTTCTATGGTGGGTGCAGTGGGTGGTGGTTGTTTTTCAATCAAATATAATCAAAACCCCAATATTCAAAGTCGAATATCTGTCTATGTGGAAGGCGTTGCTCGTGCTGTTCAATAAGATAAAAAAAAATGTATGCTGAAAAGACTGCATTTTTACGAATATTCGACTATTGCAAGGATTCAACATGGAAAATGAATAACTCCACAATGCGAAAATTGATTTAGATGAAACCTACAATTTTGCATAGGTTTAAAGCAATTAATGTTTGAATAATTTCAATTATATTTGCTACGACCTACAATTTCCAATTTTTGTCGGTTTGATGTTATTTCTCTGGCCCTTTTTTTTTTTTCGAACCTAGACTCTCATCAGTTAACATTCTCTGATTTTTAACCTTACAAGGGTCCAAAGGTAGATACTCTTGCACCCAAATTGCTCTCTTTATTGCCCTCAATTTGGGTGCAATGGCAGTGGGGGTTTGGAAGGTAAAATTTAATCATCTGAATCAGTATTTAAAAGGTCCAAATTAAATTTAAAAAAATATATTGATGAATTAATTTTTGGATCTTTTATATTATTTTTTAAGCCTTTTTAAAGAGGGATTTAAACAATTTCAAAAATGAGCTCGAGATGACCATCTCTCTGGCCTTACATCAAGTACGATCCTGATCTAGACTACATAACAATGAAAAATATTGCAATGAGCCTTCAAAATCTCATCTATGACTCTTTGGCAGCTGAACTCATTGGGTCTTCTCCCTATACACGCTTCGGATTGAGTATCGAGTATCGTCGTTGTCTACTAATCCGAGGGTGAAAAGCGACGATGCTTTTATTTTAGTTGTTTTTTTATCATTGGTCTTACAGTTAGATACAGAGAGATAAATTATGAAGGATATTTTTGTTCAACCAAAAAATAGTTCAGTAAAAAAATAGACATTTCGAAAAACTTTACATTCTCATAGAAAACTAGGTAATTCTTGTTCACATACTTGAATTATATTAAGTTCATATTTCTCCGTTAGCAATGTAACTTTTTTTTTTGTCGATTATCTAGAATTATATTTTCTACATTTGTAAGAAAAGTACATAGTAGATTGAAGTCGAGTGAGTTGTAGTCGATCAATCAATTAACATAAAGTATAATCGACTAAGAAATCCTTCGGTAGATAAAAAGCTAAAATGATAAAAAAAAAAAAATGGTGAATGACTTTCTATAGAATAAAAAAAGTGAAAGTTGATTGAAGATGGTTTGAAGACTATATAAAAATAATGACCAAAGAGAGCCTTTAAAAGTTGGCAAACTTATGTTAAACCAATAATCTTTTATATTCTCTTATTGTATATTGTAATTATCTTTTAAGTTTTCATTTATTTTTGTTCTTATAAGGAATTTTATTAAAGATTTCTTCGTCCTCAAAAGCAAGAGAATTTAATAAGGATTTAAGAATAAATCATCCTGAATGTAAAATAGGAAATGAAATTTCTAAATGTAAATTAGTTTGTTAGCACTGATCTTAATATGCTTATTGCATTATGACTGACTTATTTAATTGATTTCACTAAATTCTCGACGAGAATAAAGAAACATATCTACGAATCAAGTGCTATTCACCCATATTTAATCATCGAGTAATTCATATCCTAACACAATATTCACCTTGAATTCACGTGTTACTCATGAGATGACAATAAAATTTTAAGAATCGTTAGATGCGGATGGTCAAATGACCTTTGGAGTGTTTCATGAAGTTCACTTATTTTACCGTTAAGTGGCAATGCGATATGAGTTCGACTTAGACATGCTTAACGGATTGTTTTGATTCGGAATCAATTCGTTAAATTCAGAATCGGAACCAATACAAATAAATCGATTATGAACCGAATCGAATCGCTGTTCGATTCGGTTCGATTGATTCTGATCGATTTGGCGATTGAATCTCGGAATTAGTTTTGGTTCCGATTTGATCTAGTTCCGATTGTTAATTTAAAGGTGGAAATTCTTAGCATGTTAATATATTTACAGGATTATTTTGCGATAGAAAAAAAAGGATCATCAGCACGTTAGATGAATTTGGAAGTTCAAGTTTGAGAAAAGTGGTCCGGAACTATTTCGGAATCGGTCCGGAACCGTTTCAGAATCGGTTTAGAACCGATTCGGAACTGTTCCGAATTGGATTGATTCCAAAGTTAAAACTTTTGAACTGGAACCGATTCGAAACTAATTTTGAATTGGTTCGGATTGATTCCAACGTCGACGAATTTGGAATCGATCAGAACCGAACCGAAACCGAGGAACTAATAAACATGCCTAGTTCCACTTGTGCAAAGGTTGGAACCGCCAACCTAGTGACCCCTATCAGCCCACCCCCGGGCCATCGTAAGGGAGGTAAATCATGGTGAATTTTTGTTCTTTTTGAGTAATGAATGAACATAGACAACAAGTTGGACAAAGAAAGAAAATAGAGACATTTCCATCATTGTGCTCACACGAGCATGGTGCAACTGTAAAAAGGAACAAATATTTTATAGGAGAATACAGTTCGACGACGAATTAAAAAAAAAATCCATTCAGACAGACATAAGGTCAAGGAGTTTACTCGGGACAAAGTACGACTTCGGCGTTGGATCGTCATTCAGGGATGGTGCGACTACGGAGTCTGGACTGAACCGTGAAAAAACTATAAGCGCTTTTCTAATTTATTCTTGGTGGTCGATGGAGATCACTTGGACTTCGACTTTACCCGGCTAAGCTGTTGACAAGGTGTCTCAAAGCTCCGTGGGCACAGTCGGTCCGGATTTTAAAATTTAATCTTATGATCCTGAACGATATTCGAAAATGAAACTCTATTTTTATTGTAAAATTTAAAAATTAAGCTCTAATTAATGTAAAAAAAATAATTTAGACTCTGGAAGAGAGCTCTAGTAGCCCTCCTTAAGGTTGGCTTTATCCGTGGAATAGGATGGATCATTTTTAGGAATTAATCGAGTCAGACGTTCGAATATTTTGATGTCAATAAAAAATAAAAAATTATGGGTTCCACTCCTTTCCTATCCATTTGTTTGGGAGGAAATGGGAGAAAGAGATAAAAGGATAAATGAATGATTTTTTTTTATTTTATTTGAAAAGGAATGAAAAAAAAAAGGAAAAAGATGTGAAGAATAATTTTTAATCTTTTTTAATGAAGAATTTTTTTACTTCTCAATTTAAAATATAAGTTAACGTTGACTAGTAAGTGTTTCGGTCGAAACCGTTATATATTTTCTTAGATCGTTGGGAATCTTTTGCCGTCTCAGATAACGATATAAATGCCCTCCAATGTGCGTGCTGGGGCATGATCTTCTTCAGCGCCCTCCCGCCGCTCCGCGCCATCGTTCTTCCTAGGTTTAGGGTTAGGGTCTCGATCTTCTCCACCGCCGCTTCCGCTTTCAGATCGGCGGCGTCGGCGGCGAATATGGATCACGAATTGCCGCCGGTGGAGTGGCCGGCGAACAAGGTGAGGGAAACGTTCTTTCGGTTCTTCGAGGGCAAGGGGCACGTGAACTGGCGCTCGAGCCCTGTGGTTCCTCTGGATGACCCCACGCTTCTCTTCGCCAACGCCGGAATGAACCAATTCAAACCGATCTTCCTTGGAACGGTGAACCCCGCGACTCCGCTCGGACGGCTCAAGCGGGCGTGTAACACCCAGAAGTGCATTCGCGCTGGAGGAAAGCACAACGACCTCGACGACGTCGGGAAGGATACCTACCATCATACGTTTTTTGAGATGCTTGGCAACTGGTCTTTCGGCGATTACTTCAAGACCGAGGCCATCTCTTGGGCCTGGGAGCTTCTAACTGAGGTCTTCTGTTTTTTCCTTTTTTTACTTTCCAATAAGAAAGGCTCGACCTTTGATGTACTCTCAGGATTTTGTTCATACATGTCCAAAGGATTCAATTGTTTCACTAATTTCAGCTATATCTTTCATAAATTTAGCACAGTCGCTTGAATTCCTGTCAAACATACAATATTGCAATTTAAAGTCCCACTTCTGTTGAGTAAATTTGAATATTCCTTGGCGCTTTGTTGGAGATTGAAATTTTGCCCTCAATTTTACATCATTTGAGGTTTTACAAGTCAATGTTTGTACCTTCAGGTGTCTCAGATCATTAACTTTTACTGGTTCACATAAAAGAAGGGTAACTGCAGAATGTTAACATAATGTTTAGTTGATTTATTAATCATTTATTGATTTGCAGGTTTATAAATTGCCCAAAGATAGGATATATGCTACTTATTTTGGGGGTGATGAAAAGTTAGGTCTTCCAGCGGATACTGAAGCTAGAGATACATGGCTTAAATTTTTGGCACCTATTCGAGTACTGCCTTTTGGTTGCAAGGCAAGATATGTTTCAAACATTAGTACTTTATTGTATAAGCTGTTAATTTGAAACTTGAAATACCTTGCCACTTTCCTATCTACTTGAGAAAAGGTTATCGGCCACTCAATTTTGAAAAGGCTTAATTAAAGTGTTTCACACTTTGTAACTGATACTTGATACTGAATTGTGAATATTATCTTTTTTGTTCTTCAGTTGAAGAAAATTTCATTAGTTTGGAAACTCTTTTATCCACAAAAAAGTTGTAACATATATCATCTTCTATAAAGGGTAGCCTAGTGCACGAAGCTTTTGCAAGAGGTTGTTTCCGTACATATATCATCTTATGACCTTACAAAATTTATGGTATTGTAAATGAAAAATAGAGAGAAATTATGATAAAAAAGATGAACAGTATTTTTGAAATCTTCAACTAGGTTTTGGTTTCATGTCTATTTGAAGAAGAGAAAAAATTATTAGTTAAAAAGATTATCTGTTAACTACTTTGACAAAAGGAATTTCTTTTAACTCAAGAACAACTAGCCTATCTTAAAATTTGTAGCGCTAGTTGATAGTTAACACTGTATGCTTCTGCAAAATCATTCAATAATTTTAAATTATTTCGTATCAACGGTATGAATAAGATAGGGGCTAGATTGAAGAAGAAGGGTTGGGGCCTGATACATTTTTTTTGATAATCCTAGTGTTCGAGCTTTGCTCGATTAATCTTGGAGGTAGAAAAATTTCTCCCCTGGTTTGCTTACTGAGTAAATTCGAAGCATAATTTATGCACACTTAGAGGTTAACCTCTAGAATATTTGTCCCTAGGGATTCAAATCCTTGATACCTTTTTGTGATTGCCCTTTCATGTGTACATATAGAATAACAAATAATTAGAACATTCACATATGGAAACACAAATTATACGGGCATGTAATTTCCCTTCCATCATTAATACATTCCTTAAATTGACAACAAATACTGTGCAAACAATGACAAATCATTGCTTGAATTGGTTAGAATGGCATTTATCTCAAAGGCATAAATAAGGTAATTTACCTACGCAACATATTAATCAAACATGTTGAATCAATTAAAGAATGGAATATGATTTGAAATCTCGTACCATGCCAAGATATACGATCGAAAAATATAATTATGATGAATTATCGAAACTCGATACTATTCGGCATGCAGTGCCTCCTATGCTGCTATATCAATCATGTTGATGATTGATGAATATCGTGTCATGCCAACACTTGACACTACTTCACATATTACAACACAGGTCAAGATGAATTGAG
The DNA here is from genome assembly GCA_025175895.1 of Wurfbainia villosa. Lineage (NCBI taxonomy): Eukaryota > Viridiplantae > Streptophyta > Magnoliopsida > Zingiberales > Zingiberaceae > Wurfbainia > Wurfbainia villosa. The sequence goes on from CM045997.1 coordinate 6,658,376, forward strand.
ATAATTTTTTTTTATAGCTTGTGTCCATACAAAATCATGTCAAAACTGCACTCGATGGAAACCTAAGGTCACTTCTTAAGTATATAGTTTTCTTATCTTCTTTTTCTTTGTCTTCTTCCTCTATCCATCTTTACTTCGCCACCAACATATCAGAACGCCGACACGATAATAAAATAATATCATTCCAGTTGAATATCAAAACATCTGCATAACTTGAGATTTTGAATCTCGGAATAAAATATATTTAGGATGCAAACTAACTATGATAGATGAAATACTTATTCTTACTCATACGACCATTATGCTGTTTCCAATTGTTTTTTCATGCGATGATTCCATCATTTATGAAAATTTTTTGTGCTAATCGTCTTTCTTATCCGATTTTAGTTATTGTTCTCTCTAGTTCTGTTTACTTCCTAAGAATTGATTAGATTCAAATCACGTTGATATCATGTATCATTAATGATTAGTCTATGCTACACAATTCTCAAATGGGTGAATCAATTATGGTCGGAAGGCCAAAATTGGTCTGTTTAAAGTCCTTAAATAGTTAAACTTGTTTTGAAAACCTCAATACTATGTTATTTGAATATATTTTTTCCAGTCTAGTTTCTTGTTATATGGTTGTTTTACATCATTGTTATTTATCCTTACTGTTTTGTTTGTTCAAGTTATGGTTTGACTATATTATCTCATTCTACTCATTCTGGCACTGTGTCATATCAATAATGGAAAGATTCTCATATGTAATTCTTTGTAATATCATCAGGATAACTTCTGGGAAATGGGTGATACTGGCCCTTGTGGCCCTTGCACAGAGATACATTTTGATCGTCTTGGTAATCGTGATGCAGCATCTTTTGTTAACAACGATGATCCTACATGCATTGAGATTTGGAACCTCGTGTTTATTCAAGTATGAACTTATTTATTCATTTATTCTCTTATTTTCTTAGATTTGAATGCTTTTTTTTTTTTAAATTGTTACTCTTTCTTGATGTTCCTTCTATACACTTTTGTAGTTCAACCGCGAAGCTGATGGTAGTCTGAGGTCGTTGCCTGCTAAACATGTTGATACAGGGTTGGGTTTTGAGAGATTAACTTCTATTCTTCAAAACAAAATGAGCAATTATGATACAGATGTCTTTTTGCCTATATTTGATGCTATTCAACAAGTACGCTATTAGTGAACCAGTCTATTTATTTTTGAAATAGATTGGGATTGTCATAAACTTCCTTGTTATCCCTTACAGGTAACAGGGGCTTGTCCCTACTCAGGCAAAGTAGGGTCTGATGATGTGGACAAACTTGACATGGCTTATAGAGTGGTTGCTGATCACATTAGAACACTTTCTTTTGCTATTGCTGATGGTTCCCGTCCTGGTAAATGTCTTGAAATTTGGTTTCTAAACCTTATGCTTTTGTCAATATCAATTCTTAGTGGCCGTTCAAAGTTTTCAAGCCATCTTAAGTTAGAAGTGAATAGGTTTCAGTCTTTCCCTGAGCAGGTGTGATTGCATTCTGTCAGTTTCTTGTTATGATATAGAGATTGCTATAGCATTTGACATTTTTGCGCCTTATATGTATTTGAAGTATGGAGAATCCTTTGGTCTTGTAAAATAAGGTTTTGGCTTACTAGAGGCCTATGCTGTTTATTTTCTAATCCCTATATTCTGTTACCTATTGGATGGATTTGAGTAGGTAAAATGAAACCTTGCACAACTTTCCATTACTAATGCTATAATATATAGTTCTACCTTATCTGGGGGTTATATATATGGTGAAGCTATTCAATTTCCTATTAAATTCAAGTGCACTTTTCTTCTCAATATGGTATATTGAAATTGCAAATCTTTCTTTCTGTTTTGTCTTACCTGTAGTAGTTCTACCTCAGCATCTCCACCAATCATTTGTGCAGGCAATGTTGCTTAACAGTCTCGCTGAGTTTCCTTTTATGTTGGGCTAGGCTACCAGAGTCTTCTTGAGTTTTTCAGGCAATCTTAAAGTAGCAAGGTCAAAATCAGGATTTACACCTAGATAGGGCACTATACTATTATAATATAAAAATTTCAGCATCTTATATAAAGTTCATCAACATAGCAAATATAGCTAAAACATAGAGACAATTGAAGTTAAGTTTCATCTACATAGCAAATATAGTTCGTTTTAAATTATAGCTTGCTTTATTATAAAATTATATCTACAAAACATGTTCACTAATCATGGTATATGTATTACTTTTTGATAATAAACCACTACTTTTGAGTTCCATTCAAAATAATCACAGAGAAATAGAGAATTTCATTCTTTATAATGCAATCATAGGCCAAATATATTTCAACTACACAGATTATAAGATTAAATAAGATATCAAGTTGAGTCAATGATATAAAATTATAAATAAGAAATTACCTAGCACTTTCACTGTGATAACTAACACCAATTATCTTGCTGGAAACTGGTGCTGCCATTCCTAGTGTTTTTCATTGGCACTCCCATCCCTGGTGTTGTTGTCAGTTCTATGAAAGAGGAGTGGGAACCCAAAGATTAAGAAGAGAGGCTAAAGGGTGAAATAAATGATTGGAGAAAGATGCTGAAGAGGATGATGATGAGCCAACCTCATCCACTCAGAGGGTATTTGGAGATGCTTTCTGTTTATTCCAAAGATGGAACAAAACCAGCCCGTGCGAATCAGAAAAAAAATAAAAAATTGTGCTCTATGTGTTTGTTAGAAATAATCAGTGATTCATGAGAAATGAATGCAATCCACCAAACCCTTTTTATTTTATTTTCTTTTTTTAAATCCAAATTGAGACATAATTTACAATGGAGCTTAAAAAGTGGATTTTTGAGAGAAGGAAGCTATCCATAAGATCAGTCAATATTTTTTGCTTGTTTACAAAGGAACCTAAGTTATATCATAATTTCCAATATGTTCCCAAATGTTTTACACAAAGGTCTTTATACTTTGGGAAAATCACAGCAGGGTACTTGCACTATTGTGCCTCCATTTAAGTGTGCCCCTGGTTTGTATCATTATTTTTTTTTCATCTTCAACAACTAATATGCACATGTAAATATTATAAATGATTAGATGCAAACAGAAGTATATGATATACTGTTCAAACAGATGACTCTGGTTTTTGGTGACTGACAGTGGTCGGTTATGCAATGTATCAAAATTAGACACTGAATGTTTTGTAATAAATAGTGGTTTCTGATGAAGTATACAAAAGAAAGTCTTTCCAATACTCTCCAATAACTAAGATTGTATATGCTTAGAACACTTGCAACCTAAACTTTATCTGTGGTAACTTCATATGTTTAGGGTATGACATGCCAAGATTTTGGTTTTTGGTACATGTAATAAAGTAGCTCAATTATCAACTTATTTGTGAATGAATTTTGACTACATGTTGTTTGCATACCAAGTACTTTTTCTTAATCTGTTCATTTTCATCTATGTTTCCACTTATCATAAAATACCTCATCAAGCTGATACTTAAACGCTTGATCTATAGGAAATGAAGGACGAGAATATGTTCTCAGGCGTATTCTTCGACGAGCAGTTCGATATGGAAGAGAAGTTTTAAAAGCACAAGAAGGATTTTTTAGTGGGTAAGGAGTAAGGACAAGCCATTGCTTGATCATCATCGTGCACTCATCTTATGTTGAAGAGCTATCTTGTGCGGTGGATGTTGGTTTCTCATGCCTTCATAGTTAATTTTCTCTCTAACAGACAATCCTAAATATGTTGCCAGAACTACCTGTTGAAGAGTTCGATAATAGCACAAAGGCCTTTCTTCATGCATATTCTAGGTTTTTAATAATAAAAATGTTAATGTGGGTAATCTTTTTTTCATATAAAAACGTAAAAACAAGGACTTCTTATTGTTAGGGTTGAAGTAAATCAAAAAATGCAGTTGAAATGTTTCTACCTTCATGTTCATATTTCCAATGATCCTGAGCTGTGTATGAATTTCTCTAGGTAAGTCTGTTGAGTGGGTATAGTGCTTGAGTATTGATGCATTGCAAAATATCTGAATAATGTATATGGATATTGGTGGCTTCTGACTATGATACTTGAAGATTCCATACGGGATGTGTTATTGAAAACGATTAAATTGTCTTTATTATTCAATCCGTTGGAGTAGATATGTGGGGTCAGAGGGAACTGTATGGAAAGATTGGCCAATATGAAATATTGGATGTTATCTAAACTGTTGAAGGGCAAATAGTTCATGTGTTCTGTGACAAGGACATAAATTTGTTGATAGTGATCAATCTTCATGCATAAATGATTTGTTGCTAAACAAATTAGAACTGTGAGTCTAATCAATCCTATAATTTGCTAAAGCTTGTTTGGTTCTGTGATGAGCAGTGTTTAGTTCTGCTACCTAGATGCCTTGTGAAACTTTCAGAAAAAAAGCTTTCTTTAATAATAGGAGTACTCTAATTAAGGACTATTTCAATGCTATATAAATCTTAAATCTCCTCTGGTGTTCATTAAAATATATATTCATATATAACTTGATCTTTGTTATTTTATTTTTAGTCTCATGATTGCAATGATATCTAGTCTTGTAGATGTTGTGGTTAAAGTGATGGGCAATGTATTCCCAGAGCTGAAGCAATATCAGTCTAAGATACAAGAGATAATAGCAGAGGAGGAAGCAAGCTTTGGGAGGACATTAGTAAAGGTATTTTCTTATATTCATATACGTATAGATATCAAATAGAAGGTGGACATTGTATTTTCTTCTTCTTCCCTCTGAAAAATATGACTTTTGCTAAATATTATTATCTTATCTATTTGTTCTCATGAATCGAAATTTCATTTCATTCTTTAAATTCTCTGTTGTAATCAAAACTTGTCATCAATTAAAATAAGTTAGTTTTGACTATTTATGAATAATTGGGTTGCTTGTTTGCAGTTTAGTCAACTTGTGTTACTTTTAGACCATTATTTGAATTGCAATCCTCTTGGAGTGAAATGTTCAAGATGATTTTACTATGAAGTCTGCTAAAGAAGTATATAAATCTTAGGAAGGCATGAAAATATGATTAATTTAGTTTTTTTTCATATTCAGTTGTTGAACATATAACCAGCATTATCTTCTTCATCGATACTTAAATCTCCCAGTTAAATGTTTAAATACTGCAAATGCTGCATCGTTCAACCAAATTAGTTTATATTCATAATTTACTATATATTATTTTATCAATTATGAGGTTCTTCAATTGATAAATAATGCATAATGGAGTACATTGTTTCCAGGGAATTGAGAAGTTTAAGAAGGCTGTGCAGGATGTTCAAGGCACTAGAATAAGTGGGCAGGCATGTATTGCTAGCTGATTTATAGTTTGTATTATACTTGTGCAAATCGATTGCTTTTTTCCTTTTTTTTTTTTTACTTTCTCTTTGTTATTACTATGTAATGTAGCACTTGCTATGGAGAGAGGAGAGGCAAGGAACTTGTTACTTAAGATAGAAAGTGTCTCACAAGTAGAAAAAAAAAAAACTAAGACATGGCCATGGTGGAAATGCAAACACAAAATTAATGCATCAAGAGGGAGAGAGAACATGAGGCTAGAATACAAGAGACATCTTGAATATTTCAAGTGCCTTTCCTTATGATACTGTTGATAACACGTAATGAATAGATGAAGGGAGAGAAGGGAATTTCTGGATGAGGGTTTTTGGGCGACCAAGAGGATGAGGCGAGATTCTAAGATACAATCTATTGAAGGGACTTTTTCCTGAGGAATTGTCGATAACACATGGGAACTGACGAAGTGGGAGAAGAAAAGTACACAATGAGGTCCTTCAGGTGACTGAGAGGATCTGGACCTGGATCTGCTTGGCTGTCACTAGAATGGAAGATCTGAGAAGTAGCAAGTAGATGTTTTGTCTTTAGCACCAAAGCTGAAGCAGTAACGCTCTAATTTTTTTTAAATAGGTAAATAAATATTTTCCAAATGAAAAATGATGTACAATCTTGATTGGCGTACCAATTCTAGTTCCTTATCCTAAACAATAAGTCCAGGCCGACCTAGGATCAGATTTAGTATGTTTGGGTGTCTGTAACATATAGCTGCATCATAATAATCCCTTTATGTACCAATCCCATGACATCAATGAGGGTTGATGCACCCACTCCTTTTGATCAGGGGTTAACCATGCACATCTGACTAGCCATAAGTCGCTCCACATATATGCAAATTGCGTCCACCTCTAGCATTTCCCAGCCTTGAGAGTCAACAAGGACAAACGTCAGGTGTTTCAGAGCCTATGCTGGTGTCCGTGTGGCTCATCAGATTAGGGAACAACCAGTAGTCTCCCGAAGTGATCCAGTTCCTAGGCATGCAGTTCTTGCTTGGTTCTGCTCTTGCACATTCCTAGCCTTGGAGGTTATGTGTTCGACCTACTGACTTGTGTCACTCCTTGCGGTGGCTTGATGTGGGCCTGTAGTTGCACAAGAGGTTTTGGATGTATTAGAACAGCAAGATCTAGCCCCTGAGCACCTAGGGTCCTGATAGTAGCTTTACTCAGTTGGGCATGTCGCAAGATCAGTTCTGATACCATGTTAAGTGCGTAAGGAATGTTGTATTGATGAAGGACTGTTACATTGCATATGTAGGATTCAACACAGAAGCCCCCTAAACCTAAATACTGCATGTGGACTAGACCACAAATACCTATAACTACTAACTATTATTAAGTCTAACAGCCTTGCTTCAGTTTGCAATGTACTGGTATTTGGTTGCCCTCATCTTACTATCCTTTTGACGAGTCCTCTAATTGCTTTTTAGTACCTCTCACGGTTACTTCTGAATGATTTTCCTTGTTTAATTAAGCCCCAATCCCTGATCACGGTGATAGAGATAACTAGTGTGGTCTAGCTTCATCTTTTCTAGTGTTTTACTATCTAAATTCATATTTTGATCTTCCTAAACTGGAAACTTGCTTTCTGTTGGAACCTTATCTTTTGAATATCTTCCTACCCTAAATTCGAAATAATGTGTGTGTGTTGTCTTAGCAGTGGTGTGCATCCATTTTTTGTTTGTTGATGCTTCTCTCTTTCTGTTTGTTGCCAGTCAGTTCAGAATGTTATTGTACCTTAATTTGATACCTCTCTTTGTGGCAGGAGGCATTTATTTTGTGGGACACCTATGGGTTTCCGATTGATTTAACTCAGGTAAAGTGTTCAAGTCAATGTGTATATGTTTTACAATATCTTCCTATTGTTGATCTTTCTTCCCATTATCAAATCTTTAGTTAATGGCAGAAGAAAGAGGACTAACAGTTGATGTGGGAGGTTTTGACATTGCTATGGAAGAAGCCAGACAAAAGGCTAGGAGTGCTCGCAGTAAGGTGTGTTTTTTTGCTTGTTTTTTTTTGGAAGATGGACTTAATGACTATGACTTATCATTTTTTATTGATAATACCTGCTCATCCTAATCATTTTGATAAATACCTCATAGTTCATTAACTTATGGAATATTAGGGTATATGAAGAGATGCCTGTGATTTTATTGATTTTTATAAATTTGAAGACTTGTTAGGATAACACATTGTAGGCATAAGATAAGAAAAGGGATATGGTACTTAAACTGAAGAGGGATTATACATTTAAGTTATTGTCTTGGTTCCGTAGTAACTAATTATGTATTACACTGTTAATATAATTTTGAAAAACAGCTGCGAAAATCCTTGTTCCAACTGGCAAGTGATAACTTGAAACCAATTATTAATTTTAATTGTGGATACATGTTTCAATTGGGTTAAGCATCAAACACATGAATGCCCCTCTAATGACATCAGGGAATGCAGATAAAAATTTGTAGAAGTAAAAATTGATATATTGCTATTTATTAGGACTGCTTAGCTAGAATATTTTATTCTGTGATTATGATGAGGTTGGATTCGTTGTACTGGACCTTAATTCTCTTTGGTCCTAAATTCAATCTGCTTAAAGCTTGTAATTGCAGTTTAAAGTATTGTTTGGAACACCATCAGCAAACAATGTCTTGGAACTAGTATAGATGCTAGTAGTTGAGAAACTTATTGCTATTATCATCTTGTAGTGATTGTAGAGTTGCTTATCCTCCTCCCTCCGATTGTCCATACAATTTGCTTTATCATGCATATTTTTAATGATCTGTTTTCATTTTTAGATTGATTCCTTGCTGAACTTGTTCAATGTCTACATTAACCTCAAGAATTTTCCTAGGCTATCTAATATTTTCTTAATATGTTGAATTGAATAAGCATTTCGGTTGTCACGTTGACATGTTTCTGTTGCCTTATGTGTTTGTCAGGCGGTTGGGGAATCCATCATAATGGATGCCGAGGCTATATCTGAGTTGCATAAGAAGGGTGTGGCTACAACAGATGATAACTACAAATTTATTTGGAACCAGGTTTCAAACAAAAATAAGTTTTGGCAAGCTAATTTGTTCATTTATTGATAAGTAGCTCAAAATTTTCTTACTAGATATCTTATGATTACTTGATTGTCATTTTGTACTCGCTGCTTCCTGTCTCCATTTCCAAATAGGAGATCATATCTTTTCCATATTCAGGATCTTGTCATTGATATGCACCTTAGTACTGTTTTACATGCAATTATATTTTAAATTTTCTACTAAAAACATAAGATTACAGCCCTGTTTTCTGGGTGGTTTATGCTTCTCTTATCTCAAGCCTTTTCAGTTGGTACGCTAGCTTAGAGACCTTTATTCTATTTTGAAACTAGAGTGTCTGTTCATGTTTGAGTAGTGCATTGGCCAATTACGAGGCAAGATAGGTAATTTATTACATTTTTTTTATTAGGAGCATGAAAGTGCAGTTAAAGCTATATACTCTGGCACCGAGTTCCTAGAGACTGCCTTCGGTGGAGCTGAAATTGGCATTGTGTTGGAAAGTACCAGCTTCTATGCTGAACAGGGAGGGCAGGTGATGTGTGCTTCTCAATTGATAAAATAATTTCATTGTTTTGTAAACAAACTTCCTTTGGTTAAATCATACTAAAACTTAAGTTGTTTCTCCTGTTTTTTCATTTTATTCTTTTGCCTTCTGCACAAATTCTTCCTTGGCCAAAGCTTATGTAAGGAACATTGTTTCTGAGACACATTTTACTGTCACTGTGGAAGTAGTATTCAATGTGTTATGTGCTCAAAGTAATGAGCTTGTTTAATCATTGAAATAGCTATATCAATTCCATAAACTTAATCATATTTGAAAAAAAACTATATGAACCGATGTGCATGAAAATTGTACTTTGCAACATGCCCTGTGACAAAGATACAAAGGTCAATCCCAAGAAATTAGAAAGAAAACAATGACAAAGTCTCAGAAAGAAGTAGAAACTAGGATAGAAAAATGGCAACACCTCCACTTGTGTCTTTATAACCTAATTCTATGGCTTCCTATGCCAGAGTCTTGTCGAGTTGACAGCATCAGACGATCAGTGGGCATAGCCCCAAAATCTTGAATGGAGGTACAATGGTGATTAAGAGTGTTGAGATTAAGGCTGCGTTTGATATGTCGTAATCTGCCTTGTAATGTAATCCAGATTACATTACAAGGTAGATTCTTTTGTTTGTTACTGTCTTAACATTGTAATGTAATATAATCTGGATTACAAAAGACACTAAAGTTTTGTAATCTAGATTACAAAGCAAAACCTATGTAATCCAGATTACATTACAAGCTGTAATTTAAAAAGTATTGGATGCTCAACAATCGAAGTCGATCGTTGCTGTCCGTTGTCGCCATCGATCGGTCGACTGCCGTCGTCGCTCGCCGGCCCCAACAATTGGCGATCGGCCAGCGACCGACGGCGGTCGGCCACCGGCGCCGATCACGACGATCGCCCATTGCCGACGGCCGGCGACCTGCCGGTCACCGCCGATCATCGATCGCCATCGGCCGTCGGCCGCCGGTCGTCGGTCTGCCAGTCGTCGGCCGGTCGCCGGTCGACCGCCGTCGTCATCGTCGTCGTTGTCTCCGTCATCGTCGTCGATCCATTCCTATCGTCTTTATAATGGACACCAAACAAAAGAATGTAATGACCTTTGTAATCCAAGATTACATATAATTTTTATCCAAATATAGTAATATAATCAAGATTACATTGCATTCCATTACAACTTGGATTACTTTACGTCCGACCAAACGCAGCCTAAGTGATTAATTGGGTAAATGTTGACGTTCCAAGTTATGAATATACTAACAGTTGTGACATCTTCACTATAGTTGACTTTTAGTACACATTAAAAATATTGAATATATGGTTTGATCAAGTGGGTGGATGGATTAACTTCCTTTTGAATGAATATCATTTGCATGAATTATGCCAAATTGCCAATTTATGCAAACTTCTTCCAACTCTATCTTTCGTGCTTGTGCATATAGAATAGTATTCCCATGTCTGTTTTTTGTTTGTTGTTGTGATGTTTCAATTGACTATGATTTTGTTTTACTTGGTGAGACTGTTTCTTAATTCAGCTGATTAACAACATACTTCACTAATTTCCTTTTGCAGCTATTCTCAGATCTACTTTGGCATATGTACAAGAAACATAATCTTTCACTTTTTGCTGTAGATATATGATATTGGGTCAATTGAAGGATCATTTGGATCATTTCTAGTAAATAATGTTCAAGTTTATGGAGGCTTTGTTCTGCATATTGGTACTGTTGTCGGAGGGAAGGGATTATCTGTTGGTGATAAAGTAACATGCAAGGTGAAGTATTATTTGGATGTTGTTATGTTTATTTTTTAGACCAATATAAAAATGACTATCTTGTCCTGGCAGGTTGACTATGACAGAAGGGCTCTGATTGCTCCCAACCACACATGTACTCACATGCTTAATTTTGCTCTCAGGGTATGGAGTAACTTTGATTTTATGTGCCTGGTTTTGAGATATTAGCCCTACAATTAGTTATTTACCCTTATTTTTACTGAAAGTAGGAAGTGCTTGGGGATCATGTTGATCAAAAAGGTTCAATTGTTCTTCCAGAGAAGTTAAGATTTGATTTCTCCCATGGTAATAGTCCCTTTTTTAGTTAAATAATTCTATTCGTTAATTTTGAGCATTCAATGGCCTTATTTATTAACAAAAAATTTGACAGGAAAACCTGTGCATCCTGAAGATTTGAGAAAAATTGAGTCAATTGTAAATCAGCAGATTAACGATGAATTAGATGTGTACGCAAGTGAAGCAACCCTGTCAGCTGCAAAGCGCATAAATGGATTGAGAGCAGTTTTTGGCGAAGTAAGAGCTATATTGTTCTGAATGATTTAGCCTTAATTCAGATCTTACCTAAGGTTTTTGTAAGAATTTTGGAGCATACTGCTCACCTAAATGCAACTTCTATTGTGCTCATCCTTAGATATATCCTGACCCTGTGAGGGTTGTTTCAATTGGCCGTAAGGTGGAAGATCTTCTACAATATCCTGACAATAAAGAATGGTTATCCATATCAACAGAATTATGTGGAGGTATGCCATTCTTTTTTGTCAATCATGGTCATTTCAGTTTTACATAGCTATTAGTTTTCTCTGTCAGGAACTCATATATCAAACACACGAGAAGCTAAAGCATTTGCCCTTTTGTCGGAAGAGGGAATTGCAAAGGGAGTCAGAAGAATTACAGCTGTTACAACTGAATGTGCATTTAAGGCAATAGAGTTGGCTTCCTCTATCACAGCAGAAATTACTGAAGCGTCCAAATCATATGGAAGCTTGTTGGAGAAGGTATGGATTCATCTTTGTTTTGCTGGTTACTCCTTGCAGTGTGGCCATCACTCGATGACAAATAATTTTTATTAAGGTCATTCCTACTTGGGAGTACAAGCAACCTTAGTTTTGGATCTTGGGCATGGATTGGCATAGCAGAAAATTTATTTAAAATTGACTGACCAAAATATCATCTAACAAAATGCTTTTAAATTATAATCTATAAATTACAGTTCATTGCTTCATATGTAAGTTTATTATGTATAATTTTTCCATTATATTAAGTTGGTTAAGTAGCATATTATTCAATTAAAGCTCTTAACTATTTAAATTTTAGTTGATTCCCAATAGTTGGCACTCATGATTTTGTTGTTTATATGTTGTATTAATAGAATTTGGATCAAGAAACCAACTGAAAATAGTTGGCACTCATGTCTTCTTCATCTTGTTCATTTAAGTTTTAATAACACAATTTGAATGAACAAATTCACTGGAATTGGCTGTTGTGTATCATAGTTAACCAAAAAATAATAATTAGAATACCTTAGCAAAATATCATTAAGATCGTTTGACCTGTAGTGGGCTCTTTAATGCAAGCTGAACTGAAGAATTACCACTACAGTAACTATTTTCCATGATGCACTAATATTGATCACGGACTATACTTTTAATGTTCAAACCAGCTTCTCTCAAAGCCACGTTTCATTGACCAGAAGCAGTCAAGCACTTCATTCTGTTATATTTGTTGCTTAATCCTCAACATCTCGATGTTATTGATTTCTATTTTCCTGCATGTCATGTTTCAAGCTGCCTGCTTCTAGATGATCTGCACTTCATGCTCTCATTCACGTGTATTTCTTAATACTTAATTAACATGATGTAGCTTGGCAAGTAACTTCACAAGCTGCCTTTCATTTATGACCTAAGGCATAGAATCTATATAATATGTGGTGAATAGAAGGGAAAGTGATGTTTGTTCCAGTTTCCTAAATATGATTAGCCTTTTATTTTTACCTAACTGATACATTGTATTGTGAGGTATAACAAGCTGTCTTTGTGTCTTTGTGCAGAAAGTTGCTGCTCTGAAAAGTAGAATAGATGCTGCTGCTATTCCAGCAGCAACAAAAGCTGATCTCAGAGCAAAGATCTCCCAGTTGGAGGTATGTTTATTCTGTTGTACAGATTTTTAAACTTCCTCTAGATTGGTCCACATGGAAACTCATTTTTTAAAAATACATCTGACCAGGATGGCATTAGAAAGGTAAAAAAGAAGATTGCTGAGGAAAATGTTCAGAAAGCAGTTAAAGTTGCAACTGATGTTGCTAAAGCTGCTGCTTCTGAAGGAAAAACTTTTTGCATCACACAAGTGGAAGTAGGACTTGATACTGCTGCAGTGCGTGAAGCAGTCTTGAAGGTTTTGGAACAACAGGTGATTGATTCTCTTTGAACTGTATAAAGAACTTTGGTTGACCTTGCAATATTGTTACATTAGCTGGTTGGTAGATACTAAGTCAAGAGCAACACAAGCACTTGCAAGCATGTTTTTCACATATTAAAAGAAATGCTCCGATAGGAGATTTCAATTGCACGAGGGTGTAGAATCAGCCCTCTCCAACCTATTGCACATGGCCAATGCCTCTGCAATCAAAAGCACAAGGTGCACTCAGCCCCTTGGTGGTGCTTAAACTTTATAGGAGATTTGTTTTCTGTAGTATGCTGCACTATCAACAGACTATTTTCCTTATAGAGAGGCTTTTGAATTCATTCTTCATTGCACATGTGGGAACAATTTACCATTATGATAGTCTAATCCAGATTTCTATATATTTCACTTTCTACACATCACTGATAGCTTCATGTACATGCCGGTGGCTTTACTGTAGGGGCTACCGATAATGGTTTTCAGCTCTGATGATACATTGAACAAAGCTGTGGTTTATGCTGGAGTTCCTAACAGTGGCTCAAGGAATGGGCAAGTTGTTTTGGAGTGGCTTAATGAAGTTATGAAGCCTCTTAAAGGAAAGGGTGGTGGTGGGAAGAACGGCATTGCCCAGGGTCAGGTGAGCTGTCCGATACTAGTAAAACCAAATGGCAGCTATCAAAATGGTTTTATCTATTGACCTGAAAAATCCAAATCTTGGCCTGCTTTGCAGGGGAGTGATGCATCTCGCCTCGATGAGGCCATGGACGTTGCTGCAAGGTTTGCTTCATTGAAGCTATAGTGTATCTGGATTGGAGCAATGAAGGTTGATTAATTTCTGTAAGTCACGCTGAAGTTCCATTGGACATTCCAAATGGCAAAATCTTAAAATTGAGCTATTCGATCATTAAAATATCAATATTTATTGGGTTTTTTTTTCCTTGTTTCAAAACATTGTAGCATTCTCAGTATTGGATATTGTTTGCTTTCGTTTAAGCCTTATATAGTTGCTCATAGATGGGAATACTTTCGTTTAATTATTATTTTTGTAAAATGTTTCGTGCCAAATGTTTCATACGCTGATTTCAACGTGAACTCTTATGAGAGTTAATCTCTATCTAAATTATGTATTCTGGAAATCTTTAGATGCCAATGGTGCTCAAGTAATTTATTTTCACCAAAATCTTTCAAGGCAGAAAATTGTATGGAATGTGAAACCCAAGTGATAATATTTCACTCGAAAGCTTATTTGTTTCCCCTGAATATAAACCCTGGAAATTTTCTAATTGTGCTCGAATATTAGCCCCACACAATCCGACATCACCCGTGCCACGATCGTAATGGTGGCCACACACCGACATTATTTGTAACGGAGTTATATTGTTAGAGCATCTGTGATGATATAAGAACTGTTGGAGAAGTTTTTGTAGTCTTTACAATATCACATAAAAAAAAAATATTCATCTTTTTCCTATTAAAAAAGTTTTCAAACAATTTGTTTATAGATTTCACTCTTTTTTTAATCAATAATTATTTGTAATTTTATTTTGTTTATTTCAATCAATAATTACCCTTTGGTTCTCTTGTCAAATACGTTGACAATTAGCATGATAAAATTCACATCAAGTATTTCATATGATCAACTTTCCGAATTAATAAAGAGCTATAAATCATGAAGAATTTTGTCTTGATATAGTGATCTTTTTATATGAAAAAGATTCGGAACCTAATAAAATATTTTGCACCCATTAAAAAATTAACTTTAAAATCTTATATGATAAATATTCATATAATTATTAACTGTGTCAATCTACATAGCATTCGTAAAAAATTAAAATCGTCAATCTGACGGTCTCTACTGACTCGTCCCAAGACCATTGTAAGAGAAGTAAATCACAAGGTCTTTTAGATCTTGACTTGATTGACAAAGTCGTAGAAGACCGTTCTAAATCCGAAGAGAGTTTTAGATCTAATTTTGAGATTCAATCTATGCCTCATCCATAAATTATCATACGATTTTATTAATGCATCATCCCCATGGAATGTGTCAATTTACATAGTGTTGTAAAAATTAGGAATCTGTCCAACTAGTAATCCCCTGTCATCCGTCCGAGCACTGGCGAGAGGGAGGTAAATCACAGGGGAGACAAAGTCTCTTGACACGATGACAAAACAGGGAGGAATCCATCTAAAATTAGAGGAATTTTAGATCTCTCATCCGACATCAAATCCAATCCATTCTACAAGTAACACTCCCGTCCATATGGGAACATATCAATCTACATAGCACGCATTCACGGAGTGTAGCTAAAATTTCCTTTCCTCTCCGGATAAAGTTAGAGCGATGTTTATCCATATTCAAAAATCAGCCTCCGTTCCATTTTGAGAATTGAATTGATGCTCTAATGCTGCCATAAATTTTTTACTGTTAACAAATTATAATAATAATACTATATAATTAATTTGGCAAAATAAAAAATGTTTTTAATGTTAAAAGTACAAGATGGGTGCTATAAGAGGCCTCGCACTTGGAGTTATATTAAAAAAAATTCTTTCCGGTTAAAATTATTCGGTATGTTTTAAATAAAAAATAGGATGAATTATGTAAGGGATTGTTCTTATATAATTCATCCGAGCAAAAAGTCGTGGTCTCTGAAAATTTCCAACGTCATCACTCCGTTGATACCTTTTAGAAATTGATTAATATAAACGGTAAAATTCTTTAGTCTAATATCAATCCATCTATTCTTAAACTCTAGTTCATCAATTAACTATAAAAGTAAAACTTTAAATGAACTTCGAAGCGCAATTTAGAACACCTCAAAATTCATCTCGAATGAAAAATTATGATCTCTTGAAATTTACAATGTCACCACTCAACTGATACCTTTTAGAAATAGACTGATATAATCAGTCGAATTCTTTAGTTTAATATCAATCTATCTATGTTCAAACTCTAGTTTATCAGTTGATTACAAATGTAGAACTTTGAATGAGTTTCGAAATGTAATTTGTAACACTTCAAAACTCATCTCGAACGAATAATTATAACCTCTTAAAATTCACAACGTCATCATTAAATTGGTACCTTTTAGAAATGAACTGATATAATGAGTCGAATTCTTTAGTCTAATATCTACTCATTTGAGTTCAAACTCGGATTCATCTTTTGACTATAAGCATAGCTCTGAATAAATTTCGAAATGCAATATGATATGCCTTAAAATTCATTATATATATATATATATATATAATATTGCTCATCTACGTGCGTTTGATATGAATGAATTCACTGTTCCACTGTATGAACAGTATTTTTACTGTTCACATCAACCGCACATGCGCACAGATGAGCATCTATTCTGAGACTGAGCCTGACACGACTAACACACTTGTCAAGTTGGGTCAGGTCGAGTAAAGCCTGATCTACGTCACACCTCGAACTTCATTATTAAACCATTTGATAATAGAGACGTGAATCAAAATTGTGAAAAAAAAAAAAGTAAAATTAGAATGGACAATTTGAAAAAACAACAGAGATTTTTTTTTTCCCTTCGTTTCGACTCCGGATCAAATTCGATTCCTCTTCTAATAAAAGTAAATTACTTGATATCGAGAAATGCTCCATCCGACGAACTTGCACACGAAGACGGAGATCGGATCTGGATCAAGTCCAGCTAGAGGCGGTCGACTTGGATCAGATCCCTAACCAAGCCGCGGCGGCCAGGAGAAGGAGCGTCGCAGCGGCCGGAGACCAGATGCGGAGCCGCGGGGCGGCGGTGGATCCGTGGGTGTGGGAGGCGTCGGTGGCGTTAAGTGCGGCGGCTGCTGCTGAAGAGGAGGAGGGAGAGGAGGCGTTGAGGGGGTGAACAATGACGGAGACCTTCATGCCGCTGAAGCAGTACCCGTTTCCGCAGATGAAGTAGTAGGTCTTGGCCTCGTCGAGAGGGATGAAGTCCTTGCCGGAGATCCAGTTGCCGGCGAGGCCGTCCATGGTGCAGTTGTCGTAGCCGGTCCGGTTCACCTCGAAAACGTTGTACATCTGCTTCTGGTACCTAAAGGCTGCCGGCCGTAGAAAGGGGTGGTCAGGGTTAGGGATCTGGCGGAGGGGAAGACGGGACGGGAGACTTACAGATGAGGTCGCCGACGTAGAAGGTCTGGTTGTTGGCCCACGGGCTGTAGTCGATGTTGGGGTTCCAGCCGTGGTTGGCGCCGACAATGTGGTCGGTGGCGGAGACGAAGGTCGCGGCAGCGACGGCGGAGAGGAGGAAGAGGAGGGGACGGAGGTGAGCGGAGTCCATTGGGCGGGGGAGACGGGAGAATTGGGGGGGGGCACCTGCAGGCTGCAGATGCCGAAACTCAAGCGATCGTGGGGACATTGGCAGGGAGTGACAGGTGGATAATTACATTTCTACCCCCGAAAGACCTTGAACTTACGAGCTGGATTATCTCCTTTATTATGAATTTGCCGTCGACGGCGGCCAGGGCGTATTTAGGGGATTTTTGGCCATCACATTTCAAATTTTAAAAAATTATTATCAAAATTTTATTTATATATATATTTTTAATTAATATTATTATATTTTAGTACGACGACTAACAATACGAGTTGGATTATCTCTCGTCTACCAATCCTTGCGTGAAAGCTTCAATTGAGAGGGACATGTGAGAGATCATCCGTCTTCAAGTTTGCTTTCTTAACGTTGCAAATTGCAATCCCACATATCCTACTCTTCGAGTGAGCCGCCAACATCATCCTGATTTACGGGAGTGTTTCCAACTTATAAGAGATCATGGCACTGTGAAATTTACTCTCACGAGAGGCCTCTCGTGAGATTTGCACATGGTCTCGGGGTGCGAAGAGGCAGAACCTCAAGATATATGGTGCCATGTAGCAACTTCAAATGAGTCAAACTGATTAAGAACTTGAAAATTGTCGTCGACATCTTAGATTCAAACTTAAGGAAAGATGAAGAAGAAAACAACCGTTAGACAAGGATCAGTATCATAAGTCTTCCACCCGAGATATTATGGTGCTTATAGTTTTTGAAGAGGTTCGACATTAACTTCCAAACGCTAAAGCAGAAGGAAATTTTACACTGGATTTGCTACACCTTTCGAAGAACTTCGAGTTCGACTAATTTGTAACGCGTTTTTCATACGCTAAAGCAGAATGAGAATTTAACAAAATACGTGATAAAGCAATGCATGCTTCATAGTTATGTCTTTCTCAATGATCTGAAAGAGGCTTCCTCGCCAAAAAGAAGTACATTGGCGTGAAGATCTCCATCCTGCAATAGTTGCACAAAAGAGAGTATCAATGTGTAAGATTTATCTCCATCCTAATTTGCTGCAAAGAAGAAATGCATATGATAATAAGTAGTTTTGACGTCAAAATAATGTGAAGTTGCACCGCTCATTATATGCAAAAGTATATATTTTGCAGCCCGATAAGTTTTATTTACCTTCCTCCTGACACAAGCCCCTCAGCTGCCTCTTCGAGGAATGATGAAACTCTGTTGCTTCCTGCTGGGGCAATCCCGACAAATTCCAATGTCTTAACCTGCAAAGTAGGATGGCATCTACTGTAATAAAACACAGTTTGAAATGTCACAAAACCTAGAAAATAGAAGATATTGTACCATAGTTCTCGTAATAAACCGACCAAAAGCTGTCAAACGGAAGCTAGTTATGGAAAACCGGCTTGTATCCAGAGGCAAATACCAAGGTACAGGAGAATCGGCTGAAAGATCCTTCTCCCATATAACCTAAAAGGGAACATGATGAGTGCACAAATGTTGGCAACTATGGATATAAGAAACTACATTTTTTATTTACCTCAAACCCTGCAAGCTTCAAAGCATCAAGACATTGTCTTGTAGTTCTAACATCAGGAAGACCATTACCAAGCTCAATTTCAGCCTTGGCTTTTTTGTGGCTTTCATTATTTGGATTGTAATGGTCAGTCATGCACCACTCATATGCAGCAAAATACTGACCAGGCTTTAACACTCTGTAGATCTCCTTGTAGCAGTCAACCTTGTCAAATCAAACTGAAAACCATTCATAACTCCTAAGAATGCCAGCAAAAATGAGAAAGTAGATATAACGACATACCGCATCAGGAGCATGGCAAGTTGCTTCAATTGCATAGATCGCATCAAACGCGTCATCAGAAAATGGCATTTTCATGAAGTCAGCCTGCACTTCACAAGAAACAATAAACAGAACATTCAGCCCACAATTTTCTGTTCTGAAAGATAGCAAAAATGTTCATCAGTGCCCCTCCAAGGACAATGATCAGAAATGCATAAGGTGAGAAAAAAGGAAACAAAAATATATCTGAAATGCCAAAATGCATAACTAAAGGATAGCAGAAACCTTGACAAATTCGCATGATTTGGTTAATCCTGCTAAGCGGTTAAGCTCCTGCAGAAAGCCATATTTATTGGGAAAAGGCAAGCAATAAAAAAATATTAATCATGTGAATGCAAACTAAAAGACTTCTACAAGCTTCATGAAGGTGCACTGGGAAAATCATGTCCACCTACCGTCCCTCTTGAGATCTGATACTCGTTGTTGTTTAACCCTGTAATGGATGTTGAACTGCAAAATTCACATGCATTGTGTCATTAAAGTTGCACCAAACTACTTTGGCAAATGGTGTGCTAACGATATCAACTCACAGTCATAATTCCATATGGAATACTATGCAAGTACATGCCAATTATTTTGAGCTTTTAACTACAATTTGATTATAGCAATGAAGACAGCTAAACCATAAATTTAATCATTTGGATTCTCTCATAAGCATAGCCATGTCTGATTGTGCATTATCGGTGTAACAATGGAAAGCCAATGGGCCTTTGCCTTTTATTATGATAGAAAGGCAAGGTTGACTTTGAATCCAGCTAGAACATAGGGAAGACGTTTACATCTTTTCCTATGATTCACTCACTGTGCAGTTTATAACAAAATAACAAAACCAAATAGAGATTATGAACCTTCATCATTTCTAGTGACAAAATATTCAATGAATTTGTCAGTGCAAATCATTTTCAAGTAAATACATACCTGAATCTAGCAATCTCACGTAGAGGCCCACCAATTCCGCAGCCTACATCCAGGACCTAAATCACAAATGAATTTAATAGTTGTGGCTATAAAGTTGGAAGCATCAGAAAATAGTCCATCAAATTTAAGAATCAAGCAAAAAGACTAATACCTTCATCCCAGGTTTCAACCCCAATTGCAGCGCAAGGAAGTGCTCGTGCCTCTTAATGCTTTCCCGCAGTGACTCTCCATTCCATCTACATATATAAAACTTAAAAATCAGAATTTGAGGTAAGACTTGAAAGCATGAACAAAAAGGGTTTCTAGGTAAGTTTTAAACTCCTTCCGCACTATCATCAGATATTTTAGGGATTACTGTCAATAATAAATAGCTAATAGTACTTACCTAGTAGCAAAGTGAAATGATTCCCCCCAACCAAACTCATAGAAGCTAGTGGCAAGATCATAATACTTGTTTACCTGAGATGCATAAAAGAAAATACAAAACATCATTTATCTGATAATATGTAATAAGATTTATGGCAACCATGGAAGTTTGATTTTAGGAACACCAACAAATATATGACACTTGATGACCAGATAAATGAATACCAATACCAGTAATAATCACATGGTTAACACCTGAATTATCAACCAAGAACCAAATTCATATTCAAAAACGAAATAACTTAAAACAACGAGACACTGAACTTTCAAGTACAGTGAGAAATTGTAAATGTAAATAATAAGACAAATTAAATTTACCGATATATGAAACCTACCATATCAGAGTAGTTTGCTTTTCTCAGTTCTTCCTCCCCTCCATAAGAGGCATGGTAATTTTCATACCTAATGCAGCAACCATCGAGCATTTATATAAATATATCAAGTGGATTTCGAGTTTTGGCCATATGGAAATTAAAGAAATTGAATTCTACTGCAAAAAAATAGTCTAGTATAGCTGAAACAATATCTTGGGTGAACATGGGGCTAATCTAAAAGAAAAGGATGTCTTTGTTCTGTGTCAAAAGTCTGACCAGAGACTTGGATTGACATCTATCTATGGATCAGGTAAGCATGTAGTGGCAAGAATCACATGAAAATTAATAGATGGATTACAGTGCAAGGAAAGTATTTTGTCAACAGAAGAATCCCACACAACGAAGTAATTTACAATTAAATACAGTTCCTGACCAAGAGACAGTGGATGCCGACTATGTTATTGTTCAAAACCTAGTGCAAGGACACTAAAAAAATCAGACCAAGATAATACAATCTTGCTTGCTAAAATAAATTAATTCAAGATCCATAGATCACACTTATAGGATCATCTAGTTCCTCCATAAATGCTAGAAGATGTATAGTCCACCTTTTTGTTGGCATGACCAGCACGTTCTCCAGCAAAGATTGACCAGGGTGCTCATTTAGCAGTAAATTATCTCATTCCATCTTAATTATAAGACCACATGTGAGATAGACTCATCTAACAACTCAAACTAGAGAACTGCTGGCAATTAGAAGATCGTAATGTGGAAGATCAAGAAATCTCATATCTCTTGTTTATACAATAGAATGAAAAGTTGTGATAATGCATTTTTAGTAAAATTAAAGCTCCAAGTGTGCTTCAAATTCAATAAATAATTTTAGCCGCAAGAGAAACAGGAAAGGATTGCAAAGGCTAAGTATAATGATTCTGGACTGCTGCTTATTCGATCAACCAATGCCTAGAAAGTGAGTCAGAGAGTTGGTTAATGCTGCTTGGCACTTACCTCTGATGGAAATATGTCCAAAATTTTCAGATAATTGTAGTTCCAAAAAAATTGGATATTTGAACAGGAATAATTGAAAGATGGAAAGCTAATTCCATTATTATGTCCTCCCATGGTGAAAGGGAGCACTACTTAGGTTCATAGAAGCAGAGCTAACAAGAATCACACGGACGACGTGAGATAGAAAGAAGTGAAGCAAGTAGATAAATTTAATAGCAGTTTTATTCATCAAGTTTAATAAAAGATGGAGCAAGACTCAACTCTTTGATCGTCTGGTTAAAAATGGTCAACTATATGTTCATCTGCTAAATTAATTATCCACGTGGTGTTTCCAGTGATAGTCTGGCGTGTTGCAAGACACTGATGAGTATAGATCAGAATAAAGGAAAATTCAATATAGAGAAGAGGAAATATAAGATATTGATTTAAAACAAGTAATAGAAGATTGATTAGCAATTAAAGGGTCACAACAGAAAATCCCACGAGCAGCAGCGCAGTAGGGTAATGGCTCTTGGGCACCTAGTGATGCGAAGGCATCAGCATAAATGTATTCGGTAGTTTGATTAATCACGAAGAAGGAGAAACCAACACATTATTGGACAAATGATCTAACATTTGTGTTTGAATATTGAGATTAAAATACACATCTATGCTATTTAATCAAACATGATCATTATTGTGCCTTTAAATTATTGAAAGAACTGATCCTAATCATAAGACATAGAATGAAGAGAGAAATATATACTGTTGGGCAGCAGATTGAACGTCTTCCTTCTTGATCTTGCCTCCGACTCCTAAAGCGAGATCCAAAGCCCCAGATTTCGACATCTTGCAGTCAACTTTCTCTGAGTTATACAAAAAAAAAAAAAAAAGGCCTAAGATAACAAAAAAAGAAGGCAGAAACACCGGAGAAATATACAATTCGAATTTGAGGATATGATCATTCAAGAGAAACACGTAACAGATTTTAAATGGGCCAGAAACGATCAAAAATTTTGAAAAAGGATGAAAGCATACAAAAAAGAAGGCCGCAAGAGGAGAAAACAACAAAATCGGCCAAACTCTAGATAGATGGCAAAAGAGTAAAGGTTCGTTACGGATCAGCATTAACTTGTCATCCCAAGAGAATATAAAAAAAAGTAACCATCAATGCATTTTCCCCCCAAAGAAATACAACTAAAAAATGGCATCTCCCAACATACAATCCTTTCAAAAAACATCTACAGAGCGAACGAACATCACAGGAAACAAGAGATGCCACGACGAAGCGATCGAAAGAAAATGAGACAATTACACCGACCGAAGGGAGATCGAGAGATCTCAGAAGCTGGGCATAACAGAGAGCGAGAGAGAGATTTTTTAGGTTCATATAGCGAAAGCACCTCGGCCCAGAAAAAAGGACCACTGCTGTCACCCACGCCTCCTGGCTTCGCTGGACTTGGCATCCGCGATGACGAACAAAAGCACACAGAATGCGACAGAAAAGCAAGGACCCTGGTTCCGATCGGTGAAAACTAGGCATAACACACCGACAAGGAACCCTAGAGAAATGCAGGGATCGAGAGGCAGGAGCAAGCGGCTCACCTCCGACGAACTGGGCTGCTGCGGCGAAGAGGAGAGGAGGCCACGGACTAGATCGGGCGGACGGCACTGGCGTGGCAATAATATACAAGGAAAGGAAGGAGTCCCATGTGCATGGACGCCTGTCGGCCCAGTTTAGTAGCACATCTGTGCTGACCAATGAGCGGGAAGCGACGTGGGATCGCAAAGGATTCCCTGTGTAGATCCTAACAGAGTGCAGCAATGCTCCGGTGCCACTCAGAAGCGCAGCAGATTGCCAGCCAGCGGTGATCTGCAAAAGGTGATGCATTCATCACTGGTGCGTTTTGTATGGTCGGTTCCATCGTTAAATAAAAATAAATAAATAAATAAATAAAGATCGATCAAAAACCGACATTTGACACTGAAACGGATAGACACCTTGAAAATATGAAGAATTAACTCTGGCTCATTTGATATAAATTATATATCATATTAATCATTCAATTTTGACCATGAAAAACACGTGAAGTGCCCAACCACACCCAAACAGAAAGAAAGAAATTTTTTTCCCTAGGTGCAGCGACGTAAAGCGGAGAAGCAAGAATGCAGTTCACGATATCATTCAACAAATGAATTTTAAAAAAAATATTCAAACGAATCTCATTGAATTTATTTGATAGATAAAATACTATTTCAATTATAAAATTCGAATTGAATCTTAAAAAATATTTCCTTGATTTATTTTTAACGGTCAATGGAAATAATAACAGAGCTAACTCCGGATTAAATCTCGAGCTAATTTTGAATTAATCATTAGATTATTTTTTTCCTCGAGCTAACATGGGAAAAGTTCCTGGGCATGGCTTTGTCATTGGATGAAGATCATTTGAATTTCGATTTTATCCGGTTTAATTATTGAGAAGGTATCTCGAAAATTCGTGAGAAAAGATCGATCATTATTAAAAATTAATCGGATACAACAACAACAACAACGAAGCCTTATCCCACTAGGTGGGGTTGGCTATATGGATCCTTCTACGTCATTGGACTCTATCCCCTACTATATTATCATCTATATTTAAATAAATTTATCTTATTTTATTATTGCTAACTAAGTCTTTTTTGGTCTTCCTCTTCCTTGTTTGATATGTATATTTGGTATCGTTTCACGTCACCTAATTGGAGCATTTATTGGCCGTCTAAGTAGATGTTCGTATCACCTTAAACGTGTCTCTCGGAACTTTCCTTCAATAGATGCAACCTCAACTTTTTCTCTAATGTTCTCATTTATTATTCTGTCCATCCTCGTATGTCCGCACATCCACCTTAACATCCTCATCTCTGCAACTCTCATCTTTTGCTCATATGCTCGAGTCGTAGCCCAACATTCAGCTTCATATAACATAGCAGGTCTAATTGCCGTTTTGTAGAACTTCCCTTTAAGTTTTAGAGACACTTTACGATCACATAAAATACCCGATGCTTTCCTCCATTTCAACCATTCTGCTTGTATTCTATGTAAGACATCTCTCTCAATCCCTCCATCATCTTGCAAAAATGATCTTAAATATTTAAAGCTCTCAATTCCAGACAACTCATCATCATCTCCTATCTTGCTTGTCCATTCGTCGATATTGTTAAATTTAAATTTCATATATCTTAAAACCTTTCACTTTATTTTTCGCCAAGATTCTAGTTTAACATTTACTCCTTCACGTGTCTCATATACTAAAAGATTATCCTGCAAATAACATACGCACTGGTAATGTGTCTTGAATGTGTCCATTGAGTTAAATCCGTGATTAGTGTAAAAGATAGAGACTTAAACTGATCCTTGATGTAACCCTATCTTTATTGGAAATGCTTGATTAATCCACCGAAATCTACTCTCTGGTATTCCTTATACATATCCTTAATTAGTTCAATATATGTTACACTAACACCTTTTTTTTTCTAAAATTCTCCATATTATTTCTCTTGGAACTCTATCATAAGCTTTTTCTAAATCAATGAATATCATGTGTAGATCCTGCTTTTGCTCTCTATACTTTTCAATTAGTTGTCTGAGAAGATGTATAGCTTCTATTGTCGAACTTCCTGGCATGAATCCAAATTGATTTTTAGAACCATAGTCTCCTTCCTTAATCTTTTTTCTATTACTTTTTCTCAAAGTTTCGTGGTATGACTCATTAGTTTAATACCCCTATAATTTTCACAAGTTTGTATTACTTTTTCCCAAAATTAATCGGATATCTGACATTAATAAAAAGTAAAGATTTTTTTTTACAATATATATATATATATATATAATATTCTGTTATATTTAAATAAAAATGGAAGTTTTTGTCTTCGCATGTACATTTCAGACTAAAAATGTGCGAATTCGATACAAAGAATATTTACGGGCACAATTTGATATGTACATTGTAGGCCAAACATATATGATACCAAGAAAGTTCACGATGATGATCGTAAAGCCAATTGATAAAAATATTGAGGATGAACAAATCTCGATTTAACACATGGTTAAATCAGATCACTTAAGTTAACACACGGATATTTCAAGATGACTATTCTATTTTTTATTTATGATGGTGAAACATTATCCTAAAAGTATTTTTTAAATTTTTTTACATTTAAATTAATTTTGGAGTTTTGATATTAATCATCAAAGTTTTTGAGTAAAGTTGAAATTATAGAAACTAAAAATTAATTCTTTTGGTTTTATTTGAGAATTTATAATTTAGTTTCTTTGATAAATTTGTAAAATATTTCAAATTAATTGCTAAACTTTGAAAGTTGAATAAAACAAAGAATTTCAAATTAAATCAAATAGAGGACATTTAATGTGAAAGCAAATTAAATGGGTCAATTTAAAGCCCATTTGAGATCTAAATTTTCCTCAAATCTATAGAGCCATTGTAGTCAACGATCTAAAATTGAATAGAGCGAAGAGATAAATGGATAATAACGTAATTTACTTTTTTTTTTTTAAATCTCTTGAGAGGCTGAGAGCAGAGATAATGCGTAGGGTGCTCGTGTATGTATATGACATTTTGCAGAGGTGTAAACAAATCAAGTTGAACTTCGATTTTATTTTATTTTCTTATT
The DNA here is from genome assembly GCA_025175895.1 of Wurfbainia villosa. Taxonomy (NCBI): domain Eukaryota; kingdom Viridiplantae; phylum Streptophyta; class Magnoliopsida; order Zingiberales; family Zingiberaceae; genus Wurfbainia; species Wurfbainia villosa. Next base: position 6,685,021 of record CM045997.1, read on the forward strand.
GAGTTTATTCAAATGTATTTATTAAAAATTTTATCAAGCTCAACTAATCAGATTGTTGTCTTTATTTATATACGAGTTTGATATTTTGAATGTTCTCTTCCTACGTGACTCATGCACGATAGTTTTTTCGTCGTCCGATCAATCGCGATTGCACAATAATGAAAAATGTACAATGTTTCTTCCGCGTGCGATTTCACCGGTTGTGGGTGTCGAATTCATTGGTGACTGCTCGAATTCCGATTGGAATCCAGCCACGATCCGGTCAGCACCGGAGTCCAGCCGAATCGTGATCGTTTCCCGTCACAATCCTATCGGATTTCGGTCGTGATCCGATCGGACTCTGGTGCTGACCAGATTGTGACCGGAAACGATCACAATTGTGGCTATTTTCGATCGGAATCCGACTGCAATCCGATCAGCATCGGAGTCCGGTAGGATTCCAGTCGGATTGCGATCGGAAACGACCGCGATTGTAATTCGGTCGGAATCCGACCGTGATCCGGTTGGACTCCGGTGCCAACTGAATTACAGTTGGATTTTGGCCGAATCATGGCCGGAATCTGACCTCCTACCAACGAGATTGAGCGGCGTCAGATGCGAGTTACTATGCATTTCCCTCCATCGCCCACGAGACGCACAAACACGGGCGCTTAAGATATCAAAACTATATGTAGAGAGAGAATTGATCTCCTGCACGCTCAAAGGTTTGCGCGCTCGTGCGCTCCACACCAATCCGTGCGCGGTGCCGACGTCGTCATCACGCTGTTCGGCCACCTCCGCCCATCGAACCAAGCGCGATCAACGCGCAACTCGTCGGCGGTCCGATGGGGCTCGATTTTCGGTCGATTAGCGCCCAAAATTCGGCACAAAACAGTCAGAAATGACCAAATCACGCGATCGGCAGTGGCACGCCCACTGCCGATCGCGATCGGGTCGGATTCCGATCTAATCGCGGTCGGAATCCAATGGCTGATGGACCGGAAGTCGACGCCGGTCCGTCCTCTACACTGAGCCGGCCACGATTTGACCGTCGGTCGGCCGAATGGCTGTTGCCAGAATCGGGCACCCGATTTCGACCGCCACACCGTCGGATTCTGATAGAATTGCAATTGGAATCCGGCCCGATCGCGACCGACAATGGGCGGGCCACTGTCGGCTGCGTGATTTGGTCATTTCCGACCATTTTGCGCCGGATTCCGGGCGCTAACCGGCCAAAAGCCGAGCCCCGCCGGACCGCCGATGAGTTGTGCGTCGATCGCGTTCGGTCTGACAGGCGGAGGTGGTCGGATGGTGCGGCGGCGACGCCGACACCGCGCATTGGTCGACGTGCGAATTTGATATCCTGAGCATCCGTGAATGCGCGATGCGTGTATGATGGTTTCTTAGTCGTTCGATTATCGCAATTGCACAGTGAATGAGGAATGCACAGTAACTTCTCCGCCGTGATTTCACCCTTGATCGGTTGGAATCCGACAAAATTTCGATCGCAATCTGGTCGGGCTCCGTTGCCGGCCGAATCACGATCGAATTTCAATCGAACTGTCGTCGGATTCCAACCGGACTGCCATTGAATTTCGACTGGATCGTAATTAGAATCTAGTGGATGGGCGACGGATGCGAGCGGCGGCGGGGGTGCAATTACTATGCATTCCTCGTCATCGCATACGAATCGCGCATTTTGCATCGTTTAGGATATCAAAACTATATCTCTTACGATAGTCCGAGAGCGGATTGGTAGGGGTCACTAGGTTGACATATTCCAATCTTAGGATATCAAAACTATATATATAGAGAAAGAGATATGAATGAAATCATAATTTTGGTATATACCAAGTCAAATCAAGTTTTGTTATGATTATAATGTGTATCTACTCAATAGCTCAAGATACACAGGGGGTAAGATCAAAAGTATTGAAGACCGTAAAATCTTGACATAAAATATAAGTATATATATATAGATGAATGAAATCATAATTTTGATATATACCAAGTCAAATTAAGTTTTGTTATGATTATAATATGTGTATCTACTCAATAGCTCAAGATACACAGAGGGTACGAGATATTCAAAAGATTGACATAAAATATAAGTATATATATATATATATATATATATATATATATATATATATATATATATATATATATATATATATATATATATATATATATATATATATATATGAGAAAAATGACATGAGAAGGGAATGGATAGATTCGATGCATTCGAAGCACAAAGAGTTTACGGAAGAGCATTTCGATGGAGCTAGCAAAAGAGACACACAGGGAAGCGAGCCGAAAGTGATCGATCCATTTGAGAGACGAACGATAAAAGGAAGCATGCTCATTGTAAACTAATGAGATGAGTTAATCTATATTCGAGATGAGAGTCACAACTCAACTTAAACGGACTGAATCATAATTGACTTAGTCAGAATTTCAGATGATCAAAATTCAAAGCAACTTGATATGATTTGGGTGCTCACGCATAATCATTTTATTTGTTTAAACAAGTATGTGATCCAAACATTTTGGAGTTCAACCATAAGTCCATTAGAGATGTGGTATGAATTTTTCTCTTCAAAGTTGAGCTATTGAGGACGAATTTTCTCTAATCGCAACAGTAAATGTCTTCTTGTTCTATTTCTGTAAAAATTAACACACATTAGCTAGATCACCTTTGGCCTATCCGACAAAAATCCTCCGATATTTAAATTAGAACTTATATGAGAAAGAGAAGAAAAAAAAAATCATAGTAGTAATATAAAACAATGAAGATAGTAGAAAATTATTAAATCTATGTAGAATGAAATCAGATCTCTTTTCCTTCTTCTCTTTTCTCCTTTTATCCCCTCTTCAATCCCATAGCAAGTTGTTGCATAACTAATTGTGATGATGACTGTCCATTCAAAAATTTATCTTTTCGAATGGAATATGAGCGAAACTAAAATATTAATTCAATAGACTCTAATATAATATAATTAATAGAATAACAAAAAAATTAACATTTTTTACTGTGCAAATTTAAATAAAATAAAATTGAAAAAAAAAACTTGACCAATGTGGCCCCGTGTAAGCTTTGTTCTAATCTTCGACGTCAAATCTATTTTATGGAGACATTGCAACTGCATCATCGAATTTAGCTGTTGAATCGTGAACATTTTTTTAATTCATTTTAATAGTTGATTTAGCATATCTCGTCTAATAATTATTTAGTACATCGTAGATCTTTAGAATTAAATTGATCATCCTTAAGATTAATCAGACGTTCGATCTAGATATTCGGTGCCAGTAAATAAATAAATAAAAAGGAGAGTTATTTTCAAAATTAATTGAATGGGTAAGGATTTAAATATAGATTATAAAAAAAAAACGTGCGACCAACAAATACGGTAGAGAGGAAGAGACGCCGACAACTAACTCCTCCATGGATCCCATGTCACTCTTCTTGATAAAATGTCCTTCGCCTCCGTTTACTCCTAAAATTGATTATAAACGGAAAGAAATTATTTATGGAAAATAACATCCAGAAAAAGAAAAAGAAAAAAGAAAAAAAATCATGAGAAAATAAGAAGAAAATAGAAGAAAGAGAATAAACGAAAGAAAAAAAATTATTCGTATATGCCCGTGTTTGTCATGATGATGATGATCATCGTCTGTCATCTCTCTTCACTCAATGAGACAATTGCAGTTAGCGACTGACAATGGCGATCGACGACGATGATTGATGATCGATGATGACTGATGGTGACAGTTGATGATCAATGACGATGATTGATGATCGATGATCGATGATGACTGATTGTGGCAGTTGACGATCGACGACGATGACGTGACTACTAACGATGAGCGACGATCGATGACAGTGGCAGTCAATAATCGTGGCTAATAATCGATGACGACGACAATGACGATAAATCATGAGAGTAAATTTTTATCAATTGTAAATAATTTGAAAGGAAGAAAAAAAAAAATCGTCCAATTTGATAAAAAAAAAAAAAAAAGCTAAACGATGAAAAATAATTCATCAACTCATTAAATAAATTTAAAAAAAAAGGAAAATATTTTTTTAAAAAGTAAATGAAGAAAAAACAATTCACAACGAAGAATTTTCCACGGTCCTTATTTCCTTCCTTTCAGGTAAACCGAGCATTCCTATTCCTACTTATTTATTTATCTTCTTTTCCATCTACTAAATTTTTATTCAGCCAAATAAATTTAGAGAGCGTAGAAAATTTTTCATTTTTTATTTTTATTTTCTAGAAAATATTTTTTTTTTTTAAATTTTCCAAAAAAACATTCTTTTATTTTTTAGAAAACGAAAATGAAAATAAAAAAATAATTTTTTGTATTTTTCAGTTTTTTAGAAAAATACTTCTTTATTTTCTGAAAAATATCAATTATTTTTCATATTTTTTCATTTTCTTAGAAAATAAAAAAAATTACGAATCAAATGCCACCTTAGATTCACAGATATATTTCCGTATAGTTAAATATATTCATTGCATCTTAAATATATCTTTAAAATCTTATTATTATTATTTTTTATTTTAATCATTCTTATATATCATCCGCTCAATCCAATTCTAGCAGGGCGAAAGGGTAATTTGGAAGAGTTGATCGATATATTTCTTTTATTTTTGAAAGAAAAAAAAAAACCCGAAACGCATTTTTTTTTCCTTCACAAATTCCGATATGGGTACGTAGCAGTGTGCTGCGTCGGACACGTGCTCGGATCCAATTGGCGCATCGAGTCGTGACGTTCCCGCCGCCAATTTAAGAATAATAATAATTGGGAAGCGACAGGTTGGACCGGGACCGCTTCTCCACCGAGTCCTGCGCTCCGTCACGTGGACCACTGCGGGCCGCAGGATCACGGCGAAGGGGACCGCAGCGTGACCGTTACTGGCCCCCGGCGGGGCCCGCCGTCACTCGACGTCCGTCTCTTCCTCGCCGCCATCAAATGATTTTTATTCGTCCTCGATAAATCATAAATATCGCATATGCGAATCTCATCGGTATTTGATATAATTTCACGACGAGATTAACATATGGATAATGTTAATAATAATATTATTAATTTTGTTTGGTTCTTGATAAGGAACGATTAGATTTCTCTTCTCTAGTCGCAATCAGAGGGGTTGTGTTGATAATCCAGCAATTTCCACGCATCGTGAATTCATGATGTGTAAAGTCAACCACGATGTTGCCCTCCTCAAAGTATATTCTCGATTTAATGGTAATGGAGTCTATCTATCTGTGCAAAAAGAGTGGATACTTTTCTAACTAATTAACTTATATATATATATATATATATATATATGTGGTAAATTATTATTATTTTAATTAAAAATAAATTATAATTTGTTCTATATTCACCGTTTGTAGATGCTAAATCCATTAGTGGTGGAGCTTTGAAAGAAGACTAAGTGTAGAAAAATCGGATGACATCATAATATTGTTGGAAGCTAATGTCAACATGAGCTAAAGCTGACTTCACTCGTGCACTCTGTGAGTTTTAGTACTGATATGTGTCCAGAAGAGTTTTCGATACAATTTTATTGATGACCTACTAGTATTCAAATTTTATTCCCGATAATTTATCAAAGTACACACGTGAAGTTTAAAATTGACCAAATAATATCTCATGATTTCATATTTATCAAAGAACGCATCTCATTCTCTTTTTACCCCTCCCGTCAAACGTATATATCAAGCTGACCGAAAAAAATGGATATCAAACTGACCGAAAAAAAAGATGATATGCTGGGAATTATATTCGCAAGAACACAATGGTCATGAGATTTGAATTCTCAGCACCACATACAATATCAAGTTCGTATAGAAAAAAAAAATAGTGATGGGAATTATATTTCCATGAACATAGTGGTCATGAGATTTAAATTCTCAGAAATACAATGGTCTTGAGATTTAAATTTTCAGCACCACATAGAATATCAAGTTGTCATATGAAAAAAATGATGTTGGGAATTATATTCCTAGGAATACAATGATGTTGAAATTTAAATTCTTAGCACCACATACAATATCAACTGGTTGAAAAAAAATAGTGCTGAAAATTATATTTCCAGAAACAAAGTGGGTCTGAAATTTAAATTCCTAGTACCACGTACAATATCTACAATATCAGTGTTAATTGCATATTTATTTAGCGGAAGAGATAAAAAGGAAATGAAATGCGTGTTTTGATAAATATGAAATTATGAGATTGTATTTAGGCAATTCCAAATTTGAGATGCACCCTTTGATAAATTGCCAAATTTTAAAATCTTAATACGATCTTGGTAAAGATTTTAAAGATTCATATATCTCAATTTATGTCGTGGAATCCAAGTTCGAGGTCATGATTAGGAGTCTTATAGTAGTGTAATGATATTGATTCGAAGTGATTTTGAAATATCCATAATACCATCGGCTAGCGAGTTTTGATCAAAACTTATTAAAAATTTTTGATGACACTGTAGTGTACTAATGCGGTTGTTTTTTTGACTCATTTCGTTGAATCTTCAAGAGAGTATTGCGAGTTCTCATGACCGTAATAGTCAAATGTAATATGAGTCAGATGGTTGTCGATGCTCCGACTATGCTCCTCCGATGTTTAAGTCAGACAGGGACATGAAGATGAGAAGTTGAAGGTATTCAGTAGCAAAAAATATCAGAGAGAGAGTATTTCATTATTTCAATATGTCTTTTTATAGTATTCTCGAGTTCTTCGTCCCTCCTAGCTAGTTATTCATCGATAATGCTCTTTGTTGGATTGTTAGTGAATAATCGTCGTAGGGATCTCCATTTGGTCTGTCACATGTCTAAGAGTGATAGTAGGATGAGATAGAAGTGACAGTTTTCAGGAGGAATCTTTTATGTGGTCTTCAAGCTCATGCTCCACTTCTTGCTACTTCGTCTCTCGACTTCTTGAGTCACTTCACTCTCGACTCGTCCTACTATTGACTCTTCGTCTTTCGATTTTTCAAGTTACTTTACTCTCGACTCGTTTCACTTTCGACTACTTCGTCTCTCGACTTTTCAAGTCGCTCCACTCCCGACTCATCCTAGCTACTTCTGACTCTTCAACCCCCCTCCCCATCCCCTCTCGACTTTTTGTGGGGCCCATAAGTCGGACTCTACCTTTATCATGTTTATAATTTTAAAACTTTAATATGGTCTAAATCACTAGAGTTCTAGTCAGGAGCTTTTTTTTATGATAATGATGAGTAAATATGATAAATCTAAATTCTTTAATAAGTTTGTCTAAAATTATCTCAAAGTTGTGAATATTTTAAAAATATATAGCTTTCAATTTATGCCATGGAATCCAAGTATGTGGATATGATTATATTCGCCCCCGTGAGAAGGGGCTAGTGGCTAGCGCATGCAGAAAGTTGTTGTAATAGACAGTGGATCAATCCCTCATGGCGAGTTACGCCTCCATGCGTTGTTCTTAGTCTCGGTCGAGGTCACCGTGATTTACCTCTTCTCGCCCATATTCAAAAAGTTTCGAGAGTATAATAATTTTGATTTAAAATGATTTTAAGGTCTCTAAAATTATCAATAAATTTAAACCTAATCTCATCGATGACTTTAGATATATAAGAAACACTTTAAATTAAATTTATTATATTTATTACATCATCCTTAGCGTAATCGTACCTTTATATCTAGATTTCTTTTCTTTTCTTTTATTTTTTAAATTTTTTAGTTTACATTAGGTATCCATGTCTTCTTTAGATCTATATTTCAAAGTTTCGATAAAGAACTATGAATTTTAAAATCTATAGAACTTTAAAATATTTTAAAAGTCGTGTAATTCTCAAAATATTTGAACCGTCAATTTAGCAGCCCCCATCAATTCGTCCTAAGATTATTATGAGGAAGATAAATCACAAGGGTCTTTTGGACTTTGATGCAATTGACAAGACCGTGGAGAGCCGTTCTGAATCTGAAGGAGGATTTTAAATCTCCCTCCGAGATTCGACTCGTGCCTCATCCATAAACTGTCACATGACCTATAATAGTTCTATCACACAGTGAGATCATAAAAGCTTTAATAATCGAATATGATAAATTTAAAAATTAATTGACCAACTTAATTATTATATAACAGTAGATTGATCGATGATACCTCATTAGCTAACGGCTAATAAAAAGAGAGATATAATGAAAAATGATTATATATTGTAATAAATATAAAAGTTAAATACATATTTTCAAATATTACTAAAATACGACAATACGATTTAACTTTGTTTAACCAATCAATCTGTGCCACCATCGAATTTGTAAACTAATCAATCACAATCAATCAAATCTATCATCCGACGGTGTTCTGAATCTTGGCTTCTAAGTCATCGAGTGACAAGTTATTCACATCACGAAGACAATTACTGACAAAGTTAATTATTCCCATTATAAATCTCTCTTTTTTTCTAACAAAATATCGCATATTTATCAAACGAGCAATGTTTCTAGAAACCCCTTCAATTATTTATTATCTCACTACCCGACACTACCTAACGGTGTAGTTAAAAGGGGACCAACATTAATATAATTCAACCTTTTCAAATTAAAAACGATTATTTTTATAAAGATATTTAAAAAAATAAATAAAAATCAGAAAACAAAACAAACAAAAAAAAAAGACGTGTCGTAGCCGTCGGCGCAGCGGACAAACTGACCCCCGGTCTCCCCAAAAGATCGGAACACGATCCCTGGAGCCCTCTTATTTTACACGTGTCTTTCTGGTAGTGGCGAAGAGACCTGCCAGGTGGTACCCGTGTCTGGTAGAGACACGGGTGTGAAATGATTTGCGGTTTCCTATCCCGGGCCGACGAGGACGAAGATGGTGGTCTATTTTGAAATATTTATTTTAGGAAGAATCGATGTGTAATTGTACCGTAACGGAGAACTAACCGTCGGATCCGGAGTCGTGAAGGGATTCGACGCTGCTTTGGAGGACGTGGCTTTATAGTTTCGACGCTGCCGTCTCCGTTTCCCTCCTCTTCTTCGGTCGTTACTTTGCTCTGGGGAGGAGCGACGACAAGTAGAGGAGGCGGCGCGGCGGTCGGACGATCGATGGAGTTCCACAACCATCTCTCCCACGAGCTGGCGATGCCACAGTACGTGGAGCAGCAGCTGGCGGCGGGCACCCCGGCGATGTTAAGGAACGCCATCGATCAGCTTACCGCGGCTCGAACTTCCGCTGCCGCCGCAGTGGGCGAGGAGGAAGACGGAGCCGGGGACGGGAAGGACTTCCGCCGCCTCATGGATGGCGTCGGGAAGCCGGTCTTAGTGGGCGGGAGCGGCCCGACTTGGCTCAATAGCGCAATTCTCCAGCAACATGGGCAAGGGAGCTTCTTGCATCTCCAGACCGTGCCTGAGGCAGATGCTTCGCCGGGAGGGCGCGGAGGAGGCGAGGGGCACTGGTTCCCCCGGCCACCGATCCTGCAAAGCAGCGGGGGAGAGGAGGAGGTTCCGGTGTCGAGCGATTCCATCGTGGCAGCGGCGATGTCATCGGGAGGCGGAGAAGGGAGCGGCGTGCGCGAGATCGGCGAGCCGGAGGTGCTGGTGCAACGGGGAAGCTGCGGCGCCACCGTGGAGGGGACGTGGCAGAATGCAAGGTACAAGGCGGAGATATTGTCGCACCCTTTGTACGAGCAGCTTCTGTCGGCGCACGTCGCTTGCTTGAGGATCGCCACGCCGGTGGACCAGCTGCCGAGGATCGATGCCCAGCTCGCGCAGTCGCAGCAGGTTGTGTCCAAGTACTCGGCGCTCGGCGGTGATCAGATGATGGGCGACAACAGGGAGCTCGATCAATTTATGGTATGCAGAAAGAAGCTTCCTTATCCCTCTATCCAACCCCTCTTCGTTTCCAGTTTTAGCCTACTTTTGTCGGCATCTTGTCGATTCCTTAACTTGCTTGCTTGGATCGAACCATTATCGATTGGTCTTCCTTTTTTCTTTGAATTAGGATGAATTTTCCTCTAGGTGTGATTTATGGAGAAAGACTTGCAGAGATTTTTCTGTCTAATTTTGTATCCGAATGGAGAATAAACGTTTCCCTTTTCCGTTCTACGTCGTCATTTCTATGCTTTGGACTTGGAAAACCCTTGCTTCCGATGCCTTTTTTTTAGGTATGGAAATCCAGGAGCGCACTGTTTACGGAGCCTTCAAACGAGTTTGTCCCTTTCTTTAGCAGAATTATTGAGCACATGAGAGGGGTAAACGCTGAGGAGGGCGAGGAATTTTCATCAATTTGCTGCGTCTCTTACGTCCTATCTGCCACTCTACATCTTGAAATTGACATATTCTTTACCTTAATTTCCGCTAGAAACGATGCTATGTTTTTTTTCTTCTTCATGTTATTAATCTATCGGCTTGCCGAGCAAATTTGTTTTGGGTATGAACAATATACAAAACTAAGCATTCACTCTGATCTTGACTCCGGGTTTGTTTGTTGTTGTTATGTTTTTTATGGTTGGGTTGTGATCATAGGACCCAACATACCATACTGTCTCTGTCAATGAATAATTTGAGAGCTTGTGATTTGTGAGATCTTCAAGTGTTTCGTATGCTATCACATAATTGCTATTTGGTGTGTGAGTATGCTTTACTAATCCTAGGCACCTCTTGTTGTTTGTTAGACACATTACGTCTTGCTGCTTAGTACCTTCAAAGAACAACTACAACAACATGTCCGTGTTCATGCAATGGAGGCAGTGATGGCTTGTTGGGAGCTTGAACAATCACTTCAAAGCCTCACAGGTTACATTCACCATCTGTCTCAAGAAGCTTTTACCGAACAATTTATAGTGGGTTGTAATGCTACTGATACCAAAATACAGCTTGATATGGTCTTGATTATGCGCTAAGTTGCTTATCTAACTTATGACTGACAAATCAAATTGAGCCAAATCAGAAAAAAAAATATATCAATTTATCGACTCGTAAGCTAGGTAAAAATATATAAATTTAGATTTGAACTCAGACTTATACTTCGCAAATTTGTAAATCGAATTGTGCGCACCTATGTAGTTAATTTATCTTTAAGCAGGTTTCTACTTGGCTAGAAGGGCCTTCAAGAAGTATCAAGAAACTATAGAACTTTTTTGTTACAAAAAGTATCTTCTCTATGTCGTCGTGGTTACAAAATTCTGTTACTATCAAATAGTTTGGGATCAGATATCTGAATCTTATTGTTCCATTTAACTTTATGCAAAAGGAGAAAGAATTAAGGTGAACACCTCCATTTTACATTCAATAGAGTTTCCTTTGTGTATGGCATCTGTTGTACATACATCTTAAAACAAGTCGATTAAAGTAATTTTTTTGTGTATAAATCTTTTATTCATTTGCAGGTGCCACTATTTAGTCTCAGTAAGTATCTCCATTTTGTTTAATCAGGTGCCTTCGTTTAGTTTGAAATTTACACATCAAATTCAAAGTGCCCTCATTTAATTTTAGCATGTACCTTCATTTAGTTCAATCACACGCCTTCATTTATTTCTAGCATGTATCTTCATTTATTTAATCAGATATCTTAGTTTAGTTTGCATAGGTGCACTCAGAACTTTCACATGATATTACAAACGCCTTCATTTGATTCTATCATGTACCTTCATTTAGTTCAATCACATGTCTTCATTTAATTCGAGCAGCTACTTTCAATTTATAATCTTTATCAGCGTCTCCATTTAGTTTACAATTTTCTTAAGTACCTTGATTTAGCTGCATTGGGTACCTTTATTTAATTCAACCGGTATCTTCTTCATTTAGTATAATAATTTTCACGTTAGATTAAAGAAACTTAACTATAGTACTTTGATACAAGTGCACGGCAAGTGTAATGCTTAGTAAGAGACTTTCATCAAATCTGGGGGTGAGGGGTCTTTAGCCTAGTTCCATCCCAAAAGTATATTACTAATAATTTCTCTTCATATCCATCAGAAATGCTTGCTCGATATCTTGAAATAGTTACACTCTTACTGGTACTAACTTGTCTTTTAACTGAGCTACCTGATAAATGATCTAAATGCTCAACAAGAATACTACTTTGTTATGCTTTTGCAAGCCAAGACTGTTTAATTGCATGCTTTACTGACTAAAAATGCTATTATGGTCACTCAATGGTGATCATTCAAAGTTCCTTTTCAAAGTATTTGGGTTATTGAAGGAGAGCATCTAAATAAGCCAAATGCAGCAGGAGCCTCTCCTGGTGAAGGCACAGGAGCAACTATGTCTGACGATGAGGATGACCAAGAAGACAGTGACACAAACTGGCCCGATGGAAGCTTGGACGGACCAGACAGCATGGGCTTTGGCCCTCTTGCTCCGACGGAGAGCGAGCGATCCTTGATGGAACGCGTCAGGCACGAGCTGAAGCATGAGCTAAAACAGGTAGGCACAGACCAATCTACTGGGTAACAGATTATATAAGTGTACTCTGTGAGCTTATATGTAGTCTTCTGGTAAATGATCCGACTACAAGGGTTACAAAGACAAGATTGTAGACATCAGAGAGGAAATTCTCCGTAAGCGAAGAGCCGGTAAACTCCCCGGGGACAGCACTTCGACACTGAAGGCCTGGTGGCAATCACACTCCAAGTGGCCTTACCCAACGGTGTGCTCGGTGGCATCCATTCTGTTATTGTATCTTCCATTCATAACCTTCAACGCCCTGAAAAACATTGTCTTTTTGGTTCCCATGAAAGGAGGATGACAAGGCACGACTGGTGCAAGAAACTGGGTTACAGTTAAAGCAGATCAATAACTGGTTCATCAACCAGAGAAAAAGGAATTGGCACAGTAATCCATCGTCGACGACGTCGAGCTCCCTAAAAACCAAGCGTAAAAGGTTCGCGATAAATTACTACTAAACACTTTTGATGACTCCTTTCCTTCACCTCTCGTGCTCAACTTGAAACCAAATCATGCAGGTAGATGATCAGAATTTTGCTCGCAAATCATGAATCATCGAGCTAGAGAAATGGATATTGGTTTCAGTCTCCATACAGATGTCGTGCTCTTGGTAGATAGAGGGGTTGAGGTGCCATTCCTTTTCATTTTTGTATACTTCGATGGTGAAGTGTAAGACTTGGTTTTTGTTTGCATACACAAAGAGATTTCTCAGGCAAGAAACACACATGCGAATGTACAGTTTAATAAAGCGTTGCGGTGTTCTTCAACTATTTCTCATCTTTGTGACCATTTCGAATTAAGTGTTGGAGATGCTGTTTAGTTTCAGAAAAGCTAACAGTGACCGTCCAAGGTTCGTCGAAGATGATTTGGAGCTGTGTATATGCATTGAAGATATGAAGCTTTTACACATTTGTATGTGATGTATGTGTATATGTATATATATTTATTTATTTGATAAAATTATCCTTAACTTGTAAACACATAAAATGCAATCTAGTTGTTTATTATTTTTTTGATGAATTTCTTTTGGACATGAAGGTTTGAAATAGAATTTGTATATCTTGGAATGGTATTTAAATGTGGGAAAAGAGTAAAATAGATTAATGAGATCAGAGTGAAATTAAACTATTTTTATATTTATATGGAGATATTGTTTGGATATATAATTTTAACTCATTATTTTATGAGAAAATTATAGGTGTAGAATGGCATATATCCACAATATTTAAGGAATCAATTAAACAATGATTAGTAACTAAATTGAGTTGAAAATCAATGAATTGTTAGTCACATAGTATTTATTATTCTCATCGAAGTCTAACAAAAATGTAGAGGTGTAAATGGATCAGACATAGCCCCGAATCACTTTGATTCAAAATTTATCATGAGCACCAATTAACCTTAGTTGAAAATAAAACTAACTTGAGTCTTGAGCTCAGAGAGAACTTCTATTTTATAAACAAATATATTTTTAAAAATTATAAAAAAATTAACAACTTTTATATATATATATATATATATATATATATATATATATATATAATTAAAAGAAAATTAACACAAATATAACTCAACTTATAAACTATACTAGATTGAGTCATGACTCTTTGTTGAGCCATGACCAAAACATTTCAACAAATAGAACATAGAACTAGAAGAACACACATCATTTCTTTTATTTTACCAAAAATAATAATGAATAATTTTCCATATATGATTTTTTTATAAATACAAAACACCTTAAAAAATACTATCTTAGACTCGTGTCACTGCTAAATTGGGTTGAAATTTATAATCTGTGTTATTTTCACAACTTATATTTTATCAAGTAAAGGAAAAGAGACAATTTTTAATATTTAATTTACCCATAGTTGATAATGAGAAAGGATGTGTCCTCTATCAATTGGTTCTACAATTATTTTAAGATAGATAAATTATAAGAGATATTTTTATTCAATAAATTAAAATTAACATGGTCAGAGGATAAATACTCAAAAAGTTTTGTAATCCTCGAGAATTGACTCTTATTCATTTGGATAATTCTAAGGAATGTGCTAATCACTTGGTTCTCTCATGAGATAGTAAATTAGCAATAAGAATAATTTGTAACAACAATATGAAACCATCACGAAGCAACAACAAAAATAACTATGGAGGTGTATTCGGTAACAATTTAAATAAAATTAAATTTGTATTTTTCAAATATGTTTGCTAAGTGTGCAAGTGTAAAAAATTAATAGAAAATTATAAATGTAGATTAGAGAAGTATACATCTAAGTAGTAGGTAAAGATTGAACATAAGAGGTACTTAATAAATAAAAAAGTTTAAGAGAGAGAAAATTAAAAGACATTTTTTTTTATGATTATTGATGAATATGAATGAATCAAATTTTTTTTTTTTAACCAATGAGATGAGAAATTTCTAATCCTACCTAATATGTATTTTTATTTTATTAAATAAGTTTGAACAATGCTCGATCATCATTGAATCTTTTACAGCAACAGGACGGTTGAGCACGTTCGCTCGGGAATCGCTGCTCCCTATATCAAGACACGTAGCCTCATCCCGGTGCGAACATTTGAATCGGACGGTAGGTATCGCCTCAGCGACTCAATTAGGGTTTGTTAACCCCAAGCTATTTAATGCCCCTTCCGAATGGAGTGGCCTGCGAGCGCAGAGCCGTGCGGTTGCGAGCCGAGGCCCTTTCCAAACCCTATCAGAATCACCTCAAAAATTACAAAACTAGAAAAGGAAGGAAGAAAACAAAAATTTGAACCGACGGGTCTCCGGTACATCAATCGGAATCCCATCTCCTGTCTGCCGTTGGCCTCTTGATCGGTTAGGGTTCGTGTGGTAGCCGGGGAACGAACGGCATTGTGGTTGTCTGTATTGGAGCGGCGAGATGGCGCATGTTCAGATTCAGCCCCAGGTGGTCTCCAGCGCCTCGGCAGCGGCAGCGGCGGCGGCGGCGGCGGCAACGGGCGGCGGCGCGGTACAGTTCTCCTCGACGTCGCTGTACGTCGGCGACTTAGACCTGAGCGTCACTGACGCGCAGCTGTACGATGTTTTTAGCCAGATCGGGCCGGTCGTATCCGTCCGCGTGTGTCGCGACATCAACTCCCGCCGCTCACTTGGTTACGCCTACGTGAACTTCAGCGATCCTGCTGATGGTATTTTTGCACTCTGATTTTGCGTTTTCTATTTGGGTTGTCGCTCGATCTATTTTCATGATGGGTCAGATACGAAATGATTTTTTTTTTTTTACTTCGTGTGAGGCATATTTTACACGCATCTATTCTTGCGTAAAACTAAATTGTATATAGAATTTGTTTTAGTTCTGTTTTCATTCTAATGTTCTTACAAGTCGTTTTAAACTTTTTAGATTCACAATGTTTGTTTGAGGCATCTTAGATATTTTTAAGAAAATCTTGATAGCGCAGTGGTTGATAAGTTTACCTGAGTCTGCTTATCACTTCCTTAGGTTGAAGGACACAGCCAGTTTTAGCAACTCAATTTTTTAGGTTGTCCTTGTTTCTAAATAAGGAGAGTTTTGTCTTGATCGTTTTAAGATACTATCATTTAGAAGCCTAATGACTTGGAACAACTAACAATTCTTAGATTCACTGCAGACATCAATAACTCGAGAAGTCAATGACATACAAAACACCAGTTGGGTGTTACAGCCTCTCGTTTGCTTCACCTTCTTTTCCTGAATCATAAAGCTTTACCTATTATTGCAAATCGTAGTTGAATGGGTTAGAAGGGGAGCCTTGAGCAACGCTAAAGTTGCTGCCGTATGACCTTGTGGTCATGAGTTCAAGTCGCGGAAATTACCTCTTGTAATGCAAGGTAAGACTATGTACAATAAATCCAATGTGGTCTCTATAATGGTGGGAGCTTTGTGTACTGGATTGTTTTTTTTTTTTTTTGCTTTTTTACTTGAATCCCCTAGAGTTGAAGGTCTAAGGAGTAGTTTATGACCAAATAAAAGCCTTACAACAACAAGAATCAAGCTTTTTTTCACTAGGTGGAGTCAGCTATATAGATTCTTGTACGCTATTGAGCTCTATTCTTACAATATTATCATTTATATTTAAATAAATTGTATCTAATTTTATCATTGCTAACCAAGTCTTCTTTGATCTTCCTGTTGTTTGATTTACTATATCATCATCTAATTGGAGCATCTATCGATCTTTTGAAGTTTTTCCTCAATAAATATAACTCTAATTTTCACTCTAATATTCTCATTTTTTATTATATCCATCTTCGTATGTCCGCATATTTATCTTAACATCCTCATCTCTGCAACTCTCATATTCTACTCATGGCTGAGTCATAATTAACATTCAACTTCATATAATATAGCAGGTTTATTTTGATTTTGTAAAATTTCCTTTTAAATTTTAAAGTTATTTTAGATCATAAAGAATATCCGATGCTCCTTTCCATTTTAACCATCATATTTTTATTCTATGTAAGATATCTCTCTCAATCCCTCTATTCTTTTGCAAAAATGATCTTAAATATTTAAAACTTTCAATTACAGATATCTCATTATCTCCTAACTTAACAATTGTCTCATTTGTATCTAACACTACTAAATTTAAATTTCATATATTCTCTCTTTATTCTAATAAGTGTAAGACCTTTCGCTTATATCGTTTTTCTTCAAGATTTAAGTTTAACATTTATTCCTTTATACATCTCATCTTCCAAAACGATATTATCTACAAATAACAAACACCATGATATTATGTCTTGGATGTGTCCAGTGAGTTCATCTATGATTAATACAAAAAGATAGGGACTTAAAGTTGATTCTTAATATAATCATATTTTTATGGAAAATACTTTAATTAATTTTCCTGACATTTTCACTCTTATCATTTCATTCTCGTATATAGGCTTAATTATTTTAATATATGCTACATTAGCATTTTTTTTTTTCTAGAATTCTCTACATAATTTTTCTTGAGACTATCATAAGTTTTTTCAAGATCAATAAATATTATGTGTAAGTTTTGCTTTTGTTTTTGATACTTTTCAATTAATTGTCTGAGAAGATGTATAATTTTTATTGTTGATATTTTCGGTATAAATTCAAATTGATTTTCAATCACTGTGGTCTCCTTAATTTTTTTTCTATTACTTTTTCTCATAGGTTTTTGGTATGATTCATTAGTTTAATACTCCTATAATTTGTACAATTTGTATGTCTTCTTTATTTTTATATAAAAGAACTAAAGAACTTGTCCTCCATTGAGTAGACATTTTTTTCGTTTTCAATATCAAGTTAAATAATTTTGTAACTCATTCAATTCCTTGTTTACCGAGGTATTTTCATACCTTTATCGAAATATCATCCAGTCCAATTGTTTTTTCATTTTGCATCTCATTTAAAGTTTGTTCTACTTTTGAAGGTTGAATTATATGATAAAAAATTCAAATTTTTTATACTCTTTTGACCTGTTTAAATTACTTAAGTTAATTTGATCACTTGAATTTTCATTGAAAAGTTGATGAAAATATTTTTTCCATCGCTTTTTTATTTTCTTATTGTTTACTAGAATCTTGTTATATTCATTTTTAATACATCTTATTTGTATAAGATCTCTAGTATTTTTTTCACTAGATTTTTGCTATTCTATAAATTTTTTTCTCCGTCTTTTGTATTCAGTTGTCGATATAAGCATTCAAAAGTTTCATTTTTAGTCATTGCATACTTTTTAAAATTTTCCTCGTTCTTATAAGTGTATAATACCTTATAAATTTTTTATTTCTTTTCATTTTCTTCGGTACTTTCTCAATCCACTGTCAAGATTCTTTACTTGATGGTTCACATCATTTTGACTTATCTAGTAAACTTTTGGTTATTATTTTTAACTTTAATGTCATCTTATCTCATGTTATATTTGAGTCATCATGTATCTCTTCTAATACTTGTACTCTTACTTTATCTTTAAATATACTTTGTTTCTCATCTTTTAACTTCCATCATTTAATCCTAGGAGTTGTACATAGTTTTCTTCTATTAATACTATACTTAATATGCATATCCAACACTATCAATCTATATTGGATTGTTGAGTTTTCTCCAGGAATAAATTTACAATCTTTACAAATATTTCTTTCCTTTTTTTTCTTATAAAAAAAATCAATTTGTGAATTATTATTCCCATTTTTAAACGTGATCAAATGTTCTTCTCTTTTCTTAAAAAATATATTAGCTAGTATAAATTAATATACCATTGCAAAATCTAATATAATTTTTCCTTCTTCATTATTTGTTTCAAATTCATAAATTTCATGCACCTTATTAAGTTATAATATTTCACATTTTTTACTCCTACGTACCCATTTAGATCTCTCTAGTAAAATCATTTGTTTCGCGGAATTCTTTATAATACCTCATTTAAGTCTTCCCAAAATCTAATTTTAGTATCTTCGTCTAATCCTACTTGAGGTGATAATTATGTTAATAGTTTATTTCACTATCTTGAGAGTTATAATTTTATCTTATTTTCTAATTACTCCTACTACTTCATAATTTAATGAACTATTTGCAACAATAACTATTTCATTTCGTGTTTTACTCTTTCATGTGTATCATAACTTAAAACCCGAGTTCTCTATCATCTTTGTTTTCTCTCCTATTTATCTTTGTCTTCTCTCCTACCCATGTAGATACTTCTAATCATAGTATCTATTACTTTCATTAATTTACTAGTGAACACTCCTATATTTTATATTCCAAATCGTAAACGATCAATTTTCTTGTAATATTTATTTTTTATCAAACTTTTGGTGTAAGAACTCTTGCATATTTAACACTACACCTAAATTCTCATGCAGATATAGTGGTCCTTGTTGATACATTACAGTCGGACCTTACAATGTGTTCCTTTTAGAGGACAATCTAGTATTAACACAATATCTTGATGGATTAATTCATATAAAGTTGTTGAAATTCAATGCTAACCGTCAATCTAATGCAACCTTCCCCTTTTCTCATCTGGATTTGGGATCGGTCATGTCGGTGTTAAATAAAAGCCTTAATGGAATTTAAAAAACAAGTGACTTGATTGTTCTCAATATTACAATTTATAAAGCACGACAATGGAAATATAGTATCCATCCACCTTATAACTGAAACCATGGTTTGCAAAATTGCGATCCTGGATCGTAGGATCGCACGATCCTACGATCCGAAATCCCAAAACGCTCCCAGATCGCATAGGATCGGTTTTGTCGTGGGATCAGTAGGATTGTACAGGATTGGTAGGATCGTATAGAATCGTTCAGAAATCAGTGAGATCGTACAAGATCGTTCAGAAATTAGTATAGAATCGTATAGGATCGGTAGGATCGTTCAGAATCATATATTATCCTTCGGAGAGTCCGGGTTATCCCTTTCTGAATATTTCAATCTACACACATAAATACAAACCAATGTCCAAAAATAAATTGACCACGACTGATTTAAGACCGCTGATGAAGTTTAGAAGATACAAGGGAAAAGGAATAAGAAAGGAAGGCGGTGAGTTTGTCTTGGATTGAAAACAAGAAACATCTAAGCTGAATCGTGATTTTTAGAAATTTAATTCATAGAAAAATGAAGTTAAAGGAAAAGAAACAAAATGAGAATATAATTTATAATTATGACATGAAAATAATAAATTATTTTTTGATAGTTTTATTTCGGTGGAAAGTAAATTAATATGATTATATGTTTTCTCGTTCATATCCATTTTTGTAAAGAGAGAAAGAAATAGATGGATAATTAGATGACTAATCAGTTGTAGAGTTATTTAAAATATTCTGGTGTGTGTTTTAGATATTTTTAAAATGGAGTGTGTAATTTGATTATGATAATTTATTTTTCATGCAATTTTGTTATGTATATTTTTTTTCATTTTATTATGATTTATTTTTTATTTTGTCATAATTGTTCTTGTGTAAATGTAAAATTATTAATTTAAGAGTTTTTGATAGGATCTTACGATTTTACGATCCAATCCGGATCGATCCGATCCTGACCCCAAATCGATCCTGCGTAGGATCACGATCCTACAAACTATGACTGAAACATAAAAATCTTGATGATGATAATTGAGATAGTGATGACCCATACCACAATCAAAATATTTCATTGAGTTTCAAATAACTAGACAGGGCATGACATACATTCTTAGAGCTTGTTCATTATTGGATTTTATTTCCTAGAATAATCGAAAGTGCTTTACTATGTAGATAATACCATATTATAAATTTTCTTTAAAGAACTTGCTCTCCTAAGACAATGTTTTTATATATATTCTCTTTTGTATTTGCCTTTTGTTCTTAATCTGGAAATGGAAATTATGCCAATGCATTCTTCCTGTTACTTGGGTGATGGATCGATGGTGAGGCTAGCAAGGGGGTAGGGAATAGTTGATTGTTTCCGATTGCTTTGTTATATCTACCATTAGTATGTAACGAAAAATAAAATACAAGCATAGACACAAGTAAGCAACAACAATTTTGTGTAGCTTGGAACCCTCAATTCTTACTTCATGACTTATGATTCATCGGTGAATCACCCTTTACAATCCACTATCTCCATTTTAGTAAGCTTTCAAAGGTGGAGAAACCTCTTACATTCTTCTTTTACAAGATGGAAATAAAGCACAATAAGAGTTACAAGAAGAGAATTCAAGTCTATAAAAGGAGATCATTTGAAAGCTAAGATTCCTGAGATGTTATTTTGATCACTTGAGCTTTCTTGTATACTCTTCCTTTTCATCGTTTAAGCTTCAAATTTTACTCTTACAAAGAGTTTCCAAGAGGTTTCTCCATTTTCAAAATAAGTCCAAGTAGAAAATCTAATGGTGCTATTGACCGTCTTGTTGAAAAGTTGTAGGTCGTGAATTAGGAATTAGGCACATTACATCAAGGTTTTAGTGTTTGTGTTATTGCTAAGTTATAAGTTGACTTAGCAAGATCTTAAGTGTAAATTGTGGGAACATTCACTATTCATCTCTCTCTAGTTTGTTATGCATTCATACTACATTGGTCCTAACTATCAAAATGAGGACGCTCTTGAAGGACTAACTATCGCCGAAGTAAATGGTCACAAAAACTTTTCAATTCCAAAGCTTAATGGTAAGATTTTCCTTTAGATGTTGATGGAAAATTGTTGCCGTTATCTATGTTAGCCAAGAAGCGAAAGGAAGGCTGGTCTCAAATACAAAAACAAAAAACAAAATTGGCTTCCAAAATGCTTTTTTATCAAAAGATGAATAAAATCAGAAAGTACACATTCGCTGTGGTATTGTTGGAAAAAGTGACGACAATGTATGAAAGAACATCCAAAGCTAGGCTTTCAAGGAGAGATCTTATACAGATATGATTGTGCACCTTGATGATGTAAAGGGAAAAAAGTTTGTACGTGGGCTTATTAACATTGAAGGAGATTTGAATTCGTTCTCCTTTCCTTCTAAATGAATGCATTCCCCTAGACACCATATTGGCCATCAATAGTGGATGACTTCTATCTTTCATGGTTGAAGGTATAATTGATGAATTATTTTCAGTTATGGAGCTTCATGTTGGAATCCCGAGAAAGAGAAGAAGTCTACAAGCGAAGAGAAATTACATACATTGGAAAAAGCAAGAGTAGTCTTATCTTCTAGTTCAGATCATATTAGATGGAGAAAGAGATGAAGAGACGGGTAAGACAAGCAAGGTAAAATGATATTTTAAAAATGAATTAAAATTGAGCAAGAACGACCCAAATAATTTTAAATAAGAAATGTAAAAGAGAAAGAAAAATATTTGTTAGATGCTACAATTTCCAAAAGAAAGGACTATGCAACCCTTTGCTGCATGATCCCAATGAAGTGATGTTTCACCTTTATATGCTTTGTCATAAGAGTGATTTATCACATTTTAAGTTAAATTTATGGTGGTTATATTGTCCCAAGATGTAAACATTCTTATAATAAAATTTTGTGTTTTCTTGTGTGCATCATCTAAAGCAATTGTGCCACATCTTTTTATAGCCACATACTTGCCTCGGTATAGGATAATGCAACATAATGTTCTTTTAGCTACTCCAACTAACAAGAGAAGATCTAAGGAATTAACATCCTCTAATTGTCTTTTTCTTGAACAATTCGCAACATGGATAATTGGAATTGGATTAACCTACCATATTTAATGCATCAATACTTATATACTAAAGACTTACATTAGTAGTACTTTTGAGATACCTCAAAATTAAATGTGTCAATCTTAGCATAAGATTTATATCTTGCTTATAAGCCAATCGATTATTAGGACCTCCATAAATCATAATGTCATGGTTATTTGATTTTATTTTTCTTGGAAATAGAAGCCCTAAGAGGTAGTTGCTCAGATTACACCTCTTGTTTTGTTGTTATGCTCAATTTGCATAGGTTTAATCCTAATCGAGGATTGGGGTGTCGACTTGTTTTGCCTGAAATGGGTGATTTTTATTGTTTTGGTATGGGTCTGACATCGATACCCTTTTGGCATTAGCACCGGTGGAGCCATGAGGTGGAAGTGGCTTCACAGAGGCCTTTGCAAGATCGTTGTAACCTTGCCTCAATCTCGTGGTGGCTTCACAACAACTTCTGCAAGGTTGCGAGGCTGTTGCAACCTCGTGGTGGCCTCGCATGGTTGTAACATGAGTTTTTTTTTAAAATCTTTCAAGTTTTTTTTTAACTTATTATTTTAGGATTTTTATAGGGTTTAGAGTTTGGGATTTAAGGGAATTAATTTTTTTTCTTCTTTCTTTTTTCTTTATTTAATTTTTTGTCAATTAATTCCTTTTTTTTGGTAATTTCTTTTTCTCTTTCATGTGTTTCTTTTGTTAATTTGTTTACAAAATAAAGAACAAAAACTAAAAGGACAACCTGATGCACGAAGTTCCCACTACGTGGGATCCCAGAGAAGGGTCTATTGTATGCATCTGTACTCCGCTTTGCAAGAGGTTATTTTTAGTACTCGAATCTGTGACCTCTAAGTCACAAGACAACAATTTTACCGTTGCACTAAGACTTCCCTTCAAAATAAACAACAAAAACTAAGGAAAAAAGTCTTATTAAGATGATAGTGGAGATGAATATATTTTTTATTTTAAAAAGCACCAAAATTGTATCGATATGACCGAGTTTTGAAATCGAATCGTCTTGGTCATAAGTCAAAATTTTGCCATAGTTTGAAATTTTAAACCTTGATCCTAATACACAGCGGTGTCTTCTAAGAGGCTGTAATATAATTGAATCCTAAGAGATTGAAATGTTAGATTTGTTTGGATTTCGTTAAAGGAGGGTCAAAATGCACATTTTCTTGATTTTTCTGATTTGTAGGGTCACCTTTTGGTTAGGGTTATGCTCTTTACTTCATCTTCCATGAACAACTCAGCAAAGTATTTTCAGAATGAATCCTGGATGATGCAAATTCAAAGACCTAGTGTTGCTTGTTTTGGTATAAATCAATGAGATTATTTTTTAAATAGATTGGTTTCTATTGTATTGTATAATTATCTTTTGTTGATTTTTGATTTGATGCTATGACAATTGATATGTGATGAATTTTTTAATAGATAACATAATCTGTGAGTTTGTTCCCACAATTGGATCACTGGAAGAGTGAAATGGATGGATGTTTTTGTTTTAGTTCTATTTTTCATAATTTGAAGTAAGGATTTGCTTCAGTTGATCATAGATAAGTATGTTCCGGCATCCTCTTGAGTGGATGCTGATTATTTGTCTATAGTATGAGTGATTGAATATGATTTTTTCAATGCATTTGGAAAAGAGTTTCTCCTTTTCCACTTCTGTTTCCTGTTTTTTGGTTTGTGGATTCTTACCATAACAAACTACATGGTACTGAGGTTTTTTGATAGAGTCAAGGTATTCAATGACCATGTGGGAACTCCTATCCATTGAAATCTATGGATATAACATGCTCAAATTTACTTTCTTTTGGAATTTTTGGATACTCTGGTGACTTTCTTTCTGATTTCATTGTTTCTTGATTATGATTCTCTTCTGTGCCAAACCATCTATGTTTTGGTTGAATATTATGTGTCTTTTTTCTATGCTGATAAGTTAATATTGGCAGCGGCAAGGGCAGTCGAAGTTCTTAACTTTACACTTCTCAATGGAAAGGCTATTCGCATTATGTATTCAAATCGTGACCCTAGTGTGCGTAGAAGTGGGGCTGCTAACATATTTATCAAGGTTTGGTACTTGTACTTTTGATTTGTTAGGAATTTGGATATAGCCTTTTGCCTTTTTTAATAATTTTGCTTTGTTTTCTTTTTCAGAATTTAGACAAATTGATAGACAACAAAGCGTTGTATGATACATTTTCTGTCTTTGGTAACATCTTGTCTTGCAAGATTGCAGTAGATGCATCTGGCCATTCAAAAGGTTATGGATTTGTTCAGTTTGAACAAGAGGAGGCAGCACAAAATGCTATTGAGAAATTAAATGGCATGCTCATGAATGATAAAAAAGTATTTGTTGGGCCATTTGTTCGGAAACAGGAGAGGGAGAGTGCTGCAACCAATGTGAAATTCAATAATGTATTTGTAAAAAATCTCTCAGAGTCTGTAACAAACGATACTTTACAAGAAGTTTTTGGTGAATTTGGAAAGATCACTAGTTGTATTGTGATGAGAGAGGGAGATGGAAAATCCAAGTGCTTTGGCTTTGTCAATTTTGATAACCCTGATGATGCTGCTAAGGCTGTTGAGGAACTCAACGGGAAGAAATTTGATGACAAGGAATGGTATGTTGGAAAAGCACAAAAGAAGTCTGAAAGAGAACAGGAACTTAAAGAGAGATTTGAGCTAAATAAGCAGGAGGCTAGTGAAAAATTCCAAGGAGTTAACTTATACTTGAAGAATTTGGATGATAGCATTGGGGATGATAGCCTAAGAGAACTCTTCTCTGGATTTGGGACAATTACTTCTTGCAAGGTATTTTTTTTGTTTGCCAACATCTTCCACAACTTGTTAACTCGTTATCTTATTTTTATTTTATGTTTTGCAGGTCATGCAGGGCAAAGATGGTATGAGCAAGGGATCGGGATTTGTTGCTTTCCAGTCTCCTGAAGATGCATCACGGGCTGTAAGAGCATCAACCATCTAGTCCCTTTTGGCATTTTCTTTGTTTATTAATTTTTATTTATGGGGGTGTACATATGTTAGGTGTCGGAGATGAATGGAAAAATGGTTGGCAGCAAACCCCTTTATGTTGCACTTGCACAACGCAAGGAAGATAGGAAAGCAAGATTGCAGGTATTTTGTTGATGTTGTTTGAGTTTGATTTAAGTGTAAATTGCATCTTAGCTTAGCGATCATTTGGGTCCACGCCAATATACAAGAATGTACGGAAAATGTTGGTAGTTCTTTGAGATTATAGTTGATTTTATAATGGTTAAGTTTATGTTTCTTAAATAGTTTGTTGTAGAATTAAGGGTATTATGGATGTACGTAGTTTTTTTTTTATGCACCCATTCTTTCTTGCTTATTTGGGCATATTTTAGCTATAGTTTTTGCTGATCAATGAGGCAACCTTGTTTACAGGCTCATTTTTCGCAAATTCGTCCTGTGGCAACACAAGCCTCAGTTGCTCCTCATGTTCCATTATATCCTCCTGGTGCTCCTGGACTGGGGCAGCCACTTTTTTATGGCCAACCGCCACCTGCACTCGTTCCTCAGGTTGGTTTTCATTGTGCTTTTTATAAACATTGATGATAGAGGTGCCAATGATTGTGATTGTGCCAAGCCTGACATAGGTTTGCCTCAGGCCCAAAATTCCCAGGTCTGATTTGAGCTAGGGTTAAGCCCAGCTAGGAGGCAATCAAGCCATGTTGGACATGACTCGGACCCACCATACCCAATTTTATATTGAAAATGGATTGACTGAGAGTCATGGTATAAGTAAACTATTTTTTAGGGTTATTTTCTTGGCTTTCATTAGTTTTTGATACTTGCAACCCGGCGTCTTGCTAGGTCCCGAGCTGGACCACTCCTTGCTTGGTCCCAAGCCTGAATACTCTTAGGGATTGATCCCTGATCCGAGTTCCTCAAAACTTGATCCTAAGTCCAAGTATCCTTGAGTTTGAGTCCAAGTGGAGGGAGGCGAGTTTGAGGCAGAACCCAAATGTGGGGAGGAATGGTAACGGAATGTAATGGGGTGGCAGTTATGGCAAGAGAAGTATATCAGGTGTTGTAACCTTGAATAGGGGCTGAGGAATCTTTTTCGCTATTCTCTTCATTCCATCTTTCAATTTACACATTTTACCTCCACATTCAAGAGGGTGACTTAAGCGTTGGAGGAGTTTTATAAGATCATTCCAGTGTGTTAATCCTGGACTGGACTCGGCCATGGGGGGAGCTGACAACTAGGAGCATTTGGCAGGAGGCTCAGAATTCAGTTATAACAATATACATCAATGATTCTATTACCCTGATGATTATTTGATGTGCCTTAGTATTGTCACATCATTTTGTAGTCATTCATTCACTTTTGATTTTTGGCAACCTTCTATCATATTTCATATATGTGAAATTATTTTGAAGGATGATGCTGAATTGAAATAACCTGCTCCCAATAAAAATTTGCAGCCTGGATTCGGTTTTCAGCAGCCTCTTGTTCCTGGGATGAGGCCTGGAGGTGCACCATTTCCCAACTTCTTTATGCCAATGATCCAACCAGGTCAGCAAGTCCAACGACCTGGCGGAAGGCGTGGGGCATCTGGTCCCATTTATCAGAATCAGCAGCAACCTATGCCCATGGTTCCTCAACAGGTTTATACTTTCGCAACTGTCATTTGTGTGTATGGCTGTGTTCCTAATGAATTTTATCATTAGGCATGTATGCGTATGCATTTTATCAAATGTGAAAAGCCCATTGAATTTTTTTGTGGATTCTTTTCAATATTGCAGATGTTTTCAAGGGGTGGACGACCATATCGATATCCTGCTGGGCGCAATGTGCCAGATGTTTCTGGCATTGCTGGAGGATTATTCCCATATGACATGGGCGGTATGTCCATTAGGGATACGGGCATATCACACCCTATCCCCATTGGAGAATTGACTACAGCTCTTGCAAATGCCACACCAGAGCAGCAGCGAACCGTATGGCATTCTCCATTGAAGCAAACCTGCCTCTTTGATTACCTTCGTCCCTTGTTCCACCATAATTTTCTGTTCATTTTCAGTTGCTGGGAGAAAGTTTGTACCCACTTGTGGATCAGCTGGAGCACGAGTATGCTGCTAAAGTTACCGGCATGCTCTTAGAGATGGACCAAACTGAAGTGTTGCATTTGCTGGAATCTCCTGAGGCTTTAAACGTCAAAGTAGCAGAGGCCATGGAAGTCTTGAGAAATGTCGCACAGCATCAGCAGCAGGCTGTCTCACCAGCTGACCGCCTGGCTGCTCTCTCACTAAATGACGTTGCTCCTTAAATTTGCCCCTCCGATTCTGCCGGCAGAGCGAGTTTTTGACTGGACATGTTCTTAGAGATGACTTTGCCAACGTTTTGGTTATTTATTCAATTTGCTGTGTAGGAAAGAAGATCTTCGAAACTTTAACCTGGTTTTTAGAAAAAGAGTTGTGACTCGTCAATTTAGTTTTGGGGCGAGTTAATAAGGCTTTATTGACATGGTAATGTTTGCTTACATGGCTGTACAGCGGATAATAACCTGAAGTTGAAACTCGGATGGCATCGGTTTCTTTTCTGCCTTCTGCTCGAAAGGTTTGATAGTAGGAACATAATTTAGCACTGCAAGCATGGAAATAGCAAATTCAAGTTTCCACAAATTGTTGAATGTGCAAGATAGTTTAGTTGGTAGATCTGGGACTATGATAGTTATTGCCACCTTGTTCCTCCATGCATTGCTCTCGAATCATTCCTTTGGTTATTGATCTTAGCTGCTATATTGAAGTATTGAACTGTTGTCATCGGCGTAGATTGACCAAGATTATATCTAAAATTTCCCTTTTAAGGTATAAGTATAATGTTTTTAGGTTGTGCTATGCTTGATGTGTTTAGGCTATATCATGCTTATGTTAGAATGATACAATTGTCTTGTTGTTATTATTATAAAAGGATGCCTTGCCTTGGATGCTTCACTTTATGTGAATTGTTGTATATACTCTAAATTAGCTTCGACGTCCTCTTTCCATCTAATTTATTAAAGGAGGCCCTACTATTATTTACTATAGACCTGAAATTCTTCCAAATCAGCAAACGCCGCTTTGCCTCTCTATTTTGACATTTATTATTATTATCTCTGATCTAAGTTATTATTATTCAGATGTTTCTATTTTTACTTTTTTTTTCATCTTCATTTTCATGTGTATATCTTGATGCCCTTGTTCATTCAAAACCACTTTTCTATCTTATAAATTTTGAAGAAATCTCAAAGTTAGATCTTAAACTCTTACTCATGTTGTTGTTGTTGTTGTTGTTGTTTTTATTATTATTATGTTTTTTTAGAATCATTTTAGACAAAATTGTAACATGATCTAAATTGGAAAATAAAGGTATATAATAAGTCTAAAGAAGGAATAAATAGGAATATATGTTTGTAAAATTAGATCAATTGAAGTCTTAAGTAATAATTTGGTTCAAAACTATTTTATAGTTTTAACCTAGTATAAATTAGAAAAGGATGACATATAATAATTCCACATAGGTAAAGTAATGAATAAAAACTCGATGTTTAGTTTAATAAGAGTTTGTTTATATTTCATTCAATATAATACAAAGTCAATAAATTCGAACAATTTATCAAACTAAATGAAAAAAATTAAACACTTATGTATTTAATTCATTAATATTCACAAATAGAAATTATAAAATATTCATGAATAATATCCCAAACAAAGTTTATAAATTATGTTCATCATTAAAAATTTTATTAAAATTATAAATGAACAAAAACACTCAAAAAGAACAAACAAAATTATAATATCAAATTAAGTACATTCAAATTGAGAGGTCGATAAAATTTAAATAAATCAAATTCAACCTAAATTTGAATGAAGTTTAAACTCAAAAAAACAAAAAACAAAAAACACCAAAAACAAAGCAAAATTGAATAATCATTTTTAGTTCATTTTAGTTTAATTTATTCGGATTCAATTATCTTATAAAATAATAAATTTGAATAATATAAATTTTAACCGATTTGACTCATTCACCGTCTTAATTTTAATCAAATATTCGAATCAACCGTGGAGAATAGTACCAATATATTTGTTCGATTTTTATCATAAAAAAAAAAAAGTGTTCTTGAAATTGAACAGGCGATGCCAATTGCCAAAGCCATGCCTATGCCTGTAAAATAAACAAGAAGGTTAAAAAAGAAGCAAAAAGTTAAAAAAAAAAAAAAAAAAAAAAAAAAAAAAAAAAAAGGTGCAAAACCCCAACGAGTCACCGCCAATTAAAGGCCTACCTCCTTCCCCATTCATTTCCTTGCAGGCCTTTTGCCCCTTCCCCGCAGCACGGAAAAAAGGAGAAGAGACAGCAGCAGCAGAGCCTCTTGGTGGTGGTGGAGAAAAGAGACAAGAAAGCGAGGAAGGAAGAACGGAGAGGATGGCCGCTTCTTCTCCTGCTTGTTTTGCTCTCCTCTGCTGTACATTTTTGTTGCGATGAATCGAGCATTCCGTTTCTTTCCAGTTTGCTGGAAGAAAAATGGCTCTTTTATCTCTTTACGATCATCTTTTTTGTCAAGAGGAGATCGTGGGGTTGGAAGAGGAGAAGCCCGAGGAGCCGCCGCTTCCGGCGGCCGAGGCCGAGGAAGAGTGGGAGGAATTTCTGTGTTCCCTTTCGATTAAAGAAGTGGAGTTCCTCCCCAAACCTTTTCCTGACGGCGGCTGCGCCGGCGACGGCGAGTTCTATCTGCGCTCAGCGAGGACAGCGGCGGTCGAGTGGGTGGCGCAGGCAGCGGCACGGCACGGCTTCTCAACCGTTACGGCGCTGCTCGCTGTGAACTACCTCGACCGGTGCTTCCTTCCCTGCTCTGCTCGCGGCGAGCTGCTCCGGCTCCAGGACGATAAGCCCTGGATGGGGCGGCTCGCCGCCGTAGGGTGCCTCTCTCTGGCTGCTAAAGTGGAGGAGACTCGCGTCCCACTTCTGGTCGACCTCCAGGAGCCGCCAGAGGACGGCGGTTTTTTGTTCGAGTCCAAGACCATCCGGCGAATGGAGCTCCTGGTGCTCTCTGCTCTCGGATGGCGGACGAATCCTGTTACTCCCCTGTCCTTCATCCATCACCTCCTTCCTCGCATCTGCTCGAAGGCTAAAACCGCCGAAACCGACTTCGCCGGCGCCGGCATTGTCCACCGCGTACGCGCACTGACGGCGAGGTGCGAAACGGCTCTTCTATCGGTAATGGCGGGTAGGTCTTCTTCAAAACGCTCGTCCTGTATCGATTTTTCAATGCATTCCCTGAATGCTCGGTTTACTTACCAAAGATTGGAGATGGGTTCGATATCCTGCATCCGTATGGGCGGCGGCGGCCCTGCTCGAGGCCACGGAAGCTTCCGCAGACGGCGACCACCACCTCCATTCCCTCAACGCCCCAAAGGTGGAATCTTTTCGGTTCCTCTGTTTCTCAGTTCTGCTCCATAAACTAATGGCCAAATCATTCTCGACAGAATCGCGTGGAAGAATGCCATCAGCTAATCCGGGAGAGGACACAAACCGGCAAGGTCAGCCACAAACGCAAGCGCTCCTCTGTTTTCCGCTTCAGTTCATCGCCGGCGAGCCCGAGCGGGGTGATCGGCTCCTGCTTCAGCTGCGAGAGCTCCTGCGACTCATGGGCTGCGCCTCCTTCCAATAGAAACGACGGCGGCGGCATGAGCATGCCGCCGGAGGACGGAGAGGAAGGTCTTCATTAAGGCTTCATCAGTTCCAACAATGCCTCTGAACCTTGTCTCCGCCATGGCTCGAGCTCTTCCGGGAGCAATTTTGGTACTCGAGCGATCGAGACGAGCAGGAACAAAACAGTGGAGACGGGGGAACATTGTGGTTCAATATTAATGACGAAAACAAGTTGTTACAACGCTGCCGATTTCCTCTGCTCATCAATGCATTCCATCTTCTTCCCGTTCAACATTCCTCTGTAAGCTATGGATTTAATAACCTCAACAATCGTGTCGTCCCTGCAGTCAGTCTTCTTTCCATGGCTCTGCAACTCTGCCTCGTCCACCGGTGTCCTGCCTAGAGACGAGGGAAGGGAAAAAAAAAATCAGTAGACACAGAGAGAGCATCTCACATAACTCCACCATCTACTTCAAATCCTTGTGGAAACTGATCTCCCCAAGGATTGCAGAGCTTATTAAACTCTTAGGAACAATAACACAAGGTTTGAATTCTAATTATTCCGTAGAAGATTTAAAACCAAGTTTCAGAATCCTACATATTTATGATTCCAACCTTTTTGAATTCTAAAAACGAAGAACAAAAACATGCAGAGAACTAGTTTGTCTGCATCTGAACAAGGGCAGATATGGACAATGGAAGGATTTGCCTTAATGCAAACGCAAGGCAAGGTTTTTCAACTTGCTCCAGTGCATAAATCACCCCCCACAAAGAAGTTTCTAGCAGAGATAGTCGATCAGTATTTAAAAAAAAAAAAAATGTATCTTAGAAGTCAGACCAGTGTGGAAAGCCATGCTTTTTTTCATAAGCTGGGCAAAGAAAACTTGCCTTGTCCTACGCCAAGTCCGTAGTATGACTAACAATGCAAAAGGCAAAGGGTGCCGAGTGCCAATGAGTGTGTCCTTGATTTGAGCCATGAATCATTTTCTTTGTGGCCTTTATGAACAGAGACGAAGGAGACGACGGATGGAGTCAGAGGCACTGTTTCCATTGAAATTGAATAAGACTCCAGTCGCTGAATAGTGATGACTGAGCATTTTGAAGCCTCGAACATTTCCTTGTGATTAAACAAAAACACTCGAGAAAGAATAAGAAATAAGAACATATATTGCCTTGGCTTTTTTACTAACATACTTGAAACTGATCAGGAAACTTACACAGTGAGTACTAGAAGCCGACCTTTCGCTCGAGGAACTATTATATTGTGTGATCATTTTATGAGCGCCATGATTTGATCATCTTCGTCTAAACTTGCCGAGGCACAGTACTGATTGCAGAAGCTGAAGAATGGAAACATTGTGGTCAGTAAAAAAAGGAAAAGCTCTGAGAACGCAAAGAAACAGGGAAGTAGACAGTCAATGCATGCACAAAGTTAACATAATTATGATCAAAGTCTGGGGAGAGATCGAGTGTGTTAGATTGTTTTTGCACTTTAAGTTTAAAGTGAGAAGGAAAAGAATGAGAGGTTTGTTTCAGACTGCCTTTGATATTAGGTCACTGTATGTGTATGGTGCAATTATTGTGGAATAATCTCATGGGGATGCCCTTTATTGACTCGGTCCTCCACGCTTCTCATCAGGACATCTTTCACTTTATTCTATGCTTCCTTCTATTATTTATTTATTTATTAATTTATTCAATTATTTCTTTATTTATAGTGGGCAAAGGTTGTATATATAGATGTAGATGATGTGTTAAAAGCTTATATGCTTCAATGAAACAACAATAATAACACAATATTAAAGTCTACAGTAGAAGATCGATCTCTTATAAATATGAAATACAAAATAAATAAATATTTGAATAGTGAAGAACCAAGAGTATTATTCAAAGCTCTAATTAATCCAAATAGTAATAATGTTTTAAGAGCAATAATAATACTACGTAGTGGCATGAAAGCTCACCTTTGGATGATTTGGAGATGAGGGCAAAGCAAGGATATATTGCCGACAAAATATTACAACGGTAGGAGAATCCCAAAATAAATAATACAAATTGATACTGCTATAATCTGACTCAAGGAATAGAGGAAGAAAGAGTGAAAGATTGTGATTTGAAGGGTAAGATCAGATGAATAAAATTACAACTCGTAGAGGCTTAGCTCGAAAGGTTAAGCCGAGTTGAAGAGGTTGCAACTTGAGGAGCTGAGTTGAGCTAGAAACACATCGACTGGATGGCTAGAATAGCATCGAATAGCGACACTGAAAAAATGAGCCGAACTAGAGAAATAGTGACTCGAGGAAAAAGATTGAGTTGGAAAAGTAGCAAGAAAGGTTAATAGAAGGAATGTCATATGGGTAAAATGAAGGGAGGACCCCACAACACATAAGAAGTTTATTATATCTCATAACCACCCAAGGCATCTCATGGGACCCCACGGAAAATTCCTAATAGTGCATACTCGCTAATGACATAACAAATATGATTCCTTGAACCTGCATGACTCTCTACGTGGACGGTGATTCGAATGGTTTGTTATACAACAGCTGGCTTCAGGAGCAACAAATATAAAAGAAAAGAGAACAGAAGAAGAAGGGGAGGATTATCTATCAAGTCACACAACTTTAGGGAAGGGAGGAGGTCGATGCGTTTCTTCTTCAATTTCTTCTTCGTCTAGAGATACAGATTGGAAGAGAGGGATAAAAAGATGGACCAACAAGGAAAAAGAGCATCCTCGGTGGAGCAAGAATGAGGGAGAACCATCTGTGTGGTATTTCCTTTACTTTATATAAGCTCTTATTTATAAGAGGTTTCTTCATCTCCGGAAGTACTTCCGATAAAGAGGGATTATAGTGAAGGTGTCTAGTGCTAAAGCTCACTCTAAATCTCTTGTCATTATCCTCTTATTTATTGTTGTGGCCGGAGAGAATCCCAACCCTCTTCAACCTTTTCATTTAGAAGAGACAGAAAATCCGTGTCGCATCACAAATAAGGATAAAAACCAATACAAAGCACCATCTTCCAAGTCAATCCATGTTCAAGTGAGTATAAAACTAATCAATAATCCGCTTATATATACGGGCACATGTTCAAGACATAAATTTGGATGGATCTCCTTTTTAATCTTAACTAACCGATTTATAATTACCTATTTATATAAAATATGATTAATTTCACCATTTAACATGTAATACTCCCAATCTCTAGTCGATTCTTTATTGTACTCTACCATATGAATAACATTATCAGCAAAACATAGTCTGATGATGGTATGACTAATATCTTCATCACCTCTCACGAGCTTGATTTTTCTCTACTAAGCAGAGTACTGTATCTACTGATACTCTCTCAATTATCATAAAAATGGGGGGAAAAACCTCACATCAATTCATTGAAATGTCTACTAAATTCAAATAAAGTTTCAGATGCAATGTTCTTAGATCTAACCTCCTCAATTTCGATACAACTAGCTCCTTAAGATCATAAATGTTTTTGATATCGCTAGATGAAATATTGAACTCTGAAAACACTCTATCAGTGAGAGAGTATCGAGTGAAATTCTATCAAATTATACTACAATCAGTATCGACTGGTCCTGAAGTATGCAGCATATAAGGGCTACGTACAGTTGGCTGACAATTGCCACTGCCACATACGCCTGCTATCGTAGCACCTCAATGGAAAAAAAGCACACGACAAATTTAATGTGGTCGATCAAAATAATTCATGGCAGATGAGTCGATCCATTCTTTAAATGCATGCTAGATCCAACACTTCATTCCGCACAGCATCTGGCTATGTTCTAGAGCCATAAAACAACATCTAACCTCTCTACTTGCAGGGCACAGTAAATGCCTGGCTACACGAGAACGAATGCATGGATTTGTCACACTCTACATTTATCCCTAGGCACTTCACTGATTGCCCTTCACAGCGAAAGGGGAAGTGCGCTGCTACAAGTGGACTAACAACACCTACAGCTACACCGAGGCAGCAAGTTAAGTTTGCAGGCAACAACAAGAGCCTTCGCTCGATTCATTAATGCGCGAAAGGGAGAGGAGAGGGTAGAAGAGAAGAGAATTCGATGCTCATCCCAGTTCGATGGCAAATGATCGAACACCTAGTGGGCATGATAGCGTTCACGGGTCGTGGACCACTACAGCGGAAATTCAATGGCCACTGCAGGGCAGGTTGTCCTCCAAGGTAACAGTAGAAAAGGGAGGAGTGGGAAAGGCAGGCTAGCTCATATCCGCGTGCTCTCTGTGCTGTGTGTGTTTGTGTCTGATGATGGATAAGAGACGTAAACTAGCGTCGATTCAGAAAGGAGAGAAGGAGATGATACTGACAGTGAAGTAGAGTAGTCCTGGCGTGAGGTCCATGAGAGAAGGGTAGCATTGTCCCTCCCTGGCAAGAACACTAGTTGCCATCTGCTACCTCTGTCTTCCTGTTCATGAGTTTGCACCAGAGAAGATTGCAAGTACAAATGTAGGTGATCTAGCTTAAAGCAGACAAGGCTCAAACTGATTCCCGTGACATGTTGATATGATCGTATATGATAATTTACGAATTAGAAATATTAGAAATTCTTCTCTAACTCAAAATAATTTTTCATAGTCTTCTCGATCGTATCAAAATTCATAAGATCCTCAAAATTTATCTCCTTCGTAATAATTTTAGAACGGACCGATAAAAATTATTAGGACGATGGTTCAAATATTTTTGCGGAGGGAAGCTTTAAACTGGGCATTGTATTAATAATTATTTTTTATAATTTTTCAGCGGTTAAAATTCATTGCGAATGTAAATATGGATCAATTTAATAGCGGTTTGATTTATTATTTTGGCAAATTAACATTATAAAAATGTATTATCCCCCGAAAAAAAAAGCATTCAAATGATTTACATAAAACTAATATCTCACTTACTACCTTTCCCTGTTGTATATTGTTTTTGAATGTCGCATATTTTGTCTATGTGGAAAGGATCTAGTGGTTAGTATATATAGATATTGTATCATAGGACAACGGATCAATTTCTTACAAATACGAGGATGTCATCCCTCTATGCGTTAGTTATTAGTCTCAAGGGTCAAATGTCTACTGTGATTTATCTCTCTCACGATGGTCCGAGAGCAGACTGATAAGGATCATTAGATTGACGAATTCCAATCTTTTTTGCATCATTGAATGTCACATATCTTATAATAACTTACAAATAAAGTTACCAACACGATAAAGAAAAAGTAAATAAGGTCATGATCGATTATAAATGTACATTAGTGCAAAAGGTGATTCGTTCAATGTTCCGTCAGTCGATCTTATAATTAATATGAAGGAGATAGATAAATTAAGGAGAATATATTGTCCAATTCAAGATTAGCACGGTAAGAGGACAAGCATCTTTGAAAGACTTGCAGTTCTAAGGAATTGACCTTTGTCCATTGATACAACTCTGTTACCGTGCTAGCTATAAAGTCTTTCCGTGAGGACGATTATAAATGGATATTACATTTTAGAATGATCTTTTAATGGTGCATTGATAATGATAGAGTGAGAACATTTATATTCAATTCTCACATTGTATATATATCTATCAATAATATTCGAATCACTAAGTTTAAGAGTAAAACTATAAAATTTTTAAATAAATTCAAAACCTCTAAGGTCATTAGATATTTTTGAAAATAAACTCTAAAAAAAATACAACACGCTAATCTTAGAGTATAGCAATATAATTTTAGAATGAATTCAAAATCTCCGAGACCATAAATAAAGATGTTTGATAGGTTTAGAATTGCTCTCAGACTATCTCAGTTGGTAAATATAAATGATAATTTTTAAATAGATAAGGATCAATTTTCAAAGATTTTATTGTTCTGAGCTATCGACTCATCTTTTTCTTTGTATCTGTTATATGAGATTCTGATTTATCTTCTTTATCAGTAGGAGCAATTGGAGGGAGAGATTAATGTGGCGATTTCTCAAAATCATAAAAAAAAAATAAATAGGGTGAGAATGTGTGAAATTGCAAGGATATAAGGACGTGAATTTTGATTGAATTTGAGGCCTCCCTTTAGAGCCATAAAACACATTTTCCGAAAAGAGTTTAATGGCCTTAGAAATCAAAATCAAGAAAAATGAACATGCAAAGATCGAGGACAACCCTAATTAAGAATGTAATAATGCTAATTAGAAATGAATCTTTAGATTTTTCATAGATATTTTTTTTCTAATAATGTCTAATGACCCCGGAGACCTCAATATCTAGAAAAATAAATATGAAAAAAAAAAAATTTAGGAGATGCCTGGAACCGTAACACTGTCAATTTAGAATGAACCCGAGGTCTCTTAGAGTCATCAAATTAAATATTTTTGTTTAAAAGTTTTTACGGTGGTTTATCAAACAACGCTTCTGAAATTTTAAATTACTCAAAAAATATCTCATACTTTCATATTTATCAAATAATGCACTTAATTTCCTTTTTACCCTTCAGAAACAGCGCACTTAATTTTCGAACATGGTACTGAAATTTCACCACCACTGTGGTGTTGAAAATTTAAATCCTAGCACCACATTAGTGGTACTGAAATTGCACCATCACTGTGGAGCTGAGAATTCAAATCTCAACACTACAGTGATGCTGGGATTTGAATTCTCAGCACCACGTTCGGAAATTAAGTGCGCTATTTGATAAATATGAAAATATGAAGTGTTTTTTGAACAATTCCAACCTTCAAGAACACTGTTTGATAAATTACCGTAAATTAATGGGCCATAGAGATCTCAAATTTAATTTAGAAGTGTATAGGGATATTGAAACAATATAATTTTGAAATAAATTTGAGAAAGGTTGCTACTAGCGAAATATAAAAACATAGTGAACAAAATATATTAATGAATTCATTAATTACTAAAACATACTTTCGCAGATGATTCAGAGGTGAAATTGATCCCTTGAAATATATATGGTGCAGAATTGAATAAGCCGGTGTTTAAGGGAGGAAAAGAATAGGGAAAATACTAGACGAAAGGTAAAGAGCGGAAAAGAATAGAGAAAATACTAGACGAAAGACAAAGAGCCGGAGATGCATTTTGAAAGAGTGGAAATTAAAGGGAGTTGTGCTTCCAGTGAGATACCAGTCGAGTAAAAGAATAAGGTTTATTATGGGTGAAACTCAAACGAGAGAGCAAGAAAGTTGAAAAATAAATATGAAATCGTTCCATTAGCAGTTCTCTTTGGCTATCGCTATCGATAGATGAGGTAAATCAAGATCACAAGTGCAAAATAAAAGGTTCATTGATAATTCAGAGTCATGATCTTTTCGAAAATTAACTTCTGTTCACTTAAGAATTGTCCCTTTGCACTTACTAACTGGGTTAGTCCTCGGGGCTATAAGAAAGTTGAAAAACTTTATATGTGTGTGGTTTGGGTGAGCATGTATATTTCAATACTTAAGATTTAGAATGTTAAACCGTTAAATTTTTTGTCATGTATATTTTTATTTATCTTGGTGATCTATGAGAGTTTTAGTAGAGTCGAACCATTCACCTCTATAACTTTATTAGATTGAAAGTTCCATCGACGGATCCTCTCCTTTTCTTTATTCCAGTGCGATTTACCTCCACCGGTAGGAGGGAGAGGGGATTGCATTAATGTAATGATTCGCATTTTTATTAGAATCGTGAATTATCAAAAAAAAAAAAAAAAAAAAAATCTTTAAGACAAACGACAAGGATAACAAAAATGAGTTTGACGAAGTTGATTGGGCGAAAGGGGTTACTTTAGGCAACATGTGTGCCATTTTGTAAATATCAAAATATAGTGAGTATTTTTAAAAATTGGATGCACCCAATAATAATAAATTGTCATAGAAGAAAAGAAACATGCAATTGCTTCTCGTGATGTACTTAATTATTAGGGGTGAGGAATTTAATAATCTTCTTTGATTGGCTCTATTCGTTTTATTTAGAAGGGAACATTTTAGAAGAGTACTAAAGATAAAGAAAATAAATTAATATTTTGTTGGATTTTCATTCATTTTGTTTGTCAAATCATTAAAATTTAATCAAAAATTAAAAGGCAATCTTTATTATTATTATTTTTTGTTAATTATTAAAGGACATCTTTTTGATTTATTTTTAATTTTCTACCACCCATTAACTCTTTATTTAACAACAACAAATAAGAGTTGATAACTATATTAAAAGGCAACCATATAAATCATTCTCTACTGTATCATTATCTATACTTAAATAAATTTTATCTTATTTTATTTTACTAACTAAGTCTTTTTTAGTCTTCCTCATGTATATATTTGTCATCATTTCACATCGCCTAATTAGAGCCTCTATTACTCGTCTAAGTACATATTCGTATCATCTTAAATATGTCTTTTGGAGTTTTTTTTCAATAGATGTAACTCCGACTTTTTCTCCAATGCTTTCATTTCTTATTTTATTCATCCCTCGTATGTTCGCACATCCACCTTAACATTTTCATCTTTTGCTTATGTGCTCGAGTTGTAGCTCAACATTCAGTACCATATAATATAGCAAGTATAATCACCGTTTTATATAATTTTTCTTTAAATTTTAGAGGTACTTTACGATCACATAAAACACTCGACGTTTTTCTCCATTTCAATCATCCTGTTTATATTATATATAAGACATCTCTCTTAATCCCTCTATCACCTTGTAAAATTGATCCTAAATATTTAAAATTCTCAGTTCTAAACAACTCATCATCTCCTATTCAAGCATCCAAAAAAAAAATGAATGGTACTCTTTCTTTCGATCTAACCCCTGAACCCAAATTGTGTCATTGTCTCACCCAAATAGTTAACATATGCAAATGACATCTTATCTCTCAACAAATATTCTTTCATCATCAATCGACTACTACTGGATATATTTTTCTCCTTTATCTATAGTATTCTATACTATCATTCTTCTCCATTTATTTATGTTTTTATTTTTTCAGTATTTGTATTCTCAAAAGATTGAAATTCATCAACCTAACAACTCCTATCGATCTATTTAACAGTCATTGTGAGAAAGGTAAATTATAGAGGAGCTTGACATTGTGACTATGACATATGAAGGTCATCTGAATCCATAAAAAACTTTAAATCTCTTTCGAAATCAATTCTTATCTTATTCGTAAATTCTATCGTACTTAAGCTATCACGTTGAACTGTCAATTAATTATCAATTATGCAGAAGTAGTTCTATCTATATTCCACAAGAGGTTCGATTGTCACTGACCATTTTATACTCTCAATTAGATTGTTCTTTTTTTTTTTTTTTTTTTTTTTTTTTTTAGTCCATGTAAAAGTTTTTTCTCACGTGTTATGCTAAATTTTGTAAATAAGTACTCTTTTGTACATGCTTCTCGAATCATGTTCGATTATTCAATATATTTATTTTTCGCTTTTGAAATTTCGACAATAAATTAAAGGGGCCATCGAGATTAATTTAGACTGCTTATGTCATATTCAACTAATTAAGAAGATAAAGGAAGACGTGATCTAGTCAAAACATAGCAAGAACAATCTACAAAAGGTGTTTCAGATATTTGTTATTTTCGATCGGTTGGGTAAAAGTTGAATAGGTCTTCAATGTATAGCGAGATCGATCGGTTTCTCTTTCGCAGAACTTTCACAGTTCGGATGTGACTTTGGGAGATCGGACGTGTGTGTGACTTCGGAAGATCGGATGTGGCTTGCACTTCGAGAGATCGGACGTGATTTGCGCTTCGGGAGGTCGGGCATGGCTTGCTCTTTGAAAGATCGAACATGGCTTGCACTTCGAGAGATTGAGCGTGTGTGTGACTTCGGAAGATCAAGTGTGGCTTGCTTTTCGAGGGATTGGGTATGGTTTGTGCTTCGAGAGATCGAGTGTGGTTTGCTCTTCGAGAGATCGATCGTGGCATGCGTTTTGAGAGATCAAGCTTCTCCGAAGGTTAGAATTTTAAGCTATCAATTTGGATCTGAAAGGCTTGAAAAAAGCAAAAAATAAAAAAAATAAAGAAATGTAAGATTTTTTCTCAAAGATTACTTTTATCTCCCCCTTCTTCTTTTTCTCTTTTATCTTTTTTCATAGAGGAGAGTATATTATCATGGAGATAAAATTAAATATTGCATCATCCTCGAGAGATTGCATCCTCCTCGAGATAAAATCGAAGATTATATCTTTACGGAAATAAATTCGGAGATTATATTTTCAGAAAGATAATATCGAAAATCTCACTCTTTTTTAAGAGAAAAATGGAGATTATATCTTCTATCACGATTTGAATGGGTGAATTTGATCGCGACTCAGAAGGTGAGTTCGATCGTGATAGATTTGAGTTTTACTCACATCTCATCTTGGTTATATATTTCTCCCATGTCAATACTCTTGAATAATTGAGTACAATTATGTTTATTTTGATGGGTTTGAAAATAAAAAAGAAAAAAGAAAAGAGATATAAGTTAAATTTTATATATTTAATGCTCGCATCAAATATATTTAATAGAATTATTGTCATTGTCGAGCGCCTACCAGAACAGCCGCCGCCGACGCTGCCCTGCACTGAACTGCACGCTTCCGCCAAGGCCAAAACTGCTCCAGCCAAAACCCTACAAACCTAACGATTGAAAATCAACTCCGTAGGAGATTAAAATCGACAATCTAATCATTTCTAT
This sequence comes from Wurfbainia villosa, assembly GCA_025175895.1. Classification (NCBI taxonomy): domain Eukaryota; kingdom Viridiplantae; phylum Streptophyta; class Magnoliopsida; order Zingiberales; family Zingiberaceae; genus Wurfbainia; species Wurfbainia villosa. The sequence goes on from CM045997.1 coordinate 6,726,996, forward strand.
TCACGATCATCGTAAAAAATAAATCATAAATTTTTTTATAAATTTTAATATACTAATTGAAGAAAAAAAATTATTATTTTTTTTTCGAAATTCACTATGTCACTTTTTCAAATACTGGTCATATCTTAACTAAGACAATTGAAAATCAGCCATCGATCGGATAAGAGCAAGCGCACGGCACGTGGACTGCACGAGCAGCGAGGAACCAGTGGACTATTTTTTTTTTTTCCTTTCTTTCTAAATTAAGAAATAAGAGATCTTGCGTGTGAACGGTGGCCGGTGCGTGGCGGCAGGCGAAGTCATTCGTCAAGGTGGGGACCCCCAAAAGTAAGGCCTCCAGTAACAGGGAGCAGCGACTCGCGGCCACCGCCAGCGCGCGGCTCTTTCGGATTAAAGCTCGATCGTCGCCTTCTTTGTATCGAGGTTCGGCACAAAAGGATAGAGAGCTCACGGGTGTGATAATGGGTACGAATGCATGGTGCACCGAGCAGAGCGCTGATTAGGACACGAGGAATTATATCCATTGACTCACCTACACGGCGACGTCTGTGTGCAGGTCTTCAAATGTCGACGTGAATTTGTTACGCCCCCAACTAATTTGTCTCCATGCCTCGATTCATTCGGATAGGGCTGGGGCTGGGGGATAAGATCATAGATTTCTATGATTTTTAATTTTATAATAATAAATGGACAACATTAATTTCCACCAATCGACGAGCGAGCAAGAAGGCTCCGGCCCGCACCTCACCCGCTCATCGCCGCCGTCCAATTTCCGCAGCATGCAAAACGCCACCACACCGACACGCCGTGCCAATTATCATCGGCAGCTCCGGCCAACGGTCAAGGAAGGGACCAATTAAGGAGCCCCTCGTCGAAACACGTGGGAATCGACCGCGGGAATATACATTTTCTTCGTGCCCAGAAAATAAAATAAAATAAATGGAAAAGGTGGGCAGTTGGCGCCTGCAGGCTGCGGTCGGTCAGTTGACAGCCTGGATTCTGCCACCTCGACGCCCCCCTCGCTGTTCCCCTAACCCCGCATACAGATTACGCGGCCTGTTTAATTTCCAGGTTGAATAAATTAATTTTTTAACAAAAGGGCGAGTGCTCTCCAGCCTGGCCCGGTCGGGGCAGCATGGGCAAACCGAACCGGCAACCGATTCGGATAGGGATTAAGAATAAGGACGAGCGATTCATTCGACGACAGCCTGTCGCCAGTTGTGTGGCTTTCCTTCTTGATTGCACGGACACGGATGGGCCAATAACGTCGTCGTACCCACTGCGACGTACGCCCCGCGGTACGGTGGGCGGGGCCCGCCGGGCAGATCGATCGAGTGCTGGGTACTTGGCGCGAGGAATCACATTAAAAAAAAAAAAACCTGTCGGCGATTCAAATTCGTTGAATCGGGAAAACGATTATATGGCTAATTCGAATTAAACGTGTGTGAATTAATTATTAGGAAAGAGATGTTTTAACGGTGGTCCGTCACCGGAAACGGACGACGAGCAGTTATTTAGTCGGTTGACTTTAGTCAAACCAGGAGTTTAAGTCGGTTGCAATGGGCGACCGAGCGGTGCCGGTTTGCCAGCTGTATGCGCGCAACTGCCTGAGGGGTGGATGGGTCCGAAGCCTATCAGTAGGTCTTATCTACCGCTCATAGCCGGTCAAGTTTTCGCCCTTCGTTCTCCATATATGGTGTGCGCGCACCCTTCGTTCCTTCAGCGAGCTTCCTTTTTCTGTTCGAAACTAAACCGAAGCAGGGGATAGAGATTAAGGTCGGTCGATTTCTCGATTAGGGTTTGGGCATGGCGGCGGTCGGAACCAGGAGCAAGGACGTGGATCGGATCAAGGGGCCTTGGAGCCCCGAGGAGGACGAGGCGCTGCAGAACCTGGTCCAGCGCCATGGCGCGCGGAACTGGTCGTTGATAAGCAAGTCGATCCCTGGCCGGTCGGGGAAGTCGTGCCGGCTCCGGTGGTGCAACCAGCTGTCGCCGCAGGTGGAGCACCGCCCCTTCTCGGCGGAGGAGGATGAGACCATCATCCGCGCCCACCTCCGCTTCGGCAACAAGTGGGCTACCATCGCGCGCCTCCTCACGGGGCGGACCGACAACGCCGTGAAGAACCACTGGAACTCCACCCTCAAGCGCCGGTGCGGCGCCTCCGCCGAGGAGCCGAATGACGTGGCGGCGGTGCGGCCGCTGAAGCGGACGAGAAGCGACGGGCCCGCGTTGTCGTCGAGCGGGGCAGCGGCGGGGCTCTGCCTGAGCCCGGGAAGCCCGTCTGGATCCGATCTCAGCGACTCCAGCCACCATAGCCTTCCGATGATCTCTCCGGTATCCGCCGCTTCGCCCATTTACCGGCCAGTGCCTAGAACTGGGGGCGTAATCCTGCCGTCCTCGTCCAGCACTCCAACCCACCATCCCCAAATCGATTCCTCCGCCGCAGCCACGACCACCGCTCCGAAGGAGAAAGAAGATCCTGTCACCTCTCTCTCGCTCTCCCTCTCCCTCCCGGGGACCGACCAAATTAACATCTCCGACCACCGCCACAGCGCCGACAAGGAGGCGCCGCCGCAGGAGCAATCGCCCTCTACTCCCAAGAGGAGCGCTGAAGCCACCACCTCGACGCATCGTCAGGCGCCGCTTCTCCTCGGCCCGGAGTTCCTTGCGGTGATGCAAGAGATGATCCGGCAGGAAGTGAGGAGCTACATGTCGAGCTTGGATCGCAGCGCCATGTCCTCCTGCACTCTGCTGTCCCCGCTGCCATCGGAGAGCGTTAGAAACGTCGCGATCAAGAGGATCGGCGTCGCAAAAATCGAGTAGATAAAAAAAAATAAAAAAAAATCATTAGGAAAGATGCGAGCAACCAGCAGTTCTCTGAAGAAGGGGAAAAAATTTTAGTTAAATTTTCTAATCATTACATATTAATTTTGTAAGGAAATAAACTAGTTCTATGTGCAGTTGGAAGGTTAAAAAATGCTTCTTTTTTTTTATTCCTAAAATAAAAATAAAAATATTAAAAATTAAAAAAACTCATTGGATAGTCGAAAGCAACTGAGGGCGATGGATTGACCGAAGCAACGTAGAGAAGATGGAGTAGAATTAATCGTTGGACGCGTGAGAACAGAGTTAGGTCGAAGGTGGTTTGGTTGTCAGCGTCGACAACAACGGGAAGAGATGGGCGAGGTCGATCGGTTTTGACATGAAGGCGATTGCCGTTGAGCAGTCAAGCAGTTGCCAGCTAAATTGTCCGACTTTAGTATTTGGAAATCCTGACTTGGTGGTGTCCTCTGAAAGAGATGTCGAATACAGCAGGGAAGTCCGTTACGCAACGTGAGATCGAGAGCGATCTTATTGTTTTTTTATTATCGATGTCGTCCAAATCGAACTTAAAGTTTAGTTTGTTAATTTGTTTGTTTTTATAAATTTGAATTTTAGTTTGACTCGTGTTATGGAACTTTGAATTCGAATTTATTTGATCGTTTGAAATTTGTTTTGCTTTTTAAAATTTCTTTTGTCGGGTACAGTGAATTTGATATTATATTTTTATTTGTTCGTTTTGTATATATATTTTTATTTATTTATAAATTTAATAAGAAGTTTGATACTCGACCAGATTCATAAATTGTATTTATAAATATTCTTTGTAAACATCGCGAACAATTAATCATCTTTATTCATATCATTAACCGGTGAGAAAGGACGTCGATTTTTTCTGCTGACGATTCCCTCGTAATGCTCCACTTTTATTAGGCATAGTCTTCCTTTATTGAGAATTCGAATGGTCAAAAATATCAGCAAAAATTATTCGCTTGATTCTAATATTTTCGTGGGTCGATTTCACAGTTGATATAAAAGAGATACATTATAAGAGATTATATTTCAAATTTAAAAATCACATTGAACTTCGATCCCTATTTATTACTGTAATTTTTGAACAGTACTATCCATTCTATAGGGGTTGATTATTATATTATATGAAGACTTTAATTATTAAGTCATTTTTATTATTATTGTGTTTGTATTTTTTTATTATTATTTTTTATTGACATCAGAGTATTCGAATCTTCGATCCGATTAATCTCTGAGAGTGACTACCCCTGCGGCTCTGTCCCATGGACCTGCGAAGTGTCTCGTCAACAGCTGAATCGAATAAAATCGGAACCCAAATGATCTTCACCAACCATCAAAGATAAATCAAGTAAGTGCTCGTAGTTTTTTTACGATTCAGTTCAGACACAGCAGCCACGCCATCTCTGAATGATGGTCCAATATCGAAACAATATTCTGTCCATCGAATAAATTTCTGAATCTCAGAGCCGTCCGAATAGATTTTTTTAAAATTTATTATCGAAGGATCTAACCGCATTTTTAATAGGGGTTTTATTTTTTTTTAATCATCTTTATTTCGACGAAATTGTTCCAGAGTAATGATATTTTACTTTATTTTGTGATTTGGCAAAAAAAATCCATAAGTTGATCATTTAATCGGTGAAAAATAGTCCTTTTATTTTTATTTTTTATTTTATTTTTATTTTTCAAACGAATGCTTGAATATACTTTATTCACTTACAAAATATTGCAATTTTACTTGCGCTTTCATTATCACAAAAATAATATAAAATATTAAAATCTACTAATATTTTTACTGGATGTCATTGCACAATACTGGACTTCTTCTACCTCTAAAATTAATTTTTAGGATTCTGAAAAAATGCAACTTTTCTTTGAGTTGTATAGGAGGGGGAAAAAAAAAATATAATGATTGACCTTATAGAAGATTAATTGTTTAGTGTCTTTTTTTATCGGTGCGATAATGCTATCAAGTACTGTTTGATTAGGTTTATTTTAACGCGTTTGACGAAGAATTTAAGTAAGATTTAATTGGTATTTTTCATATGATCATCGAGTATGTGACTTAATATGCCATTGTCAATTAATTTATTTGAATTGAATGACTTGGAAGAATGACTTAATAACGCGTTTGACGCACCAAATACTACTTTAATTTTCACGGAAATGACATATTGATAAGATCGTATGATAACTTACGGATGAGACACGGATCAAGTCTTAGAGGGAGGTCTAAAACTCTTTCTCGAACTCAGAACGATCCTTCGCGGTCTTATCGATCGTGTCAAGATTCAAAGAATCTCCATGATTTATCTCCATCATAATGGTTCTGAGACGGATTGATAAAAATCGTTAGATTTACGATTTTAACTTTTCGTGGGGAATAAAAAAGCCTAAAATTATACAGACTCATGCATGGAGGTGACATAAACTGGACTACACGCATCAAGCACCAGGATTATGCTTACAATAGTACGCGAGAACTAAATAAATTAACAATAATCAATCAATAATACACATATTCTATTTGTAAAGAAATGTAATTTGGTATAACAATAAAATTATTATTTTGTGAGGTAGAGATTATGAATTCGAATTTTGTAAATAATATTTTATAAAATAAAATATAAAAAAGTTGTATATAATAAATTATTTTTTAGAAGTCTAACTTAGTGCATTAAATTACTTGTATTCTACTTGCAAAGAACGATCTCGTATGATTGAATAGCACACTCTAAACATAAGATAGGGGTTTCTTGTAAAATGGACAAGATTCGATTCCGGATGAGGAGTTTAAAATCCCCTCTGGTTTCAGATGAATTCCTCCCTGCTTTGCCACCGTGTCAAGGAACTTTATTTTCCCGTGATTTACCTCTCTTTCACCAATGCTCTGAGACGGATGACAATAAATTACTAATTGAATACATTCCCAACTTTTACATCAACGAAACAATATAATAGTCTTTTTTGCATTAAACTGTGAACAAACTCAAGTTGTCCTTTTTTTTTAGAACACTTTTATTCATTGTACTTTTAGATAATCAGAATGATCCGGTGGAAATAAATAAAATCACGTGAAAAGATTAAATCACTGGTCAAATTGTGATGAACATTAAATTAATTATAGTTCGGATCCAATCAAATCGAGTTTTGGTCAACTGATCAAAGCGATCAAACAAAATCGAGCTTGGATCAATTCAAACTCATTTGAGTGACATCGGAATTCATTTTGATTGAATTAGATATCTTGATTCAGCTTGACAATTAATTAAGTCGACAATCAAGCAAAAGGACTTGGCATTAACTTGGTGATCAGATGAAGGGACTTGGCATTTAAAAATGTGCATCTTTGTTTTGCCTTCCATATAACATCAATGTATGTCTTTTGATTTTATCTCTGTATATTATATAAAAGTGTGTTCTTTGATTTTCCTTTCATATAACATAAAATTGTATCCCTTGATTTTTCTCTCGCTATATAAAAATAAAGAGATGAAAAAGAAGGGGATCAAATAATCCTTTAAAACTCTACTCACTCAATTTTCTTTATAATTTTTATTGGAAACCGTTTGGAGCGCTAGAGGGGGTAAATAGTGATTTTCGATTTCTTCGTTCAATCGTGCTCGTCATACTTGTCTACAAAATATTATACAGTGTGAAATATAAATACAAATACAAATAAATACAAAGACAAGCAGTACACAATCATAATATCGTTTTTATGTGGTTCGAAACTTTAATTCCTACGGTCGAACTCTAGTGATCTACACTCACTAATTCTTCTCCTTCTCGGTATGATACCGGAGGTAGAGAAACCCCTTACAAGATCTTACAACAAAGAAAAGGCAACCAAATGCAAGAATACAAAACAAGAAGTGAAAACACTTTACAAATGAGAGCTTTTGATTATTTGCTTTTGGTTGTTTTGGATTGATGTTTGAAGACTTGGAATTTGAATAACATTTCCCTTCAAATCCCCTAAAAATTGCTTGTGGAAGAGCTCCTCGTATCCTCCATTTAAAGCTCCGCACGAACTGATTTTTTACCTAGCAGTCGACTGGTCTTACCCATTAGTCGACTGTTCAGTTATCCGTTGTCTCACAACAGACTAATCCATGTCGGATTCTGCCTAACCAGTCGATTGCCTGACATAGCAGTCGTCTGCCATGAGCCAGTAGTCTACTATGAACCTTTCTATGCCCTGTTCGTTTACAGTCATTCGACTGCTCATCCCTAACAGTCGACTGTCAGTGACCAGTCGAAAGTGCAAGCCACCAATCGATTGTCAGGGCCACAGGCCAACAGTCGAGCTTCAGTTGACTACTCGACCAGTCGAATACTCGACCAGTCGACTACTCGACCAGTCGACTGGGTCATAATCTCAATCGACTGCTCGAGTCAACTAAGTCTTCCGAGTGCAGCGCACTAGACCAGTAGACTAGTTGAAAGCCCCAGTCGACTGCTAAACTTCAAAGTTGAGGTTTCATCCAAGTATGATCCCCTCATACTTGATACTCACTCTAAGCCTAGATCTAAGACTTCAAGCCACCTCCATCAGCCTCATGCCCGTAGGATCCATCCGAGTCCTCCACGACTCCTTCACACTTTGCGTTAGCTTTCATATGGTTCCATCGACTTCGTCATGCTATCGAATATTCTTAGCCTAGACCTAAGCCTTCAAGCCACTTTCATAAGTCTCAAACCTTAAGTTTGAGTTCACAACTCCTCACCTTTGGCCTAACCTTCAAGTGTTTCCGTCTGCTTTGTCATGCTAATAGGTCTACCTTTGCTAAGAGGTCACACTTCTGAGACTTCTCCATTGTCAAGTCTCAATACTTGAACTTTTGTCGTCAAGATTACACCCTTAGACTTACACGTTCAAGACTATACTCTTAGACTTTTCCTTTGTCAAATATCTATATTTAGACTTTCGCCGCCAAAACTACATACTTGGACTTACACGACCAAGGCTACACCCTTGACTTTTTCTTTGCTAAGTATCCATACTTGGACTTTCCGTTACCAAGACTACCCACTTAGCCTTTTCCCTAGCCAAGAATCCATTCTTGGACTTCTTCATTGCCAAATATTCATATTTGAACTTTCACTCGAGTCTCATTCAAGCTTGGTCAACCTTTGACCTAAAGCCAATTACTCCAATAATCTCCTCCATAATAATCTCCCTCTTATAACCTTGGATATCTCAACCATTCACTAGTCATATGATCAACATATGGTCAAACTATATTGTCAAACTCATTTTCAAACATCAAAATCATACTCGAGCCTCACTCGAGTATGGTCAATCGTGACCTGAGCTGATTGCACCAAGAATATCCCTATTTTTGATGTTTGATAATACCTTTAAGTTAGGCTAACCCATGAGCCCAACTATATCTTTTCTCATGCCAAAATATAATGAATGTTTACCCGACTTAAACCCTCATTTCTCTCCCTTTGTTATACATCAAAAAGTCTACCAAGGTTTTCAATGTTTCATCTATCAATGAGATCATTCACTCTCCCCCTTGGTCCAAGACTCATCATCCATGCCTTCATTCCAATGAAAGATGATTTTTCACTCTCCCCTTTTTAACATCTATCATCTCTTGATAGACAAACTCCTCTTAAATTCTAGCTCCCCCTTAACCATTGCACCAACTAGCTCCCCCTTGACCATTGCATCAACAATGTCCTTGGAGAGTTTCTAAATATATAAGAAATTTAAATCATCAAAAATAAGGGTTAAAATTCAAACTTGAACTTTAACCTTCCTTAAATTTTGATCTTCACCCTAATCAACTCTCCAATTCATTTTCAATGAACATTTCCTCCTTCCAATACTTCTCTAAGGATATCATAAGGTTAGGAGTAGTTAGGATACATAGCGATATTGATAACTAGCTAAACAACTATTGTTCAATTAAAATCGATGACGATCATTTCACTCTCACTGTCATTTGCCTCTACCTACAACAATAGTTTCAGGAGTCTAATTTTTAAAAAATCAGACTTTTAGTTCGAAATTTAAAAAAATCATAAGTAATTTTACATTTTTCGAAAATTTTTGAAATTGCATACCTACAATACTTATGTCGAATGTGAAAAATAGTTTTATATTAAAATATCCATTATTTTGAGAGAATGATACAAAGTTCAAAAGCATTAAAACCTTCAATGTTTTGTCTAACTTTATGTCAATATTTTCAATGGTTATTGCTATCAAAAGATTGACTTCACCAAGATTTTCTAAAATGATTTTAAAATAATTTTTAAAACCTATTTTCAATCATGGTCTATATATTAGATATACACGACTTGTACATTAGCTTTCCTCGTGATTTCTTTGTATGAATGAATGAGTTTAAGTTCATATAAATACATCATATGAGCATATTGAATTTATCTCATTTTTCTATCATCTCACATGTATCAATACACACACATATCATCTTATGGGTCTTATGAGATGTGTATTTTGTTCTTTCCTAAATTTAAGGGTTCATGTATTATATTTAGGTATATCCATTTGATTCCTTTATCTAGGATATAAAATAATATCATTTGTCTCAAATTTAATTTTATAACTTAAATACATGAATTATGATCATGACATATTATATGTGCATTAATTAAAAATATTTGCCATAATGCATGATATCATAACATTATAAAAATTAGACCTAAATATTGACATAACATTTTAAATAATCATTTGAGCACGATGTCATGATATGATATATGACAAATAAAACATGTCATATATATAATACAAAAGTATAGAAATACCTAAGTCTTAAACTTAATTTTTATTTGTTAGAATTATACTAATTTTTCATAATGAATCAATCTCCCAAGTGTGCTAAAAATTCAAAATGACACACTTTTGACTCTAATTTAATTGTATCAATTATAATCAATTTTTCATCTTCTATGAAATCCATTGACACATTGTAAAATCTTTTAAGATCTATTTCTAAATTCATTTTCAAAGTATCACATTACCTTGAAAATGTCTGAAAGTATCAACTATACCATGGTCAAGTTAACTATCAATCCATTTAAGGTTGACACACCCTGAACTCATCTAGCGTGAAGGAATCATGTTCCTAAAAACTCAAAACTTATTGGAGCTCCTTGGGATTATTAGGTACTCACTAAAGATAACCTTCCTAATGACCCTTCTAGGTTTGGAAGCTTTGATTATTTCGGTCTCACTAAAGTTAACCCTAGGGATATCTTCCCTTGTAACTTTTTTAATGACTTTTCTAGACTTCTTCGAAGCCTTAGTTACTTGACTCTCAACATGATCAACTCTAGGGATGACTTCTCTTATGACCTTGGCTTTTCTAGACCTAGGATTAGTTTCATAGTTAAATGAAATATTATGGTAGAATTTTGTGGTTTTCTTAGACTTAGGTTTGTGACCCAAATCTTCCTTGTCCTTAAGTAGACCCTTCCTACCAAAATCTAAACCTTATCCATTAGACCCTTTAATCAAATTTTTCATCCTTTTTAGGGTCTTTTCCAAATTTTCAAGTTTTAACCTCAAAACTTAATTTTCTATTTCTAACTTATTCAATTTTGATTTTCCATTATATGTTTGGATATTTTTCTTCTTCCTAGGCATGTGTCTATCTTTCTTAGAGTTGTTGCCTAGGTTTTCCTTAAGTAGTATAGTTTTAGAGAAAGTTGTTCTAGACTTGTCCTTAATCCAAATTTCATGATACTTGTCCTTAATTGTATTTAGGCTTACTTTCATGATATCTAACATTTAGACAATAAAACTTATTACTAACATGTCTTTTATCATCATGTAAAGGAAGAATATTATTATCATATACCTTAGAGTTTGCCTTAACTCTCCCTACGTTTGAGCTCTCTCCTATGTCCTTGCTAGGGCGTCTCCCCCTAGGATATTGGCTCCGATAGTGACCCTTTTGTTGACACCGAAAGCACACCATGTGATCTTTGCTCTTGCGAAGTAGAGTTCTAGCCTTCTTTACCTTCTCCTTTTCCTTTGACATTATTTGGATTTTCTTCTTGACCAATTTTAGGCATTTACTCTTTTAGTGCCCTTGTTCCCTACACTCAATGGAAGTAATATAATTTTTATTTTTATGAATTGCATTTGAGTTACTTAGTTCGGTGGTAGGAGAATCCTGAGCTTGTTCTTCGTGGGCTACGGAGGTAGATGTCTCATCTTGCTCCGGTATGGAAGATCTACCCTCTTCCTCAATCCTTAAAGTGAAAATTTCTTCAACTTTCTCTTCCTCGAGTGTTGAGCATCTCTCAACCTCTGACTCCTTAAGCTCTTGAGATGATGAACTTGATTCTCCTTTGAGCTTATCATCTTCTTTACTTTGGGATTGGATCGATGAGGGTTTTTCATGAAATTTTGTCAATTTGCTCCATAGCTTCATGACATCCTTATAATCACCTAATTAACACAAAATATTATTAGGGATTAAATTAGTTAGGATTTTCACCCTTTCATTTATCTCGAAGGCTTGGATTTGTTATTTGGTCTATTTCTTCATCTTGAGAATTCCTCCCTTTTTATCCCTTGGAGCTTCGAATCCTCCTATTAGGATGAATCATTGCTCGATGTCCATCATAAGTAACATCTTCATCCTCATGCTCCATGCCAAAAAATCTTCTCGGTTAAATGGTGGAGGAATCCGGATGTCATAGTTAAATCTGTCATTGGCCAACCCCATTGTTGTACTCCTCTAGCACTTGTGCTCTCACGGCGATAAGTCCTTAAAGAGTGGCCTCACTCTGATACCACTTGTTGGGGACCATTTCGAGCACTAAAGGAGGGTAAATAGCAATTTTCGATATCTTCATTCAATCGTGCTCGTCATGCTTGTATACAAAATGTTACACGCAATGAAATACAAATACAAATAGAAACAAATACAAAGACAAACAACACACAAATCACAACACCATTTTTACATGCATGGTTTGGAACCCTAGTTTCTAGTCCACGACCGAGCTCTAGTGATCTATACTCACTAAAATCTTTCATTCTCGGTATGACACCAAAGTGGAGAAACCCCTTACAAGAGCTTACAACAAAGAAAAGACAACCAAATACAACTATACAAGAATATAAAATAAGAAATGAAAATATTTTACAAATCAAAGCTTTTGATTGCTTTGGAATGACATTTAAAAACCTACAATTGCAGCAACACTTCCCTTAAAATCCCCCAAAATCTGCTTGTGGAAGAGCTCCTTGCATCCTCCATATAAAGCTCCACATGTACTTATTTTTTGCCTAGCAGTCGACTGATATTACCCATCAGTCGATTGTCCAGTTATCCATTAACTTACAACAGACTAACCAAAGTCAGATTCTATCTAACCAGTCGACTACTCTGACTAGAAGTTAACTGTCATAGTCATCAGTCGACTATGAATCCTTCTGTGCCCTGTTCACACGACTTCTAGAGCCATAGGTCAGCATTTGAGCCTCAGTCGACTACTCAACCAATCGACTGAGGCATAACCCCAGTCAACTGCTCGAGTCAACTAAAACTCCCGAGTGCAGTGCACTCGACTAGTTTGTTAGGACCGTTGGCGTGCTGGAGGAAGGTGAATAGCGATCTTCGATTCAACGCTTCATTCTTGATCGTGTCATATTTGTCTACAAAAGTGTTATATACAGCGGAATGCAAAACTAATAGAAATGAATACAAAAGAAACAAGCACACACACAACACATAGTTTTACGTGGTTCGAAACCTTTGATTTTTACTCCACGGTCAGACTTTAGTGTCCACACCACTAAAACTCTTGCCTCCTTTTTGCCAATATGGCGGAGGTGGAAAAATCTCTTACAATATGAATTTACAATACAAACACACAACCAAATACAAGTATAAAAGATCTGTAAAAAACACCTTATAGGAATGATTGATCAATTGTTGATTTTAGTTGCTTTGGGAGCTTTTTGAATATCTAAGATTGCAGCAACACTTCCCTTCAAAACTCCAAGTACCCGGAGCTAAAATCCTCCTCGAGCTCCCCTTCTTATAGACCTCGCATCAAGCTGATTTCTGACCATTACTGCTCAACGGTAACATAATAGTCAAGGTGCCGCTTCGATTGCAAGCTCAGTCGAGACGCTGGTTGAGTCTGTCTCACTTTTGACATGCCACTATCAAGCCTCTAGTCGACTGTGGCGTCGGAGCTACTATTTCTTATATCGCCCGACCACCCTTCATGTTTCGTAAGCATTAGCGGTTAGTCAACTGCTGCCAATCAGTTGTCGACTGAAGAGCACATAGCTCGTTTGTTAACAACCTACGACCAATCGACTGCTTCTCCACAGTAGTTGACTATCGAGCACCATGGTTGTTTCCCAAGTAACACAGTGTCTAGCACCAGTCTGAAATCTGAGCCCTACAGTAGGAGTCAGCTTCCTACTAAACCAGTCGACTGGGCTAAACCACCAGTCTACTACTAGCACCTAGGCTGAAAACCAAGCCCCACAGTGGGAGTCGCCCACACTGAACCAGTCGACTGGGCAAAACCTCCAGTTGACTGTTAAATTTAAAATATGAGATTTGACGCAAGTATGATCCCTTCATACCTGATCAACTACCCTTGGCCTAGACCTAAGCCTTCTAGCTGTCTCCATCAGTCTCACGCCTTCAAGGTCCATTCGAGTCCTCTACGACTCGATCACCCTTCGCTCTAATCTTCAGGCGCTTCCATCTGCTATCATGCCATTGGGTACCTTCGCCAAGAGGTCATGCCTCCGACACTTCTCCATTGCCAAGATGTCGCGTCTCCGGGACTTCCATTGTTAAGAGGTTGCGCCTCTGGGACTTCCTGACTGGCAAGAGGCCTTGTCACCGGGACTTCCATTGCCAAGGCTCCATTCTTGGTCATTCCCTTTGTCAAGCATCCATACTTGGATTTTCCTCATTTGTTTAGCATTCAGTCAACCGTGATCTACCAGGACTTCCACTTTTAAGCTTGATCTCCTTGATCAGTCAAGTCTACCCTTGTCTAGTCCTCTGGTCACTCTTGACATATTAGGACTTCACTCTCCTCATGTCAGGTGTTCGATCAATTTTGACCAACTTGGACTTCCCTTGCCAACTTTTAGTTGGATTTTCCAACTTCAAGTGTCCGATCACCCATGATCGACTTGAATTTCTCCCTTATCAACTCTCAATTGGACTTTTCATACTCAAACCCAACTCTAACTCGTGTCTCACTCGAGCACATTGTTAAACATCAAAATACTACTCGAATTCCACTCAAGTCTAGTGAATCATGACCTGAATCGATTGCACCAATAATATCTCCATTTTTATGTTTGATAATACCTTTAAGTTAGGTTTATCCATGAGCTCAATTTAACTCTTCTTATGCCTAAGCATAACGAAGAGTTCCCAACTTTAGAATTTTAAATTTTGAGATTTTGTGTATATTTGAGTTTATAGGACATTTTTATGCATTAAGCATCTTGAGCCTAACTTAAACTCCTTTCATTTCTCCCCCCTTTGACACATATCAAAAGGTTTCTCATCTTCTAATGAGATCCTTTATCCTCTTCCTTGTGTCAAAATTATCAAACATGTCTTCATTCTTCCTAGTGATACACTCTTATCACTAAATGAAGAGCATATTTCACTTCTCCCTCTTTGGTCAAAAATGCATCCATCATCCCTTGATAGACACACTCCCCCTAAAAGCTTGCTCCCCCTAAACCATTGCACCAATAATATCCTTGAAGAGTTCCTAAGCTTATAGGAAATTTGACCAATCAAAAATAAAGATAAAAGTTCAAACTTGAACTTTAACCTCCCTTAAAATTTGATCTCCACCCTAAATAACTCTCATATTCAGTTTCACTGAAATTCTTACCCTTCCAATACTTTCCAAGATATATTCTCGGGTTAGAAGTAGTTATGGTAGTCTAGGGGTGTTGATAAATGGTTGAACATACCTTGGTCAATCAAAATCAGACCTAATAGACGACTCAGTCAGTGACCAGTCTACTGTTGCCTACACTAGTCAACTAATCTAGTCGACTGGTTTCTGAAAGTTCAGAAATCAGAATTTTCAACTTTTCAGATTGAACTTTAGAAATGCATAAGTAATTATACGAATTTTAAAAAAAATTGAAATTTCGTATATACATTACTTATGTTAAATATAATGGGTGAAAAATAATTTTATATTAAAATATCCATTAAAGTTACCAAAATTATGTCTATTCTCAAATATATTTTCTGCTTCATCTTAAAACTTTCTTGGCTTTCTGTCCAAATGGTGTTTGACATGATTTCGATTTTTCTTTGTTTAACAATTTATCTTTTCCTTCTGTGTCAATTTTTTTTGTTGGCTTTTAAATTGTTCAACAGTCAACACAAAATAGATATGTGTTGAACTGGAGGATTTGGGATATTTACGATAAACATTAATGTGTATGCTGTTTTCATTGGCATGAAAACCTTGTTCTATTCCATTTTATCTTGGCTAGTCAACCAGTAATTGCTCAATTTATCTTGGTTTTCCTATTGAATTAATTAATTATATGGAAGTGGTGTTTAAATATTTGTTACTCCTAGCTTTCTTGAAGAATACCAAATATATTGTTCTTCTAATCGTGTAGTGGAAGGTGGGCGTCAAAGAACATTTCTAATTTTGTGACTTTGTGTTGTCTGATCTTAGTTTGTTACTATATTGACCATCAGTGTGGCAAAGCGTTACACTAGCTATTTTTCTTATTTTGATCTTGTATTTATTTCTTACATGGATATTGTACAATGTGGCTTCATGTTCCAATATTGTATCACTCTACTAGTGCAATAGCTAATTGCAACCATTTTGATATCTGCACTTGAAGTCAATGTGAATATTTAAGAGCCTTGTGATACTATCTTTGAGCATTAGCTGATGTGGGTCTCTAAGATATCAAACATCAACATGCTTTCCATCAGTGAAATTGACACTTCTTTATTTTATTTATACAGAGTTTTTATCGGAATAGATGCTATGTCTAGCTAGTTGTATGGATAAGGCAGCAAAGTTCACAATTCTGTATTTTTTTTTAGCCTTGGTCCTTTTTAGATTTTTGTGACGTTAGTGACCTATTACCTAGCCATGTCTGGGTATGTGTAAAATATTTTGACAAGGTGTCACTCTAATTTTGTAGTCTACGATGGGTTCAAATTCTGAGATTCTTTTTCCTAGTTTTGAGCATGAATATATTTTTTTCTCCTTTCTGATGTATGTTTCTCGTTACTTGGAACATTTTTGGTGTCTACTGTAGATTTACTATGGGAAGGATGATCTCGCTTTATGAAGAGATATGGAAGGTTTCCCTACATTTACCATCTATTAGAAGGAAATATTTGTTAATTGACACTGTTTTAGTAACTTAATGATATCCTATCACATCCCACTATAGTCATTCAATCTTTGCATGGATATTGTACTGGCCATATGAATTCCTCGTTGAACTCACGTACTATCACTTAACAGTGTTTAGATATCCTGATAAGTATCATGATGCTTTTAGTTCCTTAATCTTGGTTGAGTTTCATATTTGTCCTTCAGTTTGTCAATTATATTTTGAACAGTGTTAATGTGTTATCACTCCTTGCAATATTTTCTTAGGACATTTTCTTTGTTTGTGCATCTGTAGTGATCAGTATTTGTTGTGTATCAGGTTTGGGGAACATTTTAATGCAGAAGAAATATAATGGGAAAGACTATCTATTTGCTCTACTTGTAACAATTGGATGTGCTGTATTTATTCTATATCCAGTAAGCATAAATCTTGCATTTTTTTTTCCTTTCCTAGATTTTGCTGGATTGGTTTGGTTATTTATTTATTAGTTGTTTTTCAATGTCTTCTTTTGTTGTTAGTTTTTTCTACACTTCTTTATTAATTGACTTCCAAAAATCTTTGTACTTGAATAATGCATTTCAAGTATCATGCCTCATCAGAGCATGTTTCTCTATGAGTAATTTCTATCGGAGGACTTTGTAACTAACATGACAATATAATTGTATCAATAAACAAAGATCAATTTTCGAGAGTTACAAGTTTTTTAGGATGTCTGTGTTAGTGAAAGCCCTATAGTCAATCATGTGATGATTGTTGTATGAACTTTATTGTATCATATTCCTATTTATAAAGGCATGGTTATTATATTTACTTATATTGGTGCCAGATAACTAAATATAATAATGTCCTTGAGTAGTAGGTTCTTATCTATATCAATCGATTGGTTGAATCGATAGTGAGATGATATAGAGAACACTACTCTTAATCATTCCTAGTCGAGTATTAACATTCAGGGACAATGTTAATGCGTAGAGACTAGCATGTAGGTCAACATGATGACTTGATCTCACAAGTCATAGATATGAGATATCAAGTTGACACATGGATATGCATTGGAGAATGTATACTGAATGACCCGCCATGAGAAAGTATCATGGATCGTTATATGAGGGTCATATACTTTCTCATGTGGCTATTAGTATGACTATTAGTCCTTAGACCTGAAGTCACCATGGTTCCCTACATAAGGAGTTGCATACTTTGGCTTCGTCAAACGTCACCCGTAAATGGGTGGACTATAAAGGCGATTACTGGATATGTAACAAATTATGCGGAGGGATGTGAGTGATGTAGATGAGATCTATCCCTCCTATATGACGGGAGTGACATCGATATTCTTGATAGAGTGAGACCACGAAGTGCATGACCATGCCCAAATGAGTCAATATGAGATATTGAGCTCATTTGATTAGAGTGAGTCTACTTGGAGATCAAGATTTAGATTGTACAGAGGATGACACGGTCTATGCCTCGATTGATCAATCTAGATGTCAAGGATAGAGGGACATTGTCACATATTGTGAGAGTCACAATTAGTAGTCACAAAGGTGATGTTGGAGCTCAACATTCTTGTAACTTAGGTAGCAATGATGTGTTGCTAGATACCGCTCATTGCTTATGTTCCTAAATCGATTTAGGGGCATTGCCAGCGTTACAAGAACCTATAGGGTCACACACATAAGAGCAATTAGATGGAGATTAGGTTCATATGATGAACCATGAGGATTATGTTAATGGGATGAACCAAATTGGATTAAGAGTAATCCAAATTAGACTAATTGAGTTAGACTCAAGTTGATTCAAGTGTTGAATGAGTCTAATTTAGATTTGATTCATCAAATCAATTTAAATTAATGAATAGAGATTCATTAAATTAAATTGACTTGAGTCAAGTGGTTAGATTTGATCAACCATGAGAGATTAGAGGTCAAGTTTGACTTGACTTGAGAGGGAAGATGAAAGGTCAAGTTTGACTTGACCAAATGCTATGTCATGATGATGACTTGGCATGGCCGACCAATGATGATGCTCCACTTCATCATTGACTTTGTCAATTGATGCCACATCATGAGGGAGACCAAGGGTCATGGGAGTTACATGCATGCATGTAACCCCCTCTCCATGAAGTGGCCGACCACTTCTTGATAAAGGGAATTGAATTTGGGTAACTCCATCTTCTTCTTCCTTCCATCATCTTCTTCCTTGGTGCTCTTCCTCTCAAGCTCTCCCTCTCCTTCCTCATCTTGCCGAACCATCCATAGAGTGCTAGCACACTCAAGGGTGTGTTTTCTCCACCTATTGCTTGTGTGGATACCAATAGAGGAGTGTGCACTTGACACTCTCGAGTTCCGATGAACCTTTTGGACGAGCGGGATAAGCGAAGGGCATCACATCGAGGGTAATGATCTCACCTCTTAGATCTAAGGTAGATCTAGGATTTTTAGTAAGCACATACATATTTTATTTTAATATATCTTCGCACGGATCCGTGACCGGGGATTCCGAGGTTTCCGCAATGCAAAAAGCGGTTTTTGCGGCTCGAAAAAACCCAACAGTCTGTCCTCCTGCTGTGTTAGCTCTGGGTTGAATAATATATTCTCCATATATGATTATCTTTTTCGTGTTGATTGTTAAACTAATTGACAAGGATGCTAAAGACAAACGAATAGCCTCTTTGCACCAATGTTTCTGCACAAGTAGGAGCAATACTTCTCATTTGTTTAGGGGACTTATTGTCATAACCATGCAGTGTTAAAACGATCCTATAGTTCTATAATAGATTGCTACTTTGCAATTCTATCATGCATCTTTCTGTTGCATCTCACAAGTTCTTCATATGAGAATGCTAATATAAACTTTCCATGTCATGACATAAGTTGTTATTTGTGTTTAATATATGATCTTCTGATATCAATCTTATCGATAGATGCAAGGTCTTGATTTGGTGCATAGATACAAGAACTTCAAAGGATACTGGCTAGTTCTATTGTTTTAAACTAGGTTCACTCTCCGTATCTATTGCAGATTTTATATGATCATAAAATCATGTTCTTTACTTTCAAATTTAGCCACATATGATTTAGGATGTATAATTGTCTCCTTGGAAAATCTATTTGAATTTTTTTAGAAATCTTTCAGCTTAGATTGACATTGTGTATTTACTATAACTCTTGTGAATAAATTGTTAAAAATCTGTGCAAGGTTTATATTGATCATTTTAATTATAATGTATTAATTTTCTTCGTCGCAGATGAATGTGAAATGAAATTGAAAGTAGAGTTTTTATTTTGTCAAGGATACTCATATATCCGAGAAGAAGCAATCCAGAAAGATTCAATCCAAAAAACAAGATAGGTTGAAACTAATATGTATGTCTAGTATGTAGATTTTTTATTTTTGTAAACTTAACTTGGATCCAAAGTTTGTGGATTATGTCTTCACACTTTCTGTTTTTCATTATTTATCGATTATGATACATTTATGTTTCAATTGTAAGAAAATTAATTAGTTGTATTTTAATGATATTTTAAACGGTGTTATTTATAAGAGTTTAATTAGTAATATAATATATAACGATTTTATAAATACAAAAGACAACGATTTTTTATTTCACACGATAATATTTTGTATCTATTGCAAAAAGCGTTATTTATGCTAAAAGAATAACATTTTTTATTTGTTGCAAAAGCATTGTCTTAAAAAAAACGCTTTTTATCCATTATAAAAGTGTTATTTTTGTTAGAAAAGACAACATTTTTTATTCGTTGTCATTGACCAGCTTTTAACAACAGTGCTTCTAACCATGCTTTTTCAGTCACATAGACAACAGATAAAAAGCGTTGTTTATGACCTTTTTTTCTTTTAGTAAATCAGAATTTTTAGTTTTTCAGACTGAAATTCAGAAATGCATAAATAATTATACGGATTTTAAAAAATTTTGAAATTTCATATATACATTATTTATGCTAAATACAATGGGTGAAAAATAATTTTATATTAAAATATTCATTAAAACTTTAAAACTTTGTATCAATATTTTCAATAGTAATTGTTATTAAAAGATAGACTTAGACCTGGCCACGGCCCGTTCACCCGTCCGGCGAAACGGGTCCGGATAAAATATCGACTTAACCGCCCGCCAGGCTTACGGTCCGGGTCATGGAACCGCCGGTTCCGGTCCGGGTCCGGGTCAAGTCCGGGTCGACACGCCTATGCTCGGTCCAAAGCCCGTGTCCGATTTTGGTATCGCCGCGGGACGACACGCCTACCGGCGAACGGGACATGCCCGTGCGACACGCCTGTTGTCGTAACGGAAAACACGACACGAGCGTGGCCAGGCGACACGGGCGAAGGGCAGGCGATACGCTGGTGTCGGTTGTGCGACACGCCCGTGCTCGGCCAAATTTTTTTTTTTTTTTAAAATGCCGGTTTTTTTTTTCCGGTTCGATTTTTTAAAAAACCGGGACCGGACCACCTAATAGGCGGTCCGGTCATGGGTCCGGGTCAAACCCGTTGACCCGGTTAACCGGACCGTTGACCACGGTCCGGTTCCGGATCGAGTCCGGGTTTGACCCGGACCTTGGCCAGGTCTAGATAGACTTCACAGAGAATTTTCAAAATGAAATTAATTGACCACAAGTTTAAAAATGATAGCATGGTAGAAAGAACAAAAAAAAATTGAGCGAGCACAGTTAAGTTTTCAAGTTCTCCCCCTTGTATTTCCACAGCTTCAAATTTAATTTCTTTCTTCATAAACCAATTGCTCTTTCGTCAATTGATCGCTTAACTCATGGTATAGGTATCTTAACCATATTCTTTGAATATGTCAATTCCTTGCCACCGCGGGAAGGGCCTAATGGTTAACGCATACAGACGTTGTATCAGAGGACAACAGATCAATTCTTCGCAAATGCAAGGGTGTCGTCCCTCCATACGCTAGTTACTAATCTCAAGGGCCAAAGGTTTACCGTGATTTACCTCCCTTACGATGGTCTGAGGGCGAGCTGGTAAGGACCGTTAGGTTGACAGATTTCAACTTTTTTTTTGCATTAGAATATGTCAATTCCAATGATTTTTTTTTATTTCTTTTCGTTAATGGACAATTCACTTCCTGTACAATAATCAATTAACCATTATATTACTTTCTAGAATTGAAACATATAGTCCCCGTGGACATGTCATGGCAATGCTTACAGAAATCATATGAATCGATTTCAGAGAAAATCTAAAAAAAAATTTCGAACTCAAATGATTCTCACGTATCTTGGCCACCACGTCAAGGCACATAGAATCCTCCGTGCATAATTTACCTCTCTCACAATGACCGTGGGATAGGTCGGTAGTGGCCGCTAGGTTGACGGTTCCAATCTTTTACAAAACTGAAACATATAGTATATTTTATTCGATTCTAAGGTAACTTCTCAATTAATTAATCTATAATTGTTTGAATTCTGTGATCAATCGATGATTATGCTAACTTCAGTCATTTCAAAGGTTGAGCATCAAGGTCCAAAGGGTATCTGTGATTTATCTTTCTTATAATGACCGTGGGACAGACAGATGGAGACCGCTAGATTGATGATTTCAATATTTTACAAAAAAAATTAAATTTGCATCTAAATTTAATTGTCTTTATTCCAACTTTACATGTGCATTCAAATTCTTCCTTAAAAAATTTACTTTCGTGGAAAAAGCCATTAAGATTTTATTATGGTGAAAAGTTACTTTCCTTCGGGTCTTCTATGCCAAGAAGCATCCAATTAAAGCATTCGGTCTTCTTGGCTTAGGGACTATATATATATATATATATATATATATATATATATATATATATAAAAAGCTTTAGAGAAAAGATGGAATCCCTTCTTTTATTTTCTACTATTTTGGCTAGACCTAATTTTTTTTTATGTCTACTAAAATTTGTTAAAATTTATCACTTTTGATTTATTAGTTGATCATTATTTTCTAAATTTGTCTTACAAAAGGATCCATTTTTTTTTAATAGTGGAAGTTCGTTGTGTAAACCCTAGCTATAGATTTTCCTTGTTACATTCGAAGGTTTTCTACTTAAAAATTTAGTGTCTTATTTTTAGTCGATCATGCTAATTATTTTTATTTATTTTAAGTATTAGTTAGTTTTTATTTTTTCTATTTTTAAAAAATAATTAATTTATTTTACATTTTATTTTGAAATAGTAGAGATAATATTGCATATAATAAATCATTCTTGGATTCCATTTTAACAAAAACTTCATGTATTCAATTATTCTTTTATATCGTCTTAATTAGCACGGATGCTAAATTTCGTAATAGTCATTAAACAAACACCTTTTAAAGAAGAAACCTTAATTTTGAGATAACTACTCTTTACTTAAAATCAAGAAGAACATTTTAATTACCAAAAAAAAATGGAGAAATATTTTGTTTTATTTGATCCTGAAATCCGTATTGCTTGGACAATTAATGGCCTTAGAATGCACATGGCCAACCATGTGCCTCGTCACGTCACAGTTTAATGCATGAATTCTTGAATTATTAATATTAGTCTTTATTAAAATATATAATTAATGTGATGAAATAATCTTAATCCTCGTTTGTAGGTGAAATTTTTTACTCCGAAAGTTCTCTCACATCTATTTAATATTGAAAAAAAAGAGTGAATTATAACCAATGTATTGATATTTTCATTCAACAACAAAAATTAATTCTTACTCATTTTTATTTTTAAAAAAAATCATTAAATTATAAATATTTAAAAATCAAACTGAACGTTTTATAATTACTATATCGTATCAAAAAATTTTCTTTTCCTCACTCAATCATCTCACACTATTATATTGTCACCCCTCGATTGCCCGAGTTGCTTTGCCCACCCAATTAGAACCCAACCAATAGGATTGGTTAGATCCATCAATGTAGACCACACTAGTGGAACCAATTGATCTAAGCTTTTGCCTAATTACACTGCCCAATTTCTAGTTGTATATATCATTCATTTTGCTTCACTCGTCTCTTTTTCTCTTAATTTCAGCTATCTATCCAAATTGACAGCTCGATATCTTACTGATCATCCGATCCGAGATCGATAGATGAATTGAATTTTTGATCTTTTGAGTGGGCTCTTGGATGAACTTTTACAATTAAGCGAGTATTTGGATGCACATTTTGCTTTAACAAATCAACTAATTATATATTTACTTTTAGCAAAATTTCATAAAAGATGGAACAAATAGAATTCTATTTCTATTAGAAGTCGACTTCATAATTATCATAAAAAAGATAAATCACATCGAATGATATTCTAAACAAATATATAGGTCATACTTCAAGGTGTATCTGCTTTAATATGATAATTATCCATTGGAATATCAACTCACCATGCCCTTATGTTCATTTAAATATAAAGTATCAAGTTTGTGAATGGTGTGCATTTATCATTGGCATGTCCAAGCTAAGTAAAGTTGCTAGTTGTCGAAACCTGGAAGAACAGCGCCGTGAATAAGCATTAAATAGTCTACTTTCAACAGACACAAAGCTCTAACTCTTTCGATCGATTCAATTCCTCAGAACTTTCCAATCGCCACTTGCCAGCGCATGTAATTCCTAATTCCTATTTAATGATCACCAGTCCAAACGCTATAGCACTAGTCGAAAACCCACTCGCCTCTCTGACTTCAATCCCTTCTTTCGTCACCCGCGGACGCCGGAGAGGTATGGGAATTCCCGTCATCTTCCTCCTCCTCCTCCTCCTCCTCCTCCTCCTGATCTGCGTGGCCTATCTCGCCGCCGCTTCCCCTAGCATCCCCGCCCTCATCGTTTTCGGCGACTCCACCGTCGACACCGGGAACAACAACCAAGTCGGCACGGTCCTGAGGAGCAACTTCCCTCCCTACGGCCGCGACTTCTTCGGCCGCCACCCCACCGGCCGCTTCTGCAACGGTCACCATGGTTCCCTACATAAGGAGTTGCATACTTTGGCTTCGTCAAACGTCACCCGTAAATGGGTGGACTATAAAGGCGATTACTGGATATGTAACAAATTATGCGGAGGGATGTGAGTGATGTAGATGAGATCTATCCCTCCTATATGACGGGAGTGACATCGATATTCTTGATAGAGTGAGACCACGAAGTGCATGGTCATGCCCAAATGAGTCAATATGAGATATTAAGCTCATTTGATTAGAGTGAGTCTACTTGGAGATCAAGATTTAGATTGTACAGAGGATGACACGGTCTATGCCTCGATTGATCAATCTAGATGTCAAGGATAGAGGAACATTGTCACATATTGTGAGAGTCACAATTAGTAGTCACAAAGGTGATGTTGGAGCTCAACATTCTTGTAACTTAGGTAGCAATGATGTGTTGCTAGATACCGCTCATTGCTTATGTTCCTAAATCGATTTAGGGGCATTGCCAGCGTTACAAGAACCTATAGGGTCACACACATAAGAGCAATTAGATGGAGATTAGGTTCATATGATGAACCATGAGGATTATGTTCATGGGATGAACCAAATTGGATTAAGAGTAATCCAAATTAGACTAATTGAATTAGACTCAAGTTGATTCAAGTGTTGAATGAGTCTAATTTAGATTTGATTCATCAAATCAATTTAAATTAATGAATAGAGATTCATTAAATTAAATTGACTTGAGTCAAGTGGTTAGATTTGATCAACCATGGGAGATTAGAGGTCAAGTTTGACTTGACTTGAGAGGGAAGATGAAAGGTCAAGTTTGACTTGACCAAATGCTATGTCATGATGATGACTTAGCATGACCGACAAATGATGATGCTCCACTTCATTGTTGACTTTGTCAATTGGTGCCACATCATGAGGGAGATCAAGGGTCATGGGAGTTACATGCATGCATGTAACCTCCTCTCCATGAAGTGGCCGACCACTTCTTGATAAAGGGAATTGAATTTGGGTAACTCCATCTTCTTCTTCCTTCCATCATCTTCTTCCTTGGTGCTCTTCCTCTCAAGCTCTCCCTCTCCTTCCTCATCTTGCCGAACCATCCATAGAGTGCTAGCACACTCAAGGGTGTGTTTTCTCCATCTATTGCTTGTGTGGATACTAATAGAAGAGTGTGCACTTGACACTCTCGAGTTCCGGCGAACCTTTTGGACGGGCGGGATAAGCGAAGGGCATCGCATCGAGGGTAATGATCTCACCTCTTAGATCTAAGGTAGATCTAGGGTTTTTAGTAAGCACATACATATTTTATTTTAATATATCTTCGCACGGATCCGTAGCCGGGGATTCCGAGGTTTCCGCAACGCAAAAAGTGGTTTTTGTGGTTCGGAAAAACCCAACAGTCTGCCCTCCTGCTGTGTTAGCTCTGAGTTGAATAATATATTCTTCATATATGATTATCTTTTTCGTGTTGATTGTTAAACTAATTGACAAGGATGCTAAAGACAAACAAATAACCTCTTTGCACCAATGTTTCTGCACAAGTAGGAGCAATACTTCTCATTTGTTTAGGGGACTTATTGTCATAAGCATGCAGTGTTAAAAAGATCCTATAGTTCTATAATAGATTGCTACTTTGCAATTCTATCATGCATCTTTCTGTTGCATCTCACAAGTTCTTCATATGAGAATGCTAATATAAACTTTCCATGTCATGACATAAGTTGTTATTTGTGTTTAATATATGATCTTCTGATATCAATCTTATCGATAGATGCAAGGTCTTGATTTGGTGCATAGATACAAGAACTTCAAAGGATACTGGCCAGTTCTATTGTTTTAAACTAGGTTCACTCTCCGTATCTATTGCAGATTTTATAAGATCATAAAATCATGTTCTTTACTTTCAAATTTAGCCACATATGATTTAGGATGTATAATTGTCCCCTTGAAAAATCTATTTGAATTTTTTTAGAAATTTTTCGGCTTAGATTGACATTGTGTATTTACTATAACTCTTGTGAATAAATTGTTAAAAATCTGTGCAAGGTTTATATTGATCATTTTAATTATAATGTATTAATTTTCTTCGTCGCAGATGAATGTGAAATGAAATTGAAAGTAGAGTTTTTATTTTGTCAAGGATACTCATATATCCGAGAAGAAGCAATCCAGAAAGATTCAATCCAAAAAACAAGATAGGTTGAAACTAATATGTATGTCTAGTATGTAGATTTTTTATTTTTGTAAACTTAACTTGGATCCAAAGTTTGTGGATTATGTCTTCACACTTTCTGTTTTTCATTATTTATCGATTATGATACATTTATGTTTCAATTGTAAGAAGATTAATTAGTTGTATTTTAATGATATTTTAAACGGTGTTATTTATAAGAGTTTAATTAAGTAGTTCATCATGTAATATAATATATAACGATTTTATAAATACAAAAGACAACGATTTTTCATTTCACACGATAATATTTTGTATCCATTGCAAAAAGCATTATTTATGCTAAAAGAATAACACTTTTTATTTGTTGCAAAAGCATTGTCTTAAAAAAAATGCTTTTTATCCATTATAAAAGTGTTATTTTTGTTAGAAAAGACAACGTTTTTTATTCGTTGTCATTGACCAGCTTTTAACAACAGTGCTTCTAACAACGCTTTTTCAGTCACATAGACAACGGATAAAAAGCGTTGTTTATGACCTTTTTTTCTTTTAGTAAATCAGAATTTTTAGTTTTTCGGACTGAAATTTAGAAATGCATAAGTAATTATACGAATTTTAAAAAATTTTAAAATTTCATATATACATTATTTATGCTAAATACAATGGGTGAAAAATAATTTTATATTAAAATATTTATTAAAACTTTAAAATTTTGTATCAATATTCTTAATAGTAATTGTTATTAAAAGATAGACTTCACCGAAAATTTTCAAAATGAAATTAATTGACCACAAGTTTAAAAATAATAGCATGGTAGAAAGAACAAAAAAAATTGAGCGAGCACAGTTAAGTTTTCAAGTTCTCCCCCTTGTATTTCCACAGCTTCAAATTTAATTTCTTTCTTCATAAACCAATTGCTCTTTCGTCAATTGATCGCTTAACTCATGGTATAGGTATCTTAACCATATTCTTTGAATATGTTAATTTCTTGCTACCGCGGGAAGAGTCTAATGGTTAACGCATATAGATATTGTATCAGAGGACAACAGGTCAATTCCTCACAAATGCGAGGGTGTCGTCCCTCCATGCGCTAGTTACTAATCTCAAGGGTCAAAGGTTTACCGTGATTTACCTCCCTTACGATGGTCTGAGGGCGAGCTGGTAGGGGCCGCTAGGTTGATGAATTTCAATCTTTTTTTGCATTAGAATATGTCAATTCCAATGACTTTTTTTTATTTCTTTTCGTTAATGGACAATTCACTTCCTATACAATAATCAATTAACCATTATATTACTTTCTAGAATTGAAACATATAGTCCCCATTGACATGTCATGACAATGCTTGCAGAAATAATATGAATCGATTTCAGAGAAAATCTAAAAAAAAATTCCAAACTCAAATGATTCTCATGTATCTTGGCCACCACGTCAAGGCACATAGAATTCTCCGTGCATAATTTACCTCCCTCACAATGACCGTGGGATAGGTCGGTAGCGGCCGCTAGGTTGACGATTCCAATCTTTTACAAAACTGAAACATATAGTATATTTTATTCGATTCTAAGGTAACTTCTCAATTAATTAATCTATAATTGTTTGAATTCTTTGATCAATCGATGATTATGCTAACTTCAGTCATTTCAAAGGTTGAGCATCAAGGTCCAAAGGGTATCTGTGATTTATCTCTCTTATAATGACCGTGGAACAGACAGATGGAGACCGCTAGATTAATGATTTCAATATTTTACAAAAAAAAAATAAATTTGCATCTAAATTTAATTGTCTTTATTCCAACTTTACATGTGCATTCAAATTCTTCCTTAAAAAATTTACTTTCGTGGAAAAAGCCATTAAGATTTTATTATGGTGAAAAGTTACTTTCCTTCGGGTCTTCTATGCCAAGAAGCATCCAATTAAAGCATTCGGTCTTCTTGGCTTAGGGACTATATATATATATATATATATATATATATATAAAGCTTTCCCTTCTTTTATTTTCTACTATTTTGGCTAGACCTAATTTTTTTTTATGTCTACTAAAATTTGTTAAAATTTATCACTTTTGATTTATTAGTTGATCATTATTTTCTAAATTTGTCTTACAAAAGGATCCATTTTTTTTTTAATAGTGAAAGTTCGTTGTGTAAACCCTATAGATTTTCCTTGTTAGTTGTTACATTCGAAGGTTTTCTACTTAAAAATTTAGTGTCTTATTTTTAGTCGATCATGCTAATTATTTTTATTTATTTTAAGTATTAGTTTGTTTTAATTTTTGCTATTTTTAAAAAATAATTAATTTATTTTACATTTTATTTTGAAATAGTAGAGATAATATTGCATATAATAAATCATTCTTGGATTCCATTTTAACAAAAACTTCATGTATTCAATTATTCTTTTATATCGTCTTAATTAGCACGGATGCTAAATTTCGTAATAGTCATTAAACAAACACCTTTTAAAGAAGAAACCTTAATTTAGAGATAACTACTCTTTACTTAAAATCAAGAAGAATATTTTAATTACCAAAAAAAAAATGGAGAAATATTTTGTTTTATTTGATCCTGAAATCCGTATTGCTTGGACAATTAATGGCCTTAGAATGCACATGGCCAACCATGTGCCTCGTCACGTCACAGTTTAATGCATGAATTCTTGAATTATTAATATTAGTCTTTATTAAAATATATAATTAATGTGATGAAATAATCTTAATCCTCTTTTGTAGGTGAAATTTTTTACTCCGAAAGCTCTCTCACATCTATTTAATATTGAAAAAAAAGAGTGAATTATAACCAATGTATTGATATTTTCATTCAACAACAAAAATTAATTCTTACTTATTTTTATTTTTAAAAAAAATCATTAAATTATAAATATTTAAAAATCAAACTGAACGTTTTATAATTACTATATCGTATCAAAAAATTTTCTTTTCCTCGCTCAATCATTTCACACTATTATATTGTCACCCCTCGATTGCCCGAGTTGCTTTGCCCACCCAATTAGAACCCAACCAATAGGATTGGTTAGATCCATCAATGTAGACCACACTAGTAGAACCAATTGATCTAAGCTTTTGCCTAATTACACTGCCCAATTTCTAGTTGTATATATCATTCATTTTGCTTCACTCGTCTCTTTTTCTCTTAATTTCAGCTATCTATCCAAATTGACAGCTCGATATCTTACTGATCATCCGATCCGAGATGGATAGATGAATTGAATTTTTGATCTTTTGAGTGGGCTCTTGGATGAACTTTTACAATTAAGCGAGTATTTGGATGCACATTTTGCTTTAACTAATCAACTAATTATATATTTACTTTTAGCAAAATTTCATAAAAGATGGAACAAATAGAATTCTATTTCTATTAGAAGTCGACTTCATAATTATCATAAAAAAGATAAATCACATCGAATGATATTCTAAACAAATATATAGGGCATACTTCAAGGTGTATCTGCTTTAATATGATAATTATCCATTGGAATATCAACTCACCATGCCCTTATGTTCATTTAAATATAAAGTATCAAGCTTGTGAATGGTGTGCATTTATCATTGGCATGTCCAAGCTAAGTAAAGTTGCTAGTTGTCGAAACCTGGAAGAACAGCGCCGTGAATAAGCATTAAATAGTCTACTTTCAACAGACACAAAGCTCTAACTCTTTCGATCGATTCAATTCCTCAGAACTTTCCAATCGCCACTTGCCAGCGCATATAATTCCTAATTCCTATTTAATGATCACCAGTCCAAACGCTATAGCACTAGTCGAAAACCCACTCGCCTCTCTGACTTCAATCCCTTCTTTCGTCACCCGCGGACGCCGGAGAGGTATGGGAATTCCCGTCATCTTCTTCTTCCTCCTCCTCCTCCTCCTCCTTATCTGCGTGGCCTGTCTCGCCGCCGCTTCCCCTAGCATCCCCGCCCTCATCGTTTTCGGCGACTCCACCGTCGACACCGGGAACAACAACCAAGTCGGCACGGTCCTGAGGAGCAACTTCCCTCCCTACGGCCGCGACTTCTTCGGCCGCCACCCCACCGGCCGCTTCTGCAACGGCCGCCTCGCTCCAGACTTCATCTCCGAGGCGCTCGGCCTGCCGCCCGTCGTCCCGGCCTACCTCGACCCCCAGTACTCCATCCAGGACTTCGCCAAGGGCGTCTGCTTCGCCTCCGCCGGCACCGGCCTCGACAACGCCACCTCCGACGTCCTCGTAAGTCCTCCGCACTGCATTTCGGCAAACCAATTTAACTGAAAAACCAAAAGTCAAATCGAAAAAAAAAAATTAAAAGTTTTAGTAGAAAATTCAATTGTAAAAAGACAAAAAAGACAAAAAAAAAAAAAAAGACACACGGGAAGGGACAGAAAAAACGGCTAAAAGTAAAAATAGCAAAAGCGGGAAGGGATATACTGCTCATGACGTCATGCATTCACCCTCTTAATTAGGGAATGGCCGCTAAATTTTAATTGTCGGAAATGATAGATAGATTCAACTACCAACCGCCCGCCGGAACTCGCTGAAAAAATATTAAATGCTGTCCGACTTCGAATTAACTAACTTAATCATAAACTAATTTGCAAGTCCTTAATACTACTTAAGGAAAAAAAAACTCTGTTTATTAATGGAAAATGCCCTTTAATAGAAATGACAGCTAAATCAACTGTCCGCCTCCATTTTCCGGCGCGGTAGTTATTGCCGCGCGCATTTATAGCATGCAATCCGGTTGGTTAATCAGTCGTATCTAACGCATTGATTCGCTCCACGGCAAGTCTGTGATTCCGTTATGGAAGGAGGTGGAATACTTCGAGGAGTACCGGCGGCGGCTCCTGCAGTACGCCGGCACGGCCCAGGCGATGCGGATCGTCGGCGAGGCTGTGTACATCGTCAGCATCGGCACCAACGACTTCCTGGAGAACTACTACCTGCTGGTCACCGGCCGGTACCTGCAGTTCACGGTGGAGGAGTACCAGGACTTCCTGATGGACCGGGCGGAGGAGTTCCTCCGGGCGATCTACCGGCTGGGGGCGCGCAAGATCTCCTTCACCGGCCTCGGCGCCATCGGCTGCGTGCCGCTGGAGCGGACCACCAACGCGCTCGCCGGCGGCGGCTGCGTCGAGGAGTACAACAGGGCGGCCAGGGGCTTCAACGTCAAGCTGCAGGAGCTCATCGCCCGGCTGTGCGCGACGCTGCCGGGGCTCCGGTTGAGGTACGCGCCGGTCTACGACGGCTTGCTCTACATCATCGCCAATCCCTCCTTCTACGGTATGGACGGAATTATCAAATAATTCACGTTATGGAGGCAAAAGTACTCCTTTTCTATCGTATAAAATTGAATTTAATTTATATGAAGTTGTCCACGGTATTATAAGTTTTATTACTATAATTTTCTTTGATAGTAGTCTTCTTAAGATCGAGGTTTAATTAATTTGATTTGGTTTAAGTAAATTAATACAAGGAGGGTTAATTAATGTAGGGATTGAGAACGTAGACAGGGGGTGTTGTGCAACGGGTCGTTTTGAGATGGGTTACTTGTGCAACGAGTGGAGTCCATTTACTTGTCCTGATGCGAACAAATTTGTATTTTGGGATGCATTCCACCCTACGGAGAAGGTTAATTGGCTCATGGCCGAGACGACATTGAAGACTAGTTTGGCTGAGTTCATTTGATCGAGGGATGATCCATCGATTTCTACTACAATTTTAATTATCAATTAATGATGATATCAAATGTATATGTGTACCATTCATAATTAAAGAGAGATCACACAAATCAAATATCTGTACAATCTTTGTGTTATTTACTTATAGTGGTTTTTTCTTATTTAATTCACAAATTATATATCCATCAATATGAGATTAATTGTCTCAGCTAGCTTTGTAGTTGTGCCATAAAGGTGCCTTTATTTATCTAGACCCGCCCAAGGTCTGGGTCGGACCCGGACCCAATCCGGAATCGGACCGTGGTCAACGGTCCGATTAACCGAGTCAACGGGTTTGACTCGGCTCCGTGACTGGACCGTCGGTCATGATTTTTTAAAAAATCAAACCGTCGGTTAAAAAAAATGAACGGAAAATAGGGCGACACGCCCATGCCAATGGAGGGCATGGGCATGTTGGGTGTGTCGGCTAGGGTGTGTTGAGGAACATGAGTGTGTCGGATATGAGACGTGGGCGTGTCGGCTAACACACCCAGGGTGTGTTGAGGAACATGGGCGTGTCGGGCATAAGACGTGGGCGTGTCAGGCATAAGACGTGGGCGTGTCGGACATAAGACATGGGCGTGTCGGCTAATACACCCGGGGTATGTTGAGAAACGTGGGCGTGTCAGGCATGAGACGTGGGCGTGTCGGACATAAGACATGGGCGTGTCGACTAATACACCCGGGGTGTGTTGAGAAACGTGGGTGTGTCGGCTAACACACCCGGGATGTGTTGAGGTCTGGAAGTTATGACACGTGTCTCTAATGGCACGGCTATGTTGTTTTGATACGCCTCGATAATTTCCGATTCTTCACCCTGTTAATATTAAAAATATCTCAAAATAATTTCTTTGTCCAAAATATGTTAAACTTGACTAAAACATAACAAAATACATGACTAAAATATAAAATGAGATGAAATGCATGCATATTGAATACCCAAAATGCAACATGAATTACACACATCAAACAAATCGAACCGATTGCATTAACCCGATCAGAATCCGGCCACGAGCGGGCGGGCGATTAAGGATCGATATTTTGTCAACTCGGACCCGACGATTCCGACCCGGACCCGGACCGTGGTCAGATCTTTATCTTGAGCATAAATGAACTATAAATGAATTGGACATTATATTCCTCAATAACTTGATGTTCGATTTCATTTTTTTTTGAAAAAAAAAAAATCAAATACATAAAATTTAATTACAAATCTTATAATCTAAAATTATTCATAATATCTTAAAAGTTAAAAAAAAAACAATATAAATTTCATAAATTAGATAAACGTTTTGACTAATCTACAAGGACAAAAAGTTTAATTAAATTCAGCTTTATAAATGTTTTAATTAATAAATTTGAACAAGTTCAATAAGTAAATAAATAAATAAAAAACTCTCGTTTTGGATTGTTGCGTTTCTTCTTCGTTTAAGAATTAATTGTCTATAAACAAGCCAAAGAGATGACCAATTAATTAATCGACTGACAATTTCGCCGACAGCCGTCTCCATCGACATCTCCGGGAGGGCGGGAAACGGAATAAGTTGGACTGGACTTCCCTTTCAGCTGCGGGCATGGATGACTTTTTTTTTAAAATCTGCGGTTTTTTAGGTTCGATTTTTAAAAGCGGGGCCGGACCACCTAATGGCCGGTCGGTCATGGGTCGAGTCAAACCCGTTGGCCGGTTAGCGGGACCGTTGACCACGGTCAGGTTCGGATCAATCCGGGTTTGACCGGACCTTGGCAGTCTAGATAGACTTCCGCAGAGAATTTTCAAAATGAAATTAATTGACCCTGAAGTTTAAAAATGATAGCATGGAAGAAAGAACAAAATAAAATTGAGCGAGAACATTTAAGTTTTCAAGTTCTCCACCTTTTATTTACACAGATTCAAATTTAATTTCTTTCTTCATAAACCAATTGCTCTTTCGTCAATTGATCGCTTAACTCATGGTATAGGTATCTTAACCATATTCTTTGAATATGTCAATTCCTTGCCACCGCGGGAAGGGCCTAATGGTTAACGCATACAGACGTTGTATCAGAGGACAGATCGATTCTTCGCAATGCAAGGTGTCGTCCCTCCATACGCTAGTTACTAATCTCAAGGGCCAAAGGTCTACCGTGATTTACCTCCTTACGATGGTGCGAGGCGTGGTAAGGGCCAGATTAGGTTGACAGATTTCAACTTTTTTTTTGCATTAGAATATGTCAATTCCAATGATTTTTTTTTATTTCTTTTCGTTAATGGACAATTCACTTCCTGTACAATAATCAATTAACCATTATATTACTTTCTAGAATTGAAACATATAGTCCCCGTGGACATGTCATGGCAATGCTTACAGAAATCATATGAATCGATTTCAGAGAAAATCTAAAAAAAAATTTCGAACTCAAATGATTCTCACGTATCTTGGCCACCACGTCAAGGCACATAGAATCCTCCGTGCATAATTTACCTCTCTCACAATGACCGTGGGATAGGTCGGTAGTGGCCGCTAGGTTGACGGTTCCAATCTTTTACAAAACTGAAACATATAGTATATTTTATTCGATTCTAAGGTAACTTCTCAATTAATTAATCTATAATTGTTTGAATTCTGTGATCAATCGATGATTATGCTAACTTCAGTCATTTCAAAGGTTGAGCATCAAGGTCCAAAGGGTATCTGTGATTTATCTTTCTTATAATGACCGTGGGACAGACAGATGGAGACCGCTAGATTGATGATTTCAATATTTTACAAAAAAAATTAAATTTGCATCTAAATTTAATTGTCTTTATTCCAACTTTACATGTGCATTCAAATTCTTCCTTAAAAAATTTACTTTCGTGGAAAAAGCCATTAAGATTTTATTATGGTGAAAAGTTACTTTCCTTCGGGTCTTCTATGCCAAGAAGCATCCAATTAAAGCATTCGGTCTTCTTGGCTTAGGGACTATATATATATATATATATATATATATATATATATATATATATATAAAAAGCTTTAGAGAAAAGATGGAATCCCTTCTTTTATTTTCTACTATTTTGGCTAGACCTAATTTTTTTTTATGTCTACTAAAATTTGTTAAAATTTATCACTTTTGATTTATTAGTTGATCATTATTTTCTAAATTTGTCTTACAAAAGGATCCATTTTTTTTTAATAGTGGAAGTTCGTTGTGTAAACCCTAGCTATAGATTTTCCTTGTTACATTCGAAGGTTTTCTACTTAAAAATTTAGTGTCTTATTTTTAGTCGATCATGCTAATTATTTTTATTTATTTTAAGTATTAGTTAGTTTTTATTTTTTCTATTTTTAAAAAATAATTAATTTATTTTACATTTTATTTTGAAATAGTAGAGATAATATTGCATATAATAAATCATTCTTGGATTCCATTTTAACAAAAACTTCATGTATTCAATTATTCTTTTATATCGTCTTAATTAGCACGGATGCTAAATTTCGTAATAGTCATTAAACAAACACCTTTTAAAGAAGAAACCTTAATTTTGAGATAACTACTCTTTACTTAAAATCAAGAAGAACATTTTAATTACCAAAAAAAAATGGAGAAATATTTTGTTTTATTTGATCCTGAAATCCGTATTGCTTGGACAATTAATGGCCTTAGAATGCACATGGCCAACCATGTGCCTCGTCACGTCACAGTTTAATGCATGAATTCTTGAATTATTAATATTAGTCTTTATTAAAATATATAATTAATGTGATGAAATAATCTTAATCCTCGTTTGTAGGTGAAATTTTTTACTCCGAAAGTTCTCTCACATCTATTTAATATTGAAAAAAAAGAGTGAATTATAACCAATGTATTGATATTTTCATTCAACAACAAAAATTAATTCTTACTCATTTTTATTTTTAAAAAAAATCATTAAATTATAAATATTTAAAAATCAAACTGAACGTTTTATAATTACTATATCGTATCAAAAAATTTTCTTTTCCTCACTCAATCATCTCACACTATTATATTGTCACCCCTCGATTGCCCGAGTTGCTTTGCCCACCCAATTAGAACCCAACCAATAGGATTGGTTAGATCCATCAATGTAGACCACACTAGTGGAACCAATTGATCTAAGCTTTTGCCTAATTACACTGCCCAATTTCTAGTTGTATATATCATTCATTTTGCTTCACTCGTCTCTTTTTCTCTTAATTTCAGCTATCTATCCAAATTAATGACTCGATATCTTACTGATCATCCGATCCGAGATCGATAGATGAATTGAATTTTTGATCTTTTGAGTGGGCTCTTGGATGAACTTTTACAATTAAGCGAGTATTTGGATGCACATTTTGCTTTAACAAATCAACTAATTATATATTTACTTTTAGCAAAATTTCATAAAAGATGGAACAAATAGAATTCTATTTCTATTAGAAGTCGACTTCATAATTATCATAAAAAAGATAAATCACATCGAATGATATTCTAAACAAATATATAGGTCATACTTCAAGGTGTATCTGCTTTAATATGATAATTATCCATTGGAATATCAACTCACCATGCCCTTATGTTCATTTAAATATAAAGTATCAAGTTTGTGAATGGTGTGCATTTATCATTGGCATGTCCAAGCTAAGTAAAGTTGCTAGTTGTCGAAACCTGGAAGAACAGCGCCGTGAATAAGCATTAAATAGTCTACTTTCAACAGACACAAAGCTCTAACTCTTTCGATCGATTCAATTCCTCAGAACTTTCCAATCGCCACTTGCCAGCGCATGTAATTCCTAATTCCTATTTAATGATCACCAGTCCAAACGCTATAGCACTAGTCGAAAACCCACTCGCCTCTCTGACTTCAATCCCTTCTTTCGTCACCCGCGGACGCCGGAGAGGTATAGAATTCCGTCATCTTCCTCCTCCTCCTCCTCCTCCTCCTCCTGATCTGCGTGGCCTATCTCGCCGCTTCCCTAGCATCCCGCCCTCATCGTTTTGGCGACTCCACCGTCGACACCGAACAACAACCAAGTCGGCACGGTCTGAGGAGCAACTTCCCTCCTCTGGTGCGACTTCTTCGGCCACCCCACCCGGCCGCTTCGCATGCATGGTTCCTCTCAGGAGTTGCATACTTTGGGCCGTCACGTCACGCGTAAATGGGTGGGTATAAAGCGATTCTTGGATATGTAACAAATTATGCGAGGGATGTGAGTGATGTAGATGAGATCTATCCCTCTATGGCCAGGGAGTGACATCGATATTCTTGATAGAGTGAGACCACGAAGTGCGTATGCGTGCCCAAATGAGTCGATATGAGATATTAAGCTCATTTGATTAGAGTGAGTCTACTTGGAGATCAAGATTTAGATTATGCAGAGAGGATGACACACGGTCTATGCCTCGATTGATCAATCTAGATGTCAAGGATAGAGGAACATTGTCACATATTGTGAGAGTCACAATTAGTAGTCATGAGGTGATGTTGGGCTCAGCATTCTTGTAAACTTAGGTAGCAATGATGTGTTCTTTGAATCAGCTCATTGCTTATGTTCCTAAATCGATTTAGGGCATTGCTTCTGAGAACCTATAGTCACACTAGAAGCAATTAGATGGAGATTAGGTTCATGATGAACCATGAGGATTATGTTCATGGGATGAACCAAATTGGATTAAGAGTAATCCAAATTAGACTAATTGAATTAGACTCAAGTTGATTCAAGTGTTGAATGAGTCTAATTTAGATTTGATTCATCAAATCAATTTAAATTAATGAATAGAGATTCATTAAATTAAATTGACTTGAGTCAAGTGGTTAGATTTGATCAACCATGGGAGATTAGAGGTCAAGTTTGACTTGACTTGAGAGGGAAGATGAAAGGTCAAGTTTGACTTGACCAAATGCTATGTCATGATGATGACTTAGCATGACCGACAAATGATGATGCTCCACTTCATTGTTGACTTTGTCAATTGGTGCCACATCATGAGGGAGATCAAGGGTCATGGGAGTTACATGCATGCATGTAACCTCCTCTCCATGAAGTGGCCGACCACTTCTTGATAAAGGGAATTGAATTTGGGTAACTCCATCTTCTTCTTCCTTCCATCATCTTCTTCCTTGGTGCTCTTCCTCTCAAGCTCTCCCTCTCCTTCCTCATCTTGCCGAACCATCCATAGAGTGCTAGCACACTCAAGGGTGTGTTTTCTCCATCTATTGCTTGTGTGGATACTAATAGAAGAGTGTGCACTTGACACTCTCGAGTTCCGGCGAACCTTTTGGACGGGCGGGATAAGCGAAGGGCATCGCATCGAGGGTAATGATCTCACCTCTTAGATCTAAGGTAGATCTAGGGTTTTTAGTAAGCACATACATATTTTATTTTAATATATCTTCGCACGGATCCGTAGCCGGGGATTCCGAGGTTTCCGCAACGCAAAAAGTGGTTTTTGTGGTTCGGAAAAACCCAACAGTCTGCCCTCCTGCTGTGTTAGCTCTGAGTTGAATAATATATTCTTCATATATGATTATCTTTTTCGTGTTGATTGTTAAACTAATTGACAAGGATGCTAAAGACAAACAAATAACCTCTTTGCACCAATGTTTCTGCACAAGTAGGAGCAATACTTCTCATTTGTTTAGGGGACTTATTGTCATAAGCATGCAGTGTTAAAAAGATCCTATAGTTCTATAATAGATTGCTACTTTGCAATTCTATCATGCATCTTTCTGTTGCATCTCACAAGTTCTTCATATGAGAATGCTAATATAAACTTTCCATGT
Organism: Wurfbainia villosa; assembly: GCA_025175895.1. Classification (NCBI taxonomy): domain Eukaryota; kingdom Viridiplantae; phylum Streptophyta; class Magnoliopsida; order Zingiberales; family Zingiberaceae; genus Wurfbainia; species Wurfbainia villosa. The sequence goes on from CM045997.1 coordinate 6,765,783, forward strand.
CATGACATAAGTTGTTATTTGTGTTTAATATATGATCTTCTGATATCAATCTTATCGATAGATGCAAGGTCTTGATTTGGTGCATAGATACAAGAACTTCAAAGGATACTGGCCAGTTCTATTGTTTTAAACTAGGTTCACTCTCAGTATCTATTAGATTTTATAAGATCATAAAATCATGTTCTTTACTTTCAAATTTAGCCACATATGATTTAGGATGTATAATTGTCCCCTTGAAAAATCTATTTGAATTTTTTTAGAAATTTTTCGGCTTAGATTGACATTGTGTATTTACTATAACTCTTGTGAATAAATTGTTAAAAATCTGTGCAAGGTTTATATTGATCATTTTAATTATAATGTATTAATTTTCTTCGTCGCAGATGAATGTGAAATGAAATTGAAAGTAGAGTTTTTATTTTGTCAAGGATACTCATATATCCGAGAAGAAGCAATCCAGAAAGATTCAATCCAAAAAACAAGATAGGTTGAAACTAATATGTATGTCTAGTATGTAGATTTTTTATTTTTGTAAACTTAACTTGGATCCAAAGTTTGTGGATTATGTCTTCACACTTTCTGTTTTTCATTATTTATCGATTATGATACATTTATGTTTCAATTGTAAGAAGATTAATTAGTTGTATTTTAATGATATTTTAAACGGTGTTATTTATAAGAGTTTAATTAAGTAGTTCATCATGTAATATAATATATAACGATTTTATAAATACAAAAGACAACGATTTTTCATTTCACGATAATATTTTGTATCCATTGCAAAAGCATTATTTATGCTAAAGAATAACACTTTTTATTTGTTGCAAAAGCATTGTCTTAAAAAATGCTTTTATCCATTATAAAAGTGTTATTTTTGTTAGAAAAAGACGCGTTTTTATTTCGTTGTCATTGACCGACTTTTAACAACAATGCTTCTAACAACGCTTTTGATCACATAGACAGCGTTGTTTATGACCTTTTTCTTTTAGTAAATCGTAATTTTTAGTTTTTTGATGAAATTTAGAAATGCATAAGTAATTATACGAATTTTAAAAAATTTTAAAATTTCATATATACATTATTTATGCTAAATACAATGGGTGAAAAATAATTTTATATTAAAATATTTATTAAAACTTTAAAATTTTGTATCAATATTCTTAATAGTAATTGTTATTAAAAGATAGACTTCACCGAAAATTTTCAAAATGAAATTAATTGACCACAAGTTTAAAAATAATAGCATGGTAGAAAGAACAAAAAAAATTGAGCGAGCACAGTTAAGTTTTCAAGTTCTCCCCCTTGTATTTCCACAGCTTCAAATTTAATTTCTTTCTTCATAAACCAATTGCTCTTTCGTCAATTGATCGCTTAACTCATGGTATAGGTATCTTAACCATATTCTTTGAATATGTTAATTTCTTGCTACCGCGGGAAGGGTCTAGTGGCTAACGCATACAGACATTGTATCAGAGGACAACGGGTCAATTCCTCACAAATGCGAGAGTATCGTCCCTCCATGCGCTAGTTACTAATCTCAAGGGTCAAAGATTTACCGTGATTTATCTCCCTTACGATTGAGTCGAGGGCGGTGGTAGGCCGCTATTTCAATCTTTTTTTGCATTAGAATATGTCAATTCCAATGACTTTTTTTTATTTCTTTTCGTTAATGGACAATTCACTTCCTATACAATAATCAATTAACCATTATATTACTTTCTAGAATTGAAACATATAGTCCCCATTGACATGTCATGACAATGCTTGCAGAAATAATATGAATCGATTTCAGAGAAAATCTAAAAAAAAATTCCAAACTCAAATGATTCTCATGTATCTTGGCCACCACGTCAAGGCACATAGAATTCTCCGTGCATAATTTACCTCCCTCACAATGACCGTGGGATAGGTCGGTAGCGGCCGCTAGGTTGACGATTCCAATCTTTTACAAAACTGAAACATATAGTATATTTTATTCGATTCTAAGGTAACTTCTCAATTAATTAATCTATAATTGTTTGAATTCTTTGATCAATCGATGATTATGCTAACCGGTCATTTCAAAGGTTGAGCATCAAGGTCCAAAGTATCTGTGATTTATCTCTCTTATAATGGCAAGTGGAGCATAGATTAATGATTTCAATATTTTACAAAAAAAAAATAAATTTGCATCTAAATTTAATTGTCTTTATTCCAACTTTACATGTGCATTCAAATTCTTCCTTAAAAAATTTACTTTCGTGGAAAAAGCCATTAAGATTTTATTATGGTGAAAAGTTACTTTCCTTCGGGTCTTCTATGCCAAGAAGCATCCAATTAAAGCATTCGGTCTTCTTGGCTTAGGGACTATATATATATATATATATATATATATATATAAAGCTTTCCCTTCTTTTATTTTCTACTATTTTGGCTAGACCTAATTTTTTTTTATGTCTACTAAAATTTGTTAAAATTTATCACTTTTGATTTATTAGTTGATCATTATTTTCTAAATTTGTCTTACAAAAGGATCCATTTTTTTTTTAATAGTGAAAGTTCGTTGTGTAAACCCTATAGATTTTCCTTGTTAGTTGTTACATTCGAAGGTTTTCTACTTAAAAATTTAGTGTCTTATTTTTAGTCGATCATGCTAATTATTTTTATTTATTTTAAGTATTAGTTTGTTTTAATTTTTGCTATTTTTAAAAAATAATTAATTTATTTTACATTTTATTTTGAAATAGTAGAGATAATATTGCATATAATAAATCATTCTTGGATTCCATTTTAACAAAAACTTCATGTATTCAATTATTCTTTTATATCGTCTTAATTAGCACGGATGCTAAATTTCGTAATAGTCATTAAACAAACACCTTTTAAAGAAGAAACCTTAATTTAGAGATAACTACTCTTTACTTAAAATCAAGAAGAATATTTTAATTACCAAAAAAAAAATGGAGAAATATTTTGTTTTATTTGATCCTGAAATCCGTATTGCTTGGACAATTAATGGCCTTAGAATGCACATGGCCAACCATGTGCCTCGTCACGTCACAGTTTAATGCATGAATTCTTGAATTATTAATATTAGTCTTTATTAAAATATATAATTAATGTGATGAAATAATCTTAATCCTCTTTTGTAGGTGAAATTTTTTACTCCGAAAGCTCTCTCACATCTATTTAATATTGAAAAAAAAGAGTGAATTATAACCAATGTATTGATATTTTCATTCAACAACAAAAATTAATTCTTACTTATTTTTATTTTTAAAAAAAATCATTAAATTATAAATATTTAAAAATCAAACTGAACGTTTTATAATTACTATATCGTATCAAAAAATTTTCTTTTCCTCGCTCAATCATTTCACACTATTATATTGTCACCCTCGATTGCCCGAGGTTGCTTTGCCACCTAATTAGAACCCAACCAATAGGATTGGTTAGATCCATCAATGTAGACCACACTAGTAGAACCAATTGATCTAAGCTTTTGCCTAATTACACTGCCCAATTTCTAGTTGTATATATCATTCATTTTGCTTCACTCGTCTCTTTTTCTCTTAATTTCAGCTATCTATCCAAATTGACAGCTCGATATCTTACTGATCATCCGATCCGAGATGGATAGATGAATTGAATTTTTGATCTTTTGAGTGGGCTCTTGGATGAACTTTTACAATTAAGCGAGTATTTGGATGCACATTTTGCTTTAACTAATCAACTAATTATATATTTACTTTTAGCAAAATTTCATAAAAGATGGAACAAATAGAATTCTATTTCTATTAGAAGTCGACTTCATAATTATCATAAAAAAGATAAATCACATCGAATGATATTCTAAACAAATATATAGGGCATACTTCAAGGTGTATCTGCTTTAATATGATAATTATCCATTGGAATATCAACTCACCATGCCCTTATGTTCATTTAAATATAAAGTATCAAGCTTGTGAATGGTGTGCATTTATCATTGGCATGTCCAAGCTAAGTAAAGTTGCTAGTTGTCGAAACCTGGAAGAACAGCGCCGTGAATAAGCATTAAATAGTCTACTTTCAACAGACACAAAGCTCTAACTCTTTCGATCGATTCAATTCCTCAGAACTTTCCAATCGCCACTTGCCAGCGCATATAATTCCTAATTCCTATTTAATGATCACCAGTCCAAACGCTATAGCACTAGTCGAAAACCCACTCGCCTCTCTGACTTCAATCCCTTCTTTCGTCACCCGCGGACGCCGGAGAGGTATGGGAATTCCCGTCATCTTCTTCTTCCTCCTCCTCCTCCTCCTCCTTATCTGCGTGGCCTGTCTCGCCGCCGCTTCCCCTAGCATCCCCGCCCTCATCGTTTTCGGCGACTCCACCGTCGACACCGGGAACAACAACCAAGTCGGCACGGTCCTGAGGAGCAACTTCCCTCCCTACGGCCGCGACTTCTTCGGCCGCCACCCCACCGGCCGCTTCTGCAACGGCCGCCTCGCTCCAGACTTCATCTCCGAGGCGCTCGGCCTGCCGCCCGTCGTCCCGGCCTACCTCGACCCCCAGTACTCCATCCAGGACTTCGCCAAGGGCGTCTGCTTCGCCTCCGCCGGCACCGGCCTCGACAACGCCACCTCCGACGTCCTCGTAAGTCCTCCGCACTGCATTTCGGCAAACCAATTTAACTGAAAAACCAAAAGTCAAATCGAAAAAAAAAAATTAAAAGTTCTAGTAGAAAATTCAATTGTAAAAAGACAAAAAAGACAAAAAAAAAAAAAAGACACACGGGAAGGGACAGAAAAACGGCTAAAAGTAAAAATAGCAAAAGCGGGAAGGGATATACTGCTCATGACGTCATGCATTCACCCTCTTAATTAGGGAATGGCCGCTAAATTTTAATTGTCGGAAATGATAGATAGATTCAACTACCAACCGCCCGCCGGAACTCGCTGAAAAAATATTAAATGCTGTCCGACTTCGAATTAACTAACTTAATCATAAACTAATTTGCAAGTCCTTAATACTACTTAAGGAAAAAAAAAACTATGTTTATTAATGGAAAATGCCCTTTAATAGAAATGACAGCTAAATCAACTGTCCGCCTCCATTTTCCGGCGCGGTAGTTATTGCCGCGCGCATTTATAGCATGCAATCCGGTTGGTTAATCAGTCGTATCTAACGCATTGATTCGCTCCACGGCAAGTCTGTGATTCCGTTATGGAAGGAGGTGGAATACTTCGAGGAGTACCGGCGGCGGCTCCTGCAGTACGCCGGCACGGCCCAGGCGATGCGGATCGTCGGCGAGGCTGTGTACATCGTCAGCATCGGCACCAACGACTTCCTGGAGAACTACTACCTGCTGGTCACCGGCCGGTACCTGCAGTTCACGGTGGAGGAGTACCAGGACTTCCTGATGGAACGGGCGGAGGAGTTCCTCCGGGCGATCTACCGGCTGGGGGCGCGCAAGATCTCCTTCACCGGCCTCGGCGCCATCGGCTGCGTGCCGCTGGAGCGGACCACCAACGCGCTCGCCGGCGGCGGCTGCGTCGAGGAGTACAACAGGGCGGCCAGGGGCTTCAACGTCAAGCTGCAGGAGCTCATCGCCCGGCTGTGCGCGACGCTGCCGGGGCTCCGGTTGAGGTACGCGCCGGTCTACGACGGCTTGCTCTACATCATCGCCAATCCCTCCTTCTACGGTATGGACGGAATTATCAAATAATTCACGTTATGGAGGCAAAAGTACTCCTTTTCTATCGTATAAAATTTAATTTAATTTATATGAAGTTGTCCACGGTATTATAAGTTTTATTACTATAATTTTCTTTGATAGTAGTCTTCTTAAGATCGAGGTTTAATTAATTTGATTTGGTTTAAGTAAATTAATACAAGGAGGGTTAATTAATGTAGGGATTGAGAACGTAGACAGGGGGTGTTGTGCAACGGGTCGTTTTGAGATGGGTTACTTGTGCAACGAGTGGAGTCCATTTACTTGTCCGGATGCGAACAAATTTGTATTTTGGGATGCATTCCACCCTACGGAGAAGGTTAATTGGCTCATGGCCGAGACGACATTGAAGACTAGTTTGGCTGAGTTCATTTGATCGAGGGATGATCCATCGATTTCTACTACAATTTTAATTATCAATTAATGATGATATCAAATGTATATGTGTACCATTCATAATTAAAGAGAGATCACACAAATCAAATATCTGTACAATCTTTGTGTTATTTACTTATAGTGGTTTTTCCTTATTTAATTCACAAATTATATATCCATCAATATGAGATTAATTGTCTCAGCTAGCTTTGTAGTTGTGCCATAAAGGTGCCTTTATTTATCTAGACCCGGCCAAGATCCGGGTCGGACCCGGACCCAATCCGGAATCGGACCGTGGTCAACGGTCCGATTAACCGAGTCAACGGGTTTGACTCGGCCCCGTGACCGGACCGTCGGTCATGATTTTTTAAAAAATCAAACCGTCGGTTAAAAAAAAATGAACGGAAAATAGGGCGACACGCTCATGCCAATGGAGGGCATGGGCGTGTCGGGTGTGTCGGCTAGGGTGTGTTGAGGAACATGGGCGTGTCGGACATGAGACGTGGACGTGTCGGCTAAAACACCCGAGGTGTGTTGAGGAACATGGGCGTGTTGGGCATGAGACGTGGGCGTGTCAGGCATGAGACGTGGGCGTGTCGGACATAAGACATGGGCGTGTCGGCTAATACACCCGGGGTGTGTTGAGAAACGTGGGCGTGTCAGGCATGAGACGTGGGTGTGTCGGACATAAGACATGGGCGTGTCGGCTAATACACCCGGGGTGTGTTGAGAAACGTGGGTGTGTCAGCTAACACACCCGGGGGGTGTTGAGGTCTGAAAGTTATGACACGTGTCTCTAATGGCACGACTATGTTGTTTTGATACGCCTCTATAATTTCCGATTCTTCACCCTGTTAACGTTAAAAATATCTCAAAATAATTTCTTTGTCCAAAATATGTTGAACTTGACTAAAACATAACAAAATACATGACTAAAATATAAAATGAGATGAAATACATGCATATTGAATACCCAAAATGCAACATGAATTACACGCATCAAACGGCCATGATTTCGTGGCCGTTGTGCAACGGACGACCCGTCGGGACTGGACCCGGACCTGGACCCGGACAAACGGGCCAGTTAAGGATCGGTATTTTGTCAACTCGGACCCGACGATTCCGACCCGGACCCGGACTCGGACCCGGACCCGGACCGTGGTCAGATCTTTATCTTGAGCATAAATGAACTATAAATGAATTGGACATTATATTCCTCAATAACTTGATGTTCGATTTCATTTTTTTTGAAAAAAAAAAAAATCAAATACATAAAATTTAATTACAAATCTTATAATCTAAAATTATTCATAATATCTTAAAAGTTAAAAAAAACAATATAAATTTCATAAATTAGATAAACGTTTTGACTAATCTACAAGGACAAAAAGTTTAATTAAATTCAGCTTTATAAATGTTTTAATTAATAAATTTGAACAAGTTCAATAAGTAAATAAATAAATAAAAAACTCTCGTTTTGGATTGTTGCGTTTCTTCTTCGTTTAAGAATTAATTGTCTATAAACAAGCCAAAGAGATGACCAATTAATTAATCGACTGACAATTTCGCCGACAGCCGTCTCCATCGACATCTCCGGGAGGGCGGGAAACGGAATAAGTTGGACTGGACTTCCCTTTCAGCTGCGGGCATGGATGACGACGATTGACGTGCTAAGGCCCGCCTACATGCATGTGAATTTGCTGCGAATTGAAACGCCGACCATCTTCGCCGGCTTTTAATTCCGTCCGCTGCTGCGCATTCGAATGAGCGCGTCGGTCAGTCAGTCAGCTGCACGTCGATCGCCAGCCATCTGCATGTCTCCGGCGTCGTAAGTTACGCTGACGTCGTCGGCCACCTACCCACCGCGGAAACGCCGCTGCATGTACGCGACGATCTTCCACGCACCCATACGTCGTTTTGTACGTACGGACGTGACTTGGGATTCAAATCGCAGACCCAAACGATTAATTGCGCACGCCATTAACGAGCTGCAAAAACTGCATCGTGCTCCGCGACTACGGGGCAGCGAGTATTTTCGATATAAATATTTTCATATAATTAAATTAATTGTTTTTAAATTTAATCAGATCAAAAATATAGATATTTAATGTCGATTAAAAAAAGATATCAATATATTTAATCATCTTTGCCTCCGACGAATCGAGAGATTAGTGGAAAAGTCTGGATATTTGAAATATATAAATAAATAAATACGTGAAATTTTGAAAAATAAATGAAAACGAAACATGATTTGACAAAATGATTGAACTTAAATTGAATTTAACATATAGTTAAGTAATGAAAAGATTATGTTATTGTGCTTTCAATCGTAGGGCCATAAAAAAATCTCACCATTAATTGAAAATGCCTTAATAACTTAAAAATGATTTAAATTTAAAATTTTTGGGAGTAGATTTATTGCACGAATAGTTTGGTTATAATACATGATTTAGGATTCGATTTGTTAATTTTTTTTTAAACTAATGTTTTAATTAATGCTGTTTCCTAATAATTTATAAAATAGTTACAGAAATTTATGGATGGTAGTTATATTATATTCCTCTAAAAATTAAAAAGATGCCTCGATAATTAGAATTATCAAAGACCACCTTTTCATTAAAGAAAAAAAAAAAGAAGACAAAACCTCACTAGCTATATTTTTCATCATAAAAATTTAATTTCTTCGATAAAGAATTATCAAAAGCACACCTTTAAAAAATTATCTATTGACTCGAAGATATGATTATTGTTATTTTAGTGGCATTTTATTTCTCGTTAATTAATTGAAGGCTCGATAAAACATTTTACATCTTAATTAACTATTAAAAAAGACTTAATTATACGACGAGACGAGTGACGATGTTCTCTATGTATATATAATATATAGTCTTCAAATATTTTTCAAAATGAGAATAATTTAAAATAATTAATCGATAAAATTTAAGCGCATCTTATGCCGGATAATGGTACATTAAAGTGGTCATACATGACGGCGAGTTTAATTTCCACTTCCACTGTTCCACATGAGAGTAAAACCAAAAGATTAGTCAATAAAACACCATGAGTTAAGCGTTTAATTATTAATTGGGGATTAGCTATCCCGTCCGTTAGTTATTAGTCGTTGTGTATCACGCAATCTCCACGTGTATATAACGTTGTAACTGTCGTTGGCAGCGATGTCAAAAGAAAATCGACAGTTAGGCGTTTTAAAAATGCATGGAGATGTACAAGATATTAATTAGTTTGACTGAGGGTAATTAATTTGGAAAACAAATATTCTACTAATGATTAATTAAATATGGTAACCTAGGCGAGCATAGAATTGTCCTTGTCTCGTTTCCTATGAATAATACACACGTACGTCGAATTTTCCCCTGCATGCTGCGTACGTAGGCGTCGAAGCAAGTAAATCAATAAGGAACAAGGGTATATATATATATATATTTTTTTTGATTTATTTATCGTGGTTATTTAGATTTTGATTTAATCTGATTCAATTGTTAACGAGATATCTTAAAAATCTATAGAATTGATCGCTCTTACAAATTAGTCAAACTAAAAATTCAAATATTTTAATATAAAAAATACATATATATCAATCCCTGACTAATACGTGAGGCCAGTATGAGTATAAATCGATTGTTATTTATTATTATTTTATATAACTATAGATATCAATTTATTATTATTATTTTTAATTAATCGTTCGAATGAATTAATCTTAAAGATCGATTCATCATTTACAATTTTTTATTTTGTATAAATACTAAAAAGACCAGTGTACGAAAATGTATATAAATAGGAGGAGATGGAGCGCAGGAATCAGAAGTTAATGGAGGAGTACAACAAAAGTCTCCTCGCCTGGGACACACGGCCTCCTCTTGCGGCGCCGGCGTCGAGTGAGGGGACGGAGGAGATCCGGCGAGGGCCGTGGACTGTGGACGAAGACCTCCTCCTCATCAACTACGTAGCCCAGCATGGGCAAGGCCGGTGGAACGCCCTCGCTCGCTCTGCAGGTATTTTTTTTTTAATTTTTATACTTCTGCTAAAAATTGCTGGCGATCGATCGATAGATAAGAAATTAAGAACTAGCGAGCTGTTTAATTTGATTATTGCGAACAGGCCTGAAACGAACCGGAAAGAGCTGCAGATTCCGATGGCTGAACTACCTCCGGCCGGGCGTTCGCCGTGGAAACATCACGCTGGAGGAACAACTCCTCATCCTCGAACTCCATTCTCGGTGGGGGAACAGGTACGTAATTGATTTGAACTGAGATGAAGGAGGTGACTTTCAAAGCTTTTTGAGACTCCTTTTTTCCAGACTAGAAAGCCAATCAACTTTTTTAAAAAAGGCAAAAAAAAAAAAAAAAAAAAAGTGAGTAATTGAATGAAAACAAATAAATTTTATCGATCTTTTTACATTTTCATTTATTCAGAAGTAGACCGACCGATCGATTTCTCGGAAAATTAAACTGTGCGCAAAAGTCGTTTGTGATTTGATGGCTCAACTACTGCAGGTGGTCGAAGATCGCACGCTTCCTCCCCGGCAGGACCGACAACGAGATCAAGAATTACTGGAGGACCCGGGTGCAGAAGCACGCGAAGCAGCTCCGCTGCGACGACGCCGGTAGCAGAGCGTTTATGGACGGGATGCGCCGCCTGTGGATGCAGGCCGCTTCTTCCGCCGCAGCTTCTACCTCCGCCGGCCTCCTCGTCTACCCTTGCACGCCGACGATTATGACGGGGACGACGATGGTGAACAGTGGTTCTAGCTCGGAGGAATATTACTTTTCCCCGCCGCCGCCGCCGCCCCAGCAGCTCTCTTCGCTCGGCAGCAACGTGATCGGCCTCGAGGAGGAGATCGCCGGCGGCATCGACGCCCTTCTCGGCGGCGGGGGTGAGTGGACGGAGCGCCACGTGGATTTCCCCGGAAACACCTACGTCGGAGGGGACTGGCCGTGGAGCATCGATTGCTTGTGGAGCGACATGCAAATCATTTAATTAATTAAATTTTTAATCATAAATGTTCCAATTTGTTTGGAGAATTATAAATATTTTGTTCAAACATTAATATTAATCTTAGTCATAAAAATATTTTTCCATCGATTCAAATTTTTTTTTAAAAAAAAAATCCATTGATTTTCCAGGACTGCGACGATGATCAAAGTAGCACCAGAATTAATATTTTTAAACATGGAAATAAATTATTTTAATAAAAAATATTAATTATTTTGAATAAAATAGAAGTACCGATAACTTTTTTTATCATATCATTTAATAATATTCTTTCTATTTAAAGTGACTGAAATATTTTATTAAAATTCATTCGCTTTTATCGAGTTATTTTATTCTTTTGAGTATACTAAAAGAAATAATTAAGGTCCCAATAGAATTAATGATAAAAAAAAATACAAACAATATACTCAAAATCAAAACCATATTTCACAAATTTACAAGTTCGATTTTAAATTCTAAATAGATGAACTTTAATTTGATGTCGAAGAGATTTATTATGTCATATGGCATATAATTCGCATGGAATGTCCGTTGACATAAACACGTTAATCTTTTGAAGTTGTCGATCGACGTTTGACTATTGATGATGGTAATTAAGTCATGCACGACCTACGCATGATCTTGTGGTCTTGTGCACCACATAATTATTAGGTGGAGTCTTTGAAAAAAAAAATAGAAAAAATATTTGTCGCGTAATTTTCTTGTATTAATGTCGGTGGGCAATTTAATTTTAGTCAAACTATCATTTCATTAACTCGTTGGATTTACTTTAAAGTTAGAGATCGGTCACTCTCAAACTCACTGATAATTGGAAGTCAAGCCAATAAATCCTCATCCAAGTCAATCTTATGGACTAAGCTCAATTTTATATTGTATTTAGATCTCAAAATTTAATTTAATTTAAGTTATTTATTATTTATTGCATTTATTTTTCACATGATTAATTAATCCTTAAAGACAACTATATAGTTAATTTCATATAACAATCTATTGTATACCGTCTTATTCTATTTTATATATCAATTTTAGATAAATTAAGGACATCGTACATTAAGTGAGTGAGATGCTAAGAATAAACTAGCTCAAGTGTCTTGGATGCTCATGGAGCTCATATTTGGATTTTAGAGATTAAGCTTGGAGGTCGATAGACACTACCCTAGGTCGTGGAATAATTATCCTCCGATTGATTCCTAGTATTCGCGATAAAACTAGCTAGCTAGGCAGCGATCGACTCGAGTGACTTAGGAATGTGCTGGATGAGTGATGGAGCGAGTGCTTAGACTCGTCAAGCTAGATCTTCCTGAGAAGTGTGAGAAGTGTTTCGATACGTTATAAATTCATTCACCAACTCTGAGTGACAAAATTGTTTGGGAAAGGTTCAAGTTGAATGTAACATCGTGCATTTAATTTCATCTACCCCTGCTGCCAAGATTTTTCATTCAAAGAAAAAGAATTAATGCAAGTTTTGATGAGTTTTTCCTCTTAATGAGATTGCCTAATTAGCTTAATTAATATTGGTAACACTTCAGCACTCCGAGACACGGTAAAATAGTAAAAATTATATATATATATATATATTCCTTCTTGAAAATTTTCAAATTTGAGCTTTTGAAAAGACCATTGGATCACTCATTGGTTTTATCAGTTTAATCTAAATTGATGATCAATACAAAAAATTATGTGGAATATAATTATATATATATATATATATATATATATATATATATATATATATATATTTATTTTTTTTTATCTACTGCGCGACGTTACGCTGCGCGCTCGTGCGCGCAGCGATCTTGATCGTCCATCACGTGCCGCGATTGAGAAATACACAGTGCGCTCCCACCTGACCCATGCCCATTGCCGACGTCGTCGTCACGCCGTCCAGCCGCCGGATCGGGTGCGTTGGAAGGACACCTCGCCGACGGTCCGGCCGGATTGCGGCCGGAAGCCAGCGCAAATTGACCGCGATTCGTCTGGATCGTGATCGAATCATGGTCGCAAATCGGTCTGGAAAAGACCGTCGGCGTTGGGCGATCCTTTCCCGATCGGTGTGCGGCCGATTTGCGTCGGCTTCCGGTCGTAATCCGACCGAAAGCCGAGCCCGATCGGACCGCCGCCGAGGTGCGCTTCCAACGCACCCGGTCCAGCAACCGGAGGTGGTCGGACAGTGCGGTGGCAACGGCGAGGGGTTGAGCACGAAGGAGATCGAGTGCACTGTGTATTCCTCAGTCGTGCACAGACGCGCAACATAAGGTCGCGTAGCAGATCATATATATATATATATATATATATATATATATATATAACAAATTTCTTTTTTCTTGAGGATCAGGATATCGGCTCTCTGCCTCGTTTATTTGTTTTGGCGAGACTGTCAAGTGTCTATCTTAAAATATTCAATCCGGTTATCATAAAATATACGGATTTCGAAATCAATACATTTCAATCGATAGATTTATTGAGCATTTACTTAGTGCGTTGTACAAGGTGATGTGCAATATAGATATTTTTTATGATCATTAAGAGAGATAAATTACGATGAAAAATAGATATTCCGTAAACACGAAGGATTGATCTTAATTTGTTCGATCATTTAATACAAATCTGTATTTTATTAGCCATCCAACTTTACTTATGAGAATCTAATTTATTGAGCATACACGAATACTCAATAAAATGTTCTTCGCAACACATTGTATTTATCAAATTCAAAATGAATTCGACTATAAAAATGTTCCAAAGTAATTGATTTTTCATAAGGTTATTGAATAATTGCAGCTAAATGATTTATGTGAACTAATTAAGGTATTTATAAAACCCCGTATTATTTGTTAGCCATAATTTATGAATTCAGTTACTGTGGTATAAATATATTATAGATATCTGAAAATAAATTGATGTTTGTTTCTCTTCTTATTTTAAAGGATAATGAATCTAGAATATTTTTATTATTTAATTTATTACGAAGCAGAAAAAAAAAAGAGTTAGCTTTTATGGGGTTCTTACCCATTGATGGGAAGTAAAGCTGCTGACGGCCCAAGCTATTCTTAATGGATTTCAATTCGTCAGTAGATTTCATCGCATATTAATTACAAATAATTCAAATGATCCGATACAGACAAATAGAATTTTATCAAAAAAAATATATATTATAATAATTATGCAAGAATAAATGAAATACAATGAAAAATCTACATCTGAAATTCACGACCATTAATTTTCATTTTTTTTTCTTCGTCGCTAGAAGAATTTAAAATCGGAATTAAACCGTCACAAAATTTTATCTTCTATAGGTATTAAAAATAACAGGAGATTTGGTTCGCAGATATTTTTCTATTTTTTATTTTTATTTAAAAAAAATAAAAAAATATATTTGATTGTTGTTTTTCATTTTTATTTTTCAAAAAATAAAAAAATATTTTCTGAAAAATTGAAAGAAAAAAAAATTCATTTTTTATTTTCATATTCGTTTTTTCAAAAAACAAAGAAGCCTTTTTGGAAAAACTAAAAAACATAAAAAATTTAGTTTCTATTTTAAAAAAAAATTCTACGAGTAACATGCTCCCTAATAATTTCGGAGGTTATGGAAAAAACAAAGTAACTATTAAATTGCCTTTTCCATGGAGATCATCCACGATTAATTAAATCATCATATTTGATCATTTTATCAATTTAATTCTTAATGATAAACTCGAGTATATATTGCGAAACACACATATAACATATAAATCGATGGTATTGAAAATTAAATCCATCAGTTTTGTCCTCTGACGATGAAGATATTCTTCTTTGGAAAATGAGATCAAAATGATTCATTCATCCGTTGGAAGTATGCATCAGCATAATGCCACAGTCCGTTGATTAGAACGGGGTAGATATTATCATAATGGATAAAGATTGATTTTCGATGTATAATCTAAAATTTTTATCCGAATTCAAAAGTTGTTCATCTTTTCTGATCAACATATCAAGAGATATAATCCCTCATGATTTACCTCTCTTTATCATCTTCGATGGACCATCGATGAAAAGTACATGGGACAAACGTAATCATCTTTTGCTAGAAAGAATTGGAGAAGATGAAGCCAAACAGTCGCTTTGAGATGAGGCGATAGCATTGACCCCCACGGGGACGGCGCGATGGTAAGACAGAGTGTTACTTGCAGAATGGGTTGAGTTCGATACCGGATGAGAGGTCTAAAATCTCCTTTGATTTCATATGGATCTCTCCCTGTCTTGTCACCATATTAAGAGACTTTGTCTCCCCCGTGATTTATCTCTCTCGCCAGTGCCCTAGAACGGGTGACAGGAGGCTACTAGTTTGACAAATTCTCAACTTTACAGATAGCATTGACGCCTAATATTTTTCATAGTAAACTCTCCGATTTAATGAAAAATGTTAAATCATAAAAAAAATTATTCCGGCTCAATGATCTCTTTATATGAGAGATATCAAGAACCCAACAAAATATTTCATATATGTTAGAAATTGATTTCAAAATTTCATGTGATAAATATCCATATAGTTATTCAAAAGCGGAGTCCAAATTAAAAATTATATAGGATTAATTATCGGTGTATGAAAATGAAAAAATATAATAAATTTAATATATATATATATATATATATATGTATATTCTTTTTACATAGGGTTGGAGTCAACCTAACCCAAAAATAGCTCCGCTCCTACGTTTACCAATTAAGTCAATCCATCGAGGTGCAATCGCCATGGGATGGTTATGAATGCTGGTGTACCACAAATTGAATTTAGGGTATCGATATTAGTAATTTCCTTATAGATCCTTAAATTATATATATATATATATATATATTAACACTTTGCTAAAAATATATGGGAACGTTATCAGAATAATAAGAAAATTTGGAAGGGCAACCCTAATCATTATTTTGATTAAAAGACACTCACTTTTTTTTAAATAAAAATAAAAAATCAAAATTAAAATAGGGTCTCATTATATTTTTCACCTTGAAAACATCGTAGCCATTATAGGATAACAGTTTTTCTTTTTAATTCATCAACTTACTTAAAATACTATACATAAAATATTATCATATTAAAAAAAATACCAACTTAATTTAAATTGTTAAAATTTAATAAAAATTCTTTCATCGCGGTCAAAAATCCCTTAAAATTATTGTACCGACTATTTATAGTTACTTATTATAGTGTACTAACAACCATTGAATAAGGATGGTTGTTATGTAGCTGCAACAGTTATTAAATTATTAGTGCAATGATTATAGTTTAACAGCCATTAAATAACTACGGCTGTGTTTGGCAACCCTCTACGTTTTTTGTTTTCTAGAAAATAAAAAACGAAAAAAAATCATTTTTTTTCTTTTTCAAAAAAGGTTTTTTTATTTTTTTAAAAAACAGAAATGAAAAATAACAGTCAAATATTATTTTCCATAATTTTCTTATTTTTTGCGAAAATAAAAATTAAAAAATTAAAAAATTCTCCACCAACCAAATGACCCTTAATATTTATTACACTGTTACAATAGTTTAATTAATAATTACCTTCCTGGCTTATATACATTTTTTTTCTCAATTCCATCGAGAAATAAAATTAACTAATTATATTCTTGACTGTGAGTGTTCTTCTCCCACTATTATTAAATATAATCAAATTTAAATACTTTTGATCAAATTGATAAAATAAATTATATCTATTAATTGGAGATTCAATCACGTGCTCACGATCGAACTATTTCGACCGACTGAATACAAATCAAATTTGTCTTGGAGGTGCCGAGCTAGTTAGGTTTGGTGTAGATATGACTTCGGGAGTGTAGGTGCTCGTATGGTTGGCTTGTGCAAAGTCGATATTTATTCAGTCGATCTCTGAGCTAGGAAGTACTTCGGATATGAAAAGACTCGAAAATGGTGAGAAGGAGCCAAGGGGGGTTAGACCGATGAGTACCTCGACAAAGTCCCTCCGATACTCAAATCAAAAAATAAACAAAAATAAAAAAAATATGTAAATTAATCAAAGGGAATAGAAAACTAGAGTTTATCCTGGTGTTCTCCTCCTCCTAGTTTTGTACAAGAGAAGAACACGAGATGTGTCGTGGAGACGTGATTTCCTGAAGAAGATTGTGGAGATGGAAATCATGAAGACGTAGAGATGTGACTTCCTAGAGAAGATTGCGAATTATGGGATCATGGAAATATAATTTTCTGAAGAGAATTACGGAGACAGGAATCATGGAGACACAACTTTCTAGAGAGGTGGAAATATGTATTCGCGATGAGGGATCGCGGAGAGGTGGAGATGTAGTTTCATAAAGAGGTGGAGATATGACTTCGCGATAGAGATCGTGGAGACATAAGCGTTGATATGGACTAATGTAGTTGGCTCCCAAACTGAGCTAGGGTAAAGGTCGACCGTCCTTCAAACTAAGTCGAGCTTTAGAGATCAGACTGACTTTATTATTGAACCAAACTCAAGTGCATTTCAAATGGACTCAAATTGACTCCGACTCTATTTGATTGGATTTCACCTCAATTTTATCAAGAAGATATTCCTCTATAATATTTTTATCCAGTCAAATTGATCGATTTAATATATTATAATGTCATTTACAAAAAATATTTTTAAGATAAAAAATATAATGAGTATTGTTTTAAACTAATAAAAATGGTCTTTATCTTTAAAAATTGAAGATACTATTTTTCATTAAAATACAATTTTGAATAACTAACCCAAATTATCACTCCTATGCAAATCTAATTCGATATAAAAATCCATATAATGTTGGGCTCAATGTTATTATGTTAATAAATTTCTATTATTTTGATTTTTAATAATAATAATTATTATTATTAAATGTATATTAGTATTTTGAGTGGCAAAAAGTTGGACCGGGCAAATGAGCGATGAACCAACCGCACGTGCCGTCTCTCTCTCTCTCTCTCTCTCCTGCCCCGGTGGTGGTCCCCGTCGCACGTGGTGGGAATGAAACTGATTATTATTATTATTATTTTATTTTTCATTTAAGAAATCAAAATAAATTGAATGAAAAATTGCTGTCATACGACTCCTGCGGATCGGCGTGACGAATAAATAAATAATACAGGAATTGTGACAGTGAAACAAACAGAGGGGTTGCGCTCAGAGACCAGACCCCAGCGCAGCGGCCGCTCCCGCTTTAGAAAGAGAAAGCGAAACCACGTACATCGGAGAAGGTAGACGAAAACGGAGATAACTAGAAGAAGAAGAAGGAGGAGGAGGAGAGAGATAGAGAGATAGGAAGCTCTTTGCCCTCCTGTCCGGACTCGGCTCTAGGGTTTCGACTTCTCCAGCGCAGGTCATGGGTCGCGGTAAGCCCTGAAATTTTTTTTTTCTCCTCTCAAATTTCCGTGTGATGCCTTCTAATTTCTGTCGTCGACCTCGATCCGATCTGTCCTGCGTCTCTGTTTCTTAATGATTTGATCGTTTTGGCCTTTTGGAGTTTGTTTTTGGCGATCCCAGGAAAAATGGCGAATTAGGTTTTCATTTACTCGGTTGTGTTTTTTTTTTTTTTAGATCTCTAATCCTTCTGTATTACCGTCGAATTGTGTGATCGTTTTTTTACTTACCCCCCGTGTGGAATTAATTAATTATGGATCTTTTCTTGCTTCATGGTTGGTTCATTTTTTTTTAGACGAATATAAATAAATTTTCCTTGAAAGTTTTTCGAATCAAAAAAAGCGCAAATCAAAACAAACAGGATCATTAGCAATAAAATCATTTTTTTATTAATTGAAACATCTTTGCCCAGTATATGCATCTAATATCTCTGTGACTAGAATTTTTTAAATAAGGTTGTCAGACTGCGATTTATACTGGCAATCTGTTTGTCAAACTTTTGAATCGTCAAGCATATCAAAATGTTTAACTGTGAAGTTCAACTAAAAAAAAACAATGGAATAAGTTAAAGCGATTCAACTTGAATCGTGAATCATCCAGTGCTTTTAGAAATAGAACAATCATTGTCGATGGTTTGTTTGATTATGAGAACAATAAACAGGATTTTAGCTATAGATATATTCTAAATCTGCAATTCTCTCAGTTGATCCTTACACTCACCTGTCATGACTAAAAGCTTGGCTAGTAATCGCCCAGTATGGATCTTAATAAGTATTGTTCTAAGAATTCTTTTAATTTTTAGCTGTTGTATGCAAGTAAAAATTTATAATATCCATGGGAGTGATTGAAATATCTATGACCAAGTAGTTTTGCGGAAATGGTTATGAAACTCTTTGAAAAATGAAGTTGCTCTGAGTGACATTGGAAATGTCTGATAGTGCTTGTTAAATTTTGAATTGCGCTAATTAACATTTTTTTTTCCCTTCTGAAAGCAGATGGTTTGATATTTGTGAGTTGATTTCTGATTGAACTGTACTATTTATAGCAGAAAAATTCTACTACTTGTTTATCCTCTTCCTACTGGCTGGGCAATGACATAGTGTGAGGAACTGAGTATTCAATCTTTTACCAGTGCATTTACCTGTGAGTCAGAATGACACTTGAGGATTTTTTTACTCTATCAGAGATGAGAGATGGACTCTCAAGTCTTGCTAGAGTTGAAGATCTACTCTCGGTGATTCAAAAGCTAAATGATCATGCTATAAATAACTTGGGTGATGCAGCAAGACAATGGTCTACCGTTGCAAGTGTTTTAGCAGCTACTAACAAGGAATGTCTTAGTCAATTTGTTGAGTTAAATGGTCTTTCTTTTCTGAAAAAGTGGCTTCAAGAAGCACTAGATAGTAATACTGATGAGAATGAAATTGTTGTTGAGGAACTGATCCTTTCATTATTGACGGCATTTGAGAGGCTTCCTATTGACCATAAAAGAATAACTGCCTCAGGAATTGGAGCTACTATCGAACATCTTCGTCATCACAGAAGCATTAAAATTATGGAGAAAGCTAAAATATTGCATGATAGATGGGATCATGCAGAAACTGATGATGCATGCCTCTATGATCGTGATAATACTGGGATCAGTCAAAAAAATCAACATATACCAGCTGAGGATGTGCAGACTGGAGAAAATGGTTCAAATTCAGGAAATCCACCTGTCAGTATTCCTCCTTCCTTCGTGTCTGGTGAAGGAAAAGATGGAGCAGTATCTGCCATGACTGAATCACAGGTCATGACTTGCACAAGTTTGCTTGAGTCCAGAAACAATGAAAGAGGCCTAATATGCGATCAGTTTCATGTCACATCTTTGAACACAATTGCTTCAAATTCAGTTTTAGCTGGTGAGAATTCATCAGCATCATCGCTTGTCTCAAACTCATGTCAAGAGAAATTGCATGTCATAGAAGAGCCTCCTGTTTGCAATGTCGAGGGAAAACTCTCTACTGAAACTTGTGAACAGTTTTGTCTGAAAGGAGATGCAGACGACCAATGTGATGCATCAGGATCCAAGGATATTCCTTCTGATGCGAAAGAGATTGATAGGGATGCTAAGGAAGTCAAACCAAGCAAATCCATCCAAGAAAGTGGCATTCATTCTCTATCTCTTGTTCTTCATGAGTCGAATGCGACATCAGGAGTTGCTACAGAGCCAGTTGTCTCATGCATGCCAGTTTCCTACATTGGTGACTCTCCTTCTAGGGTGATGGAACATCAGCCAGTGGCTGGGGCAGTTGACCATGGGCCGGACAAGGATTCGACGGCAACCAAGGAGTCCATGCCAGCTGCAAATCTCACTACTATTTTTCAAGATCCTTCTTGTAAAGCTAGCATTCATGACAACATCAGTGATCCTCAGTTTTCTGATCAGAAGGAGGAGGCCACTAGTAGTGTCATTAAGGATCTTGATTGCGAACTCAATTTCAAGTATTGCAAAAGTCAATTTTCAGCCTCCACTGATTTTTTAAAAGCTGTAAGAACCACCAAGGCTAATGAAGAGATCGACCAGAAATCTGGACTGGAACTTGAATGTTTGGATGATGCTCTTGAGGTTGCAAGGCAAGTGGCTATAGCAGTGGAGAAGGAGGTGGTTGATTATAGAGAAACTTTTTGCAGTTCTCCCAATGTCAACTCCAGGGAAGCATATGGTTCTCATAGCCCTGATTATGAGGAAGAAAAACAGGAGGAACTGACTGAGCAAGCAGGCAGGAACAGTTCATCATCTGGATCTGAGTATTCTGATTCATCATCTCCTGATAAGGGATCAGAGATCACACAGAATACCAGTTCTGATCAAGAAAACATTGATGATCAAGATGTAGTGTCACCTGAGCCAAAAGTTTCTGCTCGAGAATCAGTTTGGAAGGCTAATGTGGAAAGGTGCACTTTTGATCTGAATGCAAACATTTGCAACGATGAACCTGAGTGCTCAACCAAGGTCAACCCCAAAATGCCTATTAATGTGTCCACTCCTGTAGCTGTTGTTGCTTCTTCGAAAGGAGCTCCAGGAGTGCCTGCTACTCTATGTTTTGGAGGCGAGATGGGTTGGAAGGGTTCTGCTGCAACCAGTGCTTTCCGACCAGCATCTCCTAGAAGAACTCCTGATGGCGAAAGGATTTCTTGTGCAAAGCAGAAACCGAATTTCCTTGAAATTGATTTGAATGTGGCTGAAAGAGTGGATGGGGTTACTGACGAACCTGCATCAGTGAAACAGTTGCCTTCTTCCTTTAGTCATCCATATAGAGATTCACGTATTGAAGTTGGTTCAAAAACAAAGAAGCAGAATTTGGATTTAAATTGTATTGGGGATGAGGAAGTGTCTATAGTTCCATTCTCGTCTTGGAAGTTGAATATTCAGAATGGCGAACGGAGTCTATCTTCAGCTTCTTCATCATCCTATAAACAGTCTTCCTTTCGAGATTTTGACCTAAATGACAATCCATCTTTAAATGATGCTGGTTCTCACAGCTTCAGACAATCATCTAATAAAGCTCTGGAATCTTTTGGATGGAAAGCACCGCAAGAGCCGATCGTCAAGATCATGGGAGCAGAAATTCCTATCACACGGACGGGTAATATGAATCCGGTGCAGCTTTTGTCCATACCGAATGGGCTGCAAATGGAACCTGGCGTGGTTACCAGACCATTGCTACCGTGCACGAGCATGCCGACCGTTGCTTACGGGTTCAGTGGACTTCCATCTGGGTCTTCTATGTCAGTTCCAGCGGCATATTATTCCCCCGGGAGCATTCCTTACATTGCAGAGGCTAGAGGCATGGTACCTGTAACACACGTCTCTGGCTCCAGCACTGGCTCAGGACATGCCGGGACATCGTCCAGGCCACCGCACTTTATATTCGGCGCATCCAGTATGCCCTACATGGCTGGTTATGGCAGTGCATTAGCTGGCGGTTTGAGCTTCAACAACGGGATGGCACCTCCAGAAGGTGGGATCAGAGGCGGCATTTTTGAACATCAATTCTTGCTGCAAGGGCATAGAGGCTGGATGGAAGAGCAAACCCAACCTTCTACTTCTGTAATGCCGTTAAAGCGGAAAGAGCCCGACTCATCAGGCTGGGAGCCACTTCCTCCTCTAAATGGTTGCAAGCGGATGGCATCCAGGCCTTGAGCTTTTTCAGTGGGGGAGGAAAACAATCGTAGCCGACGAAGGCCCTTTTGATCGATCGAATGAATCACCGAGTAGTTAGTTGGTTACTAATCTGGAGCTTGAGCATGGAGGGCCGACCAGAGGACGTAGCTTTGAAAGATGGATGAATTAATAAGTTTACAGAAAGTCCTAACGAGAAATTCGATTGCTGTAGGTTTCGGTTGTTAATAATGAATGCCTTCATTGTCATTTATCCTTGTGCCGCCGCCTTGCGGTGGAAGGCCAGTGCTTGTATATCTCACAAAATACTCTAACAAGTCGAAGCGAGGGCAATAGAGCAACTAGTATTTATTTATAAGATGGAATTTTCCTAGTAGTATTTGGTTTTAGAACTCTCTTCTTTGCTCTACTAATTTCCTCCTGGTGGATTTGTTTAAATATTCTTATAGAACATATTTGAATTTTTGTTTTTTTTAGTTTTTAATATGCAATGAAACGAGTAAATTTTATTATTATTATTTTTTTTTATGTTTTTACTGCTGCCCAATCAAATGATGGTCCAGTCGATGCGAGGAGAAATCAATACGGTCGGCCAAGAATCTCCATCCTCGCACGGAGAGAGGACATTGAATAGGTCGCCATAATCTGCACTAACTGTTTGTTTGTCGTGTGATACTTAGAATTATATGACCACCCTCGTCCTCTCCTCCCTTGCTCATGTTCATCGATCAGTCCGAAAAGAGAGTTAAAGCATCTACAATGCTTTCACTGTCGCAGATGAAACAACTGAAGTCTGTGACAGAGCTAGCATGTGGGCATGAGTTTTCAGCCAGCAAGCAAGGAGAACATGTGTCTGAAATTATACGACTTATTTTTATTGTATTAATTGTAAAATTAACTGATGAAAATACTGAAAGTGAATATGAAACTCGCATAGCATGTCGGGCATGATTTGGCAATTGGCATGGCATGTGTTTTAGGCCTAACCCAAGTAAGTTCATGGCAGAGGTATCAAATAAGTATCTGACTTGACTTGGCCTCATCTAGGCGTCCCTAGCTAGACCCATTTATTGCATTGAGTCCTGCAAGTTTGGCTCGGTGTATAGGGCAACTAGGGCTTGGTCTCATGCTAGAGTGACTCAAAATTAAGTCGGATCAAAATTAAAAGTATAAAATATTTTTTTTAAAAGGAAGAAAACAGAAGTTATCCTTGTGTAGAAGAAGAAGAAGAAGAAGAAAAAGGAATGACTTGTGCTTCCTGTGCCCTGGTAATAGAGCATGCCGTTATTATTTTATAAACTCTACTAGAGAATAAATTTTTTAATAAATATGTGGGATGGAGCCGCCTTCTTTGCCCGCGTTGCGTTCCACATGACACAACGCGTAAATGGATTAATGAGCCAGCGTCGTCATCATGCTTGCTTGGCCATTTGAGATGCTAATTTAGTAAAACAGACCTCATGCGCGTCGATGGATTATGTGCTTGTGCGCACTGTATCTGTACATGCACAGTGAAATCATTATACGGTGAGACGAGTGCGCCAAGACGTGCACAGTCTCAACGATATATATCGTCCATTTTTATGCGGCTTGTACACGACGAAGGGAAATACACAGCAATCACATCCGACATCACTCGCACTCGTCGGCAGGAGGTCGGATTTCGACTGCGATCCAACTGAAATCCGATCAGCATCAGAGTCCGCCTAGATTGTTGCCGGATTCTGACCGAATCGCAGTCGTTTCCGACCTCGACGCTAACGGTCGCAATCGCGGTCATTTTCGACCACAATCGTGATTGTTTCCGACCGCAATCGCAGTCGGATCGAATCTGCGATCCGATCGGACTCCGATCTCAGTCGGATTGCGACTGTTTTCGATCATTTCCTATCACAGTCGTTTCCAACCGCTATCGCGGTCGGATCGAATCCGCGATCCGATCGGACTCCGATCTTAGCCGGATCGTGACCGTTTTCGATCGCAATCCGATCGGCACCAGAGTTCGGTTGGATAGCGACCGCCAATGGCAACTGCTATCGCGGTCAATTTCGATCGAAATCCGATCACGATCCGATCGGACTCCGGTACCGATTGGAATTCGACCGACCACCGGTGAATTAGAGTTGTGCGTGGGTGAAATCACGATGGAAGAAACACTGTGCATTTTTCATTTATTGTGTAATCATGATTGATCGAACGATGGAGAAACCATCGCGCACGAGTCACACATAAAATGGTACTTAGGATATCAAACTCGTGTATATATATATATACCGTTCAATCGGATGAGCATTATATTCTAATACTTGAATAATAGGAGATCGAACGATGAATAATGAAGATGCTCACAGATGAATTGTATAACAGACCATTCGTGAATATATATATATGAGTTTGTTATTCTGAGCGTCATCGCTTGCGCGACGGTTTCTCTATCGTCCAATCAATCGCGATTGCATAGTAATGGAAAATGCACAATGTTTCCTCCGCGTGCGATTTCACTTGATGTGGGCACCGATTCATCGACGGCCGATCGAATTCCGATCGTAATCCGGTCGACACTGGAGTCTGGTCGGATTACATTCGGATTCTGACCGGATCGCAACTATTTTCGACTGGATCATGGCCAGAATCCGATCTCTCATCGGCGAGTGTGAACGACGTCGAACGTATGATTACTATACATTTTCCTCCATCGCGTACATACCACGCAAAAATAGATGCTTATCAAAACTCACTCACTCTTTGTATATAATTTGATACGTTCATTTTTCTTAAGCTATGCAATTCGTGCACGCCCGAACAAGCACATAACGGAAAGTACATAATATTTTTCATCGGACTTCTGTGGAGTCAGGAGAGAAAAAGACGGTGTATTTTTCATTTATTATATATATATATATATAGCATGAATTTGATATCTAGGGGTTGGAAGATATACGTACTCGTATGCGATGCAGATTCATTGTCTGATCATCCATGTCGAATGGAAATATAAAGTAACTCTCCACTTGTCCCGAGCACCATTCGAACGCGCACTTAAGCACCACACACTTGAGTTCCTTGCCGCCGTGAGGTGGGAGCTTGACAGTGGTATCGATTAATCGTATTCCGATTGCGATTTAATCGAATCTAGCCAAATCACAGCCGCCACACTAGGATGCATCCAACTGGGTGGGATTCCGTCCACGTCCACGATCCACGATCCACGATCCGATGCTTCAACCCCCAAATATGGCGGCAACTCATATCAATATGACAAAGCGACCAGGCCACAAGTTGGAGTGTTTCATGCACTAGGTGATCCATCAAGCATTTTGTGCCGGTGATTCAGAGTAAGCACATTTCTTGGGAGCACTGGATGGCTCCAACCCCAAATGCTATTTAATCATGATTAGGAGGAAAAAAAGCCCATCATAAACTGGTTTGATCATCTAGTAATACATCTCAAAATCCATAGATGCGGCTGTGGGTCTTCTACCGTCGGCGACGTTACGACGAGAACAACACAGATAATCCAATTGGTTTAGGAATTAACTATAACATGTGGATGCAATTACTGTACATTCCGCATGATCAAATGACAAATTAAGCATTGTACACGAGCGAAATGAACGGTGGATCATGAGTCGTGTACAAACGACAAATGTATATATATATATGCACATGAAAATGTTATCTTATACAATTCATTCATGAGTACCTATGAACATCTTTATTATCCACTGTTAAATCTTCTAGGGTTCAAGAATTGCATTATAATATGCAAGCAATTGGACGGTGAATAATGAACATGCTGAGGACGAACATAATTATCTTTTACTGCTACAGAAATTGAAGTAATCAAATGAGCAATCAATTGGAATAAGAAAGCGATCAGCTAATCTGCAAAAGGTTGAAATCGTCAATCTAGAAACTCCCACCGACGTATCCCACGACCATTATGAGGGAGGTAAATCACAAAGATCTTTATAAGCCTTGATATAATGACCAAGGCACATAGAGGTCATCTTAATCCAAAAAAGAATTTTAAACTTCCTTCGGAATCAACCCATAACACTTCTACAAGCGCCTTATCTTAACTACCATGTCATCCCTGTGAGATCAACTAATCGCCAACAAGAAGTGGTGCAACGAAAAATTATTAAAAGTTATTACGTCTTAAGTTCAATTCCTTATGTCTTAATTTTCTACTTAATTATATTTGTTCTTGTACTTATTTTTTATCGTGTAAGAAGAATATTATAAGAAGTTTTTTCATCTCCCAAAGTATCTAAAAAGAAAAATAAAAAATATTTTTTTTTTTAAGAATGATGAGTCATAAGCTTTGGAATACAAACTCATAATTTCAAACCATATAAAAACTCGTATTATCGTTGTTTCCATTGTTAATTTACTTGCGTTTTGCTAAGATTTCCGTGGTAAGTGATTGACTTATTAATTATAGATAATAATGTACCTTTTGAACTTGTCAGAGTTGCAAAAGAAAATTCCAAGGAAAAAAATATTATGTCCATACTTTTGATATTGTTGATTTAGTTATAATTTTAGATTCTGTAATTAATTTAGATACATAGAGATTTATGAAACTATAATTGAATGTTAAAAATGTATTCAACCAAGTGTTTTTATTTCAGTAAAACAATATGGTCGTCAACCAACTTGATACTTTTGTTAGCGCCGCGTGCTCCCTTAAAGTTGAGCCTACTAGGTTCTCCTTTCATATGTCCTTAGTCATGCTACTAATAGCTTGAGTCAACCAAGAATAGATGTTTTAGTCAACTTTAATTTAGTCCCCGAGCTAATTTTGACAAATGCTACTGATA
The DNA here is from genome assembly GCA_025175895.1 of Wurfbainia villosa. Taxonomy (NCBI): domain Eukaryota; kingdom Viridiplantae; phylum Streptophyta; class Magnoliopsida; order Zingiberales; family Zingiberaceae; genus Wurfbainia; species Wurfbainia villosa. The sequence goes on from CM045997.1 coordinate 6,793,240, forward strand.
ACTCTTAAAAATCAATTCTAAAGATTTCACTGTTCTAAACTATCGACAAATCCCCTCCTCTATATTTACCAACTGAGTTTTTAATTTACCTCTATATTTACCAACTGAGTTCTTAATTTACCTCCTCTAGAGAATTATTAATGTGACAGTTTTTTTTAGTAAACTTTAATCTTAGCTCACAAGACTAATCTAATTGACAAGTACAAAGAAACTTATATGTAATGACCAAAATTCAATTTATGAAAAAATCGTGACCAATTGAAATCCTGATTTATCTCCTTGGACAGCAGTTCCATATGTTTTAGTCATCTTAATTTTCTCACGATCTTCTGTTACTTTTTTTTTTAATCTACGGAACATCTAAAGTTTATTTTAGTACACGTAATTGAGTGTTGGATAATAATAATAATAATAAAGTTATGTGAAGGAGAAGAGCTTATCAATGTGCAAATCTAGTTGGATGTGAAGGACAACCTAAAAGATAAAAGTAAGCACTCAACATTCAATAACAAAGCCTGCCCGAGTGCAAGCGGAGCGAATGTAGAACCACATCAAGTATGACCTAACTAGCTTCTGTTGACATAAAATAAGTCAAACTAACTGTTGATCTTGATCCTTGAAAAAAAAAAAAAAAAAAACCTAGCCAACTCATCAAAAACATAAATATTTTTTTATTCTAGTAAACATTATGAATATAACCTGCATATTAATTCAAAAATATCCAACTTTTATTTATTTATTTCACACAAAAAAAAACAATAAATGAAAAGGCTTGTGTGCGCAAGTTGAGTAAAACTTAGGTACTACAGGCCCAACCTCTAGTTTGGTCTGACTTCCACTCAAATCAATCAGCAGTCCATTTTGAGCTAAGTTATGCCTGGCCATTACAGCTATAAATAAGTTGATTTATAAAATATGGAATTGCCAGATCAGGACTCTAATTGACAAATAAAAAAAAATCGATAGTTTAAGATCATGACTTTTTCAAAAATTAACCTTGTCTATTCTAGATAAACCCCTTTATACTTGTCAACTTAGGTAGCCTTGGTACTATAAATAAGTTGGTTTATGTTTCGACACCTCTTCCAAACTATAGGTCATGAGAAAAACATACTGTCCCCAAAACACGGCCTGTATGTTTTCCTTCAATCTAAATAAGAAATCTACTTTGGGAAAATAATTACTTTTCCATGATAACCAATAAGAGTTCATTTCAGAATACATGCACAACTATCATCGTACCACTAGTTTTCAGGGATTTCTTTTTCTTAAAAAAGTTCTACCAAGCTCCCATAAATATCATTGCCAAAAGATCCGTTCATCGTGTTTATGATAATCACTAAAACACAGCAAACGGAAAGACATCGATGATTAAGATAAAACAGATAAGAAACCGATGAATAGTACCTCGTTCCAGCGACAATTATAGAAAATGATTTGGCCAAATTGAGGTTTGTAAATACACTTTCTCCATCCCGAGTATGTTGAATAATGATTAACCGAGAAGTCGAAACAAGACAGTAAACTACCTCGAAGGCTCCAGATCTTTTCCTCAGTTGATGAACCTAGAATTGTCAGAAGCTGTATGCTCTTCCTAGGATGCATGCTACCAGTTTAGCAGCATGCGTCTACTTCTTTTTCTTTGCCTTGTTTGACAGTGATTGAGCATAAGCAGTTCCCTGAGCAATAAAAACGAAGTGAAAAGGGATCAACAATTCAATCAAGGGTGAAGAACGTACAACTGTCGCTATTCATGTATCAGAGGCCACAATCTAATTTTCAAATGACTAAACCAGAAAGTCAACGACCATTCTTCACTCATGCAACTCAATAATTAACTTACCTTCAACCACTCATCCATATCAGCTTCCGTGGTTTTAGTACCCAATTCTACCTTTGTTGATCTCTTTGGTTTCTGGAGAGAAGAAAAAAAAAAGACAAATAAGGCCCTCAACATAAACCAGTATGAGCATATATAAAGCAATCTATTCAAAAATCTGAACATTATAAGGTGCTCGAAACATCTATCATAAAGGGACAGAAGGTTTTCTTATTATTCGTTAGCAGATTGTCCATTGTCAAAATAGACCTTTTCGAGATAGAAAATTCATTTCATTCTTCTCTCCGAGCTTGTTGTCTTTGTACCACATCAGGCCTGAACTCATCTTGTCAAGAACATGTTTGCAATAGCAGAGAGAAGTAATTGATCAATAATGCAGTTACAAGTCTTCTACCCTTGGATCTGATAGACCTACTGATCTTATATTCTTGCTATGAACACGAGTTAGAACACTGTTAAGAGGGCATTGTAGGAAGCAAGCTTTTCAAGCGCACTCTTCCGGGATTGAAATATAACCTATGTTTTGAAAATCAGCCTGGATCAGCTAACTCAACAACCTAAACTAGGATGGAGGTCAACCCAATCTAGTTGGATCAATAGAGGCACTCTCTAGTTGAACTGGAGTTCATGCCTGTAAAATGTGTGAATCATGACTAGAAGCGATGACTGTTCAAACAGAGTCAAAAGAGATTACTTTGACATATAAATCAAAGGCAATGTTTTCTGATTTACTATAAATAACGTCTAAAGAAATGAAGCAAAGATTGTCTAACCAAGAAACAAAGCAAAAATGAAGATTCACTAATCTCACTCATAGAGTGGTCACCCGAGAAAAGGCACGAAAGAAAGCATATTCAAAAACATTAATGAGTATTATAATCCATGGTTTAAAATTTAGAACCATGCCGGAGTTTCGGTTCATGACCGGAACGATATGATTTCGGTATCATATCGTATTATGCCGATACAAATTTGATACTTTTCTAAATATAAAATATATTGATTAAAAATATTTTTATTAATATTTGATTGTTATAGATGTTTACTATTGTGTTATATTTGAAATGTTGAATGTTGAGTTTAAGTTTTGATATTCTCTTGTGATTTAATACTTATCAAGTCCCAAGTTTAAACTAAATTTATTTTAATCAGTTCAAAATTAAACCAAATTTATATATAGAATAATTTAGTTTATTAGTAGTAGTATATTTTATAAAGTTAGAAATTATATTATATTTAATTTTTTTTCTAATCTTTCTTAATAATCTATCTCTTATATCCTCAAATTTTCTCTATGTTTATACGATGGACATACCAAGAATGGAAAAAAAATAATCATCCTTGAAGAATTTTTTTTTTCTCTACTTACCTTATGAAAAGATGACGGGCAGATCAGTACTCAAAGCTCTCACTAACACAAGATTCCAAAGAAGAGTCTATTGAATGCAACCTTATCTTACATTGCAAAAGGTTATTTCTGTAACTCAAACACATGACCATCAAGTCACACAACAACAATTTTACTGTTGCACCAAGGCTACCCTTCTTGTGAAGAGATGTAGGGAAAAAAATTAACGATCCTTAAAGAAGTTAAAAGGTTTTTAAACCTTTGTAAACGGATAGAGAGGGAAAAATTGATGAATAAAGGAGGGAAAAAATTAATGAACAAAAGAAGGAAAAAATTAAGAATAAGGAGAAAAAAACTAGAAAAGGAATTACTTATTTAAAAAATAAAAATTCCATCTAAAATTAAAATTAAAAAAAATAAAAAAATAAAAAAATTTGTGAGGTCATGACAGCCACCACAACCTCGCAAAGATGTCCACAGGGTCGCAGTGTCGGTCGGTAGGCGAGACAATAAATTCTGCTTGTATCGACTGACACAAGTTGGATTAAAGAAAAGAGTTAGGCTTTCAGATAGGCGAATGATGTTATTCAAAAAATTAGATATCAATTTAGAAAATTCATTAGAAATTTAAGAGTTTAAAGGTTCAATATGTTTTTTAATTTTTAAGAATTGTTAAAAGTTTGATGTATTTTTTAAATTAAGCCTTTTAAAAATTTATTATAAATTTTTAGAGATAAGATCGGAGTTTTTAGATGACTTGGACTTGTTTCAAACCTATAGAAAGGTTAGGATCTCCAGTAACAGATTATCTTCCAATTTAATGATTTCTCTCATTGAGTTGGGTTGTTTAGAACTTTTAATGTGTAATTTTTCATGTAATATCAAATAAGATACAAAAAAATAATAATTGAGATCAATTAGGTGCAACTTCAATCCATGATAACATGAGAGAAAATAGGTTGAGATGATATATACTAAAAACCCAATAGATTTTAAAGAGGAAAGAGTTCTGTTAGAATGAAAGATGGAAAAAATAAAGGGAGATTAAAGAAAATATTAATTAATATAATAAAAAAGATTTAACATTTTTAAATATTCAACTCAATAAAAAGATAAGATTCATGTAGCTGACCCTATATAATTAGTGGACAAACACAAGTAGACAATGAGGAAGACAGAATATCATCAATCTCCCGTCCTCTATTTCATTTTATGGGAAGATAACTTAGGAAGCTAGAATAGTCGAATTGATAAAAGTGGCATGTCAATCAAGCATTCCAATACTGTCAAATCATGATGTACCTTTGAGAACTGTTGAATTTGACCATATGCCCACAATCCTAGAAAGACGAGAAGGGCAACTCCAAGGGTCACAAGGAAAACTGACTCGATGGTTAAAAATCCACCAGCTTCAACAACTTCAATTGTACCATTATAGAAAACATTCTGATATGGCTGCTGATCAATCTCATAGTCTATCCTTGCCACCAAGTCAAAAGAACCAGGCTGCACAAGAAACAAAGCATTAGATTTATAAGAAATGAAATAAATTTCAGTATACATTCATGTCATAAACTTCCCTTAAGCTGCACTTTTCCTAACATCAGTAATTTTTTCTCAAAAAGAAAAAAGAATCTGACTTCTTGGCTGTACATGTAATCAATTTGTAAAAGCTATGGGGAAAAGGTTATACTTATGAAAACTACCTGTAGGAATTTGCTGACAGCAAACATATAAGGGAAGGTAGCTTGAGCAGAAACAGGCACCGAGGCATTATAGAATTCCTGCATGAGAAAATAATTAGAATATCCATCGTGTACACAATATCAATGTAAAGAAAAGAAATTATATGATTCAGAAAAAGATAAACTTGAACATTCAGGATAAAATAGCATGAAAAGTGCTTCGCAGTTTCAAGAAAAACAACTACCGACTTTACTGAAGCACAGACACCATTACTAACACAGAACAATGGCCCTTTAAGATGTTTTTATAATATCAGTAAGGTGTTCTAATAACTCTGCTAAGCTAACACAACTCACTAACACATCAAGAAAAATCTATTTATTGAATAAAATTTTACTCCAGAGTTAAAACAGATAGTTATCACAATTGAAAATTGTTAAACATTCTTTTTAATCAAAATTGTTGAACAATTTAATTTCCTGCTTGGTAGCTTTTCTACTGGAGCCCATATACTGCCTGACATAACACGTGCCATGATAAGTGTTGAACACAAAGAAGATATTGATAAATTCTTAAAGGTCAAAACATCCATCAAATGAATTTATCATGAAAAAAAAAACCTCATTGAAACCCTCTATTTTTTCCTCTGATTAACAGGATGAAATTGATAAGGATTGGATATTCTAAGGAATAAAATGAAATAGGAATGCAGCAGGAATATGTGATGAATTTTCCATTCACTTATACAATTGATTTACAAAGTTGACACATTTCTTTCCGTCCTCTAACTGACACAAAACATAGCATGACACGACACGACAGTACATGTCATGAAGCTCTATAACAAGCCTGACGCAATTGAAGGATTCCCTTGGTCCACATAAGGCTTTCGTAATGAGGTGCGAGGTCAGCTATGACTCTGTGAAAGAGCCACGAAGATTTCACATGGCAGAAATATCTTCTCTGTAAGATCCAGTGATGGCAATGGCTTCAGGCAGCTTCTCTTACCATTGATTGTAATTTGCAAGCCTTCCAATGCATCTCAAAACGGTCAAATAGTTTATCTTCTTCCTATACCCTTTCCCCCTTCCCCTCTTGTACTGTTTGGCATACCCACTCCACCAACACTGGCACTTACCTCTACGCCTTGAAACTTGCTTTTGAATAGATCAATTACAATGTAATCACATAAGTACTCTAGTATTGTTGGGCTAATAAATGGACTAGTAAAAAGTAAAACAATTAAGGGGGAATAATATCTGTCAGAAATTGATATTCGAGGTCCGTTTTGTTAGTTTATAAAGAATAGAATAGATATTCCTGAACATTAAAAGTGCAGTTAGATTTATACATAAACAAAAAATATTTATTTCATGAAATAATTTAAGGAGATGAAAAAAAAAATTCAAAACCAAGTTTTAAAGGGGCCCACATCAGCCTTACCCTTTTTTCTAAAGAGGCCTTAATAGTTCTATTCATACAAAGACCAACCAAATCTACAAAAGTTGATTAATGATGACAAAATGCCAATTAAGAGGGAAGTTAATAGATAAAACCCTCATTAACCAACCTACATAAGTTCTATAATTGCTATTAGAAAGCCCCTGGGCTATAGTGCAGTGGAAAAGACATCCATGTTGAAGCCCAGGTATCCCTAGGTTGATCCCTAGCTACGGTGTATTTGCGGACTTTTCCTCAAATGAAAATCGGTCCCTTGGGATGCTGGTACACTGAGTCGGCCTCGCTTATACTTGTCCGATTTACCTCCTCCACTGATAGGGGCAGCTAGAGGGGGTCGTTAATGTGGCGATTATATTTCTTTTATTTATAATTGCTATTAGAAACTATATGATCAAAACAAGCTAAACCATAACGAGGATGTTCCACAACATAAAAGCCAATAATAGAAAGGCAAAGAAGACAACTGTCTGATGCGATTTGTTAACTTCATCAGCACAGGATTGGTTCTCCTTTAATTACAAAAGAACTGCAATAAGAAGATTACCAAACTTTAAATTTTAGTTACTATTTGACCCAATCAATTTTCACATATGCAATAGTTGTAAACACTTAATCTAAGAATATCAGCTTCCACCTCTGATAAGAGTTTTTTTAATCAGAATTGACATATAAAAAAAATCCCTGCGGTGAATCGCACGCACGCACGCACCACACACCATGAGGAAATGATCTGAGACCTAGACAAAAATTGAAGAGATGGAATAGAGCATACACAATTCTTCAGTGTCATGGATAACTCATAATAGGATCAAAAAGCTAATATATTTGGCGGGCATAGTACAGCAATAGTACTTTTAATTCTGAAAAGAAGCATGCACATGACAGGTATCAATGGTTACACACCTGCACAGTTAGATTCTGCACCAGCATCCGATGATCAAATGGAAGATGAAGGCTAGCATGTATAGCAACCACATTAAGTGGTGATTCAACTGTATTTTTCCAGAACAAAGCATCACATTAGATGCACATAATTCAACATCCACAATAAGAAGGCAGGTGTAGTGTGAAAAAGCACCAAAAATTGCATCAAATAAGTGGACCTAAGTAAAAGCATAGCATATGAAAGGTCATTAACATAAAATCAATATACCATTATACAAAACATAATTTCCATGCAGAAGACATTAAATGAATGGTGGTCAAGGTAAAACACAGACACATGCTTTCTAATAAGTAGCAATGCTGTAAGCTAAATAAAACAACATGTCAATTTAATTTTATTTTCAGTATATTGCGACAATTTACAAATAAAAGTAGCTAAGAATTTTATTATGATTATGCTTAGATTCAGAAATTCCTCAGCTGCATAATGTCTGGAAGTAGAAATGTTTGTTGTATATAAAAACTGTCAATATAGAGGATCCACAACAATCTTGGGACATAAATTTATTACTTCAATGAAATGGTAAAAGTATATCCGTCAAAAAAAGGGGAACAATTTAGGGGAAGTATGTTTATTAATTTAAATGAGTAGAAGATACTCCTAGTACTACATAATACATTTGTCAGCATCACACAATAACACATAAAACAAGTAAAATAAATACTCATAGGACAAAAATAGAAAATTCATCTACTATATTATGTTTAAATTTTAAAGTTGGTAGAAACCCACCATCGTTGTGTAAACCAACCAATAACTCAGCTTCTTCTCCAGCTGGTACTACTGCATGGAGAAAAAGATAAATATATATGTGATAATGCTTCAAAACAACTACCATACCACTTACTAGAGTAATGATTGATCTTCACTAACTTAATACTTACATTTGCCCGCATTCTTTGGAAATACACAAACAGTATCCACTCCAGGAGCTGGACCAAGACCAACATCACTAAAAACTTGGGTATCATCACCAACTATCCCAATGTCACTTCCTTCAATAACTTCATTTGCAGCAACATCTTCATCTGACTGGCATCGAACTGCCACAGTGAACATATAGTCAGTAAAAGATCTTCTAATGCCACACGCTTATCATACCTTCATAGAAAAAAAAAAGGCAAATAGAGGATATTAACAGGAAAACTTGTACCTCCTAATTTAGTCCAGAATTTTAATTGGTTAATAAACATTTGCAAAAATTTGATATAAGAACATTAAAGTTAAAACATCAGATTCTGAGTTAGTTTCGCACTGGGAGATCCTTCGCCATAAGAAACAAATAATCTTAAAACTCATTTCATGGATGGAAGTCCAGAAACATTGATTTAACTCTTTGCTCAAGCCTTTAGGATCATTTCACAAACCTGTCATAGGACTTTGGTATAAAAGAAAATTGAAAACTTCATTCACATTGCCCTTGCAAGTGGCATGCAATTAACCATTAAAAATAATCAAACTGTTACATAAGGAGAAAGGATTTGGCGAAATGTATTTTTAGACTTCACAGAGCTCCAACAATTTGTAGTTTCACCGACAGTCAAAACAATTATTTGATAATATGAATGGGATCATACTGATAAAAAAAAAGTTTGTCATAGAAACACTGTTGGAAATCAGGGTAAAGATTGCATGTACAGATGTAGAGCAAGATTTTGCCAGAAGAATTTTCTGCTGGCGCTGGAAGTTCAAAGGGCGACGTAGTAGAACCTTCAGTAATTCATCCAAAGAGGAAACCTTTTGTATCCCATTGTCTTATATCAAAAATAAAAATAAAAAATAAAGATTTATTTTCCTGTTTTTTGTTGCTCCAATTTCAGTTTCAATCCTTCGATTCTGCAGTTTCATTTATTGTATTCCGCACTCATTGCGTATCATTTTCCCCTTACAATTCATACATGAGTCATGGCGCCCAGAAAATGAAATAGATCTACGTAATGCCCATATACAGATCCAAAATCTCCACGAGAAGGAAACAACTAAGAGATCGAAATAGGTGCGCAGGCAAAAACGCACACATAGCAAACAAAATATGGCGACGATCAGTCCCCTAGGGTTCGATGAAGGCGTGCAACAGCTGATCGACGGGTTCAAGCTATCAGGGAAACCAAAACGAAGGGTTGGATCGGGGATCGCGAAGAATATACCTTGCAGGACAGGGGCCCCTACGAGTAGAAGCGCGAGTAGGACGGCGCAAACCCTCATCACCATGGCGGCGAGGAGATCGAAGAATCGCACGGCGACCGCTCGAAGAACAAAAAAAAGGGCAATTCCAGAATTGGAATCGACAGTCGAGGGGCTCGATCAGATCCAGCGTCCAAATAACCGTGCGTGCCCCTTTTCCCCGTCTGCGTGGGTTAGATCCTACCCATTCAATACTCTAAACAAAATCGTGCAATTCCAACGAATAGCCGTTCGATGGGATGAATGACGTCATCGACGCCTTCGAAACACGAAGAGTGGAGATGTGGCTCAGTTCGTCTCGAACGCAACTCCTATGAACGACACGTCAGCGAGAGCGGAGGTGTAACGAATTTATTCTGTCCGAAATCAGGTCGAAATCAATTTGTTAAATTTGAAATTTGAATCGATTCAAATGAATTCGTTCTAGAATCGAATCGGAACTATTTTGATTCTGATTCAGTTCGGTTCTAATTGATTTCGAAATCGGTTCGAAATTAATTCTGATTCCGATTTAGATCCGATTCCGATTGTTAATTTAAATATGAAAATTTTTAACATGTTAATATATTTATAAAATTATTTTACAATAAAAAAAGAATAAGATTATCAACACGTTAAATGAATTTAGAAACTTAAGTTTCAAGAAAGTGATCCGAAATCATTTCGAAATCTATTCGAAACCATTTCAAAATCGATTTGAAATCAATCCGAATTGAATCAAAATTAAAATTTTAAAGTTCCAATACCGATGAATCGAATTGGAATTAAAATAGGTGAATCGATAAACATGCCTACCTGGTGGAACGGCGGGATGGCAAATTCTGCGGACGACTCTGTAAATCTAATTATTATCTATTTATTATTATATATAATGTGAGATCAAAATTGGATTGTTAAATAATTTAAAAAAAGTTAAATAAACAAAGAAACAAATAATGACCCTACTTCCAGGAAAAGCCTTCATATTAAAACTTAATAATTTAAAAAATAACAAGGCCCTAAGTTTTTTTTTATAAATTAGTCAATAATAAATATTCAGAATAAATAAAATATATTAAGGATTATAATTTTTTTTATTTTTTATTAAAATAAATAATACTATTTATCAAATAACAAGCTTTAAATATTTAATTTAAATTACGGATGCATTAATTTTGTTTATTCTCATTTTTTTATAGCAATGCAACAAACAAATAAAATTAAAATTGGCCTTCAATTATGACTAATAGTGCGCTTGTAATCATATCAAAATAGCAAGTAAAGTAATCTTTAAGACACGGTACAATGATAAAATAGAGTAATTAGCATAGTTCAAATTTTTATTCAAACAAATTTAATTTTAAATTTTATAAAAATTTAGCCAGACGACTACGAGCCGAGTACGAATTGAGAGTTTGACTTTTCGAATAGAATACATATTCAGTGTTGAACCTGTTTTATAAAGACAATACAATCACGTCACTAAATTTTACTATTGAACCACGAACACTCTTTAATTTACTCTAATAATTAATAAAACATATCTCAAATCAAAGTTATTTAACGCCCGCGACCATTCTCAGCTCGTAAAATATATGAAAATATATATTTCATTTTATTCGAGAATATAATTATTTATCTCTTAAATCATTAAATCATTAACCCAAAGAGATTCACCTGTAATCACGAAATCATTAACAAAAGTTAATTACTATAAGTTATCATAAATTTTTATTATTACCATAATTATTTTAATTGTATATCATAATGATTATTATCATATTTATGATTTTATATACCAGAAAACCTTTTAAACATACTCTATTCCGCTAACCATAACAATAATACAATAAATTATTATTTTCTCTTTTCTTTTTTTTTTCTTCTACAATTCCAATCAAAAGCTTTCCATGGGAATAAATCCGCGTGCTGGCTTCGCCTTAAATGCCCCCCTTCCTTTTCCATCTTGGCAAAAAATATTGTTAAGCAAAAATTAAAAAGCGTCTCTCATATTAGTTTCATTAAAAAATATTATTTTATTAAAAATAATAAAATAGCACTAATAGTTATATTATATAACGCATAAATAACTAATTGATAGAGCACGCTAAAATAAATCGGAATTATTTTAACTGGATTAAAAATTAGTTTAAAATTATTATCTATAATATTATTTTAATTAAATTAAAAATAATTTTATTTTATATTATAGCAATAACAATTGTAATATATTACAATACTGCTGCATCGACTAATTCTTATCCAAGTTCGCTGTATGATTCCATCAAATATATTCGTTATTATATTATTGTTTATACTTAAAATAAATTTTAATTTTATTATTGTTAACAAAGTCTTTTTAATATTTTTCTTTCTCATTTGATATGTATATTTGTCATAGTTTTATATTTTTAACCGGGACATTTATTGGTCATCTAAGTACATGTGCATATTGTTTTAACGATGATTTATCAAACAGCGCACATGAAGTTTAGAAATGTCCAAACAGTGTCTCATACTTTCATATTTACCAAATAGCGTATTTAATTCCCTTTTTACCTCTCTCGTTAAAAAAATCTACACCACTATGGTACTGAAATTACAAATCTCAACACCACAATGGTGGTGCAATCCCAACACCACCACTGTGGTGCTGAAATTTGTAATTCTCAAGACCATCGACAATTGGAATCAGAAATCCCAAAGACCACCGTGTGTCGAGATTTAATTCTCATCACCACGTGATGCATGTCCAAAGACTACCACCCGTAGTAGATTCAATTCTCATCACCACAATGGTGCAATTCAAAGACTACCACCGCGTGGTCTTTGGGATTAATTAGATACGATTGACGGTGCAATCCCAGTACCACAATGGTATTGGAAGTTGCAATACAAATATGTGCTGAGATTTAAATTCCCAGCACTACGTTCGAAAATTTCACTGTGTTGTAGGTCTGTTTGGCGAGAGAGATAAAACGGAAATTAAGGGCGTTATTTGATAAATATGAAAGTATGAGGCGCTGTTTGAACATTTCTAAACTTCACGTGCGCTATTTGATAAATTATCATTGTCTTAAACATGTCTCTTGGAGTTTTTCTCGATAAAAATAACTCCAACTTTCTTTAAGATGCTCTCATTTCTTATTTTATTCACCCTCATATGTCAATAAATCTACCTTAACATTTTCATTTTTGTAATTCTCATCTTCTACTACTCATGTGTTCGAGTTATAATCCAACATTTTGTGTTATATTAGATAGTAGGTTTAACTGTCATTTTGTATAACTTTCTTTTAAGTTTTAGAGGTACTTTATGATCATATAAAACACTTGACACTCTTTTCAATTTCAATCATTCTGTTTATATTCTATGTAAGATATTTCTCTTAATCCATACATCATCTTGCAAAAATAATTATAAATATTTAAAACTCTAAATTTTAGTTCATTCATCATCTTCTATCTTAACACTTGTCTTATTATGTCTAATATTATTAAACTTCATATATTCTATCTTTATTCTAGTAAACCTAAAACTTTCGCTTCTAGTGTTTTCTACCCAGATCTTAGTCGATCATTTACTAATTCACGTGTCTCATCTAACAAAATAATATCATCTACAAATAATATGTACCACGATATTGTTTTGGATTTATCCAATGAATTCGTCAATGATTAGTGTTAAAAGATGAAGACTCAGAGTTGATATAACTAACTCTATTTTTATTAAAAATATATTAGTTAATCCGTCTTAAGTATTCTTTTCATATATATCAATCATTAATCAATTCAATATATGGTAGACTAATATCTCTTTTTTTTTTAATTTTTCATATAATTTATCTTGAGACTCCATCATAAATTTTTCTAAATAAATAAATATTATATATAGATCGTGTATTGGCTCAACGATACTTTACAATTATTTATTTGAAAATATACATAATTTTTATTGTCGACCTTCTAAGTATGAACATAAATTGAATTTCGAAAAATATGATTTCCTTCCTTAATTTTTATTTCTATTATTATTATTAGTTGAATATCTTTATAATTTGCCTAAATTTTATGTCTATCTATTCTTATATAAGAATCAAAATACATATCCTTCATATCAGATAATTTTTTTTTTATTTTTAATTTCATATTAAATAATTTTATAAACATTCAATACCTTATTTTTCCATACAATTTCGTAATACTATTATACTATCACAATATTACATAAATAAACATATTTTTAGATTAACAAATATATCAGTGGTGGCTTGGTGCATCATAAATAATAATTTGCAGGGTTCAAATTAATTTCACGGTATAAAATATTGTGTAGATAAATTTCTGAATATCAAAAGAAAAATAAGAAAAAATAAAGGACGAGCGGGCCCTTTTTCTTTTCTTTTTTTTTTTCTCTTCGCGTTGTCGCTTCTCTTCTCCAATGCAGCAAACGTCCAAATCGAAACTCCAGAAACAAACACCATTGCCTGCATCGGATGTAGAATACCAGCAGAATTCCAGAGGCGGCACACCGTTCTCTCCTAAGCATGGATTCATTCCAGTTGCGTTCATCTCTTTCCAACAAATCGCCCGCCACCGCTAGTCCATCGTATTTACATCCATCATGAACGAATAACAATGACTGATTAACCCAATAATCCTTCGAAGGCTCGAACAGAACCAGCTTCTAACAAGAAAAATCGTCAAGAAACGCAAGTTTTTTCTTTTTTTTTTTTCTTTTTTTTTTTTTGGAGAAAGAACTCCTCTTGCGTACATCAAATTAAATACGGTCCGAGTTCTTGATTCCTTCTTCTTCTTCTTTTTTTTTCTGAAGTGGTTAGCCAGCAACAACTGCAGTGGTATCGGCCCTGAAACAGTTCTTCTCCTCACAGTTAGAAGGAACATTGATCAAGGTCGGCTTCCTCTTCATAGGCGGCGGCGTCGTCGTCGACGACGACGACCACGACGAGGGCAACGAGTTCACACGAGCTTTCTCGAGAGCTTGGTCCATGTCCATCTGCTCCCACCGGCACTCCCTGCTGCAGAAAGGAGTGTCCCCTCTGGAAAATAACAAAGAGAATCCGAATGCATGTCAGTCCTGATCCACGTATATATAATTTCCTCAGTCTCAGCGGTCAATTGTCGAGCTAACTGCTAACCTGTACATGAAGATGTCCTCGTTCCGGGCGATGGGCTTCTTGCAGAGGAAGCAGGCGTCGAGGAAGTGGTGGCGCCGGCGGAAGCCGGGTTTGTCGCCGGACAACCTCAGGGACGACATGGTTTAATTCGATGGTGCTTGGAGGAAGCAGGATTGCGAGCTTTGGGCTCTCTTTTGTGGTCACTGAATTTCAGTTGTTGAAGGTAGAGGAGGAGGAGGAGGAGGAGTGAGTGAGTTGGAGTCGGTAAGGAGGGGAGAAGAGTTATATGGCTACCAAGGGAAGGGAAGGGAAGGGAAACCCAGGGGTGGAAAAACTGGCAGTAAGCAAGAATCCATTGGCTGGCCCTTGAAGCCTTCGCATTGAGTTGCTGTTTTTTTTTTTTTTAATATATATATTTTAAAAGGTAGTTTCATAAATATTCCGTCGCAAGTTGTTTTGTAAATCAGTTTTGGAAAGAAAAATAAAATAAAATTTGAACTCGTAAATATATTTTACTATGACATGAAAATTTATCCAGAAGGTTTTATTTTAATAAAGAGGATGCGCCGTAAATTAATCTGTGAATTAGTTTGCATGCGTTTTACCCAATTTTGAAGTCACAAGTCACGACCAGATTTATAAATCAACTCGCAGTAAAAAAAAAAATACAATTTCGACGACTTGAGTGTGGAGACACACTGATAATAAACATATTAGGATATTAATTTTGGAAATTCATTTAAATTGAATGATGATAAAAAAAAAAAGAAGATTATTCAGAAACTCCTCTTTTTAAATTTATTAAAATAGAATATTTTTTATCAAAATTGAATTATCTCAGAACAACTCTAAATCAAAATTGCATCGTATTAAAGCGATCAAAATTACTACGTGGTCAAGCAAGTTTGACCAAAGCTTGATAGAAACTGTTTCAGTGAGACACTGTTTTGATATAATTTTAAAAAACAAATGCTCTTTTAAATATGGATATATATATAAAAAGGTCATTTGATTCGGCTTGTTGATATTGTTTTTTTTTAAAAAAAAATACTATTTACAAAGATATTTTAATTAGGAATACACATCTTTTAGTAAAATTCATCATTAACATTTATTTTGAGTAATTTGTTTCCCTTGTGACTGAATCAAGCCAAAATCAGATTCAATCACAACTTCTTAAACTAGCTTGGTAGTTGAACCAACCAATCTGGTCAGATTTTTTTATTTATTTTGTGTTAAAAAAATATCCTTTCTTTGAAACAATACAATGGCCCACCTCCAGACTGTGTTTCTTGGATTGATCTCGAGGCAAGTTGCAAGCAAGTTGTTCAACTTGCAAATGGCCTTTGAATGAGAATAATGAATAATAGGTGACATGGATCAAATATATTAAATTTTAATAATTACACTAAACTAGAAGCTCATCGAAAATTCTTTTACAAGGAGATATTAGATAAATTGGCACTAAAATAACACCTTATTCAAAATTGTTTTATAAGGAGAAACTAGACAAACAGTTCGAGCTGCACAAAGTATTCGTGCAGTTTCATGTAGCTGGTTCCAAATAACTAATTCAAATGAAGAAAGCTCAATAATATCTCAAAGTGTCGAAAAGTGTGTGTGATCGAAAGAAGTGGTTGCCATGATATACATCAATTATTTGAGAATTTTCCTAGACATTGAAGAAAGATGTACAACCAACCTCATGGACATAAACTAGTTTGCCAATCAATGAATCTTTCATGCACAATCCATGAAGTAAAGTGGTCCGGTGTTTTTTATGCCACTCGAAGAGACAGAGAAACCATTTTGTAAACCGCACAACCTTCAAAGGGAGTTGGCAAATTTACCTACACAATGAAGACTGGAAGGTTTGAATTGGACACTTCCAAACTCATAAATTCTTCTTCTCTGCTAAGGGCCTGATCTAGGTTGTTTATTCACGAAATGAATGAATGTGCACGGCATCATGATGTGGACTGGCCCTACGCTAAGAAGAATCCCACATCAACAAGCAAAACCACTTATCCATTCCCCCAAACCTGGTGCTAATGAATTCTTGTATAGAGAAAAGTAGCATCCAAATTCTTAAAAGAAAACAAAAACAAATATCACAATCACTATCCTTCCCTCCACGCGCGCACACAGCAAAACCAATATAAAAGGTCAAAAGGGCTCCCAAGTAGTGCTATGTCATTCCAGGATTCTCATTGTTTTTTTTTTGTGGTGTTATATTCTGCTGAACTTTGCATCGGTGCCACCCTCTCACCATATTAAACATAAACAATTTGCTTAGAAACAATAAAAATAAAAATCAAACTGCCAAAATTTAGCACACAGTCGAAGGCAACAGAAGCTTCAAATTGTAATACATTCGTTTTACTTGGATTGGACCACACCTGAAGACCAAATTGCAGTGGAAGTTTGTGACGAATGACAACATTTATTGGACCTGAAAGAGCAAAAGTAGGTGAAATAAAGGTGGCTAGGAATGCGATTCATCTTAGCTTCATTGGAATTTTAACTCCATGAGGCTCTATTTGCTTCAATCTTGGCCCTATCTTGCTGTCGAAGCCTCTCGCCCTCGCGGTTCAGATATTCTTGAAACTTCTCCTGTGAGTTCCATGGCAATTCAGTTGTGAACAAAAAATGATTTGTAATGAAGCTTTTAGCCTAGAGAAAGGGGGCAAAAAAAAAGAAGAAGAAGAGATTGAAATGCTGAATGGTAAGGGCTGTGGATTAAGATAGCAAGACGAGTGAAGTGTTGCTTCCAGTTATACAGTATAGGTGACCTAAACTCCTAATCACCATGGCGATTGAACTCAAAGGCTTACCGATGTACCTAATGTTGGATATTGGGTATGACCAATACGATTTTGCAAGCAAAAATCGAGGTGTCATCAATCGATGAAAGTCTGAATTGACTTCAAAATCGAAATCTATGTTTCGCATAGATGAATTTAGACTATTAATTTGCTCAAAATCGATTATGGATGAATGAGAAATTAATTGTTTAAAGTCAGCCCAAAATAGTATTAATTGCATATTAATATTATAAAAGGAAGCAAATGAGGAATAGTCCGACATCAGAAATTCCAAAGGGGATTTGCTTCCTTATATGTGTTGTTGTGTTAATGAAGTTAACACAAAAAGCATAGATGATCTCTTCTAACGGGCGAGTAGGTGCTTGCACCTGCGAGTCCGTAGCCCGCCACCCGCCACGCGCGCAATGAGCGCTTTGTTGGTGCACTTTGTACTTCGCATCATCGCGAGGAGCACCGAGGAGCTTAAATTTATGCTCCAAATGATGTGGCAATGTCTACGTGACACTCGGGTGATGAGTCGTGCCTATGTGACACTCAGTTGGGACAGAGAGAGATGATTGGAATACTGATTGTGCAGACAGCAGATGGTAACCGTTGGATCGAAGAGGGATGATGAATCGCAAATGACGTGATCTGGAGCATTGATCGCGAAGAGTTGCGATCTGATCGTTGGTGATGAAGGTTGATCTGGAGCGTTGATCGAGTGAATTGCTGCATCCAGATCTGCAATTGAGATCAAGAGTCTATTTGAAGGGTTACAACCCTCCAGATCGAATGACCCAAATACATTATGACCAAAGGATGCAGCCAATCACCAAAGGATACAGCCAATCACCAAAGGATACCTCACCTCTTCACCTTATATAAATAGAACCCTTTAGAAGTTCTCTCATCCATTCATTCAATCCCCCCTATCTTCTGCATCCAGAGTCCAAAAAGCCTACGAGAAGGTTCGTAGGTCTCGAAATTTGTAGTGATGCTATTCCGAGACATCATCGTTATATCTTGGGAAACGAATTGCTGCTATCCGTAAGCACCTATAGCGGAGCAATATCATTTTACGAAGATAGTGTTGAACACTAGCCTCAACGATCTCATATCAGTTTTCATCCTCCCGGCGATAAACACCGTCTCGATGCTCTACCAACACCTAAGACTAGTCATGTCTTCTTTTTGAGTGGATAGGTAAATTGACAAATATCTACTTCCTGTGATTTTTTCTCACCTCGAACTAAATATTGATCTCTTAACCATGATCCATTTGTTTCTATTTAACATGAAATAACATTGATAAGTATCAAAACAAAATATATATATATTTTTTATCTTCAGCTGTCCATCGAGTCATTGTATCTTACATGACCTTGTCATGGCTAACATTCCTTAAATGTATAGATTCTCATGTTAAGAGTGTAATAATCACCTCACACTGTGTTATTCCACAACATTTAATTTTCTCAGTACCTATAGTCATCAGTGTTTGTCTCAGTATGCCCTCCCAGTTTGGCTAAATGTGGTTTAAAATTGCATCAAACCCAATTCTCTATTCCTACGTATTTTACTAAATACAAGCAACTTAACATTGGTTTCCACTAAGAAGTTGCCAAGAACAAAAGCTAAGTGCAAGGCAACCTCCTGGATCTAGTACCGATTTAACAAAATGCATGCCAATTCGCATACAAGAAACTAACTTCTCGTATTTGTGGTATCCAATTTCCTCTCACTTTTTAAGGCACCAAGTGATGACAAATCCCAGCCCCTAAAGGGAAAGAAACCACGCCAACAAATAAACTTTACGCGAAGATCAAATCACATACCTTAGAACAACACATTAACACATTATCCGGATTGGTTGGCGAATGTAGTACCGGTTAGCGGGGAATGGAAGGAACAAGGTATGCATAGATTTCGGAGATTTGAACAGATTGGTTCGAATACAAGATCTTTCCCGTCAGTTCACTTAATGGAAGTAGAAGGAATCGACAATCAAGTTACTCGATTTCCCTAAACGAAGGGAGGAAACTACTTTTCCTACTTGTTCTGAACGGCATAAGAATCCTTTTCCCCATATAAAAAATAGGTCACAGCATCAATATCAACGAATTCAAATATCCAACGACTCCCCAAAAAAAAAAAGGAAATAAATGACCGGAAAATAATTGAGAACGATAAGAAAAAGCCTACGAAGACACACCTTGCCACCGAAGACGAAAACCCCGGCGAGGCCAGCAGCGGCGACGCTTCCCCATATAACCACCGTGGACGACAGCAGAGACCAGTTCCGGTAGATCATCTTTCTCCACCTCCTCTTCGTTTCTCCTCGCTCTCTCTCTCCAATCTCGATCTGTTTGCTCCCACCGTTCTGTTCTCCACTTTGCCCTCTAATGGAATATAACCTAATTGGGCCGGGCCAAACAAAGGCAGGCCCATACATTTTGGGGAAATTTTATTTTGCCACTTGATAACTTTACATTGGAAAATTTAACAGGATTAATTAAATTACAATGAGAACTAAATTTTAATCAATTTTTAAAAATAATGTTTGCCTAGACTTTTAAAAACATGCAAATGATAAACATCTGTGTATTAGCTCAAAGTATTATTTTAACTTTTAGGGTGCATTTGGTTGGGAGTTTTTGTTGATAATCTTGTTAGGTTATCTACAAAAACTTTGTTTGGTTTAGATTATAAATAATTACTTGGTAATTGTTCATTACATAAATTAGTTCATTACAACAATTTTATATCTTTTATAAAATCGGAAAACCTCATAAGGTTTTGTTGATTATTAAGGAAACTTTTTCCAATATTACCCTCTATATTAAATCTCAATTGTCATCAAATTGATTGTCGTGATCGTCGATTTTGCCGTTACCGCCATCGTCGCTTTATGCCGTCGTCGCCTCGTCGCCATTTCGTGCCGCTAACCAGTTCTTCTTCGCCGTCGCCGGCCACCGCCGCCGTCTTAACATCGCCTATATCGCTGCCCATCGTTATTCGCGTAATTTATCTCGCCCTCGCCTAACGCGGTAGCCGACGGCGATCGATCGTTAGTCATTGGTGGCTAACGCTTACGGATAATGGCATATTATCAAATTATTAATATTTTTATTAAATTGATTATTATCTAATTTATAAATATTACCTAAATTATCCTTATTAAAAATATAATAAACAAAATTATCTGAGCTTATACTTTATTCCAAGGTTATGTTTTATTCCCTGATAATCACATAACCAAGGTTATGTATGATTACTTGAACCAAACGCACCCTTATGGTTTATAAATCTTATAGGGCTTTCCAAGCGCAACTCATTAACTAATGGAGGATGTAAATGAATAATTTGGACAACTTAATAGTTAAAATAAATTAGTCAAAATTGGACAACTTAATTTTATTGGACCTCCCATATTTATAAAATACCTCATAAATTTTTTATTATCCTTTTCATTATCTATATTTTCATAAGTGTCATCAAATTATTTATATGGAGATGACGTAGTAGTTAAGACATGACAAAGTTTATAAATAAGTCAAGAGTCGATTTTGGATGAGGTCTAAAGTTTTCTATATTATTGATTTATGTGTCTTAACCACCATGTCAAATTATTAGTAATTTATCTCCTCATGTAAAATAGATCGGTGAGAATGTTAGATTAATGATTTATCAAATTATTATTTTTATATAATTTATTATTATCTTTTTATTTTATAAATATTACCACCCTTATCCTTATAAAAATATAATAATAAAAAATTATAACGAGCATTATAAAATTCTTTAAAAGAATAAAAACTAAAATGAAATTTAAGTTAAGAGATTACATTTATTTTCAATATTTTTCATCATTTATTATGATGAAAAAAAATAAATATAATCATAGAAAATTATATTATCTTATTCATTGATCAGTGAAGAACTTATGAACTTGATAAAAATTTTAAATCGATTTTTGTCTCTCCATTATAATAATATAATAATATGTGATGTTCTAATCAATGATCATCCCGATGGATGAAATTTAAGATAAGAGATTACGTTTGTTTTCAATGTTTTTTATCGTTTATTCTTCGATGATGATAAAAAAAAATAAATCATAGAAAATTATATTCTCTTATTCATTGGATAGAACAGTACTGAAGAACTTATAAACTTGATAAACATTTTAAATCGATTTCTATCCCTTCGTTATAATAACATATAGTATGTGATGTTCTAATCAACAATCATCCCGAGGGATGAAATTTAGAATCTAGCCATTTATTTCACTTGGATTTTTTTTTAAAAAAGAAAATTTCTATAGAAAAAAGAAAAGGCTTGTAGGGTTATACTTGCGCCCTGTGCATGCTTGTACCTCTTATTTTTTTGTCGTCACAACTATCTATTTTTATAGGTAGTATTGATTGATAATTATCATTTTATCGTATTATTTTGGTCCTTAATATCACTGTTTTAATCTTTTCATGTGTTTAATTATTGATTCATTTGTATATTTTTTGAGTTGGATCATCTTTTAAATCTTATTGTAAATTTTTCTAAATTTTAGACTTATATGCAAAAGAGATCAAGATGGATCACTGGACTAGACTCAAGTTGAATCAAATATAACTTTATCCAAGACCATATTGAGCATTCCAGGCTAATTTAATCTGAATCCTTCATCAATATCAATATCAGAGACAAGTCAATAAAGAGATCAGATCTGAACAATATGGACCGTCCGATGAAAGTAATTGATTCTGAGTCATTTATCTAGGTCCAGAGAGATCCAGCTCATACATTTAGATTTGCATATCTGAGCCCTTCGTATAGATTCGATCGATCATAATTATCCTTTCAGATTGATCAGATTTGTTCGTTCAAAATCGGTGGAATCTGAGCTGTTGGATGCACAGCCAGTTTAATCGATTAATAAGACAATTGAACTTATCTCTAATGGACGGCTGATATCAGATTAGGCTTTCAATCGGACGGTCGAGAAAAAGGATTTTAATAAATCCAACATTTTCACCCTTGGGGGATCGGGCGACAGTTTCTTCTTCCCTTCCATCGCGCGAGCGCCGGCGACGCCCTCCTCCTCACGCGCGAGCAGCGGACCTCTTCAAGCGGCGACGACGGCAGCAGACTCCGGCGCCCCTTCCTTCCGACATCCGGCGGCAATCGCCTCCAATCCTCGCCAGCCGACCGAGATGCCGGGATTCGGGCAGCTCGTCGGCAGCGAGTAACGGCAGCGATTCAGGCGAGTCCACCTTCTTCACCGGCGTTCCATTTCCTTCCCGAAGCGCCGATTGGGCTGCCCCACCTCAGATTCCCTCCTTGGCTGCGCCGATTGGGCAGCTCCGCCCTCCATCGCCGGTGAAGCTGCGATTTCACCTCTGTTCCGACATTCCCCTTCTTCCCGCAGCGCCGATTGGGCTGCTTCGCCGTCACAATTTATCCCTGGTCTGCACCGATTGGGCAGCCGCGCCAACCATCAGCCGGAGCAGTGGTTCACATCCATCCGTATTCCCCTCCTTTTGTGGATTCACGGAGGAGTTCCGCCTCGACGACAGTCTCCTAGCTTCACCGGATTCGAGAGAGCAAGGAGACACTACCAGATTTCCAAATTTGGGAGTTTGCGCCATCCGCATCCACCGCCGGAGGAAGTTGTTCGAGTCGTTGTCGTTGCAAGAGAGGGAGGTCTCTACTCCGGGTGTGTCACATTTATCTCGCATTTATTTAGTTGCATTGCATTGTTTGTTTACGTTTTATTTGCATGATGAATTGAACTGTTATCACCCATTGATTGTTATCACAGTAGTTTCATTTGAATGTTTAGTTGTAGTCTAATTTGTAGCTAATGAGTTTGACTGTTATGTCCATTAGTTAGGAGTGTCTAATAATAGGTTAGATTTATTTCACGCTTTACTTTACTTTCATGTTATTTTGCATTTGAAGTGTTTGATTTAATTCTTACATTGCTTGATTCAGTTGTTGCATATTAGTTTAGAGTTTTAATTACCTTGCAACTGTAGGTTAGAGCTCAAATTCCAAACCCCCATCTTCAATAGAAAATCCAAAGCAATAATTAGAAATCTTAAATTTAGTATTCTATCGATTACACTCGTTGGGAAACGATTCGGGTCGTTCACTATGCTATATTAGTGTAGAGAGGGTTTGGTAATTAATTTGTAATGATACCACGACATAAACCACCGTTATCATTGACCGATCACGATTCGCCGCTCTGTCGCCTGGAATGCCACTTCAAACCTATCTCAGAGAACCGCTGCGGATGAGCGCTGCTGTCACAGGTTCACTTTCCTTAACCGTTGTCTTCTTTCTTTTTGATTCTGAGTTTTCTCACCCGATCCAGCTTTCGAGCTAACCTCATTATGGTCTTGATTTCTTCTTCTCGTCGGCGTCGCAGCAGGTCATCTCGTTGCCGATTTTGAACTTTGCCTTCTCTCCCCGGTTGACACAGCAGCCTTGTAGGTTCTCTGGATTTCTGGGGAGAGTGCTGACGAGTTTTTCTCTTCTCATCTGGAGCACAGTGCTCCATCGATTTGGTTGGCGGCTGCGTTTGGTACGGGAAGGTATGCCACGGGTTTAGCTCTAGTTTCTGTTATTACTCAATGTCTTATCCTCCTACCTATTGCGATTTCTATTTATGTCGATCGAATTGTGTTGCCATCAGCCGACCACCCTACATTTCAGGATTTCTAAGTTTGTCTTGATACGGATGGATTGGTCCAAATCACATGTTCTGTTTTTGTTAGTGGGTTGTGAGCTCGAAAGCTTAGATTGGTGAATCGATGATTTGTGTTTGATTTGGGTAAACAATCAGTTGGGTGATGATCAGAGGAAGTAGGCAATAGGTTTTGATCATAGATCCGTCGTCGGGATTGGAGTTTAGAAGGGAAAGCAGAATTTGGATAGGCAGTGCAAGGTAAGTTCCGATTGTTATTTACAGATCTATATTGTGGATTGGGGTGTTGAAGCATCTGTGGATTGGATTGGTTGGAATGTAGTTTACAGATTAATGAAATCGTAACTGAATGAATAAAGGTGGTAGATGGTGTTTTATAATTATGTGTGTCTGTTTTAAATATAGAGTGAATGAGTAAAGGTAATGGGAAGTGATGGATTTGTTGTAGAGACGTAGCTATGAATTAGTGTGGTTGTTAATTAGATCGAGTATGTAATCATGGTGTTATAGCAGACATTATGTGGGATGGGTGAATGAAACTTTAGTTAATATTCGATTAGTTGATCGGAATACAAAATCAATGTATGTTTCGATTCGATCTCGATGTACGATAGAACTTAATTGTATTCTATGTTGTGTACAGGACCTTGATACGAGGTAAGTTCACAGACATGAGGACTATCGGTACAAGCTACATATCAGGTGGGTAGTTTTGACTTTGTTGCTATAGATCTTTGATCTTTAGTGCATGAATTCTTTTATGGTTAAATAAAACTATCTTGACTCCACTCTATTTTATCTATGTTTAATACTTAGTCATTTGACTTTTGAGATATTCTGATTGACATCTGTACAATCTCGTTATTCTATTGTGAATAATATATCTATCTGTGATATTATTATTGTTGCATCATTATTGTGATGGTTAGTTATGTGGATATGATTAATGTATGCATCTTGTTGCATAAGTGCATGTAGCGGGATATAGTTATAGTCCTTGATTGGTCATCATGTTATATCACTAGGGTTTGTGATGATTATTACTGTAGACGTGGATGCCTTATTGCATGACCTTGCATTGAGCATCTCCTGTCGACCATGACTACTGTGGATGGTTGAGTGGGTTGTCAGTGGAGTTTTGTTTACTGACTGGAAGTTCTAGCACGATATGTGTATATGTTGTTGTTTATGACTCCCTGTGAGGTATAGAGTATGCTAGAGGGTACATGCTTGGAGGAGTCATTATCACATTGCATGCATGCTGTTGACTATATCTCCCTTGTGATTGAGAGAGTCATCAGTCATACTTATCCACCCGGCCACTCGGGGTAGTGGTTGCGGGAGATATGGGCAGTTGATATCTGCAACACTCGACCACTGTGGGATAGTGGTAGCTGGAGTGGTGTGCAACTTGTCCTGTCGTGCAACACTCGGCCACTTGTGGGTAGTGGTAGTTGGAGTGACTTACAGCAGAGACCTTTTATATGTGGTTAGATAGCTACTTATTTATACTGCTTATTCGACTATTCGAGAATAGTGGTTGCTGGAGTTGGGACAGTTGTCATGTTTTGTTCACTCAGGCTACACGGGGTTATGGTAGCGAGGTGTGCAGACAATGACCATGCATATGCATTGCCATGTGTGGTGGTGCATATATTTGTGTGATGCATATTGCATATGCTTGTGATATGTTGCATATGATTGAGCTATGATTGTTGCATATGTTTGTACATTATTATATATACCATTCGCATATTATGTTATATGTGGTGCATTTGGCTATGAGTATGACTGGTGTGGATTCTTGTTAGTTTTATTCATTGTACCTAGTGGATCAAATTTGTATATAACATTTGATTATTATTACGATATTGCATTTGATGGATCAAGTTGGTATATAACATTTGATTATCATTATGATTCTGCATCGGATGAACCAGGTTAGTCTATCTATTTGTTTATTACTAGACCATTATGGATGATTTATTAGTGCTTGTGAGACTGTATATCTTTTGGAATTCTTATTATGTTGTTCATGCACTATCTATTTTCTACCGCTGAGTTTTATACTCACTACCACGAACTTGAGTTTTTCTGTCGCCTAAGTAGCAGATAGAAGATCCTTTGGAATGTTCGGGGCTCTGCCAGTTGATTTCATCTCATCCCACTCCCGAGGGTTATTGATGTTAGTTATCTTACATTTTGCATTTTCGATTTGAGTTCATGTGGTGAACTGTATTGTTGAACTTTTGTTTGGGTTTTCGTTTACCTTTTTGGATTTGTTATAGTATTTCTTTTACATATGGTCAGTCATACAGGTATGCAATTATGTTGAGTTTTATAACTCATATTGTGATAGTCTTCTGCTATTGTTATACATATATTTCATATATAATGTGTTTGGTTGCGGCTAAATGGCCTTGTATCGATTGTATCTTATATTGTCACAAGGGGGTGTTGTCCGATGGCCGGATAGAGTATACCTTCAGGGCGTGACAACCACAAACTCGGGTGATCTCGACAGCGGCGAGGGAGTTAGTTTTGACAACTCGAGGAGGGAGGGTAGCGACGGGAGAGGTGATGACCAGCGAGTGACGGAGGATGGTTGGTTAGCTCGAGAGGGAGGTGCAGTGGCTCAGGGAGAGAAGGTGGTGGGATTGAGAGGCAAGGCGAGCCTCAGGGTGGCACGGGCAAGCGTGAGAGGCAGCGTGCAAGTGTGCAGCAGATGCCTTTTTCCTCCTTCCATTCTTTCCTATTTTCATCCAAATACACAACTTCCTCTTTTTCCTCTCCCTCCCTCTCCCTCTCCCTCGCCCCCCTTCGCTTCCTTTCTTCCGGAATGCACACTGCGTAAGCAATACTAAGTTTATCGTGTCCATGATATTTTGTTTGTTAAAATTAGTAAAATTTTAGAAAATTGAACAGACAAATGATCTCTCTGTTTTCAACCTTTGCAATTGTTTCTTTGACGAATCCATATAATTTGGTTTACTTCTTTTTCCATCTTCTAGATACTAAATTTGAAAATGGAAGAGGATTCAAGTTTCCCACAAGGAGGTGGAATGTCTCTACTGGAGCAATTTGAAGGTATATTGGAAGGAGATAAACTCATGTGAGCTGCTAAGTTCCATTTTCCGTTTTGGTAACTTTTGCATTTTGTAGTTTCCTTTTTGTTTTTTCCCATACCAAAAGTTCTCTAAATAATGGAGGTGGTAGTTTGACTACATTAGAGCCAATAAGGGCTTCCTAGGACTCGAGAAAAAAAAATCTGGAACAGCTTTCTGAATGTTTTACAAATCCAATTCTACAAGATATGCTTCATTGCCCACTGATTTAGGAAGCTGTTTAAGATACAGCAGCACCCATATGAAAAAAAAAAAGCCTACTAGAATGAGTAATTCTTTTATTGAAACTAGGGTTTGTAGGAGCAACTTTACCATGATAGAAAGGCTCACCTCAACAGCACCACTGAAACATTTGCTTTCTTTGATCTTGCAACCATTTTTCATTTCTTTGAATATTTTTTCTTTTAATTTAAAAATAATATTTTTGTAAGAAAGGTTCATGGGATATTCGTATGTGTCTCATATAATGACTATTTGAGCTCTTTGGTTTCTCATATGCTTCTTAATTTGTGTCATTTAAAGCAATAATAAAAAAAATTCTTTTATTCATTTAAGTTTTGATCTGATTTTTTAAATGAACTTTCTTTTTGGATTTTCTGTTCATTGCAGTGATGAAATAGGTTTCTTGGGCCCATCCCAGTTTGCTTCACTAGATCAGGATTTAAGTGGTTCTTCTCTCGACCAGTGCACTCCTATTCAGTTGGCTGATGTTAGTGTAGAGACTAATATAACAGAGTTGAATACAGTTCAATATGACAAGAATTTTTTCTGGAACAGAAATAAAAAGTTGGCAATCTCCACTGATGTGCTATCTCATTTGTACATTGCTGCTCGGCATGCATACATTGACGTATCTAGAAGATATAAAGCATCTATCAACTTAACAATGAAGAAAGGTGCCTTTTGTAGTGCATCTGCTCAGGCAAACTTTGATCATCTTCTTGAAGATGAAATTCTAAAACACACAAAGGCCTTGCTGATTTTAAGCTGCAACTTCGGCAATGCTTGGAATGACAGGCCAGTTCTAGTTTAATGCATGTTTTTCCTTATGGTAGCTAGAATCTACTGAGCTTCGCTCTTTTATTTGTAAGCATGCTTACTTTATTTCTTCTAAATATAAATAATGGTAATAAATGACTTTTTTTGGTGAATGACAGTCCTTAAAAAACATACTTTTATGTCAAAAAATATATTCATAGAAATATTTGGAATAAAATAAGGAAATATTAGTTCCAGGGAAGTTTTTTTCTTTAGAAAAATCAGTTTCTACCATATGTTCAAAAAGTCCTTTATGTACAATAATAAAGACGTTGAATAAGCAAAATTGACATATCCCGAAGAACGTCAAATTTTTTATTTTAAGATAAATGATTGATATTAATTAGTGTATTGAATACCTCAATATCAAACAACATCAGTTGGAACTAGTTGCTTTGGTATGTGGATGTGGTATGTAAAATAAATATTGGGTTTGGATTTGAAGCTCTTTTTTCTATCTATTTTTCAAAATAGAAAAAAATATATTGTGAAAAGTAGAGTATGATTGTTATAGAAATGTTTTTTTTTTCTGTTATTTTTGTTATACTTAAATAACAGCCTAATTACTTTGGTAAAGATTACCATTAATTGCTTTAGGAAAGTTTACCATTATATACAAATTACACATAATATAATGAAAAGTACCTTAATAATAAGAAAATAAGATGGTGTCTAAATCGTTAGACAATGATAAATTCTTGTGATCAGTAATCAAATTTAACAATTGGTAATGAATTTATCTGAATAATATACTGCTATTTTATGTTCAATACACATGATGGGTCTCTACGAGATGCACATTTCATTCGATAAATATTATTTTGTTGATGGCTAAATTGTTGCATCTTCTCAGAAAGCTAGTTCTTTCGAGGAAACATGAGATGTCACTGTTTCTTGAAGAGCTTCGATTCTCTTCACTTATCCTTTCAGGTGCTTCAAAAGTTGAATGTGCCTGGAGTCAGAGGTAACCTGTTTATATATATATATGTTATTTGAGCTTATAACATTTAGTAAGCTAAACCACCTAGTTGGCTAGGAACTTGAATCTCTTACTTCGTTCTATCCATAGTGCATGGATAATTTTTTTCCTCGTAATTGATGACTATTTGCTAACATATCAGGAAAAATGATACTGATCAAATATGTTAAACACTTTAAATTGTACTAGATTGACATTACACATATGGGCAGCTTTTTGCAAACAAATTGATTCTATATCAAAAACCTCCCTGAAATTGGCTTTTGGATGCAACTGGCAACATGGTTTGAAATCTTGTATATTTTCAGTCAACACTTGCGAAACTTATTGATCCACACTCACTGAAGGAAATCAATAATTCCTCAACATGAAGCGATCCATGATTCCGGCCAATCCAAAGGAGGGGATGGGGAATTGTGTGTGTGAGACTGTGACAAGCTAGGGTTTTCTTAATTAAACATATTAATTGAAGAGCAGTGGGTTATAACTAAGATTTAACTTAATATTATTAACATTTATATCAGTAAATTATATTGCTATAAGGGATTAATTATATTTAATTAAGCAGATTAATGTTACTATATTAATTGTTTCATTATATAATAATATTAGTTGCAATATGATTATTTATTTTGATGTTATGATTAGTTTTTGCAAAGGGAAAGTTTTGAAACATTGGCAAAACTAATTATTAGATGTTTAGTTAAGAAAATGACACAAAGTACTGAACTATGATGATATGATGTTCAATGAGTTGTATGCATGTATGTATATATAATTTCAAAAGTCAAATGTCAGGAAATTAAAAGAACAAAATCTATTCAAATTTATCTCGGCACACTGCTACTTGTGCAATCGTTTGCTGAGTGTCGGCGAGATATAAAACCAAAATTGTATAGTTCCAACTAGAAATTGATAACTAGCATGGATAAATATTTTAAAGTAACCTTGTTTTCAAGTTGAACTAAGTCAGCTCACATGATGTCTTCTGTAAACCGATTTTTTTGTTTTATTATTTAATCAGTTGCTACAAAAGATTAACATCTGTCATCTCATGAGGACCGGACAGACTGGCGGGTAGTTTAATGAACGACATCTATGAAGTTGAAGTTCCTGGATAGGGACCATGTCAACAAGTCAAGTAAACTCTTTCTTGTGTCCCTGCTATCCAGTGAGTCAGTGACTAATTAGAACACCATATAATGGTAGAAAAAGTAATAAAGAGTAGACAAAAAAAATATAAAAGTTATATGCTGTGTTGAACTTCCTAAGGGCTTTTGCTTGGTCCTGCCTATGGTGATTAGTTTTATGTGCTTCAAATCCCCAAAATGAGTTTGGCCTAAGGTTTGGTTAGGACTTGAACAAGGAAAGGCCTGACCAAGTACTATTCTCGTCGAGCCTAGTTTATAGGTGCTGCACTCACTGGTCATGTGTTGCTTCAGGTACCTAGCCCATTTGACACCTCAAATTTGAACATTTTATCTCGATGTTAATGTTGGTCATGTGATCAAATCATTTATTTGTATAATGATTAAAATATCTCACAAGCCACTTGTTATTATGTCTATAATTCATCTTTTAATCGAAAGTTGTTATTTTTTCATGTAAATTATGATACTAATGTCTCTGCCATTATAAATTGATGCAAGTTTTTGTATATATTCTGATGAAATGTATTTTTTTTTTATCAAAATCATCCTATAATTTTTAATGATTGGTCATCCCTAATGCTCCCTAATTTTGATCCATTATATATATATTTTTAATTTTACGCAGTGAACATATATTCAGAGTGTTTCTTTTTCAACATAGATAAATAAATTATATTTTTCTGCCAAAATCATTCTATAATTTTTAACGAATTGTCATATCTCTAATGCTCTCTAGATTTTGATGTATTATCTGGTGTTTTTTTTAGATAGTGATCTTATATTCATGAGAGATGTTTTTTTGGCGGTCCAGGAGATGGGTGATTAAGATAGTAGGAGATTACCTCCAGGATTTACCTGGAATTATCAGAGAGGAATCTGACCTAGTGGAGAAAATAGCAGAGGTATATTTCTCATATTTATGGGACTTCTTCAGATATCATGATGTTCTTGAAATCCTTTTTAATCATATCAGTGTTGGCTTGAGAGCTGACTTGGCCACGCCAACAATGAAAAATATGTGTCCGATACTAAACTAGTTCTGTTTCTGTGCCTGCTTGGTTTTGGTTATAGAACCGTAGAAGATCCACTGTTCTTGTCTATGAAGTGAAAAAATGTACCCTGGGACTGGTGGAGTTCTGATCTTCCCTTCTCATGCCTTTGTGTTTTTAACTGATTGAATTTTCGCAAGAATATGAACAAAGTGATTGTCTATTAGCATCATAGAATTAAGTGGCAGATGACCTTTTTTTACAGACTTAGTGTTTAAAAGGGCTATAGTATAAGATTCTATATCCAGGTAGAGAAAAGGTTTGGACTGTTTTAATATTCTAATCATGAAAACATAAAAGGAAACATCAAATTGGCCATCATTACTAGTGTCGTGGCATGTTCTCTACCTTAGACCTTATTAGGCAGTTGATTGCCATGGAATATTAAAAGGACTGTTTTAATATTCTCACTCATCAGATCATGTTGATTGGCTTACGCTGTGTATAACTTTACTATTTTTATACATAATTTTGATCTACCTTTCTAATGGGAGGCAGTTTTCATTTCACTGTGATTATGATCTTGCTTATTGTTATCACATACACATTTTTACTAACAATTGTAAGACTACGAGATGTTGCAGTGTTAAAATTCTGTTTATATTCCCAAATGCAAAACCTCCATACACCTTCATTTCTCCATATCCTTAGCCACTAATATGTTTATCCAAATTTCCAACATTTATATGATTTGCAATATATCTTAAATAACTTGATTTCAATTTTTCTAAATTCCCTTTGATTTATAAATCTTAATATTCGCTATTCATTTCCTTGGACAATTTAATGGAGTACTTCATTGCGAACTCTTCTACAACATTATGTCTATAATTCTATCTTCATACGAGCTAGACTATTTGCAGTTTTAGCTTTTTTAGTACACCTAATTTTAAGATTGTAATAGATAAGGGCTCTATTGATGTTTCAATTACTTCTATAAATGTTTTCCATAGAGATTAAACAGAAGTATATCAAAGTGTTAATGTTGTAATCCTCTCGGTTATCTAAAAGAAGTTCCTTGCAAAAATTGGAAGCGCGAAAAAGAATTGGGAGCTCTTATATAAACCACAGAATCAAGATCCTGGACTGATACACTAAAAATTTCTGCTCAGGAAAATATTTCCATGATATGTAAAACAAATACCTCAGGATAACATGGGCTCCAGTAAAAGAAACATTTGAAGTGAAACAACCAACAAATCTGCTAAAAAAATGCAAATACCAAATAATGCAGAGACTATTTATTGGGCGGGTTTGTATTATTAAATTGCACACTACTGTTTGAAAGGGATCTTGTCACCTTAACTGACTGCAATCCTTCTAGTTTTGCTTATAACCACACTCTTTTACTTGTACACTATTATCTTTATAATTCTGATCTTCAGACTATCTAAACTATTTGTACTTTACCTACTTATAAGATTGTATTGTTTCTATTTCTAATTTTTTTCCCCCACTCATGAAAACGTGCTTATATTTCGAGCTTTTAATGCAATCCTTTAGCCATGGACTTGTTTCTTTACACATATCAGCCCTCAACAATGTTTGAACCCTACACTATCTTGAATCTAGATGCATGAGTGATTACCTAGTCCATATTTTGTATGTAAGGCACATACTTCATTACGGCACATTATGTCATTTATGATTGGTCTTCATGGTTAGGTTTTTGGCATTGTCTTACTTTGGTTGTCAAGAACTAGTGTACCCTCCACTTTTTCCTTGTTTCTTTCATGGTGGGGGTTGGCATTGATGGTGTAGCATAAGTTAGAGCAACTTAGGAATATCTCTCTTTCCCTTTTCCAATGTGACATAATTAAGTTTAACATATGTTAATCTAATTAGGTGAAGAATAGACACATGGCAGTTCCTGTTGACATTCAATGAAATTCACTTTCTGGTCTTTCCTAGCATATTTATTTTTGCTACATTGTAATGTAGTTTGTGTAGCAAAAACAATCTGGATGACAAGAAGAACAAGTTTCTGATATGGTTTCCATCCGTCACTTCTGGATGTTTTTTCCTCTTGTAGTATAAGCAGGTTCCGTCTCTATGGCTAACTTGCTACCTGTCACTTAACTTCCAATCTGCTGATCACTGTAGTCATCATGTGCTTTTGATGTCGTTGCATTTAACTGTCTGGTTTGACTTGTGTTATGGTAATGTAGTCAAGCTTGAAAAATGGATTTGACACTTGGTAATATATCCTTATCCTATCTGACTGATTTACTTATTTGCAGAAATCAAAAATGAACTATCGAGCATGGGGCCACCGTTGCTGGCTTATATCTTACATGAATACTGATCAGGTTAGATTTAAACTGTTTTATCTTACTAGTTTGGATAGAGTATATCTGTAGCCTGCCATTCTATGCAATGTTAGCTGCTTAGGCATGATACACCTGGCTAGCAATGGCCAAAAACAAATTGCCTGTTTTGAAAAGTTAGGGACGTGCTGATCCATGTTACATGACATCACAATGTTTGACTAATGTGTCCATGACTCTGTTTTAGATGGCAATTAGTTTGTTTGGTCCTAAAATATCATGTGAGTTGTTCTGTACGATAATCTGTTGGAGTTTTTTTTTTAAATTTCCATATGTACTTTTTTTTGTGAGTATATCAAAGCATATATCTTCATAGCAACTTAATTTCAAAACACAATGTGCAAATGGTCAAATTTTCCATGATAATTGCAGGTGTTTCGTGAATTGGCCGAATCAAAAAGATGGACAGAGTTGCATGTTGCTGATAATTGCTGCTTCCACTACCGCAGAGTAAGCTTTTTTAGAGTGTACTTTCTAGGCTTCCCTTTTTTGTTGTCTCATTAAATCATCAATAATCCTTTAGATTCACAGTTACACTACAAAATATTTCTTGAATCATGAGCAAACTTTCAATCTTGTTAAAAATTTTCCAATTGAATTTGTAAATGATCCCCAACTTTTCCATCAAGTATGACCATCTATTTTTACCTATAAAAGTTTTAGAGAAATTTGATTTGCTGCCCTCCATGTCTTGTCTTGTGGTCTTGTGGTCCTATATGAGGAACTTAAGTTGCTAGGCTTTGAAGTAGAATTAAAACACCCACATTTTATAACAAATATGATTTTTGCTTTGTTTTCCTGACAATAATTGTTGGGCCCATGTTGCTGATAGCTATCCCAAGTTAGCCAATTAATTTGAATTCAACATCAACAGATTCAACGCAATAAATGTTTCAGTAGTGCAGTAAAACAATTATGGGAATATTCGCCAAATTTTAAAGTTTGATCAACTTATTGAAATTGGCCCCAAGTATTATAATGGATGGTTTAACATAATATATCTATTTGGAGTTATTTTGGTGTTTTGATGTATCATATGTGAGTGCTAGTGTTAGATGCTTATAAACTGTACTAGTGCATAAACATATGCCTGCTTGGTGTTCTGCAGGAATTGATGCTCAACTTACTAAAGGAATACCATGAGGCTTCCACCGGTTGCAATTTTGATGTTTGTTTATTATATAAGGTACAAATTCTTTCCAAGTAGATCATGACAGTGTATGCTGCATATATTTCAGGGATATTGATTTCTCAAAATCTATCATTGTGTTTTTTCAAATTCAAATTCAAATCGATGGGTTTGTTTCAAACCCAACGCGATTTAACTCGATGCATAAATTCAAAATTTTCAGTTTTTCCAACTTATCTCATCGTCTATTTTTTTTTTTTTTTGAAAATTTAATGAAAAATTAAATAAGATATAAACTCAATATCTAATCTGCTTCATTTGGTTTGTAGAGGCTCATGAGCTGGAATTCCATATCGAAACATACAATACTTCGATATGCGAAGCCATTTTCATGTTTCCTGTTAATAGAGGAAATGTTTTTTTAGTCATTCCAATTGCTAAATGAAGACAAAGGCTGAATGAAAGATTTCTTTCATTTTCTTTTTAACAGGAAGAGCTTAAATGGACAGAGTTGCTAATTAGACGCTACATTGGAAGAGAGGTATAGAGCCATCTAGTCATTATTGCTGCAGCATCGAGAAGGCTTCTGTTGCATTTTTTCTTCAAAGATTTTCGTTAACATTATAAAAGCACTAGCTAACAATTTCTTCCTGGTCTTTAAATGGTTTGAAGGCCTTGTGGATTCATCGTCGGTTCCTCACTCAATGTTGGATAAAGCACTTCACCACTAACCAAGGAGCAGCAGTAACAGGATCTGAAGATCTTGTTAGCTCCACAACACAGACTTTTCTCGCCAAAGAGCTGCAGTTTGCACGATCCTTTTTAAATATCGCCGATGGATTTTACGACACCCACGATCAAGCACAGCATGCAGCCTCATATATCCTTTGGACAATGAAGGTATCTGGCATCGTTTTCTTGTACAAAACTCTTGTTGCATTATAAAATGACTGCCATGCCTTCACCTTGTGTCCTTTCTATCATTTGCCCATTCTCTCTTGATCTGCAGTTTGCCTTGCCTCAAGAGTCTATGCACGAAGAGATCCTCGGTGAACTCAGAGGCCTGAAACCCTTGTTGCTGAAGACCTGCGCTGTAAATTCTCTAGGCTGGGAGACAATGCTTCTTTGACCGCCTCCCGGGGTGAAAGATAAATGTTAAATTTTGCGTCTCCCGTTGGATGCGACTCCTGTCGTGTTGTTTATGATGTTTTATTTAAATTTTCAGCAAGCTTTTTTGTGGTTTACCTTCCCAGGAACTTGGAATGCGTTTCAGATGTTACTGTGACACACGAATGGCTGCGGAATTCAGTTTCTTGTGTAGCTGTCCTTTCTCAGCGCCCTCTTCTTGGAATTTATCTTATGTCACGGTGAGTGCAATCAAATACACGAAGGGCCACCTAGTTGCAACAAAATTTGTGTGGATCGACTGAGGCAGGGTATGGGCTGTTCCATCGACAGTAAATCTGTTCGAATTAATAAGAATAAATTTGACGTTTCATTTATTAAAGAAATTTGATACAATTTTTTTTTAAGCAAAAATGAAAAAAGCCGTCTGTTGTTATTATTATTATTATTATTTTTACATTCAATATAGGATAAGACTTGGCATATGTTTTGTCTTGAAAATGTGCTTAGTAACATTTTAGCAGTTATATAGTTTGTTAATCGGTTTAATATTTTCTAACAGTTTAATATTTTTTCCCTTTTTAATTCAATTTAGCTAAAGTCATTGTATATGGTATTATATGTGATAAAATATGATAATATTCATGTCAAACATTCTTTATGATCGATCTTCGAAGGTGGTCATTGTCCACAGTTGTCGAGAAATAATGAAAAAAATAAAATAAAATATATATTCATCGTGAAAATATTGAGTCTATAATATAATTAGATTATATTGTATTTTCTTTATAATTTAGATTATAAAATTTTCTTTTTCATAATTCGAATACATTATATTATATTACTTTGATTACCTCCTCACCAAAGCAACCAGGAGCTATAGTAATATTAGAATAAAAGTATTTTTAGGATAAAAAATGTTTTAATCCATTCAAAGCATGTTTATTTAATGTCATAGCAACCATGAGCTATAATAGTATTAGAATAAAAGTATTTTTAGGATAAAGAAAGGTTAGATTCTATTTTGATTGATTGATTGATTTATGTAAAAAATATGCTTTTGTGGTTGCGTTCGGTTCGAAAACTTCCGATTCGTTTTTTTGGTACATTGGGTCGAATCCATGGGCTCATGGCCCATTTTCCATTCGTCGTCCGCCACAAAGAGCGAGTGAAGCAGATTAAAAAAAAAACTTTATATTCATTTTTCCTCTCTCTCTCTCTCCGTCGGAAGAAAAGCTGCGGCCATGGCCGCCCGCGTCATCGGCCACCGTATGCTCTCGATAGAGCGCAGTCTCCTTTCTCCATTCTCGAAACAATATGGAAGATCTCCTCCGGCAGTCAACGTCTTCCCCTCGGGGCGCGCTCGCATGGAATCGGGTAGTATCCGCTGCGCGGCATCGGAATCCACCGACGGTAAGGTGTCTGCCCGTCTCTCTTTGATGAAGCAGGTCCTGAAGGACGCCGAGGAACGCTCTCTCTCCGCCGGCGCAGAACAAGCGCCTAAGGTTACCTTAGGTAGCGATTCTCGTCTTCCACCAAAAACATTCAGACTTGTCTCCTTAGCTCTTTAATTGTTTTAATTGCTTTTCCCGATTCTGATTTGGTTGTTGGCAAGAACAGTTTGTTTCTGGAGATATATTTACTAGTCGGAAGCACGATAGAGAAGAAAATGGATAGAATCGACATTAAGGATGTTCCAAATGGGAAATAAGGGAGCTTGTTCGATATCTGTTCAGGTTGTAAGCCCCAAACAGGTGCCTGCCTAATAGTTGGCGCTTGGAGTAGTGAGTAGCAAAGTGTTCCAACCTATCTATGCAAAACCCCAAAACTTCCAATTGGCATTTAGAATGGCAAGTACTATGTGCAGTTTGGTAGGGGAGTGTTTTGGGGGAAGCTAGTTTGTAATCATTATAAATGTTATGTTGCTAAGGTGACGTTGCTACAGTTGGATGTAGAATAGGAGCTCAAGTCTGATGCTTTTGACACTGATTTTTATCGGAATATAGATTTGAGGACTGAATCATTCATGTGCAATCATGTCTAATTGGTCGTTGAGGTCCAATTCTTAAAAATATATAGGAGATTGCATGACACTTGGATGTAATTTTGGCATTTCTCCATAGACATAATTTTTGCTATGACTCATCTCACAAAAGTTTCTTTGAGTCGTCCATGGGGCCGTGCTAAATATCAACTTATTGCAACCAGTATTAGTGGCAAGTGGTTAGTGAGAATTTGAGGAGGATGACCAGGTTTTTTCTCCAGATCTTATCAAGAAAAAAATATGCTTCATTCTATGGTCCTAGTTATAGAATGTTAGTTGATTCAAATTGCAGTCCTTAGACACGCCAAAATATAAACCAGGTTATGAGCCTTTACTGTCACTTGAAACAAGGAATGTGTGAGAAAATGAGAAATGTCCATAGGAGATCTGCAACGTGATTGGGTGGTGGAATGCTCTTCCATTTGCCTTCTTATTTCCTCTTATTTGCTATTAATCAGGGTAATTAAATCTACATTTTTCTGTTTTTTTTACTACAGTTTTATATTTGTTGAACCACCTATATAGATTGAAAAAAGATAAGTAATCTTGTCACTGTTCAATTTCAGCTTCCTTTTGTCCAACAAGTTGCTGAAACTTCATGATAGTAGATCTACTCATGCTTCACTTTGTAAAGCTTGCTACTAATGCAAGTGATCCTAGATTACTAGTGCCATGTGAATGATACCATATCTGATCATGCCATTTTATTATTTGTTTTCCCCTATGATTTTTTTCTTTCCTATCAGTGTTTCTTCTTCTTATTACGGTTTTGATTTTGAAGCTTTAGCCAAAATGGACTACCATATGAAAAATATAGTTACTAGTGTTAAAGCTCATGGAGAGGAACTTTAGAGATTAAAAATTTTAAATTTAGAACTAGATTTGATTTGAACAAGAAGAAAATAAGACAAAGTTAAGATGGATGGATGAGAAATTTTAGTAAGAGTTTTAGATATTTTGGATTTTTTATTCGGTAATAAGATATTGAGGAAGAAATTATCGATAGGATAAAGATGGTGATTGAAATAAAAGTGCTTTGGAGTTTTTTATGGTATTTAATCCCTTTTTTTATTAAAACGAATTTTTTTATAAGATTGCAGTATAATTAGCCATATTTAATGGGTCAAAGTGTTAGATAATTAGAAAATTACTTATATAAAAAATAATATACTAGATACTAGATACAAAAAAGCTGAGATACATGTGGGGGTTATGGAAAAAATGAAATATTAAATGATTGTTATTAGGGATCAATAGCAATAGCTCCAATAGTTGATAAAACTAGAAAAAGTAGGTTTAGATAATATGAGCATGTTCAAAGACGTTTAAGAGATTATATTGCTACGCAAGTTTAGTCAATTGGTGATTAGATGTAATGGTACAAAATACTTTTGCTAACATTATTTCAAGTAAGTTAGAAGAACTGGTTGTTGCTAATGATATCTTACATAGAGTTCAACGGCGGGTTGAAATCCGTAATAGGTCTCAGATAGTTGGGGCAAACATAGCTTTATATTGATTTTGTTAGTTAGCTCATCTTACACTCTTCTCTTTCTTATCAGAGGTTGTGAGTTTGGTTTATTTTTCCAAAATTTGGAAACTATCTTTAAATCAGTTCATTCTAGTTATTTTCCATCAGTTTCTAACTATATCCTCTGAAAAATTTGCTAATGCAAACTAAAATTTGGCAATGTTAATTGAGATTTACAATCTAACAAAATTGTCTGCTTTCTTGTTACTATTGCTGTTTGGATCATTTTTGTGTAAGAAAGAATGATTGTCTCTGAACATTTTTGTTGAGTCTATTTAATTCTTATGGGGATGGGTCCAATCATTTTCGTGATTTCTACCTTCATCCATTTCTTTTGTTAGGAGATATAGACCATGATTTGAATTCATCGTCAACTTCATATATGGACTTATAAATGTTCCCTTGTAATGATTTATGAACTTGAAATTGGTATCCTGTGATTTTCAGATTACTTAATGAATTAAATAAGAGCATCCTATCTGGCTTCTGGTTTATCTTCCAAACTTTTTTAAGCTTCCAGTAACCAAATTTTGGTGGTTACATGACATAATATTTGTTTTGCCACTTCTACATTCTTCATACTTTCCATTCCATACAACATTGCGGACATTTAGCTTGTGCTATGAGAAATGAAAAATCTTGAAATCTTTCTCTGTAATAGTGTTGTTTGTGCTTTTTTCTTCCCTTCCCCAGGAGTCAATGTGAGAGATATAAGGGTAATTGTTGCCTCTGTTTTTAAGTCGTATGTTGTTTTTGCAGACCATGTCACAGTTAGCTATGCTAGAAGCGGGGGACCTGGTGGGCAAAATGTAAACAAAGGTATGTTAGCGATCCTATCAATCGTTCTTTATTCAATCACTTGGAAGACTTGCATCATATTTGACAGTAGTAGCTATTTTTGTTCTGCATGACTAATAATTTTTTGCATCTATAATTTTTACATGAAATTTATATAAATAAAGGAGTAGTGCGCTACTCTATTAGCATTTGTAAATTTATCCTTAAACACTGAAACATGCCTTTGTCTTTAAACGTACTCAGAATTGGGTTTTCTAATTAATATTTTTGTGAGGGATGCCATTCATACTCTGACGATATTTTGGGACATGAGGCTCATTCATAATTTGCAGGAATAAACTTAAAACTTTCCTCCTTTACCACGGATGAATTAATTTACAACTTCTGTGCCAGTGTATATATACATATTTTTTGTTTTGTTGTCTCTAGAAATTGGTACCCAATCTAGCTAATTTTGAGTTATTTTCTTCTTTGAATTTTGAAGTTGTAATACTTGTCATTGTGGTTAATCGGATGCTATAAATTGGCTTTGGCCTCTAATTGATTTTTCTCTTGGAAATTTGTGAAATTGTTATCATACAATTTGTTGTTCATTTGAATTTTTTGTTGCAGTGAATACTAAAGTAGATATGCGCTTCAATGTGAAAAAAGCAGATTGGCTGAGTGAAAGAATCCGCGAGAGAATATTCCAAATGGTAATTTATCATGTGTTTCCATACCTCTTTGTTTGTAAACTATGCATATCAATCGCTTTTCTTTAGGCTATCCACTTTTGTCTTGTAGCATGTGTTGGAGATTCTAAGAAATAAAAGCAATGGAAGAGAAAATAAAAATAATTTTTTATTCCATCTTAGACATCCCTGGGGCTCAGAATTCGTGCATTGACATAAGCAATATGTAAATCTTTTCCTAAAAGATAAGAATTTAAACCTTCGGAATTCTTTTCGAATCCGTCGAAACCACAAGCAAGACTAACGGGTCTTGCCTCTATCAGTATCCACGTCGAAATCTCTCGAGATAACTTCCAAAACCTACGAGGTGTCTCCTCCGATCAGTGCTAGCCAAGCCTGGAAGCGACGAAGGAGGAGATGATGACACAACGGTGTATTAGAGAAAACGAGCAAACCAAAAATCGTCTCTAAACCCTTCACGAAGAGATCTATTTATAGATCTCTTATTTAGGGTATCATAGGAGCTTAAAATCGGATAAATTTTACCATAAATATCATATAAATAAGGTAAGAAAACCAGGACAAAACTTAACTTGCCAATACAGCTCGATGTCGCCATCGCAACACGACCGTGCAAGTCAAGGCCGTGTTGCCCTGGCACGGCCATGCCAACCTCTGCCCACGACCTTGCTGCCCTATGGCACGGTCATGCCATCCGGCATGGCCAGGCCTTGTCAGACGCTACCACGACTGATGCTGGGGCGTGTGGATGAGGCACGCTCGTGCTGGGTTTTGGCACGGTCATGCTAAGCCCTAGCACAACCGTAATAAGTTCTGTAAGCTCCGTTTCATCTCTGAATGAGTGGTATGACCATGCTAAGCCCTAGCACGATTGTGGCAGCCTCTGCCACTCCCATTTCATGTCGTCTTCATCTAGCCCAACTAGACATAACCTCCCTCTTTGAGAATCTTATCCTCAAACTCATTTTACATCTTTTAAGAAGTCATAGTGTGTGTGACCTAGTAGGTTTCCGGCTATGTTGGTCATTCATGAGTACATTAATCATGAATAGATCATGAGTGACACCTAACAGTACATCATGACCCCAATTAATCGAAAAGTGTAAGTCGACTCCAGAACGTTTCTAAACTATTCAACAGCTATAGTTATTTCGTACCTTGTTCCTTTCACTCTTCCTTACCCGCTTGATTTAGGACATAGTCTATGTGTTTGTCTCTATTAGGCTGACTACATCACACTTAGTCCAAGTTATTTCCTTGTTCTGTGGATTCAAGTTACTCCTATATGTATCTAAGAAGACTGTCTTCTTAACATGCTTGCTTTGGCCAGAGACTTCTGAGTAACAATTCTAACAAGAGGTCTAGGGTATACATCTCCTTTAGAATGAGTGGTAAATCCTCTGTGGACTATTTAAACACCTTCGATCATTTTGGCTTATACCTAATCATCCCGGAATTACACCTCCCGTGGAGATGACTGCGAAATAGTCAAAGTACAAGGCGTCATGACCAAAGTGACTTGAATACCTAAAGTCTAAAGAAGCTCGCACTCGAGCTGCAATGAAACTTCATCGACATAAGGAACCATATGAAGTTTCATAGCAGACCACTCCAATGAATTAGTTACCATAACTAGCATCCTTATGCTTTCATTCCATGAGTACCGAATGTTTGGATGAACCAAGGAGCATAACATCTGCTAGTCTCACAGAATTGATGATGTCTAATCTCATCAATTCATCAATTAGGGATCGTTTCAATGCTTACATAATTACACATGATGAGATATCACTAATTGCGATCCAATCATAATTTTTCTCATGCTATGTTTCGTATTGTGGACTTCAAATGAGTTTAAGATCTATATATATATAATGTACACTCAAATAGTGAATTTTATTAATAACTTCTAAGACGATTGTCTTAAAATACCTCTCAATTACATCAGCATGAATAATTGAACATTGAGCTAGCTAGACAGGACTCTGCAGTGCATTGATTGACATCATTCTACATAATAACAGGAAAAAAACCGAATCAACAAAGATGGGGAGCTTGTGATATCTTCTACCAAGACTCGAACTCAGAAGTATGTTACCTTGTTGTTAGTACCTTGTGTTTCTCTTTCTGATCACTTGAACAACTCATTTACTTGCATATTGGCTTAGGGGCAATATTGAAGATGCTTTGGAGAAATTGCAGGTGCAGCTGTTTTCTGTTGTGCCTGCATTTTTTGTGCCACAACAAAGAATCTTGATTTTGTTTTACCATCCTTTGAAAAATTTATTATCCTTCTAACTGTCACTAGTATGTTTCTTTCTCAAAAAGGCTATCCTCGATGCTGCGTCATATGTGCCTCCGCCTCCCAGCGAAGAACAAAAGAAAAAAATTGAGAAATTGTATGCATTCTTCTCCTTAATGACCTGCAAGTTTTGAGTTGTGATTTTATCTATTTCTCTCTGGCATCTCGATCGCATGTCATCTAAAAACTGAAGTTTCTAATGCAGTGCCATTTTTTATTTGTTTTACTGCTTCTGAAATTTCCAATCCTCAGTACTTGACCCGCAATGGTTTCTATCTTCTTTAATCTCGAAGATTGGTTGCAAATCTTCGAATCTTCAAAGATTGTCGCTTAGTCTATGTTCACCATCCGGAAATGAGTTACAATTGTTACCTTTTGTGGTTGAAGAGCTGCTATTGGGGAACAGAGGAGATTGCTGAACAAGAAAACTCTCTCCCAGAAAAAGGCATTCAGAAGGAACAAGGACAGTTGGGACTAATCCGGAGCTATCAAATTAATCGGTGGTAATTTCTAGATTCTATTTCCATTTGATGTTTTCGTTACAGCGATGTTGTAAATGTACATTTCTCAGATGTTTGTGAATCAAAGCAGCACAGATCATGGCTTATACTTTTGTTGGATGAACTGCAGCTGATATGTTATGTAAAATGCAAACTCCTTCAGAGTAGTGTTAGAGCAATTTCACTTGATGGATTGATTTGGGCAATCTATTGTTGGTACTGATGAAGTGTTCCCCAAATTATAATCATATACAAAGTGTAAAGTTTGCTCTTTCAGAAACAGCAGCACGTCAGTTATCCTTAGCATGATAATTTGCATCTCCAAGTTCTTTGATAGGGTCAGTCTTTTGTACGATTCATCAGGATTTACAAATCCTTTTTGTATTCAAATAGATTGTAAATGTTTTAGTTGAACTTTACCTTCATTTTCAAAATAGTTTTCTGAGTTTGAATATTGTCGAAGTATTCGTCGAATTTTTCAAGTGGTTGTTTGTTTTACTCTTTAGTCTTTGACACTGTCACATAAAAAATTAGAATCGTCAATTTAATAATTCTTTCGTCGTCGTGCAAAAGATTAAAATCGTCAATTTGGTATTCCCTTCGTTTCGTCTCTTTCAGAATTTAAGAAGAAGTAAATTACAGAA
The DNA here is from genome assembly GCA_025175895.1 of Wurfbainia villosa. Classification (NCBI taxonomy): domain Eukaryota; kingdom Viridiplantae; phylum Streptophyta; class Magnoliopsida; order Zingiberales; family Zingiberaceae; genus Wurfbainia; species Wurfbainia villosa. Next base: position 6,837,772 of record CM045997.1, read on the forward strand.
GGATTATATTCGTGGATGCGATTGGTAAGATAACAAATGGTCATCTAAGTTTGGAGTTTGGACTAGGATTTTAGATCACCGATTTGAAAGATAAATTTGGCTGAGAGTTTTAGAAAATAAAATAAGGTGTTATTTTGAGATAAAATTGGCTGCGAGAATGATATCCACTTTTTTTTTTTTTTTTTTTTTTGATTAACAAGTGGTATCGTGCGATTAATCCACGGCATGACGCGTTTGCCGGCCTTGAAGAGTCTCAGCCACGAGGATGATATCCACGGTTCTATACGTAAATGAGAAATGAACAGTAAATGCACAGTGTCGTTCTATTTGTCATTCTGTATCGTACTTTTGGATTATGGTTGTATATGTTTTTACTAAAATGGGGTGTTTTTTTGTTTCCATTCTTGTATGAAAAAGATGCCTTTTGTTTTAATCTTTCTACCCCATGAAATTTAATATTTTAAAGCACTCAGGCAAAAGTCAAAATAAAGCATGACTCAAAAAATGAATTTTTAACGGTTTTTACCAAAGATAATAATAGTTGGACCAAAACGCAAATATGTGGAAGGTGGGGCATGTGACAGCTTCACAAAAACGGAATGGTATTCTCGTGATTGTTTCCAAATCTTACCCCTTTTTTTTTTTCCATCAGCTCCAACTCTCCCTTCCGCCGTCCGTCGTCCTCCCTCGACCGAGAGAGGGCGCCTTCACTTTTCCGAATCGAGTAGCTTCAATTCAACAGACAGATTCCTGATTTCTTCTCTGCAGGAAGATTTTTTTTCCCCCTTCTTTCTCATGGCTACGGCCATACCAGATCTCAAGCAGGCTGGAGAATCTTGTCGATGGATCCTCTTTCAGTAGATTTGTCTTCCTCCTGGCGTCGCAGATCGATCTGAGATTTGTCGTCCTGCGATTGCAGTCGTCAACGGGATTCGTTCTTTCCGAGATGAATCAGTAGATCCTTGCGAAGGCCAGAGGTAAAACAGCCGCCACTTTTGCTCCCTTTGCCGCTTTTAGGTTTTCGAATTTTCAACTTCGTGGATCTATCGAATTTGGGGTTTTACTTCCAAGATTTCGTTTTTTCTACTTGGCTCTAGTGTGTGAGTTGCTGTGGCTGATGAGCTGCTTAGGGTCTTGAAGGAGAGGAAAGAGGGAGCGAGGGTGGGAGAATTTTGAGATGGAGGATCTGTCGAAGTATAGTCATAGTCCGGCTCATCTTTCTGTTTTACGAAGAGACCACGTAGCCCTCCGGCGTGTCGTCTCTGCGCTGCCTCGCCTCCCCAAGGCTGGGGAGGTTACTACTGAGGAGGAATCCCTTGCTGGCGAGCTCACAGCGGATGCCGTCTCTGCGGTCATTGATCGCCGTGATGTTCCCCACCGGGAGACCCCGCTTCACCTTGCTGTTCGGCTCCGTGACCCCATCTCTGCTGAGATTCTCATGTCCGCTGGTGCTGATTGGTCCCTTCAGAATGAGAATGGCTGGTCAGCCCTCCAGGAGGCTGTTTGCACCCGTGAAGATTCTATTGCCAAGATCATTGCTCGCCACTACCAACCCCTTGCTTGGGCTAAGTGGTGTCGTCGTCTCCCTCGCATTGTTTCGTCCATTGCACGAATCCAGGATTTCTACATGGAGATCACGTTCAACTTCGAGAGCTCAGTGATCCCATTTATTGGGAGGATTGCACCATCTGACACTTACCGAATATGGAAGCGAGGTCCAAACCTTAGAGCTGACATGACGTTGGCTGGATTTGATGGCTTCCGGATCCAGCGCTCTGACCAGACTTTCCTTTTCCTTGGTCATGGTGCTCCTTCTGAGAGTGGACATCCCCAGCTACCCCCTGGGTCTTTAATTGTGCTTGCTCATAAGGAGAAAGAGATCACGAATGCACTAGAAGGAGCTGGAGCTAAGCCCACAGAGGCTGAGGTGGCTCATGAAGTTGCTTTGATGGCTCAGACAAATATGCACAGGCCGGGAATTGACGTTACACAAGCTGAGGTTGTCCCACATTTGAATTGGCGGAGACAAGAGAAGACTGAAATGGTTGTAAATTGGAAAACGAAGGTCTATGATATGTTTAATGTGACAGTGAGCGTCAAGTCGAGACGGGTTCCAGGTGCTATGACTGATGAGGAGTTATTCACCATGGATAATGATGAAAGGATGGCTAATAGTGGAGATGTTGATCCAGAGCTCGATGAAATATTAACGCCAGAAGAGAGAAAGCAGTTAGATTCAGCACTTCGGATTGGAAATTCTCAAGGTTTCAATGAGTATGATGAGAATAGTGGGGCACATGAAAGTGTTGACAACTCTGAATCAAATGGTGTTAACAAGGAAAAAAGAAATTGGTTTGGTTGGAATAGCAAAAAGGCTTCGAAGAGTAATGGAGTTGAGGATACAAATGACCAGAAAAATAGACGCTCAAAGTTTCCAGAGAATGGACATCATAATGATGAATTACCAGAGGAACATGGAGATGCTAAGAAGGGGAAAGAAAAAGGCAATAAGAAGAAGAGTGGTCACAATGAATCTAACAAACATGAAAGTGAGTTTAAGAAGGGTCTAAGACCTATTTTGTGGTTGACCCCTGATTTTCCATTGAAAACGAACGAGCTTCTTCCATTACTTGATATCTTAGCAAACAAGGTCAAGGCTGTGAGGCGGCTCAGGGAACTCTTGACCACAAAGCTGCCTCAAGGCACTTTTCCTGTTAAGGTAATTTTTGGTTCATATTTTATGTTGATTCATTATTTTTCTTAACATCATATTGTACACAATGAAGGACGAGCTTAACTTTATATTGACAAGATTGGAAGTCTGAGACAATTCCAAAGTTTTTTCATAAACTATTGGCTGAAATTGGCAATTGAAAAGAGTCTTGCATAAATAATTGTTCGACTAATATGCACATCACCAGCATGTCAGCCCATTATGATTCTCAACAGCTCGTATATACATCCTGACCCACAATGAGACTATCCTATTTTATTCAACTAATACTCACTCTCCATCAGTGTCAATCTGTCAAGATTTAACCACTCCTACATACATCCTGACCACAATTTTGTGATTGACCATCCTATACAGAACCCTTTTTTTTTGCTGGCCAAAAGTTAGATTAAATGCAATCAATATTTTGGTCACGCGACATGTCCCATCATCGACGAGTATGATTGGGTAAAAGAAAGATTGCTTGAACGACTTTGAAAGTTCTTAAGGTGTTCAAGCAAACTTCAACTGGTTGGATGAGCCACCTATAAGATGTTAGCCTGAGAAGTGACTATATCAACTGAATGATTTTGAAATAGTTTTCCTTAAGCATGACATGATATCCTCTTCTTTAAGAAATTGTCATGTTTTGTGAAGTGAGGAAGAAATAACCTTCATCTTCACAAACTTATTAATGGACTTATATTAGTGATAAAAAGGGAGTGAATTGCTTTTACTTGATTCAATAGAGGTTTGTTTATAATATTGTAGAGTTTAAACCATACCTCAAGTGCTGGATCATGAAGAGAGACTAGAGGGGGTGAATAGTTCCTTTCGCTTGTTTCCTACATAATTAATTTTGCAGCAGAAATACAATTTAACTAAATTCAACAAAAACAATAGAAAACAAACTGATGACACAAAGCTATAATGTGGTTTGGTTGTCCTCCCAAGGACCCCTACTCTAAGGTATGATCTTTTAGGTGGATCACTCCTCGAAGGTTCTCACTATGCTTTTTGCTTCTCAATATCACCAGAGGCAAAGAAACCTCTTATAGCTTTTCTTCTTACAATGATTGGAGAATTTAAGAACAAAAAGAAAAGAACAAAAGAGAACAGGAAAATAGAAAGTTGGAGACTTTAGAACAGACCTTTTTGTAGTTGATAGCACTGAGAAATGTTAAATCCCCAAGTCGATCGTATATATGATGCAACAAGATTTGGTTGTTTCCTTGATTCTCACACAGCCATCAGTTGACTACTTTGCTAAATCCATCGCATAGCCAAACGTTACAACTCGTGTTTTGCAATAGCTCCTTTCTAAATTCCTATTCTAGTATCAGTTGAATATTTCACTCATCTCAATCAACTATTCAACAGAGACATTCCTATTGCTTGCTTCTGTTTAATCAACAGTCGACCACTCAACAAGATGCTATAGAAGTGATTCTGTTGCTTGCTTTTTTTTTATCCGCAATCAATTGACCAGTTGACTGTCCCTAGCATTAGTCAACTGCTCAATAAGATCAGGTTGACTGATCCATAAGCGATTTTGTTGCTTGCTTATGTTTTATCTATAGTCAATTAACCAAGTCGACAGACCATATTATCAATTAATTTCTCAACAAGATATAATTGACAGTTCAACAGAAGAAATGCTGTTGCTTCCTTCTGTCTGGTCCATAGTTGATTGCATGACTGCTCAATACAATTTAGCTGACTGTTCAACAGAGACGTATCTTATGCTTTGTTCTATTTGAGTGTTAGTCGGCTAATTTGTTCATATTGCCAACTATTTAATAGTGGTATTATATGTTTAGTTCTGGTTAAATGGCAGTCAACTGGATTGCAAGTATTTACCAAAGTCAAAGTCACAAACCTCAAATTGATCTTTACGGACACGGCATGGCTAGTTGATTGGTTCATACCATTGAAGCCTTAACACTTTGAGGTTTGATCAATCAACTCGCTATGCCCATCATGTGACTTGTCCAAACCACAAATCTGAATTTAGTGAGGATTTGAGGTTTTTCAGTCGATTAGCTGCTTGTACCAGTTGATTGGACCTGATTCCAATTGAGTGTTACCCAAACTCGAACATTCTGATGATCAAGATTTTCCTAGTGTTGAGTTCTACCCGCACCCCGTGAGTGCAATTCACTCAACTCTCACAGCTCACCTAAGCTTACTTGACACGCATGTGTGGTACAAATATTTCCTAATTTAAACTGTCCGAATAAAAAAAGACAGCCCGGTGCACAAAGCTCCCGCCTTGCGGGTTCTGGGGAAGGATCCATTGTACGCAGTCTTATCTTGCTTTGCAAAAGTCTGTTTCCCGGGGAAATATTTCCTAATTTAAACTGTCCAGACAAGGCTACATGAAATACTACATGCTTGCTTAGGGGTATAATTGCACCAACATCAAGATCACCACATTTAACTGCTAAACCCGCAAACAGGAAATACACAACCCTATAAAACAATCTAGGGGGAAATAATTTCTTCGCTTATTCTAAATCCATTATCTTACCAGTAGATGCTAGTTGTCACATCATTGCACAAAATAATAAGAGATACAAGATTCGTAAATCTAACCCTTCAATGACACATAACAGTGCTTGTCAGAACTTGTAAATTGACCTTTCTTCTTGTAAAAAATCAACAGTCCATCACACAACCAGACGTTTTAAGGATATTGTTAGGTTGCATTATTTTCCTATGTTCATCATGTCAAATAGGAATGTTTACTTTGGTGGTTGCTTTTAGAGAATTCTTTGGAAAATGGTTGACATTCGACTTAAGCTTTCATATATTTTGTCAACAAATCAACGAACAAACTTAGGTAGCAACTTTAGTTTTAATAGCCCATTTAGAAATCTAGTTGGAGAAAACCTGGTGATCTAGGACTTAATTTGATGAATTTTTTAATTTATTTATAACAGTTACTAAGTTCCGTGAAAGTAGCTGTCCATTTGAAGTTGCTATAAATAGATAGCTTATCAACGTATTGATTTGATTTCTGTGTATATTTTCTCATCCATTTGAGTTTTCTGAGCTTTTCTAAGCATATTTGAAGGTTAAATTCTGATGCTAGGTGAAAGATGCTTCAAGAATTATAGATAGATGTAGATGTATATTGTAGTCTAAAGTTGATTATTTCCTCTTGCACATGCACCCTGGATGATTTGAGCCCTTCGAGAAACTCCACCACTACCTTATTTCTCACCACAAGAAAATTTTGTTTTATCGCTTGTTTTCTTGACTTACCAACTGACTTAACATTGTCTATTTTTTGGCACAGAGTGCTACTTTACTAGGGAACATTTTAGTAAGATTTAAAATCTCGACTCGTATCGGAATTTCGATCTGCGATCGGAACGATACGGTTTCGGTACCGTATCGTCCGTGCCGATACTATTTCGGTATTTTTTTTAACATTAATATTAATTATTTGTTTTTTTTTAATTTTAGTTAATTTTTAAAAAAGAATTTAAGATTTAATTTTACCTAAATTATAAATTCGAATTTAGAATTTTAATTAAAATATCTTTTATTTTTTAATTTTTATTTAATATATAAATTAATTAATAATTTTTAAATTAAATATTACAGTATATATATAATTAATTAATTAATTATAATTTAGAAATTTAGAAATTTCTTACCGCGATTGCGGTTTCTCACCGCGATCGCCTTCCCGATCGCGATCGGGAACGCGATCGCCTTCCCGATCATGCCTCTGCGTCATGACGCCCATTTATCGCTCACGCCACATCATCTCGCCGCGCCTTCTGCTTCGGTTCCTCGTCGGAACGAAATTTTTCGCTAATTTCGTCCGAAACGGCTTAGCATTTAAAACCTTGCATTTTAGTCTCCACCTTTATTTGTCAATTTCCCATAATTCACCCTCTTTCTATTTTGATTTCCCCTCTCTTCTATACATGATTGTCAATTGTCGTCTCCATAAGTCAAGGACACTAGATATGCAGAGAAAACTTTCTTTCCATGGTACTCTTAGAGCGCTAGGTATAAATGACACTGACTACAGTGACGAACTTTGCAATCTAAACCCTGATCATTTTTTTTTGAGATTCAACAATGTATGTCAATACTGTTGCTCTAATGTCCTGCCTTGAATTGAGGACCTGAATATCCAGTTGATAATTGTGGCTTGTGCATTTGCATAATTAACCGAGATTTGTGATTCAATTCTTAGCTTTTAATTATCTTTGAGATTCATAATTTTAAGTTTCTAGCCGTATTCACATTCCTGAATCCTCAATGCATTTGTAGACATTCGTGTGCTTGTGCTATTTATATGTATTATCCTTGTTTGTAGATTTTATATATCAAGTTATCTTCAACATTTTCCTTTATTATTAATTAAGCACTTACTGTAACACAACCCTCAAAAGCAATGCTGTAAAAACCAGACCATAGATCAAACTGGCAAAATTAACAAGCCAATGGTTTGACGGGTTTGAATTAGTGGACCTGAAAATAGTATCATAGAATTAATTTATATTTTTATACAATACTATTTTTCCCTTTTTATCGTTTCACAGATTCATTTATTTTCTTTACCATGATTTTACCATAATGTGAAGTGTTCGATTTATAGGTTATTGAGTAGTCAACTTAAATTGACATTGCATTTTTCTGTCTATCCATCTTTACACCTGACTTACTTCCATTCTGTTGCAAGTCCATGAAAATGTCATGCATCTTATTGAACTTTGAATTTTTGCTTTTGCTTCCTAACTTTCTGATAATAACTGCTTTGTGTAACATTGAATTTGGTAGGATGTGTATCCTGTTTGACCTTTTGTCTTATGTTTGGAGGACATTACATTGCCTTAACGCTTAAAATTTGGTTGCTACCATTTCTAAATCAATTGTTACATCTACCATGTACTGAAGGTTGAAATACCATTTTATATTATTCGATTCTCTCTTATGCTATATTTATTTTTCATGCACTGACCTGTTGACTCTGCCATTTCAGTTGGCCATTCCCATCATTCCTACTATCCGTGTCCTTGTAACCTTCACTAAATTCGAAGAGCTATTGCAATCTGATGAATTTGCCACCCCTCCTTCCAGTCCTACTCATTTCCAGGAAAGCAAAGCCAAAGAAATAGAAGGATCAGGTTCCTGGTATTCATGGATGAGAGGGATCCGAGGTGGACAGACTAGTGATAGCAGTGAAGGGCAAAGCTGGAAGGATGAAATCGATCCTTTCCACATCCCTTCAGATTATTCTTGGATCGACGCAAATGAAAAGAAGCGCCGATTGAAGTCCAAGAAGGGAAAGAGCAAGCGAGGTGCCAGTAGAAAGCAATCCTCTAGAAGTACAGATGATCAGCAAGATCGTGAGCTGGTGGATGGTTTCGAGTAGCAAATTAAGCACGGTGCATCCGACCAAATTAGGTGATTTTATCAAAGAATTGATATGTATCGATAACTCCGACGAGTTCATTTCATTTTCTGTGAGAAGTATGTAAGATTATCCATTGTAGCATTCTTCGGTGGTTCTAGTTTTCTCTCGCAAGTTAAGGAATGTCAGTAGTAGCTAGTTCGTTCTTTGTTTTGTTGGTATCTTCTGCACTATTGTTGTATGGATTTATGCTGCTGAGAAAGAGGGTAGAAAAGAATAATGACAAGAAACAATCAGCAGTGTGCTCCATTATACGCCAAGCTTTGTGGCTACTCAGTGATTGATGCTGTAGGATTCTTTGTCCTCCTTGTCAGATGGCTCGGGCTTTAGCCAACCTGCATAATTACTGTTTTATTGACAATTTTAATGATTTGTGGTTCAGCCTGTTTTTTCCTAGGGAAATTTAAACTCAGTTTTTGTTTTTTTGTGCTTTTGGATGAAATTGTCTGTTTGTTTAGGGGCGGCAGTACATTGAATTTGCTTTTGTATATTTATAAAGATAAAATATTCTTGTAGCAATTCTATTATCCTCCTAATTGTTGTTGTTGTTTTTTTTTTGCCTTTTCGTTTCGACTGTTAAAAATATGTATGTTGTTCGAAAAGTGATAATGGAAAGTTGGTCCATTAGAAAAAAAAAAATTGAAGAAATTAATATATTTTTTGTTACTACAAGTATTCTAGCTAATTGGATTTTGTTTTGTTTTGTTTTTTTTTTTTGTGATTTTTCGAAGACATCATAAAATGGGAAAATTAGAGAGCTAAAACTAAGGAACAACCCTAAAACGGTTTAAAATTAGAAATGCCACTTGTATAATTTGTTAGGGGAAAAAAAGAATAACTAAGAATAGATTGATGATCAATGTGTTGTGTTCCATTATTATTTTAGGCAAAGGTTAATCAATAGACGAGAATTCTCTAAGGCTTGTATGTAGGCAATTACTAAAGCACGCTCGTCTTTATTGCCTAGCTAGCTCCCATCCATTAGAGACCCCTCTTGTTGATGTCATAATCTCCGACCGGTCAAGATGAATAATCTTCTGACTGTAAGTTTACGTTGCGATCTTTGTTTTTGTTATTCTTTTCTTCTATCATTTTCGATATTCTTTATATATATTTGTTATCTTGTATGATGAATCTTAAAAGATTAGAGACAACAATTGAAGATGGATCTCTAATGCTTTAATTTCTTACTCTTTCTTAAAACCAAGCAAAGTTTCTGAACATCTTCATTTTGTTTTTTCATACAGGATAAATATTTTGCTCTTGTGTTCTAAAATTTTAATAGTTTGTATCATTAACAGAAATATTTTTATACATATAAAATATACAATTTATTTGTTGTGTAAGAATATAAAGTATGTCTACAGTATGATTTCCCCAGTGATCAACAGAATAGTCCAATTCTCTATAATTTTATTGGTTTTGGTTTTCAAAATGATTTTTACAATGCACACAAAATGAAAACATTTTTTGTGTGGTCATTCAATTTATATGAGGTTTTATCGCTAATTAAATCTAGACCGAAAGGTCTGACATAGATAATTTTCAGGAATCATTTGGAAGGGTAAGTGGTCATTACCCTGGCGAGGGAGACATCGAATCAAGAGGGGTTTCACCTGAAGCCAAAGATATGGAAGGGTTCTTCAAACATGTACCAGTTTTCACTCGATGTATTATTATTATATATATATATATATATATACGATCACCCTTATCAGCCTAAAAATTAGTATCATCCTCTCTCAATTCTTTTAAGAACTTAATGGCCAATTAGTTTGAGAACTTTTGATTAAAACTTTCAAGCAAAATGGAATTCACTCTCCTAGATCTTTCTCTTAGGTTGGGGAAATAGAGCAAGAGATTGAGAAAATAAATGCATACTTCCTCAAGCTACAGGTATCACTTAGCTCCAATTGCGCATATGTTTTGTTTTGATTTTGTTATTGTTTTATAACTTTTTATGGTTTATTGGCATCTTATGACATCTCTTAGTCTACAAACAAGGAGTCCCAGCTTGTGACAAAGGCATCAGACATGAAAGGTTACCTTTGCATTTACAGTCTCCAACTTGCTATGCAATTGCCATCCCACTCACTGCACCATTTCTCTCTTCAGGCATCAAAAAACAGATGGAGAAGGATGTCGATGAAGTTAAGAAAATCACTTTGAAGATCAAAACAATGCTAGAGCAACTTGACAAAGAAGTAACATGTGTAGCTTGTTCTGTTCAAAGTTGGATGAGTTGCAGGTTTATTTTCATCCTGACACTTTGTTGATTGCAGAACTTAAGCAATAGGCAGAAATTGGGGTGCGAAAAAGGGACCGCTATCGATCGGTCTAGGATGGGAATGACTGTGTACGTAAGTTACTTTTACTTCGGTAGATCTTTCGTTGTCGATATGGAATCTTAGACAATATTTGTAGACTTTGTGGTGTTGTATTTCAGGGCTCTTAAAAAGAAGTTGAAAGAGAGAATGACACAGTTTCAGGTGCTTTGAAGTCTCTCAAGCAACTATGACACTTTGAAACATGGCAATCTCATTGCATTCATGTTGTGAATTTCATTGCTCTCTATTTTGTAGACTTTGAGACAAACCATCCAGGATGAGCACCGCGAGGTGGTCGAAAGACGATTATTCACAGGTACTATTCTGTCGATAAGATGCTAAAAATAACAGTCACTATTTCCCTTCAGAATCTCATTCATAACATTCATTTGCAGTGACAGGAGAAAGGCCTGATGAGGAAGTAAGTTTTACATTTCTAGCTTCTCTTTAGTACTTTTATCTTCGCCCTTTCCAAGTATAATTCTGCACGCAGACGGTCGAACAATTGATCGAAACGGGAAGAAGTGAACAGATATTCGAAAAGGCAATTCACAACTGTGGCCATGGACAAGTGAGCATGTTCAGTATCAATCTGAATCACCATTGAATCACTTATAACCTTCCAAGAGTTTGCAGGTAGTGGGCACACTGGCAGAGATACAAGAGAGGCGTGACACCATGCTCGAGTTAGAGCAAAAGCTTATCAATCTACAACAAGTATGCAGTCGTTTCATTATACCGAAAAGGATTCATTTCTGACAGTGCTAAAGATTTCATTGCTCGTTTACAAACACAGATGTTTTTGGACATGGCAGTGTTGGTAGATGCTCAAGGAGATCTACTCGATAACATTGAGACACAGGTCTAAATCACTCAAAAATATGAATAGGAAAAAGTATTTGTTCTTCTAGTTCATGTTGTTTAATTTGTGATGACTTTGTTCGTATCAGGTCACCAAATCAGTGTCTCATGTGGATAAGGCAAGGGAAACTCTACAAGAAGCCAAGAAACTACAGAAGAACACAAGGAAATACATGTGCATTGCCATCATCCTCCTACTTATTATTATTATAGTTGCAATTGGGGGAGTAATGAAGGGAGCAAGTAAATCTGCTTAAAAGAAAAGAAAAGGGGGAAAAAAAACACAAGTTCACTGTTTCTGAAATAGACAGATAATTTATCTGGTTTGTATCTTCTGGTTGTGTTCGATGTGCATTGATTCAAGATGTGTGGTTTAGCAATTGGTGTTGTCTTTGATTGGTGATGTATTAATTTGATTATTTCAGTTTGGATTGCAATTGATGAAGTTTATGCTCGAGGTAAACAACGAGTGAGAATTATTGAGAAAAAAAAAGAGAGGGTATTTGGAGATGTAGATATTTTTAAAAGAATAAACTTTTTAATTTGCCTAATGTATTTTTTTCAAAAATAATTAAAAAAAGGGACTACACTCTAATGAAAATAAGTAAAAAAAAAAAATCAAAAGGTGGTATTTTTATGTTGTTATTGCCAAAAGGGCACTTGTGTTGGAAAAATTATTAAAAAGATGTCCCATTCTAAATTTTCCTATTAAATTATCCCTTTTATCCTATCAATATAATATTGATATAATTGTTTTGGCTAAAAGTATCAGAACACAACTTTTTATGGATGAAATTGCTTTAACAATGTTAGAGTAGTTTTAAATTTAATTTTAAGTCGGACCAATTTTTATAAAAGTGTATAAGTTTTGACTACTAAGCAGTTTTCAGGAAAATGTTATTGAAGTAATTTTAACAAATATTAGAATTCTATTGATCAATACATATTAGAGTAATTTTTTAAGTGTATTAGAATAATCTTTATTAAAATTAATAATATTTTTACGGATGTAGTCAAATTGGTATTTGAATATTAGATTTGCTATAATAAATAAGGATCTATTTTTAATAAAATTAATGTTCTTAGAAAAAAATACTCTCTCGTCATGATTTATCCCTTAAGAGGGACGTTTGAGGTATACTACAACTAAAATTGCTATAACAATGAAAATCTTTTGATAAAAAATAATAATAATAATAAAGTGAGAAGTCTTTTTGATATTTTTTTAAACACAAAAATAACGAACACACTTTAATTTTTTTATCCATATCGTTGAAATAATTGAAAGCTTATTCCTTTTTCAAAAATTATCAAAATAGTATTTTATTTATAACTTTTTATCCAAAATATCATTGTTGCTTTATACATAACAACATTATTTTAGAATTGCTTTGTACAAAATCATTTCAATGTTATAGTATTTTGATCAAAATTGAGTTAAAACACTGTATTTCAGAGCATTTTTAATTAAAGTCGGGTCAAAATAGCTTTAAGATGGAGCTGTTTTGATCAAATTTCTCGGGTTTAGGATTTAGAGTTCAGGGTCTAAAGTGAAACTAAATTAAAATATATAGTGGAAAAAAGAATTCAACAGGGTTCCTATGAATTTTAATTGATCGTTGGTTTAAAACATTGTCCTTGATGCGTGATTTTTTCAAAATTGGAGAGTAGTTGATTTGAATGCAATCAGTACATTCACATTTCTTTGGTATCCACACAAATACAATCGTCATTTGTCTCACGAATACAATTAAAGAATTACATCACTCTTGACATAATGCTAACTACTATTTAAAGAAAGATCAAAAGATTTTATTTTTGATTGATGCAATCTTACATGATCTTATCAATAAAATCGTATTTATTGTTTAATTCCAAGTTATATTTAATATGATATTTTCTTTCTTATATTTTATAAAATGTAGACATTATTCCTCTTTGAAAAATGGATTAATTTATTAATCTAATAAGTTCGAACCTAATTAGATTAATCTAGTAATTCAATAAGATGTAATAAAATTATAAATCCAATGCGAACTATCAATGACATTGGAGCTATATTGGTCAAATAACTTTGGGCAAAAGAATTATAAGAGTGTCAATGCTGACCAAAGCAAGTTTAATGTTTTTATTTACTTCTGAAATATAAATTGAAGAAGGAAAGGAATTAAAAAATAGAAAAAAAATCCCTTAAAAAAAGAAAATTTGAAAAGAAAAAAAAATAATCTTGCATACTTTCACTGTGAGTAATTATGATGAGACTAATTTTGATTGTATGCAAGAATGCACATGGTTGGGAACGAAATCTCTCACTTTAATAATAAGGTTAATGTCATCGGAAAAAAATATAGAATTGTCAATATTTATGATTCCCTTCGGTTATTCCTATCGATAGAGAAGATAAATCGGAAATTCAAATAGTAAATATAAAAGAGAAGATCGATTGATAGTCTAAAGTCATGATCTCTTTTCGAAAATTGATCGTCCATTTAAAAATTATTCTTTTATATTTATCAACCAAGTGTCTCTCACTTTCGCAAACGATGAACGAAGAAAAGTTTGTTTTGCTCTATTTGAGTGAATACAAAATATTAAAAATAATAATTAGTGAATAGATTTTTTAAATTCGTTTGTCTATTTTTTTGACAATAAATAAATAAAAGAAAGAATAAATAATCCATCTCGCTTTCTAAGTAAACATGCATAAGGCGGAATACATAAAAAAATTTTAGCCATGAAATTATAGACGAAATATTGTTTTGATATTTTTTTAAAACGTGCATGAAAGATATGCTTTTTGCTTTTTGTCATTTTCTTTTGAAAAATTGTATTTTTTTTTTCAAAATAAATTTTACAATGCAAAGTTGTCAATTTATTTATTTTATTTCAATTTAAATTTTATTCCATTTGTACGCAATAATATTCATTCCGAACTTTTCTCAATATCGATTCTATAATATAGTATGTAAATAAAATAAATAAATAAATAAAATCCACATGAATATGAATCAGTCAAAAATGAATCTTACTCCAATTTACATTTTATTTTATTGAGGTAAAAAATGATAGCGCTCATGTAGAATACTCCTCAATATCAATTTCATATTAATATTAATATTGATAAGAAAAAAAAAATTACGATATTAATTTATAATCAATCATGACCCCTTTAAATTGGAGGAATTATTTTCTGGGATATATATATCAAATTGATCTTTATTTATTTTTATTAATATCAGAGTATCCAAATCTTCGATCCAACTAATTTTTGAGAGTAATCGATCTTGCTCCACGAATCTTCGGGACGTCTCGTCAACAACTGAGTTGGATAAAATCGAAGCCAAAGTAACAACTGAGTTGGATAAAATCGAAGCCAAAGTGGTCTCCATCGACCACTAAGGCTGCGTTGGTAATGACGACGACTACCTAATCGGTCGTACGATCGATCGATCGATCGGTTGGCGTCATCGCCGTCATGTCATATATCATCGCCGTCGATCCATTCTATCTCTTTCAGTAATTACATCAAACAAAAGAATGTAATGACCTTTGTAATCCAAGATTATATATAATTTTTATCCAAATATAGTAATGTAATCAAGATTACATTGCATTTCATTAAAACTTGGATTACATTACGTCCTACCAAACGCAGCCTAAAAGTAAATTAAAAAAGTATTCATAACTTTTGTACTATTCAATTCAAACTCCGTAGTTGCGATATTCCTGAATGATGATCAAATATTAAAATCATACTCCATTCGCCAGATAAATTTTTGGATCCCAAGGCCGTCAGAATAATTTTTTCTTAAATTCATTATCGAATAATATCGTAGCAAATAATCGAATTGTATTTTTCTGTGGAATATCTCTCCGTTTTTGTCGCTGCCATAAAAGAAAATTAATATTTACTCTTGTGATACATTTGATACATGATTTGGATTTACTAAATCAAGTCTTCACGGGGATGACGCATGGTAAAGACAGAATGTTATTTGTAGAATGGACTGGATTCGATGTCGAACAAGAGATCTAAAATTTTCTTTAATTTCAAATGGATCCCTTTATGTTCTATCATCGTATCAAGGGAATTTATCTTCCCTATGATTTATCTTTTTCTCATCGGTGCTACGAGACGAGTGATAAGGATAGCTAATTAACATATTCTCAATTTTGTAGGATTTACTAAATCAAGAAATATAATCGAGCAAAATACTTGGTCGCCTCCAATTTCAACCAGCCGTCACGCTGCAGCTCTGCTCGACCGTTGCTCAACTCGCCCCGCCGCAAACGCACCTCGATGCTCCCGCGAGTAAACCTTTGGTCGACTTTCCACCATCATCGGCCAGTTGAGGAATCCGAATGAACGATGGATATGATGTCCACGTAGCAGAAACATCGTACCTTATTGTCACTCCTCAGGTGCTCCGCACCAGTAAACCTAAACCCTAGAGAAGACGCTTCTAAAAGGTTCTAGAAACCATGGAGGTTTATTTACTCCCGCTCGGCCGCTGCCCGCTGCCATCCCTGGATACTCTGATCGCCTCTGTTGCCCGGAAATCCTACTCCGATCCTTTCTCGAGCCGACCATGTATCGCGCCGTCGCCTCCCTCGCCTCCAAAGCTAGGTAAGATTCATCTACGACAAAGAACTGAGTAAATATATACAACTTTCTCTGCTTACTTTTCTTGTCTCGTTCTTGGTTGGCCTTTTGGTTTTGTAGGGTTGCCCGAGGCGGCGGAAGCAGCGGCAGACAGGTAGGAAAGTTTCGATGCTTTTTATTTGGAATGTTTATTTTGAGCTGCGATCATGAGTGTCTGGTGTTTAAGGTGGAATGGATTTGTGTTCGTGTTTGTAGATTGGAAGTAGACTTGGTTGGAGCAGAAACTATGCCGCTAAGGATATAAGGTTCGGAGTTGAGGCTCGTGCTTTGATGCTCAAGGGTGTGGAAGATCTGGCGGATGCTGTGAAGGTGACTATGGGCCCAAAGGTATAGAATTCTTTTGTAGCTTGGTTTAAGCTAACAGCGATCACGGAGGGGATTGAACATTCTTTGTCTGATTATGCCTTTTCTTTTTTTTTCTTGTCGTGGTTTGACTGAACTAATTTGTGGCGTGTTTCTGTGCTTGCTGGCTCGAAGGGTCGTAATGTTGTTATTGAGCAAAGCTATGGCGCACCCAAAGTGACAAAGGACGGTGTAACTGTAGCAAAGAGCATTGAGTTTAATGATAAGATAAAGAATATGGGTGCCAGCCTTGTGAAACAGGTCGCCAATGCAACCAATGACGTTGCTGGTGATGGTAAGTCTTTCTCTCTTCGATGTAAAGTCTTTTGTTGACAAGATTTGCACTTTGGTGATTATATAGAATACTCAATGATAATGATATAACAGTTGGGCGACAGGTAATGTTCTTATCATGGTTCCTGGCTTTGATTTTTTTTTTGTCACATGGTTTCCATGTAAATGCTCGCCAGGAAAAAAATGTATTCGATCATGTCTTTTCCTTCTCTGGTAAGATAGATTTTGTTATGTCCTGTAGAAATGACGTTCTAAGGATTGTAGCATTGTCAGATCTTGATATTTGACTCTTTGTGGCATTAGTTGACTAGTTAAATGTAACATCTTCATTCAGAAAATAGCTCAAATGATTTCCATGCCATGCTGTTGCTACTCACGACACTTTTGTGTCTGTATCATCTCTTTGAGCTAATATCATTTTCTGAACGTATGCAGGAACAACTTGTGCTACCATCCTTACGCGTGCAATATTTGCTGAAGGATGTAAGTCAGTGGCTGCTGGAATGAATGCAATGGATTTGAGACGTGGCATAACAATGGCTGTTGATGCTGTTGTAACTTACTTGAAAAGCAGAGCTAGAAGGATTAGCACTTCTGAGGAGATAGCTCAGGTAATTGTTTCTGCATCATCTAGAATATCATAAAATTGACTACAGTGCTTTTTGTAATTGGAAATTATAGATTTACATTATTCCATTTTTGTGCGTAACAATGTGAACATTTGAGGTTGGTTCTGTTTCACAGGTTGGTACAATATCAGCCAATGGAGAAAGGGAGATTGGCGAACTAATTGCAAAAGCAATGGAGAAAGTTGGCAAGGAGGGAGTAATCACAGTCTCAGTAAGTCGCATTGCTTCTTATTCACTTTCGACATCTCTTTTTTTTTCCTTCACTTGAAGTAAGGGCTGTTAGGTACATATTTACATTCAAGGAGGGAGACAATTTGACTGCCACTTTAGAAATATCATGTTCTTTAATTTGAAATTATAATATGCTCTTAAATACCTGACGCAAATAATTGTTTGTATCTGCCTGTCATTGACACTGATCATCCTTCATTTACACACTTCAAATTGTATGCCCTTAAGTACGTTGATGAAAAGTTCAATTGTATGTTAAATTGAAATATTTTCATTTGAGGGGGACAGGTAGAGTAATGCATATGATACAATGATATAATGTAGTAACAAATCATATGTACCAACTATTTGGAGTTGGTTACATGGGCATATCATGTCATTCAGCGCTAGATTACTAGTATTATGATTTGAGTTTATGATTGTCATTTGTTAGCATTGATATGAGTCCTACTTTGTAGATTGATCTGGTTGTTTACAATATTCAAACGGATTTATATGTACATAAGATTCTAACTAAGTCGTGAGGCTTAACTATTGAATTTGTGTGTTTTTGCCAAACATCTCTAGTAATTTTTC
This sequence comes from Wurfbainia villosa, assembly GCA_025175895.1. Classification (NCBI taxonomy): domain Eukaryota; kingdom Viridiplantae; phylum Streptophyta; class Magnoliopsida; order Zingiberales; family Zingiberaceae; genus Wurfbainia; species Wurfbainia villosa. The sequence continues at coordinate 6,855,845 of CM045997.1, forward strand.
CTTTTCACCTCAGTTTTACCAAACACATTCTTAGCTGTCTCACAATGTTTTTTTTTCTCAACTTGTTCACTATTGCAAAAAGCTGTATTGGATGGATCCTTCTTAGACAGACTAGTCTTGATCTCAACTGAATAAAGATGTAGATAGGGCTCTAGAAATGTTGCATTTAGAGACAATGTAAAATGATTTCCTGTATTTTCAGTTGCAACTAATTTGAAATACATGGGTGGAGCGGGGAAGAAGGCTGTTCTGATGGGGAGACATGGGTCGTGCTTATGCTCATGTGATCTGACAGAAGCATAGGGGGGTGGTGGGGTGGGTAAGAAGGGTGTTCTGATGGGGAGACATGGGTGGTGCTTATGCTCATGTGATCTGACAGAAGCATTTGGAGGGGGAGGGGGGGGGGGGGGATATGATTTTTACAATTTAACCAGCCTGAAGTTAATTCTGACCCAATCAGCTGAATCCACTTGGTTCAGCCCACCTTGGTCCTAACTGATCAGTCCTTTTTAAATCTGATTCGAGCTTGTTCCAAGCCCAAATGTTCAGCAATAAACACTCTGCTAACCTGACAGCTTAGTAAGCGTAAGTTAAAAGTGCATTGGGAACTTGGTAAATGACCTATAATCTATGTAATTGTTCCTTTATATCCATGTGCTGAAAAGTAAACGGTGAAAAAAATAAATCACTTAAGAGGAAGTATGGAATCAATAATACTTGTTAGGAAACTGGATGGTCTGTCATTGTCTCCTTCACATATCAAAAGAACATTTCGCAAGTTCAGTTCGACAATGTTCTTGAAAAAAATGCATAGTTATATAGTAAAAAGTCAAAAAATCCGAAAAAAAATTTCAACATGAAATAAAATTCAAACCGATATTACTACTGGCTTTCTCTATCTCATTCATAGAGGTTCGATTTCATTCTGAATCCATTTATTTTTTTGGTACCCTATTATCATAATAATAGGTAGTAGTTGGATGAATTTTTATATTCTATATAAGACTCCATAAGTATAAGTAACGGAATTTTTCTGTCTTTCATTTTCTGCTAATTAATCAATTCGTTTATGCCTTAGAAATAAAATGGTTTCCATTTATTATCTTAGAGTGGTACATGAAGTTATATATTCTGTTGTTGGCTTTGGATCTTGATTGATAATTGGTTATATATATATGCTCATTAGCCTGACAATTTTTGTGCATTGGAAAAAACTAGTTATTTTGGAGTGTGCTAGTAACTGTTGGTTTCTTAGATCTTATACACGATTACCCTCGTTTCTTGGGTTTCTTTTTCTCTGTTTACCCAGTTTGTGTGCAGTTTAATTTTCTTTCACCAATAAACCTGCTGACATCTGTACTACGAAAATCATCTGAAATCTCATGGTGCTTTGTTAGGATGGAAAAACACTGTTAAATGAACTGGAAGTTGTTGAAGGGATGAAACTTGAACGAGGCTACATATCACCTTATTTCATTACTGACCAAAAAAGCCAAAAATGTGTAAGTGGCCTATCCTGATCATATCCACATAACATTTCTGTTATTGTTTAGTGAATTCATTTTGGAATTATCAGGAACTCGATGATCCTCTAATTTTGATACATGAGAAGAAAATTTCAAGTATTAATGCAATTGTCAAGGTGTTAGAATTGGCATTGAAGGTAAAGTATCCTGATTCAACATGTCTTTACAGGATATGATATCTACTCACATTTTTCTTTAATGTGCTCAGAGACAGAGACCTTTGCTAATTGTTGCCGAAGATGTAGAAAGTGATGCATTAGCAACTTTGATTCTAAATAAGCTACGTGCTGGAATTAAGGTCAAAATTTCATTTTAAACCACCTTCAGTCATTTATGAACGTAAATTTCTGGTCGCCTAGTGTTGGTTATTTCTGATGCTGATGCAGTTGTAATCATTCAGGTTTGTGCTATTAAGGCACCTGGTTTTGGGGAGAACAGGAAATCGAATCTGCAAGATCTTGCTACACTCACTGGGGGATCTGTTAGTATCAGCCTTGGTCAACAATTTGTTGTTTGGTAATGTTCTAATAAATTGTCTTCTTATATGCTGTAGCTCATAACAGAGGAACTAGGCCTGAACCTGGAGAAAGTGGAATTTGACTTGCTTGGCACATGCAAAAAGGTGAATCAATGCTTTTGTTTTTGTAGTTTTTTTGTCACTAGTTCAATTAGTCCTGTTTCTAGAGCAAGAAGAAATGGAGTTGATTGCATTAAGATGTACAGTTCTTTGAATTAATCTATTTACCACATCTATGGTTGTTTTACCTGTTTCCTTTGTATTAAATTTTTATACATATGTCGCCTTGTGCTATTTCCCTCCTTAAATTCATCTTTTTTAAAGCTGATTATGCTGGAAATGTATTGCCTTAAGCTGATATAAAAACGTTGATATTTTATAGGTAACAATCTCAAAAGACGACACTGTGATTCTTGATGGATCTGGGGACAAGAAAGCTATTGAAGAGAGATGTGAGCAGGTTGTTCCTTTAACCATTGAACCATGAGATGCCAGATTAAAGCTTGCATTTGTTAACTTAAATCTTCTTCTTTGTTGTAGATACGATCTGCTATTGAATTGAGCACATCAGATTATGACACAGAGAAATTGCAAGAGAGGTTGGCAAAACTTTCTGGTGGAGTTGCTGTGCTGAAGGTATGGATCATGTTCATGATGCTCAGATTGCAGTTAAATTCTCCTTGCTCTTCTTCTTAGCAAGCAGACAAACTATTCAAAACAGTTCTGTTTTCATAAACCTGAAAAGGGTCCATCCCGTCCATGCCATCTAAAAGTATATGTTTGTAATAATTGTCACTTATCTTTAACAGAAGCACAATCAACAATAGTTGCCATTTTTCTGTTGAGCTATTTTATGAGCTTACATTTTGCGTTTATATTTTCTTTGCAGATTGGAGGAGCTAGCGAAGCAGAAGTTGGTGAGAAAAAGGACAGGGTCACAGATGCTTTAAATGCAACGAAAGCTGCTGTTGAAGAGGGCATTGTAGCAGGTAATCCATGGATTTCAGCCATTCCCGGGGGAACATTCGACATCTTTTCCTCAAAATCTTATGCAACTAACAATTTGTCTTTGTTTTTTTTTCTTCAGGTGGTGGTGTTGCCCTTCTTTATGCATCCAAGGAGCTGGATAAGTTGGAGACTGCTAACTTTGATCAAAAGATTGGAGTCCAGATAATTCAGAATGCCTTAAAGGTTCTCGACTTTCAACTAGTGCTAAAGGTGGCGGTTTAGCTGTTATCTGATTGTTAACTCACCTGTACAAATCATTTTGTACTTGTGCAGGCACCAGTTCATGCAATCGCTTCTAATGCTGGAGCAGAGGGAGCCGTCGTCGTCGGCAAGCTCTTGGAACAAAATGACCTTGACCTTGGTTATGATGCAGCCAAAGGTCAGTTTATTCCCATGGAGTTTCTTACTCAAATTCTGCACTGCTACCTAAACATCAAACTTTCTTCTGTATCCAGGTGAGTACGTCGACATGGTGAAATCCGGTATTATCGACCCATTGAAGGTGATCAGAACTGCATTGGTAGATGCAGCAAGGTATGTAGGATCTGTTTGTCACCACTTAGTTTTTATTTTTGCCCCCTTCAACAAGAAGCAACATTTGACGAATTAATAATGCAAGCATTGCTACTGATTGCAGTGTCTCCTCTTTGATGACCACCACCGAGGCTGTGGTGGTGGAACTACCCAAGGACGAGAAGGATGCACCTGCAATGGGCGGTGGCATGGGCGGAATGGACTTCTGATTTCATTTCTTTGAGAAGGCTGGGTTAGGATCTTGCTTCCGAGTCTTTTCTTTCATTTTGTAGTTGAGGCTTTTAGTCTTAATGGTGGGATCCAGGCGGTGAAATTTTGTTCCTTCTGTGATTGTTGCGGAACCCTGTATGCAAATTGAATTTCTGTTTAGGATAATGATAAGACATTTAAAGATTTGCTGATTTCTGAATTTAAGATTCATATATGGTTAGTATGAAATAAATTCTCGTAATAATCATATTATGAAACGAAAATACCTTCAATTTATGTTCGGCCTAACTTATTTGATCTGGCCTGACTGCTGATGATGGTTACAAACGATGTGTTTCTCCGAAAGATTGCAATTGGGAGTATGTTCCGTGAGAAAGGTAAATTATAAAGGATTTTATGAGTTTTAATGTGGTAATCAAAATGTGGTCTCTATTGATTTGTTTTATAGTGTAAAAGATTGGAATCTGTTAATCTAATTTTATTGATTTGTCTCATTATCATTATGAGAGAGGTCAATCATGGAGTTTATTTTTGATGCGATTGATCAAAATAAAAAAGAATTATTCAAAGAGGAATTTTAAATCCTTCTTCGAAATCAATAGATCATGAGCAAAGGTTGTTGCGATTAGACTTGGTCACGGTTCGGATATGGTTCGGGTCCGGGTCGAAATCGTCGGGTCCGGGTTGACAAAATATCGACCCTTAACTAGCCCGCTCGTGGTCGGTTACGATCCGGATTGTGGAATCGCCGGTTCGGGTCGGGTCCGATTCGATTAATCGTCATCTTAGTTAAATAAATAAAAAATTAAAGAATGATGTAAATAATTAAAATAAAAAAAATTACACAATTAAACTTATAAAAATTCTATCAAATATTTCATTATCTCAATAAAAAATATATTACATCTTACACTTAAATAAAAAAATCTATTACAATAAAAAAATTAAATACATTTCAATTTTCATTATATTTAATTGATAGTATTTCTCCGTCGTCGTAGTTCTGGATGTTTCTTCTGTTTCGTCTTGGTCTTCTTCGTCACTTTTAATATGTTGGATTCGACTTGTAGCTTTTGACCAATCATTGAGTAAACATTGCGCTTCCAAATTTTCCGACCTTAAGCTAGAACGTCTCTCGTCTAATGTATTTCCTCCGATACTAAAAGTTTGTTCCACTGCAACTGTTGAAACTGGACAAGCTAAAATTTCTTTTGCCATTATAGATAAGATTGAAAATATTTGAGTTCTTTGCGACCACCATTTTAGAATGTCGAAACTTTCTTCATCTGCATCACTAAAATCAAAAGAAGTGGTAAAATAATTCTCAAGTTCTTAACTGGAACTTGAGGATCCTCGTGGACGTTTAGTCCGTTGCCTTAATAACAATTGTGCTTTAGTGAGTTTAGAAGTAATAATACTAGTTGTAGTAGATTGATGTATTTCATGTTCAATAGTTTGTTTACCATATTTAATGTTATATTCATTATAAATATCATGTAAATGAGTTTTAATATTAAACAAAATCAAAGAAATACGAGGAACAGTTTCGGTAATAAAGCTTAAAGATTCATAATATAATGCTAACATATCTTGCAAACCATCTAATTTAAGTCTAAGATCTAAAACAAAAGCACATAAAAATATTTCAGGAATATTTAAGAAATATTTTTCCCATTTTTCTTTCATTACATAAATACATTGAGATAAATAAGTATCATTTGATTGAATATGTTCATTAAAAATACATCGCAATATTACAACAATGTATTAAAACTAAATGTGAAGTTGGATAATAAACACCTGATAATTGGTCACTAACATCACTAAAAACTTTTAAAATTTCACAAATACTAGTGCATATATTCTATTGATTTGAAAACAAATAAATATCACGTGATTGAACATGTTGATGAAAAAACATACATAATAAATCTTTGTATTCAAAAGTAGATAACAACAATTTATAAGTAGAATTCTAATGAGTTGGAACGTCACGTGCAAACCGTTTAGGCTTCATACCATTTATTTTACAAAATTTTCTCCATTTTTTCATAACTTAAGGATGTGTCCATAAATAATGAATTGCACTCATAATTGGTTGAATATGTGATCCTAAATTTTTAAATCCATCTTGAACACACAAATTTAAAATGTGACATGTACACCTAATATGCAAAAATCTTCCACCTATTAATAGTTTACATATATCAATAAGTTCACTAATACTAGAGGTATTTACACTAGCATTATCAAAAGAAATTTAAAAAACTTTAGAAGTTAGACCATATTCTTTTAAAATAACAAAAATAAGTTGTGAAATATTTTGTGCTGTGTGTGTTTCGTTAAAACATCTATATGTTAGCAATCTTTTTTGAATGTCCCAATTATTATCAATCCAATGACAAGTAATACCCATATATAAACAACTTTGCCAATGATCACTCTAAATATCGGAACACAAAGAAACTTTACTGTTTAAACTAGAAAATTCTTTAATCAATTCTTTTTTTTTGTTCTAAGACTAATTTTAAAAGTGTGCGTTTTAGAGTATTTCTTGGGATACGTTTAATAGAAAGATTTGCACTTATAGAAAGTCAATTTTCAAAAGATAATTTATCACTAAAACTAAAAGAAAGTTGTTTAATTGCACAAAATTTAGCAGTTTCTTCTCTAAATCTAGTTTCGTCAAATTTAAAGAGTTTAGATTCGTTACCCTAACCCGATTGAGAAGAGAATGTCGGAATTTGAGTTTGAGAACGATCAATACCAATTTCCACCGGATGATTTCTCTTCACATGTCGAGTAAGGGTTCCGTAACCTCCTCCTTGTTGAAATTTGTAACATTTCGAACAATATTTGCATTTTGCTTGTATATCACCGGAAGAGAGCGTTACTTTTTCAAAATGTTTGGTGAAGATATCGGATACGGGGCGAGACACTCGAGTTGGTCTCGTAGCTGTAGAACCCGCCATCGTACTGGATGTATTGCTCATATTTTCTTGACTTTGATGATGATGACGATTTGAAATTCATCACCGGAATATCAAGATCATAGTCGCCGATATCGAATTGAGGTGAATCGCGCCTTGCTCGAACTTCGAACTCGGCGGTGGTGGCATTATGCTCTTTCCTTTCGCCACGCACCCTTACGACTTGATCCGGCTCCAGACATTTGTAAAAATATGACTTGAGACTTGAAAACAAATGAGGGAATGAGAATTAGAGAAGAGAAGTTGTGATTTGTAAAAAAATGAAAAGGAGTGGAGGTGTATTTATAGGGGAAAAAAAATATAAAATAATAATAAAAAAATCCGCGCGAAATCGTGGCGTCGTTTTTTAAAAAAGCGATCGACCACGCGGTCGGTCCGACCGACCGGGAGGTCACTCGTTGCACCACAAGTTGATCATCAACGGTCACGAAATCATGGCCATTAATTTTTATTTTTTTAAATCCATTCGAATTTTCGGTTCGATTTTTAAAAAATGCCGGACCGCTAATAAGTGAGTTGATCCGCAGTCCGGTCAAATCCATTGACCGATTACCTTGGCCGGGTCTAGTTGCGAATGAGACAATTCATATGGGTTGGTGCGTGGAAAAATGTTCGCTTTAATTTTTAAGTATTCATAATTCAATTTTATAAAACTTTTTTTAAAATAGGATGATAAACTAGATATTTTCTGTTATACCTCAACGATCAATAAAAAATTTCAAACAATCATTCTTAAGACATAAACTTAGATAATTAGTGGCAGTAAAAAATAATAATAAAAAAAAGGAACTGTTGGTTTAAACATTTGAAAGCTTTAGATTCGTTTCTCCATAGGTTTTTCAAAAGTTTTAAAATGAAATAATTTTAATTTTTCTTTTTAAAAATACTTATGTAAATTGGTGGGCACCGTTCATAATAAGTTTAATCAAAATTACTTAAATATTAATTAGCATATTTTAGCATTGGTCGAACTGCTTTAATATTAATTAAAATTAATTTAATGTTAATCAAAGCTTTAAAAAAATGCTTTAATAACAATTAAATATTAAAAATAATATTATTAACTAAATTTAAAATAATTTTAAGTTTTTATTAATATTGGTGTCATTTTAATTAGTATTGAAGTTTCTTTAGTTAGAGCTACTTTGGATATCAGTCGAGCAATAAAAATAATTTAGAAAGATAATCTAGGATGATTGTGTTATTTAACAATTTATATGGGGCGAAATGAAAACGCAAGCGGTGGTAAAACAGAAATTTCGACAGATTAGTGGAGAATGATTCATCTGGGGACCAGATGGATCAAATCTATCGGTTTTCGTGGATCGGACGGTTGTCTCGCAGCCAAATTCCGTCTGCCAAATTCACGCTTATGTTATTGCCAACAGCCACCGCCTCCCAAAGTTTGTTTCCCGAGCGTCTCTCTCTCCTCTCTTCACCATTCCCATCCATCTCGGCGCCGGTGAGGAATCTCAATCTCCATTTCTGTGCTTCGATCAGTTGTCTTGATAGGTCTCACTTTATTGAAATGGTAGATTAGTTTTTCCCTTGCTGCTGCGGTGGCGGCAGCGACGACGACTAGATCGGGCCCGATCCAACCATGACGCTTGCTACTCAATTGGTCCGTCACTCGCGCAAGGTTGTGCGTCTCTACTGATTTATTCTTTTTACGCAACGGTGAAAAACCGGGTTTTGTGTTCCTAAAAAAACAGGCATTTTTTTTTTGGAAATTAATGCATCTTGCCATTTTTTTTAGATATGCACTTTTTTATTCCATTTTTTTTTATCATCAATCATATGCCAGAACTCTGTCTTACAAATTTTGGCGTTTAGATCGAATTGAGGATAATTTATTTTTGTTGTTGGAGTTTTAAGTGAAAAAGTTTCTTTTTTGTCTATTGTTACTGGAGTACCTTAATTTGAACTGCCTCTATGCGATAAGACGATTTTGTCATGAAACTCCTTTGTCGATTTTTTTATGAAAAAAATATCTATTTAATACATTGTGAAGAAGGTATGCAAACTGGCAACTTTGTTTAAGTTGATTTGAGGAAACTTGAAGATGCTGGAACGCAGTTCTTATTAGTTACGTTGATCCATATTCATTGTCGTATTTTATTCAGTGTTACAAAATACAAAATGGTTTCTACATAGGGATGTTGCAAATTCATGATGGACCTTCTGTTCCTCAATGTTGTTTGTGATTACATTGTAGAATCCTATGAACCTGGATATGCTTGGCTCATATTACAGGATATTCTTCACCATCTTGCTTGATGATTCATATACTTTTGTATCTGATATTTCAGTTAAAGGGTGCTCAAAATATTATACTGAAGGAGCCTGTTATTCTTGGACGTCCTTTCTCTAAAGGTACTTGCCCTACTGTTGGGACAGTAAGAATATTGATTATCTGCTTGAATATGCACTCCTCCTCACTCATGCATACAAATGTTCCTATTATTCTCTTTATTTATTTATTTTTCTATTTTGCATAATGACATAGGACATCGATACTGATAAATGTGCTGCACACTGTTTATTCTGTCCAGAAATCATTTCATCTGCAAACAGATGAATATAAGGTTGATTTATCATTTGAATTAGGGGATTGAAAAGGCTTTTAAACTGTTATTATGAGATCTCTCATAATACAATTATTGATCGTATTTTAATTGTACTCTGATATCTGTTCCAAATTATTGATTGCTTCCCTTATTGTTTTATCCATTTGCCACATTTTTGTACTTTTTAACTTCATAACAGACTCTAAAATGGTTGATTGTACTGTTAATATCTATGTAGTTCATGCTTTCTATTTATTTGCTGTGGGTTTAACTTGCAAATAAATCATACCATGTCTCTGTAGAAACCTGACAAAAGAGGAGGGTCAAAATCCTTCATTGAAATTTTATAATAGTTGCGAAACAAGAAAAATATAAAATATAGGATGTGAGCCTCCAATATTCGGGCAATTATTTATGCTATGCAATTGGAATGATTTATTTTGGAAATTTACAATTACTTGCATGAACTAATTGCTGCTGCACTTTTTTTTTTAAAATATCAATTAGGATAAATTTCAAAGTATTTATGATTATTCTTCTTTCTATTTTCCAGATATATCAAGGAGTTATAATGGTGCTGATGGAAAATATCTAGATTTGAAGCCTTATGAATTTTGCTCTAAAAGCAGCAATGCCATTGGTGAAAGTGAAAGAAATGTACTGATGTCAAATCATTAAGGAGCTGCAGATGAGTTTTGTTCTTGTAATCTATGTTCCAAAGCATGACATAATTTCATCTACTATTTGTTCAGGCATTTTCTTCAGAATTACTTGGGACTAACCATTCCAGAAAAGGACCTGCCAAGAGTCTTCCTTTTTTTGGCATGAGATTCAACCATACTTTTTCCTAGTATGTCTTGACATTTATTTTGTTTCGCAGCATATAAGCTGATTTGTAAGCAATTTTCTATGCCTCAGTATGCAGGTCACTCCCAGGAGACTTTTCTCAACCAATTCAGGTTTCTGCTTTATTTCCTCATTCCATATTGTTTCTTTATGAAATGCTATATTAATTGTTAGTGATGATCGACGAGTTAAGAAAATAGAATTTTTGTATGCTTCTCCTGTTTGCACAAGGCTGCATAATGTAGGTTATTTATGCACAATGATATGTTTTGTGCATGTGGTATGGATTTAGTACTCAACACTCTTTTGGCTCTTTGAAACTTGATATTGGCTTCCTCATGGATGGTTATTATTTAGTTATTGTAAAATTGTTATGCAGTATGGCCTTGTCATGGCCAGTTGACTTTTTAACAGTATTTGGTTAACAATAATATCTATTGCAGTTCGCTAGGTGTAGTGCTTTGCCCTTGTCACGATCAACTCTTTATGCTAACGTGTGTATGCTTTGCTGTAGATAGTAATTCTTATATCTGACCATTTACAATTTTAGAGTAGTTGTATTTGTGGACAATTTTTCTATAGTAATGTGATACAATTTGTTTTAAACCATATATTTGACGTACAATTTTTTATACCATTCTTCATGAGTGTTCAACTTAAGTCAATTGGCTTAGCTTTTATTGTGCCTAAGGACACATTATAACATGAAAGAACTGAATTAAACTTAGACATCTACCATTTCACCAAATTAATTGCAATGCTGAAATTTCTGAGTTGGCTGATTGGGGTTGGAATAAACAACTTTGCGAACATGCTTTTTTGTTCTGCTTATGTATACTTTTTTCACTTTGTTGGTAGAGTTAACTAGTTAAGTGCTAGCCACCTTCTAACAATCATATATCACTGTGCACTTGAATCATTATTTTTATTTCATTCTATTGCTAGATTTACCACCACACCAGACAATTGGGATGCCATCACTTTCACCCACCATGACTGAGGTTTATTATCCATGTGTACATCAAACATCAGTTCTACTATTTGTACGACTCCTAGTGCAGTTACTTGTTCTATGCTCTCTCCCTTATAGGGCAACATTGCAAGGTGGCTAAAGAAAGAAGGTGACAAAGTTTCTCCAGGTGAAGTTCTCTGCGAGGTGGAAACTGTAAGTTGAGATGACATCCAATAACACACCTGCCTTTTCACATTATAACATATTAACTAATTTCGTTCATTTGTAACTATGTCAAATATTCATTAGGACAAGGCCACAGTGGAAATGGAGTGCATGGAAGAAGGATATCTTGCCAAGATAATACATGGAGACGGGTCTAAAGAGATAAAAGTTGGTGAGGTAATTACATACATGATGCACATTCATCTTTTACCCAATACCAGTCTCATGAAAGGTTTAAAATTTCAACCTGTATCGAGGTTTCAGTTCGCGATCGGAACGATTCGGTTTTGATATCATATCGTATCGTATCGATAAATTTCGATAATTTTTAAATATATAAATTAAAAATAAAAAATTTAACTTAAATATTAAAAATTAAAAAAATGATTACAAAAAGAAAAAATACCAAAAAAGTAATTATAATAATAAAATTAATTTAGTTAATTTCGATTAAATAGGATTAAAAAATAAAATAAATTTTAATAATAATAAAATTATTATTTATAATATATAAATTAATAAAATAAATTTTGAAATAATAAAATAATTTTATTAAATTTTAATTGATTTTATCTAACCTATAGTTTGAACGTTGATTGACGTTTTTTTTCCTACGTTGTTCACGACTGTACTAACCCTGCGGTCTCACGGAGGCCATGCGCGAGGCTGCCAACAACCGTCAAGATCCCATGCGAGGCTGCTTGCGGCCATCGAACCCTGAGTGAGTTGCTCGCGGTCCTCACAGCCTCGCGTAGGCCCCCGTGGCCGCTACGACCTTGCTGCTACCTCGCATAGGCCGTGTGCGGCCGTCGACGGAAATCGTGGCCTTGCGCAAGGCTATCGGTGGTTGTTGCGCCCTGCGCGCGGTTGCTCATAGTTGTACGCGAGGCCGTAGGCGGCCATCGTAGGCTCGCGTGAGGTTGCCAAGGCTTCGGGCGAGGCCCTTGCTATCCTGTGGAGGCCGCTGCGGCCACACCTCCGATACTACCTTGTATCGGTGTTGGACAACGGACGAAACGGTAAATTCTGCCCGTATCGCTCGGCACGGATCGAAATTTAAATCCTTGTTCTCATGCTCTTCCTTTTAGTTCATGAGGTTTTCATTTCCAGTTAGCTTTGGAGGGAAATTTTGTATTCATCTTTTCGTTGTCTTGATTTTGTGATACTTGTTCCTGTTACTACCTTCAGCATATCTATGTTGTTGGTCTTGTTGAATAAGAAACCCTTGGGCATGTGATGGATGTCTATATTGTTATTTTTGTACTGAATCTTAACCAATATTGTGGATATGTTGAATATCGTTACTAATATTTCATTTAGAGATCACTTATTTGTTTCTGAGTGTGTGAGCTCATGTTTCACCAAAGTCTGCATGTGTCATTGAAGCAACTTGAATCTGTTAAACTCGTAACAACTAATTCCATATTGTCCGTACCTGTTTGCTCAAGTTCATTTACCTGACTGGATCACTGGAGAGGTTGGCTAGATTGGATCAAAATCACAAGAAGCATGTTGGATCTCTAGGTGAAGTTGCTAAGACTAATATAACTGTTGCATCACAATTGGATCATGCAGGAAAAGTACATTGTTATGCAACTGATAGTTCTCAAATATCACCAATGTACTGTTTATAGTTTAGTTGTTTTATTACTATTTATCTAGTTATTTTCATCTTCCAAATTTTGTAACCTGAATCTTTTTTTTATATTGTTTGCTTCCTGCAGCGACTAGGAGTTTAAACATCTTACATTATTGATATTGATCGAGTTTGTAGATTTTTTCAGATGATAATGAAGTTTTTGAATAAAATAAAAGCTCTGCCATAACTTGTTAGGTTATAAAAAACCTTCACTATATTATAGATTATGGTCGGCTAACACTTTATGCTATAGCGATTGGTTCAGTTTAAAGAGATTTTTGGTGAACTGCCTGTAAACTGTAATGAGGACGTGCTGTTTGAATATATGAAGCACATGAAGTATTTTTTTCATTTCATTCAAGTGGCCTGAGTACCTTCACAATTTGCATCAAATATTCTCTGATTCTTATTATAATTTATTTTGATACAAGATATTACTTTTATTTTTTATGAATTTTGAATAATCTGCCATCAGACCATTGCTATAACTGTGGAGGAAGAGGGAGATATTGAGAAATTTAAAGATTACAAGGTTTCTGAATCTGCTGCTCCTACTGAAGTTCAGCCACCATCTGAACCTGCACAATCTAAAAAGGAGGAAGCCCCTACCAAAACCGATGAACCAAAAGCTGCAAAGACTGATGAAGTTTCTCATCATGAACACCGGATCTTCTCTAGTCCCCGTGCAAGAAAGTTGGCAGAGGACAACAATGTGAGATGATCATTCCTAAATTATTTTTGGTATTTGATATTTATAAAATGTGCATATAGTTTGTTCTCTTCTAAAGGACATCATATCTCTTGTTTCCTTTGTGCAGGTATCTCTTTCGAGCATTAAAGGTACTGGCCCTGATGGTAGGATTTTGAAGGCTGATGTTGAAGATTACTTGGGTACATTTTTCTAGCCCTTTCTTTCACTTTCTAACCCTTTGTTTTATGAAAATTTCCTTGGCGAGATATTATTGTCTATTACTCATTTGGGATCCTTGATAAGCAATATTCTAAATCTATCAGCAGTAGACCTAGCTTGATGTCGTTCAAAATTTGGGTGTAACTTTTAGGGTTGTCATTTTTCTAAGAAAAAGTTTGGTATAGTTTAGAGGATAAGTTAGGCCTTATCTTAAGAAATTTGGTCTCCGTTGTAGTTTATAGAAAGCTACAGATCTCCATATAATGAATATTCTTCAAGTTATCCTCTTCATGAGCTTTTGAGAGTTTGAAATTGTTCTCTGGTGCAAAAAGGGTTGCCCTCCCCCCAAGGGCCCCTTTCGTCGGTCCCACAACGAAGAGAGGGAATTAATTGTGGGTGGTCTTTGACCTCGACGCGTTGACCAATGCAGTGGAGGATAGACACCCCGATTGGTATTTCCACCCAACAACGGGGATTGACCCTTGCTCTCTGGTACAAGTCTGCACCGCGCTAACCAATGCGTCATCCCCGTGGGGGCGAGTTTGAAATTGTTCTCGGTGCTACATCAAGTGGCGGCAAAATGTTTTTATGCTTCATTAATTGTGATACTAGGAAGCAACATATTTAATGTAGCAGTAGTGATGAGAATGGTAAGATGAATAAAGCTACTAGAAAGATAAAAAAAAATAAAATTTAACATATGATAAAATGAAAAAAAGTAAGTTGAGATTGTATGGATATGCTCATGACTCTAGCTAGAAATGTCAAATCTATTATAGATGAAGGGGGAACTAAACAAAACATTAAGCAATATAAAAACAAATATTTTAGGAATTCAAAATTTGAAATTTGGAGCTTAAATAAATTTATGGCGTAGAAGGGTCCATATAGTCGACTCCACCTAGTAGGATAAGTCTTGGTTGTTGTTGGTTGTTGTAAATACCTAAAATAAATTTATTTTTAGTTACTTTTGAATTTTAAATTGATTATAAGTTCTAGTATTCATTTAATGTAATTTAATGCTTGCCTAATGAGAAAATTACATGTCTCCCCTCAACTTAGTAATATAAAAGGCCCTCTCCGTCTTCCATGGTGGAGTCATCACTATGGAAAGAGGTGAGTTATTTTCAAACTTGAGGTAGGTTCTTTTCCATTCCCCTTTCGGTAAGTATATTTCTTTATTCATCAGTGTCTTCATGATTTCTTGCGATTGATGTTTATTATTGATTTGAGATGAAATATCTACTAATCAGTGAGAATTTAATATTTAAATCGCTTGACGATTATTAGATCATGATTTTAGTATGCTGGACTAAGTTCCAGATTTCTGTATTGATTTACTTACTCCTATCTACTTAAAACATTTACAGACCTTATATTTTATCTAAGTTTTCGCTCACCACCTTTGTAATAAAATCCCTATAATCTGAACAACTACTGATTGTTTATGATAGGATCAATTATTTGAATTTATATAAACAATCGATCATCACTTTTTACAATTTTAATGGTCAACAGTTGACTTCAATCAATGCCATGAAAAGATTAATTTATAATCATTTTATCAAATTTAGTCTTCCTAACCTAATTTTAAACCATGATTTGTAATGAGCAGATCTAAATACTTATTTTTTGGGGTTTTTATTCTTGATAATACTGACCTGCAATTCAAATTATTTTTGGATCTTGATGGAAACCCATGTAAACTTCAAATACAGAATGAAGTCTTGGTGTATTCAATTTCATTTGTTCTTGATAGTTGACCTAGAGTTTATTAAATAATATTTTATTAAGGTTAAAATGGAGGAGAATCTGACCAAGAAAAGGTTGTTTTAGGGTACTTGATTAATATGTTATGACTTTGACCATGGTCATCTATCTTTCGCTCAAAGCAAAAACTTGATTGATGCATGGACTTAGACCTAGTAACTAATAATAGAGTTATTGGTTTAGACTCTACCAATGAGGTATTGATACAGTTTAAGATATATTGTCTTTCTTGATCAATTTAATCACAATCTGTTAAAAGATTTTGATGGATGGTCACCTAGTTATTTTGCTTGGGATTTGGAGTCGCATTTTAGTTACACAGTACATTTGTAAGGGCATAGTGTTAAATTGTTATTGATTTATATTATAGCTAAAGCGCTTAAGGTATTATTTAATATCTAATATGAAGTTGTTTGGCATGGTACTCACTGATTCATCAAATGGATTGTTTGACTAAATATGATTGGAATGGTGATTATGAATTAGAGATCAATGTATCATAAAGTGGACCTCTCTACTATCTATAAGAACATACCAACTGTTGGATTAAGCATCTAGCTTAGTCCTTTTAAGATTTAAGTAAATTTGGATCTTGTTGGGATGATCAAACCTTAAATTTACTTTATAAGAATGCTGGTTTAAGCTATACATGTTGTGATTCAATCAGAATGTCCTAGAACATAATAAAGTTATACTTTAAGTTATATCTATGACCATAATCATAATATATTTGGTGCAAAAAAAAAACAATTTTGAATCATAGATAATAGAATTAAACCAATACTCATATTACTCTTAGTTGGCCTTGTACTCATATTCTTCAAAATAAAAGAATCATAGAATCAAATTTCAAACTAACTGTTGAGTCTATTCTGGTATAGGTAATTATGCCTAATCGACCAAGTGATGAAGTTGTCAATGCCGTAGTCATATGTTCGCTTGAACCTAACTTTAATCTTCATTGTGTTTTCTTGATCTAAGCTTGATCTAGACTTTAGTTCAACACCCTTATCTTTTGTTGTTCGTGTTAACTGATATTAACTTAATTAGTGATATTATTTGGAATTTTGATTATTGATGAACTTGTCAATATGTTTTAAGTTTTTTTTGCATATTTCTTTGGTAATGGAATAAAAATATCTACATTTGATTGGATGTAGCATCTCAAGCAAAGGGTGCCCCTGCACCTGTGAAGGCAAAGGAATCCATAGGTGCTCAATTGTTAGGTTATGTGGACATTCCAAATTCACAGATAAGAAAAGTAACTTAACCTGTCTTATGATCTTTTCACCCAGTTGGGTTGCAGTCGTATTTTTATTACGACAATATAATTCTGCAGGTTACAGCTTCTCGCTTGCTTCTCTCCAAACAAACTATTCCTCATTATTATTTAACAGTTGACACCCGTGTTGACAAACTTATAGAGTGAGTATTTGCTTGCTAATACACTGATGTACAGAGTGCATTAGTGTAATCTGTTCAAGTTCAGAGCACATATCAAGATATGTCCGAGGTATGAATTATTCACTATTTCTTCAGATTGCGGAAAGAACTTAATTCTCTCCAAGAGGTTTCTGGTGGTAAAAGACTATCAATCAATGACCTTGTCATAAAGGTTTCTATTTAAAACTCATGTTTGATATTGTTATTGGAATTATTTATATGTCATTAGTTTTTTAGTGTTGCTCTATGGTGACTTCTTAGGATTTTTTGGAAATTTACAATTGCTAACTCCATTTATAATAATTGATTTCTCATTGCTTGATAGCCAATGTTGCTTTGAGTTTATTTAAATCCGAGCTTCGTGCACTGGGCTACCTTTTATTCTTGATTATCTACCTTCTTGGTTTAATTATACACTCATATGATTATCTACCTTTGTGCACTCATGCTGTTTCCGCATAGGAATTTTGGATCTTTCCTGTTACATTTAGGAACCTTTGGTTTATTGATACTTTGCTCTATAGTCTATAATCTCGATTCTTGATACTCCTTCCTGTATAACAGTATTGTCATGCCTTGTTATACCAGACCTATTTCTATCATTCTTGGTTGCCATAAGCTTACCACATGACTTTTGACATCATGTATTTGTTACATGGTTAATGCTGGACAAAGGGAAAGTTAATGGAATATTTCTTATCTAACATAATATCTTGTACTTTTACATCTCTTAACCTTGACATCTTTATCTTCATAATACTATCTAACATAATATCTTTTACGTTTTCATTATCTCAAAATTTAAAGCTTGTATTGCCTATTTCTCTAGCTTTTCTCCTACTCAATTAATTTCCTACAATCATAATATGATAAATTTTCTCCTAAACATGGCATCTACTAATTTTAGTTATTTCATGTTGCTAACTTTAGTCTATAATAGTGGACTAGCTTCTTTCCTGCATTGCCCTACACATGGCATCTACTAATTTCAGTCAACTTCCAAAGCGAAAGTTACTATTCATTTTCTTCATCTAAGTTCTGGGTATTGCTGAATGAATTTTCTGTATTGTGGATATGGATATTCTTAACACAATAGATATTTGAAGATCTTATGTACCATCTTGATGTATTATATCTAATTACTCTTGATTTTTATTCTGGAAACTGAGAAATATCAGTGGAGTATTACTGGCATCCCTATCATTGTTTAAAACAATATATGCACTTTGACATGCCAAATCATTAAAATACGTTGTCTACTCGCCTATTCTTTTATCAAAATGGTCTTAACATTGACTTATCAAATAGTCATGCCAATGACTTTGTCAAGTACATAAGTAGAGTTTTCATTAGTTTGTACAATAAAATTCACTTGTGAGGCATGTGGATGTAGTTAGGAGCGTAAAGAGTTATTGAATTTTGGAAAAGTGCTACTGGTTCAAAAGTAATTTTATTATGGGATAATTTTTGACCTAAACCATTACCCAATTTTTGAGGAAAAACTGATGGGTTGTAAGATCAGGCGGGCTTTCACAGGAAGTTGGATTTCAACTTCTTTTTTTCATGTTTTTATAGAATGCCATATGTTGGTTTTCAATAGATTCTGGACGACAATATAGAATATGTTTGCATCTGAATTACTTCTAAACACAGGCAACTGCTTTGGCTCTTCGCAAAGTTCCTCAGTGTAACAGCTCCTGGATGAATGACTTCATACGACAGTATGCCTTTTTGAGTTTCATTTTCCCTTTTTAAAGAATCTATGTTACTGTTCAAATGAGTTATATTTAATTTGTCCGAGCTTCTTGTTCTCGATGCAGGTACCACAATGTTAACATCAATGTTGCGGTTCAAACAGATAACGGGTTGTTTGTTCCAGTCATCAAGGTTTTAATTTCTAGGAAATTTGATTTAAGCTCATCATCGTGTAGCATCTTTAGTATTTTACGAACAAATTATACAGGATGCAGACAAGAAGGGACTGGCAACAATTGCAGAGGAAGTGAAAGTGTTGGCTCAGAAGGCAAAAGAAAATAGCTTGAAACCAGAAGACTATGAGGTAGTTGCTACACAAGCCTTGAGTTTCGATACAGTATTTTCTGTCCACTAACTCGGTCGACGAGATGACTTTGCAGGGCGGTACATTTACGGTTTCAAATCTGGGAGGCCCTTTTGGTATCAAACAGTTCTGTGCCATCATCAATCCCCCCCAATCAGCCATTTTGGCTGTTGGATCTGGTACAGCCCTGCGCTTTCAAAATGAAAATATATTTCTCAGCCATCTTTAATACTCCATTTTTGTTCTTAAATTGTTCTTGACGGAGCAGCTGAGAGACGAGTGCTTCCGGGCAGCGCGCCTGACCAATTTGAATTTGGCAACTTCATGTCTGTCACATTGAGTTGCGATCACCGAGTGATTGATGGTTTGTGCTACCATCTTGCATCCATCTTGTTAAATGAAACATTGCTGAATTCGACTGCAAATTCTCAATATTCAAATTTGTCCATGGCAGGCGCTGTAGGCGCGGAGTGGTTGGGAGCTTTCAAAAGCTACATTGAGAATCCACAATCCATGTTGCTGTGAAGCAAATCTGAGTGGAGCATGCTCGTAGGATTCGACAGAGAGGGCTCCAGACGCTCTCCAGTTTTTTGTTTATTCCCTTCCCTTCAAAATGGTCGGTATGAATCAACTAGGCCTTTTTTTTTTAAATGACAACCTGTTAATTATTGAACTTTTAAAAGGTTGTGAGATTTTTTTCAAGAAGAAAAATCAACTGAAAATCTATCGAAACCACACATAGTGGTCGACCACAACTTGCTCATGCTCAGTTCCATGAGCTGTTCTTGTGACTTTACTTCATTTAAGAATAACCTCAAATTTTCCTCAATGTTTCTTGTATCTCCAATGCTTTTAAGACTACCTGTGTTTCTGCAGTGAGTTTTCTCCGGCTCTAAATAATTTTAGGCGAAAACTGAGAGCTTAAATTAAATTTTTCTACCATTACTTTTCGATCAATGTCAGCCATGTCCATTGTTAAATTTCATCATAGGAACTAGAATGGTAGGGTTCTTTTTCCCTTGAATGCTTACAGCTAGCTATTATTAACTTTTACAATATGGAAGATTGTACCTATTTAGTTTTAATTGCTAATTAACTGAGGTAAGTTGAGCTGGTACAAACAATAGGATCCTCAAAGACAGTTATTCAATTGTTGTTTTCTTATGTTCAGGGATGACTACTTATTGGCTATCATTTCTGTTTAAATGAGATGAAGATGCGACATGTTAGAGAATAGGAGAGATTATTAACTAAAAAGACTATTATTAGTCAACTAGATGGTTGTTTAATGGTCATTTACTCACTAACAATCAACTAAAGGCAAATTTGTTCTTGTAGTCTAAGGTGCACAAAAATATTATAAATTTTCTTGTAATCGAGTGCTCCAGTGCTACAATTGTTCAAGTTGCAATTCAAGTTGAAGGTAAGTTTTTAGTAATTTTACATTTTATTTCTATTTAAGAGAAAAGTTATCCAAAAGTTGAAATTATTGTCAAAGACTTATTCGATGGCCTTTTGTGAAGGAGAGATTGATAGTCGGCAAAAGGTTAGAATTTGTTAATCTAATAGTTTTTATTGGTTTGTTTCACGATGGAAGGTAAATTACTTTAATAATATTTTTCATGTTAAAAAAAGGTATTTTTATTCAATTACAACGTCTCAGTTGCTATAACATATTAAAGTAAATGGTATTTTTGATAAAAATATACATATAGAGAGAGAGAGTGCTTTTGAATCAAAAACTATTTTAACAAGTTAGTTAAAAATTTTAAGCGTATCAAAATGGTTTCAACAATATTAATAGAATCAAAATATTATTGTTGCAGTCAATTAATAACTATTATAATTATTATAACAATTATCAATTGATTGCCAAACTTTTACATAAACAATATTTCTTGACATTTCATATCATTTTATGATTAATGGAGTTGTTCCATATTAATTGAACAATTAAATATTTATTTAAGAATAAATCTAATTCTAATTTATTAATTGGCTCTTCACAGTGATAAAAGCGGAAAGACATTTCATAAGAGAATATAGTTTGATCTTTTACTGTGATATCGTTCGACGATGAATTTAAAAAAAATCATGTGGGCGATTTTGAGATTCAAAAGTTTGTCTAATGGATGAAGTACGATTTCGGTATTGAATCATTATTCATAGATGATGCGATTGTAGAGTTCAAACTGAATCGTAAAAAATTACGAGTGTTTTTCTAATTTATTTTTTATTTTAGCCAATGGAGGTCATTTGGACTTTTGATCTTATTCGATTTAGTTATTGGCGAAAAATTTCGAAGATTCACGAGATAAAATCGATCACTTTTAGAAATTAATCGGATCGAAGATTCAAATATTCTAACGTCAAAAATAATACAGTTGATAAAAAAAATCAAATAATACATTTTTACAGTACGGAGAGACATCTCTCTTTGAAATCGAATTTCTTTGTCTAAAAGATATACCTTTTAATATCGAATCATTTCATTTATTTAGCGATTTTAATAACTGTCGAATCAATTCTTAACTTGATCGAATAAGCTCGGATGACATTTATGTGAGTTTGAGTGGACTCGATTTTAATTGTATCGATTCTGAATTTTATTTATTTTGATTTTCATATCAATTTGATTATTAATTTGATTTATCATCATGAAGTGACTTATTTGCACCGTATCATTTCCATTGAGTATTATCTCATTGGACGACTTAAATATATTAATTTTTGACTCCCAAAATCATGTCGTTTTGGCTGAAAGGCCATTTCTTGCCACAGTTTATGGCAACTGTGACTAATGTAATCATGTTAATATTTGAAAGGATAAATTATCGATTTTTGGAGGTGATAATTAGATTATCGATGATTTTTTATGTCTATATTAATCATTTGATATCTGATTTATTTCTTTTTATATATAAGAACAGCGATGGAGGACCATTAATGTGACGGTTTTATATTTTTGCAAGGTTGCCAAAACTGTCCATATCTCGAACAAATTCAAACTTGGAAAGAAGAATTGTGAGTTTAAATAAAGTAATTGGTGTACAAAGTTCTCACTGTGTTGAGTTCTTGAAATAGATCCATTATAAGCAGTCTTATTTTGTTTTTTTGCAAATGGTTATTTTAAAAATTTTAACTCGTGATCTCTCGCTCATAAGATAATAATTTCACTGTTGTGTCAAGACTCCTCTCTAATTGTGAGTTTAAATAACTTTTAACGGATTAAACTTAACTAAACAAACCAGCCTCAAAAAATAAACCAAGGTAAATTTGAACCGAACAAAAAAAACCCCTCCGCTCCGGCTTGGTTTACCTTTTCATATCGATTACCTTCCCGATTCGGCTTGGTTTAGCCGTACTAATTGATCCTCGACCGAGCGACAAATTAAAGGACGCCCTTGCGTCTGCGTTCGAGTCCTTCTCAATCGACCGCCGCCGCTCGTGCCCTCCGCTCCGGCCTCCACCTCGAAACCTAAGCGGGCGCCGGCGCCCTCAGTTGCCTCCAGTCTCCAGTGCATACGGACGAGCGCCTCTGCCGTAACCACACCGCGTCAGCCTGTTATTCTCCTCCACTGGCCTTGGTTGCGCAGAACCCAGGCGAAGGAAACGAAGCGAGAAGGCATATCTCCTTCCCTCCTCCACCTCACTTCACCATCCGATTGGCTGGCGACAACGCTTTGATCTTCAATCTTCCCTCCTTCGTAGGGTGCTTGGAAGAGGCTTCCTTGGAAGATTTGTGAAGGAATCGGGGAAGCAACGGAAATTTTGAATCTCTTTGTCTCTAGCAGTGCGTGCTGTTTGCAAACGTAAGTTGTTTCCTGCTCTTTAAAAATTCGGTGGTAGTTTTATGATTTCGGTCTTATTCATGATGAACTGAGCAGCTCCTCTTTACTCTTTAGGGTTGTTTTTATCTATTGACTATTTAGTATTTAGATATGAGTTAGATGCTCCCACGCATAGTGCGTTGGTTGGACAGGATGATATTTGTAAAATGAGTGCAGATCAATTTTCGGAGGAGGATCTAAAATCTCTTGCACTAAGATGATCCTCCTCTCAATCACGACAAAATCAAAGGCTTTCATGATTTATCTCTCTCACAATAATCATACAACAATAAAACAGATATGAGAAAAGGCTGATGGAAAACCAAAATTAAGCAGATGAATGCTCTTTTTTTTTTTTTAAACGCAGCAAGCTTTCTTGCGGAGTGAAGTGTCCCCTACTTGCTAGAAGAATTGAGGATAACTTAAGCATGATTTGGCTCACCCATGGAACTGCATGAGGAAGGAAAAACATTCTGGTCCTTTTGAATGAAAGTTGGCATGGGAGATGTTGGAAAATTAAACGGATTATGCTGTTCTTTTTAGAGTAATGGATATGATGATTGACAATGGCATATTACCCCTATTTTATAGCGGTCATAGCATAGTGGAAATGGCAGAGACATACGTTAAACAAACAAAAAAAAAAAAAAAGTTGCTAGTCAGATACTATATCTTAGGAGTCATAGCAGATTAGATAGAACATTTACCTTGTGATATCCTTCCTTTAACATCCTCTCAAACAGAATATGATGCAATTTAGTTAGGATCAAGATGATGGATAATTAGACGTTACAAATATTTTCATATTGATAAAATCGGAACACATGGCTGTGAGGATGATATGCTCAAGCTTCTGGATAATAGGCTTCTCCCCAGTATTAGAAGAATAAAACAAGTTTGTAGGTTTTGGAATATTCTCTTTATTGACTTCATGTTAATTAATGAGGCGCAACTTGCATGTTTATATAGATCAGGTTATTCCCAGCGATGCCATATCAGTCTTTCCGATTCTCTGTTATACTTGATCATTGAATTATTTGATCTTACTCTTGTTTGACCTTTCCATGGTTTCAATTTCTCTCTTTTTTTAGATCTTTTAATTGATTCTTCGAATTTCATTGTGCAGTGTGGCTTGCTAGAGGTAGTGATCGGATTAATTTCTGCAATCTTTCTGGCCTTATAGTTGCTGAAAGTTGACTGACACTATGAACTCCGGTAGAAAGAATTTCAAGAGGGCTTTGAAAGAAGACAATCTTTCTCTCCATGAAAGCCAGAGTGTGATGCAAGTTGTATCTCTTCGTGGCTCAAATATAATTGAGGTTAGTTGACCATCACGGGATAATACCAATCATTACTGGAGCATGCACAAGTGTTGGACTCTTAGTAAACATCTATAAAAAGTTAATGTAGGAAAGACAAGAATATTGAAATAGAAGCACAGAGTTACAGAAATGAGAAATGAAAATGTTAATACTTGAGAGCAATCAAGTGTAGGCTAGATAGATTATGAAATGAGATAAAATAAATTGAATGACTAGTTAATTATATTGTTCGCAAATGTAAGGATAGAGGGAGAGTAAGGAATATTAGTCCATGGCATAAAATATGATTTAAGTAATTTCAATATTACTAGTGATATTGCCATGCATAGTGCTCAATAGAATGATAAAATTCATATTAGCCAACTCCTAATAGTTGGGACAAAAACTGCTAGACGATAATGAAGATGTGTTTACCAATATGGTCCTCTGTAAATCAACTTTTATTTGTATCTCTTATGAATGATAAACAATTAGTTTTTTAAACAGTGATTATTAACTCAATGGATTGCTTTGATGTCATGTGCTATGGTTTCAAAAAGGTAGTACAATACTAGTTGTGGTCAACATAAGTTGTCTAAACTGCATCTGTTATAAATAAAACCAAGCTAGTGCATATGAGGTTACTTTCACTACTATAAATTTTGTTGGCTAGACAAAGAATAGAATTTTATTTCTAATAGGATATCCATCTTATGGATCATAACTTGGTTTTGTTAAATTGATTATTGAACTTTAGCTTTTGTTACCCAACATAATTAAAACAGTGTCCCTTCATATTGAGTAACGTCTTTTTTATTTCTTTTTTACTAGGTCATGGATGCTAAATCTATTAAGTCTCTTGCCCTAGTTCCTGCCAAATTTCGCAAGAGCTTTTGGATTAAAAGAGGTATGCAGTTCTCAATCGCAGGAACATATACCATAGTTTCTTTTAGTGATTTTATCTTTATGAGAATATCGTTTTTAACTTGAATATACTGATACTAATTGGTTGCTCAGGAAGCTTTGTTGTGGTGGATGAAGGTGGAAGGGAGAAAGCTCTCGAGTCAGGTAGCAAGATATCATGTATAGTTTCTCAAGTGCTCTTCCACAATCAAGTTCAAGCACTTAGAAAATCTTCAAATTGGTGAGTTGTACAGGAATTTAGCAAGTTAACTTCATTTGATTCGGTTAGCTTTATTCAGTATATTTTTTAAAATAATGCAAAAATGTTTTAAGCACAAAACTCATCAATTGGGACTGCATGAGGTTCAACCTAGGAACAAATTGTACTCCACTTATATAATTCTGATCGTAGTTAGCAACTGAGGATGATAGATTTTTTTTTTTGAAATTCATGATGAGGTTCAATTGCTGGAAGACTTGCAAGAAGGCAACTATATCACAGTTTAAGATACTTGTGCATGAAATTTTAGTCACTGTAGCTCATAGCCTAAACACAAAGGGGATCAGAACTTTAAAAGGTTGTGCTTGATTTTAAACAAAATTCATACTTGGATTATATAACTGAAAAAACAAACTCAAAAAAGTTACTAACAGAAGCAAGAACAAGGTGTATACTTCCTTATTGTTCAGCTACATAAAAACGACATGGTTTGATGGAAACTTAATGCATTGACTAGAGATTGTTTATTTGTGTGTATGATGCATTCTTTACTTGTGCCTGTCATGCTTGCAGGCCTGCTGCTTTTCATGCTACAATGCTTGAGGAGCAGCCCCAACAGTCCAGATCAGAAAGCAAGGAAGAAATTGACTCTGGTGAAGATGATGATTGCCTACCACCACTTGAGGCTAACCCCAATAGAAGAAATGCAATGAACTTGGCTTCCTGTTCTGGTTCAGATGACGATTCTGAATAGCAAAGAGGCTCTTTCTTCCGTTATTCATCAGACAACTGTTGATGCTTCAATGAATTTTGGTAGGCCATTATCGATCCTAACCAATGTTTTTTTTTAATATATTTGATTCAACCTCATTTCGCTTGAAATAATTATTTGAAAATGGGATTGAATAACTGAAATAGTCATGCTATGGATTTATGACTTTTCTTACGGAGCTCCAATTACAAGTCATCTACATTTTCATATGCATCAAATTGACTTTCCATTACCAACAACAATTGGATCTAGAAATAGATGAGCTAGATTGGAAGGATTTTTTACTTCCTAAGATTTGACACTGCACATTTCTATGATTATATAATTTGACATCTTATTTTTATAGAAAATAGTTTACATGCGTATACAACCCAAATTGCAACAGTAAGTTTAATTTATTGATTCATTTACTCCTTTGGGATTTGGCTCATGTGGTTTTGAGTAACTTAAGACAAAAAAATTAGAAGAGAAATCATCTTCATGGTAATTGATCAGTGATCAGCCTTGAATTGCTGTTGTAATATAATTTTATATTAAATATTGTTTATTGAAACCGTTTAATTGAATGAGAAATTTGCTAATTTTTACATTTTTAAAATAATTTTCCCCATCATATTTAAGTGCGTAATTCTGATTTAAAACATTCTTTATCAAGTTGTTTTGTTATAGGGAAGGCTGGTACGGGAATTTCTTGCGTTATTAGGAACTGAGCTGGGAATTTGCCGAATTGCGGTGGTGAAGAACAAAAAATGGAGTTTTAATTAAAAACAAAAGCGTAGTCTTCTTAATTAAATGTTTCATTCAATCCACTATTATCGCATTGCACTCGATATCCATGTACTTAAATTGAATTTTAAGAAAAGTATGATTCTATATTATCTCTGTTTTAAATAATGTTTACATATAGTTTTTAGTCCTTTTTATAGACGAGATATGAAAGCTTGGCCTCTAAAGAGCCAACACAAGATGAGTAATGTTAGTTGTTCTTAGAAATTGTGCCAGATCTGACTCTAAATGTATTTTTTTAAATATAATTCAGGTATTTAAGCCTCTGATCCGATTAATATTAGGGATGTATTGATTTTATTCTACAAATATCATTTATTAGTTTATGAATTCACGATTCGATCAGATTTTCGGTGATTTATCAAACAACACATGTGAAATTTAAAATTGTCCAAACAACGTTCTATACTTTCATATTTATCAAATAATATATTTAATTTTCTTTTTATTTCTCTCGTCAAATAAATCAGTACTACTGTAGTGTTAGAATTATAAATTTCAGTATCATAGTGGTGGTGTTGGGATTTGTAATTTCAGTGTCATTGTGGTGCTGAGATTTGAATTCTTTACACTACGTTCAGGATTTTTATTATGGTACAGGTCTGTTTGATGGGAGAGGTAAAAAAAAATTAAGTGTGTTATTTGATAAATATGAAAGTATAAGATATTATTTAGACCATTTTAAATTTCGTTTGATAAATTGTCATAAGATTTTATAATTAAATGCCGAAGACGTGTTAGCGTGTTGTAATGCATCGTGAACTGATAGCTGAGTCATCTTTAAGTGTGAACTGATTTATAAATAAATTGATTAAATTCAAATTGAATAAATTATTATTTTTTTAACAAATCGATTCGATTGAATTTTTTAATAAAAATTTAATAAATCGAACAGATTAAATTGAATCGAACTTTTTAATTTAACCGAATTTTTTCCTAGAAACAATGCTTAGCTAAGGTGTCTGACTTTTTTTTTTCAGTTATATAACTTTAAATTTCCAACAATTTTATTTTAGGTAAAAATTAAAAGGTTATCCTAATTATTACAAATATCAGAAGAGTGCTTTTTTTTATTTTAAAAAATTAATATAATACCTCTAATATATTTTTTATTTTGAAAATAATTTTATTGATACATTACATGCTGAAAAAACAACTAATCTGGCAAAGTAAAAAATGTTTTGTGTATAGTATTTTTTTATGAAAAATATTTAAAATAATTTTAAATTGGTGTAGTAGTTAATAAATGATTGTTATAATAATATAACATTCATTAATAATTATTTAATGGCTATTACAATTTTTGTAGTCTTGCAGCAGTTATTTAAGTTTGGCTATTATAGCATAGTGACTGCTACAACAACATAGCAATAACTATTATAATAATTTTAAAATGATTTTGACTTTTTTAATGTAATTTTGATGTTAATCAAGTTTAAATATATTCATTAAGTTGATGTATAATTATTTATAGAAATAATTTCCTACCCAACTTATCCCCTGAGCACTCATGAATATTTATATTATCTATCATCTGATCTTTTAAGATTTAAAAATTAGATTATAGTGTGTATCCGATATGATGGTAGATAATATAGGTACTCATCGATGAGTTGTGTAGGAGATCATTTCTATATATACGATTGCTATGTGTTTGTGCGCGATGCACTGTGAATCGTCAAATTTTCGTCCAATTCACGGGATTGTATAGTAAATAAGAAATACACAGTGTTTCGCCTGCAACTTCTCTTCTCTTATGAGTGCTAAAGGTAATACCTAAACTTGTCGTTGTCGTCGCTGCTGACCGAACTACGATCGGATTATGGCCAAAATCCGACCGCGGCCTAGTCAAACACCAATGTCATTCGTACCATGATCGGATTTCGATCGGATCGCAATTGGAATTTGATCAATTTGTGGACACTAGGATATCGGACGATGAATAATAGAGATGTGCATGAATAAGATAACATTTTCACACGCATATATACGAAAGTGAAAAAATTGTATCTCATTTTCACTATAAAATTCAAAAAATGGGACTTACAAAACACTAAAAAAAGTTTGGGCCCTGGGCGAGGGCCCCAATAGCCCTCCCCAGTCTATCTCTCTTTCTCTCTTTCTCTCTCTCTATATATATATAGTTTGTTATGTTGAGTGACATGCGATGCACGACTTGTGTGCGGTAACGAGAAATACACAGTACCTTCATCGCCTGACTTCCCACGCCCAAACACCATTCTCGCCTGACCACCTTTTCCATCGCCCGACATCGAGTAGCCCAAGCACTCGCTGCTGTTCGGCATCATCATCGAGGGGCTAGATTTCGATTGTGATTCGATTGAAATCCGATCACGATCCGACCAACATCGGATTTCTATTGGACCACAGTCGGATTCCGATCGGACCGTGGTCGGAATCCGACAAATTGCGATCGCTAACGTCACGACTGTTGATGGTTGCAATTGTGGTCGATTCCGACTGCAATCTGGCCTGAGCCAGTTAAACTCCAATGTCGACTAGATCACAATTGAATTTCGATCGGATTGTAGTCAGAATCTGATCGATTGGTCGACGATGGCAACGACGGCGACAGCGACAACGACGATGACGACGACGACGACCCCAACAGGTTCAGGGATTGACTATATAGTGCATTTGGAGAACATCGGACGATAAATACTGTGCATTTTTAATTTACTATGCAATCTCGTTTGATCGAATGACTGAGATTGCGTCGCTCATGCAATGCACAACGAGAATGTTACCTTACACAATTTATCCGTGAGCACCTCCATTATTAATCGTCCGATCTCTTTGAGTTCAAGGATTGAACTATAATGCTTATCCAATCATACAGTGAATAACAGAGGTTCTTCCGTAGTTAATAAATAGCCATCACACGTCAGCAGCGGTCTCAATCCATCTTCACCGTCCATCGAAAAAATTAGAAACCTGCAATTTGTCATCGAGCAGTTCAAACTTGTTCGCCCTCTCGCTCTTTGCCTTCTTTTGCCTTCGAGTTCGGTGGTTGTCATGGCGACGGCCTCGGCAACGGGCGCGCGCAACCACCAGAGATTCCCAGCGCCGCCTCCGTCACCGATCGCAACCGGCAAGGGGCTGCGGTCGGCCGCCGCCGACGATCGTGTGCTCTCCGACTTCCTCGACGTCTCGCTCCGCGTCCCCGATCTTTCCCTCCCGCTGTCCCACTTCCCTTCGAAGTCGCCGTTCAAAGTTCCGGCGGAGGTTAATCTCGGCGCGCTAGTGTCCGGAGATGAATGCGCGGTCCGACGAGTGCTCAACGCAGCAGCGGAGATCGGGGCGGTGTGCGTGGTCGGAGGCGAGGCATTGGGCAAGGATGTGAGGGCCGCGATCGAGGTGGGCAAGGGGGTATTCGAGACGCAGGATGGAGAGACTTCGAGGCCGGATCTTCGCAAAAAGTGGTTCGGGCGGAGGGATGGAATCGTGGATGAGTTCATTTGGCACCGAATGCGGAGCCCGCAGATGGAGCGGCTTCTGCATCGGACCTGGCCTGAATCGTATTGGGCTCTTAGGTATGTTGTAATCAGAGACATTTTCTCTTCCACCTATCTTAATGTTCTTTTTTCTTCCCTTTTGAGATTATCAACTTGGATCGGTGGTGTAGGCCTAATAATTCAATAGCCTCCTAAAATCTGAGTTCCATCATGATTTGCAGACTTATTAATTGTAATTCTTTCTCCAAGTTACGGTTCCTCATATTGTTCAACCCCCAAAAGAAATCAAATAAGAAAAAAAATCGCTAATTGTTTGTGTTTCATGTCAGATATCAAAAGTTCTTCCTGGCGAGATTTAAATTATAGTTGATCGGCTTAAAAATTTTAATTTGGAAGGGAATTTTACAGAAGAATGCTAGAAAGCTGCGATGACTGTTTGACAATGCATCAACCAATAGAGATCTTGGCTTATTTACTGGCTTCATCTTCACTTCCACTTCCAATGATCACATGACAAGTTTAAATCAAATTCGCTTCAATATGATTTGTTCCCAAATTCTCATTATAGTCTTAATAGGCACATTGCAATCGCAATGCTGTCTGTTTGTTTCTTTTGTGCATATCTAAGCAGAAGCATGCAGATAGCCCTTTAAACTTTGGTTGGAAAATTTTGGCGAAGTTATGCAAATTGCCCATATTTCCTACAACAGATTCTTTGTTGTTGGCGATGTGTATTGTTTAATTGAATTTCTGGTGATTTAAGTTGGAGGAACTGCTCAAATGTAGTTGACAAGGAAAACACAGTTCTGCTAAAAGAGAAAAGGTTTCAACTGTATTTTTTGTTTTCTGCCATTATGAAACTTGTGCATACATATATATAGACATGCACACAATGAGATAATCAAGGCCGCAATAGTTCAAGCATCAAAGAATGTGATGCATATGCATTCAGTTTCTGTTAACTTCTCCTGAGATATTCCTTTTTTCTGTTTAATTTTTGACCTTGTAAGAAGTTATATAGACTTGACTCTGCCAAGAATGGCAAGAAAAAGCTTATTACTACCAAAAGAAATTCCAGAAATCTAATTCTTTCTTATTTTGATTTGAAACATAAATTTGCAATGGCATACTAAGATACTCTTTTCAGAGAGAAAATGGAGTCTGTTGCCACAAAGCTAGAGACTGTTGCGGAGTGCATTGCCTGCATTCTTTCTGAGCATGTCACAAGTCAAGCACCCTCCGAAAGAATTCGCAAAGTTCAATCGACACTCTGCCTGAGAAAGCAAAAATCCCCTTACGGTAGAAACAACACAAGGGAGTCGATCCACACCAGTTCACATCATTGTGATGCTTTGAATCTCCACGTTTGCGGGGATAACCATGAATTCTGCATCCGTCATCCACAAGGCTCTGCGATAATCATGTTGCCGGCGGGTGGCATTCTAGTTACGATCAGTAAAAGACTTCAGGTAATTTCTTTGTATCGGTGGGAAAACCATGATTGTTGCTCCTCGTGCTGTGAAAAACATGCATGCCTGATATAACATAACCAAAGCTTAATTCTGTGATTCAGGAATTTTACAATGGAGAGTTTAAGAGTGCCTCAGCGGAAGCACTTTTTCAGACAGCAGACGATTCCTTCGCTTCATTCTCGCTTGAATACATGTGCTCTCCACTAGTTTTGTCTCATGCGCCAGACGATGAAACAAGGACTATTTCATTAACCGATCAGTTGTTAATGGCACTTGTTTTTATTATATTGTGCAACCTCTGGACCAGTGTGTTCTCATAGTACACCCCATATGCTTTTTTTTAGGAAGTAAGTTAGAAAAGTGGTTTATCTTATCGTCCACCTTTGGCTTCACATGGAGAAGCAGGATAGAATTTTATGTATCAGCCTTGCAACTTGAAAATTTGACAGCTTCAGCCTAAATCTAATCAGGTTTTGTTTCCATGATTCCTTGTGGGTTTTGCCTTGCGTGCTCGAGGCCATTAATACGTCTGTTGTATATTTTTAAGTCAAATCAAGACTAAAATTAATGAAGCTATTCGAATGGTTACTCAAACTTGATTTTGTTTTTGTTTTTAATTTGAGCTTAGCTCATTTAAATGTTGTTAAATTTTTATTTGATTGTTTGAAGTTTGTATGATTGTTGAGCTTATTTGGTTGGCATGTAAACACGACGATATTAGAAGTTTGTGTTTATTTTGGTAGTTTTTTATTTGTTTATTAGATGAACATAATTCACAAATTTTGTTTATAAATGTTATTTATAAACAATTCATAATACTTATTCATGATTTGATTTAATAAGTTGTTCAAATTTATTTAGTTAATTGATTTTATGCACGTTGAATGAATATAACTCAGACTTGAATTTATGCAACATCAGAGGCAAATTTCATCATGGCCAAGTTCTGTTAAAACAATTTATAACTGAAACTTAGCATGTGGAACATGGTTGTGAAATCATCAACATTGGACGAGAGCTCCAACAGCCCTCCCCCAGAACCGGCTCCGTATCTAAGACCAAACCCTAGATAAGTGACTAAACCCTATCTATACCTTCCTTCACTGACTTGTTCAAGTCAATGCTCAAGCTACCAATAAAAATTAAAAAATAAAATCGTCTGACGTCCATCGCTGCTCTTATCAAAATTTCAATTAACAAATATAAAAGAAGAATTCAGAATGGTGAACTCTTCGAAAATGGATCTCTATTCACTACGAATATCTTTTTATATTTATAAATTGAGTTAGTTCTAAGAGTGCATTTGATTTAAATTATCATACATAATCTTAGAGAATCAATGAAACATAACTTATGTTATTTGGTTCAATAATGTAATAAAAATTTATTTGTTTAGAAATTTTAGTATATAATCTAGTTTAATATTTTATTATATTATTCTTCGTTCAATTCTAAGATTCTCTTTACTCTAAAAGATAGTGGTATGGATATCGATATTGGTATTGACAGCAAGAACTGACGACCATTGACGACACTGGACGACAATGGAGGTGATGGCAAGCGGCGACGACGATCAACAATTGACCGATGACAGTCGACGATCGACGACGGCTGACGGGCGATGGGTGACGATTGATGATCTATGACCGACGGCTGACGGTCGGCGATCGACAACTAATGGAGGCGATGGTGGACGACGGCGATGATCGACAATTGACATATGGCGGCCAAATCAATGGCGGGTATGCGATGACGCGATAGTGGCGATCGGCGATTGTGACAATCGACGACAATGACGATAGTTGACAATCGGCGATGGCGGTATTAATTCGACGACGAGATGATTAGCGATTAATAAAATTTAAGAGATAATTTTGAAAAAAAAAAATATTTATTAATCTTGAAATAAAAAAATCTTATTCTTTCTTAGCGAATGAATGTGATTTCGAATTATATATCCTATTTACTGATATGATAAATATATTTTATTAATTATTTATCCTTGAATCAAATAAAATCACTATGTAAGCCAACAAAGAGTGAGAGACTATGTGTGAAGCTGGAATAAAATTAAAACTCACTCAGCATGTATTCATAAAAAATAAAAATACTAATAAATAAAGCATAGACTCTCAACTGTTACACTGTTTAACGATACATTTCCATGAATTGTAAAGATCCAGTACTGCATCCTCAACTAGAGGAGAAAATCCTGGAGAAAAAATTGGAGGGTTTTGATTTCTCCTCCTGCAGGCACGCCACATGAACATACCTCCCGAGTTTGTCCACTTGCCTCGGCTCTCCCTTCGTGTCTTTCTTGCACACCTTGCAAGTCTTGTCCACCCAACCCTCCTCCACGTACTGCCCTTCCACTGCATGCATGCAGGTTGCCAACCACAACAAATTAAATGGGTGAGTTTGCCTCCCGTCAACCCTAAAACCTCAAATCCCATACCCTAATACCCTAAACCCCCCTTTGACTTTACTAATAAAAGAAAACTGGTCCTCCAAAGTTTACCGTCAACGTAGGACTTGAAGAAATCCTTGTAAGTGCCTCCAATTTTTCTCCTCAAAGCCCCATACTGCATGATTAATTAATTAGTCAGATAGATTAATGTAATCCTCCAGTGAATTCTAATTAAGTATTATATACCTGTTCCCTGTTCATCTTCTGGCCGGATTTTGTGGCCTCCCTGGCCTCCTCCAGAAGCTGGGCGTCCTTCGTGGACCTGACCTGGGAGAAATCGAGGGCCTCCGTGATGCTCCCGAACAACGACTGCTTGCTCTTGCTCTTGCCCGCTTCCTTCTCCCCTGCGTCCGCCGCGGCACGAGCGACCGCCAGCCGAGCAGGGCCGGGGCTCCTACTTGGCTTCGAGGTCATGGCGTAGTTGCTGCGCGATGATCTCGAGCACGGAGGGGACGAGGACAGTTGAAGAGTCCTCATCGTTGTCAGCCTCCCTCCGTCAATGCACGGGGAGAGCAGGAGTTTCCGTATTTATAATGGTGGAGATGGTAGGGAGATGGATGGGCGCCATGGAAATGGGAGCTCGAGTTGTGGTGGGGAGAAGGAGGAGACGTGGTGCTTTGTTTGACCGGTCCAACTAGAGGAGGGGAGTGAGAGATGCGAGGGAAGGCAAAATATCTGGCTCAATTTTAAGTGGCATAGTTTTTTTTTTTTTTTAAATTCCTTTTCTTCTTCCACGTAAGGTTAGGATTCACCGTTGACCTCCATCGATACGTTTCATAGTCAGTGTGAAAGAGATAAATTACAGAGAATTTTATAGACTTTAATATGATGATCAAGACACATGAAATCATTTGAATTCAGAAAATAACTTTAGATCCTCTCCGAAACCAATTCTTATTTTATCCTCAAATTCCATCGTATTTTAGCCACCATATTATCCTCCTCGTAAAAACACCTTTTCTCCTTCTTCTTCAATTCACATCTCGAAATAAAACAAAGCATTAATTAAAATTGGGCATTTATTTTTTTCTTTAAAAAAAAATTTATGTACGAAATTTGCATCAATGTAAATTTTGAAAAAGAATTTATTATGCTCGATAATTAAAGCATTTATACCATTTCTCAATTTTTTTTAAAAATGAAATAATATATTTTAAAATTTTAAATATTACTTTCTGATGTATTTTGATAATTGATAATTTTTTTTATAGAATCTAATCGAGACTAAAAAACTGACTAATTAGTTTCAACGTCAATTAAATTTTATATTGCATGTGCGCTTCACGTGCAGCGAAATTTCAAAATTGGATGCAACAAAAAGTAAGCACGTGACGACAAGACTTTGATTTTATTTTATTTTATTTTAAATGGGTCAGATAAAAAGGCTGAAGAAAGATGCCATGTGAATGCAAAACACGGGCCCGTCCGATCAATACACGTGGACGGCACTCCCCTCGTCCACTGCAGGAAGCCGTTTGGCTACCGCTCCGTGGGCCCAACCTGTCCCAGCCTCGTTCCGTTGTTCTCCCATTTACTCAGTAGATTAAGAAAAAAAAACCTGAATTATAAAAAATAATAATCTTTTAAAATATCATTTTTATTTATAATTTAATATCTAAATTACTTTCCCCACGTAACAACAGAGCAATTTTAATCAAAATTACACTGTCATAGAATACCTCCGACCAAAATTATTTCATATCTTAAAAATACATTACTCTAGTGCGTTTGATACACACGGTGTTAAGTAAATTTGTAATATAATCAAATTTATAATATAATGTAATATATTACTGTATTTAATTAGTAATAGATGTATAATTTTTTATTAAAAATTTATTATATTTCTTTTATTTACGGTCTATTATTTATTATAAAAAATATAATTTATATATTATTATAAAATGATAAAAAATACTTTTATGTAATTCATAATATAATCGAATTGCATAATATTTCTTTTGTAATACACATTACATTGCATTGCGTATTTAAAATTGTGTCAAATAAATTAATTTATTTTATAATATAATATTCGTTATATTATAAAGCTTTAATAAAGATTATATCATTCTAAAGGATTTTTAATAAAAATTATTTTAAAATGATATAAATTTGATCAAAATTAATCTAAAGTGAAGTATAAAGGAGAACTTTAAAAAAGAATTAGATTATGGATCAAACGCTCACGCTCTTTTAATAATTTTTAAAAGTAGAATGACTTTTTTTTTTTTTGCCAATTAAAAAAAAAGATATTATTGGGTGAAAATCAAATGGATATTATCCATTTCATAAAATGATGTTTTTTTATAAAAAAAATTAACAATTGTCATTATTTTTTGACTTGAATACCTTTAAATTTAGCCCTTTTAAATTTCTTAACCCGGTTGAAAAGATAAATTATATGGCGAATATTTCGGAGTAAGTTTTTCCCAAAAAAATAAAAATAAAAAATATTTGATTTTTTTCTTACCAACTTTAAAGCTACAAGCTAATTTACAAATCGATCCAAAAAAATTAGTTTTTTGTCCTCTTATAATCCAATGTAGCCATGTAGAATATTTAAACACCCTTTCTAAGGGACCAGGGATGTGTCTAGAAAAAAAATAATATTGGGGTTTATTTTAGGTAAAAACGCAAACTCAAGGTTTAGTTTGAGAAATTACTCTCATAATTGACTATAAAACTAAAAATAAATGATCCGATTATGAATTAATAAATGGATTGATTGGCTTATTCCGTATTTGATATTGTTGATAATTTTTAATACAATTCTCCTCTTCATTTTATCACATTATTAAAATATTTTTAGAAATAATTTCGCTCTGGAAATATGTGTTCAATTACGTATTGAATAATTCTTATTATATTTTATTATTTCAAAAAAATAAATCAGGCAGCAAGACGGGGGAAACCCTATCTGGAGCCTTCGTTCTCCTGACGCGCCTCCTCTCCGTTTCCCAACTCATCGCCACCGGATCTCTCCTCGCTCCATGTGGCCGCCGTGGGTGAAGACATCCAGGTCCTCCGCCGCCGGCACCGGTGCCGGAGCCGGTGCGGCCGTCAGCTGCCGCTCCCCTTCCTTCTCCTCCTTCCCCACCCTCAAGGATCTCCAGTCCCTCCTGCGGGAGGACCAGCCGTCTTCCTCTCCCGCCATCCGACGCATCCTGCACCGCGCGCTCATCGCCTCCTCTGCCCTCCGCGCTCTCCGTCCGCCTCCGCCCCGCCGCTCCGCCTCTGTCGTCCTCTACTTCACCTCCCTCCGGGTAGTCCGGCGCACCTTCGAGGACTGCCGCGCCGTCCGCTCCATCCTCCGGGGCCTCCGCGTCGCCGTCGACGAGCGCGACCTCTCCATGGACGCCCGCTTCCTCCCCGAGCTCCAAGGCGCCCTCGGCCGCCGCCAGGTCTCCCTCCCCCAGATCTTCCTCGCCGGCCGCTGCCTCGGCGGCGCCGACGAGTTCCGCAGCCTCCACGAGTCCGGCGAGCTCAAGACCCTCATCGAGGGGGCCGCCACAGACCCCGCCTCCTCCTGCGAAGCCTGCGACGGCCTGCGCTTCGTCCTCTGCGTTGCCTGCAGCGGCAGCCACAAGCGCTACAGCTCCGACAAAACCGGCGCCTCCTTCAGGACCTGCGGCGAATGCAACGAGAACGGGCTGGTCCGCTGCCCCTACTGCTGCCCCGCCGTGACTCTCCGGCCCTAATTTCATCCCTCGATCGACCCTCTATTTTCCTTCTTGCTTTTTCATATCAAAGGGAAATGGAAATTGTAAATCAATTGCCTTCTGCTTTGGGACTGATTCTAATTTTTCAACTTTAGATTGAATAAAAAATAACACCTTTTTTTCCTTCTTCCTCGTTCCGATCTTCTTCTTTACCACAGCCCTAACATTCAAAACTTTCCCTCTTCTCCTGCTTTGCTACGCAATTCGGAGACGGAGTTCATCGGAGAAGAAGAAAAGCAAGCCGCTATCACATGAATCGACCAACCACTGCCTTCTGCTCCGTTTGTCAACTTCTGCGACAAAGCTCGGTACGCTCCTAGAGACAGCTCAGTCCCCACTCCTAATCATTGTTCTCCCATTTCCTCGCGCTTTTATTTCAATTCCCAGTGTGTATCAGCTTTTTACACAAGTTGTTTTTCCTTTTAAAAAAAATATGATTTTTTTTTTTTTATCTTAGCGAAATCTAAAAATATAGGACCGTTCTCTGCCCTAAAATTATGAACATATTGAAATGTGAAGCCAATTTGATTTAATTTTTGTTCCGAATCAACTTGGTTTGATCGCCAATTTGTATTTTGATCTCATCGTTAAGAGGGTTCTTACTAGGATTTTTAAAAACTCCTAATTGATTTCTAATTACGATATATTTATAAAATTTTCTCTAAATGGAAATCAATCTCTTCGGATGTCAAGTCTATCGAAACAGTCTATATTAGCATCTGTTCTATTTACTTCCTTCTTTGATAGGGATAATGAGATTGTTAATGTGATAGTTCTGTTTATTTTTTTTACTAACTTCTCTATTTTATTTTTAATTAGCACTAAATTTTCAAGTCTCTTTAGTTGGTTATTTCATTTGAAAAAAAAAATTATAAATACACTGTGACAACTGATGGAATCGTAAATATTTAAAAATCGAATTGAATGTTTTACTATTGCATTGCAGTTCTAAAGGCATCAATCTATCTATGATGTAAAAGGTTAGAATTTGTCAACCTAGCAACTCCTATCACCCATCTGAATTTATCGTAAGAGAGTAAATCACTGTAAATTTTGTTCGAGGTAATGCAGAGCATAGCGTAGAGACGACCTCGCATTTCATGGCGATCGATTGATCTGTTGTCTACGACGCAACGCTCAGCATACATTACCACTGCGCGCATCAATCTCTCTATTCTATAAGTTCATCGTGTTCCTATCATGGAGGTCATAGAATAATTATTTGGTTCAATCAACTTCATTAAGATCTAAAATTTCAGACTAAAAGATAACGATTGCTTCAAAATATTTTCTATTTAGAAAAAAAAATATATATTTCTTAGTATTATTTTGAATCGCCTTTCATTGCTAATTTATGGCCAAGTGGCAACGCGTGACTTGTGAACTAATTTTGTTTAGTAGTGTTAGTTCCTCTGTCGGCGTCTTTAATTTCTTTCCAATATAAAGAAAAGAAAGAGAGAGAAAAAAAAACAGTTGCAAATTTATTTACATTTTGCGGTGTAAATTTATTTGCCATATCTCTCCATTAGAAATTTATGTTTCAATCAAGCTGTCTTCTACAATGCGTTTGATGTCAGATCTCTTGTAATATAATCCAGATTACATTACACAGATTCTTTTGTTTTATCGTTCTTGATCAGAATGTAATGTAATCCGAATTACAAAAGACTAAAGTTTTATGAATCCTGACATAAAGCAAAACCTATGTAATCCAGATTACATTACAAGTTTCCCATTTGCATGCAATAAATTACATTTGCATGCATGCAAATGTGATTTATTGCATGCAAATGGAATTTAGGCTGCGATTGACGATCGGCGACGGTCGATCGGCGGTCGGACGACGATCGACGGCGATCGACCGACGACCGACAGCGACTGGCGGCGACCGACCGACGACCGTCGGTGGCCGACCGGTGATCGATCGCCGGCGACCGACGGTGAACGGCGGGTGACCCGTCGACGACCGGCTGCGACCGACCGCCGACGATCTGCGGTGACCAACCGGTGACGGTGATCAACCAACGACCGGGGGCGGTGATCGGGCGGTGACAGTGACCGATCGACGAGTCGATCACCGGTTAGCCACCGTCTATCGTCGTCGTTGTCTACGTCATCGTCGTCGATCCATTCCTATCGTCTTTATAATGGACATCAAACAAAAGAATGTAATGACCTTTGTAATCCAAGATTACATACATTTTGTATCCAAACAATGTAATGTAATCAAGATTACATTGCATTCTATTACAACTTAGATTACATTACATCTTACCAAACGCAGCCTAAATGTGTTAAATAACTTAAATTCAAGCAGAAGTTTAGTAAAAATAATTATCAAATTATCTTTTTTCAAAACGAATGTCTCTTTGAGTTTGTCCTTAATAAAATGTTATCTTAGAGTTGATATTCGAACGGATATTTATCACCTAGATGTATATCTCTTGTAATGAATGTGAAGTATGTTTGGAAAAACGACACACTTTTTATGATATTGTCCTTGATAAAATGATATTTAATGTTGATTTAACTACTTTGGTGAATTATGAAACAACATAATTGATGTTTTTTTTTATCGAATAAATTCACAAGAGAAGAAATAAGAAATTTGACAATTCTCTATTTATTGTAAATTGAGGTTTGGTGATTGTAAAAACTTCTAGGAACATGCATTATTTCTTTAAAGTTTAATTCTGGTATTACAATTTAATGGTGTTTATTGGTTAGTTTTGTGTTGTAGTTGGATTAAGGAGTCGAAATATTTTTTTTATTTTAAATTAAGTGAACTTGGATCAAGATGCTTCGGTTTCATTTGGGTTCACTTATTCTATATTTCTATAGAGATAACTCTTACTTTAAAAACATAATAAATAATACAAGGCATTGTATTAGTTGAAAATTATTAAAAAAAAAAAATTATTCGGAGCATTTTACATCACTTATTTTTAAAATTCATCAAAATTTGCAGACTATTGAGTTGATATTTTTTTTAAAAAAAAATTCAAGTGTGGCTGCTGGGATTCGAGCCCAGGTCTCCACGGCCACAACGTGGAATTCTTACCACTAAACTACAGCCACATTGTTTAACGTTTAACAATAAATGGTTTAAAATCCAATCAAATTAGTTTTTTCCTTAGCCATACGTACAAGTAATTTATCAATACCGTCCTATTAATTTGTTGGTGTTGAAATCAAAATATTGAGGTACT
Source organism: Wurfbainia villosa (assembly GCA_025175895.1). Lineage (NCBI taxonomy): Eukaryota > Viridiplantae > Streptophyta > Magnoliopsida > Zingiberales > Zingiberaceae > Wurfbainia > Wurfbainia villosa. The sequence goes on from CM045997.1 coordinate 6,897,199, forward strand.
CGGTAACAAGAGCAACAAAGGATCGATGACTCGAATAAAAGGGTTTAATGTGAAAAAAGTGTTGGATTGGAGGGTGAGGTGTCTCGGACGTTTGTCGAATGATGCTTCATGATCGGTATGAGTCTCGCAACGAAAAGAAGCAATTAAGAGTGCCAAAAAAGATTTTGACAAGGTCCCTTGGACACTCAAGACAGGAATCAGTGAGTAGAGGAGAAAATATGAAAGCGTAAGAATGATGTAAAAGATGTCAAACCTTTTTTCTCCTCTTCAGATGACTCTTATATAAATTGAGACATCTATGAGGAGTAGTATGGAGGGACGTGAGTAGTATGACTTTGTGACGTGACGACGTCGATTCTTAGAAATAATAGAGATTATTATTCTCATAAATGCTGCAGACGTATGGACAGTAATTAATGCTCTCGCGTGAATGATGGGAGACAAGTCTTTATTTAATATATCTGATATATCTCTCTGGAGTAGGTATGGTCAGATGTCATTCTGTCGAATGAGATTACTGATAGAGGATGTCCCGCAAACTGTTTTATTTTGAACGAATGTCACGTCACTTGATTAGAGTTGAGATAATATTGAGAACGCCACTTGACAGAAGGAGAATATAATACAATATAATTATCTTGCGGAATACCATATAATAAAGACAATATAATTAGTAAAGATACCCTGCCTCTGTATTTAAGATGACATTCCTCGTTCGATTAGACCAAGATCTAATGTCAGCGTCGTTTGGTAAGGTCGAGATGCAATAGCTTCGTCATTTGACAAGTATAATAAGATGTCAGGCCTTCAGAATACCATGTAGTCGAGACAGAATATAGTTAGCAAAGATACCCTGTCTCTGTATTTAAAATGACCTCCCTCGTTCGACGAGGCCGAGATATAATGTCAGCAACGTTCGACAAGGTCGAGACAAAATATATTAGCTTCGTCATTCGACAACTTGTTGAGATGTGATGTCTTCATCTTTCAACCTTTTGCGAGGTATAATATTTTTATTATTCGACATCTTACCGAGGTGTAATACCTTGTCAAATTTTTTTTAATCATCAGTCAATTTTATCCAGTATCAATTGGCAATATTTAAAAAAATAATATATAATCATGGCATAACTGGCTTCCGCCACTATACATATATTATGGAGGGATACAATAAAATTTTAGTCGATAAGTATAGAGAGGCTAAAGATCATAATTTGTTTGAGAATGGATTCCTATTCACTGTGAATAAAAATTAAAAGTATTATTGACATCTTTACCTTGAATTACATAACTCAATACTTTTAAAAGTAATAGATAAATGGAACGTGCATAAATTATATTTCAAATTTATTCAATAAATAAATAAATAAAAGATATCCACCTTTAAAATTAATCATTGGATACTTAAAATTATCAGAATTAATTAATTACATAAACCACAAAAAAAAAAAAAAGGCAATTCATAAGCAGATCAAAATGCAAACCCAATATATATATATATATATATATATATATATATATATATATATATATATATATATATATATATATATATATATATATATATATACATGCGGCCAATTTCGACATCATATTTCGATCGCAATTCTATCGGAATTCAGCCCGATCGCGATCGAAATTGGCCACGATTCGATCGGTCGGCGGTCGAATCGTGGCCGATCGAGTATATCGAACGGACCGACAGCTAATGCTGGTCCGTCCGACGCAGGATTCCGACAGGAATCTGGCCCGATCGCGATGGGCAGTGGTCGCACTATTGTCGGTCACGTGTTTCAGTTGTTTCCGACTGATTTGCATCGGATTCCGATCGCTAACCGGCCGAAATCCGAGCCCCACCGGATCGTCGACGAGTCGGGCGTCAATCGCACCCGGTCCGATGGCCGACGGTGACCGGACGGCGCGGTGGCAATGGCGTCGGTGTCGCACGGAGTGAACTTTCTCCTGCGCAACGATTTCTCCGCGACACGTCGCGAGCGCGCAGCGACTCATTCGCCGCCGCTTATCGCCGCTGCCGCGTCGTCGCGGCCTCCGGCCACGGACTGGCGCGATCGGCGCCGTGTCACGGCGATCGGAGCGACTTCGGGACCGCCGGATTCCGGCCGATTCGCCGGAATCCGCCCGATCGCGGGCCGGCAGTCGCGCCACATCGCCGGCCGTGGATCGCCAGATTCCGGCCGAATCGCGAATCCGACCGGGAAGGATCGCCGGCCGCCGGGCGGTCCTTCCTCCGGTTGGCCGCGATTCGGCCGGACCGCCGATCGCGGCCGGGGGTCGCGCACCGCCGGCCACGATCCGTTTGATTCGACCGATCGCGGCCGGAATCCGGCCGGGAAGGATCGCCCGGGCGGCGGTCCTTCCTCCGGTCGGCCGCGATTCGGCCGGAATCCGGCCCGATCGCGGCCGGTATGGTCGCGACCACGGATTCCGGCCGAAATTGGCGAGTCCCGAAGTCGCTCGGACCACGGGCGACTGGCGTCGATCGCGCCAGTCCGGCGGCCGGGACGGCGGCTGGCGGCGACGGCGGGCACGTGGAGTCGCTTTCGGCGCGGACGTGTCGCGGAGAAATCGTCGTGCGTGGGAAATTGATTTTCTATGTGCGATGATTTTCTATGCGTCCGTCCACTCCACGTCGACTAACGCACGTTGTCGCTATTGCCGCCGCACCATCCGACCACCGTCGCCCGTCGAACCGAGTGCGATCGATGCATAACTCGTCGGCAGTCCGCGCGGGGCTTGGATTCCTGCCAGTTAACGTTCAAAATCTGACGCAAACCGATCGAACGATCAAACACGCTGGTCGATGTGAGCGCCCACTACCAACGCGATCAGTTCGGATTCCGCGGACCGGCGGAATTCGGCGACGAACGGGCTTGTGTTGGCTGTCAGTTCATCCGCCACCGGATTCCTACCGTAATTCGATCGGAATCCGATCCGATCGCGGCGGAAATCGGTCGCCCAATTCTGGTGGTCGATTTAGGCCGTGATTCAACTGGTCGACGATCGAATCGCGGCCGATTGAGTATACCGGATGGACTGATGTCAGCTGTCGGTCCGTCCGACATCGGATTTCGGCCGCAATTCAGTCGAAATCCAGCCCGATCGCGGTCGAAAGTGGTTATGCCACTGTCGACCATGTGTTTCAGTCGTTTCCAACCGGTTGTGTCGGATTCTGGATACTAATCAGTCGGAATTCGAGCCTCATCGGACCGGCGACGAGTTGCCCATCGATCGCACCATGTCCGACGGGCGACAGTGGCCGAACGACACGGTGGCAATATGTGTGGCTCATACGTGGAGTGTACGGGCGCATACGCAATCGTGAGGATATATATATATATCTTATTTTCACCGTCTTAAAGTATTGGGCATGGTACGTTGGCGTGTAAATGTTGAACCTTGACAGTTGACTGGTCTGAATGAATTCCGTTGACATTAGATCCAACGTCAGCCCTCGGAATAGTACAACACGCTTGTGGAAGGTGAACAACTGCTTCAACAAACCATACTGTTTTGACTTCCCCTAATTGGAACGTTTTTCTAACTGTAAGAATATTTTTTTTTATATGGAATAAAAAATTTGGGAGGTTGAATTTTGTTCAATTGTTTTTAGATTTATTCTGATAATATATATTTTTTTGGAATTGAATCAATCCTTCTCAAAATTAATATATTTGAAAAATTAAATATTTAATATCCATAAAAAAAATTAAACATTTGTTTGATTAGAATTCAAGATTTACATTTAGGAGCGAAAGACATCAAGAACTAGGGGCGAAATCATCTTGGACTAGGGTGGGATTCAACCCCACTTATTTTTTTTAAAATAATTTTTTTTTTCAGTTTATTATAAATTTTTTAGTTTTCATAATTTTGAAATTATACTAATTCCATATAGTTTCAAATTTTAACTACGTTTCTTTTAAACATCTAATATATTACATATTTAAGAGGTTCAAATTATTAATGATATGATATGGTACTTTTTTTTAATAGAATTTATATATATATATATATATATATATATATTAATTTATTTTAATATTCGAATTTTTTTTATAAAATTAAATGAACTGAAATTATTCTATTTACAAAATTTAAATACTTAAATTATTAAAAAAAACTATGGAGCGACTTTGTTTGGCTACTTGACGAGCAAGATTAATTATGGTCCTTGTCCTTTATGTATTGGTAAAAAATTATTCAAGATTTTTTTTCCGCTACAAATCAAAGATCGAAAAGGGCATGCTTTAAAGCTTAAGAGTTTATACGATAGATAAAGTATGATTTTAATTTTAAATCATCGTTTAAGAATGACATGACTATAAGTTAAAGTCGAATTATAAAAAATATGAATATTTTTTAAATATGACTATAACGTTAAATTTTTTTTTAAATATGAATATAAATCATCGTTTAAGAAATCATTTGGATTCTAATTTTATTCGATTCTATTGACGAAATATTTTAAAAATTTATAGAATAAAAATAATCATTTTGAATTAGGTAGATCGAAGATTGAATAAAAAAAACATTCTCTTTTAATTAGCGACCTGACCGAGTTTTTTTTTTCCCAATGCGGCTAATCTACCGAACCTGACCGGGTCCATCGTGGAGGGTTAAGGCGGTCAACCTAAGGAAGATTCCGCCCCTGCACTTTGCCGCCTTATCCACGCGTTCCTTCAAGGCCGCTTTTCTACGCCATTGACGTCGGAAGACACGTCAACTTCTTCTAGCAATTTCTTGAAAATTCAGCCTGTCCGTCCTCGATGTTTCCTCGTCCATATCTGATGTCTCTATTCCTCTTTTTATATATATATTCTTGCATTCCATGAATCCATTCCAACCGCCGAGTGATAATATCGATCGATCGAGACAATATCGCACGCATTCCATGGATCTCCGAGCAGTTTTCGACTCCATGGACAAAGACGGCGACGGGAGGCTCTCCGCGGCCGAGCTGGCGCTCTGCGTGGCCAGCACCGGCGCCGAGTTCTCGCTAGAGGACGCCGAGGCGGTCGTCGGCGTCGGAGGGGCCCTCGACTTCGAGGCTTTCTCGGAGCTCGTGGCGGCGGCTTCGGCGGCGTCCCCGGAGGACGAGGGGAGGGACGGAGAGCTGTTGGCGGCCTTCACGGTGTACGAGCAGGAGGGCGAGGGGGGCATCACGCCCTGGAGCCTCAGACGGACGCTGAGCCGGCTGGGCGAAAGGAGGGACATCGACGAGTGCCGCAGCATGATCTGCAGGTTCGATCTCGACGGAGACGGAATCATCAGCTTCGAGGAGTTCAGGGTCATGATGACGGTGGTGCAGTAGAATATTCCGATCCCTCTGCATTCGCTACGAATTTGCCAAGGAATATTCCGAATCCTCTGCCCTAGCTAGGAATTTATGTAAAAATAAAAACATCTATCTGTTCGTTTATTCGTTCGTTAGTTCATTTATTCATCAGGACTGATTGATGCATTCTCAATCGTTCGTCTATATAATACATAATAATAAAAATATATAATATTTTCATCGAACATACTATAGTTAATTCGTAAATTCATCGGGATTGTGACATTGTCTCATTGTGGACAGCAAATCTGTAGCGACGACCGATGGAACTATGATCGTGCATGATCGAAGATAAAATTCAATTGGATCATAGTTGCAACATCGTATCGATTATAACCATGAGTGAGTAAGTTTTCGATCATGATCTGATCGAAATTCAATCGATTTGTGATCGTCAATACTGCAGATGTTAATAGCCACAATTCGATCACGATCTAGTCGACTCACGGTGAGCTTCGATTGAAATTCGATCGAATTCTAATCAGAATCTAGATGTTCGGCATGACTATGTCAACGACAATAAATTGTAATTTCTCTTACGAAGTAAAATATTATACATTCTCTGTTATTGTATATGTGGGAGCACACAAATTGTATACCGTTGGATAATTAATACTGTATAAAATTATTACGATAGATAAAAATTAATCCCTACTCAGCATAGGATATCGACTCTCTACAACGTTCAGATGTCAATACGATTAAAGATATCGATCATAATTAACTCTTTTTCTTTGAAATGGAACCGATTAAAAGAGCCTCAGAGGAGAGATTTCTTCTTTTGTTGCTGAGCATGTGATTCAACTTGATCGATTTAATGATTATACCTGATCGAGTTTGATATGTTGCGCAGCGTAGACAAATTGAGTCACGTGCTCCAATGTTATATGAATCAATATTTTATTATTTTTTTATTTTTTACCCTGATAATTTCTACAGAAGACCAACAAGTGTACATGAATCGTTGACTCTTTCATCGCCTAAGAATATAATTATAATTAGAGGCCTCCAACGCGTCATTAAGCCCTTTCACCGCATTCCAGTTTTAGCAGTGGCAGGAAAGGAAAGCTTCTCCCACTATCGATCGAAATGCCCTGCTCCATTGCCACTTCCGCCGCCGCTGCCGCTGCCGCCTCCAATTCCAAGTCCACCTCCAATTGGCTCCAACGCCTCCATAGCTCTCGCGGCCTCTCCGTCCCCGTCCACCACCATCTCGATCACTTCCTCTCCTCCGATCCCAGCCCCGATCCCACCGCCGATCCCAACCCTAACCTTAACCTTCCTCTTCCAGTCCTCCGCCCGGAGGCCCCCGATCTGCCGCCCCCTTCGCTTGGCACCGCACTCGATGAGAAGCAGAAGATCTTCGATCTCGTCGGCGGCGGTCTCGCGGAGCTCTTCGTCATGGAAGGGCCGGCTGCGATCAAAGCCAAGAAGAGCGCCCGGAAGCAGCCCAACCCTAGGGCTTGTATTCCCTCCGTCTCCGACAGCATCGACGGCTGCCGCGAACCCCCCGCGGCCTCCCCTCCCTCCAGCGCGGACAACAGCGTGGCCGAGGGCAAGAAGAGCCGGACCAAAATGCGCCGAAAGAGGGGCACGGCTAGGGGTTCGACGGACTTGGACTTGTCGGCGTGCTCGAGGACCGATGTGACCGTCATTGATACTAGCCATCAGGGTTGGAAATCGGAGAAGGTCATCTATAGGAACGGAATTATGTGGAAGGTGCGGGATAAGAAAGTTTGGAATTTGAACAGGAAGAAGAGAAGGTTGGGCGTCGTAGGGCGATTAGGCAACGATAAAGAGAAGGAACAACCTCTTCCTGGACCAAAAATTCCAGCATCCACGGAGCTTTCGGTACCTCTTGAAGTAAGATAACCAAAATTTCGTTCTTTTTATTGCCATTTATTCTGCTAGCTGAGTCAAAAATATTAGATTAAGGTGTTCGTTTTGGTTTAATTCTTCTAGCTCATTGTTCCGAGTGTATGTGCTCCAGTCGTCCCGGGTTACGCCTCTAAGACTATAGATATTGTGATGGATAATAGGTAAGAGTGGGTACTATTCATTTAGCAGTATGAATTTCAGTAGTAGACCAACTAAATTTCTGGTTATGATGACCCATGTAGCACAATCAAAATGTTATATTCTAAGCTATTATCGCATTTGTTGTGCAATACAATTTTGCATAATGATCTCCATATACATTAATTGCTTCTGGAAGTATAGAATGTTGTGACATGAGAACATTTATTGTGAATACAATTCTGAGTGTTAATTTTAAGAGAAGGCAATGGCAGAACCTTACGAATTCTATTGATCGGTAGATCCATGGGCATGAAATTAGTTAGAAAAGTCAGGCAATAGTGATCAAACCTTTTACATTCTTCTAGGGAATAAAGGGAAAATTTGAAATAAATGGAAATGGTATGAAAATGAACAGGAAATTTAGCTAAACACATCCTTTATAATTAAGAATGATAAAAAAGCACCCCTATAGTTGATTTTACCAAAAAAGTGTCTCTTTTTTCAAATACTCTCAATTTAGGGTTCAAGTTGTTGTACAAAATAACTTGCTTTCCAATTTTATCAAAATAAACTCTTTTAGACAAAAGAAAATATCAACATTCTATAAAGTACCTAGAAACTCATGATGAACAAAATCTTGCTTTTAAAAGGGTAAGATGATTTGCAAATCAGTTTGCAATTTGAAAATTAACATGAAATCAATCCCAAGTTGAGTTGCAGGTAAACTTGCAATCAATTTATTCATCAAAACAAATATTTTTGGCACAAAAATTTGAAATATATTCAAGTTAGAGTGGCTAAGAGCTTATAATGGTTAAAATCAATGATTTTCTTTCACTTAATTGGTACAATCGTTGCAAACTGTTTGAATTATTATTCAAATTACTAAGATCTAGCTTAAGTAGAACTTATCTAATTTGCATTTTAGAATATTCATTTTGACGGAAAGTTGAGTCGTAAGATGCTTTGTAATTAGCATGCATCTATTTTTGCCAATTTTTAGGCACAAGTAGATTTGCTAATCAACTTGCACCTTCTAAATTAAGGATTTTGATCATTATGATATTTTAAACACCTTGAGTAGAATAGTGATACTTTTTTTTTTTGTATTCAAAAGAGTTTATAAAAAAAAAAAAAATTACAACCCGGTGCACGAAGCTCTCGCCACACAGGGTACCGGAGAAGGAATCCATTGTACGCAGTCTTACCTTGCTCTTTTGCAAGAGGCTATTTCCAGGATTTGAACCCGTGACCTCTCGGTCACAATGCAACAACCTTCTCAAAAGAGTTTATATTGATGAAAAATTGAATCATAGAATGATTTATATATTAGATTGCGCCCATTTCATTCTAGTTGATTTTTAAAGTGCAAGCTCTGCTTGTGCCTTCAAAATTAAGATTTTAACCATTATGAACTTTTAAATATCCTAAGTAGAACATTGATGTGTTCTTGTGTCAGAAAGAGTTCATTCTGACAAAAAAAAAATACAATTGCAAGCAAATTTATAAAATTAATATTCAAAGTGTCAGATTTCAGTGTGTAAGATGATTCACAAATCAGCTTGCTCCTCCATATTTCAGAGTGTTAGAAAAAGTTTATTTTGACTACAAGCTGGTTTATAATCAAGGGTATTCTAGAAAGAGGGATGATTTTGGCAAAAAGCAATAATAGGGGCACCTTTTGATCACTTTCAATTATAAGGGACATGTTTTGATAATTTCTACAGAACAAATTATTATTAATCCTCACCAGTAGAGAACCTACAGTTTTGTTTGTATCTCACTTCGGCTTTAACATTTTAAGAAATCTAGATATATTAGTTTTGAGGTATAGTGGTCATGGATCAAGTTTAGTAAAAATATTTGTCAAATTAGCTTTTGAATCAACATAGTTTGAAATGATGCCTCGCGGAGCATGGTTTAATATGTTTATTTCTAGAATGTGAACAAGGTTTTTAGTTAAAATTATAATCTCGAAGCATGTGCATCGTTCATATAACTTGAGCAATGTAGGCACTCGTTGTTATGTACTCCACCTCAGAAGCAGAGGATTATCAAACAACATAATTGATGCTTTTTTACCACGCCAATTCACATGAGAAGAACTGAGAAATTAGCCTTTGTTGACTGTCAAAAACTAGGAACAATCATTACATCCACACAGTTGGACTCATTGAAGAAAACTAGGGAATGATCATACGGTCCTTTGTTGTGTCTTTGGTTGCTTCAATTGTGTGTTGCGATCCTATCATCTAGAAATAAGAAGAATTTGTCTATTATTATTATTTCTTGAATTTTAATTCTGGTATTAGAATTCAATGGTATTTTATTTTAATATTAGATAGATAATTTTCTCTCTTGGTTTACCTACCGAGTAAATTTGGAATACAACTTTTGCATATTCAGAAGTCGATCTTCAGGATAATCCTCTCATTTGAAATTCAAACTCTGGCCCTCTTATTGTTCCTCTGAGTGTTTTACCACTACACCACATCCGTAAGAGCAATTGCGAAACTATTTGTTTCTATAGCACCATGTCCATGTGCCAATGTGATGAATCATTTCATTTTAAAAAAATCTTTCCCCTTGTGCAGCATCGGAATGTGTTTAATTACTCCCTGCAATAACTAGCATTGATCCAAGTACTGACAGTTTCATGTTGGTAATAGGACTAAACCCACAACCAAACTACATTAACCGTATGCACATGCAGGGAGATAAGTTTTTATCTTATCTCTGTCAACAAAATTTGACAAACAAATTATCTTAGTACTGCGACCTGGCAAAGCAAAGTCCAACATCCTCCACGTGATCAATAAACTACGAACTTGGAATATCTTACGTATTCTATCTTGGTATTACTTTATATTTCTGTGTCTATTTCAAATATGATGATAATAATGTTCACCTTTGATTTATTATTACAAGTACATATGGAAAACGCTGACCAGATAAATTTATAGCTTGGTTGCCTACCTCCCTTAAAGATGGATAAACATAGTTAAGATCAACAGAAGGTCCAACTGGACCTGTATTAGCCACAGTACATTCTACATCATGGTTTACAGCAATAATTCAGTATAAAATAGGCTATAGTATAGGTGATGAAATTAGATTGGTATGCTCATGCGTAAAATTAGGACTATATAGGTCTGCTTTGGCAGGCAGCTTGTGATCATGCATCACTTATCAGAAAATGGTAGGGGAATTTTTTTGGTTGAATAGTGCCTACATGGTTCAATTATAAGGATGGCCTTGGTACAACGGTAAGGTGGTTGCTTTGTGACCAAAAGATTACAGGTTCAAATCCTGGAAACATCCTCTTGTAAAAAAACAAGGTAAGACTGTGTACAATGGATTCCTTCTCTGGTACTCCGCGTCGCAGAGCTTCGTGCACTGGATTGTAGTTTTTTGTAGTGCCTATATGGTACTTCAAATAGGGCATCCTTGTAGCAGACTAAATGAATCTGCAAATTACTCCGATGCTCTAAAAATAGCAAAGTTGTTAAAGAAATCAACTATGATTAGGGTTATAATTTATAGCATTTTAAAAAACTTGAATCCTCTTAAGAATCTTCTTAATTTTCTTTGGTAACAAATTTCTATTTGGGGCCAATTATAAGGATTTTGTCCTCCAATTCCCTCAATTTACGTTTATATGAAGCTATATCATTACTGCCAGTAAATGAACAATGAGCTAGGTATATAAGTACGGTTAAGATTCATGCTCGTAGAGTTTGTATGCATTTTATGTTGTCAGGCAATGCCTCATGTAACTTTTTACATCCAAACTTGGCCCTAAATTGAAGGTTTTATGGCAGAACACCATCATCATACATCTTTCAGCTGGGCTTGACCTTCTGAAAATCTTGCAAGGATCGAATCCTTGTGTAAATACAGATTGTTAAATCATCAAAATAATTGTTTATGTAGATAGAGTGCATATAGGACTCAAACTGAGCATGTTCAAGTTTTTAAAACACAGGGTCTGGTATCGCATTGATGATAATTAGCATTCGTCAGTAAAAGGGAGAACACAATATCTCCGGATTCTCTGAGACAAGAAGAAGGATTTTTAGATTAACCATGTTTTCTATTATTTTTTTTGTTACTATAAAAAAACGCATTATGGTCTAATCCTGCAGAATCCACAGTTGACCAATTCCCTATAATATCTCTTTCAATTGGAATCAGTTGCATTCACTGTGACTTGGTAATTCAAATATCTGCTATACTTTTTTTTTTTTCCTTTTTCTTTCAGAAGAATAAAAAAATGAAGTATTTATCATGTAAAATCCTCCATAGAAGTTTGGCGATACCAACCAGTTCTGATTACACTTTGCAGGGCAAAGGCGCGGAAGAAGAATGATATCTTTGTAACTGCTCCTAATTGCATATGCACAATGGATGGTTTCGCTCTTTTTGTCGCGGCTGATAGTATTTTGTCATTCCATGTTTTCATCAACAGAAGCTGCAAATTGAGACAACTGAACATATATCGCCGATTCTGTATCCAAAGCTATATGCTCAGTGTTTTGAGTATCCTCTTTTAGCGTATGGCTTCCTGCTCGCTTCCTCTGGGGGAGTTTGACATGGCTTTCAAGTCGGAAATCACCGATAGCATATTTGTAAGATCCCTTTGTGAGATTTTCGTTCAAGTTATATTAGTTTGTGAGCTAAGTCTAATCTTCACTTGCTCTCTTTCCTACTAATTGTTTTACATCTCGTGAGTTCTTTGCAAGGCACTCTATGGACGTGTGTGATTAAGACATAAATGTGATAATATAAATGTAATAACTGTAAAAGGTTTGAACCGCTAATCTAGTTTCGATTTGTTCTATGGTCAAGAAGGTAAATCACGGAGGATTCTATGGATTTTGACATGGTGGTCAAGATACGTAAGGATTATTTAAATCCAAGAAATTTTTTTAAATCTCTTTCGGAATCGATTCATGTCTTATCCGTAAGCATCGTCATGCTTTAGTTTCTATGTCATCCCCGCGGGGACAATATAAATGTAATAACAAAAGTCAACTTCGACCCAAACCAATGAGATTTTATGGCACACAAAATAATATCAAAATTAAGCATGCTTATCGGTTTCTCGATTTCAGTTCCGATTCAGTTCTGATCCATTCTAGATTTGTCGACGTAGGAACCGATTCAAAATCGATTCTGAATCGGTTCCGGTTTCAAAGTTTAACTTTGGAACCAATTTAATCTGGATCAGTTCCGAATCAGTTTCGAAACGGTTCCGGATCGATTTTGAAATGATTCCGGATCACCTTCCTCGAACTTAAGCTTCCAAATTCATCTAACGTGGTGGTGATCCTACTCTTTTTTTTTTTGTATCGTAAAATAATTTTGTAGACATGTTAACATGCTAAGAATTTTCACTTTTAATTTAGCAATCGAAATCAGATCCAAATCGGAATTAGAATCGGTTCTGAAACGGTTCCGAACCGGTTCCGAAATCGATTGGAACCAAATCGAATCGGAATTGGAACAGTTCCGATTCGGTTCCAGAATCAGTTCATTTGAATCGATTCCGATTCTGAATTTAACGGATTGATTTCAACTCGATTCTGAATCGAATCAATCCGTTAAGCATGCTTAATCAAAATAGTTTCTAGAATAACTCTCATCGGAGCTTAAATAATTGTCGATGGATTGTAAATGAATTGAACGTTATGAATAAATTTGATGTTCGATTTGATAAGAATTTATTTATGTTCGTTCAATATGTATCAAAATTAATTAAATGAACAAGTTTGAATAATTAATAAATTAAATAAATAAATTTAAATAATATATATTTGACCTGTTAATATTTATGAATACGTTCATAAATTAGTTCCATGGATTAGCTCGGATGATAAATACAAGTTAAATTTTAATAGATATTTTAAATTTGATTTAGTTAAACTTAATTATCTTATCTTGAATATTTGAAATTTAACTTGATTTAACTCATTTACGTCCTATTCTTTTGGACAGCTATAATATAATATTAATTAGTATGACTAGAAAAGAATTATGTTGCAGTAATTAATAGATACAATAACGTGTATAAGGAAAAAAAATTATCAAGGTGGGTTGAAAGACTGTTTTAATAATAATAATAAATAAATAAAAATTCTTATTTTTTGTTTTCCTCCACGAAGCCCAGCAGAGGCACGTGTTTGTCTCGTGCTCGTAGGGTGATAGCTCGCCGCCCCATTTCTGCCCTAACCCGCCGCACAATTCTACAAACTCGACGCCACTATCGTCTGCTAGGGTTTTTCTGATAACGAAGAAACCTTCGCCTCGATTGTTGCTCTATATTTCATTTTTCGGGTATCAAGCTATCTTCTTCTCGTTCTGATCCATTCACCTCGATTTCATCTTCTACTTTTTGGTGTTTGGGATTTAAGGTGTTTGCGGGATGTCGGACGACGAAGCGAGGGAGGAGAAGGAGTTGGATCTCACTTCCCAAGATGTAGTCACCAAGTACAAGACCGCGGCCGAGATCGTCAACAGTAATGTTCTCCAACTTTTCTTTGCTTTTCCCCCGTGTAGTGGAGACGCTACTTGGTAAAGGCTCAATCTATTGTCGTGTGCAGAGGCCCTTCAACTGGTGGTATCTCAGTGCAAGGCCAAAGCCAAGGTTGTCGATCTCTGCGTAAAAGGCGACTCCTTTATCAGGGAGTACGTTCGTTTTCCTGTTTGGCACTGTGTTTCTACTCTGTTAATGCGATAGTGCTAAATTGAAGTTTTTGTGTTGTTCTTGCGTATAGGCAAACTGGTAACGTGTACAAGAACGTCAAGAGAAAGATTGAAAGGGGCGTAGCATTTCCTACGTGCATATCTATCAATAACACAGTGTGTCATTTCTCGCCCCTTGGCAATGATGAGACTGTTTTGGAAGAGAACGACATCGTTAAAATGTATACGTTCATAAGTTTAGACTGTGTTATGACTACCTACCAATAGTTATTCTGAGTTTTTTTTTTTTAATTTGTTTTTTGTGTTGCAGTGACATGGGGTGTCATATAGATGGGTTTATTGCTGTGGTGGCACACACTCATGTGATACATGAAGGACCAGTGACTGGTAGAGCAGCAGATGTGATTGCTGCAGCCAACACTGCTGCAGAAGTTGCATTGCGCCTTGTGAGACCAGGGAAAAAGGTGCCCATTGAATTGACCAAATATGATCTTGCCTAACTATCTTGGAAGATTGTTAATTTGGTTTCCGGTATATGCATTCTAAAGAATTTACATGACTTCTCATTGTTGTATGGTCACACTCCAATTCACGTTGATGTTAATTCGAGCTTCAACATTACCATCATCTGTTGCTCATTAGACAACCAGTTGCAATTTAAGAGTTATAATTGTTGTGCCTGGCTCATTGTAACTGGAGGTATACCCAATTGGCAATTTGTTCAAATTGTCTCTTGAAAATAGTCAGTGTTTTAGTAAGTTGGCCCACTATTTATCTAAATTTAACTCTTCATAACAGTCAGTCTAGCAAAGAAAATTATTTTTGTGGTTGTTTTATGTTGGTCTATACTTCATGTTTTATATTTTTTCACACTAACCTTAATTTTTTTGTTGGAGAAAGTGATAAATACCCTATCTTGCATGGATGAATGCCATAGGATGTGTATTTTAAGATCCTTGGTATTATGATGGGGTTTCTTAATTGTCATTGTTTTTTTATTTAAGGTCTTATTTTATCAAAGAATATAATGGCTAAGAAATCTGTGCAGTATATATTTAAGGTCTTATGTTTTCATTGTTCATTGTTTATTCAAACAAGTAACACTATCAAGCTTCATATCAGCATTTACCGTGCTTGTGTGCCATTAAGTTCGATGTTTGGAGGTTGCCTAGTTGATTTGTTTATGCTGTAACATTAGTTACGGATATCCTGTCTGAATTATCAGATTAATTGATAGCTTGAGAATTGGATTATTTCTGGGCCCTGTAAAATTTTCTCAAAAGGAGCTTCCTTTCGGTTTAAACTATCCTATGAACGACACCTTTTAATGTTTTTAAACTGAATGAAATCAAGTTTCTCAAGAACAAGAGCAAAAGCAACCAGTTTCATATGAAATTAAAAGGAAGATATTTTATTTTGTCTTCTTTTCAGTTTTAGTTGGATAGCAGTTATTTCTACCTGTTAGTAATGTCAAAAGGGTCTTGTTGACTTGACAGACCCAATTTGTTAGACTTGATTGAGATTATGGGTTCCTCTCTTGGATGCCCCAGTGTTCTTTTTAAAAATTATTTTTAGCACTTGATTTTCTATTTCATCTTTACTGTGTGTCGTGTAATTTGAATATAATGGAACAATCATAATTCATGTGGTCTGACTAGTGGGCAAACTAATATCAATCAATAATTCAGTGACCTGGAGTTTGGCCGTTTGTTGTCTGATCCATGCTAATTTGTATGCTTTAGTTGTAGAATACAATTATTTTCCAATGCATCAGTTGTGCCTACGGGATCATATTGATTTGAATTTTGGATTACATTTAGAATCTAACAACTCTTTGTATATAAGTATGAGAAGGTGATATAAATGTGGTTTTTCTTTTATAATTTATGTCAAAATCTTGTTTTGTACCTTATAGTACATTTAAATAGTAATAGTTAAATAAGGTGCTGATCCTAAAGTACAAGAAACAAATCTTTCTATATCTAAAATTCTAAAATTTAAACATTGTACAAAGGGGTCAACCTCCCTTCATGGAACAGGCATGAATCTTATGTTTACCCTTCGTTTGTTCAGTTTCCTCATCAACCCTGTTGCTTTACTATTTGATATCAATAATTGAGAAAAAGAAATGAACTCCTTTAACTTATGATTAATTAGCTAAGAGGAGGTTTGGTCCTTTATCTATTTTTAACCCTGCTAAATATTCTTTACTTGTAATTTTCATAGTCATATTGCTTTCCCTCCTTTTTAATAGATTTGTGTACCACTTCATTGTCATTTGATAGACAACGAATGAGTTATACCATTCTACTCTACAGTTTGTTTTTGTTTTTACTGTTTTGTTTGATGTTATGGGACTTAATTTTGTTTACTAGCAAGTGCTTTTATTATGCATCTAATTTTTTCAATTTCAGTTCCTAATGCCTATTTTCTGTGATAGAATAAGGATGTCACTGAAGCTATTCAGAAGGTAGCTGCAGCTTATGATTGCAAAATTCTGGAAGGAGTTCTTAGTCATCAGCTGAAACAGTTCGTAATTGACGGTAACAAAGTAGTTCTAAGTGTTGGAAATCCAGAAACTCGTGTTGATGAAGTAGAATTTGAAGAAAATGAAGTATATGCAATTGATATTGTCACAAGTACAGGTGAAGGGAAGGTGAGAATAGTGCTCCTGCAACTAATTTGTGATCAATGTCACTGAATCACATTGTAATACAAATTGATCGTTTAACCTCTTAAATCTTCGTGTATAACTTTTGGCGACATTGGTTGTGATTATCTGCAGCCAAAACTTTTGGATGAGAAGCAAACTACTATTTATAAAAGAGCCGTCGATAAAAACTATCAGCTGAAAATGAAGTCTTCAAGGTTTATTTTCAGTGAGATAAGCCAAAAGTTCCCAATCATGCCATTCAGTGCAAGGTTTGTTGCTCTAGGTTTTCTGCAAGGATTGTTTCCTTCTTTTCATTATTCTTTTTCTTCATTTAGTTTCAATAGTGTGTTTTGATCGTCGTCATCAGGGCTTTAGAAGAGAAGCGATCGCGGCTTGGACTTGTTGAATGTGTGAATCATGACCTTTTACAGCCATACCCTGTATTGCATGAGAGACCTGGTATACCTTCTTTTTTGCTTAGATGATTATCAGCAATTAGTCGAACCCTTTTCATTGCTTTATCGTTGATATTCGGGGAACACAAATCGATGTTTATTGTTGACTAAGACACGCCTTTCGGAAAATGCGTCCACCCATCAAGAGTATCAACTAATTAGGGTACCTGATGATTTATATTTTCAGGGGATCTTGTCGCACACATTAAATTTACAGTATTATTGATGCCAAATGGGTCAGACAAGATTACCTCTCATCCGCTTCAGCAGCTGCAGCCTACCAAGTCAACTGATGACCCTGAAATTAAGGCATGGCTGGCCTTGGGAATAAAGACAAAGAAAAAGGGTGGAGGAAAGAAGAAGAAAGGTGCCTAACTATTTGTTCCAAATTGAACTCTTTTCTCACGCTTACTGCCAACAACTGAGAACCAATTCGATACATCTATTACCAGTTTAATATCTCAAAGAAAATATATATCTGCAGAAATAGGTGGTAGAACTTTTTGATTTACCTTCCGCATGGATAGGAAACCATCTTTTAACTGGGGTTTCAATTGTGTTATTTTTGCTACTCGTAGGCAAGAAAGGAGATGCCCAAGATGATTCGGCTGAAGCTGAACCGATGGATACTTCAAATAGCACAACTGCTTAGCTGATGAGAAACAAAAAGTTTTGTATTGTTATTTGAATTTGGGCTTCTTCCTGCACCTCCCAACTTTTCATGAATTTTATTTCAAAATCGTTATGGAAACTATAATACAGTACTTTGTTTGAGATGAAAAGGTTTTGGCATCATCTACGAAATTGAAATGCCTGCAACGCTGTATTATCGTCTGTTCAGTTAGTTGCTTATTTAATAGGGTTCACAATTCGATCTGCAGGATCGATTCAACTAGGTTAATTGGCAGTGGAAGATTATCTAATTCAGTCGTTTGACAGGTTTGATTTTCATTTCCTGTTCTAATAGAAATAACCTGTTCTATGCAATGGTGTGTTCAGTTCCTTGAGATTCTACTTCAGTCGACTGACTATGTTTGGGGATTCCTGGCTATTTCCTTTGTAACCCAAGTTTTGTGATCTACTTGAGTCTTTAGCTACACTCGGGCAAATTGAGGGTTTCGAGCAAAGCAAATTCAATCGATTAAAATTTTGTTCCTTATTCATACAAATGAAATTTTCTTCCTTTTATCTTTCGTTAATGAATCTCCTCTTTCTTTTTTTTTATTAACACGGAGCTTTCGGATTGATTAATTTCTAAGAGTGATTAATTTAGTCGACTCTATCTAGTGGGATAAGGCTTTGTTGTTGTTGTTGTTCTTGATGATCAATTCAGTCTCATGGTACATCAGGAAAGTGTTTGTAGTTTGACAATTCAGTTTGGATTTTACAGTCATGTCATTTTTTAAAGATTGTTCACATCAAAGTCTTACTTTATTCGTCAAATTAACTCTTGTATAGAGGGTCATATCCATGGATTTTTTTAAAAATCATCGTCGAACGATGTCTCAACAAAGAATCGAATTGTGTTTTTCTGTGGAATGTCTTTTCATTTTTGGCACTGTAATGCATTGTGCCTTTGGGGGCAATCTCATTTCATTCCATCCAAATGGAATCCTCTTTGGACGAGATGAAAAAAGATTCATTAACGGAAAGAGAAAGAAAGGAAAGGGAGAAAAAAAAACAATTAAAACTTACACATCAAATTGAAATGGAGCTCTCTTCGGACGAGGTGAAAGAAGATTCATTAACGGAAAGAGGAAGAAAGGAAAGGGAGAAAAAAAAACAATTAAAACTTACACATCAAATTGAAATGGAGCTCTCTTCGGACGAGGTGAAAGAAGATTCATTAACGGAAAGAGGAAGAAAGGAAAGGGAGAAAAAAAAATAATTAAAACTTACACATCAAATTGAAATGGAGCTTTCTTCGTACGAGGTGAAAGAAGATTCATTAACGGAAAGAGAAAGAAAGGAAAGGGAGAAAAAAAAATAGTTAAAACTTACACATCAAATTGAGAGGTAAAAAATGAATTATCTCTTTGTAAATAAAGAAAGTTAAAAATTATCCTTCTTTCTCTTTTACTCCTTCCCTTCACTTCTCTCCAAATAAAATTTAAAGTTTTCTTTTCCTTTATTTGTTCTTTTCTTCCCTTTTCTCACCTCCTTCCAAATGTGAATGGAGCATTAAAGAAGTTTGTTTCTTACTCTTCTTTCTATTGTTTTAAGTGGATGTAAGTTGAGCCAAGATTCCTGAAGAAGCAATAATACAATTTTTATAAAAGAATTTTATTTATCAATATGAAATTTCTCGACGGTTTATTAGTGACAATGAATATCAATTTCAAAGTCATAAAATTCAAAAATGATATCGAAGCCTCCAAATAGAACAAGCCTTCACTTCTTTGGCTCATCCCCAAACTAATAGTCGGGTGGAGATGCGTGTCCTTGCCCCACCTTCTTAACCCTATGGTCATCGACAGTTACGATAGTTGCGTTGGCAATCAATGATTGACAAAGTCGGCGGCTAATGATCGACAATTGATAGTTGACAATTGTTGATCGAGAGCTAATGGTAATGGTCGGCGAAGATGGGTGACCAATTAGAGATTCCGATCGAGATACGAACGAAGATCTTATATTACACGCCTCGAGGTATTATAATTGTATCACAAGGTAAGACTATATATAATGGATCATTCCTTATAATTTCATACGACGGGAGCTTTGTAAATTAGATTATTTTTTTTTTTAGTATTTTTAAAGTTAATTTTTTAAATAGCCGTTTGTTATATGTATAAAAAAATCATGCAAGGTTTTTTTACTGGAATTATAAGATTTTCGAGAAAAATTAATTTTGTGATTAAAAAAAATAATAGGAACTATAAATATTTTGCCTAATGTAAAGTTGAGGGGCCATTTCACAAAAATATGCCTGAAGAAAATAATTAAGAAACCAACGGTTCACCGGGGACTCGTTCTCTAGTAAATCGCCTGCACGGAGCGAGACAGCGTCCATGAAATGTAGGCCGTGCTAGCCAATTCTCTGCCACGTTTCTCTCAGTGGGTGGACATGAAATCCTGGACCCCGACTGAGACGCTACAAGCTCGGAAACTACGGTCGGATTCAGAGCAAGCAAGGGCGCGCGCGCGCATGGATCGGAACTCACGAACGGACGGTGTCGAACCCACGACGCCCGTTAAATGCCTTCGCCCGTCGGCGCCCACCCCCAACTCGCTCCTCGCTCCTCGCCATCGCCATGGCATCCACCCGGCTCTTGGACTCCTCCTCCCTTGCACGGCCCATCGCCTCCGCGCTCTCCGTCCGGTGCTGGTCCGCCGAGCCGATGAGCAGCATGCCCGAGAAGGGCGAAGCGAAGGGGGTCGCGGCAGGCGGGGATTTCGAGCCCGGGAAGCCTCCGCCGTTCCGGATCGGCGACGTCCGGGCTGCCATTCCTGGGCATTGTTGGGTGAAGGATCCGCTGCGATCGATGAGCTATGTCCTCCGAGACGCCGTCGTCATCGCTGCGCTCGCGATCTGCGCCGACTACCTCGATAACTGGGCCTTCTGGCCGCTCTATTGGTTCGCCCAGGGAACCATGTTCTGGGCCGTCTTCGTTCTCGGCCACGATTGGTACGTGCCCTTGCTATTTCCCTATTCTACATTTCGAATGTAACCTAATTAATCGACGACACGACTTGCGGCGCCAGTGGCCATGGAAGTTTCTCCGACATTATGTGGCTCAACAACGTGGTGGGGCATTTGCTTCACTCCAGCATTCTCGTGCCATACCATGGATGGTAAGTGTTCTCATGCCGACAAATTGGCCTCTAGTTCTCTGAATCAGATTTGTAAATCTAAAAAACAAAACAAAACAAATAACAGGAGGATTAGCCACAAGACTCATCATCAGAACCATGGGAATGTGGACAAGGATGAATCTTGGCATCCGGTCAGTTCTTCTCTTTCTGCTTTCAACAGTGTAAATTTTGTGTTTTTAATGGTTGCTTCATACTGTTCTGTTTCTCCTCTTAAACTTTAACCTACATTGATTCTGTATCTGTTTGCAATCTAGAGTTTCACACACACACACACAACACACACACACACACACACACACACACACACACACACACGTCATATTACATAGACTCAGCGATCAAGCTGCAGTGATCTTAAAACCTTTAAAAAATGGAATTAGAGGATTGTTTTTTTAAATTTTAGTGCCTACCATCCGGAAGATTGTTTAAATTCTTCAGATCTAAGCAATCTTAATGGGAAGAAAAACGGAAGATGTAGACGAAGCAACTGCAGGGAAAGATTTGCTACTAATTTTCTTACACTTTCGCAGAAAAATAATTCTATACTATGATCCCTTTTCTTGGTCATTTTTTCCAAGCAAGAGTTTTTCTTTATTTTTGAAAAAAAATGTTTCCGTTCTGCTACTGATTGAAGGGAACAGAATTCATGGTTATCTGCCTTGATATGTTTTTGTTTGTTCCTTCATGTGTTGCTTTTTTCTTTGGTGAGTGTGTGGCATGTGCTTCTTTTACACCTGATCCGGTCCGAGATCAGTGGATGGGAGGACTCCGCAAGCTACTCATGGCCAAACTCCTTCGATCGGCTGAGTACATATCAGATCGGTCTTCGATGTGCCGAGCTAGTCAGATCTGCTTTCTTCTACATAGCTTTGTCAGGTTGGCCTTCTTATGACAAAGCTTCGTCAGGTCGAGCGTATATGTGATTTCGGAAGGTCAGAGGTTAGATATCTGCAGGATGGCCTTTGCAAGGTCGATCTTCTTCAAATTGGTTGTTTTAACAGGAAGTACTTTGAACCTGAAAGAACTCGAAAAAGGGTGAGAAAGGAGCCAAAGGATATCTCGGCGAAGTCCCTCCAATACCTAAGTCAAAAAGTGAAGAAAGTGTGCCAAGTAGAGAAAGAAAATAGAAAATTAGAGATTACTTGATCACCACATTTTTCTCCTCTTAGCTTTATATAGGAAAAGAAGAACATGTCTTTTTGGGAGAGACATGATGTGGAAACGTGGCTTCTTGGAGAGAAATCGTGGGAACGCGATATGGAGACATGCCTTCCTAGAGGGAAGTCGTGGAGACGTGACGTGGAGATGTGGCTTCATGGAGACGTGCCGTGGGGATGTGTCGATCTAGCTACCGAACTAAGCTCGAGGATGCCTCAGATGGATTTGAGTTGACTCCCATTTAATTTGATCGGGTTCAAATTTGAGTTCTATCTCAGCTTAACTGTTGATTTGACTCTATCACTTGGTGAGGAGTATTTCCGCCGCATCAACACCATAAATAGGGTGGAAAAGAAAAGTAAAACAAAAAAAACCTATCAATGTTACTATAGCTACCACATCATTGCGGGTTCTACCCCAAATAATTGACACGGAAAAGATTTTTGAATCTTCATTTTCCACCATCCTGCTCTGCGTGACAGATAAGTGTTAAGTCAATTATGATCATAATGCATACAATGTGACTCAACTTCTCTTGCTGAAGCCCCCATATATTTGATTATAGTTGAAAATTTTCAGCTTCCATTGTGCAAATGAAATCTTGCCCACTCATCAGTCCTAGGGCAAAAGACATAATATCTCCCAGGACAACTTCACAGTGAGTGGTACAATCAAGAAAAGAAACGCATCCATGTTCCATTAATTACCATATCACTGACACTAGACAAAGTGGTGCGTGGTGTTGTCATGGATACAATGACACAGCAGAACCTCCATGCATGTTAATGCTCGTTTTCTGGGTAATGGAATCATTTTCTTTCATTGAAATGAACTAATGGTTGCCTTTTTACTTGAAACGAGACTGGAAGGCAAGAAATTGATGATGGTATCTATCTAAGAAAACGTACACTCAAGTTCTTTCTCTTTTGATCTGTTATCCAGGGCAACATATAAGAAGTCTTTCTTTGCTGCAGTTACCTGAGAAGACCTACAGGGAATTGAATTCAATGAGCAGAAAGATGCGGTTTACTATACCATTTCCTTTGTTTGCCTTCCCTGTATACCTGGTGAGTCTGTTAAATTTATTTGATTTTCTCTTTTCAGATTCTAACATTTCTCATGTGTTCTTATAACCCAAAAGATGAGGAGGACCCCTGGAAGGGAAGGCTCCCATTTCCTTCCGAGCAGTGGCTTGTTTGATCCCAAAGATGAACAAGACGTGGTGGTATCTACCACGTGCTGGTCGGCCATGGTTGCCTTGCTTGTGTGTCTATCCTGGGTATATGGCCCCCTTCCGGTGCTTAAATTGTATGGCCTACCGTATTTGGTAAGAGCATTCCGACACAAACATAAAAAAGATCACTCAAAATTGTCAAGAAATCTGGTTAAAAGTTGCATAGGTTTATTATTAACCTGCAATTCTTTTGATCAGGTCTTTGTTATGTGGCTAGATTTGGTCACTTATTTGCACCATCATGGCCACAGCGAGAAGCTCCCCTGGTACCGTGGCAAGGTAAGTTTTATTACATTCTTTTGCTATTGAATAAACACAAATGACCTTTATCAAGCTGAACACCATGAATGTTCATGAAAGTCCGGTTCATTTATAGCCCTAGCTAGAAAAACCTAAAATGCTGCCCTTAACACCCAAATGACATGAAGAACAGGCAAATCACATGGAGGGCAGGAGGAATCTCACCTATATAATGTTGTGCGGTTGAAATTAAATTCAGCTACATCCAACGGCAAAAAAAACCCTTGGAGCAATGATCCCCTACACAATTCTTCCGTAAACACCTTCATTATCCACCGTCCAATCGGATGAGTACTATAGTCCAATATTTGAACTTTATAGAATCAGACGATAGATAATGAAAGTGCTTACAGATGAGTTGTGTATGATAACATTCTTCAATATATATATATATATATATATATATAACTCATCCGTA
Source organism: Wurfbainia villosa (assembly GCA_025175895.1). Classification (NCBI taxonomy): domain Eukaryota; kingdom Viridiplantae; phylum Streptophyta; class Magnoliopsida; order Zingiberales; family Zingiberaceae; genus Wurfbainia; species Wurfbainia villosa. The sequence goes on from CM045997.1 coordinate 6,921,313, forward strand.
AGTATCTCCATTATCCATCGTTCGATCTCTTAGGGTTCAAGGATTGAACTATAGTATTCACCCGATCGGACGGTGGATAATAGAGGTGTTCACAGGTGCTTATGAATAAGTTGTGTAGTGGATCATTCTTATATATTTATATATATATAGATAGAGGAATATTATTCTACACAAGTCATCCACAAGCATCTTTAATATCCATCGTCTGATTGAGTGCGCACTATAACCTAATCCTTGAATCCTAAGAGATCGGATGGTGATATATATATATATATATATTTTTTTTTGATTTCCTGTGCGATGGATATCTACGCGACCATGCGCGAGTGAGCATAGTAACTCTGCTCAAAGCCTCTTCCTGCGTCGCTCGACATTCTCGCTGAGCGATCGAATTTCGGCCATGATCCGACTGGAGTCGGAGTCTAGTCAGAATGCGATCGGAGTCAAAGTCCTATCGAAATGCGACCAAAACACGACCGAATTTCAGTCGGAATGTGACCATAACACGACTGGATTTTCGTCAGAGCGCAGTCGGAATCCGCTCAAATTGCGCCCATTGGCGGTCGGAATCCGACCACGATTCGGCCGGACGGACGACGATGACGATCTCGATGGATTCAAGGGTTGGGCTATAGTGCCCAATGTCCATCCTCCGAAGTGCAGAGGAAGCACTGTGCATTTCTCATTACTGTGTAATCCGATAGATCGGACGACTCACAGTGTGTTGCGCACAGGATGCGCATGAAGTTGTCGCATAGGATATCAAAACTCTATATATAACATCTGGATTTAAGGTTATTCAACGCGTGACCATGCCACGCGTGGTGTGCTCTCATGCGCGCGACGTCGGGCGCAGCAGTGCCTGTGTGAAAGGAAGCGATATATATATATATATATATGCAGGTGATCTCCTGTGCACCCAGCATTTGTGTGTCTGTGCACGCCCCTCACATGAACAATGAATTCACTGTTTATATATGGAGGCACGCACTAGCGCACAGTTGACCGGTGCGCAGGAGATATTATCTCTCTCTATATATATATATTGTTGTGGAAGTTTCAATTACAAATCTAACATTATCTCAAACTCACATCGCCTTCTTCCATCTTTTAGGAATGGAGCTACCTGCGAGGAGGATTAACAACCATTGACAGGGACTACGGTTGGATCAATAACATCCACCATGACATTGGAACTCATGTCATACACCACCTCTTTCCCCAAATCCCACATTACAATCTAATAGAAGCAGTAAGTTCAAAGTTCGATTAGTTCATAAACATTTTAAAAGATTAATGGTATAATTGTTCATGTCCATCAAACATACGATAACCTTTTTGCTTCAGACAAAGGCTGCAAAGCCTGTGCTCGGTGAGTTCTACCGAGTACCCGAGAAGTCTGGACCTCTTCCTCTGCACCTCTTCGGGGTCCTACTGAGAAGCTTGAGAATGGATCACTTTGTTAGCGACGATGGGGATGTTGTCTACTACCAAATTGACCCTCATCTGTTCAGTGGCAAGAAACACAAATCCGTGTGAAGAGGAACAACGAAGACAAACATCAATGCCTTCTCATTTTCTCTGTTCGGCATTAGTTGAATCTTGTACTATTTTTTCCAATAATTATTTTGATAGTTTTGAAATGATAAATAAAATTCCACTCGAGAGGTTCCTGAGACACTAGTCATTCTCTCTAAGAGAAAATCATCTTCAGTTTTCCTGTTAACTCCAAATGTATAAACTAAGATATTTGAAATTCTTACTTGGTATTCAATGATAATTAGTCATGTTCCAAAGGCCTTTGCCTCTTCCCTGTATCTTAGAACTCTTTCTGAAAGAGTATTTTTAATATTTTTTTCTCTTCCTTCTTTTCTCCCATTGATTTAGGACAAAGGAGCAACCAGAAGATTTTCTTTATTTGTCTTGTTAATCTTTGTACTTAAGTTTCATGTTGTTTTAAATCGCATTAAATCTTAATATTTGTGTTGTTTATTTATGTTTTTCTTATAAAGACCAACAAACAAAGTCAAAGTGATAGATTCTCCCCTTCATTGTCTCAACCCTTACTTATCAATTCGACACCATTGATATGATTTGAGCTCTACCCAATCGTCTTCACGAGGATATGATGGCTAAGGTATAGCGATGTTTAATAATCTTCGCGTGTTTTGACCATCACGTTAAGGTCTATAAGACTCTGTGATTTATCTCTCTTATAATGATTGTGGGACAAATCAATGGGAGTCATTAGGTTGATGATTCTAATATTTTTATAGAAACAGAACTCTACACAATCACACTGCGGGTTAACATAATCGTCTTTTTGCTACATAGAGTTCATTTTTACAAATTGATAATTCAAAATTTTAATTGAGAATTAATAAAAGAACCATCTTAAATTTAAAAGAGTCTCTTGTTTATCCAAAATGAAAGCTTCAATGATAGAAATTAAAAGAGCCTTCTTGTTTTTAAAATGATACTTTTTAAAAAATTTATTAGATGAACATCTTAAATCTTTTTTTCTTCTTCTTAAATTAGTCCTATAAAACTAATTCTATATGGGAAAAAATATTTGACCTATCCGATTCATTAAAAAAATTCCTAAACATGATGTGATCAATAGGAAAATTAATAATTTTTGTAAAATAAAAAAATCAAGACCATAAGTTTAAAATTATATAAAAACAATTTTATAAAATATTCAACGATATAAAAAATAATCACATAAATGTATGCGATGAGAAGCGCCTTGACATGTGTTGGTAGATAATCAATGCATTATATTTTTGTGCACACGAGGAGTTAAAATATGTATTTTATAAATAATAATATGTATATTATATTTTATTGAATTGTCTCACCTTGAATTTGCTCCACGGAGAAGAGAGATAAAATTAAGATTGAATTTCTCACGTAGAGATGACGTAGTGATTAAAATACGATGAAGTTTACGAATAAGATAAGAATCAATTTTGAAAGAGGTTTAAAATTTTTTTCTAAATTCAGATGATCCTTATGTGACTTGACCATCACATCAAGATCCATAGAATCCTTCGTAATATATTTCTCTCACAGTAGTCATGGGACAAACCAATGAAAACAATTAGATTGATAAATTTCATTTTTTTACGGAGGAGGATAAGATCGAAGAATTTTTCTTCCTCAACCTCACTTTAATCTATCCTATTTTCTATGATATCTTTTTTTTCATAGAATGATAAAGTGACAAATTTATTTGTCAATCTTTTTCATAGGCATTATTTCTTAAAATTTTAAATTGAATATTTTCTTTTAGAGTTTCAAATATGAGTCCCTAGTGATGGAATCTGAATTGAACTATGGATTATTCATTGATTTTATTGTACTTTCTTAATTTACTTTGACGAATAATATTCATGAGACATGATTAATACATCTCTAAAATTAATCGGATCAAAAATTTGGACACATGAATTATTAAATGTGATTACGAAACTCCTAATTCATGGACCATCATATGAACAAATAGATAAGTAAGAATATCCTTTTATAACTTTGCAAATACAAATCTCACAAGTCACAAATTTAATGTAGAAGATAAGGAACTTCGTATCAAAAAGCTCTCTCTTTTTTTTACAATGTTATGGAAATGATGCATCGAAGAGAAAAAAATAATTCCGTCCCACGCTAATATATAAATATATAAATAAATAAAAGGAGGAAAATTATTTGATTGACCAAAGCACTATCAAATTGATTAATAAAAAATTATCATATAATAATCATGTGATGTTTTATCCATTGAGTTTGGTCGGGAAAAAAAAGATCGGTCACTAAATACTTAGTTGACCAAATTAAGTCGTTCAGTGCTCAACAATTAACAATAATAAGTTTGGAATCATTATTTCTTGTTAACTTTTTTTTTTTTATCTTGACATTTATTTATAGATTATAATTTATTTTATGGGATAAAAGATGAGGTCCATCATCCTTATAATTCGCATCGATTAGTTTTATAATCATGGTAAGAAAAGTAATTTATGAGTAATATTTTATTCAATCAAAAATTAACATAGTAAAAGAACAGACACCTTACAAAAAAATTTATAATTTTTAAAAATTAATCTTTATTCTTTATCCTCTTGGAAGAATTATAATTTATTCTATTTATAAAAAATTGAAACCGTCAATTTAACAGTCATCTCCTATGATCATTATAAGGGAAATATATCATAAAGGATCCTATAAATCTTAACGTGTTGACTAAGATATGTGAGAGTCATCTGAATTTTAAAAAAAAAATTTAAATCTCCTTAAAAATCGATCCATATTATATTTATATCTATAAATATCGTATATTTTAACCATCCTTTATAATTTATTCTACCTAAATTATAAGTGCTTTTCGATTCTGGTTCGATTCGATCGGTTCGGATCCGATCCGAACATCGAACCGATCCGAACCGATTCAAAACCGATTCGAATCCTGCTCGAATCGGTTCAAACGCTTCGGATAATCTTCCTCGAATTTGAACTTCTAAATACATCTAACGTGTTGACGATCCTATTCTTTTTTTCTATCACAAAATAATCTTGTAGAGATGTTAGCATGCTAAGAATTTCTACATTTAAATTAACAACCAGAACTAGATCCAAATCGGAATCAGAATCGGTTTCGAACCGGTTCTGAAACAGTTTCGAACCGGTTCCAAATCGGTTGGAACCGAACCGGAACGATTCCGGTTCGGTTCTGGAACCGCTTCATCCAAATCGGTTCCGATTCCGAATTTAACGAATTGATTCCGACTCAGTTCCGAATTGATCTAATCCGTTAAGCATGTCTAGTGTCAATATGTTTTTCTAATATTTACATTTAGCTAATCCATCCACCGACTAATATGTTTTTTCTCGAGTATATTGATAAGAGGGCGGGAATTGAAGGAGAAACCCAACGCCAAAGATTGTTTTGGAAAAAAGTAAAAAATAGTAGGTTATTTTGGAAAAATGGTCATAAATTTGGCGACAAGAGGACATTTTGGCTGGTTTCCTTTCCATCGAACGCTCTTAACTAAATAACCCCCCGATTTATAAGAAATTGGTCGGTTCCCATCAAAAAGAAAATTTTTAAAATTGTAGGGGGGCGGGGGGACGAATTGAATGTGTACAAATATATCCGCATCTGGACGATCACTCTCTGCGTCAACATCATCACGCTCGAAAGTCGAAACCCTTCGAGCGCACAAAACGAGGGAGACGACGGAACGCGGCCGGCAAATGTGCTCGCTGCGCTCCACATTCTGCGCTAAACCAAGCCGATGAAGGCATCGCCATGGCAGATTCATGAATCTCCCCCGTAACTCCACTTCCCAGCACAGGCACAGTTGCGGAGGAGGAGGAGGAGGAGGAGGAGGAGAAGTTTATCGCCTGGGAAAGGTGAAACCTTGGCCACCTCGTTGCTCGCAGTAACACTTGCACGCGTTTTTCCGGTTCCCGACAAAAAGGTTCCAGCTTCCCCCGAATATGGAGCTTCTCAGTTCCTCCGTCCTTTTGGAAAAGGGAAAAAAATGGTTTTTTTTTTTCGGTGTTGTTCTTGTAGATTAGTTTGATGTGAAACCCTAACCATCTCCGGGCTGTTCGATCGCTTTCTTCGAGTTGAGGGACCGGATCCGGAGTCGGGATGGGCAACTGCTGCCTCTCGCCGGAGGCCGTCGCGCGGGAGGACGTCGGGAGCTTCCCTCGCTCGCACCACGACCCCGGCAGTCGCCCAGGCGCCGCCAAGAACCACCGCCACAACGGCGGCGGACACTCCAAGCGACTGACGGTGCTTGGAGGTGACGCCAGGCCGGTATGCGGAATCGAGGAGAAGTACGCGCTGGATCGCGAGCTCGGCCGCGGGGAGTTCGGGGTGACCTATCTCTGCACGGACCGCGACACCGGGGAGCTGCTCGCGTGCAAGTCGATCTCGAAGCGGAAGCTGCGGACGGCGGTTGACTTGGAGGACGTGCGGCGGGAGGTCGCGATAATGCAGAACCTGCCGAGGAGCGCCAGCATCGTGAGCCTCCGGGAGGCTTGCGAGGATGATGGCGCCGTGCATTTGGTCATGGAGCTGTGCGAGGGTGGGGAGCTTTTCGACCGCATCGTAGCGAGGGGCCACTACTCGGAGCGCGCCGCCGCAGTCGTCATGAGGACCATTGTTGAAGTCGTGCAGCTGTGCCATTGCCACGGTGTGATCCACCGCGACCTGAAGCCAGAGAATTTCTTGTTTGCAAACAAGAAGGAGAACTCGCCATTGAAGGCCATTGACTTTGGTTTGTCCATTTTTTTTCAGCCAGGTGAGCATTTCCCACTGGATTCGGTGCGCTTAACTTAAAATCTAGTGGAGTGCATCCACATTGCTGGCTTATTTCCGGTTTTAAATGCTACTGCAGTATGCACTTGCCCATTTATACTAAATTTATTAATTTTATTTTTGATAAATCATGCAAGAATGTTCCAGTGATTTTTAATTGCAAACTTTCTTGTTTAGTTTAACTTGCCAAGTTTCCCTTTATTGCCAGTGCTGTATAAAACTTACTTTTTCTATGGCTTTCTATCTTTAAGTTGGTTGTCTCGAACAACAACTATTCATGGGTATTGAAGGATGCAGTTTTATTTTTGCACTTTTGGGCTTAATTTGTATCTAAAATGCAGAAAAAAGAGTTTGTTTTATGTGCAAGAGAGACTACTGCCTCACTGCTTGAGTAAAACAAACTCCATGTTTGGCTACAGACAGATCCCAGAAATGGATGCCAACATGAGACAAAGTATTCCAACATAAATAAAAAGTACTCGTTGTTTGGATTACTTAGTTCCACACTGCCAATGTTTGTGACTTTGCTTGTTTTAGTATGGGTTCTCCACCGGATTACCTATTTTGGGCTCGATTGGGTAGCTCTCAGACTTAACACGAAACCAAAGCAAGTTTGGGTGTGTCAAACTTTAAAAAAGATGTGTGTGGTTGTCCGTAACCTTATCAAGTTGCAAGATGTGGGAAGCATTGAGATTGCTTGGCCCAACACGGTTAGTTTGTATATATGTGGGTCAGCTCCACCATCTATGTGGCTAGTTATTTTGGATTGAAGCAGCTTGAGCTTTTATGATGATAAGAGCAGTCCGGTGCACAAAGCTCCCGTCAATGTGGGGTGAAGGGTCTATTGTACGTAACCTTACTCAGTTTTGCAAGAGATTATTTCCATGACTTGAATTGATGACCTCTAAGTCACACGGCAACAACTTTGCAAGAGCCTTTGTGCTGATAATAGCTGTAAATGATCAAGAATTTCGTTCTCCTGAAATGGTTTCTAACTAACATAGTGATTTTTTTCTGATGAAATACCGATAACCTTCCAATTTGTGTTATCAATCCTTGTTAATAAGTGAACCCTAACTCTGGAGTATATTTATAATGCACCTTGGCCTAGATTTACAAGTTACCATAAGAATGAGCTCTTTAATTTCTTTCCTACTTTCTCCAATTTCAGGTGAAAGATTTTCTGAGATTGTTGGGAGCCCATATTACATGGCTCCAGAAGTTCTAAAGAGGAATTATGGACCAGAGATTGATATATGGAGTGCTGGAGTTATACTCTACATCCTTCTGTGTGGAGTTCCTCCATTTTGGGCTGGTAATATTTAATCTGTACCATTTATTATTACTACAATTTCAGTTGTAAATATATATAAATCCATTTTTTATTTCCATTTCCTGTTTCTGTGGGAATGATTTTCTGTCTATCAAGAGATATGATGTCCAATTTGCAGAAACTGAACAGGGAGTTGCACAAGCCATTCTTAGGGGCGCAATAGATTTCAAACGTGAACCATGGCCTAGTATTTCAGATAGTGCTAAAAGTTTAGTCCGCCAGATGCTGGAGCCGGAACCCAAGCTTCGGTTAACTGCAAAGCAAGTGCTTGGTACATGACATTATGCTGTTTTTGTATTCAAAATTAATCTTATGAGAAGGCGTGCTAATTTCTAATTATAATTTCACTGTATCTAAATAAATAGACAATGTGATGTTCTAACTGTAGGAAGCTCCAGACCTGGAAGCTCATGTTGTCTAATTCAGTGCCTTTATCTTCTCTATTGTGTGTAACGACATAAACTGTTAATATAGAGTAAAAATTTCCTCTTGCTAATATGCCTTTAAAAATGATTGCCTTGCCATCCCACCATCATGTTAGTTGTTGAGGACTGGCTAATATGCCAAATGCAATGGGTTCTTGCCATCTTTTTAAAGGAATGTATCAGAGCAATTTGAGGTTTCGAGATGTCCATTATCTTGAGCAGTTGTTCACCATTCCTTAAATTTGATATCCAGTTTTTCAATTTTGTGATCAGGCCTGTTGTTTCTTTTTTATACTGAAGTTCTTCTACTTATCTTTTTTCTTGCAGAACATCCATGGCTTCAAAATGCCAAGAAAGCCCCAAATGTGCCTCTTGGTGATGTTGTCAAGTCACGGCTTAAACAGTTTTCGAGGATGAATAGATTCAAAAGGAGAGCTTTAAGGGTTTGTTGCACTGCCACTGGTAGTTAGGATGGAAGTTTTTGAATGCTCAAGGATAATTGACTTTGGTTAAATACTGATTAGGTTATTGCTGATCACTTATCTACTGAAGAAGTCGAAGATATTAATGAAATGTTCAGAATGATGGACACTGACGATGATGGCACCGTCTCCCATGATGAACTTAAAAATGGGCTTGCTAAATTTGGATCCCACCTTGTAGAGTCTGAAGTGCAGATGCTTATTGAAGCTGTAAGTAACATTTAGATTCTCACTTACTTGAATATAACACAGTTTGAAAGTTTGATAAGAATTTGGACCTATTTGTCTGTTCTGTGCAGTTTCTTTTGCTGCACGTGGTATTGGCATAACTCAATCTGGACCAACTAATTTCTGTATATAAATTTAACCTGATGATCGAACCTTCTTAATGGAACGTCTAATTGAACTAAAGCATACATTTATCAGTCCTGGGGATCCTGTATATCTCACGATCTATCTCCATGTTGATATTTTGGAACTTCTTGAGTTTGGCTTAACCATAGACTGGAATTAGCGTATAGGTTACCTCTTTGCTGATGTCTAGGTTGCTTTGTCCTCTCAATTCAGATTTCATAGTGATAGATCATCATTGAGTGTGTTTGTTCTTCATTAAACATCTCTGTTCCTTTTTTTTTTTTTAAAGTAGTGTGAAATCTACTGCAAACAAAAAGGTCAGTATGGTATAAATCAGAAACTCGAACATGATGCAGAAAACTATGAACTGCTAGCGTATCATTTAGACCAAGGTTGGCACTGTCAATAGCTGGTCTTGGCACGATTTGTTTGGAGCCGAGCGACCCATATCCCTTCTTGTTTCAAAGCAAGCCCTTAGTATACAAATCTACTCAAGGGGCTTAGAACATATTTTGAAGAACTTGTTTAGCCTTAAATATCCTGAAAATCTGGAAGATGCATCAGTCATTTACTTACTTACTTTTCAGTGTTCAACTAGGTTTAGTGTTCATTACTGCTGTTTTATGGTCACCTCAGCGACAACTTGGTTGAAAACAAGAGAAAAAAATCCAAGCCCTCTGAACCAAAGGGAAATTTTGTTTGGATTCTGAGAAACACCGAGACTTATGCGGAGTGATAAAGCTGAACAAGAAACTATGCCAAAAGAGCGATCGATTAGTTACAGAAATGTGCTCAATGATTTGATTTGATCACTTTTTTTTTTTAATCTGGCACTCTTCCCAGATCTAATCATTTCCAATTTGCTGAATAGGTGGATACAAATGGAAAAGGTATATTAGATTACGGTGAATTTTTAGCTGTATGGCTTCATTTACAAAGAATGGCAAATGATGAGCATCTCAGGAGGGCCTTCTCATATTTTGACAAAGATGGGAATGGCTTTATCGAAGCCGAGGAGCTTCACCAGGCACTTGCAGAAGATGGAGCTTCTGATAGCATGGATGTAGCAAAGGATATTCTGCAAGAAGTCGACACCGACAAGGTATATATGTATATCTCTTTTCTCATGTTCGGCGGTGCCAGATTCCATCTCCTTCGCCAACAAGCCAGGCATTCTGCGATCGCAGGACGGGAAAATCAGCTACGATGAATTTGTGGCGATGATGAAGACCGGAACAGATTGGAGGAAGGCTTCACGGCACTATTCTAGAGGAAGATTCAACAGTCTGAGCGTCAAACTAATGAAAGATGGTTCCCTAAACTTGAGCAGTGACCAACAACAGTCGAGTTTATCGCCAGAAGTGTGATGTTGCTGCCTTGATTAACTTCATTCTGGTTTTCGTGGATGCGATTTGTTCGCTGTGTAATTAAACTTCTTCAAGCCATTACGGTAGATGTGCAGTAGAGCGGTTGTTCCTGTGTGCGAGTTCCACTCTTGTGCCTTTTTAGTTCTTTCAGAGTTGTAACACAAGGAAAGTCCAAACAGAGCATCTCTAATTATTCATATCATAAAGAAATTATTCAAACGACATTTCGCTCGTAATTTAATATTTAAAATATTTTTTTTTTTCTTCGCAGTTTTAACTAAAATTATTAAATATCATTTTGTACTGCAACTTTGATGAATACTGCCTTAAATTGGACTATTGGAGTACGAAGGATATTAAAATATTCCTTACAAATTTGCAAGATCAGTTAAATTGAATTAACTGATATTGAAATTAAAATTTAATTTACTTTTTTTTTTATTGACATCGGGATGTTCAAAATTTTGATCCGATTAATTTTTAGGGTGCATTGGTTCAAATTATAATATATAATCTGGATAAATGAGATTATTAAATAATTATATTATTAAAGTCATGGAGAATGAAACATTATTAAATATTATTTTATTCAATCCGAAGTAACGTAATTAAAATTTATTTGTTTGGAGATTTTAAAATATCATTTAATTTAATATTTTATTATATTATTCATTCGATGATCACCGTCGCGATCGATCGTTTGGTTTGCCGCTTCACCGCCGATCGTTGATCGGCCGCCGGGCCACGGGCCAACCGCAGCGGCGATGGGCGACCAACGACGATGGACGATCGACGATAGGCGGCGATGGTCAACCGACGATCGACGACCATCGATCGGCAAGAATCAAGGTGATCGTGAGACTCATACCGACGATCGATCGACGGACGATGATAAAGCAGGTTTCTGACGGCCAGCCGACTAGGACGATCGACGGCCGACGATCGGCCGACAAGGATTTATTGACGACGATGGTCGACAACGGTGGTCGACCAATGATCGACGGCCACGGCTGGCTGATGACCGGCAACCGACTAGATTGTTATTTGATAAATTGATAATGATAATTTTTTTCCTAAATGGTAAATATCAGAGGGTATTTTTGAAAAAAAAAATCAAGAAAAAATAAACTTCTGAGAGGTTTTTCAATCTCCATGCATAACCCTTTTACTGACGTGACATGATGTGTCGGTCATCCATCATGATTTGAAATCGTTCAAATCCTAAACTAAACAAGATTTTTATTGATAATTTTGGATGAATAACTAAGATTATGGAGAATAATCCCGAATCAAATACACCATTAGAGATAATCAATTTGGTCTCATAGTTCTACGGAGATGTTTCTTCGAAGTTCATGTGGATTTCTACCAATCATCTAGTTGCATTAGAAAAGCATTTACAGTTTGATGGTCTAGTTTGAACTTTACAGTTTCGTCATCTCTGAAAGATTGTCCAACGTCAAACTTTTATTTTATCTGTCGAGTAAACTCTTTCACAAAAGGCCATTCTTACAAATTTTTTAGAAATTCGTCGTCGAATATTATCTTAGCAAAGGATAAAATTGTATTCTCCTATAGAATGTCATCGTATCTCCGTAAAAAATTTGCTTATTTTAATTTATCCATTCTGTTTTGATTTTTAAATTTAAAAATAGATTAAATTGAATAAATCAGCTAAAAAATCAGATAAAAAGATGATTAATAAATTGTTCAATTTGATTATTTGATTTAGAAAATTGATCAATCACTAGCAATTGATTTTCAATCTTCATGAAAAAAATTAGTTTGTTAAAAAAAAATCGATTTAATTCATTCAAATCGATTGCTCAGCCTACTCGTATTTTTGCATCTAAAAATTAAAAAAAAACATTTCGATAAATTATTTGAATAAATGAATGAATTGGGTGAGAAAAATATCAAATATCAAACAGGTTATGTGAGGCGGATCCGGATCGTAGTTGTCTGATATAGATCTGACCCGTTCTGAGGGTTAAGAGCAGCCCAGTTCTCCGTGTTCACTTCAAATTTTGCAAACAAATCGGCGGGTGGGTGGCGGCGGGGGCGACGGTTTCTGTCCGCTCTCCTGTTTATTCTCTTCACGGTCAATCTTCCCGATCATTTACTGAAATTTCGTCGATCGACCTCTCTCTCGAAAGCAGGTTTCGATTCGATCACCTCTCTCTGATATATGATTCCATGTGTATACTCGTAGAGAACTTGTTTTTTAATTGGGGAAAATTCCGAAAAGGGCAATAGAGGAGCATGGGTTGGCTGTTCTGGTATCAAATCTAGTTTGAGTTCCGGTTAGGTCTCTGCCTTTTGAAGAACTAGTTCCTCATTCGGATCTGGAAAGTAAGTAAGATTGTCTGTCTGATCGGGATCTTTGTGTAGTCATAAACCTTGTATGATATAGGTTTTCCCTCACGGGACAAAGAAGTCAACGATGTTTTGTTGTTCTTGCTGATTATAGGTTCTTTGAGGCTGTGAATTTTAGGCATTTTGTTGCAAGCATGGGGGTGGAATTTTTTCAGATGAAATATAATGCAATCGCCTAAATATGTTTTAGAATTCGTGGCTACCTCTGTTTTTACCAATTATTAGGACAAATCCAGATCATGCAATCCTTCGTATTGAAGCAGCCAGCAGAGGGCTTGTAATAGGTAGTTGCTCGGGCTTTCCTTATGTGAGAATAAATGTATGCCTGTTGTCAAGATTCTGTTTTCTGGTACATGATCGTGTAAATGATGGAAGAATTTGTTAGGAAAAAGAACTTTTAAGTCTCTCATTCATCAATTATTTACCTGTAAATCTACTTATAGATCAATAAGTAGAGTATTGTTTTTAGAATATCTTTTGATCACATATATTCCTGATGGCTTGAACAATAGTTGGCAATTGCTACAGAAAATCTACCCTATTGATGATTTTTCAAATGTTTATGCAATCATTCATGTTTGTGTCCCATTCAAAAATAGTCTAATATTTATAGCAAAGTGGAATTCAACCAAAATCGGTGGTGCAAAGCTTTCTTCTCTATACTTCAATAGAAAATTGAATAGCTGTTCTTTACGAGTTCAGGGTCCTTTCTTTTTTTTTTTCTTAGATGCTTATGTATCTGTTAATATTGGTCAAAGAAGGTTTTAACACATTGTTGTAATATTCTTTCGAGTCAAGCAAAAAAGAAAAAACCAACAACAACTAAAATGCACACTTTCTATTTATTAGGCAGAAATGTAAATCACGTTTTTATGCCTTAGGTTGCTTGAGGAATGAATCGTGGGTCGTGTTGAATAAGGATTAAAGTAGAATGAAGGGTGGCATTTTGTTTCGATTTTATAATTGGTTTAATTAGATTGGAAGAGTTTAGTGAATGGAAAAATATGGCATTATTGATTACCAAATATAGCCTTTTGTTTTGCATATTATGGAATGCTTATTCGAGATGTTATGCCAATTGAAATAAAACCATCATTCTAGTGAATTGAACTTGTTTGACATAAGTCCATAATGAGTTAGCTATTATTGAAATCAATTCACAGCATCGTTTTCATTTGGGAAATCATCACCTCAAGTTCACCCACAACTTGTCTTGCCAATGATAGAAAAATCTCATGGTTAATGATAGATTCTAAAATATCCACTGTCTTGGATGCAATCAGAATTTTTTATCTCAGTGCGCGCCGTTGTTGATCTCAAATCTATCACATTTGTTAGGTATCATTTGTCTCTTTGTAATACAAATCTGATCTAGATCATTGTTATTATGCCCTGCTGCCCCCACCTTGAACTTTTCCAAGTTGCAGCTTTAAGAACACTTCTTAATCTTTCGATTCTTTTTTTTACTTTGCATTACGTACAGTGAGATGGGGATAATCAGAGGTAGTTTCTGCTTTCTAGTGGGGACTGGTTGTGGAATGTACATTGCCCAGAATTACAATGTTCCGAACATAAAGAAACTCATAAATACATATATGTTTGTGGCAAAGCACATTGAAGAAACCTACAGGAAGCACAAGAAAGACGAGGACTGACTAGCAGGGAAGTAACATTTTCGCGGATGCTGAATTACCAGATTTTCCATGGACAGCATACCTGTAGGGTAGTTGAAGATCATTGCAATTCAGCTGATCATGATTTGGTAAGAAAATACTTTTGCACTTCTTATCTTTCTGACTTAGCATTTATGCTATAGTATGCTTCACTTCTTATCTTTCTGACTTATTGCATGCATGGATAATGAATTTTGAGCTTCATACTGTAAAATTTTCGTTTGTTGTGAAACACTTGTTGACCATTTTTCCATGTCTCGATCGCAATTCTGAGTCATTTATGATTAAAGTTGTAAATTTTCAGTGAATGCTATCCTATGCAAACTTTCATTGCAACTTTGAGATTAGATGGTAAAATTTGGTTGCCCATGCCATATGGTTGGTTAAAACTGTTTGGTTCACTCGACTAACCTAATATGTTCACTGAATCCAACTCAATAGACGTACGAGTAATAAAACAAAAACTAAGTATTATCCTATTAGGTGAGATCGGCTGACTCAATGAATGAGTAATAATGTTTTAAAATGATGAGTAAATATATTTAGTTGTGATGGAATGTGGAACAGAAAAAATAAAAATTGATTATTTTTTGAAACGTGTTGTTGTAATGTAGATTGCCTATCTAACTATTTGAATGAAAAAAATGCACCCTTTTTCTTTTTCTTCTTTTAAAGAGAATTGAACTATAATAAACTTTCTAGATGTTATAATTGGCTATTAAAATGGATGAACAGAATAAACTTTAAAAATTGGTTTAAAAAAATATGATGAACGATCACTTGAACATTAAAATAGTTTTAATTAAACCTAGCCATCATCACAGATGGTCAGTTGTAAGATTTATCCTGTAATCATCTGCAACAGCTCGGAATAGATTTATATAGCTTTTAACGTGCGAATTCAGAATCTATTATAGCCGTGGAGGAGGTTAATTATATATCCTTTTTCGCGTAAGATCATCAATCGACAGCCTCCTTAACTAGACTTTGATGTTCATTACCACTCTCCATTCTGTAATGGTGTCTTGTGTTGTTGTTGTTGTTCTTCTTCTTCTTCTTTGCTTGAAGCTGCCCGAGATAGAGATGATGATGGGTTGAGATGGGAGCACAATGATTGAGGGAATGGAGGGGAAGGCATGAGCTGCATGCCATTAATGATGCTGCCAAGGTATGGATCATACTCTGAGGAGCTTGCTCGCTCAGTTCTTTTGCCCTTGTAAAGTCGCAACTATTCCGCCACTGATTGCAATTGAGTGCTCATTTAGATTCCGCAAATTGATCAAACTAGTAGGTCTATTCCATTCGTTCGATCAGATCGATCGACTTGGTTGGATCTCGATCGATTGGATCGATCGAAC
This sequence comes from Wurfbainia villosa, assembly GCA_025175895.1. Classification (NCBI taxonomy): domain Eukaryota; kingdom Viridiplantae; phylum Streptophyta; class Magnoliopsida; order Zingiberales; family Zingiberaceae; genus Wurfbainia; species Wurfbainia villosa. The sequence continues at coordinate 6,937,009 of CM045997.1, forward strand.
CTAACTATAGAGCAATTGCACCAATTAAATGTACTCATTGAATTAATAATAATAACCCTTGGCTTACCATGCGTATTGGATTCCTTGGATGGTGCCACAAATAATAAGAGAACTTGCACAAAGCCAAGATACTAATGAACTGCCCTCTCAAAGAATCCAATGCCTCTCTCTCTCTCTCTCTCTCTCTCTCTCTCTCTCTCAAACGCATGCTGCTTTAAGTTTCTATTCTCCTTTCTCCTCTTTCTTTCTTTCTTTCTTTAGCTTTCTTCTCTTGTTGGGGATCCATTTCCAAAAGCCTCCAAAATGTTTAAAATCACGTTGGCGATTGCAGATAGTAGTGCAGTCTACAAAACAGAAGGAAGCAAGGAATAATGGATCCCAGAAGACATGGCGCAAGCTCCGAGCTTTTCATCGCTTTTCCTTCTGTTTCCTGTGGAGAGAGCAACGACGAGGAGGGAGGCAGCGTAGGGACAGAGATGGTAGCAGAACCAGACCTGCATCGAGAACTGGACTGTTGCTGCGCCGAAGAGGACGGCGGCGATGGCGGCTACCATACTCCGACGTCGCCAAGCCGTAGAATTCCGCCGCCTGTCTCCTGCCCACCGGCGCCCAGGAAGCCTTCTTCTTCTTCTTCTTCTTCTTCTTCGCTGCGGTTGAAGAGGAGGAAGAGGACCAGCGGAGCGGAGGCGGAGGAGAGCGGGAGCTTTGCCAGCTCGAGCCCGGAGCTGGAGTACTTGGCTCCGGCGAGCAAGAAGGCTAGGAAGATGCTGCAGTGGAAGATTGTCGACGAAGAAGCTGCTGCTGCTGCTGCTGCTGCTGCTGTGTTTGAGCTGCATAAATGATCAGAAGCTCTCTTTTTTTTTTTTTTTTTTTGCCGTTTTATTTCTCTCTCTTTCTTTTTTATTTTTCATTTGTTCTTTTGATTTTGATTGGATCTTGGATTTTGATCGCGACGTTGGCTGTGGAAATGATTGGATTTTGGTCTGTTTATAGATTGAACTTCTCATTCGCATTATCTGATTGTCGTTCCTTCCGAGATTTAGGCTCTGTTTTGACAAGAACACGAAGACGCCGTCGCGCGCAGTACTTCAGTTCGTTTCTGAGTAAAAATATTTTACATATAAAATATTTTTTTACATCAATTTTTTTTTAAAGTTTAGTATTAATTTTTTTTTACATATAAAATATTTTTTTCCATCAATTTTGAAAATTCATCATCACTTAATATTAATTCTCAAAACTTAGTATTAATATGGTTCTGATTTTTAAAAATCAATACAATAAAATTTTAACGGAGAGGTAATATGAAAATAAGTGTGTCATTTGATCATTCTTAAACTATGATATACCTTTTTTTTTGAAAAATATCAGACTTTAGGTGTAAATTGTAGAAAAAGATTTGATGTTAATTATTCATTAAGATTCCAATTAATGTCATTAATAGGTATTTATAGATATTTATTATATTGTTTTGAAAAAAAAAATAATTCCTTTTACAAATGACACTTGTACGATTGTCATTGCGGATTTTTTTTTTTTTGCTTCATTATTAGACTTCATGAACTAATTAAATATAAAGTAAAATAAATGGGCTGTACAATTAATTTTATAATTAAATACAATACTATTAATTTTAACTAGTATTAAAATTAAACTAAATTAATGCCATCTCAATGCTCTTATTATTTAAATGCATACTCCTTTTACATACGTGTGTATTATGTTAATTTATCACAATTGCTTATAATTTTAAAATAATAAAATTTAATCTATTTTATAAAATCAATTAAACTGAATTTTTTTTAGTAGATTTATTTTATTAAATATTGGCAAAATTTTAAAAAAAAATACTCTGTCGACCTATAACATCACATTATATTTTTTTAAAAAGTTATTTGTAATTGTTACATGAGTATATAATTAAGTCGGAGTGATTTTGATCAAACTTAAAAAATATAAAAATGTCTTATATATAATATTTTTAATTAAGCTATACTAAAAAAAAATGAAATTTCAAAAATATAATAGGGTTTTATAATTCAAATTTATTTAAAACTTTTTCATTTTTTATTTTTTTATTGGTCAGTGAACTTTATATTAGAATTTTTTTATTTTGAGAATTTTTTTTATCTATTTACAAGTTTAATAAGATTTTTTTTAATAAATATAATTCTCATAAAGTTTATTTATAAATATTCTGCAAAGATTGAAATCGTCAATCAAACAATCTCCATCGGTCTGTCTCATATCTATTATAAAGAAGGTAAATCACGGAAAGTTCGGTGACCCTTGATGTGACAATCAAGACACGTAGAGATCATTTGAATCTAAAAAAAAATTTAGATCTTTTTCGAAATTAATTCATGTCATTTCTATCAATACTATCGTATCTTAGCCACCATATTATTTCTATGGAGACATTATTCATAAATATTAACCAACAGAATGGTATATTATTAAAATTTAATTTATAATTATCTTATATATATATATATATATATATATTACAAATATAAAGAATTGTTTTTTTTTCCACGGACACCCTTCAGAAGAAAAGTAATAATTAGAAAAGTCCTCTTAATTTTTACCCTTGAATATTGACAAAATAAGAAAAAAAAACGTGATTATTACCATAATTAGGCGACTGCCCATTTTTCCGCTGGTTAAAGGTTTGTATATATCGGGAAGGCTTCGCATCCCCACCGCCGTCTTTGCTTCTCTCTCTTTCCGTCGCGCCGACTCAACGCTATCGGGTGATCAGCCGGAATTTCCATGGCGGCATATAGCCCGGCGAGCCTCCTGCTACAGAAGCAGCTCAGAGGTATAGATCGGTTCGCCTCTTGGATGGATTAGCCCGGCTTAGGGTTTCGATCGATGTTTGCTATACCAATGATACTGATGCTGATTAAATATGTGGTTCTGAGATCAGATCTCATGAAGAATCCGGTGGATGGCTTCTCTGCTGGGTTAGTGGATGATAGCAATGTCTTTGAGTGGAACGTGACCATCATCGGGCCGCCTGATACGCTGTAGTGAGTGATCGGCACATGAATTGAGCGATCCTGGTTCTTCTTCTTCTTCTGCTTCTTCTTTTTCTTCTTCTTCTTTTAATTTGTGATTCTTAACCTGACGGATTCTTTGCAGAATTTTATCGACGACTGGATATGTTTTTTGCTGCACCATTCGCTACGTTTTATTTCATTGGCTAGTATGGCTGGAGATTTGCAGCGATCTCGATTAAAAATTGTTTTTTTTTTTTGGTTTTTTCTCAGGAACACAAAAGATGATTGATTCAAATCTAGTTTTTTTTTTTTAAATTTGATTCGAAAGGAATTGTATGTTTAGAATGTGCCAAAGGCAATGCAAGAGGGAGTAAACTTTTCATTTAAGGTCCTCAGTTGTTTACTAAGAATTTTTTTTCGCAACTGGTGCAAGGAAACTTACACGAACATGTTTTGATTGGACTAGTATTTTAGGTGAGCCAGGGATGAATTTAATAATCTACCCTTTCTTGCATCACTATATTCTGTATATATTGTCTTTGACTTATCAGGGCGATTGAAGTTCACACCATATACTCATCTGCCAAAAAATTTCTTGGTTTGCACCAAGTCTTGTGTGATTTCATTCTTACAAAGTATGATGTGGTTAAATCTCATTGCAGTGATGGCGGGTTCTTCAATGCAGTTATGAGTTTCCCGCCCAATTATCCCAACAGTCCTCCAACTGTGCGATTCACATCAGAAATGTGGCACCCAAATGGTTGATACTTTATTGAATTTGTGCCATTTCTTCCAGCTATGTGATTTAATGATGAATTTATTTTCAGTTTATCCGGATGGCCGTGTTTGCATATCAATTCTACATCCACCTGGTGAAGATCCAAATGGCTATGAACTTCCAAGTGAGCGCTGGACTCCAATACACACAGTATGATCCTTCTTGGCTAGTGTTTTATGTTCTTATATCTAGTTTTGGTTAAAATCGTAACATTTTGACATTCAATTGAAAATAATAAGAACATAAATCTAGCCTATCATTTACATGATTTCTCAACTGTAGTCAAATTTATAAAAAGTTTTGAATCTAGCCTATCTTTTTTTAAAGTGTGTTAAAATCCATCCTTCATCATAATTTCATCTATTCCCTGTTAAAAATCTGATTGTAGCACCAACGTGGTATATTGCCATGTCAGCAAAGCGCACATGAGGATGCCAACAAGATACAACTCTTGTGGATGGGAATGAGAGAAGGATCAAAGTTGAGAGGTGGAAGAGGTGCTTAATGAGCTATGTTCGTTTTTGCAACGTCACCTCTCTAGTGCTACCTCCTCCATTGTACCCACTGAGAAAGTTGTCTTCACTAAGTTGGTAACTCCAAGTCCTTTGCGCTGAGGAAGTGCTATGGAAGTTTGTAGGACATCTGCAAAGGAGCTTGATAGTGGCCTTGAGCCTCATATTGTTGGCATTTATGATCTTCATCTACGACTCCCTTGTCCTTTCATCGTGCATGAAGCAGAGCATGTGTTCGTCATCCTTTCTGATAATTGCATCCTTGCTCGGCACATAGAATGGCTTGCTGTCTTACTGGTTGTCAGTGAAGATGAACTCCATGGCTTTGTCAATGAAGAGGAACCTTGGTGAAACTGGAGATTGTTGGTTGGTGTGGCACATTTCCTTGGATATGGTGAGGAGATGACAGTTGAAGTAGCTGAGGCAAATGTTGGTGACACCTATTCTGCGCTTGCTGTGGATGAGGCTGAAGAGGTTGAGTGTAGAAGAGTAGCAACCATGCAATGCCAGAGTGGCCACGGAACTAACAAATGGTCTTAGGGAACACTGGCTACCCTATGAGGCATTCCTGTCGAAGCTACTCTGTCATTGTGAACCAGAAATGTAGCTGTTGTAGCCATTGCAGAGGTGAACCACATGCACTATCCCATCCAAGAAATTATGCCTGACGATGGGCTTGAACAGGTTGTGCTATTGTGGATGTAGGCTCCATTATGCAACTCTGGAATGTCATTTGACTGGGAGGTCATGGCAGGGGGTGCACTCGTTGTCAGGGGTGTTACCAATGATATAGACGGTAAGGTCAGTTGTCTTTGGCAGTGCCTTCTTTAGAACGTTTGTCACAAAGGCCTCTTCAGCAACTTTGAGCAGTGGCTGTGAAATGCTGGAGCTGCTTCTTTTGGTATGGAATAGGCAAATACGCCAGCGAGGAGAAGTTGAGGAGGGAAATGGAGGAAGCAAAGCAGTGAATTCTAGCACTTGCCGTCTTTAATGTTGACATTCTTGCTACCTTCATCTGGATGTAATGCCCAATTGAAGATTTCATTGGAATCGTGGTCGCGGTGCTCCTGGTGGAGTAGGAAGAGGTCGAGCCACTGCCAACAATCAATCCTGAACTTTGGATGCAGTAAAGGAGAATATGTTGGAGGGATCCAATGGAGCAGGGAGGGGTGAGGTGGCTGTAGAGATTCATGTACTTGAGCTTGACGAACACTTCTCGGCTTTGATCCCTTTGTTCATTTCCATCTCCAAATGTTTTTATCCATTATATGAGTGTTACGTCAGTTTTTAATGGGGAATAGTCGGAAGGAATCATGGTGGAGGATAGATTTTAACATACTTCAAAAACTATTGGCTTGATTTTAAACTTTTTAAAATATTGGCTAGATTTGTGAAAACGTATAAACGGTAGGCTAGATTTATGTATTAACACAGAGTAATATTATCTCCCACCCCATATTTTTATTATTATTAGCTATTTTCTTGGATGACTTTATTTTTAATAAAAATGATCGCATCAAATGTCTAATAATCCTAAATCATTTTTTTCTTTAGCATAAACTATAGAAACGTACACAGGCAATAGGTTTGTCCAATGATTTTGATTGATAGTTTTGTTCAGTTGTCAACTGTGCTCCTGATCTATGTTTCTTACTTCTTAGTCCATGCACTTGAACAAAGATTTGTTTGGTTCACAGCCGAGTCTGAATATCACAGCTCTTAGGTTCATTAATCTTCAATGGAAAGTTGTTTATGGTTTTATACTATATTGAAAATACAAAATGACAGTTGAAGATCATACATAGGCAAAACATCTTTTTGGCATGCTGCACTGACTAGTGTCACTAGTTTACATGTCAATGCTATAACAAAGAGTCATTGACTGGTCAGTTAGTTCAAGCTTCAGTCAGTGGACTGAAATTTTGCACAGTTTGTGCTAAATTTAGATTGTGACCTTGGTTTTCCCAGATAATCTTAAGTTTTTTTGGCTAAACCTAGCAGGCTCAAGCTTGTGCTGAGATAATGGTTGCTCGAAAAGGTTGATAATTCAGATTAAATCATTTTCCAATGACTTCACAATATAAGAATTTGGAAAATCGAATCATTTCACCATTGAACTTCTATTGCTGCATCAGCAAACTGAAATTCACCCTTTTCCACATAGTTTGTTGCCTTTTCTTCGTTTGCTTCCCATGCATCCTCTTCAAATACGCCATCACTCTGAGGGTCAGATATTGAGACTTGGGACACTGATCCTCTGAGTGGCATTAATGATCCAGATTGATTGTGTAAAAAAAATTTATGAGTAGTGTGTGATACGCTTAGATCTTCACTCTTGTCGGATACTTATTTCCAATTCTGAGTGCTTAAGGATTTCATCTTCCTGCCCTAAAATATTTCTAGACGGCTAAATTGCAGTTGTTAGTACTGTACTGGAGTTTGTATCATCACCATCAGAATATTATTGCTAGTAGCTACCAAGGCCATTGGGCCAACAATATGGAATTTTCCAAGTTGAATCATGATGAAAACAAGCAATCTACTAGATAATCTAAATATTATCATGTATACTAAGCCCAAGAAGAAAAGCCAATTGTTCATTATGGATTATGGAATCAAGGATGGTTTCATGTTATTGGCTAGGAACTTGGCAAAAATTTGATAAACAATCCTGAAAGTAATCAGGTGAAGGCCTTTAATATACTGAGGTTTTTCAATTGGGATGGTGAGAAGGGTTTTCTTGTTAATCTTAATGGAGACTAACATTGTGCAATGGGTTCTACTCTTGCATTTGAACAAAGCTAAAATCTCCATGTCCTTCCAAAGTTGTAGATGGTTTTATGATTCTCACTTTTAAAATTCTCTCATGTGCTTAGTAATAGTAGTGGTGTATCTTTGTATCATATTTATCTAAGTGTATCAAAAACTAATGATCCGTATAAAGTAAAGTGGAAGATAATTTATTCTATGAAGTATAATTCGATAAATGATGAACAAAATAAGGAACAAATAAAGAAGAATATGCATATGATGTGTATGTGTTATCTACTGTTGTTTGTTTGTTTTTGATGAATAAGGTATATAATGAATTAATGACCCGTCATTGCGGGATTCCGAAGAAGAGTCTATCGTACGCAGTCTTACTTTGCTTTGCAAGAGGCTATTTTCATAACTCAAACTCGTGACCTCTAGATCACATGACAACAACTTTATCGTTGCACCAAAGCTCCTCTTCTTTTATGAGAATGACTATTAAGGAAAAATTAAACCCACAAACAAACTAAATATAAATAATTATCAAAAGAGAAAATGTGATTATACCAAAATAGTGCAAGTTGATTCACTGATAAAGTTTCTATGTGGTGGTGTCTTGATCAATTAATGGGGATCTTCTATCTTGTGAGTTCAATTTGAAATCACAACCAATTTTGCACTAGCCTGTACTAGATCCCAATCTACTTTGTAAGTTGCAGTTTGCATTCCACATTTGATCAAACCATATATTTGAATGGACTCCAAAAGATGTTGGACCCAACAATTCTTCTACTAGCAGATCACAATGTCATGGAATGTGAAGAAGGGACCACAGGACAATCTTAAGCCCAATTGGGAATTTGTCTTGGGATGAGAAATCAAACTCAGGTGACAGAACTCAAGAATTATTAATTGGAAGATCTAAACACAGTAAAATTGTCCCAATTCTAAAATTTAATCAAATTAAGGCCTGTTTTATAAATAATTTATTTCTGAAAATAACGATTAAAAATACTTGATTTAGTATGATTTAACCAAAATTAATCTTACAATCCTTAACAAGATTTTGAAATATTATCCAAATCAGGCCAACTAATATTATAACACCATGCCTGAGCTTGGCTTTTAACTGCTTATTTGCATAGGTATATATATTTTTTTCTCCTTGACTATCAATGCAGATCAAATTGTAGTTGCATTACTATGTGCATTACGAATTTTTAGTCTTGTTTTCCTTTCCCAACCACTTGCCATCCGAATGCTTTTTTAAGAATTGTTGATGATACAGACTACTTGTATGAGTCAATTATTGTCGCATCGCAACTGTATTCTTGTATCCATTTTGAATGTATGCCATGCAACAATTTGTTTGCAGAAATTTTGAAAACCTTGACTGGCAATGCAGTGCTGCACTCTTTATTCCAAAAAATATTGTCAATTAGATTTAGCATGCCATTTTATTTTTTATTCATCCATCCAATTTTTACTTGCACCATTAAACACTTGGATTTGAACTTTGAACAGCAGTGCACTGACCAATTACAATGTTTTCATATGGGCAGGTTGAGAGTATAGTTCTGAGTATTATTTCCATGCTCTCCAGTCCTAATGATGAATCTCCTGCAAATGTCGAAGCTGCTGTAAGCCAAACCATGAAAACTTGCAATAATTTTTTTCTAAAATGTCGTAACAACTTTGGGTAACTTTTTCTAGCCAGGGTAATTCAAACTAATTGAATAATTGTACCTATTTTTGACTCTTAAGCTTTAAATCTCAGCAAAATCTCTTGACATCATAGACTCATCTTACAGTGCTCTTCATTGGCTGCGTAAATTGCAGAAGGAATGGAGAGAGAACAGGGACACATTCAAAAAGAAGGTGGGACGCATCGTTAGACGATCTCAAGAAATGATGTGAAATTCGACAAGCGACCGACCAATTCTGCAAGCTTTATTTTTCTTTTGGAGCTACGTAATGGCATCTGCAAATCTAAACACTTTGGCTAGATCTGATTGGAGTGCAGGCGCTTTCTCGAGATAAAATGGTCTCGCAGATTACATTTGGAGGTCGTTCTAGTTAAGAGTCAAGATGCTAAAGTCTTGGGACTGTTTCCATTGTTTTGGAGGACATATTTTTGCTATCATTCTCTACTTTCCTCATGTAATGATAAAAACACAGGCTCACTTTGAGTATCCATGGATATTTGTCGCTGTCGTTTTATATTAAACGGTGTTCGATCTAATTTATCTTAAAGGTGTTAAGGAAGCTTCCTAATTTCCTTGCTAATGCCTATATCAAGCAAGTCGACTCAACTTTCTATTGAATGATCTTCATTTGTAGCTTGAACATGCATCACTGAAGCAACTGGTCATATTAACACACTTTTAGTATTTGTTATATGAAATTTTGAGATCAATTTTCAACGGATAAAAAATATTTTGTTGGATTTCTGATCTCTTCTATGCAAAAGGAAGGATGGTGTCGCTGTAAATCAGTGTTTAGAATCATTTAATAAACAAGGGTCGTCTTGACCTGGTCTATGGCATGAACCATGTTAATTTTTTTGTTTTTTGTTTTCAGCCGAATTGATCTAATAAAACATGCTGATTCAATCAATGGGAGTGACTTTACTCATCCAACTGCATTAATTTTCTATTGAACAAGTCAAAGTTTAGAGATTGAATTTTATAGTGTGTGTAAACAAATGGGAAAAAAAATAAATACAAGGAACAAGTCTTTCCTTTCACTATCGAATATAAATAATTTTAATATGATTATGAAAAATTCTTTGTTTTTGGTACGTGTTATCATCCTTCAGTTTCAATTGCACAAACGCAGTAGGAATTGTGTTTCTTTCGGCCAAATTGTCAAAGTCTATTTTCTTAAGCCATCGCGATGCAATCGACGACCTTATCACTGGGGATTGGGGATGACATAGCTGCTCCGAGACACGGTGCATCGACAAAAATGAAAAGGTATTTCGTAGAAAAATATAATTCAATTCTTTTTTGCGACATCGTTCGACTGAGAATTTAGAAAAAATCCTTTTAGACAGTTCTAGGGCACAAAAGTTTATCTGACGAGTGAAAGATAACTCGATATTAGGCCGTCCATTATTCAAAAGCGATCAGTCGAGTCAATTGAACGATAAAAATTCTTAACACTTCTCTAATTTACCCTTGATAGTCGGTGGAAGTCACTTTGACTCCGATCTTACTCGACTCAGTTATTGGTGAGACATCTCGAAAGTTCATGGGAAAGAGTCGATCACTCTCAAAAATTAGTTGGATCGAAAGTTCAAATAATATCATATCAATAAAAAAAAAATTAGGGATGACATAGCTAAATTGTCATCCACGTAAAATATTTTAGATAATTTTTCTTCCTTCTCATTTTCTATTTAACTCATTGATATTTTTTTTAATTAAATGAATGAATTAAACTATTCTTTTATCATTTCTAATTGTCCTTCACGTTAGCATAAAAAAAATCATTTTTATTTGTTCTCTATAAAAATCACTATCAATTAATTAATAATAAATCAAAATCGAATTGAGCTAACTTTCTAATTAGAATTAAATAAATCAAATAGATAAAATATCGATTAATTCTATAAAAACTAAAATAATTAACTTTTTATCATGAATCATGATATCCAATCAATGGAATAATATATTTTAATAATATATCAGTCAACTTATGACCTTTACCTTCATTAAATCAAATGTTCAAACTCAACGTTCAAAAATAATATTTTTTAATAAAAAATAAATTTCCAAATTAATCAAATCGGAAAAAAAACCACCAATGAGAGTTATTAATCTATTAATTATATTTCCACGATTAAATATATTTTCTCTTTTTAAATTTTGAAAGAAAAATATTTTTTTAATGTTAAATTATAATTCGATATACGGAATTTTCTTCGATACAGAATACGAAAGAAGGAATTCATTATATGTAATCTTATTTTATTTTTTTAGAAGAGATTAGTTTCAAAATTTAAATCTGTAATTTTTTTATCACAATACGATAATTTTATGATTGTGCCCTTCTAAATATTTTTTTAATGTTATAAATAAAAAATATTTTTTTATTTTTTTTTCTTTAAAATTTTTAATGAATAAATATAGATTTTTTTTTTCCTATTTTGCACCTAATATTTTAGGTCATGTGATAACTGAAAATTGTGGGTAAAAATATGAAACTAAATTGATTTGTTTTCTGAAAAAATAGAATAAATATAGAAATAACTAAAAGTGTTTCGGCGTGATCTCTCTCTCCCTCTTCGTTTCCTTCTCCTCCAGTTCGCCTATTCCGACGGCGGATCCCACGGCCAGAAGAGCGACGCCGCTGCTCGCCTCCTCTTCTTCATACCTCCAGCTCTTGAGATCAAGCCTTTCTTCCTCCTATTGGTGGATCGAGGAGTCTCGTAAGCTTTTGCTGGCCATCCTTTTTCCCCCCATTTGGTTTCCTCGATTAATGGTCTTATGGTTTTTGATCTGCTTCCTTGGGAGGGAGGGGAGAGATCATCTACAGAGGCGACTTAAGAGAGGAGATTCTTGACTCCTCCGCAGTTGGTTATCGCGATGGCCGCTCCACCTGCTAGGGCACGCGCCGATTACGACTACCTGATCAAGCTTCTGCTGATCGGAGACAGCGGTAAGGCCTCTTCGCCTTTTTTTTTTTTTTTTTCTACTACGGAGTTGATGGCGTTTTTATTTGCTTCTTTTATCCTCTTTTTCATCTGAAAGGCCCGGTCTTTCTTGTCCTTTTCCTCCTAATTTGGATTTGGACGATATGGACATCATTAAAGTTTGGGTCTGGATTGGATAGATCTGCGTGAATCTTGGATTTTGATGATCTATTTTATAGGATTTCAAAATGTTGTTCCTTGTCAAATGTAATATTGAAACTGCTTTTATTGGATCGCAAAATTGTGACATCTTCCCGTGGTTATTGTGCCACGCGATCCAAAGTCAAACTGTTGATGTTTTTGAGTTATAATGGTTAACTTATCTTCTTATATTTCATAAAGAAAGAACTAATCCTTTTGGCCTATTTATTCATAGGAGTTTGTTTTTGTTTTTATTGTAGCATACATTGTAAAAGATTCTAAAGAACTTATGTTGCTAGCGCTCTAATTGTTTTGTAAATTTGGGGTTACCGATTTCTCATCCAGTTTCTAACTCCGAAAACTATGATTTTGTGCTTCTAGCTCATTGTCAATTATCATTTAGAGAATGTCAGACATACCTTATGGTTGACTGTTTAAACAACATTATGGTTTACATTGAATTCAATTGCGAATCTTTTGTGTCACTTATTATTCAAGAATGAAACCTTAAATCGCAGGATTTTCCAATAGTTTAAGGTTTTAAGTTCGGCATATATGCAAATTGGTATGAGTAAATATGAATAAGTTTGCTTTACATATTTTCCTTTGCAGATATAAAGAATTTGAATGTGGTTCCCAATTGGTTTATTTATTTGGAGAGAAAAGAAAAGAGGGAGGATATGGAAGTTAGTTATTTTCTTGACAAAAAGTACCCAAATTTAAAAATCTTAGTTTTTCTTTGACTAAAAATACCTAAACTTGTATACTTTATTTTGTGTTCTCTCCTAAACTTGTAACGATCTCCTTAGAGTATTTTGGTTATAAATTTTCCAATTAAATGATACTCCTTGTTCCATTGTCTATGCTTCTTATGAATTTTTTTGCCTCTGCTTTTGTTGCATAAATGAACTACATCCGTAATGAAATTACATCCAATAAGGTGGAATATGAAACAAAAGGAAAAAAAAAAATCTGGCATTAACTAGCTAAAGCGGTTGCTTCGTAGCATTTATTTTACTGCAAAACCATTTTTTGGGCAAGAACCAATTATTTGTTTGGTGAAATTCCCTGTGGAGCGAAATTTCATTTTCTCAGTTTTTGTCAAATCTTTCCTGGTTTTATAGATCATTTTTGCTAGCATTGGCGATTGATTTGCAAAAATCTTAGGCCTGTGTAATATTTTTCAACATTGATTTATTAAGTTGTAATTTTATATCAATGATTATACTATGATTGGCTTGGTTATTGTTGTTGTATATCAATGATTATACATAACATGTTACTGCTCTATAGAATGTTTTTTTCTGTGTATGTCTATTCAATTAATCTATCCCCACTTGTTGTGAGGTAATGGAAATGAGAGTGTGCATGCACATGGCGTGTTTCTGCAGTATAGAGTTTTGTTGGCTGTCTACTTCTATCAAATCATTGCTGCGATGTAGGAATGACAGTGTGCATAAAGTCATTATATACCAAAATGATGGACCTTACTAATTTACAAATAAAAGAAATCTTTCATATTTACGAATCTCCTTGTTGTCATGTTCCCATTATTTTGATAGATGCTTGCTTTTACTGTAGGCGTTGGGAAAAGTTGTCTCCTTCTGCGTTTCTCTGATGGTTCATTCACAACGAGTTTCATTACTACAATAGGGTATTTTATGTTTAAAGCTGTTTAAGGCTTTTTCTTTCTCAACTTGATTACTTTGTTCTTGTGTTCTTTTTTCTGTTTTTGATCGTCTATCTCTTGCACAGTATTGACTTTAAAATAAGAACTATAGAATTGGATGGGAAGCGAATTAAACTCCAAATTTGGGATACAGCTGGTCAAGAGCGTTTCCGAACTATAACGACTGGTAGGCTTTAATTGTTTTCTTTTTCTTCTTGATGCAATTACTTTTAGGATGCATCTTTTGCACTCACATTTGATTTTTTTTTTTTTTTCCAAAGGCTTTTCTGGACTGACACTGCATTCTCTCCATTTTGCTAGCTTACTACCGAGGTGCCATGGGCATTTTGCTTGTTTACGATGTCACCGACGAGTCATCTTTTAACAGTAGGCAACTTCACTCTTTATTCCGCATAATTAATTGTTTAGATTACATTCTTCCTCTTCCTGACATAACGCCTGCTTATTTCAACAGACATAAGGAATTGGATCCGGAACATCGAACAACATGCCTCTGACAATGTGAACAAAATTCTAGTCGGTAACAAGGCCGATATGGATGAAAGCAAACGGGTATGTTCCCTTGGGTCGGTACCAATTCGATCTTCTGTCTTCAACTAAACAGTTCGGCTTCCCCCAATGCTTTACATTTGTGGTTTCACAGGCTGTGCCTACTGCAAAGGGACAAGCACTTGCCGATGAATATGGAATCAAGTTTTTCGAAACTGTAAGCGCTAATACTGTGCATATTCCTCTTTTGATGATCGCTTCCACTCTCCAACCGCTGGTGTTTGTGCTGCACAGAGTGCCAAGACCAATCTGAATGTGGAGCAAGTCTTCTTTTCTATAGCTAGAGACATCAAGCAGAGACTCTCCGAAACAGACAGCAAACCTGAGGTACAGAGAAACTTCAACTTTCCTAACACAAAACTTTGAGCGACAATCTTAAGCATTTGTCAAACTCGATGCAGGATCGGACGATAAAGATTAACAAACTGGACCAGGGAGCTGCTGAGGGCACTGCGGCGGCCAGATCAGCATGCTGCGGATCTTGAGCGATCGACTCGTGGAGGGAGGCGGAGATGGACTCGAATGTAGTTGATAACTAATTTGCATGTCATAGGCAACAAAGGTTGTTATCAATACAATGGTGGACTCATGGTGGGTGCTTGTAATTTCAATCCTTTTCTCCCTTCTGGTGCATTGTCTCTTTGGCTGCTTTACTTATCCGACACTTTGTTTTTTTTTTTTTCTAATCCTCTTTCATTTGGTATTGCAAACCTGCAATTCCTGTTCTATTATCTTTGTAAAATCTGTGTGGAAAATGTATGCTTTATCAGTTTCATGACACTGGAAAATATCACCAGCTTTTGTGTAGTTTCTCATAACCCTCAAGTTTTAAATAATCTAGTGTAGAAGTATACGAAGCAAACACATTTGAGGTAGGCAAAACGTAAAAAAAAGTGTTTTTTTTTTAAAAAAAAGGTTAAATTGGTGCGTTATTATAATTTTATCGTGAAAATATTCTTTTTGCAGCACTGTTAATAGTTTCTTCGGCGTAGCTGTTATCACAATGTGTTTGGATAAAAAAAATGAAACCAAAGTATTTTTTTAAGAAAAATTATTAAGTCGATTAAAATTATTTAAATTTAATAAAAAATTATTTCAATATGAACTGAACACTATTGTCGTAATAATATTGTAACAGTTAATTAATGATTGAGTTGCTATAAAATTTTAACATCTAATTGACTGTTAAATAATTGGGTTGCTATAAAATTTAACGGCTGTTAATTGAGTTTACGTAATTTTAAAGAAATTAGTAAAAATAAATAAATATATATATATATATGGGATTTATTTTTTGTACATTATAATAATTATTACGTTGGGTGCATCCTTTTAATTTTTACCCAATTTACGATGCTATATATATATATATATATACACACACGAAAATATTATATTGTAGGACGGATTCGTCTGTGCTCATCCACGATTGCACAGTGACGCCTCACATCGAAATCATCAACGGACGATCGGATTTCGATCGGCCTGACACCGGTCAAATTCCGGTCGGCCTGACGCCGGTCGGAATTCGGCCGCATCGAGGCTGCCACTGGCGGCGGCGATTTTGGCTGTTTCCGATCGCAAATCGGTCGCTATCCAATCGGGATTCGGTGCCGGCCAAACGATGACCGAAATCCGACCGTCCGCCATCGATTTGGGACTTCCAGTTCGGTGCGCTCGAGGAAGAAATGCACTGTGCATTTTTCAATCGCAATTGATCGGACAGTTGGGAGCGCGTCACGCACGGACACGCAAGGAAGAGTCGTGCAAACGATCAAATCTCTCTCTCTCTATATATATATATATATACACACACGAAAATCTTCCCTTGTGCGACGAAAATCTCCGCGCCCGTCCGCTCCCCGTCGTCGCGCCATCCGGTCACCGTCGACCATCGGACCGGGCGTGATCGACGCACGACTCGTCGGCGGCTCGGAGCTTTGATTCGAATTGAACCGAACGAACGGATGGACGGCATGATGTCGGCCCGTCAGATTTTGTATTGGTCAAATCCGCCGCCAAGTATACCGGATGGATCGACGTCGGCTACCGGTCCGTCCGACGTCGGAATCCGGCCCATGCGGCGGCCGTGATGCGCCATTGTCGGCCGTGTGTTTCAGCTTTTGATCGGTTTACCGCAGGATTCGACGCTAATTGGCTGAATCCGAGTCTCGCAGACCGCCGGCAAGTTGATCGGCGGCGAGGATGACAATGTGCAGGGCTCGCGAGTGGCACGGACGAGGTGGTAAAAAAAACTCTATAATGACGCTGTAAATGTTACTTATAGTTTGTTATTTGTGGAAAACTTATAACTGAAGCCGCGTTGTTGTTGGCTTTAGCGGTCGGCGGTTGCCCTTTCGGGTTCTGTTCGAATTGATGTTCGGGTATTAACAAACTCAATCCGTTAACACCTTAGTTTTCCTATTTCAGCGCCCTTGAAACGGCGCGTCGATAACCTTTGACCTTTTACCAAATCGCTCCCTCTCTCTCTCTCTCTCTCTCACGTACCTCGGAGGAAACCCTAGCTTCGATCGGGCAAGATGCCGGCCACCGCGGGCCGCGTTCGCATGCCGGCGAACAATAGGGTGCACAGCAGCGCCGCCCTGCAGACTCACGGAATCTGGCAGAGTGCCATAGGCTACGACCCCTACGCCCCCACAATCAAGGGCTCGGACAAGGGGTCCGCCCGCCCCGAAGAGAATAGCGCCGCTGCCGCCTCCGAGAACGCCTACGCTAGTTTCCAAGGTCTCCTCGCCCTCGCCCGTGCCACCGGCTCAGGCTCCAACGATGCCCGCGGCGCCTGCAAGAAGTGCGGCCGGGTCGGCCATCTCACCTTCCAGTGTCGCAACTTCCTCAGCACCAAGGACCCCTCCGCCGCCGACAAGGAGAAGGACGATGCCTCCCTCCAGGCCCCTGCCGCTGTGGCCTTCGAGCAGATCAGGAAGTCGAACGGAATCAAGGATGAAAGCAGCGAGGAGGAGGAGGAAGAAGAAGAAGATGATGAGGAGAACGACAGCTCAGACTCTGATGTGGATCCTGAGATCGAGAATATCATTGCCGCACGATTCGGTAAGAAGTCAAAGAAGAGCACCGACGACAAGAGGGCGGAGGATTCCAAAGAGGATAAGGTGAGCCATCAACACAGAGGGAGGTCCAAGAAGAGGAGTGGGAGGAAGAGGTCCAAGGAGAGCAATGAAGCGGACAGTGACGAAGAGGATGATAAGAGAAAGAAGAGGAGGAGGCAGAGGGGCTTTGATGACGATGTGGATGAAGACAAACATGGGCACAGGCACAGGAGGAGTAGAAGGGATAAGAAGAGGGATGAATATGATGATGATTCTGAAGATGAATCTGATAGGCGACATCAACACCATCACAAACGGAGGCATTATCAGAGGAATGACTCTGAGAGTGATTCTGATGACAGTGACAGAACCAATTCCCGGGAGAAGTCTTGTAAGCACTACGATCGACATCGAAAGCAGAGGACAACTACATCTGAGACTGGCTTAGAGAATGATGGTTCTGAAAATGTGCGTGGTAGAAAAGGGAGGAAGTGAAGCATGGATAGGAGTACCAATTTCAAACACGCAGTGGACAATTAATATGGTTAGTGGTATTTTCTTATGCTATAGAAATAGTATTTCATTATGGTTTGTTTTTGTATGTTTCTCAACTGAACTTCCAATTATATGTTTGTAGTGTTTCTTATCGTGCCAAGGTTTCAGAAGATGCGTTTGAAAACCGACAAATTATATGGAAATTTGATATCGTCAAAGAATTTGTGATGATTGCGCTATTATTCTTTGTCATGCTCGAATTCTTCGTGCATATTGTCTTTAAATGCTAAGATTTAGACCATTCATTGTTCTTTTGAAGATCTAAGTTCCTTGTGGAGAATGGTTGAGTTTCACAATTAGTACTGCATCATGATGGGTGCCAAAACATTCATTCTGATAAAGAACTTATCATTCTGAGTTAGGCTATCCATATATTCAATAGAATGCTGACTTAGAATTCAATAGTACTCTTTTTTTTAAGTAGTTAGAAATAAGGAATGTTGTTGCGATCTCCATTCTGAATTGATTAACCAATACATCAAAAAATAATAAATTAATTAGTCAAATTGTCAATTTGAAAATGATATCACAAATATACCTTATATTTTCATAGTCATTTAACTAAACCTCTCTCTATATATATCAAAAAAATTCATCAAAACAATGATATGTTGACTCCTTTATTCTCGATGAAAGTAGTCCATCTTTGTCCGGATGTCCAATCATCTACCTATCAAACTGAGCCTCAAAATAGGGTTGGCTAATGTTAACACTACCTGCTATATTGCACAATTTGACTTGAATGATGTGGGTTTTAGTTTGATCTCAACAAGTTTTATTCATAAATGGATTGACTCATTTATGATCCACAAAAAGGGATTGAATATAGTCGTAAACGAGTCGACTCATTTATAAAAGTATAGATGTTTAATTATTTATATTGGTAATATGTATGCTATAAATATATGATCTAATATATGTTTTAAATATTTAATATAATAACGTAGACTTGTATATACTCTTGTATTTTAAATTCATGTTTAACTATTAATAGTATGTTATCTCCAATGAAAATTTATTTGACTTTGTTAAATGAGTCATATTCATAACACATTTATGATCATTTGATTGAGTAAAGAGTCAGGATTAGATCGGTTGGTTCCTCTTTTATAGGTGATGTGTATGAGTTATAAATTTTAACTCGTATTAAATTAGCTAACTTTGAGTTTTATTAAACGTGTTGTTGGCCCATGAGACATGACACGTTTGTAATATGCTAACCTTCATAAAACCATCTCTGCAAAAGATTGGAATCGTCAATTTTGCGGCTTTCATCGGTCCGTCCCAAGATTATTATGAGGGAGGTAAATTACGGTGATCCTATGGACCTTGATATGATTGACAAGGCCGTGAAGGGTCATTCTGAATCCGAGGGAAGATTTTAGACCTCCTTTCGAGATTCGATTCGTGCCTTATCTGCAAACTGTCACACAGCTTTACCAACGTGTCATCCCCGTGGAGACTTCATAAAACCATCTCGAAACATCACTCCGAGGATATACCTTATTTTTAGAGGTACATTGACCTCGACATGTTCTTGCACTCCAGTTAGTTATCCACATTGTAGTCTAAGCTTCTGGCAGACTACTCTTCTCTATTGTGATTTGTACCATAACAAACTAGCATTGTCAATTATTTTTAACAATTAGTTTGCATACTTAATAAGTTGAGTAAGATCCATTGCTGTTAATAATTGAGTAGGTGGAAATGATTACTACACAAGCCCCCTTCTATGGTCTTTTTTGCGTGAGTGATTGAACACGGCAGATTCACAATTTATTACACCATTTCTTATGCTAATTGCACATTCTTTCTTTTTTTAATTCTATTTCTATCAATTGTTTAAAGAGTAGCTGTATTATTTGGTTTGGTGGAAGAATAGTAGACCGAAGAGGTTGGCTGATTTGAAAAATGACAAGGTGAATGGATCGTTCGTTCACCCACCGACATCGTTGCCACTAAGAGAAGTGCAGGGCAATACATGCAATATAATAGGTGAGCATCATCATCCTAATATGGTGATGGCTCTGCTTACGAAGCAAAATCAACTCTACATTTCTCAATCTCAACTCACAAGGGTGAAAAAAAAAATAATGGTAAAGATATATAGGGTTTATCTGTTTTTGTCAATTTATGTAATTGTTAGGAAAATATTGTGTTGTTCCCACCTCTCTCTCTACTTGTGTGAGGAAATAGTCTCTACTTGTGCATTGATAAGTGGGAATTTATACAAAAAGTAAGGTTCAATTTTCCGCATCAATAGACTGTTTAATATTCATTTCGGGTCATATCTTCCATCACATTTATCATCGTATCAAGATTAGTGATCATTTATGATTTATTCTCTTTTATATTTGTGAGGCCGAAGTGAGGGGTCCATTGAAAATCTTCAAGTGTTTATTTGCTAAAAATAAAATAGTATATGTTTTTTTTTTTAGAAAATATTTTTATACACCGCGCACAATAACTTTTTTTTTTCTAGTTGCTTTGGACGGTGTATGAAATTGAAGCTCTAAATCACAAGTCTTGTATAGATAATCATGCAAAATAAGATCCAATGACTACCAAGTCTCGTATAGGTGATCATACAAACTGATAGACCTCTCGACTCAAGTCTCTTTACGTCTATATACATCGATTTTAAATGTGAGATTTCATTGTCACAATGATTTTACCCAAAACAAACTCAAAATTACATTAACACGAATACAAGAGGCGGCTTCGAATAATCCATCTTGAGTTTTGAGCTCAACAAGTCCATCAATTAAGTATGTAAACTGCTTAATAAGTTGCTTAAATATCTTCCATTTTTTTTCAGATAAATTTAAATTTCTACTGTAATATTGCACGATTAACCACAGAATTAAGAATTCTAAACCACAACGAAACCTTCCCAATTAAACTTGCATTTAGACCGTGTCCAACGAACAGAGATGGCAGGCATGTAAAAGTCAACCACTCTCTATTGAGTATCTTGCACGTCGTTTTGACTTTTTCAGCCTTTGACGTAGAATAGGGGATGCCATTTTTTTCCCCCAAACTTTAATTCCCGACTCAAACACGAAACAAAATTAAAGGAGATGTAATCGATCGAGCAGGAACATAAACTAAAGTCAGAGATGGGGAAGGGAATTCTGGAGCTGAAGCTGCTGGATGCCAAGGGACTTCAGAAGAACACCGACCTCATCGGTATATATATATATATCTTTCTCTCTTCTTTCTTTTTCTTTTTAATTTCTTTTCTTTTTCTTTTCTTTCAAAGAAATTAATTAACACGTACGACGACAATAAATTTATTTGGTAACAGGAAAGGTAGATCCTTACGTGCTGATCCAGTACAGAGGCCAAGAACACAAGAGCAAGATCGCTCGAGGTCAGGATTTTTAAGTTGAATTAGACTTTTTTGAGCTAGCTGCGCTCTTTCAGTTCAGATCGACCTTCTCATCTCCTTAATCGCAAAGTCGTCGTTCAGGCCAGGGAGGCAGCCCTACGTGGAACGAGACGTTCAGGTTCCTGGTTCGCTCGCCGGCGGCTGCAGACCAGCAGCAGCAGCAGCAGCACAAGGTCACGTTGAGGGTCATGGACCACGACACCTTCACCGCCGACGACTTCCTCGGCGAGGCCACGTATATAATTAATTAAAGAATATTTTAATTATATGTGGCATTTTTGGTATCATGATCGTCTCTGATCAGCTAGCTATTTGATGGCGTACGTACGTAGGATCTACGTGGGAGACGTGATTGGCCGAGGGGTGGAGGAAGGGGCGGCGGAGTTGCAGACTGCCAAGTACAGGGTGGTGCTCGCCGACCGGAGATACTGCGGAGAGATCCGAGCTAGCGTTACCTTCACTAACAAGGAGGTAATATATTAATATTAATATTAATATTAATTAGTGAAAGTAACTATCTTTAATTCTATTTTTCATCTCTAAAATACTCTTATTTTAACGTTATTAGGGTAGCTATGAGTTCTTGTTATAGTAATTAGGCACGTTTAATGGATTGGTTCGATCCGGAATTGAATCAGAATCAATCTGTTAAATTCGGAATCGGAATCGATTCAAATGAATTGGTTCTGGAACCGAACCGGAACCGTTCCGATTCCGATTCGATTTGGTTCCAATCGATTTCGAAACCGATTCAGAACTGGTTCGGAATCGATTCTGGTTCCGATTTGGATCTAATTTCGATTACTAATTTAAAGGTAAAAATTATTAGCATGCTAACATGTCTACAAGATTAATTTGTGATAGAAAAAAAAAATAGGATCATCAACACATTAGATGAATTTGGAAGCTCACGTTCGAAGAAGATTGTCCAGAACTATTTCGGAATCTGTTCAGAACCGTTTTGAAATCGGTTCGGAACCGATTTAGATTGAATTGGTTCCAAAGTTAAAACTTTGAAATTGAAATCGATTTGGAATCGGTTCGGATCGATTCTAACGTCGATGAATTTAGAATCGGTCAGAACCGAATCGAAATCGAAACCGAGGATCCAATAAGCATGTCTAATAGCAATTAGGCCATAATCGTTAAGGATGATGGGTGGAATTTGGATCGGAGACTTAGTCAAAATCACTTCGAAATCACTATATTAGTTATGATCATAATTGTTATAATTATAGCAATTAGATTATAATTGCTAGGGATGACAATGGATTATAATTCCACATCCTCCATTGTTGTCCTCATTTATTATATTTATCTTCATCCTTATTTTAAGTATTTAATTTTCATCCTCTTACCTGTTAGAGAATTGAATATTGATATTCTATTCAAATATTCTACTACAATTATATTGTATTTTAAAAAAATGAATTATTTAGATGAAGCTATGAATATTTATCAAATTCTTTAAAAAATAATAAGATAAAAATTAACAAATTAAACATCATAGAAGAAGCGATAAAATATTACAAAAAATTATTTTAACATATATATAATCATATATTCGAATAGGATATGGATTGATTTCTATTAGACTCGTCTTTTAAAAGTTCTTATACTCGATTATTTAATAGGTCCAAAAAAAAAATTGTCTTCATATGTACTCTTCTTGGATATCTAATTCTCTATTGAATTAAAAAGGAAATTATCATCCCTAATAATTGCTACAATAATTTTGAAGAGATTTTAACTAAGTTCCAAATTTTATCCGTGTTCTATGTATAGTAATTAAACTCGATTAAGTGGAGTTAATTGGTTTAATTTATTTTAACACGTTATAATTATAATCGATACCATAATATTCTTTTAATGCAAATATGCCATGTAAGGGATTTTCACGCGAGAGAGAGACGAACATTTCTTTGCTTATAATTGTGCACCATTTTTTTCTATTATTTTTTTATATTTGGATTATTTGTATTGAGAAGTTGGTTAATTATATATATTTAATTGAATTTGGTTAGACGGAAGAAGAGGAAACAGAAGAAGAGTATGGTGGGTGGAAACACAGCTTTATCTCCTAAGATCGATTTGATTATATTGCTTGATTAAACATTTGTTACGTTTTTGTTTGTGGATTGTACGCCTACTTCTTTAGCAAATTAATTTTGAATGTTCTTGTTTGTTATGAACATTAATTTTGAATTGTTAGTTTCTCTATGCAGATTAATTGCCCATGTGATTTGTTAGTTTAATTTTGTATTAGAGCTAGTTTATCGATCACTTTAATAGAAAGACTAATTACATTAGGAGAGTTACGTTGTTGGCTACAGATAAATTACATGTATCGAATAGATTTTAAATAAAATTGTGAATACTAAATATCATATTAGCACATGTTTAGCAAATTTTATATTGTTATTCATTTTTTTAATATATATATATAGGCCATTTATATTCTGCGCGCCCACCGGTTCCGCGCCTGTGTGCGCTCCCACACTTCACTGTTCATGTGAACAGTGAATATTTCAGGGGGGCATATATAGGTGCGGAACTTTTGAGCGTGCATGTGAGAAGTGCGACACTTCGTGCGCAACGCATTATGAGTCGTTCGATCTATGGGATTATATAGTAACGAAGAATGTACAGTGCTTCCTTTGTGCGGCATTGAAGTGCCTATGCACGTTGTCAAAGGGATGAACACTATAGCTCAGCTCCTAAATCCATTGGAATTGTTGTTGTCGTATGTCCAGTCGAATCGCGATCGGATTTCAGCCATAGTCAAAGTTCAATCGAACTCGATCGAAATTCGATTGAATTACGACCGCCAATGTCACGGCTACTAACGACTGCAATTCGATTGGAATCAGGCCATCGAAGGGATTGCGCTGGCGATCCCGACGGGTTCAGGAGTTAGACTATAGTATCCATTGTCTCTAATCGTCACAGCGAAAGCATTGTATATTTTTTATTACTGTGTAATTCCACATATCATACGGTATATATATAGAGAGAGAGAAATGGATATCATCATTGCACATTAAATGGAAAATGCACAATATTCCACCGCGTGTCTTCTTCCTCAGATCCACACTATAGCCAATGCCCAAATCCATCAAGGTCGTCGCTATCGTCGCTGCCCCCCGACGGACCAATCGGATCCTAGCTGATTCCGATTGAATTGCGGTCGTCAACATTGCGGCCTCTGGCGATCGCAATCGCGGCAAAATTCCGATCGACATTCGACCAGAATCCAACCGCGATTCGATCGTACATAGCAATTCGTCGGATTTTGACTACAATTCGACTGAAATATAGTTACAATTCAGTCGGACTTCGATGTCAGTCATACTGCGATTGGATTTTAATTGGATCGCGGTTGAAAATTGACGGGAACAATGGCGGCACTAGGCGATATTCGACGATAATCGCACGAGAAAAATACTATATATTTCTCATTCACGATACGTCATAGACAAATACATAAAAACATATGAGCAGAATATCAAATATATATATATATATATATATATAAATAAAAGCATTTGATTGTAAAATTATTATATGGCTCTAAAATATAAGAACTCTAGAACCGTTTAGATTCATATAGCAATTTTAAACAAAACTGCAATATGAATTTAAACTGGTTAAAATTGAGAGAAGAAGAGAATGATTATAATGATTTTGCTAGATCTAGAGAATAGTACATAAAAGTATTTTGTTTGTAAATTTAGAGTAGTTTACGTGTATATGTAGCAATTCAAAATTGCTACATGGTCTCAAATTAATTATCAGGTTTATAAATATATTTTCTTTTTGTTACTACACATGCATATAAAAATTTAATAACATATCTTTATTTTTATTGTGCTAAATAAAGAACATACCACAATATTTGTTTTTTATGAATCCAGAGCGGTTCGAATCCACGAATACATAGAGAACATATAATAAACAAAACTATTACGTAACTTTAAACAAGTACAATATATAAAAAAAAACAATTTTATATTTCCAAAATTTGATAAACCGTGCACTAGTTTTAAAAAAAAAAATAGCTTTGCTCTTTATTTAAAAAAAACTTATCAATTTTAACTAAAATTGCTGTCAAAACTAGTGCACATCGATCAATCTAATTTTTTGGTTGTTGGAAGATATGATCAACCCATTCTTATGAATCTCTAATAAAATATTAAATAATCTTTAAATGAAATACTCTATCGATCAACAAAATAAATCAAAAAATATTTACATGCACAGTTCCAACAGCTGCGACATCTTTTAAATAAATTTGATCCTAGACTTTATAAATCCTCTTCTAAGCAATAGGACCGATTTTTGAAACACAGATTTGCTGAAGAGATCTTTACGACGACAGAGGGAACCACTGAGGATGGGCCAACAATCTTACAACTCATCCAATTCGCGTGGATCAATAGATCGATTGTTGAGCTATACACATTTTCTCTCGAGCTCAAAGTCCACTACCCTCGACAATATGAGATTATTACTTATGAATAACGATCTTAATTATGCAGGGATAGTGTCCCCGTTAAATGATAATGGCCTATCACCATCTGAACTGGGGTGACCCTCAAGGGTTGTGGTCTCTAAACTTTTCTTTTCCTCTTCCTCTAGAAACCCTTGCTTGAATCGATCATAATTTGTCGGTTCACTTGGTTTGAAGGGTCGGTCGCCCAGAACCTGAACCAAATCATCTTGGTGCAGAACTTCCTTCTCGAGCAGGAGCTCTGCGATCTGTGCAACATGATCTTTGTGCTCTTTTATCAGTTCCAGGGTCTTCTCGTATGCCTTGGAAATCCACTCTCTCACCTCACCGTCGATAATGGCTCCCGTCTTGCTGCTGTATGGCTTGGACAGTTCGAAACCACCTTCGCGTTGGGGAAAAGAGAGAAGTCCAACCTTGTCACTGAAACCATAGACCGCCACCTGCGCATAGGTCATTTTTGTGACCTTCTCCAAGTCATTTTGTGCACCAGTAGAGATTTTTCCGATCAAAACCTGAAACAATCAGTCATGTTATTTCTGCTGGATTGATCAAACCCACCAGTATTTAGCTGTGTAAAGTAGTTATTCTGATTACGTTATTAAATTGCAAAATACCATAGACAATCACAGCAATCCTTGGGACAGATCGTGAATAGGAACCAAAGGGGTGTAAATATTACAATCCCGAGTGAAGTCTAAGATTTCAGACTTCGATTGAATGGGATCGATGTTGTTCTAGTTTAACAAATAAGTAATTCAGCTAAAAGCACGGAGTGATGAGGTATCAGATGAAATTGTCAGAAATTTATGTTTATGAAGTTCATCGAGTGTGTGATTTACAGTTGTAAGTTTAACAAGATAATGTTCTCAAGAAATCAGAAAATACTGGAGAAACAAATAGAAATTATCAGAAGGTAAAGTGTCAAGATACATCATCCCCCTCAACGACAAGTACCAATTGAAGTAGTAGTCCCACCGAGGCACCAAACGAGTTGTGAATATAATATACTAATGTTTGAACAGGATACCAAGTTCATCTTGGATTAGTCTTACTAGTTATTCAGGTTAAACATCAGCTCCACGAAATAAATGCGTACTAAATTCAATTCTTGTAGAGATTGTGAAGCTATGCAATAGGAGGTGGAAGGCCAACTCAATTTAAAGAGAAAAACAATTGCAGAAAAACGTCAAAAGACATTTAGTTTATTTATTTTTTTTATCCTATTTAATCCATGATAAGTTAACCTTATCGTGGCCGGTTCCAAGCCCGGATAAAGGAGGAGGGTTGCGTTAGGTTGCCAGCCAACGTTAAACTAAGACAAATGTTCAATGAATAGATCCTATTTAATCAAGTATTAGAAAAGGATGACATTTTGTCCTTTTCTCCGTATAAAGATTAAGTTAAAGGATCATCCAGTTCGATTATAACACTTTTAAGGCGAACACTATTCAAATGCAATGCACAAACTAAAAAATATTAAAAAGGAGAGTTTGTTTAGAAGGGTAGTTCAAACCTCTTCAGATGCACGTCCACCTAGAGTCATGCAGGTCATGTCAAAGAGCTGCTCTTTGGTCATCAAAAGGTTTTCATTAGGTACATATTGAGCAAATCCCAGAGCTGCAGTACCTCGAGGAACAATTGTTACTTTGAGGAGGGGCTCGGCATGCTCCAAGAACCATCCAGCAACAGCATGACCAGCTTCGTGGTAAGCAACAGTTCTACGTTCCAACTTACTGATTACCTTTAAAAAAAAGTTTACTATGTAAGCTTTCCAGAGCATGAATGACTTAGAGATAGACAGCCTGAAGATGCTCAGGATATCCCTACATTACATTTGAACCATCAAAAAAACTCAAAGCTTCTCTAGCAGAAACCACAGCTGCTCAATAGCCAATCAATAGACAAATGATTATAGCGTCATTTTCAAGTATCCAAATTTGTTGTCATTACCATTAGCTAAAATCGAGGTAAAAAGAAAACAAGATAAATTTTGGGGAAAACAATGACAAGTAGAACGAGATTACCTTATTCTTCTTCTCCAATCCACCAATGATCCTATCAATAGCAGCCTCAAACTGTTGCATCGTCACTTGTGTATCTTCACTTCTTACAGCAATTAATGCTGCCTCATTGCAAACGTTTGCAATATCTGCTCCAGCAAATCCAGGAGTTAAAGCAGCTAATCTTTGGGAGTAAAATGATGGTTCATTGTCTAGCTTGATCTTTTTAAGATAAATCTGAAAGATCTGTTCACGGCCCTTAATATCAGGTTTATCAATTGTTATTTGCCGATCAAATCGTCCAGGTCGTAGCAAGGCTTTGTCCAAGACATCAGGTCTATTTGTACCAGCAAGAACAACCACTCCTGATGTTGTCCCAAATCCATCCATCTCCACCAGTAACTGGTTCAGTGTGCTTTCTCGTTCATCATTGGCACCTGCGAAACCTCCACGACCTCTTGCTCGGCCAATGGCATCAATTTCATCAATGAAAATTATACTAGGAGCACATTGTCTAGCTTCTTGAAACAGGCTTCTTACTCTGGCTGGCCCAACACCAACAAACATTTCCATAAAGTCAGACCCTGAAATTGTTAGGAATGGAACACCAGATTCACCAGCAGTTGCTTTTGCGAGAAGTGTCTTTCCTGTGCCAGGAGGTCCTACAAGAAGTGCACCTTTTGGGATTTTAGCGCCCAGTTCCTCATACTTTTTAGGATTTTTTAGAAAGTGCACAAACTCCATTATTTCTTGTTTGGCTTCATCACAGCCAGCAACATCTTTGAAATACACCTAGCTTGTGTGTAAAGGACAAATTAGGACAGACATACAATAATGAAAATACAGGAAGATTAAGGTGTAGCAAACAGCTCATTTAATTGAGTAAAAAGCAGCGCACATGCAACAGACAATTAGTTACTTATAATTCCTAGTAAAGAAAACAAAAAAAATAGAAGATCAACATTAGCGTTTGGTTCGTGGAGAATTTTTCATTTTCTGTTTTCTGTTTTCCTTTTCCAGAAAACAGAAAATGATTTTTTTGTATTTTTCAGAAAACACTCTTTTATTTTTTGGAAAACGAAAATGAAAACAAAAAATGATTTTTTTGTATTTTCCAATTTTCCAAAAAACACTCCTTTATTTTCTGAAAAACGGAGATGGAAAACACCAACCAAACGCGTTTTCTCATTTTCCCAGAAAATGAAAACGAAAAATGGAAAATTTTCCGCCTACCAAATGCATTTGGTTTGAGCATTTTCATTTTCTAAGAAACAAGAAAATGTGTTTGGTCGGTAATTTCCACGTTCATTTTCTAGAAAATGAGATATTATTTGGTTGGAAAATGATTGGAAAATGGAGAATGTTTAAAAATCGTTTTCTAAGAAAATGGAAAAGGCGGAAAACGGGAAAATGCAGCTCAAACCAAACACTCCCTAAGAAACCTAAAAGTAACATGCTTGCCTTGTTCTTTGAGTTCTTATCCATTTTGGTCACCTGAGCCTTCCCAATGTTAAAAATACCTCGACCACCCCTTCCTGAACCACCTACATTGACTCCACCTTGAATTCTTCTCCCCAATAGGTAAAGACCAAAAAATAAAGCTGTTGGGGCAAACTTCAGCAGCTCTTGATACCAAACTACCTCAGAGATATAAGTTACTGGAACATAGTCATGTGGATCTATGCCCAATGCTTCCTGTGCTTCCTCCAGCTTTTCTTCAAATGATCCCAAGCTTCCAATATTAAAATAATACTTGTATTGACTAGGTGCATGTTTAGGATGAGCATCTGCTGAACCTTGAATTTCATTGTCATGTGTTCGGTTGTTTGTTCGAGGAGTGCTTCTAACATAAACTTTTGCAACTGATTTGTCTGATACAACAATGCGATCGACTAAACCTGTCTCTAATAGCTTGTTTTTGAACTCTTGGAAACTAATCTGGAGAAACAAAACTTTGCATCAGAATAGCAAATTTTATGCTAGAAGCAAAGAAAATCAGAAACGGAAAGCCTCTGAATGGAATTATCAAATGAATTATGTACAATTGAAATTTTACAAATGAATGTGATTACATAAATTAATAAAAGTTTACCTTTATGTCAGAGAATCCATGTTTGGACCATTGAGATATTTTCAATGAACATAAGACCCAATAAGACAGCAAGCCATCCTTGCTGTATTAGTGGTTCAGATACAAAAACAATAATAGAAAACATAAAAGTTCATAGGCCAATTCACAGTGGTTGTTATATAACACTAAAAATTGCAGCAACTAAAAACAAAATTATTGCATCATCCTCCAAAATGGTCAAGTCCTTTGTTAAATCATAATTTAGGCATTGACAATACCAATGAAAGATGCAAACTTGCCAATTAGCAAAAATTGGACAGGCACCTTGTTAAAATAGTTGACAGCTCAAGTACATAGAAAAAGCTGGACAAACAATTGGGTTATTCACAAACATCTTAAGAGTATGTAGTACATGTTATTAGCAATTAGTCCAAAACCAACCAATTGAAGTAGAAAAGCTGGTAAACAATTGGTTTACTTGTAAGTCATTATGCACGCATATGGCAAACTATGTGCCATACCCGTTCATAAGTGGAATGATAAGTGCTAATTTGACCTACCAGTTGAATATATTGCAATTTTCACAAGATGCAAGTCTATGCAATGTTATACAATTGTATTTCAGCCTTGAAAATTTACAATTGTACACATAAAGCAATTGTTTACTGGGCACAGAAAACTATCTAGATGGCTTAAAAGATTAAAATGAAAGCTCACCTCTTTCTGTTCGAATGAACCTGTAGAGAAAAATGAAAACAATAGGCCAATAAATAGAAGAGGAGCTACAAAATTTTGAATTTGTTTCATAAAATCCTCCTGAAAATTTCCATGATCTTCTGGGTTTGAATCGCCTGCAGATAAGAAAGAGTAATGGCTGAGAACAAACTGTCTAGTTAAATCTTCATAGCTTTGGCAAACATTTAGCCTGAGAGCACACCATAAAACATCTCCACAATGTATAGACTTGATGCACAGGAACCTGAGGCTGTGTTTGGGAATCCAAGATTGTTTTTATTTTATTTTCAATAAAATTAAAAACTTTGAGACGAAAATTTTTTAATTAAAAAACCCTATTAGGTAAATCTAACAAAAAAAGTTATGAAAATTATGAAAATTATGAAATCTTGTTAGACAAATCACACTCTTACTTCGAATGCCCATCTTTTAATGAAAAACAAAAAAATATTTGATTTTAAACATTTTTGTAGGGAAATGATGTAGTAATATAAAATATTAACAAATTTACTATTATGCCAATAGATCTACAAAATATAACAAATAGAACAATATGCGAGCGATCAAAGGAGTATCAAATTAACAAACTATAGTAATTACACTAAATAATTATCCTTATCGTTAACTGTTACGAAAATGTAGTTTATGTAAAAAAATATACAAGTGAAATGAAAACAAAAAAATATTAAAAGGAAATTATTATTAAAAATTTTTTAAAAATAATAATAAAATAAAAATGGAAATTGTAATTATACATTAATGTGGGACCAATGGTGAAATTATACAACTGCATGAATTGCAATGAAATTATAGGAAAATAAAGAATTTAAAAATATATAATAGGTCAAAAAAAAGTAAATTTTATTTTAAAGAGATAGGGGTGAAATGAAAAACAAAAATCTTTTAGGAGAATATAAAATGTGTAAGATAAATATTTTGATGCACGTGATGTTTGCATAATATGTTGGAAGGAAATTATAATTTTCAAAAGAATCTTGATGAAATCTATTATGCCAAGGGAGATAAAGGATGAATATAAGAATTATGAAAAGGTCAGGATTAGTGACACTAGTTGGAATCACATTTGTGTAAAAGGTTAGGGAGGTAATTGTAAATTTAAAAATTTAGAGGATCATACTATAGATATAATTTCCATGTGATTATTACTTTGCCATTGATGTTTTAAAAAAACAAAAGAACGTTTTTTTAAAAAAAATGAATATGAATTGTTTCTCAAATTAGAGAATTTTGACAAGTAATTAGGAAAAAAAATCATTTTGATGGTTGCATCCATGTGAAACACTTTCTCTATATTAACTTTTGTTTTCTAAAAATGGATATTGAAAATTAAAAGAAAAAAATAAGTTTCCAAACAGACCCTGGATATCTTAGAAGAATTGTACTCCCATACTAGTATGTCTGTGGAACCTCAAATATTAATCTGCTAATTTCTGTGAGAAGCAACTGTTTACAATTACAAAATCAAACCATATACTTCTGACATAGTTGATTGATGAAAATAAGGCTTTGACCAATCATGGTTATAAACATTGTGTGAGGAACAATAAAAGAAAGATCACTAGTAGAATAACAATGAAACATATTTTCCAATAGTGACGATTTCTATACAAATATGGCATCATTAAGAACTAAGGCTATGTTGTTACTAATACAGAGGTCATTTAGATCTTTTCGATAATTATCTTAGGTTTTCTTGGATCACTTTTAACTCTACACCATATCTAATTGATTGAGTTTCTCCACTTATTTCCAAGTCATTCATATTATCATAGTCCATTTTGTCACATTTTATCACCTATAAATCCAAACAGTAAAAAAAAAATCTATTTTGTGAAAATAGTTTTGTCAAAAACAAATTTTCTACAAATAAGTCATTTTCCTACAAAATAACAGACTCTAAGCAACACACCGCAAACACTATTGCCTTCTAATTGCTGATATTTTACTTTAGTTCCATTCAGTTCAACCTTAGTTCTACTTAATGGTAAATACTTAATTGCTAATGTTTGTTTCTACAATTTATATTTTAGAGATAAGAATTGAGCTAATCATTTTAAAAGAGAATCATTAGACACACAACAAGTAGTTCTACCACTGGTAATGACATTATAATTTACTAATTTTTGTCTCAGTATTCGAAGTGTGTAGAGTAATATTTGTTTTGTTCTTGTATCCTTATTGAATTGAAATCCTAGAAACAATCTCTTGCAAAGCAAAATAAGGTTGCGTACAATAGATCTTTCCTTAGGACCTCGCATGGCGGGAGGCTTCGCGCACCAGACTGCCCTTTGTATCCTTATTGAATTTAAAAGCACAGTGGATTATGGAGATGAGGGGGTAATGCCCAATGCATTCGCTATCTATCCCATAAACTTACATCAAAATCGAGGGAACCTAGTTCCTCCACCCCCCCTACAAAACAACTTATCCAAAGAATCCTTAAATGATGGTCATTTTTGATAGAGTATCACCATACCTTTAGCTTATTTAACAAAAGATGGGAAAGAGTATGATGGAATTACGATCGTGTAATTTAACCATCATGCACCTTTAGAATCCGATGTGTTGTTCGCATTGTCTTTAGGGATTTCCGTCTTATCCTTTGGACGGTAGTTATAGTAATCTATAAAAAAAAACAAATGGCGGTTAGTAAAAGGAGCTTCCAGGCAATATAAATCACTTTACCCACAAGATCAATTACTTTTCTTGCCGGAAGATCCACTGGAGAAGAATCGCCTAAAACTAGGATCCGCGAACAGGAACCTCAGATCCAATAGATGATTCCCTGAGCCGACGGCCTTACTCGCTCCGACTCTAGTCAGATAACCCCTCGCAAACCCTAGTCCGGCGCCGTCGCATTCGTAGTCCGATACCAGAATGTCGCCGGAAACCACACCCCAAGCGCTACGAACACCGGAGAGCACAACCTAAGCGATCAGACCGGATTATTTCACCGAGAGGAGTGAATCGACGAACGAGAAACGGAGGCGGAGGGACGAGATCGCACCTTGGAGCACCCGGAGCGCCCGCATCGCACGAGGCAGCGACCGAGCCTGGAGAAGCGCATCGAGCGTCAATGCGGGAGCAGGAGGTCGGGATCGGGGAGATGACGAGGAGAAGGGGCGGGGCGGTAAGATAAGACGGCGGCGTCCACGGTTTCTATCGCCGGTTTGGGCATACGCCAGTGCCGCAGCAGGTTGAGGCCCCTTGTTTGAGGGGGAGAGAGAGTGTGCGAAGCACAGTTGCCTGCCGGGTTGAGGACTTGAAACCTAAATCGGAGATCCGAATCCGAGCATGCAGATTTTTGGCTGAGGGCCTTTTGGTCCTTCCGAGACAGTTTGGTCAACAGTCTTTCATATCCTTCGTTTAAATCTTCACACCCTCTTGTGCTGAAATTTCTCCTCGGAATCTCTTTCATCCGTAAAAATTAGAATCGTCAATTTAGTGATTTTTATCGATCTATTTCACGATCATTATGAGAGAAGTAAATTACGGAGGGATCCATAGAATTTAACATGGTGGTAAAGACATGTGAGAATCATCTGAATTCAGAAAAAAAAATTTAGACCTCCTCCGTAATCGATTCTTGTCTTATCCGCAAGCTCCGTCGTACCTTAGTCACAACGGCATCTCCATGGGGATAGAATTTCTCTCATCTATTCTATAGAAATGATGCCGAAGTCCTCTTGGCCATGTGACACCGCCAGTGGATCTACCGATCGAATCTAAACAAATAAAACTCAAGTCAATTTAGATTTATCTATAATGTATATGAGCTCGATTCGATAGATATACCACCTCAGCTCAATTCGACAGACAAATTGCATCGGTGTTCTCGGTTTAGGTCGACGAGTTTATCATTCCAACTCTATTCGAAGGGTCATAGTTCCATGTCTCTAATATTCAAGAGTTGATCAGTTATTAGGCTAATCATCGACTTTATATAATCAGTAGTCAATTCCACAAGTAAGATGAGTTGGTGGTCAATAAACTGATCGAACGATCAAAGGAGTTCGACAGTTATATATAAGTATGATTCTCCATAAATGAAGTATTTTTTGATCTTCTTCATATCTATAAAATGACAGGTCTTTTTATCTTCTTCGATATCTACCAATTCTATCCATTATGACACGGCCTTGTACTTTTACTCTATTAAAGTCTTTTTCTCTCTATACAAGGGGAAACATAAGGATAGAAAAAGGACTCTCTCGAGTGATATCTAAACACTTACTCTCCTTCTTTTTTTTATTTCCTTCGATTATTAATTTGAGCATCAGAGAGGATTCGTTGAGGTATACCTCGGTTCCATTCTAACTTTGTTCTACTTTTTGTATAATCGTAAGAGGACTTTCTCCTTTCTCTATTATGAGGTATGATATGAATTTTAGGTCATTGATTCCCTAACAGGAATATATAATTTAAAAAAAATTAATCATGATCTATCTATAATTCTATTGATATCTAAATATGATAAAAAATAAATATTCCAACCGATATTTTTATCCAACAATAATAAAAAAAAAATATATGTAAAGCATTCGGTTCACATCTTCGTTGATTGCTATTAATAGTATAAACTTTGTAAAATATTTTAAAATTTAGTTTTTTAAACAATTAATGTGATAGGAACAAAAAAGAAGTGTTCTACTAATAGAGTTGGATTAACGAATTAATTGTATCGTTTTTTTATGCGCTAGTTATTAATTTTAAGGGTCAAAAATTTACCGTGATTTATCTTCCTTACGATTGTCCGGAAACGAATTAATAGGAACCATTAGATTAACGAATTCCAATCTTTTACATCAGAAGTTAACGAAAAATTAATATTTAAGATATTTGAGTAAAGAAAGATTGATCTCGTATTCTCGACTCGTTAGACCAATAATTAAAAACGGTGAAAAGACGAGATCAATAATTATAAAATTTAATTATGATGGAAAATTTAGAAATTGAATCGCACATAAAAGTTTGAAAAATAGACTGCCAATGAAAAGTCAAATTTGTTCCATAAAAAAAATTAAAAGATTACTTTTTTTTTTCATCGGTCATGGTTAAAAAATAATATCTCTTTATATATATAAAAAAAATAATATATCAAAATAGTATCTTGGTCATTATATGAAATGTAAATATCTCTCTGAGTTCCACTTTCAAACTAGCTACTTTGTGCAATGCATCATTTTAGAACTGTTTTAGGCAAAATAACACTGAAAAAATTATTTTATATATACAAAGCAATTTCAAATGTTATCAAATTATTTATTCATATTTTTACAATTAAATTGGTCGAGACAAAGAGTTATTTTAGATATAAAATAAATAAATAAAAGGCAAGATGTGTTTTTGATAAATGTTAAAAAAAAATCATATTTGACACAGATGAAATTTTTTTTTTTTTTAAAAAAAGCTAAGTATTGATATAAGCTCAGTAAAGATGAATATTCTAAATATCTATTTTTAAATATGTATAAATCATATTTTAAATTTATTCGAATCAAAATTAAATATTATCTATATGTAAACACAGATCATACTTGATATAAGATCAAAGAGATAATCGTCTGAGATTCATTTTTAAAATAGTTCAAATTCCTTTTGAAAAAAATAAACAAAAAATAACGTGAAAGATTTAAAAATTAATTTATTAATTTTTTTTTTAAAATTGGCCCTTCAAATTTTACAATTTTTAGATTTTAAAAAAGATAGATTATTATTTATTTATTATAAAATAATAGATGAATATTTGTTTAAAATTTATTTATGAATTAATTTTTGAATATTTTTCCATCGGTTTAAAATTAGACAAAAAAAAAAAAATCTCTTTCTCCTTGATCGATCAAGTATATGCTAAATCTTCTTCAAAGGAGAGATCTCATAGAGAGCCTCAATTTTTATTGGGTCTATTAATTTTAATTTATTTAATTTATTTATATGAATGTATATTTTTTAAAGGAATTTTTTTTTTACAATTTACTATTATCAATGATTTCATCACGCAACATCCACTTATTCGAGTTTGATTAATGACTTAAAAATATGGACTCCACGAATAATTGTGAAATGTACAATCAATGATAAGTATCTTTTAAGTGCATAAAAATTGAAGTTTAATCTATCTTATTCTAAGTCAGAAACATTTATTATCGAGATATACATGATTAAAGTTTTCCAATGATATTATTCTTCTATCTCTCGATCAAAATGTTTGATTTCAATCAATATCTCCCAAACAAATTGAGCAATAAAGGAGAGATTTTTTTTTTAATTTTGTTTTTAATTATGTGTGCTATTTTTATAAGATCTAATCATTTTTTTTTTAAATATTTCATCAAATATTAATGTTAACGAAGAAAATAATAATTAAAAAGAAGATGAATCAATAGATCTTGAATACAAAATTTTAATAATTTTGATTATATTATTATTCAAAATTGTATCTAATGTCGATGGTTTAGATTTATTTTTAGATTTGAAAGTTTTAAAAGCAATAATAATTAAATCCAAGATTAAAAACAAGACTTGAGATATTAAATTTTATAAAATAAAAAAATTCTTTTCCCAATGCACGAATAATTTATAAATATCGTTGACTATCGATTGAAAAAAAAAATATTATCAAAACTCGAATATAAAAATTTAATTAATAATTTTGCATCTCAAAAAAATTAGAAAATTATTATTTTTTCCATTCTTCCAAATATTCCGATCCAATGGGGAGTAGAATTAAGCTCATCTTACAATCACTTATAAAACTCACCTTAAAATCTCTTCCCTCTTGAGCAGTCATTATATATATATATTAAGTTCATCTTAAAAAAATATACATATTCTTAGTATGATTAAACTATGTCGTCATTACATAATAGATGTTGCTTCATGTGAATTATATATGCTTGTAACTTTTTTGCATGTGCCAACTAAACATCATTAGAAAAGTGTTAATTAAAAGGATTCTTTATTACCTTTAAGGCATTGTTTTACATGATAATGCACATAATTAAGCTTGTTTCTCCTAAGGATAGAGCCATAGAGGTTCCATCGCATACAATTTTCTTAAGTAAAATTTCCATCTAACATAAAAGTTTGATTTCCACTCATCTATAAATTATTTGACTCGAAAGAGTTTCATCGTCGATTACGATAGTCAATGATAGGAGAGAAAGAACTATAAAAGTATTTAACCCATTAATTATTTTGAATTTGTACAAACAAAGTATGTCATTTGTAAAATAAGTAATCGTGATATATACTATTGAATCTTTATATATAGTAGTGGATCACCAAATTAAACTTCATTTAAAATAAGATTCCAAACAGAAAATTATGTGTTAATTAAGTATTTCATATAATTAATTGTCTAACAAGTAGCTAGTGATTTCTTATACATCTCCTTAATTACAATCATACATATATAACTTACTTAATCGAGCATTAATTAATTTCCATAAAGAAAAACATTTCTGGTCAATTTTTGTGCCGATTTAAATTAAATAAGATAATGCTTCAGATGCATCCCATACGAACTGGATTCAATTAATCTCACACATAATATCTATAATTATCACTATTATCAGATTAATTTAATTAGCACATTGATCCTGATTTAGAGTCGTTGTTCTAGATAAAGTCGCTCGATGTATTTATACCATCATATCAACATGCATAATTAAAAAGGTTCATCTCACAAAAACCATAATTAAGTACCTTAATCCATCATGTAGTTTCAAGATTATTTAACTTTAATTCGAAGACAAAATATATGCATATATAATTAGAAATACCTTCCTCAATTGTTAAAACCCTAATTATATCTCCATGAAGGTGTACAGGTCTTCGAACGGCCCAGGCGGAGCTCAAGGTCCAATTCTTCCACCGCCGCGCCATGCTGCCCCGCCGTCTGCTCAGCCACCTCGCGGTCGAGCCGCAGCGAAGCAGCGGTGCTCTTGGGTGCGGCGAAGGGCGAGCGAGGGGCCTGGAGCTTGGCCTTGTCCTTTCGGTGCAAGTTCATGTGTCCTCCAAGAGCCTGCGCGTTGGAGAATCCTCTTTTGCAGAAGATGCAGTCGAAGGAGCGAACGCAGGGCTTGTCGCTGCTGCTGCTACTCCGGCCGCCGTCGCAACCGCTTTCCCGCGAGGATTTGCTGCCGCCCTCCATCTCCTCGATCGGCCGGCTCACTGGCTATAGCTATAGCTAGGGTTAGGGTTGAGAGATGCAGGAGAGATATGGTCAACTGCACACCGTTAAGAGAAAACATTCTGATTCTCCGAATTACTAGTCAACCTCTGGGTCTCCGGTTGACTCAGTTTCGTCTTCAAAGAAAAACTTCATAGATTTTTTTTTTTTTTGTTCTCGATCGTACGCAAATAAAACAACGTCCATGATTAAACAATGGCAAGATAATTAAGAGAAGTTAGAAAGATGGAGTATGACTTAGTTTTGTGCGTAGAAAATAAATAAAAAAGAGGAAGATATATAATTATAAGTACTGTTCTTCGAGCTTAGCTAGGTGCCGGCCTGAAAGTATAAGGAAAGAAAATAAAAAATGGCCTCGGTGATCAGCGCCGGCCTTGGACGTTAGTGGTGATCACTCCTCTGCTCTGACAGTTTCTTTTACGTCACCTTTTTTTTTTTTTTTTTAAAAGGACTCACTTTACGTACTTAATTTTTAGGATTTTTTTTTTTTATTTTTGTTTTTTTTTTTAAGGACTCATTTTACGTACCTAAAAGGATTCAACGTCGAAATCGTACTCTGTCCACTGGATAAATTCTTGAGCCCTAAGATCATCCCAATAAATTTTTTATAAATTCGTCTTCAAATTAATTATATCACAATAGAAGATCGAAATATATTTTTCTATAATATATCTCTTCGTTTTTGTCATATATATATATATATATATATATAGGTCTTAACTCCGATTAATTCTGAGATAGTTGATCTGATTTTATGAAATTTTTTTATCGATGATCATCTGAATAATCTGAATAAATTGAAAAACGCAAACAGTGAACAGTCAGTCCAGTGTTGTTATGCATTCTGCGAATTTACCATAGCTGAGTTCGAATCGTAGATATTAAAATTTACACCGGTGATGCCAATTGCAATTAATGTGATCTGGGAAAAAAATTTGTTCTTCTATTTCGACTCAAAATTTAACTATTTTTTCTTTATTTAAATCGAATCATACTGAATCAAAATCATTAAAATAAAAATAAAAACTTAGTTATTTCGTGAATAAATTTTATATAAAAATCATTGATGATATTAAAAAGTTTTTTTTTAAAAAAAAAGTGTCATTAAATTTATAGGATGATCTGTTAAATTTATTCATATTTTAAGTTTTTAATTTAAAAAAAAATTGATATGAATTTTTAAATTTTTAGGTTGTCAATTATTTATATATTAAAGTGTTCGATAAAATAACTACTATTTTTTTCCTTTATTTTGTTAATTTCACATCATTTTTTTTATTTTTCTTGTAATTAAATAATAAAAAATACTTTTAAATATTTTTTATTAACCTTATTTTGTATTTTTAAAATTTTTATTAAAATTTTGAAAATTAAAAATATAAATTTAAGAGATCATCACAATATAATTTTCAAAAAATAAAATAAAATATTTAAGTTCATCAATCATTTTTTAAATAAAATTCATTATGAAATAATTAAATTTTTATTTTTATTTTCTCGATTCGATTCGATTATGTTCTCGATTTAAATTTTTAAAAATAACTTTTATTTAAATTAAAAATAAAAATAGATAAAAAAAAATATTCTGAAAATTAAGAGGACTCTTTTAATAAAAATTAAAATGTCCTATCAAAAATTCAGAAAACCAAGTGCGCTGAAAAAATCCACTGTAACAAAACAAAAGGTAGAAAAGGAGAAGAAGAACATTATTTATATTATGGCCGGCATTATAACGATCAAGATTTTCATTTAAGAAGTCTAACGGATGGTCTCTCATCGGATCCACTGCTCTCGTCGCCGGCGGCACCGAAGGAATCGGGTAATTCCTCGTCTTAAACCATTTTTCTGCTCAGTATATCGGCATCGCCGTACGTACGTCATGTAATCTTGTTCGTAGGTTAATTTTCCGTGATCGAAGAGAGCTGCCCGGACTGGGGCGCCGCAGTCCACACCTGAGCGAAGCGGAGCTCACGAAGTGCCTGCGGGACTGGGAGAAGAAGAGCTTCAAGGCTAGGTCACCGGCGCCGCCGTCCCGGCCGGTAGCGGCTGTCTTCGACGGCAAGCTCATCAGCATCCTCGTCATAACTCATCGTCTACCCTGCTCTGTTCTGTTCTTCCCCATTCGTGACTGCTGTTCTTCGCCGTGCTCTTCGGTCGGTGCTCAGGGGAGCAGCGCGGGGTTGGGGTACCCGAAGTCCGGCGACGCTATGCATCTAGGGAAATCCATACCGTGACATTCACAATTTCACGGACGAAATATTTCGCATAAGCACAGCAGAAATAAAAATATAAATCGGATCCCTCCAAATATCCATGTAAAATAAACATATAAATAGTTTTTTTAGTCTACTCTAGATCTTATCTAATAAGCGTGGTCGGATCTCCAATGATACCGTATTGAGATCCGGATCGCGCTTGGATTAGCGTGATTGCAAGCGGCTGGCCCGTGATCGTAAGGTATCTCTTCTTCTAGATAAGATCTAGATTGACTAAGAAAATGATTTATGTGTTTTGCATGGATTTCTGGAGGGATCCGGTTTGTATTTTTGTTTCCACTGTGGTTGTGTGTGTTAGTAATATATGAGAGGTATCATAAGACAATCGCCTTATGTTTAAACTATTTATATGATAAATGAAGATTCACTATTTGAGTATACATATTTTCATGTATTTGATTAGATCTTAAACTCATTTACTAAATGTCCACAATACAATTCACAACGTGAGGGAATTTATGATTGGATCACAACTAGTGAGTATCTCTACATGTGTAATTGTGATGTATTGAAATTATCCCTAGTCGATGAATTGATGGATTTGGACACCATCAATTCTGTCGAGACTAGCACAAGGTATACTCTTTGGTGTATCCAAACAGCTGATTGTCACTGGCTGGAGACATTGTGATGTCCGAAGTTAATCGTGGATGCTAGTTATGGTAACTAGTTCATTGGAGTGACCAGTGGTTCTCTACATACATAAATATGTCAATGAAGTTCTTACTACAGCTTAAGTGCAATGTTCCTTGGACTTGCGTTATTCAAGTCATCTTGGTCATGGAGACTTATGCTTTGACATCTTAAGCAAACATCTCCAAGGAGATGTGGACCCGGGATGATTGGGTATAAGTCGAAATATACCCAATAACCATTTCATTGTAGAATCTGTAAGACGAGGAAATGATACTTGGGCTAGGTGTGACGTAGTCAGCCTGGTGGGGACTGACACAATAGACCATGTCCTGAACCAAGTGGGTATAAGATGCGTGAAGGGAACGAGGCATGATTCACTGTGGCTGCTGAAAGGTTTCAGAAGTGGTTCTGGAGTCAACTGTTGATTTTTCGATTAATTACGGATCATGATGTACTACTAGGTGTCACTCATGATCGTTCTATAATTATTGGTTAATTATAGACGACCAACATAAATCAGGAACCTATTTGGTCACACACACAACGAGCGTAATCCGAAGGATTTAAAACGAGCTTGAGAATGAGATTCTCAGATAGAGAGAAACTAGATTTGGTTGGACCAAACAAGGAGCGAGCATGAAATCGTTTCAGTCGCAACAAAAGTATGGATGGGCCGAGTCTTATGAAGACATGATGGATGAACCAAATTGGTTTGATTCTAATCCAACGGTGGAAAATAAACCAAAGTGGTTTGATTTGTTTTAAATGAATGAACCAAAGTTGTTTCGGTTCGTTTTAACTTAAAATAGACCAACGCGGTTCTGTTTATTTTAACTTAAGTTATTGGAGCGGGTTAACAGTTTTTGGTTATGAACCAATAACCATTAGGAGAATGTGTTCTCTATAAAAACACGACTTAAGGATTTTTCGTGAGAATTAATTTGGTTCAAGGGTTTTGGAAACCCTAGCCTCCTTTCCTTCTCCCTCTCTTATCCTTATCGCCGCCCAAGGAAGCCACGCCCAAGCTTGTGCCGCTGGCCACCGTCCCGCGACCCTCCTTGGCTCCGGTGACCAAGGACCAGCCGACCCTCTTCCTTTGGTCAGTGTCAAGTCCTCCACCAAGCTGTCTAGTTTTTGGACAGATTGTTTCCTTCTTGTCGGAGCGTCATTTGGACGGCGTTTGGAGCTCCGACAGCAACTCCCTTGCCGAGGATTGAATTTCCAGTAATCCTCATAGGTGGAGGACCAAGGATTCGTTAATCGGTTGACGAATACCTCTTCGGAGAAGCGAGTTTTGGAGACTCGTTTTTGCATCCAAATTTTGATTCGGATTGTTATCTTCTCTCGATCACATCGTCTTCGACACGAGGCTAGTGACTCCTACGAAGATGAGGCTCGTAGCTGTTGGTGCAGTGGGCACCAAAGTCGAACCGGTATTTTGATTATGGCAAAAGGCTCAATAGTTAAGGGTATATTTGTTATCTTACGAGCTCAATTAAGTGTGCAGAAATGCTAAAGTTGAGCGGAAGGTCTGCGACACCGGTGGGAACCGAGGTGGTCGCAACGCCGAGGGACTTGAGGAAGCCGAGGTACTCGGGTGAAGACCGGCGAGGCTACAAGGTAAGCTCGTGTGAAAGCGAAGCAAGGTCGTTAGCGAGATCCGACCCAATACCTCCAATGGAAGGTCTAGGTCGAGATCGGATGGTTAGAACCATCGTACTTTATATATTTAAAAACCCTTTGACTACCAACTCGCTAGTCAAGTTCGACCTCGAGAAGAGCTCGAATTTCAAGGGGGTGAATTTGGACTTGACTCGTGTCTTGGTACAAAGGGTGATGTGGCATCAAGGTGGACATCCAAACCATCACCAAGCTTCCTTGTGGTGGACGCCCAAGATAAGGTGAGTTGGCACAAGATGGTTGGCTCCCATGATGTGGCACAAGTTGAATGGCTCCAACAAGTTGGCGCCCAAGGAGGTTGGAGGTGGCACAAGGTGGTTGGATGAAACACCTCATCCTTGAGTTGGCGCACAAGAAGGTTGGAGGTGGCACAAGGTGGTTGGATGAAACACCTCATCCTCAAGTTGGCGCCCAAGGAGGTTGG
Organism: Wurfbainia villosa; assembly: GCA_025175895.1. NCBI lineage: Eukaryota > Viridiplantae > Streptophyta > Magnoliopsida > Zingiberales > Zingiberaceae > Wurfbainia > Wurfbainia villosa. The sequence goes on from CM045997.1 coordinate 6,980,689, forward strand.
AGGTGGCACAAGGTGGTTGGATGAAACACCTCATCCTTGAGTTGGCGCACAAGAAGGTTGGAGGTGGCACAAGGTGGTTGGATGAAACACCTCATCCTTGAGTTGGGATAAGAACCTCACCTTGGACACTACCTATGTCTAAATTCATAGACCAATATCCATAAATAGACATGTTCAAGCCAAGCAAATAACAAGACATCAAGAGCTCTCAACACGCCGTCGTAACGCCGCTACTACTACTCACATTTGCTACGACGAAGTGCCGCCGACAACGAAAGCTACATCTTCTACTTATAAGAGTTGTCGGTATATTTATTTAAGTTCTACTTCTTTAAATTGTCTTTGTGCTTTAATCGTAACAAGGAAAGGGGGAGTGTCCCTTTGCCTTGATTTCTTTTTGTAATCGTTGCTCCTACCTCCAACGAGGAGTGGTTTTAGTGAATTGCCCTCCGTACGTGATCAAGGATCACTAGGGCCGTGGATTAGCAATCGAAAGATTGTGAACCACGTAAAAATATCTTGTCTACTTTATATTTCCGCTGTGCACTCTCTACTTGCTTTTTACTTATTGCAAAAGTTTTTTAACGACATCGTATCGCTATTCACCCCCCCCCCTCTAGCGACACTTTCGATCCAACAATTGGTATCAGATCCGGGGGCGCTAAGATTCGGTGAAACCACCAATCTAGCTTTGTTTTTCTTTTTTACAGATTTTTTTTTATTTATTTCTGTTTTCGTATAATTATTTCACTTGCTTATCTTCTCCTACATATAGAATTGCATTAGAGGCTTTAGGATCCGGATAAGGTTGTCCTTCGGGTTAGATCCCGAGTAAGGTTGTCCTCCGGAACTTCAACGACATTCGCATTTGATTGTTTATTTCTTTTTGCAAGTTACATTTTATATATCTTTTTTTACTTCCCGCACTACTAATCCAAGACGAAAGTCTTGGAATATTCTTTCCGTGTGTGTTTTGCAAGATTCTTTTCGTCGTTCTTCTTCTTGTTTTTAAATGGCCCATCTCGAAGGGTTTTGTTGGATCGAAAGTGTCGCTAGAGGGGGGGTGAATAGCGATACGGTGTCGTTAAAAACTTTTGCAATAAGTAAAAAGCAAGTAGAGAGTGCACAGCGGAAATATAAAGTAGACAAGATATTTTTACGTGGTTCACAATCTTTCGATTGCTAATCCACGGCCCTAGTGATCCTTGATCACGTACGGAGGGCAATTCACTAAAACCACTCCTCCTCGTTGGAGGTAGGAGCAACGATTACAAAAAGAAATCAAGGCAAAGGGACACTCCCCCTTTCCTTGTTACGATTAAAGCACAAAGACAATTTAAAGAAGTAGAACTTAAATAAATATACCGACAACTCTTATAAGTAGAAGATGTAGCTTTCGTTGTCGGCGGCACTTCGTCGTAGCAAATGTGAGTAGTAGTAGCGGCGTTACGACGGCGTGTTGAGAGCTCTTGAATTCTTGTTATTTGCTTGGCTTGAACATGTCTATTTATGGATATTGATCTATGAATTTAGACATAGGTAGTGTCCAAGGTGAGGTTCTTATCCCAACACAAGGATGAGGTGTTTCAACCAACCACCTTGTGCCACCTCAAGGAAGCCTTCACGCCAAGAAGAAGAAGCCATCCAACTTGTGCCACATCATGGGAGCCAACCATCTTGTGCCACCTCAAGGAGGCCTTCACGCCAAGAAGAAGAAGCCATCCAACTTGTGCCACATCAAGGGAGCCAACCATCTTGTGCCACCTCAAGGAGGCCTTCACGCCAACTCAAGGATGAGGTCCAAGCTTGGTGATGGTTTGGATGTCCACCTTGATGCCACATCACCCTTTGTACCAAAACACAAGTCAAGTGATTCTCGAGGTCGGAACTAGACTAGCAATGATTGTAGTAGAGACGATCGTCAAAGGGTTTTGGATGCATAAGTTAGCTTAAAATATAAAGTACGATTGTTCTAACCATCTGATCTCGACCTAGACCTTCCATTGGAGGTATTGGGTCGGATCTACGCTTAACGACCTTGCTTCGCTTTCACACGAGCTTACCTTGTAGCCTCGCTTCCGGTCTTCACCCGAGTACCTCGGCTTCCTCCGAAGTCCCTCTGGCGTTGCCCGACCACCTCGGTTCCCACCGGGTGTCGCAGACCTTCCGCTCAACTTTAGCATTTCTGCACACTTAATTGAGCTCGTAAGATAACAAATATACCCTTAACTATTGAGCCTTTTGCCATAATCAAAATACTGGTTCGACTTTGGTGCCCACTGCACCAACAATCTCCCCCTTTTTGATTCATGGCAAACCGACACAAAAGTTAAGGAAAAATTAAGCATAACAGTAAGCTAGCATAATGATTAAGCATGAATGAGCTAGCATAAAGATTAAATATGAATGAGCTAGCATAATGATTAAGCATGAATGAGCTAGCATAATGATTAAATATGAATGAGCTAGCATAATGATTAAATATGAATGAGCTAGCATAATGATTAAGCATGAATGAGCTAGCATAATGATTAAGTATGAATGAGCTAGCATAATGATTAAATATGAATGAGCTAGCATAATGATTAAGTATGAATGAGCTAGCATAATGATTAAGTATGAATGAGCTAGCATAATGATTAAGTATGAGTGAGAAATATTATTGTTCCAAGTTCTCCCCTTTGAGGTAACCTCCCCCTTGACCGAAGGTGAGTTCTTGAAAAATAATTTTTACTCCCCCTTAATAGTTGCTTAAGTAAACGGAATTACTTAATATAAAAGGTAATAATTTTGTTTACTTTCTTCCCCTTTAATTTTGGTTAATTTTGGTTACTTTTGTGACTTTCTCCCCCTTTTGCCTTAACTCAAAAAGTTTGTAAATATATTTTAGGGTTTGTAAGTCCAAGCAAGTTCCCAATATGATTTCTAAGGTAAGACTTAGGCTAATTTCATAAAAAGAAGCAAAAATAGAGTACATATATAGAAAAATTTAAATCATACTCTATTACGCACATACCTAACTTTTAATGTTGTTAAAGATTAAGCTAAAGTCTTGGAGAGTGTGCTTCATCCACAGGAGCCGAGAGACACACTCACCCATCGCAACGATTCGTATTGGTGGTAGATAAGGCAACGCAATGTCGCTTCCTACGCACCAACCATCGGGCATACTAAACATCGAGCAAAGAAAATCTACTATATCTCTCTTTACACGCTTTCTACCAAGATAAATGTTTCAAATCTTAAGTCTAAGGACATGGTCGGGTTTATCTAGATTTTGAATCCGGAGGTTGGTAGCGTAAACTTCTTCCTTAATGTATCCATTCAAAAATGCCGACTTGACATCCATTTGAAACAATTTAAAACCTCGATGTGCAGATATGCTAACAACATTCGGATGGACTCTAGTCTTGCTACGGGGCGTAGGTCTCATCGTAATCTAAACCTTCGACTTGACTAAACCCTTTGCGACTAACTGGCTTTATTTCTAACTACTTCACCTTTATCATCAAGTTTATTTGAAATACCCACCAATAATTGATTTTCTTTAGGTGGTGGTACTAATTCGGACTTCATTTCTAGTGAATTGAGCTAGCTCTTCTTGCATAGCAATAATCCGATCGGGATCAAGAAGTGCTTGTTCAATAGTTTTGGGTTCGATTTTGGAAATTAACGAGATTTGACTAAGGTTTGGTATGAAGCTCTAGTTCGAACCCCTAAATTTGGATCACCTATAACTTGATTGATAGGATGACTTGGGTGAGTTCTAGTTTGACTTGGGTTAGAGTCATCTATCACTTGGTCGATAGGATGACTTGGGTTAGGACGAGATTCAAGTTCAAGATCAGAGTCGGGTTCGCTATAAGTTGATTTGCTAGTTGGTTTTGTTAAGGATTGAACGGGTTCGTGTCCTTCGTCGAAAACTATATTAATGGTTTCTTCGACTCTTATGTGTAGGATCAATGGAATTACTAAAGGGTTGTTTGTAAGTTTTTAAACCTAAATCATCTCACTAATATCTACATGATCAAAACATGTTATTCCTATGTGTTACTGTGAGATGACTTTCAATTTTACTTGATTAATTTTAATGAATTTAAATTAACCAACATTAGGTTAGATTCGATTTAGTCTAAGCTCATCAAGTAATCTTTTCAAGAGATTAGCTTCCAGGTCGTGGCGAGGCACAGAGGCCTTCTTTGATCGGAACAACGACCACTTCCTTAGACAAAGCTAATTTCAAGAAATTGATAACTCGACTTACTTGAGACTACGTCTTGGTCTAACTAGTTATTTTTGAAAAGAGGCTCCCCGAGGCTCAATCTTTTCGTAGGATTTTAGTTGGTTTATTTTTGAAAAGAGGCTCCTCGAGGCTCAATCTTTTCGTAGGATTTTAGTTGGTTATGAGTCCTATCTAACCATTCTAAAAATAAAGGAAAAACTAAGCATGCAATTTCTAAGACTTAACAAAAATACATTTTGTATTGGCTCCCCCTGGACCATTGAATCGCGTGGGTCTATTCACATAGTGAATTTGGTCCTTGGGAACCCAATACATGTTAGATCCTAAAGTTGAAATCAAAGTGGTCTTAGGGACCCATGCTTGGACATTTTTCTTATGTTGGTTTACTATAGACATATATGACTTATTGGTTGTATTTGAGTTAAACCCGAGTCAGGCCTTGTTGTACACGGCCCTTTGTGATCCAAGTAAGAGGTCAAGTCCCATGGATCCCAAAGTGAACCTTTCCAACGTGTTCCTAAGGTCTTCGACTTGTGTTTTCAAAAGCGAGTTCTCAACTTCAAGCTTTTCAACTTGAGTTGAGTCCTCCTCTTGAATACGAGTAGTTGAAGAGGTTAGGGAGACCTCATGTTTGAGAAGGTTAACCTCCTCAATTAGGGTCTCGACCTTGGACTCGGACTTAGCTAGTTTCTTATTTAAAAATTTAATTGCACCATACAAAGTATTAAGTAACGACCGACTTACCCTTAATGATTCTTTTGAACCGGACACGGATCCGTGGGCTTGTCTTGAATGGAAGCTCATCATCTGGATTCGACTCGGACTCTTCTTGGTTTCGAGTCGTGCTCTACGGCTTGGCCATTAGAGCTTGGATATCGTCTTCTTCCTCCGAGGGTGGCTTGCTTGGGGGCTTCTTCTTCTTGGAACTGCAACTAACGCAAATACTCTTCTCGGCTGGACCACGTTAGTTTGCTCATGTAATTCAAGTTCAAAAAACAATTCGTCTAACCTAATCTTAGAAAGGTCCTTGGAGACCTTGTAGGCATCGACCATGGATGCCCACAAGGTGGTCCTAGGAAACGAGTTAAGAGAATACACGATAAGGTCGCGATCCTCGACCTTTGTCCGATGGCATGGAGTTGGTTGGCGATGTCTTGGATACGAGCATGTAGTTGAGTTGCGGTCTCGCTTTTCTGCATTTTCAAGTTATACAATTTATTTAAAAGTAAATCTCTTTTACATACCTTCGTGTCGTCGGTGCCTTCGTGTAGTTCCACTAGCTTGGTCCATAAGTCCTTTGCACTAATGAAGGGGCCGACGCGGTTGAGCTCTTCCTTGGACAACCCACATTGCAAGATTTGAGTTGCCTTGGCATCGGCTTCTACTTGTTTTTTCATGGAATTTGACCATTGATCGTAACCCAAAGATTCACCATCTTCATTAGGAAGTGTGAAGGTTTGGATTACGATCCACATCTCGATTTGGGTTTTAAGAAAGCATTCCATCCGACCCTTCCAATAAGGAAAGACATTAAAGTTGAAAAACGGGGTCAAGCAAGTGCTAAACCCTTCGAGATGGGCCATTTAAAAACAAGAAGAAGAACGCAAAAAGAATCTTGCAAAACACACACGGAAAGAATATTCCAAGACTTTCGTCTTGGATTAGTAGTGCGGGAAGTAAAAAAAGATATATAAAATGTAACTTGCAAAAAGAAATAAACAATCAAATGCGAATGTCGTTGAAGTTCCGGAGGACAACCTTACTCGGGATCTAACCCGAAGGACAACCTTATCCGGATCCTAAAGCCTCTAATGCAATTCTATATGTAGGAGAAGATAAGCAAGTGAAATAATTATACGAAAACAGAAATAAATAAATAAAAAATCTGTAAAAAAAAAGAAAAACAAAGCTAGATTGGTGGTTTCACCGAATCTCCCAAGTATGGGGAAAAACAAAGTTAGTGCTTATAAGCTCCACATATCTCCACAATGGTATGATATTGTCCACTTTGGGCCCAAGCCCTCATGGTTTTGTTTTTGGGCTTTACCCAAAAGGCCTCATCCCAATGGAGATATCTTTTTTCTTATAAGCACATGATCTTTTCCATGTCTTACCAATGTGGGACTTTGATTGTATTCCCCATACTCCCAACAATCCCCCCCTCAAACGAAGGACCACATTGGGCCCCCCCTCAAGCCTATCCCTCCTCGAAGGATTTTCTCTGCTTGATGTCCGATCTTCAACCCACCAGGACTTCCTGTCAGTTGTTCGGTCCCCCCGACCCAACTAGACTTCCTTCCTGATGTCTGGTTCTCTTGATCCGGACGTGGGAGCTCAACTTCCTTCGTTCGAGGTTCATGGCTTGACATGGACCATGGCTCTGATAACAATTGTTAGTGCTTATAAGCTCCACATATCTCCACAATGGTATGATATTGTCCACTTTGGGCCCAAGCCCTCATGGTTTTGTTTTTGGGCTTTACCCAAAAGGCCTCATCCCAATGGAGATATCTTTTTTCTTATAAGCACATGATCTTTTCCATGTCTTACCAATGTGGGACTTTGATTGTATTCCCCATACTCCCAACAGGTTTAGCACCGCCCGACCCCCGTTTTACAACGGTAATGACTTTCCTTATTGGAAGGGTCGGATGGAATGCTTTCTTAAAACCCAAATCGAGATGTGGATCGTAATCCAAACCGGTTTCACACTTCCTAATGAAGATGGTGAATCTTTGGGTTACGATCAATGGTCAAATTCCATGAAAAAACAAGTAGAAGCCGATGCCAAGGCAGCTCAAATCTTGCAATGTGGGTTTGTCAAGGAAGAGCTCAACGCGTCGGCCCCTTCATTAGTGCAAAGGACTTATGGACCAAGCTAGTGGAACTACGAAGGCACCGGACACGAAGGTATGTAAAGAGATTTACTTTTAAATAAATTGTATAACTTGAAAATGCAGGAAAAGCGAGACCGCAACTCAACTACATGCTCGTATCCAAGACTCAACCAACTCCATGCCATCGGACAAAGGTCGAGAATCGCGACCTTATCGGTATTCTCTTAACTCGTTTCCTAGGACCACCTTGTGGGCATCCATGGTCGATGCCTACAAGGTCTCCAAGGACCTTTCTAAGATTAGGTTAGGCAATTGTTTGAACTTGAATTACATGAGCAAACTAACGTGGTCGGGCGAGAAGAGTATTGCGTTAGTTGCGAGTTCCAAGAAGAAGAAGCCCCAAGCAAGCCACCCTCGGAGGAAGAAGGCGATATCAAGCTCTAATGGCCAAGCCGGCCGAGCCGCGACTCGAAACCGAAGAAGAAAGTCAGTCGAATCCGATGATGAGCTTCCATTCAAGACAAGCCACGGATCCGTATCCGGTTCAAAAGAATCATTAAGGGTAAGTCGGGTCGTTACTTAATACTTTGTATGGTGCAATTAAATTTTTAAATAAGAAACTAGCTAAGTCCGAGTCCAAGGTCGAGACCCTAATTGAGGAGGTTAACCTCCTCAAACATGAGGTCTCCTAACCTCTTCGACTACTCGTATTCAAGAGGAGGACTCAACTCAAGTTGAAAAGCTTGAAGTTGAGAACTCGCTTTTGAAAACACAAGTCGAAGACCTTAGGAACACGCGTTGGAAAGGTTCACTTTGGGATCCAAGGGACTTGACCTCTTACTTGGATCACAAAGGGCCGTGTACAACAAGGCGGACTCGGGTTTAACTCAAATACAACCAATAAGTCATATATGTCTATAGTAAACCAACATAAGAAAAATGTCCAAGCATGGGTCCCTAAGATCACTTTGATTTCAACTTTAGGATCTAACATGTATTGGGTTCCCAAGGACCAAATTCACTATGTGAATAGACCACTCGATTCAATGGTCGGAGCCAATACAAAATGTATTTTTGTTAAGTCTTAGAAATTGCATGCTTAGTTTTTCCTTTATTTTTAGAATGGTTAGATAGGACTCATAACCAACTAAAATCCTGCGAAAAGATTGAGCTTCGGGGAGCCTCTTTTCAAAAATAAATCAACTAAAATCCTACGAAAGATTGAGCCTCGGGAGCCTCTTTTCAAAAATAACTAGTTAGACCAAGATGTAGTCTCAAGTAAGTCGAGTTATCAATTTCTTGAAATTAGCTTTGTCTAAGGAAGTGGTCGTTGTTCGATCAAAGAAGGCCTCTGTGCCTCATACGACACGAAGCTAATCTCTTGAAAAGATTACTTGATGAGCTTAGACTAAATCGAATCTAACCTAATGTTGGTTAATTTAAATTCATTAAAATTAATCAAGTAAAATTGAAAGTCATCTCACATAACACATAGGAATAACATGTTTTGATCATGTAGATATTGGTGAGATGATTTAGGTTTAAAAACTTACAAACAACCCTTTAGTAATTCCATTGATCCTACACATAAGAGTCGAAGAAACCATTAATATAGTTTTCGACGAAGGACACGAACCCGTTCAATCCTTAACAAAACCAACTAGCAAATCAACTTATAGCGAACCCGACTCGATCTTGAACTTGAATCTCGTCTAACCCAAGTCATCCTATCGACCAAGTGATAGATGACTCTAAAAGTCAAACTAGAACTCACCCAAGTCATCCCTATCGACCAAGTGATAGATGACCCTAACCCGAGTCACACTAAGACTCAAACAAATCATCCTATCAATCAAGTTATAGGTGATCCAAATTTAGGGGTTCGAACTAGAGCTTCATATCGAAACCTTAGTCAAATCTCGTTAATTTCAAAAATCGAACCCAAAACTATTGAACAAGCACTTCTTGATCCCATTGGATTATTGCTATGAGAAGAGCTAGCTCAATTCACTAGAAATGAAGTCCGGGAATTAGTACCACCACCTAAAGAAAAATCAATTATTGGAACAAGGTGGGTATTTGAAATAAACTTGATGATAAAGGTGAAGTAGTTAGAAATAAAGCTAGGTTAGTCGCAAAGGGTTTAGTCAAGTCGAAGGTTTAGATTACGATGAGACCTACGCCCCGTGCAGGACTAGAGTCCATCCGAATGTTGTTAGCATATCGCACATCGAGGTTTTAAATTGTTTCAAATGGATGTCAAGTCAGCATTTTTGAATGGATACATTAAGGAAGAAGTTTACGTCACCAACCTCCGGATTGAAAATCTAGATAAACGACCATGTCCTTAGACTTAAGAAAGCCCTATATGGACTCAAACAAGCCCCAAGAGCTTGATGCGAAGGCTTTCGATCTATCTTAAGTCCAAAGGATTCAACCAAGGTTTAGTCGACCCAACCTTATTCGTTAAAACCGTAGGAAAAGAAATCTTTATAGCCCAAATCTATGTAGATGATATAATTTTTGGAACTACCAACTCGATCCTGCTAAACGAATTCATCTCACTTATGGAAAGTGAATTTGAAATGAATTTAGTGGGAGAGTTAAGTTTCTCCTTATGTTTACAAATTAAACAAACTAAAGATGGAATATATTTACATCAACAAAAATATACTAAGGACTTAATAAATCGATTTGGAATGCAAGATGCTAAAATAATTAATACACCTATAGCAACTAATGTTAATATAAACGAAGATGTAGAAGGAAAACCCGTTGACCTAAAATACTATAGGAGCGCAATAGGAAGTCTCCTATACTTAACCGAGCCGAGACATTTTATTCGCGGTAAGTATGTGCGCAAGGTTACAAACCTGTGCCAAGGAGTCTCACCTAACCCTAGTCGCGTATCCTTAGATATCTAAAGGGCACGCTAAACGAGGTATTTGGTACCCTAGATCTACCGAGTTTAATCTAATCGGCTACTCGACTCGACTATGCCGGTAGTAAACTCGATAGAAAGAGCACGAGTGGTTGTTGTCAAATCCTCGGCTCGAGTCTAGTGAGTTAGTGCGATGAGCGAAGCATTGCGTTGCCTTATCTACCACCGAAGCCGAATACGTTGCGATGGGTGAGTGTGTCTCTCAGCTCCTGTGGATGAAGCACACTCTCCAAGACTTTAGCTTAATCTTTAACAACATTAAAAGTTAGGTATGTGCGTAATAGAGTAGGATTTAAATTTTTCTATATATGTACTCTATTTTTGCTTCTTTTTATGAAATTAGCCTAAGTCTTACCTTAGAAATCATATTGGGAACTTGCTTGGACTTACAAACCCTAAAATATATTTACAAACTTTTTGAGTTAAGGCAAAAGGGGGAGAAAGTCACAAAAGTAACCAAAATTAACCAAAATTAAGGGGAAGAAAGTAAACAAAATTATTACCTTTTATATTAAGTAATTCCGATTACTTAAGCAACTATTAAGGGGGAGTAAAAATTATTTTTCAAGAACTCACCTTCGGTCAAGGGGGAGGTTACCTCAAAGGGGAGAACTTGAAACAATAATATTTCTCACTCATGCTTAATCTTTATGCTAGCTCACTCATGCTTAATCTTTATGCTAGCTCATTCATACTTAATCATTATGCTAGCTCATTCATATTTAATCATTATGCTAGCTCATTCATATTTAATCTTTATGCTAGCTCATTCATATTTAATCTTTATGCTAGCTCATTCATGCTTAATCATTATGCTAGCTCATTCATATTTAATCTTTATGCTAGCTCATTCATGCTTAATCATTATGCTAGCTTCTTATTATGCTTAATTTTTCCTTAACTTTTGTGTCGGTTTGCCATGAATCAAAAGGGAGATTGTTGATGTGGGCACCAAAGTCGAACCGTATTTTGATTATGGCAAAAGGCTCAATAGTTAAGGGTATATTTGTTATCTTACGAGCTCAATTAAGTGTGCGAAATGCTAAAGTTGGCGGAAGGTCTGCGACACCCGGTGGGAACCGAGGTGGTCGAACGCGCCAGAGGGACTTCGGAGGAAGCCGAGGTACTCGGGTGAAGACCGGAAGCGAGGCTACAAGGTAAGCTCGTGTGAAAGCGAAGCAAGGTCGTTAAGCGTAGATCCGACCCAATACCTCCAATGGAAGGTCTAGGTCGAGATCAGATGGTTAGAACCATCGTACTTTATATTTTAAGCTAACTTGCAGTCAGTCAAAACCCTTTGACTACACCAATTGCTAGTCAAGTTCCACTCGAGAAGAGCTCGAATTTCAAGGGGTGAATTTGGACTTGACTCGTGTCTTACAAAGGGTGATGTGGCATCAAGGTGGACATCCAAACCATCACCAAGCTTCCTTGTGGTGGGCCCAAGATAAGGTGAGTTGGCACAAGATGGTTGGCTCCCATGATGTGGCACAAGTTGAATGGCTCAACAAGTTGGCGCCCAAGGAGGTGGAGGTGGCACAAGGTGGTTGGATGAAACACCTCATCCTTGAGTTGGCGCACAAGAAGGTTGGAGGTGGCACAAGGTGGTTGGATGAAACACCTCATCCTCAAGTTGGCGCCCAAGGAGGTTGGAGGTGGCACAAGGTGGTTGGATGAAACACCTCATCCTTGAGTTGGCGCACAAGAAGGTTGGAGGTGGCACAAGGTGGTTGGATGAAACACCTCATCCTTGAGTTGGGATAAGAACCTCACCTTGGACACTACCTATGTCTAAATTCATAGACCAATATCCATAAATAGACATGTTCAAGCCAAGCAAATAACAAGACATCAAGAGCTCTCAACACGCCGTCGTAACGCCGCTACTACTACTCACATTTGCTACGACGAAGTGCCGCCGACAACGAAAGCTACATCTTCTACTTATAAGAGTTGTCGGTATATTTATTTAAGTTCTTCTTCTTTAAATTGTCTTTGTGCTTTAATCGTAACAAGGAAAGGGGGAGTGTCCCTTTGCCTTGATTTCTTTTTGTAATCGTTGCTCCTACCTCCAACGAGGAGGAGTGGTTTTAGTGAATTGCCCTCCGTACGTGATCAAGGATCACTAGGGCCGTGGATTAGCAATCGAAAGATTGTGAACCACGTAAAAATATCTTGTCTACTTTATATTTCCGCTGTGCACTCTCTACTTGCTTTTTACTTATTGCAAAAGTTTTTTAACGACATCGTATCGCTATTCACCCCCCCCCCTCTAGCGACACTTTCGATCCAACAGTAGCTTGGCGAAGCTATCTCGATGGTACTCGACGTGGATACGGATAGAGATAATTCTAACGAGAGTTGCTCCGATTGATGTCATTTCCGCTACACGTGATACGTCAGGTATAACTAGCGTAATTTTCTTTTATTGCAAAATTTGAAACTGCGATTATGTCTACACATGTTGTATCTTGCATGCGTGTGGTGTGTGTTGTAATAAATTAGATTTATTGCCCTTAATTCTTCCGTTGTGCACATGTTTACGAAATATATTCGAACACACACTCTCCGCGGTGCCGGGGAAACCCAACAGTGCGAAGTATTTCGCTTGAGAAATTGTGAATGTCACGATCCGGATTTCCCTACAGTGGTATCAGAGTCACTTGCAAAACATATATTTCGTTATGATGATTTATATGTGATATAAATTTAGATTTTCGTGTTTTCTATGAAATATAAAACATGTATATTATGGGTACACGAATTTGAGGCTTGGAATGTTGATAAGGGGAAAAATGGAGTTGAACAAAGTGACACACGACCGTGTTGAAAAACACGGCCTAGCCGTGGGCGCCTTTGTTCACCCCAGAATGGTCGTGCCAATTGGCACGGGCCCACCGTGTTGAACACGGGATGCTCCGGAAACGAGGATCTTGGGTTCATATTGATGGACCAAGGGCAGCAACTCAATTCAAGGAGTTGAGTTGAAAAAAAAATTTTGTTTTGCGATAGTCATGCTTTGTGATAGTCATAAATATAATTATGACTATCGCAAAACTTCTTGTTCCTTCGACAAGTGTGTGTTCGAACACATTTCGTAAACATACATACATCGGAAGCAAAAACAATTAATAAACTAATTTTATTACAACACACACATCACACGCATGCAGGATACAACATGTGTAGACATAATTTAAAATTTTGCAATAAAAGAAAACTTATACTAGGTATACCTGACGGATCACGTGTAACGGGAATAACATATACCGTAGCGACCCTCACTAGAATCACCTCTATCCGTATCCACGCCGAGTATCGTCGGGATAGCTTCACAAAGCTACGAGCCCCGACTTCGCAAGAGTCACTAGCCTCGTGTGATGTGTCGAAGTCGTTGTAATCCAAGAGACGATCACAATCTGAATCAAATTCGGATCTAAAAATGAACTCCACGAATTCGCTTCTCGGAAACAATTTTCGTCAATCAATTGACGAAACCTTGGTCCTCCACCTATGAGGATTGTCGAAGATTCAATCCCCGACAAGTAGGTAGCTGTTGGAGTGCAAAATGCTGACCAAACGACCTCTCCACGAGGAGAAGAACAAGCTGTCCAGAAACTGGACAACTTGTTTGCGGTGGAAGAGATTGCAAGCCAATCAATGGTCGACTGCTCCTTGATCGTCGACGGGCAAGAGAGGATGGTCGGAGGAGTTATCGGCGACTGGTGGGTGGCTGGCGGCAAGGAGGAAGAGGCGGCAACACCTAGGGCAGCAACACAAGGCTTGGGCGACAATGCTCCCTCCTAGAGTTGGGTGGCAAGAAGCAAGGAGAAGAAAGGAGGTGGGCAGCTAGGGTTTCCAACCCCAAAAGTTATGCACGAAAAACCCTAAACCCTCTATCTTATAGAGAGTGTTTTTTTTACCATCAAGAAAACTTCTCCTAACGGTTATTAGTTCATAACCAAAATCCGTTAACCTGCTCCAATAACTAATGTTAAAATAAATCAAACCACGTTGGTCTATTTTAAGTTAAAACGAACCGAACCAACTTTGGTTCATTCGTTTAAAATAAACCAAACCACTTTGGTTTATTTTGCATCATTGGATTAAAGCCAAACCAATTCGGTTCATCCATCATATCTTCATAAGACTTGGCACATTCATGCTTCCGATGCGACTAAAACCATTTCATACTCGCTCTTTGTTTGGTTCAACCAAACATAGTCTCTCTCGATCTGAGAATCCTATTCTCAAACTCGCTTTAAATTTTTTGGATTACGCTCGTTGTGCGTGTGACCAAATAGGTTCCCGATTTATGTTGGTCGTCTATAATTAACCATTAATTATAGAACGATCATGAGTGACACCTAGTAGTACATCATGATCCCCAATTAACCGAAAAATCAACGGTTAATCCCAGAACGCTTCTGAAACCCTTCAGCAGCTACAATGAAACGTGTCTCATTCCCTTCACTCATCTTATACCCACTTGGTTCAGGACATGATCTATTGTGTCAGTCCCCACTAGGTTGACTATGTCACACCTATCCCAAGTATTACTTCCTCGTCCTCCGGATTCTAGTTACTGCATATGTATCCAAGAGTATCATACTCTAAACATGTAATGCTTTTGCCAAAGACTTTAGTAACAATTCGACGAGAGACCATAGGGTATACATCTCCTCGCAAGGAGCGATGAATCCTCTGTAGGCTATTCAAACACCTTCGGTCACTTCGACTTATACCCAATCATTCCGGGTCCACATCTCCTCTGAGATACTTGCTTAAGATGTCAAAGCATAAGTCTTCATGACCAAGATGACTTGAATACCACAAGTCGAAGGAACATCTCACTTAAGTTGCTGTAAGAACTTCATTGATATATCCATATATGCAGAGAACCATATGAAGTCTTATAGCTGGTCACTCCAATGAACTAGTTATCATAACTAGCATCAACGATTAATTCCGGACATCCCAATGTCTCCAGCCAGTGAGGAACAACTGCTTGGATAAACCAAAGAATATACCTCGTGCTATTCTCAATAGAATCGATGGCGTCAGAATCTATCAATTCATCGGCTAGGGATAATTCCAATATATCACAATTATACATGTAGAGATACTCACTAGTTGTGATCCAATCACAAATTCTCTCATGCTGTGAATCGTATTGCGGACATTCAGTAAATGAGTTTAAGAACCAATCAAATACATGAAAATATGTATACTCAAATAGTGAATCTTCATTTATCAAATAAATGGTACAACCACAAGGCAATTGCCTTAGGACACCTCTTATATATTACTAACAAACTCCCACTTGACCTAATGTCAATCGCCACGGTATCCAATACCATAAGCTCTAACATGACCCTCAAACTTACTCTGAGGTAAGACCTTAGTTAAAGGGTCCGCTAAGTTCCTTTTAGTGGGAATCTTCTTGATTTGTATTTCCTTCCTACTTATGATCTCTCTGATCAAATGATAGCGGTGAAGCACATGTTTGGATCGTTAATGAGACCACATCAAGTTCAGAGATGAACTTCTCGATCCAAACCGCTTCCTTTGCTTCTTCTAAAGCTGTAATGTATTCTGTCTCCGTTGCAGAATCCGCTATAGTGTCTTGCTTGAAACTTTTCTAACTTATTTGCTGAAGCTTCTTACAGGACTGGTCTTAGAACTGGATAATTGCTTTTATGTTCCTTCGTTAATAAAGAACATTATTTTTATTTTCTTCTTAAATAGAAATGAGTATCATTTAACTTTTAGTAACAATCATTGTTATATAACTTTGAATGACGTGCTTTATGGGACTGGAACATTGTGCAATGGTATATTTACGTTAGACGTATCCAGTGACATTCTCAATATTGAAGTGAGCAACAAGCATGCTCGAAAAGATAATCAATTAGACTCCTACATGTGACATTGTCGTCTTGATCATGTGAGCAAGAAATGCATATCTGAATTACACCATTGTGGAATTTTGGAATCGTTTGAATTAGATTCATATGATACATGCGAATCATGCTTACAAGGCAAGATGACTAAGTTACCTTTTACGGGAAAAGGTGAAACGGTGGGAGAGTTATTTAGTCTAATACATACTGATGTATGCGAACCTATGTCAACTCAAGCTCTAGGAGGCTATAACTACTTCATTACATTCACCAATGATCACTCACGATTTAGGTATGTGTTCTTGATGAAACATAAGTCTGAAGCCTTTGAAAAGTTCAAAGAATTCAGAAATGAAGTAAAGAAACAACTTGGCAAAAGTATTAAAATATTTTGATCGGAATAAGGTGGTGAATACTTGAGTCAAGAGTTTCTGGATTATCTAAGGGACAATGGTATATTGTCTCAATAAACTCCGCTGTATATACCACGGCTTAATGGTGTGTCTGAGAGGCAAAACTGGACCTTGTTGGACATGGTCAGGTCGATTATGAATCATGCGAATCTTCCTAAGTCCTTTTGGGGCTATGCACTTCAGACAACTGTTTACTTGCTAAACAGAGTTCTGACCAAGGTAGTCTCTACTACTTCATATGAGATATGGAATAGTAAGAAACCTCATTTATCTTACTTGAAGATATGAGGTTGTTCTGCTTATGTGAAATAGACTGTATCAGACAAATTAGATGTCAAGTCTGATAAATGTCTATTTATTAGATACCCTAATGAAACGAGAGGTTACCAATTCTCTCATCCTATGGAACAAAAGGTGTTTGTTTCAAGGCATGCTGCGTTTCTAGAGAAAGAGTTTCTCTTGCAAGAAAACAGTGGGAGTGACGTTGAACTTGAAGAGGTTCAAAAGACTCTGATAGACATTGATGAGATACCTGGTCAAACACCTCAACCGATAACATATTACTTATAGGAAACGATATATCTGTCTTACAGTCAGTTAAAATATGATTATCCAAAACATTCTCCATGAAAAACCTGGGAGAAGCTGTTGGGGAAATTTCGGAACGGCTAGAGGGGGGTGAATAGCGTTGTGCTCGTAGGAAGATGGAATTCGTTCGCGTTGCTTGTCTACAATTTCGTTAGCGCAGCGGAATATAGAAATGAAAGCAATAACGAAATACAACAATCACGAACACAAAGATATAACGTGGTTCGGAACCACACGGTTCCTACTCCACGGATCGAGCTCTAAAGAGCTCTAGTGATGCACACGCAATCACTAATCAATAATAACTCCTTCTCGGAACAATCCAGAGGCGGAGAAACCTCGTACAAATATTACACTAAGTAATACACAAGATACAAGCAAATACAAGTAAGAAATACAATGCAAGTAAAGGAAAAACAACTTTACAAGAGCTTTGGATTGCTTGATCTTTGATTGCCTTGAACTAGCTTTGAAAGACTGGAAAGCACCAACTTCCCCCTTCAATTTCGCCCAAGAAAATTGCTGCAAAAACCCTCCTTCCGAGCTGCCTTTATAACCTGCGTCGGGCTGGATTTCCGCCTATCAGTCGACTGCCATAAGTCACCAGTCGACTGATGCCACTGTTGTCGTGAGACAACGGATCGATCCACGCTGGAAAAACTCCAACGGATCTCTTGGCGATCGGCCAACATTAGCGATCATTGCCCGCCCGTATCGGCCGATCGGCTGCGAGCATGCTCGTGCTCATGGTGAACTAGCGATCACCGACCCTTAGCGATCGGCTAGACATCGTCGGTTATTGCTCAATGAGCGATCGGCGCCGATTCGGCTCTTAAGCGGCGGTCGAACTCAAGTCGACTCACCGGTCGAACTCTCGAGCCATAATGCCCGGTCATTGCCAACCTCAAAGATGAGGTTTTAACCCAAAGTATGGTGCCCCCATACTTGCCAGACCACCCTTAGCCTAGACCTAAGCCTTCTAGCCACCTCCATCAGCCTCACGCCTCTCGGATCCCTCCAAGTCATCCATGACTTGTTCATCCATCGCGCTAGCCTCCAGGTGCTTCCCTCGGCTATGTCATGCTAACGGTGTCTACACTGCCAAGGCACATTGGACTTACGCCGCCAAGACTCCGCTTGGACTTTACGCTGCCAAAATCAAACCCCTTGGACTTCCCAAATGCCAAGACTCAAGCTTGGACTTTCCCTTGCCAACCCATGTTGGACTTTCCATGCCAAGACTCATGCTTGGACTTTCCATTTGCCAAGACCCATGCTTGGACTTCTCATTTGCCAAGACCCATGCTTGGACTTCTCATGTCAAGTACTCAAGACTTGGACTTTCCCAAATGCCAAGACTCACTTGGACTTTCCATGCGCCAAGTGTCCCACTTGGACTTTTCATGCCAAGTACTCAAGACTTGGACTTTACCTTGTAAAGACCCATGCTTGGACTTTTCATGTGCCAAGTGTCCCACTTGGACTTTTCATGCCAAGTACTCAAGACTTGGACTTTCCCATGACAATTACATTGTCATATGTTTTTGTCGAAACATCAAAACATCACTCGAGTCAAACTTGAGTCCTGGTCAATCGTGACCTGGGCCGATTGCACCAACAATCTCCCCCTTTTTGATGTTTGACAAAAACCAAACAAATCATTTAAGTTAGACCACTAACTCAAATCCCTTACCAATTATCCCAAATTGATAAACACTCTCCAAATATTCTCCCCCAAACATTCTCCCCCGTTTTGACAAACATCAAAAAGGTTTTCTCTCCAAGGAGGTCAATGTCTCATGTCCCAATGAGATCTTACAATCTCCCCCTTTTTGACCTAAAAATATCTAGGATGCCTACCATCGTCCTAGTGATAAGTCCCATATCACTCAAGAGAGGCAATCCTATAATCTCTTCTAATTTCCAAATTGGGTATAAAAAACCCATCAATTTTCCCAATTAATGATACTCTCCCAATAACTTCTCCTCTCCAAGGAGAAAAAAAAACACATCCATCATCCCAAGATAGATAACTCCCCCTAAAAGCTTGCGCCCCCTTGACCATTGCACCAACAATGTCCTTGGGAAGCCCCTAAGCCAATAGGAACTCTAAACCATCAAAATTAAGGTTCTAAGTTCAACATAGAACTTTCACTCACCCTAAATTTGATACTTTGACCTAACACAGCTCTTAATCCATATCCAATGAATTTTCACCCTTTATAATGCTTCCTAAAGCATATCCTAGGGTTAGGAGTGATTAGGAACTTTTACCATGGCTGAAAATGGGCTAAACAAACCTTGTTGACCCAAAATTAGACCTGGCAGTCGACTCTGATGTCGATCATTGCCACTCACATCGATCGATCATTGCCAGGCGATCGGTGATAATAATCTCGATTTTGACTATCGAAATAAATTTTGGAAATTCATAAATAATTATACGTAATTTGAAAAATCGTGAAAATTCATACGTATAATACTTATGACACACACAATGGGTGAAAAATATTTGAAAATTATTTTACCCATAAAATAGTGAGTTTGATACAAAAATCAAAACCATTGAAATTTTCAATGTTTTGGCTCTATTTTGTATCAACTCTATCAATGGTGATTGCTATCAAAAGATAGACTTCACCAAGGTTTTTCAAAATGATTTTAAAATATTTTCAAAACCTTATTTTGGATCATATTCCTTGGGCTCTATGCACATGACTTGTACACAAGCTTTCCCAATGATCCACAAATAAAATTAGTTGAGTTTTAGTTCATCTAGATGCAAACACTATGCACCTTGAACTTAACTCATATCCTAGCATCTCACATGTATCTAAGGTGTATAAATACACATACATGTCAATTGGATGTGAGATGTGGGTTTTGTTCATCCTAATCTAGGGTTTCATGCATTTTTCTAAGGCAACCCTACTTGATTCCCTTATAAATGGGACTCCAAGTCATGCCATTGTCCTTAAATCAATTTCAATCAAAATATCTTAAATGCATGAATGATTATGGCATTAGAGATGATATAGATAAACACATGCTCATAATCATGATGTCATGACATAATATGAAATCTAAAAACACATGACATTTAATCCTTAATCCTAAGCATGAACATGACATATAAAATCATAGAAATATGCATGATGTCATGACATGGCATATGACAATCAAAACATGGCATATAAAATATATAGGTATAGTAATACCAAAATTTTAATATTAATTGTCATTTGATATAGTTAGATATATTTTGTCATATTATCATTAATCTCCTTAGTGTGCCAAAAACCAAAAATGACACACTAATACTCTAAACCCTAATTGTGCCAATTTGATCAAACTTCATAACTAATATTGGCACATCCTAAAATCTTTTAGGATTATAATTCAACCCTATTTCCAAGGTATCCATAACCTTGAAAATAACTTAAAATGCCACCTTTATCATGGTTGAGTTAACTACTCATCCAATCAAGGTTGGCACACCCTAAACCCACCTAGCGTGAATCAATCACGCTCTTAGGAACCCAAAACCGATTTGAGCTCCTAGGGTTAATTAGGTATTCCTTAGGGATAACCTCCCTAGATACCTTCCTAATGACCCTCCTAGGCTTATTAGCCTTGGTCATTTTGATCTTACCTAGGTTGACTCTAGGGGTAACTCCCCTTGCAACCTTCTTAGTGGCTTCCCTAGGTTTACTAGAAACCCTAGCCACTAGGCACACACCATGGTCAACTCTAGGGATGACTTCCCTATTGACCTTGGTCTTCCTAGACCTAGTTAGTGTTCCATAGTCAAATGGAACACTATGGTAAGCTACCTTAGGCTTAGGTTTGTGACCCAAACCTTGCTTACCTTTGGTTGACTTTTGACTCTTAGGTCCTTGGTGTTGACTTTGACTTTTGGACCTTTGACTTTGACCATTTGACCCTTTAAATTGGTTTTGTATATTCCTAAGGGTCTTTTCAAGTTTTTCAAGCCTTGACCTCAAGACTTGATTTTCCTTTTCTAATTGCCCGATTTTAGAATTTTAATTTAAATCTTGGGCATTGAACTTCCTAGGCATATGCCTAGTCCATTTAGGGTTTAGACCTAGGTGCTCTTGCACATTTCTAATTGTCTCCCTAGGTAAAATTGATCTTGAGTTATTTGACTTAGGTTTGTCCTTAGGTAAATTATTTTTAGGGACATTAGTCCCAAATTTCTCCCTATTATCTAAGTAGACATTCTTAGCTCCTAAGCAAAAATACTTGTTCCTATTAGCATGCTTTTCATAAATTGCAAGTGAATTGAAATCCCTAGCATGCTTTTGCTTGTAAATTGAAGAAGGAACAAAATTAGAAGTTACCCTAGGGTTTGCCTTAGCTCCCCCTATATATGATGCTCCATTTTGAGTCTTCTTGTCCCCCTTCTTGCATTGACTCCGGAAATGTCCCGGTTGTCGGCACTTGAAGCAAATTACTTGTTCTTTGCTCTTTTGCGTTGAGGGACCGACATCCTTGACCTTTGGAGCCGGTGGAGCTTTCCTATTCTTCTTTGGGCACTTGCTCTTATAGTGCCCGGTTTCCCTACACTCAAAACATATTATATGCATTTTATTATTAACACATATGTTTGAGTTACCTAGGTTAATGGAGACCGGAATTGGACTTTGGGCTTCTTCATCTTGACCGGATGTCGAAGCTTCTTCTTGATGTTCCGTGTTGGAGATTTGACGCCCGCTAGAGGGGGGGTGAATAGCGTGTAACCGTACGTAGATGGAATGCTTTCGCGTTTGATCGTCTACAATCTTGTTAGCACAGCGGAATAGTAATAACAAATAAATATAACAAGATATAATCACAACACGCACGATATAACGTGGTTCGGAACCGAACCGGTTCCTACTCCACGGATCGGGCTCAAATGAGCCCTAGCGATGCCAATCACACACCACTATCAAATAACTCCTTCTCGGAACAATCCGGAGGTGGAGAAACCTCGTACAATAGTGATTACAACAATAATCAAAAGCTACAAGTTAAGACAATGAAATACAAAGCAATACAAGTAAAGAAAACACTTTACAAATGCTCTTGGATGCTTGATCGCTTGGTTGCTTGATGTCAACTTGGAGACCACGATTTGCGGCGACAAATGCGCCCCAACCTCAAGAAAAATCCTTCCCATCCTTCCGAGCTCCTTTTATCCTTGCGTCGACACGGATTTCCGCCTATCGATCGCGCCATAAGTCACCGGTCGGTGATGCCCGCTGTTGTCGTGAGACAACGGCTCGATCCACGCTGGAAAAACTCCAGCGGATCTCTTAGCGATCGGCGCCAACATTGGCGATCGGCCCGCGCCCGTAATCATTGCCCGATCGGCTTCGGGGCGTTCATGCTCGACGCACTCGGTGATCATTGCCATCCTTAGCGATCATTGCTCGCCATCGATCATGCTCCCATGAGCGGTCATTGCCGAGCTAATCGGCTCTAACTGGCAGTCGAACTCAAGTCGACTCACGGCGGTCGGCCCGGCCATAATGCCCGGTCATTGCCGACCTCAGAATGAGGTTTTAACCCATATGGTGCCCCATACTTGCTAGACCACCACCAGCCTGAACTAAGCCTTCTAGCCACCTCCATCACCTCACGCCTCTCGGATCCCTCGAGTCATCCATGACTTGTTCATCCATCGCTAGCTTCAGGTGCTTCCATCGGCTATGTCATTGCTAAGCGGTGTCTACGCTTGCTTGAGCACATTGGACTTACCCGCCAAGACTCGCTTGGACTTTCCTTGCCAACCCATGTTGGACTTTCCATGCCAAGACCCATGCTTGGACTTTCCATTTGCCAAGACCCATGCTTGGACTTCTCATTTGCCAAGACCCATGCTTGGACTTCTCATGCCAAGTGCTCAAGACTTGGACTTTCCCAATTGCCAAGTGTCCCACTTGGACTTTCCATGCCAAGTACCCATGACTTGGACTTTCCCTTAATCACATGGTCAACCCTAGTCAACCATCAAAGTCAATTATAACCTGGGTCGATTGTATAAACAATCTCCCCAAACATATTAACCGACATTAATGTCAAACATCAATGCCAAAACACTTTGTTCAAATTCCTTTGTCAAACATCAAAACATCACTTGAGTCAAACTCGAGTCCATGGTCAATCGTGACCTGGGCCGATTGCACCAACAATCTCCCCCTTTTTGATGTTTGACAAAAACCAAATCAAATCATGAGTTAGAACACTAACTCAAATCCCTTACCAATTATCCCAAATTGGTAAACACTCACTAAATGTTCTCCCCCAAACATTCAAGTGAAAATGTAAATCAAATGTTCTCCCCCAAACATTCTCCCCCTTTTTGACTAACATCAAAAAGATTATCTCTCCAAGGAGGTCAATGTCTCATATCCCAATGAGATCTTACAATCTCCCCCTTGATCAAAAATACCTAGGATGCCTACCATCTTCCTAGTGATACCCATCAATTTTCAATTGATAACATTCTCCCCATATAAAAAAAAACATCCATCATCCCAAGATGGATACCTCCCCCTAAAGGCTTGCTCCCCCTTGACCATTGCACCAACAATGTCCTTGGGAAGTCCCTAAGCCAATAGGAACTCTAAACCATCAAAATTAAGGTTCTAAGTTCAACATAGAACTTTTACTCACCCTAAATTTGATACTTTGACCTAACATAACTCCTAATCCATATCCAATGGATTTTCACCCTTCATAATGCTTCCCAAAGCATATCCTAGGGTTAGGAGTGGTTAGGGACCTTTACCATGGCTGAACACGGGCTAAACAAACCTTGTTAACCCGAATAGACTGGCAATGACTGACAAGATCACGATCACACTTATCACCGACCCTGATCGGTAAATGAAATTTCCAATTCACCTATCGTAATCCAAATTTCGTAAAATTCATAACTAATTATACGTATATCGAAAAATCACTAAATTTGATACATATAATACTTATGACTAAAATAATGGGTGAAAAATGTTTGAAAAAATATTTTACCCATAAAATAGTGAGTTTGATACAAAACTCAAAACCATTGAAATTTTCAATGTTTTGGCCTTATTTTGTATCAACTTCATCAATGGTGATTGCTATCAAAAGATAGACTTCACCAAGGTTTTCTAAATTGATTTTAAAATGATTTCAAAACCTTATTTTGGATCATATTTCTTGGGCTCTATGTACATGACTTGTACACAAGCTTTCCCAATGATCCACAAGTCATATAAGATGAGTTTTAGTTCATCTAGATGCAAACACTATGCACCTTGAACTTAACTCATATCCTAGCATCTCACATGTATCTAGGGTGTATAAATACACATACATGTCAATTGGATGTGAGAAGTGGGTTTTGGTTCATTTAATCTAAGGTTTCATGCATTTTTCTAAGGCAACCCTACTTGATTCCCTTATAAATGGGACTTCAAGTCATGTCATAGTCCTTAAATCAATTTTAATCAAATTAGATGCATAAAAATGATCATGGCATAATGATAGCAAAATAAATCATGGCCAATGATCATGATGTCATGGCATATGATAAAATCTAAAAACACATGACATTTAATACCTTAATCCTAACCATGATCATGATATTTAGATGATAAAAGTAAACATGATGTCATGTCATGGCATATGGCAAACAAATCATGACATATAAAATATATAGGTATAATAACACCTAAATTTTAATATTAATTGCCTATTTGTTGGGATTAAACATATTTTGCCATATTAACCTAATCTCCCTAGTGTGCCAAAACCCAAAATGTCACACCAACCTCTAAACCTAAATTGTGCCAAAATGATCATTTTATCAAACTCCATAATTAATATTGGCATATCCTAAAATCCTTTTAGGATTAATTCAAATCTATTTCCAAGGTAACCATAACCTTGAAAATAACCTAAAGTGTCACCTTTGTTATGGTTGAGTTAACTACCCATCCAATCAAGGTTGACACACCCTAAACCCATCTTAGCGTGAATCAATCACGCTCTTAGGAACCCAAAAACGATTTGAACTCCTAGGTTACTTAGATATTCCTTAGGATAACTTCCTAGATACCTTCCTAATGACCCTCCTAGGCTTGTTAGCCTTGGTCATTTGGGTCTTACCTAGGTTGACTCTAGGGGTAACTCCCCTTGCAACCTTCTTAGTGGCCACCCTAGGTATCCTTGAAACCCTAGCCACTAGGCACACCCTTTGGTCAACTCTAGGATGACTTCCTATTGACCTTGGTCTTTCTAGACCTAGTTAGTGTTCCATAATCTAATGGAACACTATGGTAAGCCACCTTAGGCTTAGGTTTGTGACCCAAACCTTGTTTGCCCTTGGTTGACTTTTGACTCTTAGGTCCTAAATATTGACTGTGACTTTTGGACCCTTGATTTTGACCACTAGACCCTTTAAATTGATTTTGTATATTCCTAAGGGTCTTTTCAAGTTTTTCAAGCCTTGACCTTAAGGCTTGGTTCTCTAATTCTAATTGCCCAATTTTTGAATTTTGATTTAAATCATGGGCATGGGACTTTCTAGGCATATGCCTAGTCCACTTGGGATTGAAACCTAGATGTTCTTGTATTTTCTTAATAGATTCACTAGGTATGGTTTTTCTAGGGACATTAGTCCCAAATTTCTCCTTATTACTAAAATGGACACTTTTAGCTCCTAAGCAAAAATATTTATTTCTATTTGCATGCTTTTCATAAATTGCAAGAGAATTTAAATTCCTAGCATGCCTTTGCCTATTAACTAAAGAAGGTGCATTATTGAAATATACCTTAGGGTTTGCCCTAGAGGCTCCCCCTACATGTGTAGCTCCCTCTTTGGTCTTTTTGCTTCCCCTAGGACATTGATTCCTATAATGTCCCCTTGAGTTGCACTTGAAGCATATGATATGCTCCTTGCTCTTGATATTTGGGGAACAAGCATCCTTGACTTTTGGAGCCGGTGGAGCTTTCCTAATCTTCTTTGGGCACTTGCTCTTATAGTGCCCGATTTCCCTACACTCAAAACATATTATATGCATTTTATTTTTAACACATATGTTTGAGTTACCTAGGTTAATGGAGACCGGAATTGGACTTTGGGCTTCTTCATCTTGACCGGATGTCGAAGCTTCTTCTTGATGTTCCGGTATGGAAGTTCTCTCCTCCCCCTCAATCCTTGAAGTGGATGCTTCTTCCACTTCCTTCACATCTTCCGATCCGGATGTTGATTCCCTATCAACCTCCGAATCCTCACTTCCTTGTGAGGATGATCTCTCTTCTTCACCCTCCTTATCTTCTTGAATTGATGGTGAACTTTCTTGAGCTTGAGAGGGTGAGCACTCCTCTTCTTCTTCTTCTTCTTGGACCATTGATGGGCTTTCATGGAGCTTTGCCAAATCGCTCCATAGCTCCTTAGCATCCATGCATTCACCTAGGCTACACAAGAATTCATTTGGAATTAAATCAAAAATGAATTTGATTACCTTCTTGTTTTTCTCGAATCTTTGGAGTTGATCTTCACTCCATCTCTTCTTCTTGAGGAAGCCACCTTTTGGTCCTCTAGGATACTCAAATCCTTCCATTAATAGAGACCATTCCTCAAGTCCTCATCATCAAAAATCTTCAATTCTTCTCTTCCAAGAATCGAAGCCTTCTTGTCCATATAATGAGTACGGGACCGGTGTGTTGATGTCCCAACCTAGCTTGTCTTGAAATTCCATCTTTACCCTCTAGCGTATTGCTCCCGGTTGTTAATCCGTTGAAGAGCCACCAGACTCTGATACCACTTGTTGGAGATTTGACGCCCGCTAGAGGGGGGGTGAATAGCGTGTAACCGTACGTAGATGGAATGCTTTCGCGTTTGATCGTCTACAATCTTGTTAGCACAGCGGAATAGTAATAACAAATAAATATAACAAGATATAATCACCACACGCACGATATAACGTGGTTCGGAACCGAACCGGTTCCTACTCCACGGATCGGGCTCAAATGAGCCCTAGCGATGCCAATCACACACCACTATCAAATAACTCCTTCTCGGAACAATCCGGAGGTGGAGAAACCTCGTACAATAGTGATTACAACAATAATCAAAAGCTACAAGCTAAGACAATGAAATACAAAGCAATACAAGTAAAGAAAACACTTTACAAATGCTCTTGGATGCTTGATGCTGGTTGCTTGATGTCAACACTTGAGACCCTGATTTGCGGCAGCAAATCGCCCCAAAGCCTCAAGAAACCGATACCAAAATCCTTCCGTCGAACTCCTTTATCCTCGCGCTGACACGGATTTCCGCCTATCGATCATTGCCATAAGTCACCAGTCGACTGATGCCACTGTTGTCGTGAGACAACGACTCGATCCATGCTGCAAAAACTCCAACGGATCCCTTGGCGATCGACCGAATTGTCGATCGGCGATCGCTAACGCCGTAGTCGCCGCGATCGGCTACGGAGCGTTACGCCGACACTCGAGCAATGATCGCCATCCTGGCGATCGCCAGCTATCACCGATCGCTCCCATGAGCATTGATCCCAGAGCAAATCCTCTAACGCAATGAACTCAAGTCGACTCATGGCAGTCGAACCGGCCATAATGCCAGTCGACTGCCAACCTCAAGAATGAGGTTTTAACCCAAGTATGGTGCCCCATACTTGCTAGACCACCCTTAGCCTAGACCTAAGCCTTCTAGCCACCTCCATCAGCCTCACGCCTCTCGGATCCCTCCAAGTCATCCATGACTTGTTCATCCATCGCGCTAGCTTCCGTGTGTGCTTCCATCGGCTATGTCATGCTAATCTGTCTACACCGCCAAGGCACATTGGACTTACGCCGCCAAGACTCCGCTTGGACTTTACGCCGCCAATATCAACCCCCTTGGACTTCCCAAATGCCAAGACTCAAGCTTGGACTTTCCCTTGCCAACCCATGTTGGACTTTCCATGCCAAGACCCATGCTTGGACTTTCCATTTGCCAAGACCCATGCTTGGACTTCTCATTTGCCAAGACCCATGCTTGGACTTCTCATGCCAAGTGCTCAAGACTTGGACTTTCCCAATTGCCAAGTGTCCCACTTGGACTTTCCATGCCAAGTACCCATGACTTGGACTTTCCCTTAATCACATGGTCAACCCTAGTCAACCATCAAAGTCAATTATAACCTGGGTCGATTGTATAAACAATCTCCCCAAACATATTAACCGACATTAATGTCAAACATCAATGCCAAAACACTTTGTTCAAATTCCTTTGTCAAACATCAAAACATCACTTGAGTCAAACTCGAGTCCATGGTTAATCGTGACCTGGGCCGATTGCACCAACATTCCGGTGTGGAAGTTATCTCCTCTCCCTCAATCCTTGAGGTGGATGCTTCTTCCACTTCCTCCACCTCTTCTGATCCGGATGTTGATTCCCTATCAACCTCCGAATCCTCACTTCCTTGTGAGGATGATGCATTAGCCTCTTCGGTCTCTTCCTCTTGGACCGGTTGTGAGCCTTCATGATATTTTGCCACTTGACTCCAAAGTTCTTTGACATCCTTGTACTCACCTAGCTCACACATAATTTTATTAGGAATCAAATCAACCAAGAATTTAATTACCTTTGTATTCTTTTCGAACTCTTGGATTTGTTCCTCGGTCCACTTCTTCATCTTGAGAATTCCTCCCTTGGGCCCTTTTGGATATTGAAATCCCTCCATCAAGATAGACCATTCTTCGAAGTCCCTCATCATTAGGAAGTCTTCAATTCTTGACTTCCATTGTTTAAACCCTTCTTGTCCATAGAAGGAGTAAGGGATTGGTGTGTTAATGTTCCATCCCAATTGTTCTTCTATCTTCACCCTCTAGCTTCTTTGTCCTAGCTCCCGGCAATTAGTCCGTAGAAGAGCCCCGGGCTCTGATATCACTTGTTGGGATTTGGCGCTAGAGGGGGTGAATAAGCGTTGGTCGTAGAAGATGGAATCGTTCGTTGTGATCGTTCTACAATTTCGTTAAGCTTGCGGGAATATAGAAATGAAAGCAATAACGAAATATAACAATCACGAACACAAAGATATAACGTGGTTCGGAACCACACGGTTCCTACTCCACGGATCGAGCTCTAAAGAGCTCTAGTGATGCACACGCAATCACTAATCAATAATAACTTCTTCTCGGAACAATCCGGAGGCGGAGAAACCTCGTACAAGGATTACACTAAGTAATACACAAGATACAAGCAAATACAAGTAAGAAATACAATGCAAGTAAAGGAAAAACAACTTTACAAGAGCTTTGGATTGCTTGATCTTTGATTGCCTTGAACTAGCTTTGAAGGACTGGAAAGCACCAACTTCCCCCTTCAATTTCGCCCAAGAAAATTGCTGCAAAAACCCTCCTTCCGAGCTGCCTTTATAACCTGCGTCGGGCTGGATTTCCGCCTATCAGTCGACTGCCATAAGTCACCAGTCGACTGATGCCACTGTTGTCGTGAGACAACGGATCGATCCACGAAAAAAACTCAGCGGATTTCTTGGCGATCGCCAACATTGGCGATCGCCACCGCGTAATCGGCCGCCTTGATCGGCTACGGAGCATTCTCGCTCGCGGTGAACTAGCGATGATCGCCTTCGATCGCTCAATGAGAAATCGCGCCGCAGCGGTTCCAACTCTTAAACGGCAGTCGAACTCAAGTCGACTCACGGCAGTCGAACCGGCCATAATGTCAGTCGACTGTCAACCTCAAAGATGAGGTTTTAACCCAAAGTATGGTGCCCCCATACTTGTTAGACCACCCTTAGCCTAGACCTAAGCCTTCTAGCCACCTCCATCAGCCTCACGCCTCTCGGATCCCTCCAAGTAATCCATGACTTGTTCATCCATCGCGCTAGCCTCCAGGTGCTTCCCTCAGCTATGTCATGCTAACGGTGTCTACACCGCCAAGGGACATTGGACTTACGCCGCCAAGACTCCGCTTGGACTTTACGCTGCCAAAATCAAACCCCTTGGACTTCCCAAATGCCAAGACTCAAGCTTGGACTTTCCCTTGCCAACCCATGTTGGACTTTCCATGCCAAGACCCATGCTTGGACTTCTCATTTGCCAAGACCTATGCTTGGACTTCTCATGCCAAGTACTCAAGACTTGGACTTTCTCAAATGCTAAGACTCACTTGGACTTTCCATGCGCCAAGTGTCCCACTTGGACTTTTCATGCCAAGTACTCAAGACTTGGACTTTACCTTCCCAAGACCCATGCTTGGACTTTTCATGTGCCAAGTGTCCCACTTGGACTTTTCATGCCAAGTACTCAAGACTTGGACTTTCCCATGACAATTACATTGTCATATGTTTTTATCGAAACATCAAAACATCACTCGAGTCAAACTCGAGTCCTGGTCAATCGTGACCTGGGCCGATTGCACCAACAATCTCCCCCTTTTTGATGTTTGACAAAAACCAAACAAATCATTTGAGTTAGACCACTAACTCAAATCCCTTACCAATTATCCCAAATTGGTAAACACTCTCCAAATGTTCTCCCCCAAACATTCTCCCCCTTTTTGACTAACATCAAAAAGGTTTTCTCTCCAAGGAGGTCAATGTCTCATGTCCCAATGAGATCTTATAATCTCCCCCTTTTTGACCTAAAAATATCTAGGATGCCTACCATCGTCCTAGTGATAAGTCTCATATCACTCAAGAGAGGCAATCCTATAATCTCTCCCAATTTCCAAATTGGGTATCAAAAACCCATCAATTTTCCCAATTGATGATACTCTCCCAATAACTTCTCCTCTCCAAGGAGAAAAAAAAACACATCCATCATCCCAAGATGGATAACTCCCCTTAAAAGCTTGCTCCCCCTTGACCATTGCACCAATAATGTCCTTGGGAAGCCCCTAAGCCAATAGGAACTCTAAATCATCAAAATTAAGGTTCTAAGTTCAACATAGAACTTTCACTCACCCTAAATTTGATACTTTGACCTAACACAACTCCTAATCCATATCCAATGAATTTTCACCCTTTATAATGCTTCCTAAAGCATATCCTAGGGTTAAGAGTGATTAGGAACCTTTACCATGGCTGAAAATGGGCTAAACAAACCTTGTTAACCGAAATTAGACACAGCGATCGACTCTGACGATGTCGATCACGCCACTCACATCGATCATTGCCACCGACGTCGATTGATAACTGAAAATCTCGATTTTCAACTATCAGAAATAAATTTTGGAAATTCATAAATAATTATACGTAATTCGAAAAATCATGAAAATTCATACGTATAATACTTATGACACACACAATGGGTGAAAAATATTTGAAAATTATTTTACCCATAAAATAGTGAGTTTGATACAAAAATCAAAACCATTGAAATTTTCAATGTTTTGGCTCTATTTTGTATCAACTCTATCAATGGTGATTGCTATCAAAAGATAGACTTCACCAAGGTTTTCTAAATTGATTTTAAAATGATTTCAAAACCTTATTTTGGATCATATTTCTTGGGCTCTATGCACATGACTTGTACACAAGCTTTCCCAATGATCCACAAATAAAATTAGTTGAGTTTTAGTTCATCTAGATGCAAACACTATGCACCTTGAACTTAACTCATATCCTAGCATCTCACATGTATCTAAGGTGTATAAATACACATACATGTCAATTGGATGTGAGATGTGGGTTTTGTTCATCCTAATCTAGGGTTTCATGCATTTTTCTAAGGCAACCCTACTTGATTCCCTTATAAATGGGACTCCAAGTCATGCCATTGTCCTTAAATCAATTTCAATCAAAATATCTTAAATGCATGAATGATTATGGCATTAGAGATGATATAGATAAACACATGCTCATAATCATGATGTCATGGCATAATATGAAATCTAAAAACACATGACATTTAATCCTTAATCCTAAGCATGAACATGACATATAAAATCATAGAAATAGGCATGATGTCATGACATGGCATATGACAATCAAAACATGGCATATAAAATATATAGGTATAGTAATACCAAAATTTTAATATTAATTGCCATTTGATATAGTTAGATATATTTTGTCATATTATCATTAATTTCCTTAGTGTGCCAAAAACCAAAAATGACACACTAATACTCTAAACCCTAATTGTGTCAATTTGATCATTTTATCAAACTTCATAACTAATATTGGCACATCCTAAAATCTTTTAGGATTATAATTCAACCCTATTTCCAAGGTATCCATAACCTTGAAAATAACCTAAAATGCCACCTTTATCATGGTTGAGTTAACTACTCATCCAATCAAGGTTGACACACCCTAAACTCACCTAGCGTGAATCAATCACGCTCTTAGGAACCCAAAACCGATTTGAGCTCCTAGGGTTAATTAGGTATTCCTTAGGGATAACCTTCCTAGATACCTTCCTAATGACTCTCCTAAGCTTATTAGCCTTGGTCATTTTGGTCTTACCTAGGTTGACTCTAGGGGTAACTCCCCTTGCAACCTTCTTAGTGGCTTCCCTAGGTTTACTAGAAACCCTAGCCACTAGGCACACACCATGGTCAACTCTAGGGATGACTTCCCTGTAGGAGATCGGTGCGCCGGCTAGAGGGGGGTGAATAGCCCTTTTTGTTTGGATGCCGGTATTTGCTCGTCTACAAAACTAATTAGCGCAAGAGGAAGACTAATAAAGACAAGCAAATAGAGATACGAGAAAACAAACGCTAACAAAGAATGTAACATGGTTCACGGCTACGCCGCTAATCCACGATCCCGATTCGTCCGAGGTGAATCACTCCTCCAAAACCAATCACTATTGGTCTCTCCTTTGCACAAAGCTAGGTGGAGGTAACCTTTACAATCAAGATCACTCTTCTTACAAATAGAATGAAGTAAAAACAAGTAAGAAGAGTTTAGAGCTTGTGGGGCACTAGGAAGATCACTTAGAGCATAAGCATTAGCCTCTCAAAGGCTTACACCCTCTCTTTTTATAGAGAGGGCTGATTTATTCCCGTTGGCCGTCACCAATCAACTGCCGCCCTTGGCAGTCGACTGTCGTCACTACAACGACCTCCGAACACGTCGGATCCCGACCGTTGTAGTCCAACGGAACTCTTGGCAGTCGACTGATGGACCTCATCACGATCGGCCGCCCGTGTCGATCGCCTACGGCTACGACGCCGAAACCCTATCGACTACCGGATCATTGCGTCTTCAATACGGATCGATGATGGTCTGGCGATCGCCCATCGACGGATCGGATGATGGCCACAATTCGATCGATATACCACCGAACTCACTCGACTCAGAGCAGTCGATTGCCATGACATGGCAGTCGACTGGTGTTGGGAAAACCCATCCGACACTTGGCCAAATGGCTAAGTTTCACCTAAGAGCTACCCTTCCCCAGGTTACAATCGCTCACTCTCATCTCTCGGAGTCCCTCGCCTTCGAAGTTTCTCTTCGTTCTCGGCCACGTCCCTCGGCAGCATCAGGCGCACGGCTCTGCAATGCTCCTTCGCGTCTCTTGCCTCGAAGTCTACTTCCTCCGGCTTCACTCCAAGCTTCTCGTCCGGCGGTCCCTCGGATGCTCCAAGCGCACGGCTTCCGCAAAGCTATCCTTCACCGACTCAAGGCACGAGTCATGAGATGTGAAACTCGCCACGGTTCCATGTGCGAATTACTAAGTCCTGCACGACTTCAACGCACATATCAAATCAACATATCAAACTAACTTAAACCCTTTACCACACCATCAAAACCATATTACAGCAAGAGATTGCCCTAACAATCTCCCCCTTTTTGATGTGTGACAATCCGTTTAAGTTAGGTAAAAACATTTGATATAAAATCTAAGGTAAGAAAGCATGTAAAGTTAAACATGATATAGCAACATGCAACTCCCCCTTAATCCATGAAACTCTCTATGCAAATTTTCTCCCCCTATCATATATTTCTCCCCCTAAAATAATTAACTTAAACATAATTATTTCTCCCCCTTTGACACCATCAAAAAGATTAACACTAAGTTATAAGCTCATGACATCAAGTATAAAGAGAAACATACACTAAAATTAGTCAAAACCTGATAAAATCAGGTTACTGTACTTGTTCACAATCCATCAGTCGACTGCTATCAGTATGGCAGTCGACTGGCACAAAAGAATCCGAATTTCTGATTTTCTGGATGAATTTCAGAAATGCACTATTAATTCCAGAAAATTTGAAAAATCATGAAATTTGGGGAACATATTTCTTTTAAGTATATCTATCAGTGAAAAATAGGTTTTCATGAAAAATCATTATATTTCTACATATTTGCCAAAAATCCAAAAGCTTTAAAAACTACTAGGTTTTTGATTATAAGAGTATCCATTTTAACACCTAGTCTTGCATCCAATTGTTTCAAAACATGAATACATGTATTTTAGAGTAATAAATTGTTTTGAAAACATATGAAATATCCAACCATGATCTTTGGGCAATATGTCTATGAATTAAACATAAGCCTTCCCCATGATTGGTCTATTATTGCTATGTTGATACTTTAAATGACCATCTAAATGCCATAGGCATTAGTGGACATTTGTATCATCCTAACATCTCACCCATGCTAAGTTTGCAATCAAGTTAGCCTATAGTGAGTGTGAGATGCATCCTAGGGGGTATTTGTATATACTTAACCAATATATTCATGCAATTCTATCATGGTTAAGTATCATCCTAACACTCTACATGATCACAAAGACATATATGAATTAATTTTACATTATGATCATGAAATACATGTATTCATTGAATAATAATCATGCATTAGGTATTATATGATGATAATAAGCAAAGTATCACCTAAAGCATGATTCAACCCTATTTCTCATGATTACGTGCCAAATATTAAAATCATAAATCATGATTTCAAACATACATAGCAATTACATTAATCATCATGATTTAAGCATTATTATCTATTTATAGGCACGTTATCATCACCCAACACTATTCTAAAAATGTTGTTCCGCCATCCTAAGTCAACCAAAATATGATATAGGTTAGGTCCATATGGTTGACTACCCTAGGGTTTTTCTAACCCTTAAGGATGGATTTTGGAACCCAAAATAAGTTCTTTCCTATTGGGTTCACTAGATATTCCTTGGGGATCCATTTCCTAGCTATTACCTTCTTCTTATCTTGTCCCCTAGCAATTGTTAGTAATATATGAGAGATGTCCTAAGGCAATCGCTTTATGTATGAACCATTTATATGATAAATGAAGATTCACTATTTGAGTATACATGTTTAATGTATTTGATTGGATCTTAAACTCATTTACTGAATGTCCACGATACGATTCACAGCATGAGAGAATTTGTGATTGGATCACAACTAGTGAGTATCTCTACATGTGTAATTGTGATGTATCGGAATTATCCTAGTCGATGAATTGATGGATTTGGACACCATCAATTCTTCGAGACTAGCACGAGGTATACTCCTTGGTGTATCCAAGCAGCTGATTCTCACTGGCTGGAGACATATTAATGTCCGGAGTTAATCGTGGATGCTAGTTATGGTAACTAGTTCATTGGAGTGACCAGCCGTAAGACTTCATATGGTTCTCTGCATATATAGATATGTCAATGAAGTTCTTACTGTGGCTTAAGTGCGAGGTTCCTTTGACTTACGGTATTCAAGTCATCTTGATCATGGAGACTTATGCTTTGACATCTTAAGCAAACATCTCTAAGGAGATGTGGACCCGGGATGATTGGGTATAAGTCGAAGTGATCGAAGGTGTTTGAATAGCCTATAAAAGATTCACCACTCCTTGCGAGGAGATGTATACCCATGGCCTCTCGTCGGATTGTTACTAAAGTCTTTGGCCAAAGCATTACATGTTTAGAGTAAGGTACTCTTCGATACATGTGGAGTAACTAGAATTCGTAGGACGAGGAAATGATATTTGAGCTAGGTGTGACGTAGTCAGCCTAGTGGGGACTGACACAATAGATCATGTCCTGAACCAAGTGGGTATAAGATGAGTGAAGGGAATGGGGCACGATTCATTCGAGCTACTGAAGGGTTTCAGAAATAGTTCTGGATCAACCGTTGATCTTTTCGGTTAATTGGGGATCATGATGTACTACTAGGTGCCACTCATGATCGTTCTATAATTAATAGTTAATTATAGACGGCCAACATAAACCGAGAACCTATTTGGTCACACGCACAACGAGTGTAATCCAAAGGATTTAAAACGAGCTTGAGAATGGGATTCTCAGACCGAGAGAAACTATGTTTGGTTGGACCAAACATAAAGCGAGCATGAAATTGTTTCATGCAATGGAAGCGTGGATGGGCCGTGTCTTATGAAGACATAATGGATGGACCAAAATGGTTTGGTTCTAATCCAATGGATGAGAATAAACCAAAGGGTTTGGTTTATTTTAAACGAATGAACCAAAAGTTGGTTCGGTTCGTTTTAACTTAAAATAAACCATCATGGTTTGGTTTATTTTAACTTATCTTAATGGAGCGGGTTAACGGGCTTTATGGATATTATCCATTAACCATTAAGAGAATTAGTTCTCTATAAAATAGGGCTTAAACCCTAATCCAAAACCCTAATTAAGTTGTTGCCGCCCACCCCTTGTTGGTGAATTCGGCGCCCAACCCTAAGTGCCGCCGCCCAGCCTTTGTGCCGCCGTCCAAGTCATTGCCGGCGACCAAGCTTCAGCCGGTGAACACTCCGGCGACCCTCCGGTGATCCCCTATAGGTTTGGCATCAAGGTGAGGCTTTTCTTTCCTTGGTTGGCCGGCGCCTATATCCTCCACCAAGCTGTCCAGTTTTCTGGACAGCTTCTCCTCCTCTCGTCGGAGCGTCATTTGGACGACGGTTAGTGCTCCGACAACGGCTAACTTACCGGGGATTTGATCTCCGGTAATCCTCTGAGGTGGAGGACGAAGGATTCGTCAAACGGTTGACGAATACCTCTCCGGAGAAGCGAGTTTTGAGAACTCGTTTTAGGATCCGAATTTGGATTCGGATCGTGATCATCTCTCGATCACGTCGTCTTCAACACGAGGCTAGTAACCCGTACGAAGACGAAGCTCGTGACTTAGCGAAGTCATCCCGAGGAGCTCGACGTGGATACGGATAGAGACGATTCTTACGAGGATCGTTCCGGTTGATGTCGTTCCCGCTACACGTCATACGAAAGGTATAACGTAGATAATTTCTTTTATTGCAAATTTTAATTTACGGTTATGTCTACACTTGTTGTAATAGCATGCGTGTGTTGTGTGTGTTGTAATAAATATAGATTTATTAATTTTAATTGCTTCCGCTGTGCTCATGTTTACGAAACATGATCGAACGCACACACGCCGCGGTGCCGGAAACCCAACAGTGGTATCAGAGCAAGGTTGTGTTTCGACATAATCGTAAAAATGGTTTTGCGATAGTCATAATGTATTTCTGGAAATTTTCTAAATTTTGGAAATTTAGAAGTATTTATGGAAATTTTTCAATTTTGGAAAGTCTAGAAGTATTTATGGAAATCTTCCACTTTTGGAAAGTTGGAAGTATTTATGAAAATTGATATTTTCCATAAATAAAATATTTGATTAGATTCTGGAAATTTGTTTCCTAATTTAATCATGATTTGATTTGGGAAATCAAATCTTAAAATATTTTATTTCCATAAGTAGTTTTAATGATTTAGGAAATTGGTTTCCTAAATAGATTTTTCTTAATCAAATAATTCCATGAATAAAATATGTGATTAGATTTGGAAATTTGTTTCCTAATTTAATTATGATTTGATTTGGAGAATCAAATCTTAAACATATTTTATTTCCATAAATAGTTATGACATATAAGGAAATTATATACATGACATAATTGTATGTCATGTAATTGCATTAGATGCATAACATTATGCCATGCGTGTCGTGACATGTAGATGTATGCCATGTATGCCATGCCATGTAGATAATAGTTATTTGCATGCAAAGAGGATGAGACATAAAACCCTAACTCAATATTAAAGCCTACACCTTCCATTAATATGGTTAGAACCGAGTTACATTTCTTGTTTGGGTTGTTGGACTCACTCCAAGCCGCTCGAACGAACATGTTCAAATCATTGGAATAGTTTAACTCTAATATGGTAAGAGTCAGAGGTCAATCGTTAGTTTGGGTTGTTGGACTCACTCCAAGCCTGGCTAATTGGTTGAATGCGCTCTAACCATATTAAAACTATTTCGCGATTAATGGGTCGGCTTTAACTTGGAGCATCGGCTTGTTGGACTCTCTCCAAGGTCGATGTAAAGGGAGGTGAAGTTGGGTGCTATGCATATGATGCATACTTGTTAATGTGTTAACAACCCGATGTATGTGTGAACATTCAATTAGTTGATCGCACATTGTGATAGTTACATATACATGATATGTAATCGGTATACTTGATACCCACCATCATAGCTAAGAATGGCTTGTTGGACTCACTCCAAGGTTGTTCTTATCTATGATGGATATCAGGCCATTCGGAGATGGACCTACGATCTCCCGAAGTAATTTTAAGGGTTTTTGAAATTCGAAAAATGAACGGGATTTATAAATGTATATTGATGCATTTTAAAAATCATTTTCTCATATATGCTCGTTTTGTATTTCTAGGTCAATAAATTGATCATGACGTCTTTGAATTTGCGCACTATTTTGGATTCGAACAAACTGACTGGGCCTAACTTCCTGGACTGGCTTAGAAACCTGAGAATTGTTCTCAAGGTGGAAAAGCTTGCATATGTCCTTGAAGAGCCTCTTCCTGACCGTCCTAAGGACGATGCAACTCCAGACCAAATGTTGGTCTATCAGAAACATGTGGCAGATTCTGAGCTGGCGAGTTGCATCATGCTAGTGGCGATGGTACCTGAGCTGCAAAAGCAGCATGAGCATATGGATGCTAATACTATGGTCTTCCATCTTCATGAGTTGTTCGATGAGCAAGCGAGATCCGAAAGGTTCGAGGTCTCTAGGCTCCTTTCACTACGAAGATGCAAGAAGGTTCGTCTGTAGTGCAGTTTATGCTAAAGATGAACGGGTACATCGAGCGGCTAGCTACCCTCGGTTTTGTGATGGATCATGAGTTAAGTATTGACTTAATTCTGCATTGTTTGCCCAAGAGCTTCTCGCAATTTGTGATGAACTATCGGATGAACAAATTGGAATCCACCATTCCCGAGCTCCTTAATATGTTGAAGACTGTGGAGCCTTCTGTAAAGCATGAGGAGAAGGCGGTTCTGTTAGTTGATTCCTCAAAGAAAGGTTCTAAGAGGAAGGCAAAAGAACAGAAGAAAGGAAAGAAAAAGGCAAAGAAGGCGGAACCAGCGCAAAAGGGCACTTGCCATCACTGTGGCAAGGAAGGCCACTGGCGAAGAAACTGCAAGATTTATCTTGAGTCCATGAAGAAGAAGAAGGCATCCGATGCCCCATCCTCTTCAGGTATCTTCGTTAGTGATTGTCATTCTATTTCCTTAGACACTTGGGTATTGGATACTGGGTGTAGCTCACATATATGTAATGACATACAGGGGCTAAGGAATAGAAGAAGACTTGTCAGAGGGGAGTCAAATTTGCGAGTTGGCAATGGAGCAAAGGTTGCTGCGGTCGCCATCGGAACTTATTTGCTGAAGCTCCCTAGTGGACTAGTCTTGGAACTGGACAATTGCTATTATGTTCCTTCTCTAATAAAAAACATTGTTTCTATTTCCTGCTTAAATAGAAATGGTTTCCATTTAACGTTTAGTAACAATTGTTGTTATATAACTTTGAATGGCGTACTTTATGGAACTGGAACTTTGAGTAATGACATTTATACGTTGGACGTATCCAGTGACATTTTCAATATCGAAGCGAGCAACACGCGTGCTCGAAAGGATAATCACATAAACTCCTATATGTGGCATTGTCGTCTTGGCCATATAAGCAAGAAACGCATGTCCGAATTACACCGATGTGGAATTCTGGAATCGTTTGAATTGGATTCATACGATACATACGAATCATGCTTAAAAGGCAAGATGACTAAGTTACCTTTCGAAAAGGTGAGCAGTGGGAGAGTTACTAGGTCTAGTACATACGATGTATGTGGACCTATGTCAACTCAAGCTTTAGGAGGCTATAGCTACTTCATTACCTTCACCGATGATCACTCACGGTTTGGGTATGTGTTCTTGATGAAACACAAGTCCAAGCCTTTGAAAGGTTCAAAGAATTCAGAAATGAAGTAGAGAAACAACATGACAAAAGTATTAAAATACTTGATCGGATCGAGGTGGTGAATACTTAAGTCAAGAGTTTCTTGATTATCTAAGAGACAATGACATATTGTCTCAATGGACTCCCCTATACACCACAAAGATAATGGTGTATCCGAGAGGCGAATCGACCTTGTTGGACATGGTCAGTCAATGATGAATCATGCGACTCTTCCCAAGTCCTTTTGGGTTATGCACTTCGCATTTGTTTACTTGTTAAGCAGAGTCCCTACCAAGGTAGTCTCTACTACTCCATATGAGATATGGGCTAGTAAGAAACCTCATGTATCTTACTTGAAGATATGGGGTTGTCTGCTTATGTGAAGCTGCATCAGACGGACAATCTGGATGCTAAGTCCGATAAATGTCTATTTATTGGATACCCTAAGGAAACAAGGGTTACTTCTATCATCTGTGGAACAAAAGGTGTTTGTTTCAAGGCATCGTGTTTCTAGAGAAAGAGTTTCTCTTGCAAGAAAGCGAGTGGGAGTGTCGGAGGCTCGAGAAACTCAAATAGACATTGATGAGATACCTGGTGAAGCACAACAACCGACAACTCATAATGATGAGCAATCGGCTGGACATATTGTAACACCACATCTTCGTAGATCTGGTAGAACACGCAATATTCCTGAGAGATATGGATTTCTCGTAAGTGAATCGAACGACGTGTTACTCATTGACGATGAGGAGCCTACCAGTTATGAAGAAGTGCTGACAAGTTCAGAAAGGGATAAGTGGCTTGGTGTCATGAAGTCGGAAATGGATTCCATGTACGAAAACCAAGTTTGGAACTTGGTTGACCCACCTGAAGGCATAAAGCCTATAGGGTGCAAGTGAGTTTTCAAGAAGAAAACCGACATGGATGGTAATGTGATTACCTATAAGGCTAGATTGGTGGCGAAAGGATATCGTCAAAAACAAGGTGTTGATTATGACGAAACCTATTCGCCTATAGCTATGCTTAAATCCATTCGGATGCT
This sequence comes from Wurfbainia villosa, assembly GCA_025175895.1. Classification (NCBI taxonomy): domain Eukaryota; kingdom Viridiplantae; phylum Streptophyta; class Magnoliopsida; order Zingiberales; family Zingiberaceae; genus Wurfbainia; species Wurfbainia villosa. The sequence continues at coordinate 7,021,942 of CM045997.1, forward strand.
CCTGGCCATAGCGGCTCATTATGATTATGAGATATGGCAGATGGATGTGAAAACAGCTTTCCTTAATGGAAACCTACTCGAGGACGTGTATATGATACAGCCTGAGGGTTTCACATCGGTTGATAAAACCAAGGTATGCAAATTGCAACGATCCATTTATGGATTGAAGCAAGCATCCAGGAGCTGGAATATCCGTTTTGATGAGACAATCAAAAGGTTTGATTTCTCACAAAATCCAGACGAACCTTGTGTGTACAAGAAGGTTAGTGGGAGTGCAGTCGTGTTCCTAGTATTGTATGTCGATGACATATTACTTATAGGAAATGATGTGTCAATCTTACAGTCAGTTAAGGTTTGGTTATCCAAGACATTCTCCATGAAAGACCTGGGAGAAGCAACCTACATCCTTGGGATTAAGATCTATAGAGATAGATCGAAAGGGTTGCTTGGTCTTTCGCAGTCTACATATATAGACCGAGTGCTAAAGAGGTTTAGCATGTCGGAATCCAAGAAAGGTTATCTGCCCATCAGGCATGGGGAACACCTTTCGAAGTCTATGTGTTCGCGCACAGAAGACGAGAGGATTTGCATGAGTAAGATTCCCTATGCATCCGCAATAGGATCTATCATGTATGCTATGTTATGTACGAGGCCCGATGTATCGTACGCTCTGAGTGTCACGAGCAGATACCAATCCGATCCAGGAATGGATCATTGGGCGGCTGTTAAGACGATCCTTAAGTACTTGAGAAGAACTAAGGATGTGTTCCTAATATATGGAGAAGGGGACATGGTGATACGCGGGTATACGGATGCCAGCTTCCAGACAGACAAGGATGATTCCAGGTCTCAGTCTGGATACGTGTTCACCTTGAATGGGGGCGCAGTGAGTTGGAAAAGTTCCAAACAAGAGACTGTAGCGGATTCTACCACTGAGGCAGAATATATTGCAGCTTCGGATTTGGATCAAGAAGTTCATTCATGAACTTGGTGTGATTCCGGCCATTGTTGAAGCAATACCGGTCTACTGCGACAACAATGGAGCAATTGCACAGGCGAAAGAGCCAAGGTCTCATCAACGATCCAAACATGTGCTTCGCCGCTATCATCTTATCAGAGAGATCATAAGTAGGAACGAAATACAAATCGAGAAAATTCCCACTGAAAGGAACTTAGCGGATCCTTTGACTAAAGCATTACCTCAAAGTAAGTTTGAGGGTCATGTTAGAGCTCATGGTATTGGATACCGTAGCGATTGGCATTAGGCCAAGTGGGAGTCTGTTAGTAATATATGAGAGATGTCCTAAGGCAATCGTCTTATGTATGAACCATTTATATGATAAATGAAGATTCACTATTTGAGTATACATGTTTAATATATTTGATTGGATCTTAAACTCATTTACTGAATGTCCACGATACGATTCACAGCATGAGAGAATTTGTGATTGGATCACAACTAGTGAGTATCTCTACATGTGTAATTGTGATGTATCGGAATTATCCTAGTCGATGAATTGATGGATTTGGACACCATCAATTACGTCGAGACTAGCACGAGGTATACTCCTTGGTGTATCCAAGCGGTGATTCTCACCGGCCGAGATATTGTGATGTCCGGAGTTAATCGTGGATGCTAGTTATGGTAACTAGTTCATTGGAGTGACCAGCCGTAAGACTTCATATGGTTCTCTGCATATATAGATATGTCAATGAAGTTCTTACTGTGGCTTAAGTGCGAGGTTCCTTTGACTTGCGGTATTCAAGTCATCTTGATCATGGAGACTTATGCTTTGACATCTTAAGCAAACATCTCTAAGGAGATGTGGACCCGGGATGATTGGGTATAAGTCGAAGTGATCGAAGGTGTTTGAATAGTCTATAAAGGATTCACCACTCCTTGCGAGGAGATGTATACCCATAGCCTCTCGTCGGATTGTTACTAAAGTCTTTGGCCAAAGCATTACATGTTTAGAGTAAGGTACTCTTCGATACATGTGGAGTAACTAGAATCCGTAGGACGAGGAAATGATACTTGGGCTAGGTGTGACGTAGTCAGCCTAGTGGGGACTGACACAATAGACCATGTCCTGAACCAAGTGGGTATAAGATGAGTGAAGGGAATGGGGCACGATTCATTCAAGCTACTGAAGGGTTTCAGAAATAGTTCTGGATCAACCGTTGATCTTTTCGATTAATTGGGGATCATGATGTACTACTAGGTGCCACTCATGATCGTTCTATAATTAATGGTTAATTATAGACGGCCAACATAAACCGAGAACCTATTTGGTCACACGCACAACGAGTGTAATCCAAAGGATTTAAAACGAGCTTGAGAATGAGATTCTCAGACCGAGAGAAACTATGTTTGGTTGGACCAAACATAAAGCGAGCATGAAATTGTTTCAGTCGCAATGGAAGCGTGGATGGGCCGTGTCTTATGAAGACATAATGGATGGACCAAAATGATTTGGTTCTAATCCAATGGATGAGAATAAACCAAAGGGTTTGGTTTATATTAAACGAATGAACCAAAGGTTGGTTCGGTTCGTTTTAACTTAAAATAGACCATCATGGTTTGGTTTATTTTAACTTATCTTAATGGAGCGGGTTAACGGACTTTATGGATATGATCCATTAACCATTAAGAGAATTAGTTCTCTATAAAATAGGGCTTAAACCCTAATCCAAAACCCTAATTAAGTTGTTGCCGCCCACCCCTTGTTGGTGAATTCGGCGCCCAACCCTAAGTGCCGCCGCCCAGCCTTTGTGTCGCCGTCCAAGTCATTGCCGGCGACCAAGCTTCAGCCGGTGAACACTCCGGCGACCCTCCGGTGATCCCCTATAGGTTTGGCATCAAGGTGAGGCTTTTCTTTCCTTGGTTGGCCGGCGCCTATATCCTCCACCAAGCTGTCTAGTTTTCTGGACAGCTTCTCCTCCTCTCGTCGGAGCATCGTTTGGACGACAGTTAGTGCTCCGACAGCGGCTAACTTATCGGGGATTTGATCTCCAGTAATCCTCTGAGGTGGAGGACGAAGGATTCGTCAAACGGTTGACGAATACCTCTCCGGAGAAGCGAGTTTTGAGAACTCGTTTTAGGATCCGAATTTGGATTCGGATCGTGATCATCTCTCGATCACGTCGTCTTCAACACGAGGCTAGTAACCCGTACGAAGACGAAGCTCGTGACTTAGCGAAGTCATCCCGAGGAGCTCGGCGTGGATACGGATAGAGACGATTCTTACAAGGATCGTTCCGGTTGATGTCGTTCCCGCTACACGTCATACGAAAGGTATAACGTAGATAATTTCTTTTATTGCAAATTTTAATTTACGGTTATGTCTACACTTGTTGTAATAGCATGCGTGTGTTGTGTGTGTTGTAATAAATATAGATTTATTAATTTAAATTGCTTCCGCTGTGCTCATGTTTACGAAACATGATCGAACACACACACGCCGCGGTGCCGGAAACCCAACAACAATTAGGCATTTATAGGTCTTTTCATTTTTCTTTTCCTTGTAGCCTAGGCCTTTTTTATTGAAGCTTGCTCTTTGGCTCCCAATGATCATATTTAATGTGTTGGAGCCAATAGTGAATTTCTCTAGGGCTTTTGTTAAATAATCTACCTTTTCCCTTAATGCCCTATTTTCCTCTATGCATGCATCATTAACATCCAAAAGCATATAGTCATGTGAGCATGCATCATCATGGCAAGAAGAAACATTATCATTATTATTTAAGCATGCATTTTCTAGCTTATTTTCTAATGCCTTAATTTGATTAAACATGCTTTTATTTTTCTTTTTCATGCCAAATAACTCCTTAGTTAAACTAGAAATTATGGAAACTATTTTCTTAGGAGAAGCATTCGTTACCATAGTTTCCATGTCTTCTTCTTCTTCTTCGGATGATGAGGATGTAGAAGCTCCCCCTTCATTTGAGCTCTCCCCACTTGAGCTTGATCCTTCATTTTCGGTGGAGGAGGAGCAATCCGAGTCATGAAGAGCCATTAGTGCTAGGTTGGAGTAGACATGCTCTTCTTCTTCGGATGAGGATGAAGAGGCAAGGTCATCCCATGTCTTGGCTTTGAGCGCCATGACCTTCCCTTTTCCTTTTGCCTTCTTCTCCTCTTCCTTCTTTTTACTTCCCTTCTTCTTCTTCTTTTCTTCTTTCTTCTTTCTTTCTTCCTTGCTCTTGTTTAGGAGAGGACAATTATCCCTTATATGTCCCTCTCCTTGACAATTATAACATATGACCTTCCCCCTTGGTCTTCTATTCCTGTCATGAGATTTATCAAATCTAAAATTCTTAAATGCACGCCTTACCTTCCTTACCATGTAGGCTTCTTCCGTGCTATCCATGGAGGAGGTAGAGGCTTCATCGGATGAGGAGGGGACTTCCATCTTCTTCTTTCCCTTGTTTGCCATCAAGGCTACTCCTCTTGAGGGTTGGATTCTAGGCTCTTCTTGTATTCCTTCAAGCCTAGTTTCGTGAAGCTCCATTTTTGAGAAAAATTCCTCCAAGGTACTTACTTCCAAGTTCTTGGAGATGTAAAATGAGTCCACCATGGAGCTCCATTTTGAGGACCGGGGAAAGACATCTATGACCTTCATTACCATATCCCGGTTGGAGAGCTTCTCTCCTACACTCGTTAGCCCAATTAATATTTCTTTAATTCTAGAATGTATGGAGGTTACCTTTTCTCCCTTTTCAAGCTTAATATTTGATAGTTGGGAGCGGAGGAGATCTCTTCTCGCTAGCTTGGCTTCCGAAGTGCCTTCATGAAGTTCAACCAATCTCTCCCACATCTCTTTGGCACTTGAGCACTCCCCTATTCTATTTACTTCTTGTTGAGGGAGCACATTGTAGAGGTGGTGCTTGGCCTTTGAATTTGCCAAATACTCCTCTCTTTGTCTTTTGCTCCATCTCGATTTCTCCAATGGCTCCCCATCCTCGTTCCTAGGCAACTCGAAACCGTTTTCTATTATTAAAAGGATTTCAAAGTCGGTTTCGAAGAATACCTCCATTCTCTTTTTCCACCAAGAGAATTCGCCGTCGAACTTCGGAGGATGGATGTTGGAGCCGGCCATTTCGAAAATTGCTTGTTGTGGCGGTTAGTCCTCGACAAGCTTAACCTGGCTCTGATACCACTTGTAGGAGATCGGTGTGCCGGCTAGAGGGGGGTGAATAGCCCTTTTCGTTTGGATGCCGGTATTTGCTCGTCTACAAAACTAATTAGCGCAAGCGGAAGACTAATAAAGACAAGCAAATAGAGATACGAGAAAACAAACGCTAACAAAGAATGTAACGTGGTTCACGGCTACGCCGCTAATCCACGATCCTGATTCGTCGGAGGTGAATCACTCCTCCAAAGCCAATCACTATTGGTCTCTCCTTTGCACCAAGCTAGGTGGAGGTAACCTTTACAATCAAGATCACTCTTCTTACAAATAGAATGAAGTAAAAACAAGTAAGAAGAGTTTAGAGCTTGTGGGGATCTAGGAAGATCACTTAGAGCATAAGCATTAGCCTCTCAAAGGCTTACACCCTCTCTTTTTATAGAGAGGGCTGATTTATTCTGTTGGCGCCACCACCGATCATTGCCGCCCTTGGCCGATCGTCGACACTACAACGGCCTCCGAACACGTCGGATCCCGACTGTTGTAGTCCAACGGAACTCTTGGCAGTCGACTGATGGACCACATCACGATCGCCGCTTCCGTAGTCGGCGCCAACTACGAACGGTTACATGGCTAAAACCCTATTGACCCCGATCGGCACTTCTAATCGATCACGCAGCCTAATCCGGGCCAATGATATACGGTCGAACTCACTCGACTGGGCGATCGCCATGACATGGCAATGATCGCGTGTCGAAAAACCCATCCGACACTTGGCCAAATGGCCAAGTTTCACCTAAGAGCTACCCTTCCCGGTTACAATCGCCACTCATCTCCTGAGTCCCTCGCCTTCGAAGTTCTCTTCGTTCTCGGCCACGTCCCTCGGCAGCATCAGGCGCACGGCTCTGCAATGCTCCTTCGCGTCTCTTGCCTCGAAGTCTACTTCCTCCGGCTTCACTCCAAGCTTCTCGTCCGGCGGTCCCTCGGATGCTCCGAGCGCACGGCTTCCGCAAAGCTATCCTTCACCGACTCAAGGCACGAGTCATGAGATGTGAAACTCGCCACGGTTCCATGTGCGAATTACTAAGTTCTGCACGACTTCAACGCACATATCAAATCAATATATCAAACTAACTTAAACCCTTTATCACACCATCAAAACCATATTACGGCAAGAGATTGCCCTAACATTCCCTATTGACCTTGGTCTTCCTAGATCTAGTTAGTGTTCCATAGACCTAGTTAGTGTTCCATAGTCAAATGGAACACTATGGTAAGCTACCTTAGGCTTAGGTTTGTGACCCAAAGCAAGTATCTCAGAGGAGATGTGGACCCGGAATGATTGGGTATAAGTCGAAGTGACCGAAGGTGTTTGAATAGCCTATAGAGGATTCACCGCTCCTTGCGAGGAGATGTATACCCTATGGTCTCTTGTCGGATTGTTACTAAAGTCTTTGGCAAAAGCATTACATGTTTAGAGTATGATATTCTTGGATACATGTGCAGTAACTAGAATTCGGAGGACGAGGAAATAATACTTGGGCTAGGTATGACGTAGTCAACCTAGTGGGGACTGACACAATAGACCATGTCCTGAACCAAGTGGGTATAAGATGAGTGAAGGGAATGAGACACGTTTCATTGTAGCTGTTGAAGGGTTTCAGAAGCGTTCTGGGATCAACCGTTGATTTTTCGATTAATTGGGGATCATGATGTACTACTAGGCGTCACTCATGATCGTTCTATAATTAATGGTTAATTATAGATGACCAACATAAACCGGGAATCTATTTGGTCACATGCACAACGAGCGTAATCCGAAGGATTTAAAATGAGTTTCAGAATAGGATTCTCAGATCGAGAGAGATTAGGTTTGGTTGGACCAAACAAAGAGCGAGTATGAAATGGTTTCAGTCGCATCGGAAGCATGGATGACCCGAGTCTTATGAAGACATGATGGATGAACCAAGTATTGGGAATACAATCAAAGTTTCACATTGGTAAGACATGGAAAAAATTATGTGCTTATAAGATGAAAAGATATCTCCATTGGTATGAGATCTTTTGGGTAAAGTCCAAAAATAAAACCATGAGGTCTTAGGCCCAAAGTGGACAATATCATACCATTGTGGATATATGTGAATCTTATAGACACTAATAATTGGTATCAAAGTCATGGTCCATGTCAAGCCATGAACCTCAAACGAAGGAAGTTGAGCTCCCATGTTCGGATCAAGAGAACCAGACACCAGGCAGGAAGTCCAGTTGAGTCGGGAGGATCGAACAACTAGCAGGAAGTCCAGTTGTGCCAAAAGGGTTGGACAACTAGCAGAAAGTCCAGCTAGGTCAGGAGGACCAGACAGTTGGCAGGAAGTCCTGGTGGGTTGAGGATCGAACATCTAGCAAAGAATGTCCTTCGAAGACGGATAGGCTCGAGGGGTCGTCAATGTGGTCCTTCGTTTGAGGAGGGGATTGTTAGAGTATTGGGAATACAATCAAAGTTTCACGTTGGTAAGACATGGAAAAGATCATATGCTTATAAGATGAAAAGATATCTCCATTGGTATGAGACCTTTTGGGTAAAGTCCAAAAATAAACCATGAGGGCTTAGACCCAAAGTGGATAATATCATACCATTGTGAAGATATGTGAATCTTATAGGCAATACCCAAGAAGACGAGATAGATAAATTGACTTCTATAACATGTATATCTGAGGCAGAAGTCTCACTTCTCTTCTTTTTCACTTCTTCTAGGTATAGCTTGCAATTCCTCTTCCAATGTCCAGTCTCATTATAATGGAAGCAGGTTCTCTCCTTAGCCACTCCGCCTTTGGGTTTTAATGCATTTGTCTTACCTTTGCCTTTGGCTTGGGTCTTACCCTTACCTTTAGGCTTCTGCTTACCTTTGCCTTTGTTCACCCTCAAAATGGTATCAGACTTTGCCTTCTTAAAGTTGAGTTCAGCAGTTCGCAACATGCTCAACAACTCAGGTAAAGGCTTGTCAATTTCATTCATGTTGTAGTTCATGACAAATTGACTGTAGCCTTCAGGAAGTGACTGTCGAACAAGGTCAGTGGCCAGCTCTTGCCCTAATGGAAATCTCAATCTTTGTAGGTTCTCAACGTATCCAATCATCTTGAGTACATGAGTGCCTACGGGAGTTTCTTCTTGCATTTTGCATTGAAACAAGGCCTTTGATACTTCATATATCTCATGCCTTGCTTGTCCCTGATATAGTTGTTTCAGATGCTCAACCATACCATAAGCATCCATGTTCTCATGTTGCTTTTGAAGCTCAGAGGTCATGGTGGCAAGCATAAGACATGACACATCCAATGCGTCATCTTGATGCTTCTTATAAGTATCCTTGTCAGCACGAGTGGCCATAGGGGCGGGTGGTTCAGGAATGGACTGCTCTAGGATGTACAGTTTGCGTTCTTGCTTGAGGACTATCCTCAAGTTCCTGTACCAATCCAGGAAATTAGCTTCAGTGAGCTTATCCTTATCAAGGACAGATTGCAGAGAGAATGTATTTGACGTATTTGACGACATGGTGATCTACAATATAGAAGTGCAGAAATGTATCATATTTCAATCATTTAATTAGACCTTTTAACTAAATGATTCTCCCATCGGTCACAAAATAGGACAAGATCCATATTATACCGCATCTTGAGTTAGCTTTGGCTAATCGCCCAAGACTCGTATAAGCTAGGTAGGTAACTTGTACCAATTACATCTAATGTAACTCTTGTATATCTATATGAACAACATTATTTGTTCATTGTGCTCATCGTATGAGATATCCTTCTAAATTATCACTCATCTTAAGTTAGCTTTGGCTAATCGCCTAAGATTTGTATAGTGTAGGTAGATGTCCCGTATGAGCTATGCCTCTAAGTTCATCAATCTAATAGAGAGAGCTTAGTTAAGTCAAATCCAAAGTTTAATAGGCGGACATCACAATTGTCCTGTCGTACTTTACCGAGGTAAATCAAGTCACTTTGCTTTGGCAAACGCACTACGATTGAACAAGATAATAGTAAGTATTAAACTTTGGTAGACATATAAGAAGTGACCTAAATTTTGTGATAACTAACTACGCATGCATCAAATATACAAGCATCGCATGCATCATATATACAAGCATCACATGCATCACATACACATATAGCAAATAATTTTAAACATGACATGGTTATGGCCCGAATCTATGATCTTCTCAAACCAATGAGAAGAGCGAATGGGTAACCTAGGGATGACATTTCTCCAAGTTCTTCCTTCAGTCATCCTGTGTTGTCGACATCCTCCTTGTAACTTCAACCTTTGATGGACTTTTCATTTCTTTATTTTGTACATTACAAAATAAGAACACTCGAGTTACATTCGAGTCTAAGTCTATTTTACAACCAAAAAAATAGAGACGAAGACACGACACGTAGGTCATATTTATAAATTACAACATACACAAACAACACACAACCACAATCACATTGGGTCCTAGGTCATAACCATGCACCATATCATTCATAATGATGTAATGTTATAAAATTTATTATGAATACATATACGAATTTTAAGCCGCTTCGCCAATAAGACGCAACACTTCGGCGGTCCCCCTAGTCGGTTAGCGGGCAGGGTTCAATGGGCAGCGCCCCTTGCGGGGTCGAGGGGCAATGCCCTCGGAGAAAACTTTATTTTCAACTCCTTGAATGAGTTGTTGCCCTTGTTCTCAAACACGACCGTGGTTGGTCCTATTTTCCAAGCCGTGTTCCCCTTTGTGACAATTTCAAGTCTAAATTTATATCACATATAAAATTATCATAACGAAATAAACATATTGAAAGTGACTCTGATATCAGAGTCATGGTTTATGTCAAGCCATGAACCTCGAACAAAAGAAGTGGAGCTCCTATGTCTGATCAAGAGAACCAGACATCATGCAAGAAGTCCAGTTTGGTCGGGAGGACCGAACAACTGACAGAAAGTCCAGTTGAGCCAGAAGGGCTAGACAACTGGTAGGAAGTCCAGCTAGGTCAGAAGGACCAGATAATTGGCAGAAAGTCCTGGTGGGTTAAGGATCGGACATCAAACAGAGGAAGTCCTTCGAGGACGGATAGACTTGAGGGAGAGCTCAATGTGGTCCTTCGTTTGAGGGGGGGGATTGTTGGGAGTATGAGCAATACAATCAAAGTCTCACATTGATAAGATATGGAAAAAGATCATGTGCTTATAAGATAAAGAAATATCTTCATTAGTATGAGATCTTTTGGGTAAAGTCCAAAAATAAAATCTTGAAGGCTTAGGTCCAAAGTGAACACTATCATATTATTATGGAGATATATGATTCTTATAGGCATTAACAGTGCGCACCCGACGACTATAAGTTCATCGTGGCCAATTGGCTGCCCCTCGCTCTGCCGAAGGCATCAGGGAGAGGCAGCGTCGTCTTCAACTCTTCCATCTCCGACATCATCGCCCACGAGCACCTCTCCATCTACGACATCAACGAAGGTTTCCAAAATTAACTTGAAAACAGAAGATTTTTCAGATTTTCTTTTAGCCTATCACCGTGTGTCCTTTTACTGATGGTGATCAGTCAGGATAATGGTTGGACTCTTGAGAAGAGTGCTAAAAAAATTCGATTAAATGGATTAAATTGATCGAATAGATAGGAATTGAAAGTTCCATTATAATTATTCGAAATTTTATTATTATAATTTTTTTAAATATTATTATTATTTGTTAATTCGGTTCGATTTTATTTTTTTTTAAAATCAATTTATTCCATAAAATCAAATTAGATATTATCAATTGACAATATATATGCTAGTTGATTATACTATATCATTAATTTATAAAATTATAATTTTATATATTAGTCGACTAACACTATAATATCAATCGATTGACACTGTAGTACCAGTTGATTGATTTAAAAAAAAATCATTTTTGTTTGATTTTTTGATTGAATTTAATCTATTCTTTGATTTTTGTTAAAAATTTCATGGGGCCAATTAAATAAAACATCAATTCCAATTTAATTGATTTGATCCATTCAAAATTAAATGGATATTATTTAAAAAAATATAGAATCATCACATTAATGATCCTTTCAATTGTCTCTATCAAAGAGAGAGATAAATTGGACAGGTACTAATGTACGCTATCTCAATGGATTCGGCATCCCAAAGGATCCCAATTTCTATTTAAAAAAAAAATCCATAAATATATCATAGTTAGAGATCGACATAGAGATTCTTAAAAATATATATGGATACTTTACTATTGCACCATAGTCTAAGATTAAAGAGATATTATCTAAGATATTACGGTGGAAGCACAATATTCATAGCGATAGAGATGCTTAGCTACTATATAACTTGAAATTTAGAGAAAAAATCATCTTCACATAGAATTTGAGTTGGTGAAATTATGTCAAAGCCTTTTATAAAATTTACTAGAAAAAAGGTATGAATTATATCATTGAGCACTTTTCAGTAAAAACTTTTCAACAAATTAATTCATTTCAACTAATTATCAAGACTCCAAAAAAACAGTCGATATAATCTCAACGCGAATTTGTTTTTCAACTAAAAAAACAACTACTTTTTTTTTTGTTTTTTAAAAAAATGTATTTTCTACCTTTTTCTCCCTAAGAAATGCACCTTCTTCAATTAGTAATAATATAATTTAGTCAAATTGAAATGTGCCACGTAGGATATATTCCTTAGATATTTTATTGTCGACGTCAGAAACGAGTGAATTGCGAATGAGGCTATAAAAGGGGGGAGAACGTACGGGATATGTCGAAGCCTTCGTCATCGTCTTCCCGGGAAGCGGACAGATCGGTTCCCATTCTGTGGATTCTTCGCGCCGTGCAGCCGTGATTTCTCATACAAATCTTGTTCTGGTGAGATCCTGGTCTTCTTCTTACATTTGCGTCCTCGTTTTGCCCCTTTGCTTTTCCTAGCCTGCTGGTTCTTTGTTCAGATCTCCGTGAGTTCTCGATCTTTTCCACGGTGAGCCTTTTATGTGGGTGGCGGATCTTCTAAGTGCTGGAAGTGTGAAGGCTTAGGATTGTTGTTTCTTTTGTTAGGATAGATTCGCCTTGGCTAGGTTGTGCTCTTCTTATTTCTTTGGTGATTAGGGTTTGGGGCTTGATAGGGTGCATGAAATTTTATCAAACGTTCACTACGGAAGAATTATTATGGGGTTTAGTTTTCTTGCACTGTCAATTTCTTGATTGAGAGTATATTTAATGGTTAATTAACTTGTCCTAGAATTAATTGTTTTTTCTGTATCTATCCAAATCCTTTAAATGCTTCCCAACTGTCTGAAACGCAACAATTGTATCTCACCATCTTTAAAACATGATATTCCTGTTATCCTTGGTGGTATATAAGATCAACGGGTGCTTCCAACACAGCAAACTACACCTATCCTAACATATGGATGCTATTGTTCATCCCTAACACTAAAGCGTACGTTTGACAATAACAGCTATTTGTTAGGCGAGAAGTGTTTGTCGGTTTGCTGGCAATATCTACTATTCATGAATGTCACAAAGGATGTCATAATGCTGGTAGGATAACATTGAAGTGTTTTAGAAAGTTCAACTAAACATTGGAAGCAAGAAAAAGGTTTGGATAGATATGAAAAAAAGTTTAGGATAAATTAATTAACTAATTATTTTTTATTTATATAAGAGAATAATCTTACCTCTTGTAATTCAGGTTTATCCCTTGACATAATAGGGTGTGAGTTCATGCTTTACTTCGAAATCATAATCCTGAGTCAGTGCACACCAATTTAACCTCCAATGCCTCAATGGTTTTACCTGCCAATGGACACTTGCCTTACCTTTTATGTTATCTCTGGAATATCCTCTACTTTCAATGTCATGGGTTTGCTCTCCAATTCAAAACAGGTTTGGCTTGTCTTTTGGTCTTCATACCTTCCATCTTATTTACAGGGTTAAAGAAATTATATACCATGAAAGCACTCATTCTTGTCGGAGGATTTGGCACCCGCCTCCGACCTTTGACTCTTAGTTTCCCAAAGCCACTCGTTGATTTTGCTAACAAACCAATGATCCTTCATCAGGTATGATTTTATGACTCTACTACATTACTACATATATTAATGAGGATATTGAGTGTTGAATCTACTGATGATGCCTAATCATGTTAGAATTTGTTAACATCAATGTAACTAACTTTGGTCTGGTAGGAGACCACATCGTATGGTCATCGACTCGGTTCAGTGGGGTAGATATAATGATGTGAGTCACAACTAATTAGTTGACAACCTTTTCGATATGGTTGACTCACCTCACGTATAGTCGTCACCAACTTAGTATCGTCAATCGTTGAATCACTCATTTGGGACGTCGACAAAGTGTCTCAGGTAAATGGTAAGGTTGAGGTAAGAGTTGAACCATGTTTGTTTAAGATGATATTGTCCCACAACAGGTACTTATAGGTTGTTAGCAATGTCATTCAACATACAATGATCTTCAACTTAAAATAGGAGTACTTCAAATTTTGAACCTTGGTGAACTCTTCAAGCTTTGAAACAATTTAGAGAGGAGAGGAGGAAGAGTAAAACTCAAAAGGATTAGTTGATCTCAGGTTTGGATTAGTTGAGCAAGAGGAGAGGAGATTAATTTATAGGTATATTTATACGGCAAGAGATTTTTCCCAAGGGGTGAAAGGCCACAAAAAAAGGTGTGTGATCTTTTAAGAATAACCCTTGCTATTTTTGGAAGCACATAACCGTGCGGTATTATTTTGTGTATGAGGGCATGACAGAAATCCATGTCTAAGCAGCAGCCAATGTGGCAGAAGGTGATTCATTTTTTTATTTTTTTTTGTCATCCATCCGCATGTATATGTGACTTTCAATTGTGTAATGACTGAAAATATTGTTTGTTGTTCGTTCTCAAACACACTAGCGTGCTCATTTGGCTGTTCACATAAACATTGTTCATTGTTTTGCCCCACATGGGCTTTAACGCAGTGTTGTGTCTTATCATTGGACAACTTTCAACCATTTACTTCTCATTTCTGTGGTCATTATTTGCCATGATCCATAGCTATTATGGGGATGCACGATGAGTACGTTGTGCAGATGGCTATAGATTTAAATAAATTTATTTAGATTAATTAATTCACAATTAAATCTAATTTTCAACTTGTCGATCCCATTTTCTTAACCAATTAAGCATCTCTTATTAGTCCTATGAAATTTAACACCTGCGTATGCTTGATTTTGCATTCGTGCATTTGCATCCATGGATCATGCTTTGAACATTCATGCTTTCATTTGATCAACTTGGACCAATCCTTTGTCACTCAAATACTCAAATAATGTTCGAATACTCAAATAGTGATGGACATTAATTTTTCGTCCACTCAAGGAATTAATTTACGATGATTTACTTGCCAAATAGTCCCTCTGTTTTCCTATTTAGCCAATTGGTTATGAAAATGAATTTCGTACTAACCAATTGTTCTAACTTAATGTTTTTTCTAATGCACTAGTGAAGTAACTGGATATTTTATGGCAGGTTGATTATAAGTTGATCCGCTGCTTGGATCTTTACTAGGAAATTTCATTTATTTCTCAAGATTTAATTTTTGATTTTTTGCTTGTTCCGTTTAATATTGTCCTATTAACAGTACTGTTGCTAAATCTTTATATATATTTTTTTATTGGTTTACTTGAAAACTAGCTTTACCATTTTATTCCCTTGTTTAAAAAAATGATCCTTCTATTTTAGACTCAGTAGCATTCTTGTGAATCTTGCCTGAAAAGCTTCAATGGTCTGGAGTAATTCTCTGTGATCTTAGGATTATGGAGTAACTCTTTGTCTATTTTTAACTTGGATTGTTATAACTCTTTCAGTTATCAATTATGATCTTCCTAAATTAGTTTTATCGCATTTATGAACTATCTTGCGGGTTTGCTGATCGCCTATTCGCATGACTTAGGATTTTATCCCCGAATTGTAGAACTAATCATGAGGAACTATAGTAATTAAGGGCATTCGTGAAGATCGATCCACTAAAGTTCACGCGACATGTTCCCATTGCGAACAAAATCATCTTTACACGAATGCCCCAAAAGCGATTAGGACCTCTTGAGGATTTCATAACTTATCCTAGAACATAATAGTTTAACTAATCTCGGGTTTTATGAGCAGTAAGTAGTAAGTCTTGAATTGGAATCAATGGCTTGCTGCGTGTGTGTGCATCCATGGCATTTGATTGAGTTTCTATCTCAAATATCTTTTCAGATCGAAGCTTTGAAGGATGTTGGAGTTACCGAAGTGATTTTGGCCATCAATTATCAGCCAGATGTACGAGATACGATGTATCCGACTTTGTGCATTGTCGTATACTCGTACTCAAATAGAACTTCTCATCATTATAGGGTCTGAAATCCTTCATCCTTGCCTCTTTTATAGGTCATGATCAATTTTCTAAAGGACTTTGAGGATAAGCTTGGAATTAAAATCATCTGCTCGCAAGAGAGTGAACCTCTTGGAACAGCTGGTCCCCTGGCTTTAGCCAGAGACAATCTAATAGATGGTTCAGGCGAACCCTTCTTTGTCCTAAACAGTGACGTTATAAGTGAATACCACTTTGCCGAGCTGATTCAGTTTCACAAATCACATGGCGGAGAGGCAACGATTATGGTGACCAAGGTATACAGTAAAGAAATCTCTAGTCACTGCATGGTTCTTTTGCCATATCCCTGCTACTCGACCTTTCTTTGCTTAATAGGTTGATGAACCATCCAAATATGGTGTCGTGGTCATGGAGGAAGAGAGCGGAAGGGTCGATAGGTTCGTGGAGAAGCCAAAAATTTTTGTCGGAAACAAGATCAATGCTGGGATTTACTTGCTGAATCCATCCGTCTTGGATCGTATTCAGCTTAGGCCAACCTCCATCGAGAAGGAAGTTTTCCCAAAAATTGCAACAGAGAAACAGCTCTATTCCATGGTCCTGCCAGGTTTCTGGATGGACATCGGCCAGCCAAAGGACTACATCACAGGGCTCAGGCTCTACCTGGACTCATTGCGGAAGAAAGCACTGACGAAGTTAGCTGCAGGCCCTCATATCGTCGGCAATGTTCTGATCCACGACAATGCTGTGGTAGGAGAGGGATGCCTCGTCGGGCCAGACGTCGCCATTGGTTCTGCATGCGTGATCGAGGCAGGAGTAAGGTTGTCGAGGTGCACGGTGATGCAAGGTGCCCGCATCAAGAAGCATGCCTGCGTCTCCAGCAGCATTGTCGGTTGGCACTCGACGGTGGGGCAGTGGGCACGGATCGATAACATGACCATCCTCGGCGAGGACGTGCATGTTTCTGATGAGGTATACAGCAATGGCGGGGTTATTCTTCCACACAAGGAGATCAAGTCGAGCATCTTGAACCCTGAGATAGTGATGTGAGAAGCCCTGTGTCTCAAATTCTCAAGTGCAATACTTGTCCTCCTCTTTTTTTTTTTTTTTTTTCTCTGTCAGTTTTCAGTAATTTGGTTGTCGATGCATGTTTAGCTACTTCTTCGTCGCTGAGTAGTTCTCATAAAATTGTGTTATCGAATGTTGGGTTCGCTTGAAGAGAGAAAAATAGAAAGGAAATGAAATAGTTTGCGAAGGAATAAATTATGTTGTTTCTATCTTCGATTCGTTTATGGGTTATTTAACATCATCACCTTCGAATTTCAAAATTGTCACAATGAAACTTAAAATTCTAGACTCTTATCCCTTCGATCTAGTCATGATTATTTAACGCTCTTATAACTCCAATGGCAAGTCATTAAAATGTAAACAACTGTTACATAAAAATATAATTCTATCTTTTGTTGCGATATCGTTCGACGATGAATTTAAAATAAAAATCTATTTGGACGGTTCTAGAGTATAGGAGTTTGTTCGATGGACGGAGTATGATTTCAATGTTGGACCGTTATTCAGGGATGACGTGACTATAAAGTCCGAATTGAACTGTAAAAAAGTTACGAATACTTTTCTGATTTACCTTTTATGACCGATAGGAGTCATTTGGGCTCTGTCTTTATCCGACTTAGTTGTTGGCGAGGTGTTCGGAAGGTCCATGGGGCAAGACTGATCATCTAGTGTTAATAAAAAAAATAAAATAAATGTAAAAAAATTAAGGGTATCTCAGTAAAACAAAAAAGGACCTTGAGTAACAATCTTGGTGGTAAATTTGTAAATGCTATAAAATTGAGGGGCGCACGGTACTAATTTAAATGGTCACATTCATAAAATAAATTGGATAAAAATCAACAGAATGCCCTTATCGTTTTTCTTTTAGAAAAAATAATACTCTCATATATTTTTCATTGTAAAAATACTTTTGTTTGAGCTGGTTGAAATTATTTCACATAAATCATTGTTATATTAAAATACTTTTTATCAGTTTAATTAAAATTATCTAAACTTAATTAAGAACATTTTAACTTTTACAAAATCTAGTTAAGATAATTAGCAATTAAGCTATAGCTACTATAATTAATTTAAATTGATTTTGATCTCGTTAAAATAATTTTTTAAAATAAAATTTAAATAAGTTTAATTAAATTGATAAAGAATATTTTTGATATAATAATATTTTATATATAATAATTTTGATTAAGTTAAGTTAATTTATTTTAATACTTTATACGGCGCAGCTATTATAACAATAGCGGTGATAAAGATATTTGTAGATGGAAATCATGTTTTTTTTTACTCAACACCGTGTATCTTGATTAATTTTGTCGGTGCACCCATGTATTTCTAATCCTAAATATTTTTTAAATTAAATATGCTCCATCGACTATCAAAATAAATAAAAATAATAATTGTGATTCGATAACTAAGTTCGATGAAGTGATCGTGTTATCCTTATAAGGTAGATCTTATGTCGAAAATATATTTTATTCGAAAAGATAAACTTCCGATTCATATCCGATTGAAGATCGTCTCCTTAACTTTTTTTATAATTCAAAATCAAATTTATCTCAATAAAAAATCAAATCATATTAATTTATGATATATCATCTATTTTACCATTGTACATTAGTTTCAGAGTAAAATTTTGTCGGGACACTCATGTATTTCTAACCGACGCTAAATAATTTTTAGGTTAAATATGTTTCATTGGCTATCAAAATAAATCAAAAAAATGATTGTGATTCAGAAGTTAAGTCCGAAGACATGATTGTATTGTCCTTATAAAGTAGATCCAATGTCTAAAATATATTTTATCTGAAAAAATAAATTTCCAATCTATATCTGACTAAAGCACGTCTTCTTACATTTTTTTTATAATTCAAAATCAAATTTATCTTAATAAAAAATCATATCATATTAATTTAGGGATATCATCTATTTTACCATTGCACCGTGGCTTCGGAACAAAATAATATTTTTTTTTATTTTTTTTATTGGCATTAGGTATTCGAACGTTCGATCCGATTAATCTTTGAGAGTGATCAGCCTTGCCCTATCAACTTTTGGGATGTTTCACCGATAATTGAGTTGGATAAGATCGAAGTCAAATGACATTCACCGACTACTAAGGATAAATCATACTCATAATTTTTTAATGGTTCAACGGTCTAACATCGAAATCATACTCCATTCATTCGATAAACTTTTTTTCAGCTCCAGAGTCACTTGAATAATTTTTTTTTAAAATTCATCATCGAATAATATCACACAATCAAATTGTATTTTTCTAAAAAAAAAAAAAATTCCGTGCAAAATCAAGCCTTCAGCGGTCGGCCCGCTAATCGTCAACGGTTTTGACCCGTGACCGGACCGCCTATTAGGCGGTCCGGTTTTATAAAAAACCGAACCAGAAAAAAATGAACCGGCGATTAAGAAAAAAAAAATTAACGACCACGATTTCGTGGCCGTTGATGATCAACATCCACGATTTCGTGGCCGTTGTGCAACGGCCGACCCGCCGGGTCGGCAGTTGGAATTTTTTTTCCTATAAATACACCTCCATTCCCTTTCATTTTTTCACAAATCATAATTTCTCTTCTCTAATTCTCATTCCCTCATTTGCTTTCAAGTCTCAACTCTCAAGTCATATTTTTACAAATGTCTGGAGCCGGATCAAGTCGTAAGGGTGCGTAGGTGCGAGAAAGGAAAGAACATAATGCCACCACCGCCCAAGTTCGAGTTCGAGCAAGACGGCGATTCACCTCAATCTGATATCGGCGCCGACTATGATCTTGATATTTCCGGTGATGAATTTCAAATACGTCATCATCATCAAAGTCAAGAAAGTAGGAGCAATACATCCAGTACGATGGCGGGTTCTACGGCTACAAGACCAACTCGAGTGTCTCGCCCCGCATCCGATATCTTCACCAAACATTTCGAAAAAGTAACGCTCCCTTCCGGTGATATGCAAGCAAAATGCAAATATTGTTCGAAATGTTACAAATTTCAACAAGGAGGAGGTTACAGAACCCTTACTCGACATGTGGAGAGAAATCATCCGGTGGAAATTGGTATTGATCGTTCTTAAACTCAAATTCATTCTCTTCTCAATCGGGTCAGTAACGAATCTAAACTCTTTAAATTTGACGGAACTAGATTTAGAGAAGAAACTGTTAAATTTTATGCAATTGAACAACTTTCTTTTAGTTTTAGTGATAAATTATCTTTTGAAAATTGACTTTCTACAAGTGCAAATCCTTCTATTAAACGTATCCCAAGAAATACTCTAAAACGTACACTTTTAAAATTAGTCTTAGAACAATAACAAGATTTGATTAAAGAATTTTCTAATTTAAGCGAAAGTTTCTTTATGTTCCGATATTTGGAGTGATCATTGGCAAAGTTGTTCATATATGGGTATTACTTGTCATTGGATTGATAATAATTGGGACATTCAAAAAAGATTGCTAGCATATAGATGTTTTAACGAAACACACACGGCACAAAATATTTCACAACTTATTTTTATTATTTTAGAAGAATATGGTCTAACTTCTAAAGTTTTTTTAATTTCTTTTGATAATGCCAGTGCAAATACTTCTAGTATTAGTGAACTTATTAATATATGTAAACCATCAATAGGTGGAAGATTTTTTCATATTAGGTGTACATGTCACATTTTAAATTTGTGTGTTCAAGATGGACTTAAAAATTTAGGATCACATATTCAACCAATTAGGAGTGCAATTCATTATTTATGGACACATCCTCAAGTTATGAAAGAATGGAGAAAATTTTGTAAAATAAATGGTATGAAGCCTAAACGGTTTATGCGTGGCGTTCGATTCGTTGGAATTCTACTTATAAATTGTTGTTATCTACTTTTGAATACAAAGATTTATTATGTATGTTTTTTCATCAACATGTTCAATCACGTGATATTTATTTGTTTTCAAATCAATGGAATATATGCACTAGTATTTGTGAAATTTTAAAAGTTTTTAGTGATGCTAATGACCAATTATCAAGTATTTATTATCCAACTTCACATTTAGTTTTAACACATTGTTGTAATATTACATATATTTTTAATGAACATATTCAATCAAATGATACTTATTTATCTCAATGTATTTATGTAATGAAAGAAAAATAGAAAAAATATTTCTTAAACATTCCTGAAATATTTTTATGTGCTTTTGTTTTAGATCATAGACTTAAATTAGATGGTTTGTTAGCATTATATTATGAATCTTTAAATCCTATTACCGAAACTGCTCCTAATATTCTTTTGATTTTGTTTAATATTAAAACTCATTTACATGATATTTATAATGAATATAACATTAAATATGGTGAACAAACTATTGGACATGAAATACATCAATCTACTACAACTAGTATTATTACTTCTAAACTCACTAAAGCACAATTGTTATTAAGCAATCTGACTAAAGCGTCACGAGGATCCTCGAGTTCCAATCGGGAACTTGAGAATTATTCGATCATTTCTTTTGATTTTAGTGATGCGGATGAAGAAAGGCGATATTCTAAAATGGTGGTCGCATGAACTCAAATATTTCCAATCTTATCTATAATGAAAAGAAATTCTAGCTTGTCAGGTTTCAGCCAGTTGCGGTGGAACAAGCTTTTAATATCGGAAGAAATACATTGGGCGAGAGCGTTACAGCTTAAGTAGAAAAATTTGGAGCGCGATGTTTACTCGATGATTGGTGGTATGCAAGTCAGACCCAACGTATTAAAAGTGACGAAGAAGACCAAGGCGAAGCGAAGGAACATCAGGAACTCTGACTGACGGGAGGAAATCTAGAATCTGAAATATATTTGATTTTTTTATTGTAATAGATTTTTTTATTTAAGTCCAAGATGTAATATATTTTGTATTGAGATAATGAAATATTTGATAGAGTTTTTATAAATTTAATTGTGCAATTTATTTTTTTTTAATTATTTACATCATTTTTTATTTTTTTATTTATTTAACTAAGACGACGATTAATCGGATCGGATCCGAACCCGGACCCGGATCCGGACCGGATCGGACCCGGACATGACCCGGACTCGACCCGGACCCGGACCCGGACCGAAACCGGTGGTTCCACAAACTCGGACCGTAACCGACCACGAGCGGGCCAGTTAAGGATCTACTTTTACTTTTAGTAAAAAGAACGTTCTCTTGATTTTTACTCCAATAAATAAATAAATAATCAAGCCTTTCTCTCTCTTTCTCTTATCGTCACTCTCCTCCCCCGAGATTCAAGATCCGATGCGGCTACAGAGCACAGAGCCCTGACGCTTGCTTGCCTCAGACCTCAGTTCATGGCTGGAAGCATCACTTCGCCGCTTCTATTCCAGCCCGATGCGCGCCTCCTGTCGGCGGCACAGTCCCGCCAGCATAGCTCTGTCCAATCGTGCCGCCTCCGCCGCCTCCCCGCCGCTACTGTAGCAGCTCCTCCCCTCCGGGTACGCCTCTCTTTCCAGTCCCCTAACCCCTATATTATCTAACCCCGATCCGCCCTCCCCAAGGTACCGATCCGCCGGCGACTAGCGGGCCGCTCGGCCGCCATCCCCGACACGGCGATGGGAGGGAAGACCGTCTCCGATGATAGAATGCTGGTTGGTTCCTTGGCTCGTATTCTTACTCCTTATTGTTTGTTTCTCTGATTTGTGTTTGGGCGTAGGTCTTCGTTCCTCCGCATCCATTGATCAAACACTGGGTCTCTGTTCTCAGGAACGAGCAGACGCCTTGCGCAATCTTTAGTGCGTATCTCTGGACACTACTTAGTATTCTGTTAACTCTCTTAACTTGGAGACGAGATAGCGTGTGTTGGAAACGCTTCTCGGTAATCTTGGGTTTGTTGCCTCGGTTTTTTCAGTTACCTAATGATCATCCAATCTCCCTTTAATCTACATGGTATTTTGTACTAATAAAGACACGACACTCTTCATATCATGGTTATTGACGCTCGTATAGTCTAAAGTTGAAAATTGTACTTCTGTTATCCAAACTTATTGAAGATCTATAACCTGTACTTATTTTTCAGTTCTATGAAGCATATTACACACAATCTTAATTCGTAGGTTTTATTTAACAAAAGTCAGTAAACAGATACAATATCTGCAGCTTGTATACTTGAAACATGGTCAATGTAATAGCTGCTAATTGCATCTGGTTAAATGCTATTTACCCAGGGAGTGCCATGGCTGAACTGGGGAGGTTACTTATATATGAGGCAACGAGAGACTGGTTGGTAAGCTATAATATTTTCAGCTACTTGTTCTGTAGCTGTTGGTAATCATTTATGGTCAATCTATAGTCTAGCTGGAATTATTTTCATGTACTGAGATACTATCAAAACCCCAGTTATCATCTAGATGTGGGTATCAATCTATATTTTTTTAAGAGCACAAGGCATTTTATCTGAAATCTTTGAACTGACTACATATAGATTACCATCATCTCAAAAAAATTACGAGGCTGGCCTTCTGTTTTTGTTATTATATAAATCTAATAGTTTTTTTCAGGCTAAATAGGTATCGATTCTGTTCCCTCAAACCTTGTGGTTGCTCCAAGTGCTTCATCTCCATTTCCATTTTGATACTTTTGTTCTTTTACTGGTTAAAGCATCATTTCTAAAACTTTGTTTCAGCTAAATAGGTGTTGATTCGTTTCCCTCTAACCTATGATCGCACCAAGTGCTTCATCTCCATTTCCATTTTGATACTTTTGTTCTTTTACTGGTTAAAGCATCATTTCTAAAACTTTGTTTCAGCTAAATAGGTGTTGATTCGTTTCCCTCTAACCTATGATCGCACCAAGTGCTTCATCTCCATTTCCATTTTGATACTTTTGTTCTTTTACTGGTTAAAGCATCATTTCTAAAAAATTGCTTCAGCTAAATAGGTATTGATACAGCTATTCTTTTTCTTTCCTTGAATCTTATGGTTGCAGCAAGTGCTTCATCTCCGTTTCCATCCCAGTGTTGTTGTCCATTATGGTTCAAAGTACTATTTCTTGAGCCATATATTAATGTTTATGTCCGTAAAGACTCAATCTCTAACATGCATTTGATATAGTGCACTTCAGATCCATTTCCATATTAATTTTGTGCTCCATTTATGGTTCAAGGTACCATTTCTTGAGCCATATATTGAGGTTTATGCCTGTAAATACTCAATCTATGACACGCATTTAATATTGTGGAGTGATACTACTATAATCTTGTTTGTAAGCTTTTGTAGGTAGTTTGTGGTGTCCAAAAAAGTGCCTTTGGAATCCGTTCCAATAAAATAAATGATGTCATGGATATTCATATATGTTAAGAATGCTTATTTCTATCTTTTGTATTAGGAGAAAGGAAGGAATAAATCTCACCTTAGTTAGTGATGAGTGCTGAATTTGATCCCAAGGTGGTCTTTTGTATAAAACACTCAAAACATATGATTAGAATATTTTGTCCACTGGTATATTGTTAATTTTTTCAGGAAAAAAAGGCCTTCCCTGTGCAAAATGGCTCTACTACTTTTAGGCTTGGGAAAGATCAATGTACTCATACATACCTTTTTCATAGCAAAAAAGAATAATTTTAAATTATCCCTGATTGCCTTGGGTATGATTGAGAAACCTTGCCGTTGTGCCTTGGCTAGGAAAATTGGCATTTGAAGTTTTCTTCCTTTGACACTGAATGCATGACAACAAAACCACTGTAGCAGAATCATAATTTCACCTATGTTGTTGGCTTTCAATGCCCTTGTAATAGTTAATACTTTAAAAACTAATTCAGCATTCCATATTCTATACTTGGTAAAATGATGATTGTCTGTCAAAATGTAATGCGATATGCAAACTTTAATTAGTCTTTTTTCCTCCAGCCTACAGTCAGTGGGGAGATAGACTCTCCAATGGGTGCAGCTGCAGTTGAATTTATCGACCCACGTGAACCTGTGGCGGTCTGGATATTGTTATATAGCTTACTTGATTTGAAGCATGATAAGATTGTCTAATATCTTTTATTTAATCTTTGTTCCTTGTCTCATAACCTGTGTATTTCTATATAATAAATACACATTCATTGTCTATCAGATTGTCCCTATTTTGAGAGCTGGTCTTGCATTGTCAGAGCATGCCTCAACAGTTCTGCCAGCAACAATAACATACCACCTTGGTGAGGAGAGAACTTATTGATGTAAATGTTTATGGAGCCTCTGTTTCCTTACACTATGCATTCTATTACCTTTCTAACTGCAGAAACTTATTTGAGAATCAATTGATATTTTCAGATATTAGCAAAAGGAAAAAAAGAAAACTTTGGTTTTTTTGAAGTCAGCTACTGGGTTGTCATTACTAAGCATTCTGTGGCAATTTTGATTTTTTGAATATTCATATAAAGTGCTAAAAGTAATTCTAAAATTTGACGGGTTTATATGTATGCATATATCTTTATTTTGATTTTGTATTATGATCTGTCTGGAATAACACCACTGTTTTTGCTATCTGTATTATGACCTATTTGTTTCTGAAATTAAGGTATGCGGAGGGATGAGACCACTCTAGAACCTTCAACATATCTGAACAAGTAAGAGCCACTGTCTTGTGTCGTGCCGATGAAACATCCATTTTCATTTATCTATTTTTCCTGCTATTCTTCCCGCTTTATATAATCTCTTTGTGTCTTTATAGATTTCACTCTTTTTTAAGATTTGTTTGTGGTTGTCCATTGCTTCTTGCACGCACGGTCCTTTTAATTTCTTTAGTCTCCAACAATGATGGTGACAGGGTTAAACTCTTTACATCAACTCTCAAGTATTCTCCTGATTCAAGGAAACTTTATGTGGCAATTTGGAACTTGAAATTCAATTGTGTTTGCAAGCTATAGCCATTTAATACTTTTAACTTTTAAGCATCCATTTTTAGTGTTTGCATCCCCTTATGAGCATGCTATGCGAAAATCTGTCTTAATACTCTCGAGTATCCTTGATGTAAGCATATGGTTCCTTTGTTAACCTTTCCAATAAGCAGAAATGTACTTGCTTGTGTTTTTGTTGGTATAGAATTGTGGAACTTTTCACATTACAAAATCAGAAGGCCATTGTGTGGCTAATATCATGTAGTTCAGATGGATATGTCATGACAGCCTAAAGAACTAAAATTTCGTGGCAATGAAACTCTTCCATTGTGTTTTTTTTTTTTTTTTTTTTGGCAGCTTGCCTAATCAGTTTCCAGAGGGGTCACGCATACTTGTCTTGGATCCTATGCTTGCAACTGGTATGACTCCTTTTCAAAGTGTATTAGTTTTTTCTGGTCTCGATGTTATTCATGTAACATTTATCTCCTAACGACATAGTGTTACTCTTTGTGTCGTGACTTCTCTATAGAAAAATTGAATTTTTTTTTAAATTCTTTCTGTGTAACAAACATTGTTCAAATTAGGAACCCATTGGACCACTAGTACATCTAACTATTCTACTTTATAATTGGTTTCCATTGGACTGGAAATTAAATCTAAGGGTGTGTTTGATACGGTGGAACAGAATAAAATTAAATTAAATTAAAATGGAACGATGATTCATTCTATTCATTTGTTTGGCTGCAATTAATTAATGGAATTCTATAAAATAGAATTATTCATTTTATATTTAACACCTCTAGTTCAATTTTTTTTTATCATTCTCTCCCCTCTCTCAAGTCTCTCATCCAAGTAATGAGGCCCTTTTTTTAACAGACTGCCAGTGGCCATTTTCTGTTGTATTTGAAGTATTTCAAATGTAAATGAGCCTCTGTGCCATTTATAATGTAACTACTCTGTGATACAGGCGGTACTATAGTCGCAGCTATTGACTTGTTAAAAGACCGTGGAGTCGACAACAAGCAAATGAAAATAGTTGAGTGCACAATCCTCTCATCTTTTCAGCGCCATATTTTATCTCAGTTACACTTAATTTCCACTTACACTTGTCAGATATCCGCAGTTGCTGCACCTCCTGCTCTGCAAAAACTCAGCAAGAAATTTCCTGGGTAACAAAACTCAGGAACTGAACAAAACATTTCTTTGCCGGTTGGTGATTCACTGACTGATACTGCTATTTTTTTCCCTTCTTCTTCTTCTTCTTCTTCCAGGCTCCACGTGTATTCAGGAATGCTAGATCCTATTGTAAATGAAAAAGGGTATGCCTCCGATCCTCGTCGACCCCATTAAATTCGTCCATGAGGTCAACTGTTTGACAGATAATCGCTTCGAATTGCCAGGTTCATAGTCCCAGGCTTAGGGGATGCTGGTGACCGTAGCTTCGGTACCTAGACCAACTTTTGCATGTCACGGTTCCTCTTGATCCTTTCTAGATTTCGTCACACTATTACCTGAGATTTATGAAGGTAAATCTTTTTGAAGGCTTGGAAGAAGAGATTTTTGTTGTAAGAGAATGATCAACGCGAGTCGTATTCAGAAAGTTCATTCGGTATTTCGGTGAATTAGTCTATTTTTTACATTGTAAACATTGCAAACTTTACAGCCCATGAACACGAAAAGAGGCTTGCCAGGGCTAGAATTAATTAGAGCTCTCGCTCATTGGCACATCACAAATATTTTCATTTTAATAAAAAAAACTTGTAAAAATGATATTAAATCTCTCGTGTCCATTTTCTTCAAAAGTGGAATTTAAAAATTTTTATTAAAAAATCTGTATTTTTTTGCTTTTTGGCTAACATTGTTCATGACAGTGTACAACTCGAATTGTGTCCCAGGTCTCCTGGTCTTGTATACATTTCATTGCTAGATGTTGGAAAAATTAGGAATTAAAAGTAAAAGAATAGAATACGAATATAAAAAGAGACAAAAATAAAAACTGCTATTAATTAAATTTGAACACTTGGGGGTAAAGTCACAAAAATAATTTTTTTATGATTTATTTTTTTCGTATTGCTGTTGAAATCAATTGATGAAGATATTAAAACAAACGCATCATTTTTTTACTACAATTTATTTATTGTGAGTCATATCACATTCCTTTGTAAACTAATTATCAAGGACTTGAATCTTGAACTATTCTTTTAGAATAAGGAGATGAAAAAATAAATTTAAAATCTGAAAAAATAAACACTTAAAATTGACTTTTTTTTTTACATGTTTAGATTTACTAGCTAGATATCAATAATATAATAAATACTTTTAATTTTTAAATAATTATATTATATTTTTCAAAAAATTTACTTACAATGCGCCTTTAAAATTCATGTGATATATATATAAGAAGGGTGTCATTTATGACTGTCTTATATCTTTAGAAGGGAAGTAAATCAGAAATTTATATTGGAAAATATATGAAAAAAGAATATCTCCGTTGAGAATCAAATCTTAGATTTTTACGATTCACTTCCATGCATTTAAACCAAGTCCGGATTGGCCTCGTAGTTGTATTATAGTATTTATAGCGGTAAGTTCTACCAGATAATTTAAATTTGATCAAAATTATTATACACAAAGATTATTATATTACAATATTGATTGAAATTATTTAAATTTAATTAAAATTATTTTAATTTGGTCAAATCCATTTAATATAATTGTAACACCTATAATATTATAATAAATATGATTACTATAATTATACAGGTATGATCATAATTATTACAATAATATTTAATCAATTTTGACCAAATTAAAATGATTTTAATTGAATTTGAGTAATTTTGATAAATCAATAAAAATTATTTTGATAGGGTAATATTTTGTATATAATAATTTTGATAAGTTAAATTAAAAAATAAATAAATAACTTTGTCGTATTACAACAGAAACATCTATTACTTTAACAACAATTAAAGATTTTTGAACTTCCATCCTTGGGATCTACAAGATATTTCTTTTTGATGGCAAACATAAGAAGTTAATTACCACATAAAAATCTTTTATATTATTTATTATTCACTTGCCATAATTATCTAAGGTTAGAAAATAAAATTTCTTAAAACACCCAAAAGGGTGAAATATATATCTAATTGTCTCCTTGATTTGGAGGATTTAGATTGCCACCAGGAATTACACAAACAGTTGTCTTTGTTATGCATCTGAAACTAGATATATTTGAAAAAGAAACAATAACAACTGTTGTTTTTTCATTATATTTACGGGGAATTTAATTATAGTTGAATAAATTGCTTAGAAATTGTTTGTATTAAACCAGGAGCAAAAGGAATTAGTTTGTTGTTAATTTCTTGTATCAAGCTTATAGGAAGAAGATCAACTGCAATACCTGGTAAGGGAAAACGTAGAGGACCTTGTTTTTTTTTGGTTGTGTATTGTTATCTGTCGAGACGTGGATGGTAAAGTGTCCCGATGGCGAGAATGACAATGACTGACAACTCGGACGAAAGGGAATGACGCGGAGGGAGAGTGGTGACAGTCGAAACGTCGTCTCGGCTGTAGGCCGAGTTGAATGGCGAGTCTTGCAAGACAGAAAGCGGTTAGGAGCGCCGAGAGAGATCTCGGCAAGGCCCCTCCGATGCTCAAGGCAGAAAATTAGTAGGAAGGTGGAGAAGGAAATGGAAAAGTTGAGTCGAGAATGCGCGAACCTCTTTTCTTCTCCTCTGGGAAGGCTATATATAGAAAGGAAATCTTCTACCACATAGTACAGTCAGTATGGACAGTATGACTTCATGATGTATTTACGTCTACTCCGAGAAATAATAGGGGTCATTACCCTCATAAATGTTGTCGGCGGGTGGACCATCATTAATGCTCACGCGTGGTTGATGGGAGACAATTCCTCATTAATGAAGTAGACATTTCTCTGAAAATCAATATGGACATCTGTTTCTTGGTCGGAGAGAAATATTGACAAGGACTGTTGGGTGGACTCCCTGAACAAGAAATATCCGCCACGTCCTCTGACTAAATAAGATAAATCATGCGTTGAGAAGTCATACATCTGAGATAAATGTGTCTTTGTCGAGATATGAGATGATGACCGAGTCGAGACGCGGGGCGTCTGAAATAAGATATAGTCGAGCCGAGACGCGGAGCGTCTGGAATAAGATATGGTCGAGCCGAGACGCGGAGCGTCTGGAATAAGATATGACGTGGTACTGATGGTTATATGTCTAGCCATATGCCTAGTCATAAGTTAGTTTTTTCCAGTATCATGTATGATGCACAGAAAGCCAAATAGTAACCAGATTTTTATTGAGATGGTGTGTTTGTTTCTCTTAAGATACATGCATATTGAATCATTTGTATATCCAAACTTTTGTAAAGGAAATATTCTCAAGAGTCTAACTTCTCTAAAATGGAGGCTTTGTTCAATTGAAATCTCTTTTGAACCTGATAGTCATATAATTGACTTGGTAATCCTAATAGTTGATTAAACTTGCAGGACTCTTCTGGCATTTTTTGGGACAATGATAGTTTAGCAGCCCTTTTAGCATTGGAACTAATTAAAATCTGATCTTCTTATTCTGCTAAGTGATGTTGAAGGTCTATATAGTGGTCCTCCTAGTGAACCTAATTCACAACTAATACACACACTTATGTGAAAGAGAGGCATGATGCTGAGATAACTTTTGGAGACAAATCCAGGGTTGGAAGAGGTGGCATGATGCTGTGTTTTTCTAAATGTCCTTGAAATTTACTGCTTCTATCATATTCCTGGCTGATTGAGTTGACTTCTGCAAATAGTATTGCTTTCCAAATTCGAAGAATGTACTGTTTGTTTTGTGAAATCGTATGTATATCTGTTTATGTTTTCCATTGAACATTTTTAGGACAGAATAAAAATGATCAAGATCTCTGCTCTGTAGCTTAACTGGTTATACTGGAACTTTATGACGATTATAAAATAGACTAGGCCTCATGATGATAGGCAGCAAAAATTCTTGTATTGTAATACTAGATTGGGCGTTTGTTCTTGAAGAAGGTAGGTGCAGAAGTCTACTGTAACTTTGAATGTGACTATTAAGTAGATGATATAAAAAGTATCAGTTTCACTGCTCATATTGATGATATTGTAGCAAGATCCTCCGAAATCCTGCCATTGTAGTTACAATGATTTTCCTCAAGGTCTATATTTATTGAATATTGCAAATCATGACTTTAATTTTTAGAAGTTCTAAATTTTGTAAAATAGATCCTCTTGTTTAGGAGGTTAAGTTATTTAAGACAATTTTCAAATTAGTGATTGTATTGTTAGAATAATTTTGTCAGAATTAAATTGAAATTTTGTTCTTTTGCAGAATTTATTTGCTGGTTTGATTTGGTCATTTTGGCTGTAAGATGATTTCTTTCATAGACTATTAATTTGTTTCCAATTTCGTCTGGGTAAGAGTTTTCAAAGGGACTTTAATTTTCCCATGTTAATTGTCTTTACATGATTAAATTTTCTCAATGTGGTGTTCATTTTTCTGTGCATTAAGAGGTATCAGATCCCTGTGTGGGTTTTGATTCGTTTCTTTGTTGCATCAATTTGATATCAGAGCTTTGTGACAATTTTGTTCTCTTCCATGCTACATCAATCTGGAATTAAAGCTCTGTGTGAGTTTTGATCCACTTCCATACTGCATCATCAATATTTTGAGTTTTGGAACACAAAGGACATTAATCTTGAAGCAATAGGTTTTTGATTAGGGTGTTTGTACGCTTTTGGTTGTCCCTACGGAGATAACGTGGTGGTTAAGATACGACGAAGTTTACGGATAAGATCAAAATCAATTTCGGAGAAGGTTTAAAGTCATTTTCTGAATTCAGATGATTCCCATGTGTCTTGACTACCACATTAAAGTTTATAGGATCCTCCGTAATTTATCTCTCTTATAATGATCGTGAGATAGATCAGTAAAAATGTTAGATTAACGAATTTCAAACTTTTACGATCCGTACACTTCTTTACTTGGTGGAAATTTTGGTTCCATGTGGCAGCCATGTTTTTTTTTACCCATACTGCTTCAGCTCCTTATGGAATGTACACACAAGGGCAATGCTTGATTTCAGATGTATGCTTTTCTAAGGCCAAGAACATCGATTTCTCTTATTTGACTCCCCTAAACTTGGTGGCCGATCGATGACCGATAGTCGGGCGACGATCGATCGGAGATCGACGGTCGATTGACGATCGATCAGCAATCGTCAATTGGTAGGTAGCCAACAATCGCCATCTGTCGAAGGCACGATGACCATGGTTATCGGAGGCCAGCGATGAGCAACTGAGTACCGATGATGACAGCGACAATCACAAGGAATCAACTAAAATTTTGATTACATTCAGACGAAATTATAAAGATATTTTTGTCATTCTATAATAATATAAATTACAATCCTTATATCAAATAATGAAAATCAAATAAAAAAATATAATCATTTTTATAATCAAATATTACACATCGATCGCTAACTAAATATAGTAATATAATATATATTATATTACATTACAAACTTGATTACATTATTGCTAACTAAATATAATAATATAATATATATTATATTACATTAATTACTAATTTGATTACATTATTCCGTATCAAATACGGTGGTTTGGGTTTATCAAATTAATGAGTCATTTTCCTCATTTGGGCCAGGTTGAGACGTGGTAGCAGGACATAGATCTGGCTTTGGTGAGATGCTTCACTCGGAAAGGGCTGCCCATGATAGATATATCCACCATTCATCACAAGCTGCCAAACAAAAATTTTGGGCCTTCTTGAGGATGCCAACCTTCAATTGGGAACCTTGTTTAGTCTCAAATTGAATTTCTGTTCTAATTAAGGTCTTTATACTTATGCCATTGAGTTTGGTCATGCATTGTGGGTTAGCACTTCAAGCCTATCAAGTTAATAAAACAATTCTCTTATTTGATTTGATTGTGAGAAAATTTGTTTCTGTTTTTTTTTTTAGGAAAACCCAGACAATAGCCTCCTTATATGTCAATGATACAAATATGTTAATTATCGGGTAATATGTTCAAAAAAAATGTCACAGAGTGGATGTGTTACTTGCTGAATATATAACAATCTAAGACCTAGTCGTCTCCTCCTCATGACCAACAGTTCCAGGTCATGTATGAAGAAGGATGACCATGTTATATAGAAAAGATGAAGACTTCTCTAATTGCCATTATGCAGTAATATGCCCGACTTTGCTAGTTTGAGAAATTAAATCTGATAAAATTTTCCATTCTAGGGATAGCTGCAGAAGTTCATTCATTCTGTTCTTTTGCTAACTTCGTTTATAAAATTAACTTAATGAAGTTTACTACAATCTAACACAAGAGAGAAATCTAGAGAGTAACTTAATTAAGTTTATTAAGTTAATTATGTAAGTGCTTATAAGATCCCGTATATATCTCCACTATGGTATGATATTGTCCACTTTGGATCTAAGCCCTCATGGTTTTGTTTTTGGGTTTCACCTAAAAGGCCTCATACCAATTGAACCTAGCTCTGATACCAATTGTAAGTGCTTATAAGATCCCGTATATATCTCCACTATGGTATGATATTGTCCACTTTGGATCTAAACCCTCATGGTTTTGTTTTTGGGTTTCACCTAAAAGGCCTCATACCAATTGAACCTAGCTCTGATACCAATTGTAAGTGCTTATAAGATCCCGTATATATCTCCACTATGGTATGATATTGTCCACTTTGAGTCTAAGCCCTCATGATTTTGTTTTTGGGCTTCACCCAAAAGACCTCATACCGATTGAGATATCTTTTGATCTTATAAGCATATGATCTTTTCCATGTTTTGCCAATGTGAAACTTTGATTGTATTCTTCATATTCCAACAAATTAACTTAATGAAGTTAATGCTCAAGGAGATATACTTCAAGCAGTGTACATCATGACAAGGACCAAAAGAGAAATTTAGGAATTTCTAGTCCCCTGTTATATCATCTTTTTATCCATTTTTTTTTAGCCTTTAGGATTGTCCCAATTGATAAGTATAAAGGGATAACTCTTAAATGTATAGGGATCAATTCTCGAAAATTCATCGTGCGTTGAGCTATCGACCGACCTTTTTCTTTATATTTATCATCTGAGACCTTAATTAGGGACCATTAATATGATAATTTTATATTTTTTAACAGTTTGCTCTTCTGATTTGACCATGATAGTCTAGAGAGTGTAACAGTATAATATCTTTCAGTTTACTTTTAACTTCATTTGGTTTTCTCCCTAGAACTTATCATCAGATGCCCGCCTACAAGAAGACTTTGATGGACATTGCCAATGCATTAGAGGCAAATGAGAAATTAATTAGAACTGAGAATGAGGTTGATGTTGCTGTTGCACAACAAGCTGGATATTAGAAATCATGGTTCGTCATAACGGATGCAGAACGTTTGGAACGGGTATTTCGGAACTGAAACGTCTTATGTCATTTTAAATTTCCAGTTTAGAATATTCCACGATGAAGACATTGACTGAAGGAGAAGACGAATTGACGAAGACTACGAAAGAAAGAAAGTGACGACGTTATGACCGTTCCGAAATGAAATCAGAGATGTTTCGAAATGAGAATGGAGAAATCTGCGACGATTACCGTGACTGTTCCGACGAACCCGATTAGAAACTGTTGATCTGTAAGTTAGACATTGAAGGCAGACAAGGCAAGAGATTGCATATATTTGTTATTTCTCTTCTGGCATGAGTATATTTCTAACTAACTGTCTTGTTCCATTTTATGGTAGATATATCTTGCCTTGCAAATTCAATTCGTGCACTTGCAGATACGGAGAACCCAATTTTCCGGGTTTTGGAAAGAACTGAGGTCAGAATTCTTGCCTATAAATTTACACAATTTCCTCCTGATCATTTTCTCGGCTGTTGGTATAACTCTAAGGGTGCGTTTGATTGAGGATTTTTATTGATAATCTTGTTAAATTATTAACAAAAATCTTGTTTAGGGTTTAAGTCATGAATAATTATCTGGTAATTGTTTAATTATAAACAAAAACTTTTTTAGAGGGATTGAAAAACCTTGGATTTTGTTGATTCCCGGAATTAAGGGATTTTTTTTTCCAATATTACCTCTTGTAATATATTAAATGTCAATTTGTCAAGACTCAATTGATTTGCGATTGTGGCGGCGGTGGCGGTCAGCCGCCGTCGTCGATCCGCTCCGCTGTTTCCTGCCGCACACCGATCGTCGCCGATCGCGCCGCCGCTGCGTCGCCGCCGTCGCCGCGCTCGCCGCTCCGCCGCCGTGCCCATCGTCGCCGCCGTCGCCCTCCGCCGCCATCACGCCGCTGCGCTTGCCGTCGCCGGCCGGTCGACCGATCTTCGTTGCCGCCGCCGATCAGCAGGTCGACCGTCGTCGCCGTCGGCCAGTCACCGTCGTCGCCGGCCTACCGACTACTGTCGTCATTATTAATATTTCCGTCGTCGTCGAATTGATTGAGCAAAATACAAAGGATAATTTAGTAAAATGTTAAACTAAGTTATATATTAAAACCTCCAACCAAACAATATTTTTATCGAAGATTATATTTTATTCCAAGATTATATTTTTATTTTTTGATAATCACATAACCAAAATTATATATGATTACTTGAACCAAACGCACCTTAACTATAATATTTCAAGAACTTCAATTACAATTTTGGTTTTCTGCATGGATATTAATGCTTTCATATTTTATTTGAAAAACTCCAAATCTAATGTATGATATAAGTCTCCACGAGGATGACACGATAGTAAGACAGGAGTTGCTTGTATAATAGGCAGGGTTTGATTTCGGATGAGGGATCTAAAATCCCTTCTGATTTCAGATGAACTCCTCCTTGCTTTGTTACTGTGTCAAAGGATTTTATTCCTTTATGATTTATCTCTTTTTCATCAGTGCTCTAAAACGAATGACAGAGACTGCTAATTGAACAGATTACAACTTTACAGATATTGATCTTAGAAAAGACAGCTTGCCCATTAATTAGGTGTTCTTCTCATTGTTTTCGAGTCGAGGTTTGATGTTATTAATTAGTTTAACAATGCCATTGCTCATGGAGTATATACTAAATTAATCTTTTATTTTTATTTACAGAAAAATTTAATTTTCTGGAACTAATTTTGAGTAAAAGATATATATATATATATATGTGGATGAAAGATGTCGACGGACTTTCAGTTAACTGTCTTGACTGGCCGTTGGATATGACCCGACACCTTACATGACTTGCCAACTCCACACGAGAGTGGGTAAGGTTGACTAATGTCCCTGCAGTCCAAATCGTCTGCATTCAAAATGGGATTTTGTTTTAAAAAAAAATACATTTAAAAAAAAAATATTAAATCGGTACCTTACTTTATTTTTCAATTTTTTAAAAATAACTTTGTTATGTAAAAAAAAAATGAAACCGTGTTAATATCCCTCCTATTATTATTATAAAATTCTATATTTGAAAAAAAATAAATTGAAAAATACTCACGTAGATATAGTCTTTAGCTTCTATGATTTATTATTTTTTTAAAAAAAATTTATAAATTCATCACAGTTGAAAACCGAACTATAAATATCTCACAGTCAAACTGAATTTCCTACTATTATATTGTAGTCTCGGGGATTAACTTTGCTATGTTTTAAAAAAAAAATAAAATCGTCATATTAACGACTTTCTCCCGTTGCTCCTATCAATAGAAAAGGAGGTAAATCGAACAAGTACAAATGAAACTATTTCAGCGTACCAACATCTCAAGGGATCGACTTTCATTTGAGAAAAATTTCATAAATACATCGTAATTAAAGATTGACTCCGGGTATTTGAATTTCAATATGAACACCTCTTCCGCTGCATTATAATTTGGGATTAATTTTGTTATTTTAAAAAATATAGAACCGTCACATTAATAAATGTCTCCTCAACATTGCCCCTATGTATAAGAGGGATAAATCAGGAGGTCAAGTGATTAGTATAGAAATGTAAAGTCATCGATGACCTGACTATCAATTTCAGGAATCGTCTCCTTACCCTTTCGAACCTTAATATGACTGTGCTAATTATTTGAGATAGTCTTGGGGGCTAACTTTGTTAGCTTCAAAAGATATGATATACAATCGCTTCGCTCAAAATTATTTACGTAATAATTTAGTATTTTTAGTTAAATTATTTTATATCACAGTTAATTAAATAATAATAATAAAACAGCGAATTTAATTGGATAGAGTGTTTTTTATTAAATTAAAAAATAATTTGTATTTTACGCATTAATAACTCTGACCAAAACGATATTTTTAAGATGAAAAAAAAATAGGATAAAAAAATAATGGATCTCATTTTAATATATATATATTTTTAAAATTTAGATGTTCACATTTTTTATAAATAATTTTATCCTATTGAATTAGAGCAGTGGGCCCGTTGTCGTTGTCAGGACCGGAGGGTAAGACACAATCCCCTAACCAGAAACTACTTACGTATACGTTTACATTTACCCAATTCCATATCTCGCCTGCAATTGGTTCCGATCCGACCTCAGCTTATTTATCCGATCACAAGGAACACGACGTTCTATCGTATCTTGCCTGCAATTCTCGCAGCTTTGCTGGCGTCCCTTCGTTCTGCGCCTTGTTCGCGGTCTCACCCTTTCCATCTCCCGGGCGGCGATCAGGCGGGAGGTAATTTTTTTCTTCCCCTTCTTCCTTCTCAATCTGCGCCATTTTCTCACCTTTTCCTAGTTCCTCCGTGTGCTTTCGAGGTTGAATCTGTAAGAGAATGTATTTGTCTTTTGAATCCCTAATTTGTTTAATTGCTTTGCGATTGGAAGATACTATCGATTTTACGTGCTTAATATATGTTAGGGTAGATAAATTTTGTAACTTTGCTTCTTGATGCTGATTTTTTTGTGGAAATGCACCGGCTATTTGGGGGGCGCGTTCCGGAAGCAAACGAGGGAAGGTTTAGGAACAGTTATTAGGATCTGGAGATATCAGTCTTTCTTTTTTCTCATGCGAAAGTAGAGAAAAATAATACTTTGTGTTAATTTGGTTATGCCAAAATGTGGTTGGGATATTTTTGTGAGAAGTCCCGATGTATTCCGAGATGGAAAGATATACAATCGAAAAGAAAAAAAATAGTGAATGGAGAGTGTAGTGGGTAATAGATTTCTTTCAACTTACAAGTCGTTTATAAGGAAGGTAACGGATAGAAAGATAGAAATCAAAACGAGGTCACAGGAGCCTCATTATTGTCTACGTGTTTTATTTATTTATTTTTCTTTTTGGAAAACGATTTGAGTGACCAAGTGCTCACTCAGGATAGGCATTATATAGACGTGAAGTTACAGGCATAATCTGATCTCTTTCAGGTGAAAGACAACAACAAAAAACTACCATGTCCATGAACTAAACTGCTATAAATTGAAAACCTCAATGCAGTGGAACAGTAATAAAGAAGGTTCTCTCGTTGAATTAGGAGGACCTATATGCAAGGGTTATTGTGTATAGGTATACCTAAACTCGCATGGAGTTCTGATGATAACTTATCTATTCACATAAGTATTATTGTTCGAATAATGCCTTTTGAACTATGTTCATTCCTGTTGAACATGTGCATCATGTTACTTAAGCTTATAAGTTGTTTGTGTTTTTTGCATGGTTCTTTAAATGTTGATAAAATGCTATTTTTATACTACACTTGTATTATGTTTTTTATGTATTGATTAGCTATTGTAACTTGGTTTTGACATGTAAATCTAGTCTAGAATTTGATAGTTGAATTATATTTCCTGTGGATGTGGATTATCAATGGATGTTATATTACAAATGAGGCATTTAGCCCATTAGGAGGATGATAGACCGTTTATTTAGGTTAACTTCAGCATGACCATGCTTAGCTAGTAGATGAGAGTGATGCGCTCGACGCAGCATGCTTGAGCTATATTTGGTAGTCATGCACATGTTGGAGCTTACATGAGCATCATTCTCCATCACACCCATTGAATAGGTCTAAACATGCTCCTTGATTGATAACTAGTTTGCATTATTTGTGTGGTTTTGCAGTTATGCTGTTCTACTTTTCCTTTTTGTAGTTAGTGGTTGTTTAATTTTGTCATTCATTGCATGATACATGTTTATCTTATCATCATTCACCATTTTGCTAACCTATTTCTCTGTTTGAGGACCACAAGTGGATGCTAAATTAGGGTTGGGTGGGTTAAATTTTGACTATTGCTAAGTGGAAACTCAAAGGATGCTTCACAACGTACTTTATGAAGTTTAAGCCTTACATTTTACCATCATTATTTATTTCTTACCTTTGTAGCTGCAGTTCTTTTCTTGTTATGTCAGTTCTTCGTGTCACTTTTATTTGCTAGTAGATTATTTGTGTTAGTAGAGTAAGAACTTGTATTTAATTGTTTGTCATTGGTACATATGTCCTAAGTAATGTAAGTAGTTTGGATAAATGTGCAAGTTGGGTCTTTCTTGTAAATTCTTATTGTGAAAGATTCTAAAAATAATATATTGAAAACCCGTATATGATATTCTATTTTGAAGTGCTTGCTTTACTAAGTAGGGTATTGGAATAACTTCTTGTGCAGCCATCATGGGTGCCATACTATGCCTATGGCTGTGGGAACCTACCTACTTGGAGCGTGATGGATTCTCAGTTAGTAGATAAACTTTGTATCCTCTGCATTAAATATAAATTTTACATTTAAAAAAATATTTCATAGCTAAGGGTTGACACAAGAAGAGAGCCTTGGCACAACGGTAAGGTTGTTGCCTTGTGACCAAGAGGTCACGGGTTCAAATCCTGGAAACAGTCTCTTGCAAAAAAGCAAGGTAAGGCTGCGTACAATGGATTTCTTCTCCGGTACCCCGTGTGGCGGGAGCTTCGTGCACCGGGTTGTAGTTTTTTTTTTAAGGGTTGACACAATGCTTTTCTAACTGGATTTAGATCTGCAAAATTAACTTTACTAGTGAGGTGATACCTGGCCTTGACCTCTAGATTTTACTTTAAATCACAGACTGTTGTCAATCATCTATACATACAAAAAATATAATTATGAAAAGATCAGAATTCAAAACTTAGACCGCAGTGCTCATTGATTTATTCTTTACTTGTACCAATTCTTTCAAAACTTAGATTATTCTTTGCTTATACCAATTCTCTCAAAACTGAGCTGAATGTATTCTAGATATTGCAATAGCATACTCCAGTCCCCAAGGTAACTAGACTCCAGATCTATTCTTTAGTCTGTATAGTATCTAGAATGTTCCAGTATTCAGAATTAGAAAAACATTTTGGATTTAAACTGAACAACTCAAGTGATGCAATTGCGTGGAGGTGCAATTCATTCCTTTTTATTAAATTTCTCTCTTAGAACACCATAAACAGAAGGCGAGGTGAGTTCTGGATCGTGTAAATAAGCTGAAGATAAGCCTAAAAGATAAGATTTTGCAGTGGTTGTTTCATTGTGATAGATCTCAAGCTGATGATATTTTCATCTTAGTTGTCAAAGTTGGTGTCTGTCATAAAGTTGCTGTGGATAAATGTTGCTAATGTAACCTGTAAATCTGGCAACTGGGTATGGACAATTTTACACGTCAAGATGAACATGGAAGATTAATAGGTTTTGGTTAGATTAGAAGCAATGTAAAATTTTGCCTGAGAACATGCCTAGAATGGCTGATTTTCTAGTCTGGAAAGCTTTCCTGCATTATATTATGAATCTTTAAATGGTTGCAACATTCTGCAATATCTAAAATCTCCTTCTCATTGTTCATTCTTGCCCGTGTAGATTTTTTCCAGTCTTCAATTAGTGTGTGTTTTGGTACATCAATGAGATGGGCGTAACATTTTCCTTTCCCATCAACAAACCTTTTCAAGCAATTTTCTTTCTGTGCAAAATTTCTACTTCTGTAGAATTGTTTATTTCTCTTGTCTTACTGCAGTAAGCATTGGGCTTTTAGTTGGCAGAGTGCTATTCTTCTTTTCTTGGTTGCTTCATCACAAGATAAAAGTTGCTGACATGGCCAACTGCAAATGATATGTATATATATGTTTTGATGGAGCAGAAGCAACATATTGCAATTTTCACAACAGCAAGTCTACCATGGATGACAGGAACTGCCGTCAACCCCTTGTTTCGTGCGGCTTACCTGGCTAAGGATTGCAATTGGGAGGTTACCCTTGTAATTCCTTGGTTATCATTGAAAGAACAAGTTTTAGTATATCCAAATAAAATTATCTTTAATTCACCTGTGGAGCATGAAGCTTATGTTCGTTCGTGGCTCAAGGAGAAGGCCGAAATTGTCTCAGAATTTAAAATTATTTTCTATCCTGGAAAGGTGACCTACCATAAGCTAATCATGGTTCTACCTTCTTTAAATATACTCCTTTTAAGTTTGCATCTTTGTCATCATGTGTAATTTTCTGGAGGTTGACATAAAGACTAAAAGATTTGTTATTTGATCTTGTGCCAAATGTTGATAAGACTTACTTTAACTAGGCTTGAGATTCTACTTACAGTCTTGTGCCAAATGTTGATAAGACTTACTTGAACTAGGCTTCAGATTCTACTTACAGATATAACTTTTTGTCTCCCTTTTAGTTGTTTTGAAGAACTTTGTTAATTTCACATAAATTGCAGTTCTCCAAAGAGAAAAGGAGCATTCTTCCTGTTGGGGACATCACTGAGACTATTCCTGATGAATTGGCAGAGATTGCTATACTTGAGGAACCAGAACATCTTACATGGTACCATCATGGTCGACAATGGAAAACTAAATTCCGAAGTGTGATAGGTGTCATTCATACTAATTATTTGGAATATGTTAAGAGAGAGAAAAATGGGCAGATACAGGCATTTCTCTTGAAATATGTCAACAGTTGGGTTACACAAATCTACTGCCACAAGGTTAGTGTCTTGAATCTCTGTTGAAGCTTATTCTTTCACCAAAACAGAATCAGTATGTTGCAAATTTTAAGCATTTTCTTTTTCAATTATGTTGTTGGTTTATTATTAAATTTTCCTTCTGACCAGCTGAAAGAAATGAGTCCCGTCACTAGCAAAATGGTATTCTTGGATAATGTTTACATATGATATCCGTTGCTTTTTTCTTAGAGTTTAAAATATCATTCCATGCTGGTTGCTGTGGGCAAAATTTTTCATTCCATCCATTGGCTAACAGACAAAAACCTTCGAAACCCCTAGTACAGTAAGTTGATCCTTCATCATGATTTTGTTCACAACTGTGAGTTCCTTTCACGAGTTCATTTGCAACACAAGTTTATCTACAACCATGAGCTTTGTTTGTGAGTTCATTCACGACCATGAGCTTTATCCATGATCGTGAGCTATGTCCATGAGTTGGTCCATAACTGCAAGTTCATCAATGACCATACCTCTTTCTCCATGAGTTAATCCGCAACCACAAGCTCTTTGTTTGTGAGTTTGGTTTTCACCAAGCTTTCCTCTTCTTCTTGTCTTCTTTCTCAATATGCTAGTCCTCTTCTCTTATTTTTTCTCTCTCTCTTCATGTTCCTTGTTTGAGCAACTCATACCATTTGGTGGCATGAGCTGAAACAACACAATATTGTTTCATTCTGATCAGGGATCAAAACGACAGAACAGATCAATACTTTAAATCTTGCATTTTCTACCCTGATATGACTAATAAATTGGAGATTATAGGCATTAAATGACTGTGAATTGGTTTACTAAATAGATATTGGAAACCTAGTTTTTTTGTCTATATATTTCAGTTCACAACGATTCACCAAATTTGGTCTCAGATCTTAAAATATGCTCTTGATTTCAAGAGTTATTACTTGGAATCAAGAATGTAAGACATTACTGATGTCGATGAACTTGCGTGCCAAACTAAGTTATCGTCCGTCACATCATCAAGTATTTCCTGCTATTTATTCAAACACTGAAATGGGTCATTTAGTGTCTCTTATGACAAAAGCATGTAAATAGATTTTTTATTTTTTTTTTCTTTTTTTTGTAATGAAAAATTTGCACAGTGGTTGATTTTATCAAGGTGAGTTAGTGAGTTAGTACTACAAAATGTCCCCTGCTGAGTTACAAAATAAATTTGGTTTTAGGAAAACAAAGAGAAGAGAAAATATAACTTCACATGATCTGTCCATCTTTCAAATCCTACTGTTTGCCTTCTCTCAGTTTATATATTTTCGAAAAGGGGAAGAACTATTCCTTGTTATTTCTAGATAGAATAACACAATCCTTTTTCCTATTAGTTGCATAACCTTGTTAATAATGCACAGATGGGCCAAAAAGACAGGTTTAGAAAATTGCCCCATGGACACCTTAGTAAATTGCATTGTTTAATGACAAATAATCTTCATACATTATGTAAATTATATCCCAAGAGGCCTACTTAAGGTGTCATCAATGTACTCATTTCAAGTAAATTAATCAATGATTTTTTTTGAGTTAAGGTATCAAGGAGTTCTTTAAAGTCAAATGATTAAGGAATCTTCTAGAGTCAAGTCAACAAGGGAATTATCTAAGGTTAAGTCATTATGAAGTATGATGCAATCTTATGGTGAATTTGGGTGAAGGTCCTCCAGCGTTAAATTTTATGGTGCAATTAAAGGTTCATCAAA
The DNA here is from genome assembly GCA_025175895.1 of Wurfbainia villosa. NCBI lineage: Eukaryota > Viridiplantae > Streptophyta > Magnoliopsida > Zingiberales > Zingiberaceae > Wurfbainia > Wurfbainia villosa. Next base: position 7,065,118 of record CM045997.1, read on the forward strand.
TTTAGGTAAAGTATGGGGTTTAAAGGCTATATTTAAATTTGGTTCTATCTTTAGACATTTACCTTCATCAAGTTGACTTTGTGTACATTGGAATTGTAATATTTTTTTTTATCATGCAATGAGTTAATTTTGATAGTTTTTTGTACTTAAGGGTATGCTCAACTGGCTTTCAGTATTAATAATGGAAGTTGATTGCCGTCTTTTTAAATTTTAGCCTATATCTACTATATATCTTTCTCTAAGTTTATATTTCATTTTGGGCCATTATTCAATAGGTCTCATATGAAGCGAGCCTCATTGACATGAACATATGGCCAATATTTCATAATTGATCTAATAAGTTTAAATTTGACAAAAAGTACTTGTTTGACAAAAGTCAAATCACTGAAGTCAAAATAGATCTATATCAATTAACCAATCAAGAAATAATAACGATTTATAAAAAAAAATATGGAACCTCCACATTAGTAGCCCCTCCACTGCTGCCCCTACTGTAGAGGGGGATAAATCAAGACTTCAGTTGGCAAGCGCAAAGAAGAGGGGTCGTCGATAACCCAAGATCATTAATTCCTCGGGAATTGACTCCTGCCTACTACAGACAAACCCCTTTACACTTGCCAATTGGGTTAGCCCTGGGGGCTAAATAATAACGATTTATGCTTCCATTAAAAGTATAGATCTCTTCCCTGATATATTTAGGTTTACATTGATTGTCACTTTTATTGGCACAATTTATTTTTTCTCTAGACATAGGGTGAAGGGGAATTTTGGCACAACAGTAAAGTTGTTGTCGTGTAACCTTGTGGTCATGAATTTGAGTCGCGGATATAACCTATTGCAATACAGAATAAGGCTGTGTATAATAGATCAAATGTGATTTGATCCTTTTCTAAAATCCCACATTAGCAGGAAGTTCATGTATCAGGCTGCCTTTTGTTTATAGGAGACATAGGGTAATGTGACTATCGATGAGAATCTCTATGATTCATGGAGTTGTATGCACATGAAGGGTTATGTTTCTCAAAGTTATTTGAATGGTCCCATCCTAGTTCTCATGAATCTAAAATTGTATATTATAATTTTAGAGCATTTATAACTAATATTTATATATTTCATTTCTCTCACACTGATGGTCGCTTCGCTCAGCATGTCAATCTAAAATTTTTAGTAAGTAATGATTTTTATAAAGTGAGAGCATGATACACTAGGGTACAATACAAACTATATGATGATTGTTTTTTGTAGATGATAGCTAAACTGGACAAAAACTAAAGCATGAAATCTAAACTATCGCCTAAACAAGCAAAAGTTTTCTTTTTTAAAAAAAATAGAGTTAGCAAATTTACAGAATAATGCAATTGCAAACCCAATCTAATATAAAAATTGCCACAAGGTTTGAATCTAAATGCCTTTTTCTTGTAGTCTTATTAGGCTTGTATTGAAGTTTGATTTGTTGTACAAGATTTAATTTGTTAATTGTCTGATACTAGATCAGGAAAATCATGTTAGATCCAGACTCTGTCTCAAATCCAAAAGGCCCCAACACTATTTTCTCTCTTTTAAATAATTAGGCTTAATCAAAATGGATACCTGTTTAGATCCAATCTCTTCAATCTGTGTGAGGCTATTTCATGGGAGGGCAGCCACCATGACGACCACGGGTTGCAACGCATGTCCGTTGAGAGAGGTAAGTGTGAGATCAAGTGGCTTGAGGAACAGATAGGCCGGAGATGAAGCAGATCAAGCTGTCTTCATTGGGAACACAACAGGAGCGACAAAAGCTGAAGTCACTGTGCTTTCGATGGTGGTGGTGCACACAAGACAAGGTAGAAGGGTCACTCATATCACAGAGAGGAAGAGTGGTTCATATGACTACTTTCTTTGGCGATAGGAGGTGGTGCGACAACATGACAGGACGAAGGATAAAGACTGACAAGCTTATTTATAAGAACGGAAGTGGAGCGTGCATGGGTCTTGAGGGACTGGTGGCATGCAAGCAGCTTGAGGAGGTTGGCAAGGGATCCTGTGCAGATGTTGATCTCTTCAGGGTTGATTGAAAGAGTGACATTGTTGCATAATGGCAATTGTGAGGTAGTGGAGGATTGTTGGCCATTGTCTCTCATGGCATCCCATGGCAACCTCCTAGAGGTGATGGTGTCAATGGACCACATGGGAACAAGAATGATAAGAGAGAAAATGAGGAAAATAACCCTACACTATATCATTCTATCATCTTGTGATCCCACAAACCTGACTGAGCATCGGTACATTTTCCAAAAGAAGCACGGATTTTTTAGTTGTTAAATTCTCTCATCGCTGTGAGGTTAACAGCCAGTGCACTGTTATTTATAGTTTCAAACTAAAACCCAAAGTTATCTACTTGCAAAATGTGCTTGTATCACCCACCTCATTTGCTTCTGCAGATTGTGAGATTATCAGGTGCCACCCAAGATCTCCCAAGGTCGATCATCTGTAATGTCCATGGTGTAAACCCCAAATTCCTCGAGGTAGGGAAAACAAAGCATGAGCTAAAACAGAGAGGTCAGATAGCATTTCCGAAAGGTGCATACTTCATTGGAAAGATGGTTTGGAGTAAAGGCTATACAGAACTTCTCGAGCTACTCTCGAAACACCAAGTCCAACTTTCTGACTTTCAAATAGACTTGTATGGGAATGGAGAAGACTTCAATGAAATTCAAGATTCCTTCGGTAAATTGACCCTGGATATGAGAATTTATCCCGGTCGTGATCATGTCGATTCTATATTTCATGAGTAAGTTAATAACTGAATTTGCCTCTGCATCGCATCTTCCTCATTCTCGTTATTGTTGATATCTCAAAATATTCTTCTATCGCTTTTCAGCTACAAGGTGTTCATCAATCCGAGCACTACAGACGTGGTTTGTACAACAACAGCAGAGGCCCTCGCAATGGGGAAGACTGTTATTTGTGCCGACCACCCTTCAAATGAATTCTTTAAGCAGTTTCCAAATTGCTACACGTACAATACTGGCAAGGAGTTTGTGAAATTAACACTTAAAGCTCTCGCCGAAGAACCTGCACCGATCACCGACAATCTTCTACACGAGCTATCCTGGGAGGCAGCCACAGAAAGATTTATAGAGGCTGCTGAGCTAAAGGAGGTCATTCAGGAGAAAACACTTTCCTCGCCGGAGCCTTCCATGGCCAAGTCCGATGACTGGAAGAAGGGCGTTGAGGTAGCATCTGCATACCTACACAATACAATATCTGGAATTGAGGCTGCACGCTATGCCTTCGGTGCGATTCCAAACACCCTACAACCTGATGAACAACAATGTGAGGAGCTTGGTTTGCCTTTCGAACATAAGCTGTTCTTCGGACATTAATCCTGCTGCTCCCGATACTGACCTGTCAAAATGAATTCAATTCAGTCAGAATATAGTTTTGTTCTCGCATTCAGATTGTTTCATCAACAATCTTAGATTGTCGGAAGAGTTCTGCCTTTCATGTTTGGCTCTGTGGATTATGCACGATTCAGATGCCATGAGCAAGGCAAAAGATCAAAGAGTGGAACAATGGAATTTTCTGAATTTTTTGAGGTGTTTAGCCACTCTGTCCCTAATTGTATGTGTATTGTGCCTATTGTTCGAGAAGAAAAAAAAACTTTGTAATTTATGTATATCATTCGGACTTTATATCTGTCTTGTTGATTTTCATAGAAGAGTCTTAAGAAATAAATTAGATAAATAATAAATATTCCCATCGAATTACTTCTTTTGAACTTCTAAATATAGTTTATTCATACTCCTTCAGATTTATAGTCGCGGTCCTAATTTTAGAATTTGAACTTAGAATTCAAGTGAAATTTGAAAATTAGATCTTATTTTTTATTAGAAAATTTGAAAATTAAATCATTTTTAATGGTAAATTTTTTTTGACCCGAACAAACCTCAATAGTCTTCCCTAAGATCGGCTCTAATATATTCTTTATTTTTACTAAGGGCGTTTTATGTTTTAAAAATATCGTTGTTATTTTAATTATAATAATTTTGATTTAAAATTATTGCACTAGATAAGTTGCGCATTTTGATAACATTAAAATAATTCTTGAGACGTGTTTGTGTAAATTATTGATTAAATTGAATTAATTGATTAATCAAAATTGAAAATTAGATTTGGTTAATTTGCAATTTTATTTATTTATTTTTTAAAAATCAATTTAATTGGTTCAATTCAATTGTTCAATTGAAAAATCTAATAGAAAATTATCAATTAATTGCTCTCAAAATTTTCAAATTAATTAAATTCAATTGTTCAATTGAAAAATTAAATAGAAAATTATCAATTAATTGCTCAACTTAATTTTTTCAGATTTTGTTAAAAAAAAATATCGATCAATCTGATATTGAATTACATAATAAGAAAATTCTTAATAGAATTTAAAATATACTTGTTTAAATTAATTGGTAAATTATTATTATTTATTTATTAACGATGAGTTGGTCAAGATCATTTTCAATGTGGTTGCGTTCGGTAGCGCCAGCGGCGGCGCATACCATACAATTTTGCCGCTCTCCCGGCGTCGTCGCAAGACCTACCTCCAGCGTCGCCGGCCTTCCTCTCTCAAGAAACCATCTCGCTCTCATCGCATCGAAACAAAAAATGAGCGCAGGTATCTCTTGACTCCTACGCGATACTACGATCGCCCTTGGTTCGTGCTTCATCCTCTTGATTCCATGTTTCGCGCTGCAGACTACGAGGAGGCGTTGATTTGCTTGTCCTCCCTCATAACACGCCGCACCCGAGCCGATGGGTCCAATAAGGGCGACAGCTTCGATCTGATGTTCGAATACCTTAAGGTTCCTCCGCCGCCGCCGCTTCCTCTCTCTCTCTCGCTCTCTCTGTAATTAAGTTAGCCTTTCGTGACATATCAGACATGGATTTGTCTAGATTTTGGACCTGGAAACTGCAATTTCCCCTCTCAATGTCATCCATGTTGCTGGTACTAAAGGAAAGGTGGTAACTTTGGTCCGCGGTTGTTATAGACTTGTGCGTTCTTCTTTCTAAATGGAATTTTTATCGTCCTTGATGTTCCATATGGCGATGCAGGGCTCAACCTGCACGTTCACGGAATCTATTATCCGCTCTTGTGGATTCCGAACTGGTCTCTTCACATCTCCTCACCTGATCGATGTCCGGGAGCGGTTCCGTCTTGATGGGTAAGACTGTCGTCTCCGATCGATAGGATGGTTCATGAATTTCTTTATCTCCTTCCTTGTCCCATACAATCCTATTGAAAATTTGATGGTGCAGTCTTTAGTGATGGCAAGTGACTCTTACGGAGCAATCTGCACTTGCAAGAGTTACAGTCCTATTGAGTTCCTATTTTTAGTGACAAATGTGGATATTATGAGAAAGACATTTATATCGGTTTTTTCTTATTTCCATTGTGAGACTTCAGGGTAGAAGTTTCTGAAAAGATGTTCTTGGAGCACTTCTGGTGGTGTTGGAACAGATTGCAGGTATATCCAATTAATTATGGTGCATTAAACTATGCCTGTTTCTACAGGAACCTACCATTTGAATATTGCACTTATATTACTTAATGGATTTTCATTTTGGACGCATTCCTAAACTGTTCTTTTTCATTTATTGGTTATAAGTGTGAATGCCTGCCTTTGTTTAACCCAGATAAAAGCCTGCAATTTCTTGATCCCTTTTTCACACTTGGCCTTGTCATTTTATGGTATATGATTTTTTTTTTCAAACAACAACTTTGCTTCTTTGCATTGCAGGATAAAACTGGTAATGATTTACCAATGCCGAATTATTTTAGATTCCTTGCCCTCCTTGCTTTCAGGATGTTCTCCGCAGAGCAAGTTAAGTTCACATTTCTTTCTAATACTTTTTTTTTATAGATGTCATTTAAACTCCATTTTCAATGCTCGTTGGGTTTATTTCTTGTTGCCTTTTTGCTTCATCAAAGAAAGCAGGCAGTTAATAGCCTTGAGTGAACTAACATATAGCTGGAAATACTCTACAAATTTAATGCATCAGCTTCTTATACAGAAATTTGTCATATAAGAAGAGAGTTTTAAGTTGTGTTATGCCATATGTTTAACAGACCCTATAATTTGTTAAAATATGCTTACTGCATTATATACTTCTTTGTATAGAATTGTTTCTGTCTAGTTTTGCAGATATATGCTGCTTCTTGCTGCTTTGTTCTACTGGACAAACCATTCCTGCTCCCTCAAGCTCAGGCAGATCTAGCCAATAATTTGCTATAATCCTTTAGTTAGCTATGTTTCAAGCTATAAATCCAGGAAAAATAAATGTCTATTTTGGAATGTTATACCTACAGATTATTAAGCTACTAGACATGGATTGAATTAAGTAGTTAACATCAGAACTTAGAACAGGTATTAATTTGACAAAAGGTTGCTCACCTAGAAACCAAGTTCCAAGAAAAACAGGCTTCTCAAGACATTAAGGATGGCGAAAGATGGTTAGTCAGGACTAATCTCCTATTTCCATGTTATTATGACATTTTCTTCCTTGTTATGCAAGAAAAATCTTACATGGACCCTGGCAATGAGCACAAATATTGACCTCGTTAGCAAAATATAATCTATTGTTTGATGGACAAATAAAAAATATAATTACTGTTTTTGTTTTTTCAGTGCTCTCTTTCCTACTGAAAAGCCAGTGCCATCCATTCTTGCAAACTATGACACAGATCTAAATGTGATTGCACAACATTTGTTGCTGCATTGCATTCTTACATTTATTTCTGCATGAAGCAGGTGGATGCTGCTATTATGGAAGTTGGTTTAGGAGGAAAGTTTGATGCAACCAATGTGGTAAGTAGTAAGTACCGAGTTTCTAGGTCTGTTCTTGTTTTCCTGAAATTTTTTAGCCTTCGTATCAATCCATACTTCATGGTAATTCTCAAAAGTCACCATTATTTTCAGGTGCAGGAGCCAATTGTTTGTGGAGTATCATCATTGGGTTATGACCATATGGAAATTCTTGGTTAGTCTCTATCCATCCAAGAATTATAATGCAAATATTTGAAAATATATGAACATAGCCTGTTAATTTTCTAATATACTTATCTTAATTTAGCAAGCACTTGCTATCTTCCTCTTCAACAAGAAACAAGTGCCAGACTACAGAAGGTTTTTATTTGTGCTGGCCTATTGTGACTATATCATAGACTAGGAAACATTGTAGCAGTAATTTGGTCATGAAAATGTGTTTTTAAACCAACTTTAAGATGCATATAAGAATCAGTCTAGCTGAATGCTAACAAAGTAAGGTGCTAATTAACTTAGCTGGAGAAGACATTGGCTATTGATATGCATGATTGAGATCAATTCCTGCCGTGCATCTTGTTCCCTTTTTTTTTCTGAAAATGTCAAGGATTGTTGACTCAATAATATAATTGAAGTAACAACCCGGATACAAGCTTACTGCCGAATGAGAAATGGAGTGTAAGGTCTTTGCAGCACTACAGAAAATGTAGAAGGTTTGTAAGATAACAAAATAAAAGGCTCCAATTTTCAACCAAGACAAGGAAGTATTTGCACACTGACGATCTACAGACTAGCAGCACAGCTTAATGTTCAATCACGAGCAAAAGAAAATTTTAAATCTTGGAGTATTATGGTCATTTGGTTTTAGCCCTCAATGAAAACTGGAGTACATCCTTCTAATGTTGTAGCAACATTCCTTACAAATGGACATTTAGGAAAACGTTATGATCATTTCCTTCTAGACTCTATGTTATTGCAACCTGTTGTACTCTAATCGTTAATGAACACAAACTAATGTTCATCAACTAAAGTGGAGATCGCCTTCTGCAAACACAGAGTCAACACTTTGGAGATTACCTTGACAGGCAAATGTTCAAGAAAGAAGATGCCTAACTGTTCTAGCACCTTCAATCCTAGGGATTAAGGATATGGAGAAGGATTTGCAACATTGAAGATGTTGCCCCATTAAACAAGTCAAGAAATATCTTCATTAAATCTCATTTAACAATCTCAAAAGAGAAGGAATTCATTGAAGCAACTTGGACATTTTAATTTACCCAATCCTGAAATAGCAGAGTGGATTTCCACTACTGACAAAGAAAGTATCAACTCATCAACAGAGTCACTGCTAGAAGGTAAGAGAGAGTCATCTTTTGCTCTGTGAAGGCTTGAAAGATGTCATTTTCGTTCACTGACTTCTTCTCGTCTGCACTTTTCTCCCATTGGAAATAGTCTGTGTTCTCGTTTTATTTCTCAGCCCATCTGACGAAAGCTTGCTATTGCCTATATCTTGCCTTACCCAAATTCAATTCATCAAGTTTCAGAGAAGATTGACAGGCAGAAACCATGGAAGGAGTTCATGGTTGCGAAAAATCTCTCAAATATTTTTAGTTTATTCTGTAAGAAGGCCTCTTAAAACTGACCATCTATCAGCCTTCTACTCCCAGCAGAATTGATGGAGCAGCTTAGGAGCTGATTAATCCTGCTTGTTCGCACTACATCCAAAAACTCTGAACAAAAAATCTAGTTGCTTTTCAAGCAAAACACTCTAGACTGGAGGGAAACAACATGTTTATTAACAAAGAGTAGAGGTGCGTAATCCAACAATTCCACAGGCAGGGCAATAATTGTGCTGACCGAACAAAGAAACTCATCTGATATAATTAGAATATTCTCCCTAACAACCACAGTCAATTAATTCCTAATTTGAAAGCTAAGCACGCAAGAGGGAAATGCAAGTCAACATCCCAATCGATTCTGCCTCTCTTCTTCCTGAGTACTGTAAAATCTCCCTCTATGAACCAAGGGACATCTACTAGATCACCTACATAATGCAATTCTTGGAAGAAATACTTCCAATCAGCATCTTTGGGACAAAAGGTGATATCGCTCACCCCAAGCGCCCCTCAAGGCCGGTCCCATGGCTTGTACGAAGCGATGGTAAATCACGAGGAGTATTTTTGCCCAACCAAGAGCTAACATGGCAGGAGGATAGACAACCCGAAAAGCTTTGCAGTCTCCGGAGATTGATCCTTATCCAATCAGCATCTTTGTATCATAGACTAGGGTGAAGAATAATTCAGAGGATGACCTCACATTATGAAACACTACTTTTAGAGAAAAACACTCCTTACATAAAGCAAAACCCACCTCTTGAAAAATTAACTGGTAGCCAGTCAAAAGGTACCAGCCTTGTGAATTATTTTCTAGAGAAAACCTCAGTAGTTTTGTTTCTTGGAGAAGAATGAGATCATTTGTATTTGCTGATCAAATCCATTACCATCTGATGCTTTGGGATCTTGTTCACACCACGTATATTCTAGGAAAGAAAATTAAGATAGAATGATTTGGTAAGCAAAATACATCCATGAAAACAATTGAAGCAAGTATCAGGAGGTGTAAACCTCAAGACTCTCCATGATAGCCTCAAAGGTCAATGGATCAGCCGAGAGTACCTCAGGCCCTGCATTCTAAGAGAACATGCTCCTTTGAAGAATCAAGCTTCAAGATTGTTATGGACCTAGGGATATAAATGTAAGAATCGCGTAAATATTAGGGACTTGTAATGTTTTACATTGATGAATAATCTACATAGCTGGAGAGGACTACATAGGGCAATCAATGTAATCAATTGCCCATTACAAGGACCATAGGATTATGGCTGTCAGCAGAACTTGGAACAATGACAGAAGGTGCTGCAAACCCTCTAATTTTGCATTGAAAAACAAAACTTAATGCATAATATTCTTACATTCTCACTAAATGCTTGATGTGAGCTATGATTCTTTGATTAGTCTTTTTTAACTTGAAGAGAGGAGTAAGTGAAGACACTAGATAGGTGGGTGAATAAATACAATCTAAAGTCTAAACTTCAGCGATCATATTATTGACTCCTGTACATGCTAGTTTATGTAAGATGTCACATAGGAGAGGTAAAGGATTTCTATGACTTCTGGATACCAAAATTCTAATTCATAGTAACTTAGTATGTGGACAGTATCTTTAATTTGCTTATTATATACTGTGCCATGATCAGGGTATACACTTGAAGAAATTGCTGGAGAGAAAGCTGGAATTTTCAAGGTTTTAGTTTCTATTTTCTTTGACATTTGTATATAGAATTATGTCATGAAAATAATATCCTTTTTTTTTACACTGTAAATTTTACTTGGCACAGAAAAATATACCTGCATTCGTCGCACCCCAGCCTGAAGCAGCATTGCATACACTAGAAGATAAGGCTTCTCATTTAGGTGTAAGCAACCTTCTTATAGAAAAAAATATGGTTACTATAATCTGAATGTCAATTTATATTAATTGGGGCAAATAACTGGCAATTTAATTATTCCGTTGCAGATTCCTCTCCATGTAGTTTCTCCATTAGATCCTGGATTACTGAAAGGTCAACATCTTGGGCTTGCTGGCGAACACCAATTCATAAATGCTGGTCTTGCTGTAGCCTTGTCCACCTTTTGGCTTACAAAAACTGGAAACTTGAAAAACATTCATATAAATGAAAATGTGAGTATTATTTTTCCATATTCTTTTGTCATTTCAAAGAAATGTATCATCTATGGTTTGCATTGTGGGTCAGACTCTACCTGAGCAATTTATCAGAGGCTTATCAAGTGCTAATTTGGAGGGAAGAGCACAGATAATTCCTGATCGAGTTATGCAACAGCAGAACAACAATAGAAGCCTCACTTTCTACCTTGATGGAGCCCATAGCCCAGAAAGCCTAGAGGTGTGTGCGAAATGGTTTTCTACTGCTTCAAGAGACGATAGTTACCATTTTGAAGAACATCCTCATGAGAAAAACCCTGATGGACAGGTAAATTCAGATTGACTTTTGACATTCATTGACTACAAACGTAGACGAATCCATCCATATAATTTCCTTAAGATTCTCTCGACAGGGAGGTTATCCTGATTCTGATAAAGTAGAGTGCCTACGGATACTATTGTTCAATTGCATGTCAGTTAGAGATCCTCAAGTTCTGCTTCCACGTCTATTAAATACTTGTCTCAAAAATGGTAAGTCAATCTTTTTTTTCATATTGGTTCTTTTACCCCCCACAAGTTTCTTTCTTTGTGATGGAAGATATTCTTTTATAATCGATGTAAAAATCAAATAGGCTTCTCGGTAGTCAGTTTGAATGTCCACCTTCTTGAATAGTTAATCAACTTGCTTCATTAGAAACGGTAGCTTTCATCTTAAAGGTTTTTTTTATACAAACTACAGAATCATTGGTTTTATTTGTAGAAAAATCTTAACATTATACTTGAAAATTATTATGATATCTGCTTCCTCAAACCTCTCAGAAGAAATCCCAGTGGACATTCCATGGAGAAACTTAAATATTTGTTTCCTGAATTCAAATGTTTGGAGACACTTGGGCTACACATGCAATGAAATGACTATTTAATAACTGAGTTATGCATCCAGATACTAATTGACTTTTCATTTAATCATGAACTATAAATATAGATATATCATACCTTTCAGGAGTCAAGTTCCACAAGGCTATCTTTGTACCAAACCAATCGGTGTTTAACAAGGTTAGTTCTCATGCTTCACCACCAACTGATTCTGAGCAGGTTGACTTGTCATGGCAGCTAACACTACAGAGAGAGTGGGACAATCTGTGTCATGCAGAAGGTACAGAAGTTTTCTAAACAAAAATTATTTACTGAAAGATTTCTAAATACTTGATAGAGTGGAGAACTCCTTCCTAGTGATTTGACACCATTTAATTTCATTCTTTTTGATATATAACCAGATATCCATATAGATTCATATGTAATCGAAATGTGCAGGTTCTAGCAGCCTTGTATTTCCTTCTCTCCCACTTGCTATCGAGTGGCTCAGAGAAAGTGCTCGTCAAAGCATATCAATTCGATTTCAGGTATGGTATTAACACTGCTCTAGGCAAAAGATAGCCTTTCATAATTGTCCTTGTAGTGTCTAAAATCCGCAAACCACAAATTCATTCAGTCAATCTCAGTTCTACCTTCAGAAATTCTTGAAGCTACTTGACGATTATACACCGTGCATAGAAGTGCCTACTCGTATAGGACTACGCATCTTTGTTTTTCTGTTTTTCATAATATGAGTATATTTGTTTCCAGGATTTGGCGATTTAACATCAGCCAATTAAACACACATAAAAAGTTGCAGATGTTGGAAAATGGCACACGAGTATTATACGTAAAATAGATGATGTCAAACAAAATAAGCACAATGTATCTAGAAAGACTGGATGCTGCTATGTTTGGAAATATTTCTCATCTTTTTGCCCATTCATTTCAGGTTCTTGTAACAGGTTCGCTTCACCTTGTGGGTGATGTGCTGAGATTAATCAAGTGACTCAAGCTGAACCAGTTGTTTGGATCATCCAAGTCGTTACACTTTTATATTTCCTTAGAAGCATTCAGGATTTCGTAAGCCATCGTCCCAAGAAATTTTATTTGATAGTTGAACGTTTGTTGTAAAGGACCTCTCAAGTTTCAAATTAAGAAGAGGTCTTAAACAAGAGTGCAATTGCCATTTTAAATAGAATCAAAATCTCTCCAAGTTTGTACCTCTTTTTCGTATAAGATGGTGATATGATTGTGTAAGGTTGAGACAGTCGACAATAGCGATACGTTATGGGTTTTTTTTAGTTGGTATAAAATATTTAAATTTTCGGCTTGATTAATTTCGAAGACAATCGATCTGATTTTATGAAAATTTTTCATCGTACAATGAACAACTCAGCAGTTCAATTTTTTAAAATTGAGTATTTCATATGAAAGAAATTTTTATAAATACACTACCATTGAAATTTAAATTGCATATGTTTAAAAAATTATATTGATGGTATGCTACTTGATGCATCGTGTCCGAGAGTTACATTATATCTTAGATATTTTTTTTATCATTAATCTCACAGCTATATGAAAAGAAGTTTCCAATTAAAAATTAATATGATAGGAAAATAGACATTTTAAAAAATTTTACATCTTCGCTCCTTAGAATAATTTAAAAATCCGTACTAATCTCTTGATTTTCTCGTGAGAACTACATTATGGTTTCTGGTTTCTGATTCATCTCGTTTGGGATCATTAGATTTTGCGTTAAGTGGAATTAAACTGGCAATGTTTATTTTCCCAGGAAAAAGACAAGTGCATCAGGATTCAGGTATGAAAAGTTTCCTTTAATTCAGAGCAAACAATACACACATTTTATCTGAGAAAAGAAAATTTGTACGACATGTTTTCCACAATTGCTGTATAAAGTTAGTATATTTTTTACAATTTTCGAATCTACTTAACAATTTTATATGTGATATCCACATGGAATTTTGCAAACTCAATCTAAAGCACACAAATGGACAATGATATAGATGGCTAACATAAAAGACCTGTGTATCTAGCTTCTAAGGTCAGCGCATTAGAGTTGAGAGGGACAAATATTTTTTTTTTCACGCCCACAATACACCCACTCAGTAATTATTGAGATAGTAAAATATTATATCAATTTTCCATAGCAACGTGCCAAAATGTTAATGGGGGTAGATTTTTAATGTATTTTAGAAACATTTACTAGCTTATTTTTAAGAAATAAAATGCCATATATTACCCATACTTTTATCTGTTAATTATCCTCTCTTTTATTGGCTTTGTGATCAGTCAGCCCATAGTCTTTAGTTATGGCAGCTCATCCTCTTTATCTCATGTTATACTAACATTAAACCTTTGTGATCAACCATTTCGATGATTTATATCGAATGCACTAAACAAACTAGCATTGTACAAACCATAACATTTTGGATACAAATACCCGATCCATCCGCGCTCTCATTGGGAACATTAGTCTCAATCAAACTGATCTTATTGTTGTAAGACCGATCGAGTCGCTAGGCATCGGGCAACAAAGAACATGAAAGCAATGCAAGTAATATGAGTATAACCATCTCTATTTAGATTCATGAATAAAGGAGCAAAATGCAAAAGGAGACATGAAATCCATTGGCTGCCTCGAGACAGAACTAGTAGGGTAAAAGACTCAAAATTCTAGCTTACTCCTGCAGAAATTAACTTCAGTTCGAAATCATGCATTAGATGTGGATCACTCTTTTTAAGTTTCAAAATGGCTCTGGTTGCACCGGGCTCGACCAAAATACACTTTGAATGAATCGCAAGTAAAACTTTGGCTGAGCTAACGACCACAATCGTCACAAAAACTGATTCCCTTGACCTCCTTCAGTAATGAAGATAACACTTGCACTCCTAGAATATTGTCATTGGCAAAAAAACAAGAACATTTCTCCAGATTTAACATTACCTCATTGCTTGTATATCATGATTGTACATACCGGCAAGTAAATAGGAGGGTGAACTCGAACTGCATCTCTAGCTTCTTTGTAAGATTATGGCTCATGAAAATGCTGAAACTGTAACCAGTAGCATGTCTTGTACTTGTGCTCGAACAACAACATCTATACAAACAAAAACCTTCATGGCGGCAACAGCAAAATTCACCACCATGTGATGCCTTTGTATATATGGAACTAAAAAAGATGAGTCGGTAGCAATGGTGCTACAAGTATATGACAAGGCTCGGAGCACTATTTGTCGGTTGATCTGGTCGACATGATCATTTTAAGTGCCTCGTAAGTCATGAAAACAATGCCCACACTGGGTACGACTTTGAAGTACTCGGGCAAGATACCTCGATATAACCCTCGAAATCCTTCAGTCCGAACTATATGCCCAAATGTACCAAAGAGGCCAGAACTATAAACTCGTGCCCTTCCACCTGCCCCTTCCAACTGCATTCTCCGTCTAACAAGATCCAGCGGGAATGTTGCTGCAGAGGAACATAGAGTGTGGAACTAAGAACTCAAATTCATATTGTGCCTAAAGATTACAATCACATGAGGCGAAAAAAATTCATATGTTCTCCATCTAAAATATTGTACTAAATGTAATATGCAAATAATAGTTTAGAATGCAAAGAATCATCAGTCAAAACAATCATGAAATTAGCCCATATTTCGAGACAAGTTGCACCATGCAGTTGTAACAGCTCAGTGTTCGCATGCATCCCACTAAACCAGCGTGGAAGACACATGAACTTGCACACAATTCTACAAAGGTATATTCAACTGGTCTAATTATGCAATTTACTAGTGAGAGTGCGAGAGATAATTACTGAACTAAATCGCTGGTTTTTGTGCCAACGAAGTATTGACTTTACTAACGCAAGATGAGCAGAGAGTGCCGATCCCAGCAATCTTGCAGTATCATGCCTTGATCGGCAATATCATGCGGAAGAAGAAAGAAACTCTAAAGTCGTAGTGTCATTGATTACATAATTCATTGCAAAACTTAAACAATGATATAGAGTCTTCTCTATAGATGCACTATCATTGCTGACATCGAAGAAGTGGGCTCAAGAAAGGTGGAAGTTGTGCAACAAGTAGAGTCGAGACTGAAATTCATATCACATTAGTTTGAGACGCTAGGGTGGAAAATGCTAGCTCAGATGAAATTGAAACCTCTTATGATAGTCGGCTTGGTCTAAGGATCATCTTAGTAGGAAGCATTTCGCTCGTCCCTTCTCACGTGAATCTTGATATCCTCCAGACGTTAGAGATTAGTCCAGTATCCTGGGCCTCGTGCAATATTTACTAGGTTTGCTAGAATCGGTAAATATGAAAAAAAAAAAGGATTTTCATAAAAGTTAAAGAAGTATAATTTTAATAATGAATTATCTAATTGCATCACTTTCACCCCCATTCCAAATGTTAGGGGAAAATAACTCTTACCTATGCAAGCCTTGGCAGTCACATAACTATAGAAAAAATATATCTTTTCCAATTTCAGAACAAAAAGAAGGATTGAGATGGGAAACTGTCAACATAAGCATCAAATTTTGAACATTCTGCTCTAAACTTTAGCAAATATAGTGAAATTCAGCTGGCGTCACTTATGCACCTACTCGCTTTCTTGTTGCCAAGTCAATTTTCTCTATTAAAATGCTCGAATACCAACAACCTCTTAAATTGTCCATCTTATAGCTCCCTCAAGAATGATCAAAATGGTTGTTTTCCCAAAATAATGCTCATTTCAAAGTGTGGACCTTTTCTGGTTTGATCTAATGCTATTTTCTTTGGTTTACTTTTCATTTAAAACAGGTGTGTTGTCTAGGTCATAAAGACTATCTATAAGAGGTTTGAAACTATTGTTCAATAAAAGTTTTGAATTAAATAGAATTCTCTCCACAGATTGAAAAGATTAATTGTGTTTTCCACAATAACTACTTCATGTCAAACAGACTAACCTCTATTTGTGTAGCAACTTAAGATGCTTGTCAGGAACATACCTGTTGATGATGCTATACCAGAAAGACTTCCACAAGCTAAGCTAACCAAGATAGGAGAATCAGATGGCCTGATTTCAAAGAATAAAAGAAAAATATAATAAAAATAATATTTTAAGTAGAAAGAAACCACAAACAAAAGGGTCACCTTTCAACTTGCCAATGGGATCTCAAAGTTTCATAAACTGAAAAACTTATTGCTATGCTAGGTCCAACACCCTGCAACCAAACGATGGTCAATAGAAATCCAAAATATAAATAAATTTAATAACAGTATGAAGGATGGTAGGGAAATTAACCAATAATGTCGCTCCAAGTCCCTTGTATAAACCTCGCATACCCTCATCTCTGCAGATGGTATACAGAGCATGTGAGATGCCCCTGTAATACATAGTACGTGTCTGCAAATGATTAGGAAATTTAAAATGTTATGAATCAACTAATCCTGCAATTACCTAGTAAAAAAATCATCACCTTTAAGTCCTAACAATACAGCTAAACAGCAAGAACCATGAAGAACCAATATTGTAATTTTTAATACAATGATAATTACAGTTACAAACAACACCAAATTCCAAGAATGAATATATAAATAGAAAATCCCAAAAATGAATATAATGAAAGGTGCACTTCATAATGGAGTAACAGCAAGTTTATGCATAGGAAAGACATTATCATTACACCAAAAAACATCAAATTAAAATAACTCATTCTATTTTCACATCATCTATACAATTTGTATCTTTGAATATGTCAAAATTAAGAGCTTCAATTAAGATTTCATTGCCCATGAAGAGTAAAAGATAGAATACTGCTTACACTCGTTCACATAAATCATGGTATTACCTGAGCTGCAAGACGTGTCCTCACAAGATCCAGTGGATATGTAAGTGATGCAGCTGTTATTCCAGCTAAGCCTCCAGCAAACAATCTTACACAAATATCCGCTGCGACATTATCTCTATGCTTATCTAACCCAGGAATCATTTGCAATAACTGTAAAAATAATAATAATAATTTAGAGAAACAAAAAAAAGTTGATGGTGCCGTGGAAAAGCAACATACTTATCTACTGAAAATTTCAACTCACACTCTTGTATCGCTCATAGGTATAAAAACTTATTGAAGAATATGGTAAGCGGTGAGCAATTGTCACCAAATTTCCTTTCCAAAATGCTCTAAAACCTTCTTCAGAAACAATTCGAGAAGCCTCCTTCCATATGCTTGCTTTCCTCAGAGTAGCTGCATCAGAGTGCATTCCTTGCACCTGAATTTGGCAACCAACAATTCAAACCATGAAATATACAGAGAAAAATGAAAGGATACCAGGTATATACAACTACAACTTGAATACATACATTGACTTTGTAAGTTACATAATTATAAAAACAATGCAAATAAATATAAAGAAAATACTTTTTTTTTTAATAAAATTCCTAGTTAATATCATAGATCAATTACTCAATAGCCCATCCAAATTCAACCATACAAGATAAAGATAGAACACCCACTGAATGTCTCAAATCTCAAAAACAGTATACACAACAAAATCATATGCCTGCCAAATTCTTTTTTAGATTACCAAGTTATGTTTTTAAGCTTCCAAAGTCGTATATCTGTTAACAATGCCCCTGGAAAAAAAAATACAACGATGATCAAATTTTTCAAGCATTTTTATGCTGGCAAGTACTAGCTGTAGAAACATGCTATTTCATGCCATGAGTTTTCAGGTCCAGTTGCAACTATTGAAGCAGCAAAATTGACAAGAATATCTCTCATCCAACATCATTTTACTAAACATGAGGAGCAGCAGGAGTGCTCAATTAGAATAGAATCCAAGACTTAGTAGAACATGGATACCTGAAAAAGAATGGTAAGGCGAGCAAGAGGGGCCGTGCACGTCTTGCTGACAGCGCCGGCGACACCACCAGCTATAAGGTGCTCCACCGTCCCGATCTGCGGCTGGTGATGCAACTGCTGCTTCGGCGCCTGGCTCTGCTGCTGCGTGGAGTACCTCCTCTTCCCATCACCGACGCCACCGTCTCCGTGGCCGGACGATAGAGCTCTCTGCCGGCTGTCCTCCACCACAACCCCCACTCGCGCCTCCGTCTGCATCTCCCCCCTCGTCGCGGGTGCACCTCGAAAACCCTAGTACGAAGCCGGAGGAGCTCTGGCGTGCATCTACAGCCCCTCTCCGAGGGATTCGAAGCCCTTTAACCCCTCGTCTCCCTTTTCTTGGCATTTCTGACCGTTTTCGTGAGCTCCACGTCGCAAACCCATTAAAATCTCCTAAACTGATGTGGACTGCGTAGGCTGTGACGTTGGGGCCCTTTTGTTGACCAATATCAGTCAAGTGTGCGAGCGTTGAGTATGGTCGGTGGTGAGCATTAGTTACGATCGGTATTTGATCATTGGATCGGACGGCCAGAGAAGTCCCACGTAGCTTCGGGGACTGCCACCCACCGGGTGGAATTTTGCACGCGACAGATTCACAAGGGAGACTGGAGAAGCCAGGCCACCGACTTCAGTTGGGTGTTCGAAAATGGGCACCCAGAAACGGCCATGTTCGACTTTTGGACCGTTTTAGGCCCAAAACTCTGTACCAAGGCCCGAGGATTCGACCACAGCAAGTCCGTCATTAAATTTGTTAAATGTTAGCTCTCAAAGTCATCCCAACCGTGTTAAGATTCGAAAGGATAAGAGATCGAGTTTTGGAATTGACAATTAAATTATCGATGATTTTATATTTCTACACTAGCTACTTGATCTCCTAATAGCAACGAAGGATCGTTAATATGACGGTTCCATATTTTATTATGAAAACTTTGTTTTCTTCAATATAATCTAAATTAAATTGCTCACGGATGATTTCATTTTTAATTTTTCACTTATATATATATATATATATATATATATAACGTTGATCTGCTGTGCATCTTATGTTGCGCAACAGTATCTCAATCGTCGGATCAAAATCGCGATTGCACAGTGATGGAAATGCAAAATATTTTTCCGTGCGATTTTCACCGTTGTCGTCGTCGATTCATCGTCAACCGACCGGATCACGATCGGATTTCGGTCGGACCATCGTCGGATTTCGATCGAATCGGGATCGAAATCCGACCTTTTGTCGGCGAGATCAATGGTGTCGACCGCAGAGTCAGGGTCGTAACTTTCAAGAGGTCAAAGAGGCAACCGCCTCAGGCCCCGACTTAGAAAGGAGCCCATAGAAAAAAAATTTAAAGACTTAATCGTAATTTTTAAAATATTATAGAGTTTTTTATAATATTATAAAAAATAATTAAAAGTGTATAGTAAACCTACTCACTTTCACAACCGATTAAAAAACTTTCATTTTTTATGGAAAAAATATTTTAAAGGGCTTAATCATAATTTTTAAAATATTGTGAGGGTTTTTTTATAATATTACAAAAAAATCAAAAGGTCCAGACTGATCTCTTCCTCCTCATTCATACTTCGTAATATCTTTTTCCGTCGACCTCTTTAATTTTTCTCTCTATTTTTAATCCTAAAATTTTTATTAAATTATAATTCATCTCCCTATCAATTTTTTATCGTCGTCGTCATTGTTAGTATCATCACTGTCGCAGACATTGTTTATCGTTGTACAATTGGACCGTGATTGCTAGTATCGTCATCGTCTCATTTCATATTAAATTGATCATTGAGAATTTGAGGTGGAGTTAATCTTGAACGATAATTTATTTTACAGAAGAAATATGACTTTGTTAGTTATGTTATTCTTAATCCTAATTCCTAAAAATATATTTTACATTTAAATAATTCAAATAGAATCGATATTCTTAATCTAATTCCTAAGAATCTATACATTCAACTTTCTCAATTCTAAGTAGAATACTTCATCCGTATCATCCTGCTAATAAATAAATTTCTTTGATAACTAAATTTAACTTTAGAATTTATAGAACCATCCTGCTAATAAATAATTTTTTTTGATAGCTAAATTTAACTTTAGAATTTATAGAAAATTAGTTATTTAATTAAAAAAATTGATCGAGGGACTTGTTTGATTTCAACGAAGTGTAAGAGAGAAATTGAAAGTCAATGACATAATTTATAAGTAGGTTTAATTTTAAAGAGCACTTGAAAATGATTTTATAGATATTATACCGAGTAAATTATCATTATTAATTTAAAATTACTCTTTTTTTTATTATCATAAAGTTATTATTATTTTACAATGCAATGTGAATTTAAGGATTAATGTTATTTTATACGCAAATGATTCTTAATTTATTTTTTTACAAAAATATACAAAAATATATTAGCAAGAGTCAAAATTGAATTTATTTGATTTTAAGAAATGATATTTTATTTTTATTTTTAATAATTCAAATATTCAAAAGACAAAGGAAAGAAAGAAAAGTCTATGAAAGCTAGATGACTACTATTTATATAATTATTTTAAATATTTATTAATTTTTTATTGATGTAATATATTATTTCTAATTTATTTATATATTTATTATATTTGTTATTTATAAATTAAATTTTATAATAATTTATCATAATAAAAGGGCCTATTTTTTTATTATTCGCTTCATGTTTCCGTTTAACACAAATAAGACTCTGCACACAGTTATTATAGTAAAAATCACTATTTACACGAGGGCCGTTTAAGCTAGGTGTTCTTTTTGAACGCCCAACCGATCACGTGGTATATATATATATATATATATATATATATAATTTTTATTCGAAATCATTTTCAAAAAAATAATTTTGATTTTAATAAAAAAAAATATTTTGTTCCATTCTAATTCCATTTCGATTTTGATGGTTCCGATTCGACTTTGATTATCGTTCTAAAAATTTAAAAATGTCTTCGATTTCAATTTTAATTTTTGAATCGGAATTAAAAATTGATTTTGATTCAATTTTTGAATGATTCTGATTCCACGTGAGTCTCCTTGAATTTTTATAAAAAGGAAAGTTAAATGCTTTTAATAAAGTGCAAACGTGTCTATAGTCGATCAGCCAATCAAGTATTAGCGATCGATTACTTTTAGCTAAGATTTAATCAATTGCCGTTTCTAAACAATTCAAATTATAAATGTCAATTTCTTATTATTTTTAGATATATTTGTTTATATCTTTAGTTTAGTCAATAAATTATAGAATTTCAAAATAAATTACTCTATTATAATTTTTTTTTAACTATCATGTTTAGGGTCGTAAATGAATCAAGTACTCGTGAACAAGTTTGGTGTTCGACTCGATAAGAGTTCATTTATGTTCGTTCAATATGCATCAAAGTTAATTAATAAACAAGCTTAAATAACTTGATAAATTAAATAAACAAACTTGAACATATATGTGTTCGACTTGTTAATATTCATAAACAGTGTTAATGAATGAACAATATTCATGAATAAACTGATTTATAAATTATTTATGAACTTATTTATACACATTTACAAACAAGAATTAAAATATTAAAAGTTTAAAATAAACAAATAGGTTTAACTTAAGAGCTTGATAACATTTAAATAAATCGAACTTAAACAAATTTGAATCAAATTTGATTAGAAACTTGATACCCAATAAATAAGTCAAACTAAATCTAAGTTGAAGTCAACCTCAATCTCTAAAAAAATAAATCAAGTCAAACTTGAACAAATTTTTCAATAACTTGGTTAATTTTAAACTTAATTTGGCTCGGCTTAGTTATCTTATTAAACAAGTCTGAACACTGTAAAATTTAACTTGGCTTGTCTCGTTTACAATCCTAATTATACTTGGATACTAATTTTAAAAAACTATACAATATTATTATAATATTCTAAACATTACTTTTTTTTTTATATAAAATTTGATGAAATTATCATGATTATTAACGAAATCAATTTGATAATTCCTCTTAATTATCATAGCAAAATAAACATGCGAACCAAAAAAAAAAAAGGAAAAACTAATTAAGCATGGGCTTTTATTCGAGGATGATCATATTCCATGAGAATATCCTCATCCAAATTAATGAGAAAGAAGTCGAAGCAACTCGGAATCAATCGAAACGATACAAATAGATGCTTCTTCTTTATGTTTTTTTTTTTTTTTTTTTTTTTTTTTTGTGATTTGTGACGAGGCGATAAGGATGCTTCAAAGGGAGAAGGAAAATTATTGATCCCCATCAAGTGTTTGTCAAAATGCTAATGTAATAAAATAATTATAAAGGTTGTTTTGGTAACATCGTGAAAAATGGAAAGGTAAAATAAAAAAAAATATATTGATAATTGCTATTTAAAATAAATAACTTCCGTATATCCCTCTCATCCATTTGTACACGTGTGCGGGACATGTGACTCACGTGACCCGTCCCAATTTTTGATTTATTTTTTATTTTTTATTTTTGATTTAATTAAATTCCAAAAGGATATTTAATTTTATCCAAACACTGAGATGGACAGGAATGGAAGGCGATCTGCGAAGATTTCGTCGCGAATTCATGGCGTAAATCCGAGAGAAGAGCGAGATTGAACGAGCGCGGCGCGTATAAATGCGGCCACATGGAGCGGCATCGAGGCCGACACAGCGACTGATCAGAGCAGCAGCAGAGGCGCCGCAATTCCGGATCGCTTTGATACCTTGTCGTCTCTCTTCACGTGCTCCTTCCCTCTCCCTATTTGTCCCTTTTTCTCGGTCGATCTCGAGGCCACACGCATCGAAGCCACAAGATTAGGGTCGAGATCGGATGGAAGGAGGAGGAAAGAAGCAGTCTTCGTCGATCGCCGACGAGCTTTTCCCCATCGGCAAGGATGGTTCGTCATCCTCGTCGCCTGGGTACTTTAGCAGCGTCTTCCCCCCTGCTTCCGCGGTACGTCCGGGGTTTTTGTTCTTTGATTGCTTGGGGGCTGGGGGCGCGTGGAATTTTGGATTGTGTTTTTAGGGTTTTGAAAGAGGGATCTTGCATGTCGATGGTTTGCTGATTGTTTCATCGTTTAGGGGGTTTGATTCCTTTTTTCTCTGTAATTGAACCATCAAAATGACACTTTTCCCGTCTGCCGACATGGCGTTGCAGGTGATGGGTAAGGATTCGTCACAGAGCGACTTGTACTGGACGTTGAGCAAGCAGAAGACGGATGGACAATTGGGGAACGCTCAGGGCGTACCTCCAGGTTGTCGAATGTGTAGACTTGTCCTTTTTCTGGATTTCAATTTGTTCTTTTTTGGTGCTTATTATCGATTCAATTTATTTGGATTTTGTACTTTGGAACTGTTCTTGTTCTCAAGGAACTAATTGTTCTACTTTTAGTTGAAGTATTTAGAGATCAAACTATCGTCTTCCTCTTGATCCGATTATCCTTCTTCAGGTGGTAAATCTCAGGGAAATCCAACCAAGAAACAAATGACACGGAGCAAGGACGGTAAACCTGCAACTCCTGATCAATATGAAGAATCGGCCTATTTTAGCTCTTCTGTTCACTATGGTGGTCGTGATTTCTATGGCGGCTCTTCATCCACCCAAGTTTCTGGATCACCAAAAACTGTAAGTGACGCACTAAATTTCATAAATTAGGAAGAACAATGTTATGCTGGCATGAAACTCGACTTTTAAATGTATCAGTTTAAAGATGACAAAGGGGGAAATTCAAATGATCCTGATGCTGCCAATCGAGGTGAATGGTGGCAAGGTATTGATCAAGTGAATTAGCATTGTGTTGAATCTCTTATACTAAAAAATCACTATGTAATTGTTTTTTTTTTTTTGCTTGTATTTATTGGTTTTCAGGTTCTCTGTATTATTGAAGTACCAACTTAACTAATATGCTCTTGATCAATATTCATAGAAGGTAATTCCTTTTATTTGACACTTCAAAATATTAGTAACCATTTTAACTCATTGACATATATCATCAGTAAATGATCCGAATCAAAAATGAATTTATATTTTGGTGTATTTTTATTCATTTGTGTCTTCTATGCGTAGTTGCTAACACTAGATTTGTACTGGGCATGTCATATTATTCACTATATCAGTTCCATTCTATATTAGACTACATAAGAAAAACATTGCTGCCTTTTGATTTTCCCTTTTTAAAAAATGGCTTTATTTGTTTTCTGTTCTTCAGGTTTTTTCTCGTTTTGAAATTTTTTATGCTAGATACTAATAACCAACCTCTTTTTTAGATGTTGCTTTGGTATTCTGAGTTTTAATTTATTCCATATACGTAATTGAAACAAGTTGACCTTTTTCTCATTTAAATACTTGGGATCTGCAATCTTTCTTGGGGAAAAATTAGTCAATAGCTTCCTACTAGCTTGCAGCTGATTTTTCTGTCACGGAAGGAAATCTGCCTCGTTCTAAGTTATGTTTAACAGGTATACCTAAATGATAATTGACAACACGTCGAATGATGAATGTTTGTTGGTTGCTTTCTTTATCACTTGGCTTACAGGAGTCTGGACGGTTCCGGATGTCTATAGTTGACTTTCCTTATTGAGCATCTTTCTGTCATTAGAAGTTGGTATGGTTTTATTATGATAGTGTATAAGCATGAGAACTACGGGGAGTGGGTATTCATCTGTTTGAGCTTGTTTAATTGCTATTATCTATGCTGAGACTAGGGGACTAATGCGCTAACTCTATTGCTTGGCCATTTTCAATCCTTTTTTCGATGTAAATTTGTCTGCGTCTATTGCTTGTTGCTTGATGTCTACTATTCATCTTTGTTATGTTAGCACATTTGTGTGAAGGTTTGATCCCTATTCCTGTACTCTGGGAGAGATGAAGGCTATCTAGTTGTGGAGGTGGCTTGAGAGGGCTGAACCCTAGTGGAGCTCCTTTGCTGTACTATGAAAGAGATTAAGGCTGTCTAGCTGTGTTAACTCTAAACATTGTATTAACTCTAAACATTTATCAAGGCTTTAAATAGAGGAATTTGGGTTGCCTTTTATGTAGGTCACTTGAGAGAGGTTTTCTTTCTCCCTGGGCGTCTTCTTATGTACAAGCACAAAATTTCACTTGGTGAAAGAATGCTATCTTTCACTGCATTAGGGAGTACAGCACAATGTTAATTCCTAATTCTCCTTGTGATTGAGGGTGTGATGATGTCTATTTTAGATTAAAGGCACAAAAAATCAACCACAAGATATAGTAGTAATAAAGATCAAGAGCATTTATTGGATGTCAGCAGTTCATGAAACCAAAAATAATATGTGAATCTATCACTTTTTTTAGGATTTGGGTAGATGGTTATCAAGATCTGTAGAAGCCTTTTTGATAATGTTTTTTTAGGACGCTTAAATGTTGGAATATATCTACCAAATTTGTGCATAGTTCCTAGTAAAAATTCATTCAACACTTATATATAATAGGTTCTAACAGCTAAGTAACTACTAGTTTTTGAACTGCTCTTGCTGTCTGAAATTTGAGTTCAGTGGACTCAACTTTTTCAAATAGTTATTGCAAGATAATCCGCAAAAGTTCACTTAATTGGACAAGTTTTCCAATTGACTGGAACAGATAACTCAACGCTAAGAGAGAGGATTATGTTTTTGAATGGAGTGTTCACAATTGACTTAGTAGTCAACACTCCGGTCAACTGGATCAATTTTCATTCGATTCAATCTGCTTGGCGGTCCTGAATTCGCTTTGGCTTATGCCTTCATAAGCCTACGCAAAGCTCTGGGGTTAAGTTTGATTGCAAATTACAATAAGGAACATATTATTTGACACATATAGAATGTTTTCTAATGTCTAAGTAATGACTAGTTTTTAAACCACTCTAGCCGTCTGAAATTTAGTTGTCAATTAAGCTTATACTAATAGTTGTTATGAGCTAATACTTTAAAGTTCAATTCAGCCAATTGGACAAGTATTATAATCAACTGGAATTTAGTCTAGATAACTCAAGGTTAATCAAGAGGATTATGCTTTCGAATGGAGAGATTAAAATTGACTCAATAATCGACTCAACACTCTAGTTGATTGGGTCAATTTTCATTTGACTTAATCTGTTTGGATTTGGATGGTTTTGACTTCACTTGGCTTACGCCTTCACAAGTCTACCCAGTTTTGGGGTCAAGTTTGACCACAAATTACAATTAGGAACCTTGTTTTCCTTGGTTGCAGTTTCTACCTACTTTACCCACATTATCATCTAAACCTCATATTATAATCAATATGCAATCTCTCACAGCTCACACAAAATCCAGGTCTTTAACCTTCGACGATGATGATGTCCAAAGACTTCATAAAAACCTCTACATGGCTAAAGGTTTTACTTCTAGATCTTCACGCCCGAAGACTTTGCATCCCAACCACTTAATCCAAAAACCTTAGCTTTAGGATTTTAACTACTTGTTTAAAGGTCTCACCTTAGTCTTTAGGTCTTGAACCACTAGCTTTAAGGTCTTGCTTCCAGATTTTCACGCCAATGATTTCACATCTTCAACCATTTGTGCAAAGGTCTCGCCTTCAGTTTTTACGCCAAAGACTTTACATCTCCTGGTCTGCCTTGTCAGTAATTTTTTGGTCCTTCAAATATCTCATACCATTCTTCACCAATCAACTCCTAGTCTACCATCCTTTGCTAATCACCTCTTAGTCTGCCTTAGATCTCTAGATCATTGAGTCAAATCAACATGACTTGATTATGTCGGGTCACGAGCTACATGTGCAGCTTGCCATGTTCTCACAAACTCTATGAACACATCAGTGTCACTGACAAATCTTAATTAAATCATTTGTCAAACACATCAAAATAATTTCAAAGTAATATGGTTGAACTCGACAGCTTATGAGGATTGTTACATCAATAATCTTCCCAAATTGCTTGATCATTGCACCAACAACTTGAGCATATATCTTTTGCTCAGAATCATGCATAACAACTCGGACATTGTCCGAGATTGAACCTTTTTTTTATTTATCATCTTTAGTAGGACTATTTTTTGAAGATATCTTGAATCTTATATCACTATCACTGTTTTACTTAATTTTGTAACTTTTTTTCCTCATTGTAACAGATTGGTGGGAGAGCTGCTGCTGTTTCATGTATCTAGTTCGTGCCAGCTTAAACAAGCCAAGGAGTCTGTTTTCCCTTTTCTTTGTTTTTCTCGCTATTTAGTTTAACAGGTAGCATGGGACTCAGTATTTGTAGTATTTTACAGTCTTGTGGACCTTTTAAGGTCTGAGCAGTTAGCCTTCGCCTCCTGCTTTTATCTTAGTGAGGTTGTAAAGTTGCTCAAAATGTATCTCTGACGCACCAATAAAGCTCTACTTTTGTAATCCATGAGCACTTTAAACTTGTCTTGGGGAACCTTGAGCTTCAAAGTTGTCCTCAAATAACGTTTATGTGGGGAGGAGTCTATGAATTGGTTCAATCTAGAAATTCTGTATTGTCAAATAAAGCTGCAGCAGATTGTCTGTTAAGTATTAAAAAAAAAAAAAAAAAAAAAAATTCTCTTCCCTCCTCTTTTTTCTCTCTCCGTACACCAATCCATCCCTAAGCCCATTCCACGCCTGTCCAGCTCTCCCCTTTTCTTCTTCTTCCCCCTTTGCTTTCCTCCTTTCTTCCCTCTTCCTGGTCAGTTTTTTTTTCTCTTCGCAAATGCAGCCGCAGTTTCCATAGCAAGACAACTTTTCTTTTTCCTTCCCTATTTCTTGGTTTTTCCCAATCGATGCTCTAGTTGCTACCTTCTTCTCTCGTCCGGCGACCAACAGTAACTCGGCTGTCCTTTCTTGTTGACGGAGTTCGCCGGAACAAAGCGAAGTCACCAACGAAGGGGACAAAGCCTTTTCTTCCTCTTCCTCCTTGCTTTTGGCTGCTTCTAGGGCTTTGTACAACAACTGTTGGAGCTCGCCGAGGCTCGACGGAGCTCACCTAGACCACGAGCAAAGAGGGTAAGAGTTCCCTCCTTTTCTTTTCTTTGCAAGAGTAACAAATGGTATCAAAGCTCTTTGATGACAGTAAATCCTCATCGATCAGTTTTCTCCTTTAGCAAGACTTAAGCCTTTCACACTTTGATCTATTAAGTTCCAAGGTAAATTGTTAAATTGAAGTTATTAATTGAGAGTCGTAGAGGTTCTATTTTGAAATAAGAAATATTGTAGGGTGGTAGGATTTAAAATGGCTATTAACTCGAGTCATAGATAATGTTAAGATATTATGTTATTTTCTTTTTCGATTATAATTATGAGCATTTGAGTTATGTCATATTTTATTTTGTAGATACCAATTCAAGCGGAGCTCGGTGATCGACCGAGATTCGACGACTTTTGCTGTATATAGAGGCGGGTACATTCGATCCTTGGACTCTACATGTTCCTTGTGCATGAATAAATAAGATAATTGATTTTATTTATATTTGTATAACTGTTTTCAAAATTAGGGATAAAAATGGTATTTACAAATAGCGAAATGGGTAATAAATAATTAAACAGATGGAGGGTAAATAATTGATATTACTTTCTGTTCATATGCGGGTTTTATATGGGGTAAACATGGGATGGGTTGTTTTACAAATTTTAAATGGATACTCTGACCTACTCTTCCGTTGATACTTGTCTGTTTATATTGCTTGACCTTCCTTACTCATGATTTTTTCATCTGTTGATACTTGTACCTTTTAAAGATACAATATGTAGATATAAATTTTATGTTGGTGATTAAATAACTTGAATTAGGTTGATCATGCAGATTTATCATAAGTGTACACATATAGTTGAACAAGTATGATAAAGAATTAAATTTGAATATTAAAGAAATGAAGGAGAAAAACTAAAAGTGAAAACCTTGAGCCTGACTTGATACCAGAGTACCTGACCGCCCATATGCTGTTATGGTAGCGTGTTGTCGCCCGCGGTCAGCATTTTATTTGCGCTTCGGCGCCTTGTTGTTATCCCTCGTTGTATTCCACCGGTGATGAGGCTTTTAGCCTATACGTCAGATGACGTTATATACACTCTGATGATATTGGCTCCAGTTATTCACTATTTAGTTGATTTATCAGATTTAGTTGATTTATCAGATTATTGTTGATCTATCAGATTGTAGTTGATTTATCAGTTTCACATTATTGATAATGTCTATAAAGATGATATATACATATATATGTATGTATAAGAACTTGGAACAAGTTAAAAGACTTAAAACAGAAATGAAAGAATAAATTGAAATTTACAAGCTCCTTTGACCTCTTAAACAAGATTAAATTCATGCACATCTTTCTTTATTACCCGCTTAGCAATCTGTGCTAATGTCTGCTTTCTTTGGCCTCCAGTTTTGCAGACTCGAGCACCCTTTTGATAGTTCACTGATTCCGCTGTACATAGAGTTTCTCAGAGATATCGGTCTACCATCTTCCCGGTTTGGTTTTATTTCGATGTATTTTGTTTAGTTTCATTGATTTTCTATTTAGATGTATTTTCAGCTTATGTAGAAAAATCTATCTTCATTAATATAGACATTTTATGAAATTTTTGGAGTTACTTGTATTATATGGCCTTTATGTCTTCTTTATTCATTCACATGTCACCGAGTAGGGTACCGAACTGACACCCTCGGGGCGTGACAATTTAGTGGTATCAGAGCCCAATTTCGATTTCTCAGTGGATTTTGTGTCTTGGATCTTTGTTTTGTTTTAATCCGGAGATTTATTTTGAACAACAAGAGATTTAAATGTGAGACAATTGATATCTCTGAGCTATAGGATTTATGAGTCTTTTATTGCTGTTTTAAATTTCTTTTGATTATGAAGGGTTATAAAATTTTATTTGATTTTGTAGGCAATGCCACGCATTACGTGGTCGGTCAGTAGTAGTGCCGTAGTCGTCGTGCGGTGCGTACTGTACTCAGAGAGGTGATCATGGTGTAGACGAGACACCCATTCACCTACCCCAGTCGGTACCAGAGACACCTGTAGTTGATCCAGTCATTTCCACGACATCCAGTATCATGGACAAAGCTCGTATTCCTCTGCTTGCTAGTTCAGCTAGGGATCGTTTTACATTATTCCAAGGAGCCACCGACCCTTGGGAGGCTCGAACTTGGTTAGATGATATTGAGGGTACCTTCGAGTACATGTCCTGTTCAGATACAGAGAAGGTGGAGTTAGCCGCCTATCATTTTCGAGGACAAGCATCCACCTGGTGGAAAATGCAAAAGACCATTTTTGGGGATCAAGTTATCTCTTGGCAGTCGTTCAGAGAGGCATTTGAAAGATGATATTTTCTCGCGCTTTTGTATTGCTAGACGCCAAGAGTTTTTGAGTCTCAAGCAAGGCGACCGAAGTGTGATGCAATATAACGCAGAATTTAGTCGACTTGATGAGTTTTGTCCCCACTTGATAGCACAGGATTATGACCGTATGATTCAGTTTACACAGGGACTTGCGCCATATATTCGGATTAAGATGTCTGGGTTCCCTGTTGCTAGTTATCGAGATGCACTTGACCGAGCTATATTCATTGAGATGACTCAGCAACAAGTCTCACAGGAAAGGGAAGCTAGTCACCCGACCTCACACCCTAGACAGTGACAGGTCGTCGACCCGGAGCTGTGGTAGTAGAGATTCTTCACACGAAGGTGGCGAGGATATCACAGGATCTGCTCGTCCACGTGCCTCGAGAGATTTACGATCTGCGCCTCGATAAGCACTCTGAGGTGTTATAGATGTGGTGCACGGAATCACCAAGTGTCAGAATGCCCACTAGATCAGAGTATCTGTTACTATTGTAAACTTCCAGGACACATGAGTAGAGATTGTACCTTGAGAGCACAACATCAGGTAGTAGGATCTCAGACTCAGCAGGGTCGACCACACCACGACCCCACATTCTCGACAGAGGATCACTAAATCTCAATCAGACAACAATGGAATTCTTCATCTATCCACCCACCCAAAAGCCGCAAGTTTATCATTTGCAATCCCAGTACACCTCAAGATTCGATACCCACCTCAAAGATTTGCTACCCTCACCTCAAAGAAGATGCATCATCCTTACCTCAAGAAGATTTGATGCCTCCACCACGCAAGATTCTGCTACTTGCACCTCAAGAATATGTACGCCTCCGACTTATCACCTCAAGATACCACATCGGATCGAGTCATCCATCTTCTACCTGTGGGGTCCCGAGTGTCCCGAGACAGACACGTGTATGCTTTGACTCGTGAGGAGGCACAGCGAGCTGGAGGATCAGTTATCCGAGGTACTATTTTAGTTTGTAATATTCTCACAAATGTTGATAGATACGTAGCTCGTGATTCTTTATTTCTCCCGAGTTGAGCGAAAATTGGGAGGTGTCCAACTCTACGCCATATGGGTTAGCAAAGAATGACACCATCGAGGGGTGTTGATGTCAAGTCAAGAGGTCAAAAGTTGTCCCTTAAATTTTGATAGTCATGTCCTCGCAGAGATCCGCATGTGTTATGATGATCAATTTGATATTATTCTCGAATGGATTGGTCCGTGAGCATCATGCCACCGTCGATCATGTCGAGCTAAGGTGGTAACTTTCAAACCCTCGACCCATCATGGAAATTTGTCGATAAGCGATCGAGGGATATCTATCATTTCACTCTCCAAGCTCAACAATTGTTAGCACGAGGATGTGAGGGATATCTCCATCTTTGATAAGTTCGATGTGAATAGTCTAGCACACCTTCCGATGTCCACATAATTCGAGAGTATCCGGATGTATTTCAAGAACTCCTGGTTTGCCACCTCAACGACAAGTTGAGTTTGCTATCGAGTTATTCCCTGGCACAGCTCCAATATCGAAAGCACCATATCGAATGGCACCTAAGGAACTGGAGGAATTAAAAGTGCAACTCCAAGAATTATTAGACAAGGGTTTCATCCGTCTAGCGTTTTCCTCGGGTGCTCGATTCTATTCGTAAAGAAGAAGGATGGATCCTTAAGGCTTTGCATGGATTATAGGCAGTTAAATTCAGTGACTATCAAGAATAAGTATCCGCTCCCCAGAATAGATGATTTATTTGATCAGCTTAGAGGTACCTGTGTATACTCGAAGATTGATCTGAGATCAGGCTATCACCAACAACGGATTTGAGATATAGATATTCAGAAGACTGCCTTCCGTACTAGATATGGACATTATGAGTTTTTGGTAATGCCATTTGGACTCACTAATGCTCCTGCAACTTTTATGGATTTGATGAATCGGGTATTCTTGGAATATTTGGACCGATTTGTAATTATTTTTATTGATGATATTTTGGTATATTCTCGATCAGAAGAAGAGCATGAATATCATCTCCGAATGGTTTTGGAAGTGTTGCGGAAGGAACGTCTATATGCAAAGTTCAATAAATGTT
Organism: Wurfbainia villosa; assembly: GCA_025175895.1. Classification (NCBI taxonomy): domain Eukaryota; kingdom Viridiplantae; phylum Streptophyta; class Magnoliopsida; order Zingiberales; family Zingiberaceae; genus Wurfbainia; species Wurfbainia villosa. The sequence continues at coordinate 7,097,827 of CM045997.1, forward strand.
CTTTTCCGCTTACTGGGATTTCTAGGGCATACAATTTCTAGCAACGGGATTTCAGTAGATCCTCAAAAGATTGAAGCGGTGGTCAGATGGGAACCACCAAAATCCATACAAGAAATCCGTAGTTTCCTTGGATTGGCCAGCTATTATCGAAGATTTGTAGAAGGATTTTCCAAAGATTGCCGCGCTCGACTACTGACTAGAAAAGGAGTCAAGTTTATTTGGTCTGATGCTTGTGAAGCAAGCTTCCAAGAACTCAAGCAAAGATTGGTGAGTGCTCCGATTTTAATTATTCCCTCCGGAGATGATGGATTTGTATTGTATACGGATGCATCTCTTCTAGGATTAGGAGTGCTTTGATGCAAAGATGATCGAGTGGTAGCTTATGCTTCTCGACAACTGAAAGATCACGAGAAGAATTATCCCGTTCATGATATGGAGTTAGCAGCTATTATTTTCGCTCTAAAGATCTGGAGACATTATTTGTACGGTGTTACTTTTGAGATATTCACTGATCATAAGAGTTTGAAGTATCTCTTCACACAAAAGGAGTTAAACATTAGACAGAGAAGGTGGATGGAATTTCTGAAGGACTATGATTGTACTATCAACTATCACCCTGGGAAAGCTAATGTTGTAGCAGATGCCTTAAGTAGAAAGTCCAGAGGTGTATTGGCATGTCATCGGGTGGCAGTTACTGAGATAGTCAGACAATTCTCAGAATTGGATTTATCTGAAATAGGGCAGACACAACATGGTATATTAGTCTCCTTGATTGCACAATCCCCATTAGTTGAGCGAATCAAAGAAAGTCAAATGACAGATCAGTATCTCAGAAGCATAACCAGTGAATTAGAAGTAGGTCCGAAGCCAGAATTTTCTCGAGATATGGATGGATCCCTTCGATTCCGAGGCAGGTTGTGCGTCCCTGAGGTACATCCTGTTAAGGAAGATCTTCTTCAAGAAGCACATCGATCAAAATTTGCAGTACATCCTGGTGGCACTCGAATGTATCAAGATCTGAAGCGATCTTATTGGTGGAAAGGAATGAAAAGAGATATTGCAGATTTTGTAGCTCGATGTTTGGTTTGCCAGCAAATTAAGGCAGAACATCAGAGACCAGCTGGGTTACTCCAAAAGATCACAGTGCCAGAATGGAAATGGGAGCATATTACTATGGATTTCATCACAGGATTACCAAGGACTCAGAAGGGACATGATTCGATTTGGGTTGTCGATCGATCGACCAAATCACATTTTCTTCCGATCCGAAAAAGGGATTCCTTGGATCGCTTAGCTGAGTTATATTGCAAAGAGATCACTAAACTCCATGGTATTCCTCTCAGTATTATTTCTGATCGAGACCCACGCTTTACTTCGAGATTCTGGCAGAGTTTTCAGAAAGCGTTGGGTACCGACCACGCTTTAGCATCGCCATCCTCAGACGGATGGACAAATGAGCGCATATCCGACTTTAGAAGATCTTTTGCGTGCCTATGTTTTAGATTTTGGCGGTAGCTGGGAGGATCATCTACATTTGGTAGAATTTGCTTACAATAATAGTTACCACTCTGCTATCCAGATGGCACCTTTTGAGGCACTTTATGGCAGAGCATGTAGATCTCCTATCTTATGGAATGAAGTGGGTGAACGTCAACTTCTAGGTCCACAGAGTATTCAACAGGATGTTGATCTAGTACGAGTTATTAGACAAAGACTATTGACTGCTCAAAGTAGACAGAAAAGCTATGCAGATCGTAGACGGAGACAGTTGGAATTCACAGTAGGTGATCATGTATTTCTCCGTGTTTCACCTATCAAAGGAGTTAAAAGATTTGGTTTGAAAGGAAAGTTAGCTCCTAGATATATCGGACCTTTTGAGATCCTAGAGCGGATTGGTGCAACAGATATCGACTTGCTTTACCCCCAGCTTTAGCAGGAGTACATAACGTCTTCCATGTATCTATGTTGCGGAAGTATGTTCCAGATCCGACTCATGTCTTGAAGGATCTTTCTGTACCTTTGCAACCCGATGTGTCATACGAAGAATTTCCTGTTCGTATTCTGGATCGCAAGGAACATCGATTACGGAACAAAAGCATTAATCTTGTGAAAGTTGGGTGGCAGCACCATTCCGACCAAGAAGCAACCTGGGAGCGTGAGGATGAAATGCGTAACAGATATCCTCATTTATTTTCCTTAGGTACGAATATCTCTTAATTTTTAAATTTGGGGACCAAATTTCTTTTAGGAGGGAAGGATGTTAAGTATTAAAAAAAAAAAAAAAAAAAAATTCTCTTCCCTCCTCTTTTTTCTCTCCCCGTACACCAACCCATCCCTAAGCCCATTCCACGCCTGTGCAGCTCTCCCCTTTTCTTCTTCTTCCCCCTTTGCTTTCCTCCTTTCTTCCCTCTTCCCGTCCGGCTTTTTTCTCTTCAAATGCAACTAGCTTCATAGCAAGGCAACTTCTCTTTTTCCTTCCCTATTTCTTGGTTTTTCCCAATCGATGCTCTAGTTGCTACCTTCTTCTCAATTAATAGTAACTCTACTGTCCTTTCTTGTTGACTGAGTTCGCTGCAATGCCAAGTCACCAACTGTGAAGGGACAAAGCCTTTTCTTCCTCTTCCTCCTTGCTTTTGGCTGCTTCTAGGGCTTTGTACAACAACTGTTGGAGCTCGCCGAGGCTCGACGGAGCTCACCTAGACCACGAGCAAAGAGGGTAAGAGTTCCCTCCTTTTCTTTTCTTTGCAACGGTAGCAACAGTAGCTGTCAAAGCTCTTTGATGACAGTAAATCCTCATCGATCAGTTTTCTCCTTTAGCAAGACTTAAGCCTTTCACACTTTGATCTATTAAGTTCCAAGGTAAATTGTTAAATTGAAGTTATTAATTGAGAGTCGTAGAGGTTCTATTTCAAATAAGAAATATTGTAGGGTGGTAGGATTTAAAATGGCTATTAACTCGAGTCATAGATAATGTTAAGATATTATGTTATTTTCTTTTTCGATTATAATTATGAGCATTTGAGTTATGTCATATTTTATTTTGTAGATACCAATTCAAGCGGAGCTCGGTGATCGACCGAGATTCGACGACTTTTGCTGTATATAGAGGCGGGTACATTCGATCCTTGGACTCTACATGTTCCTTGTGCATGAATAAATAAGATAATTGATTTTATTTATATTTGTATAACTGTTTTCAAAATTAGGGATAAAAATGGTATTTACAAATAGCGAAATGGGTAATAAATAATTAAATGTGGAGGAGGTAAATAATTGATATTACTTTCTGCTCATATGGGTTTTATATGGGGTAAACATGGGATGGGTTGTTTTACAAATTTTAAATGGATACTCGACCTACTCTTCCGCTGATACTTATGCATTTTATATTGCTTGACCTTCCTTACTCATGATTTTTTTCATCTGTTGATACTTGTACCTTTTAAAGATACAATATGTAGATATAAATTTTATGTTGGTGATTAAATAACTTGAATTAGGTTGATCATGCAGATTTATCATAAGTGTACACATATAGTTGAACAAGTATGATAAAGAATTAAATTTGAATATTAAAGAAATGAAGGAGAAAAAACTAAAAGTGAAAACCTTGAGCCTGACTTGATACCAGAGTACCTGACCGCCCATATGCTGTTATGGTAGCGTGTTGTCGCCCGCGGTCAGCATTTTATTTGCGCTTCGGCGCCTTGTTGTTATCCCTCGTTGTATTCCACCGGTGATGAGGCTTTTAGCCTATACGTCAGATGACGTTATATACACTCTGATGATATTGGCTCCAGTTATTCACTATTTAGTTGATTTATCAGATTTAGTTGATTTATCAGATTTAGTTGATTTATCAGATTATTGTTGATCTATCAGATTGTAGTTGATTTATCAGTTTCACATTATTGATAATGTCTATAAAGATGATATATACATATATATGTATGTATAAGAACTTGGAACAAGTTAAAAGACTTAAAACAGAAATGAAAGAATAAATTGAAATTTACAAGCTCCTTTGACCTCTTAAACAAGATTAAATTCATGCACATCTTTCTTTATTACCCGCTTAGCAATCTGTGCTAATGTCTGCTTTCTTTGGCCTCCAGTTTTGCAGACTCGAGCACCCTTTTGATAGTTCACTGATTCCGCTGTACATAGAGTTGCTCAGAGATATCGGTCTACCATCTTCCCGGTTTGGTTTTATTTCGATGTATTTTGTTTAGTTTCATTGATTTTCTATTTAGATATATTTTCAGCTTATGTAGAAAAATCTATCTTTATTAATATAGACATTTTATGAAATTTTTGGAGTTACTTGTATTATATGGCCTTTATGTCTTTTTTATTTATTTACATGTCACCGAGTAGGGTACCGAACTGACACGCTCGGGGCGTGACATTGTCCCTTCAAAATCTTGGGCTTTTCAGCATCCTCTTAAATCCTCTGAAGTCGTCCCTCCAGAGTTTTTTTATTTTACATTATGGTTCTGTTCATTTATCTTAGGTGTTCATCAGTAGGTTTCACATAATTTGGCATAATAAGATTTCGCAGTTGAAATAACACAAAATAATTTATAGTCTAAGTTGTAGATCAGATTGTAGCATGATTTATAGATAAAACTAGATGGTTATGCCCTTTCTCATCTCAAACAGTGCTTTGAAGCAGTGATGACCACGGTTCTAGAACCGGCAATTCTAATTCATCGTCCAATGAAACTAAAATTGAACTGATTATATTAACATTTTCAATTTTGATTTCTCACTAATTAGCTTCGGTTCTAGATCCGATGGTTCAAATTTATTATTCATCGGAATCGAATTATTTATCCACGATTTTAGTTTTTTACTATTCAATTTCGATTCGAACCATTTAAAATTGAAATTGAAATTATTTAATTTTAATTCTCTCACATGAGGTTTAACTATATTTTTTTAAATTTATTTATTCGATCGGCTTATTTTAATTTAAATTATATTTAAGCTCAAGTTTTGTACGTGATAATTTAATTTATGTCGATTTACTTATTTTATATAACTTTTTAAATCAAATATTTATCGTAAAAAAATACCATCAAATATATATATATATATATATATATATATATATATATATATATATATATATATATATATATATATATATATATATATATATATCCTTTTGGGTATTTAAGGAGGCAAAACCCTTGTAGATTTACTTTACACTTTTCATTTAGATATATTTGTGTCTCAAATGATTCTGGAGTCATATATGATTTTACATCATTCAAAATATTTTCTTCACCACTAAATATTTATTCAATCACCACAGTTGAAATAGGAGCTGCTAAAATTTATTTAAAAATTTAAGATAATATAGAAAAATTATTTGTATGCTCTTTCTATCATTTAAGAATTAACTCAAAAAATGTCATTAAATATAAATTGATTTCAGATATAAAATTTAAGATTTTTTGGTTTCTATTGCCTTTGAAATAATAGATTTTGCTCTATTTTATTCATTTTAAAAAATTCTCTAATATTTATAGATTGAAAATATTATCGAGTAAAATTATCAAATGTTATATTAAATTCAACATATATATCATAAATTAATTTTCTAATATAATTTATTTTTTTATAATATCATAATTATTTATTCCTAAATTTTAAATATAAAATGTTATATAATTAAATAAATAATCTTATTTACATATAGGATAAAAACAATAGCAAAAAAATAAATTTCAAGAATTTAAAAAACATAATTACACATTTTTATTTTTATTAAATAAATTATATCTTTTAAATCTTCATCGTTTTCATACTCTTTACTATATTAATACTTTCTAATAAAGATAATGATATTGTATATGTAACATCATTAAATATTTTTAATAAATTTAAAAAATTCAAAAAATAGTCTATTTTTTGTGTATATAAAATAATAAAATTAACAATATTTACAAAAAAACACATAATAATTGTTTATAAGAAAGTGATTTATATAATAATTCATAAATTGAATTCCAACCTCTTTAGAAAATCTTTTAGATATTTTCTCATTTTCTTTACAAAATCTAATCAAATCTTTCATTTTTTGTGAATGATTTTATAAATAAGAAATTACTCTTTTAATCGATATAAGATCAATTTCAAGATATGTTAATTCATCTTGAATACATAAATTTAATATATGACATGGACATTTTATATAAAAAAATTTACCACTAAAATTAAGTTTATAAATATTTTCTAAATCTCTAATAGAAATAGTATTAATAGAAGTATTATAAAAAATAGTAGAAAAAATTTTATTCACTAAATAATGTTCTAAAATTGAACTAAAAATCTTATGTATCAAAAACTCTAAATATAATTATATGTGTTTAGATATTTTAATTATTAACATCCAATGATAAGTAATAGTCATATATAAATTTCTTTTCCAATGATCACTTCAAATATCGCTACATGTAAAAACTTGATCATTAATTTTTTTTTTCTTCTATGGGTGTAGCCAAGTTAGTACTTTGGAGGATGATTGTCACATTGAAGTAAAAGTTAATTATTGAGAGTCTCCTCCGAAAGTATGATCCATCCACCTAAGAGGTCACTCAATAATTGTAATTTAGCTCTCTTGTGATGACTATGGGGTCGGCTGATAAGAATTAGGGTGAGTGAATCGCCTTTTGCTACATTGACCATTGAAATTTTTGAAAAATTTTGTAAATTATTTTTCTCTTTTTTATAAAATCAATGAGCTGTATGTGTAGTAATAGTTCTAAGTATACATTTTGTAAAAAGATTTAAAGCATTTTGATAATAATTAATAAATCTTTTTTATCAAAATTAAAATATAAATATTTAATAGTAATCATTTTAGCTAATTCTTCTCAAATTTTTTTTATGAATAAATAAAAAGAGAAGAATAATTAAAAGATAGAAACTCAAATATTTGAGTTTGTATTCTATTAATATCGATTTCAGTTGGATGTTTGTTATTCAAATGCCTTCTAAATGTCTTATATTTTTTATGTTCTTTGAATTTGAATTGTTGCCCTATTAAATAATTTTTTTAAATATACTTGAAAAATATTATATCGTAATATTTTTTTTGGACACGTCTCTTCTTGATTATCATTTTCTATTTCAAAGTTAATGTGTGAGATTTTTATATCGAAAAATTCTTGAGATAAAATTATTTATTTTAGAAATATTCTCTAATCTAACTCTTATCTCTATCATTAGATATAATTGATAAATAATATTGAATAAAATTAAAAATTAAAGGGAAAATGAGTAATTGAATATGAGAGAAAATGAAAAATTATAAATATTAATTGAGAATTGAAAAATTGAGAATGAAATTGTAAAAGAAGATCGACAATAAAAAATGATAATTGGTTTACGAAGAGAAATGAAATTAAAATAATATTTATAGAGATTTTATATTTTTTTAATTAAAATTATCCTTCTACAAGTTATATAACACTATAAAGGTATAAAAGTAATTATAAATAATTTAATATTTGAATTTTAGAAAAAAAATATTATTCATTATTTCGATTGTGATACAACAATAAAAATTTTGAATTTAAAAAAAAATAATAATTATGCATAGATTATTGTAACAATAATGAAAATTCTGAATTTTATACTACTTTAATTTTTTTGAATGTTTATTGTTATAATTATAATACATTAATAAAAAATTTGAATTTGGAATAACTTTAATCATTGTTCATGATTTTAATTTGAATTTTAAATGAATTTAATTTTTTTTATTGTTATTGTGACACAATAATAAAAAATTAAAATTTTTAATATTTTAAACTATGCATATTGATTGTTATTGATAATAATGAAAAATCTAAATCATGAATGATTTTAAATTTTGTATGTATTTATTGTTATAATTATGATAAAATAATAAAAAAATTAAATTTTGAATGAGTTGGTACTTATTAAAAAGTAAAAAAAATCATTTTCAAAAATCTGATTTTAATTTAAAAAAAATGCTTAGTTTTGATTTTAATTTCAAAAATCGATTCTGATTCGATTTTAATTTCGATTCTAAAAATTTAAGAATTGAAATCGAAAAGGCAATTCTAATTCGATTTTTAAACCATCAATTTCGATTCGATTTGCGATCACTCTTACTTTGAAGTATCTCTTTAGTTTTATAGAGTATTAAATTTGCAAACTTAATCAACTCATAACTTTAAATCATTTTCCTTCGTTAATAATGATATAAAAGTAAAAAAGACTCTCTTATTATTATTATTATTAAAAAAAATTGAAAAAAAAAAGGATAATGCTTCATGTATAACTGTATGCACTGCACTTTAAATCCATTTTTGATTAAAAAAAAAAAAGATTGCTCGGTGACTGTTTTAGTCCGAGTTATTTGATGTCAAAACTTCTTTACAAGTTATGATCAAACCTGCTGCATAAAGTCACTCTATGATAAAATAATTTTGATAAATCGTTTTGATCAAAACAATTGCAAAAACTTTATTTAAAGCCACTTTATTTTAATATTATTTTTTATCAAAAGCAATTGTACTTTCGAGTAATTTTATAGTAGTCTAAGGCAGCAGCTCCATCTTAATTTTTTTTTTACAAAATTTTTATTAAAATAGCATCATCTTAGAATTACTTTATATAAAATAGATTTAAAGCCGAACAATTTTAACTAAAATAACTCTAATTTTGATCAAAATAATTTCATCTTCGAGTAAAATAGTTGATATTTTTAATTTAGTTAGATTTTTTTTATCAAAATAATTCTGAGAACTATTTTGTATAAAGCAATTCCAAGGTAAAACAATCTTAGTTAAAGCAACTCCAACTAGGAGTTTTTTTTTTTAAGGGGGTCCATCCAATCTCGTAGATCTTTTTAGAAGAGTTCATAATTATCTTAAGTGAAGTCTCATTAATTATTAGGATAAATTCAGAATTACTCGTACCTAAATGATTCAATTTGACTTTCACAATCATATTGTCCTCGTAAAATTGTCCAATGTTAAAATCATACTCTATTTACGAAGACAAACTCTTACGATTAAAATCATCCATATAAATTTTTCAAAATTCTCTGTCGAACATATTCCAACATAGATCGAAATGTGATTCTCTATAGAATGCTTTTTAACCTTACCATTTTACCGTTCCTCGGGACGAACTTTGAGTTGTTTTAATTAACACTATTCCAAAGGCTTGGATTAAAATAATTTCATCTTAGAGTTATTTTGACCTAAACAATTTCATATTCGGCAATTTATCAAAGGACGTACCTCAAATTTAGAATTGTTCAAATATAGTTTTATAATTTCATATTTACCAAAGGACATACCTCATTTCTTTTTTATCCCTTCCGCCAAACATGGATATCAAACTAGCTGAAAAAAAGATGGTGCTAGAAATTTAAATCTCATATCCACTGTGTTCCTGAGAATATAATTTCCAACACCATTTTTTTTCGGTCAGTTGATATTATACGTGGCGCTGGAAATTTAAATCCCAGCACCACTGTGTTCTTGGAAATATAATTCTCAGCACTATTTTTTTTCTAGGACAGCTTGATATTGTCTACGGTGCTGAAAATTTAAATCTCAGGATCACTATATTCTTATGAATTTAAATTATTCCAGAACTACTGTGTTTCTGAGAATATAATTCTCAGTATTAATTTTTTTCTAGACAAGCTTGATATTGTACGTGGTACTGAGAATTCAAATCTCAGGACTATTGTGTTCTTGGAAATATAATTCTTAGCACTATATTTTTTTCAGCCAGCTTGATATCCACATTTGGCAGGAGGGATAAATTGTAGAGGATCTCGTGACCGCTAGACGAGGGGGAGGTGAATAGCGCGTCGGCGTTGCTTGATGGAATTCGTTCGCGATCGCGTGCTTGCTACAATTGTATTAGTACACAGCGAAAATAATAGAAAATACAATACAAATATAAATACACAAGCACGAGATCAAATATAACGTGGTTCGGAACCGAATGATTCTTACTCCACTGATTGAGCTCTACGAGCTCGAGTGATGACAACACCACTAATAAAGCTCCTTCTCGATAACACGTCGGAGGCGGAGAAACCTCATACAATGAATTACAACAAGTAATACAAAGTGAAACAAGCAAATACAAGATGAATATACAAAACAACGTAAAGAAACTTTACAACTATTGCTTTGGAATGCTTGTTTGTTGGTTACTTGAATTGTACTTGGAGATCCTGATTTGTAGCAACAAATCGCCCCAAAGACGTTCAAGAACCGCTACCAAATCCCTCCTCCACGAGCTCCATTTAAAGCTTCTCTTTGGGCTAGATTCCGCCTAGCAGTCGATTGATCGTGACCATCAGTCGACTGCCCCAGTAGTCGTTGTTTCACAACGACATGAAACACGTCGGATAAGTCCAACGGATACACCATCAGTTGACTGATGGCTCAATCAGTCGAGTGTTCGGGTCGATCACTCGATTGGAGAGCCTTCTGTGCCCGAGATCCCGAGCATCAGTTGGTGATCACGGATCGATCGCTCGCCAGCAACGATAGCCCACCTCGACGATCATTGCAGCGATTCCGTGTCGACCCTCATTGACTCGACTAATCCATAATCCATAGTTTCAATCGACTGATACACCTCAAACATGAGGTTTTAACCTTAAACATGAAGCCTTCTAGTCATCCATGTATGATGCCCCCATACATGCTAGACCACCCTTAGTCTAGACCTAAGCCTTCTAGTCACCTCTATCAGCCTCACGCCTATCGGATCCCTCCAAGTAATCTATAATTTGTTCATCCATACGCTAGCCTTCAGGTGCTTTCATCGACTATTGTCATGTTAAAGGTGTCTACACCGCCAAGGCACATTGGACTTACGCTGCCAAGACTCCCGCTTGGACTTTACGCCGCCAACCATTGAACTTATGCCGCCAAGACTCCCGCTTGGATTTTACGCCGCCAATATTCCCCTTGGACTTTCCAAATGCTAAGACTTAAGCTTGAACTTTCCTTTCCCAACTCATGTTGGACTTTCCATGTCAAGACTCATGCTTGGACTTTCTCTTGCCAAGACCAATGCTTTGACTTTACATGTCAAATACTCAAGACTTGAACTTTTCCAATGACAAGTGTTCCACTTGGAGTCTTGGACTTTCTATGCTAAGTATCTATGACTTGAACTTTACCATGACAATCACATTGTCATATATTTTTATCGAACATTAAAATATCGCTCGAGTCAAACTCGAATTCGATCAATCATGACCTGAACCGATTGTACCAATAAAAAAAAGGAATGAGATATGTCCTTTAATAAATATGAAATTATATGATTATATTTGGATAATTTCAAACTCGAGGTGTGCTCCGATAAATTACCCTCCATCTTTGAATAATTTTAACCTTATATCAAAATAATTTCAAAGGCTTCAGTCAAATCAAATTCAAATTACAGCAATTTTAATAGTTCGACTTTGGAAATGTTATTGATAAAAAAAAAAGTATTTTTTTATTTTATTTTTCGCCATTAATAATTGAGCGATTTAAATAGTAGTATCAAAGGATAAAATAGATATTTTCTATTATAGGGAAAAAAATATAAAAATAAAATAAATTAAAAGGATATTTTAAAATAACCCAATGCCTTTCTCCCCTTGTAGCTTTCTGGAGGAGCCTGGGAAAAGGGCACAACTGTTTAAGCGAATCAAGGTTTCAATGCTTCATCATCCATCCATGGCTGCCTATATAGATCGCTTCCTTCCTCACCCTTCCTCTTCTCATTCCTCTCTCCTTCTCCTTTCCCCCGTCAAAATTGCGAACAAAGGTCAAATCTTTGTGAGACCATCTTCCTCTTCGAGTCTCCTCGCTTCTCCCATCGATTCGGGCCGCATCGATGCCGACCTAGAGGTTTGACTGGGATTTTTTACGTTTTTCTCTGGTTATTTTGAGTTTCGATTTCTCTGTACCCTCTTTGATTTCATCGAGTTGAAGTCGATTTAAAGATCGATAGAGATTTAGCACTGTCCCCAGGTTCGTTTTGTTCGAAAATTCTGCGCTATTCCATTTTGATTTCGCTATGGATCTGTAAGTTTGGTTATTTTCCTCAGTTTTTAGTTTTAGGGCACTCGGTGAGGACGTCCTCTACCGGAAGCTCGCATTGTTTTACCACTGTTTGGATCCTGTTGCTTCTTTCTCCCAATTTTGAGTTCAGGAGATAAATTTGCGTGATGATGGCCAAATCGTGGACGGAAGTTCTTCCGCCAGCGTCGGCACTGTGCTCCCCCGGCACAAGTTGCATGCTTGTCGAGAGGAGGAATTGGGGCGGGCTCTTGAATGGAAACTGGACCCGGGAAGAGAACAAGTTCTTCGAGGAAGCCCTGGCCGAGTTCGACAAAGACACACCTGACCGCTGGGAAAAAGTGGCGGCGTATATCCCTGGCAAGTCCGCAACGGACGTGGAGAGACACTACAGGGATTTGTTGAAGGATGTGAGCGAGATAGAAGCTGGGCGGTTTCACTGTCCTAGCTACGACTCTTCTTTTGCACTGGACTGGGACAGCAATTGTGGCTTCAAAGCTGTGAAGCAACCTTATTCGATCAGCGGCAAGAAGTCAGGGCTGCGCGCGACCGATCAAGAGAGGAAAAAAGGAGTCCCTTGGACGGAAGAGGAGCACAAGTAAGTCATCTCTGTGCCCATTCATCTTGCATAAGCTTCAACTCAATCTATAGGTGGTGTATAACTCAAGGTGAAAATGTTTGACTTATATCTGATTGAATTTTGGATATAGTTTTTGAAACTTTCAATTCTATATCTTCTTTCTTCTAGTCGATCAGATTATTGATTTCTGGTAATTGAACTGAATTAGTTTGGTTCTGGAAGTATAGGGATTGTTTGTGTTAAATCATAAATCTACAAATGGTGCCTTTCTGATGGCTTAAGTTTTCATTACTAAGTTATATGAGTCCTTCTCAGCTCCTGTTTTTCTTCTATATATTATTTATTCATATTTGAGGTTTAATATAAACTTTGAGAGGGTTTGAGGATGTTAAACCATTCATCTCTATTGGGTTCCTTAGTAACTTATCCTTTAGGGAACATATTGTCAGATGATTAATCTTTAGAGTGGTTACTGAATTTTTTTTTTTCTTTTTTGTTTTTTTGCAGGCTATTCCTGCTTGGACTTAAAAAGCATGGCAAAGGGGATTGGCGAAATATTTCCCGTAATTTTGTGGTTTCCAGGACACCTACACAGGTAGCTAGTCATGCCCAAAAGTACTTCATCCGGTTACATTCAGGTAGCAAAGATAAGAGGAGAGCCAGCATACATGATATTACTACTGCCAATTTGCCAGATAACAGACCTTCCTCTCCATCTCAGTCATCTTCTCTTAGCAATTCATTAAGCTCGGCTTCTACACCCTTGTTGCCAAGTTCCTACTCATCTATCCTAGACATAAATCAGCCCCATCAAGCAATTGGTTTTTTAGGTGCATCAATGCAAATGAGACGATCACTTGGTGGAGTAAGCCCTTATCAGATGGCAACTGAAACCTCTGCATCTCCAAATGGTACTCTTCACGATTTTCTGGTGCACGACAATAATCTGCTACACCAAATGATACCAAACCTTCTTCACCTACATGATTGAGATTATTTGTGTACGAGGATCAAATGTACATGTTCACTTGGGATCAGAAAGCGAGGGCAACTGTATCCTTGATTTTGGAAGATGCAAATGAATGCTTAATTTTGTTACCCATAGTCTAGGGAGAGTTCACGGATGTATGCTCATACCTTCTTTCTCTTTTCATTCTTCCTAATTTATAATATGTCAGCATATAGTATACAAATTAATATTGTACATGTAGCAAGACACTTGCCTCTGTACTTTGGGTTATGTACTTCAATAATATAAGATCTGCACAGTAAGAAGTGCATCCCTTATGTGATGTGTAAAAGGAATTTAACTTTCATAATCAGTGTCCAAATGCGAAAACAGTTAGAATTAATGCTCAAATATGGCATCTGTTGTATTGACTGTACGGTACTGGATGTCTTACAAATTACAAGGGGAGAGAGACTAATGCATCTTTTCATATTAGGTTTATTTCTGGTCACATCATGCGCTTCTGGCTCTTTACGAAATCAGATGCAAGCTTGTATGCAATCTATCTTGCGCTGTATGTGATCTATCAATACTAGGAAGGTTTTAGACTAATTTTGTTCATTCTATTTCCAGTCTATAATTAAGTGGGATCAGTATGATTTTTTTTCTCGAAGTAACTGCAGTACTTAGGGACAGTTTCGTTACAAATTAATTTTGTTGTAAGGTGAAAGAGCTGGACAATGTGCTAGAGCCACAAAATGGTGAGTTAAATTACATTCTCGCTTATTTTCATGTAAAACCATTAAAAAAGGATTATGGGGTTGAGTCACTGAGCACTTCCTTACATGGCAACTTTGTTTATGGGCCATTATAGCAAAATTGATTCAGTTGTCTGTAGTCATTATATTTATCTATCCTTCATCACCAGTTTGTCTCAGTTTAGCTACTTTTGCTATAGTTGGATCTGAGTCTGCTTTCCACTAGCTTTGCATCTCATTCTTCCATCTCTTCTTTCTTTTCTTTTGAAAGGTATCATTTCAGGGTGTAAACTTTTGTCATGACAAGAAACAGTTGAACTTGGGGTCAGATACAGACAGAGCTGTCATTCTCTTCACGGACTTACAAACCTTGTGTAACATTGGAAGATCATCATAGGAAGTTTAAGATGATCCTAAGCAGTTCTGAAGTTGCTGAAATTGGTCCGTCCAGCTGTGGATGGAAAGAGCCCATCTCAAGCAAATGAGAAATATGTGCCTTTTTCATCATCATGAAGCCTATCAGTTTCAACTATTTGGAGCCAGCTACAAATCTTATTCTTCTATTGAACCAGGGAAAGACATGTTCAAAAGTTTTGACAATTACAAGATGGACTATATGTGCAGGTCTAATGCAACCCTCAATCTTTTTCTATCTTAGTTTAGGATTGACATTGGCAATTTTATGTTTTTTGGATTCTCTATCAAATCCCAATTTTCACTTTATTAGTTTACAGCTATAGTTTTTCTTTATTTTTCAGCTTATATTGCAATATAATTTAAGTCTCAACACAACAGATCAGTGTTGAAGCATAATTTGACTGTAATAGTGAATCTATATAGTTCATTTTAATTATTAGTGACATGACCATAGACAGAGTTCAACAGAGGGGCAAGATTCATGTAACCAAACCAAAATAGTCAGGACAAAAATTACTTGAATGAATGAATATACTTAATGGCCTTATCATTAGTTGTAGTTGTGCTGTGAGAATAAGCACCAGCAGCATTATTTGGTCTAAGGTCCTTCAGGTTGGGTTCACTTTATTTATCTGAAGAATCGAATAACCTCCCAATCTTACTTAAATTGTCATCTTGTATAACAGTCAAATAGACAATTGTCTCCCTAGCATCTATTCTTGTGTGATAACAAGTTTGACTCAGTTGGATACATCCCCCCCCATAATACATGCTTTGAACAAGTGAATTATTCCTTGTTTGGTCGGAAGAGGTGACCAAGTGAATTATTTTTGGACTGGAGATCATCATGCATCAAATGGCGCAATAGGCGATATTTCTTTTCCTTTTCGTCTAAAAGTCTTCCTTATTCTTGAATTATTTTTAGACTGGAGATCATCATGCATCAAATGGAGCCATAGGTGATATTTCTATCTTCTAAAAGTCTTCCTTATTCTCTGATTCCATGTGCTCGTTTGCAGCTTCCACTGTTGCTATTGCTGAAACAAGCATCGATGCCATGACTGCGACTATGAGCAACTGCAAGTGTGTGAAATCTCAGGCCCCACAACCTGGGAAGCAAATGTAGAAGAATCAAGGCAGTAACAGCAGCAAATGGACATACTCAAGACCTCTTTTGCAAGGTAGATGACATCACACTGCACCTTCGCTTGGCAAGGTACTGAAAAACTTTTCTGCAAGTTGTATGAAGGCTTTAGTTTTTGACTAGGACAGGATACTCGGTGCTTAACCTTTACATGTTCTTTTCTTAACTGTTCCAAGGGTTAAAATCAACCCTGATCATTGAGTGACCCCCCACCAAATTCTTCCAGTGATGTCGCTTCTTGGACAAAACCGACTAGACCAGCGACGTCGCGATCACTGATTTTCAAGGAGACTAATGATTTGCAATTCCACTGATTTTCAAGCAGACTAATGATTTGCAATTCTACTGATTTTTAAGGAGACTAATGATTTGCAATTCCTGCCGAGTAGCTCAAGGTCAGGGGGGTGTAACTCAGAGATCTATCATGTAGAAATTTGAGCTTTTTTTTTTTCTTTCCAAGAATTATGTCGTGAATTGTGAGGTTTCTGCAAATTACAAATGAGAATGAGTGACCAGCAGGAAGATTATCATGGAGCAAGCATATCACTGAAAGTTGTAGCAAAATTACATAGTAGAGGAGCCTTGGCTTTGCAACTTTCATCCTATTAGCTATATTAAAGGTAGAGCTGCCAAATGGATCGATTCATGATGAAGCGGATTAATTCATTGTAAATTTAATATTTAGCAGAGAGGGATCGACCGGTCTGTCATTTTGACGGATTAAAAAATCTCCAATTCAATTTAAAGGTAGGTTGCTGATTAGATGAGCTAATTCACATATAAAAAAATAAAAAAATCTTTAAAATTATTAAGGTATTTGAAACAATTAAAATCTTATACTATGCAAATATTTAAATCTTTAAATCTTGATAATATATAAATTTAAATTTTTGCAGATGCCATTTAGATTTTTAAGTATTCGTAATTGTTTGTTTTTGATATATTATTATTTTCTATATTAATTGGAATAGTAGTGATAAGATAATATAAATCAATTAAACTATATAAGAAAAAAGTATTAAAATATTTATGTCAATTTTTTTTTTATTCTTTCGTTTTAATTTCTCTCACGCTTTGTCGAGATATATATATGATAGAAAAAGATTATAGTTATGAAGAATTTACATTGTTAGTATTAGAATATTGATAAAATATATATATATAATTTTGCTTTCATAAGTTTTATCTTTTGGCATTATGAGTCGACCATCTAGATCGGTAATCTATACAGATTGATTTATTTAGATCCATCCAAATAATAAATTGATAATATTTTAATCTAATTTGTTTAAATTAGTGGGCGGGATAAATAACCAGACTAGTCCAATCTAATTTGACGGTTCTAATTGAAGGTAAAGGTGCTTAGATCTGTCCAAGTTTGCATATTTATTCGATTGTTAATTCTTTAAAGCCATTAAATGACTGCCAACTGCTTATAATAGTTTTAAAGTTCTTTTTGATCATTTTAAAATAATATAATTTTGATTTAAGTTTAGATTAAATTGCTTCATGTACAATATTTTTACGTATTATACTAATTATTTCGTAGCCTAGTACAATAATATTATATTAACAGTATTTTCGGAATGAAAAATATGATATAACAGTATTTTGATTATTATTATGTTTTTAAAAGGAGTGTCTTTTTTCCAATATCGACAATTTGGATTTTTGTTAAGCAATTAAAATATTTTGAATGTTAGTCCGAACAACAATTTATCAATTTATCAGGATCACTCTAAGTTATTGTTCAAATACAGTCCATAATTTTATATTTATTAAAGAGTATATTTCATTTCTTTTTTATCCCTCCCGTTAAACTTGAATACTAAACTAGTTGAAAAAAAGATAGTATTGAAAATTTAAATCTGAAATTCATTGTTGAAAATTTAAATCTCAAATTCATTGTGTTTTTGGGAATATGATTTTCAGCACCATCTTTTTTTCGATCAGTTGATATTGTATGTGGTATTGAGAATTTAAATTTCAGCACCACTGTATTATTGGAATATAATTCCGAGTACCACTATGTTCCTAGAAATATAATTCCCAACACCATTTTTTTCTAGGACGGCTTGATATTTTATGTGGTGCTAGGAATTTAAATTTCAGAATCACTGTGTTCCTGGAAATTTAAATTTCAGAACCACTGTGTTCCTAGGAATATAATTTCGAACACCACCTTTTTTTTAGACGAGTTTGATATTGTACGTCGTGTTGGAAATTCAAATCTTCCTGTGTTTCTGAGAATATAATTTTCAGTACCATATTATTTTCGATCAGATTGATATTCACGTTTGACGAGAGGGGTAAAAAAGAAATAAGATGTATCTTTTGATAAATATGAAACTATGAGACTGTATTTAAATAATTCTAAATTTAAGATGTACCCTTTGATAAATTAACGTAATCTGAAAGGTAAAACGACAACCGAAAGTAAAATGACAATAAAAATGTAAAAAAAATATATAAAAAAAAAAAAAGAGGGGGAGAAAATAAAAAAAAATTATATACATTATTTATGTAAAATTTTAAGAGAACAAATTTTAATATGGATGAATATTCTAAATATGTATAAATTGTGTTTAGTTGATCATATACCTTTAAGATTAGATATTTGGATTATTAAAAAAAATAGTCAATGCAAATTTGGATACATTTTTTTTTTCAAAAAAGTATTTTGGAATACAATTAAGTCTGTATGGTTTGGATATATATACACACACAAAATACCATTTAATAAATAAATTTATTTAGTATTATATACTAAATAAATATAATAATAAATAAGTAATAAATAAAATGAAACTTACTAATAATTTACTTATTTTATAACTTTTGTATTATTAAAAGGATATAAGCCAGCTGTTGCTAAATCAAATATCAAATTTATATCGTTTTTAATTTAATTTTTTTTAGGGATTTCTTTAGGGCTTTTGCCCAAGTACATTCCCTTGACATAGTGGGCCATACACGGCCCAGCCCATTAGTATCTTCACTGTTCAAAGCTAACTCGTGGTTGACTCTTTTTAAAATAAATAAAATATATTTTTTAATAAAATTAAATTCTTGACTGTATTATTAAAACAAATTACTGTTTTTGTTCATTTTTATTTAATTGGATGGAGCAAAAAATGATTATGTCAGTGTCCCTCATCGTCGGTTCCTCGATGATAATTCACGGAGATTATGTCCCTTGATCTGTTGACTAAAATAATAGAGAATTTTTAAAACCGAATGAAAATTTTAAATTTTATATTGAAAATCAACTCCTGTCCATTTTAACAATGGATCTTCGTAATTATTTTTAACAGCTGAGAGTATTAGAATTATGATTATTTCTCTCATATTATTTGATAAAATTGAAGATTATTTTAACACAATTTGCAAAATTTCATCGCCTAAAAGCTTTTAGAACGTGGGATATATTGTAACATGAGTTCATACAGTTGAATATTCACACCTTGATAAAATTACAATTATTTTACGTAATTAATATTTCAATATATATTCTCTTGTGCTTCATTTTTTTAAAATAAATTTTTACTAATATCGTTTGCAAGTCTAATCCAATATATGAATATTTATTGTTACAATTTGATTTCCAATTTTTAACTCATGATTGTAATGAATTTTCAATTTATATTCTCTTGCTAATAATCAACAACTACTCTACACGTGCCTATTTTTATCGAACATTTAAAATAGATTT
This sequence comes from Wurfbainia villosa, assembly GCA_025175895.1. NCBI lineage: Eukaryota > Viridiplantae > Streptophyta > Magnoliopsida > Zingiberales > Zingiberaceae > Wurfbainia > Wurfbainia villosa. Next base: position 7,117,479 of record CM045997.1, read on the forward strand.
TTTAAAAAATTACAATTTATATTTCTCTTTTTCATTTATTTTCTTAAGTACATGCACCTTAGTCAAGGTTGCTAGACGTGACTTGTCAATATTAATTTTTTAGGACAATCTTTTATTCTACGAACATTTTGACCTTTAATGAGAACAATAGGACTATAAGGTCCCTATTTTCAAAACATCACCATTTTAATTTGACTAAAAAAAAGTCAAAAAAACAATAGTCAAACTTCGTGAAAATATATGCAAAGTAGATGAACACGATAAGTCGGAATGGTTTTTCTTCCCGAAGAAAATTATGAGAAAAAAGAGCAATATAAATTATCCACAGTTGACTTTGCAAACATGGTATAATATGTTTATTATACATGATTAAAATACTTAATAAGATTTTAAAAACATTTTTAAACTTAAATAGTTTAAAAAAATTTAAATTAAGGGTGTCTAGGAGGCCTTAAAGAGATTTTTTATAGTCCTATAATATCACACTCACATTTTTTTTATAACAATTAAAGTCGATTTTGTAATAGTTATTTTTTGTAATGATTATTAATGATAATTTTTTAAAAATAAAAAATAATTATTGAATAATAACTAATTGTTAGTAAATACATTCTTTTTTATTTTATTAATTTTATTTTTTAAAATTATAAAATTATTTTAATTTAAAAAAAAAAGTCGTAATAGCCTACTTCTGCTCCTTTGACTTTCCACGTAACCACAATGCGAGCTAAGTGGATGCTTTAGTTTAATATTAAAAAAGATTATTTATATTTGATGAGTAAATAGATTTGTTTATAAAATTTTATAGTTCCAAAAAAAAAAAAGGGAAATACTTATATTAGATATTTGATGATTTTTCTTAAGGTAAGTGTTGTATATATAAATTTATTTTTAACTTAATTTGATATAAATATATACTTCAATTCTACAAAATTTATTAGAAAAATATTGGTGGATTTAAATTAAAATATTCTATTATTTAGATACGAAGGTATAAAATAGGAGTATACTAAAAGAGAAATATCCTATTTATAATGTTTAAAAACATAAGGCATCCTTTTTGTTTATTCTTAAAAAATAATGACAAAATTTTAGATCGTTAAATTAGGAATACTATTAAAGAAAAAATAATTTAAAAAGACATCTTTATTATCCTAAAATAACACCCTAAATTTTAAATAAATTAGGACATTTTGAATGGCAAAAACTATCAAAGAGTTTTTTTATAGTTCTTATAATACCACATTAAAATTTAAAAAAAAAAATCTCACTCATACTTCCTGTACAAAAAATTTGTTCAATAATTTTTTTATATATGGATCTCACTTTTTATTTATATTTTTCATTATACAAAAATTAATCATTGAATAATAATTGATTTTTAGTCGATGTCTCACCGTTGATTTTTAACAGTTGAACAATGATTTTTTTATTAATTTAAAATATATATATATAATTATAAAATTATTTTTTTTTTAAATAAGAATTTGGAGAGATGTTCTTTTTTTTTCTTGCCACAGAGCTCCCTTCTACTGTGTCAAAAAAGTGTTCTATATAATTTTTTATCTTGAAAATGTCTTTTTAATTAAATTAAGATAATATACAGTAACTTTAACAAAAACTTATATATATATTTTATTTAAATTTGCTATAATGTATGTTTACAATTGATATAATATATAATTGTGTTTACAAAACTGTCAGAAGATAAAGTAATTTAATTAAAATTACTTATAATAACTTTTAATGAAACTTGATCTCAAGTTGTAATATTTTTAAATAAAATGGTTATAATTACATTGAAGCCAATTTGACGAAATTAAATAATTTTAATTAAATTAAAAATATTATAATATAATAGTAATTTATGTACAATAATTTTAATAAAGAATAATTTCATAAATAGCACCGATTTTTTTTTAAAAAAAATAGGATTAAATAATGCTGTTTTAATATTTTTTAAACATAAGATGTTTTTTTTTTTTGCCGATAATAAAAGTAAAGGGTGCCTTTTATTATTGCCCCTCTATTAATTTGTCAGCCTTGAAGTGTGAAAATCATAATTTCTGACACAAAACAACAGAAACATAGTGATTTCTGACACAAATTGATGGTGAACTTGTTAACTTTCTTATCGTGTTGAATGAAATAATAATAATAATAATAATAATAATAATTCTTTCTTTCATTATTAAAACTAAATAATTTTTTGTATTTTTACGTGATTTAATTGAATATTATGGGAATTTAATTCTCGTGGGGGTGGCAAGTAAGAGTTGTTACATTTTTGGTATCGCATGTGAGTTTAAGGGACACGCGGTAACAACTTTTTTTTTTTTTTTAACTTTATTTGTAATTTTTCAATATTTTAAATTTATTCTCTAAAATTTCTTCAAGAGTTTAAAATTATTTTTGTTCATTTTCACGGAATTAAAAATTAGGCTTGTCTAAAATACTTATTCCTTAAATTTCTAGTGCAAATTATCTCAAAAATTTTCTCGATTAATTTTTAAAAATGGATTCAAATTGAGTCTCATTTCTCAAATAGCTCTCTTGGCGATTGTTTATTTTTATATTACGATTTTAATCCATTTAAAAGGTTTGATTCAGAACGAAGAACAAATGTTACATAATAATTTGTCTATCTCTTCGTTCTTCCATTATAAGAACAACACGACAACAAAATATCATTTTCATCACCAACTCAATTGGTGGTCTTAATTGTTCTTGAGCTTTGGGACCATTTTTAAAAATCATAGAATTTCATCTTGGCTAGCGAAGTAAAAAAAAAAAAAACTATTAATAAATATTCCAATTAAATAATATAAAACATATTAAATAAATAATAAAAAAAATTTAATTTATAATAATAAAATAATATATAATTTATTAAGACAATGATATAATAGAAGATATAATCAATATAAATTTGATTATTATTGTTATTATAATCAATTAAAAAAGATAAAAGAAAACAATAGACGAGAAGACTTTTAAATGGTGTTTGGTCGGTGGATTTAAAATGAGAAAATGAGAATGAGAATCATATAAAATGTTTAGTTAATTGTTTTAGGAAGGAATATTTGGGAATCAATTCTAAATAATTGGGAATCAACAAAACTCATTTCACATGGGAGGTTTGAATTTCATTTCCGTTCCGTCTGCGCCGCCGCTGACGGCCGTTGATCGCCGGTTATTGTCCGCCGATCGTCGATCGCCGTGCCGATCGTCATTGCCGGCCACCGATCCGCCGGCCGTCGGCCGCCGATCGCCAACCGCTGTTTCCGTCGTCACCGTTGTTTGCCGCCGGCCACGTCGATCACGCCCCGCCGATCGCCAATCGCCAATCGATCGCCGTCGACCGTCATCGTCGACCGCTGGCCACCGTCGATCGCTCCCATTCCCAACTTATAAACCAAATAATATTATTGGAATGACAAAATCCATTCTCATTCTTATTCCTATTCCCACCTTCCAATCAAACGCCACCTTACTTTTACTCCGATTCCTACCAAAATGAGCTAAGCATAAACAAGATGTCTCCCACTTCAAACAGAAGACTATTCTTTTAATAGAAATAAATTGAATTCCAAAACTAAAATGTCTATTTATAGAGAAAAGAAGATGGAGGACAAAAGTAATATTAATATTGATGTCGATCCCTCTACTAATAGTCAATTGGAGGAGATAGAGAGTTTTGTCATTTAGATGACTAATTTAAACACGAATAAATACTAATCGATTATTGATAAGAATATGGCAAAGATTAATTTCGAGGAAGAGGTTATTTAATAGATTTTTTTTAAAATTATGTATTAATGACAATAAATTTATTCTTTCATGCTATTACTATGTTAAAGGTACTTTTAGTTCAAATTATTATGCATAATATTGATCATATAATTATGATAAAATTATGAGGAATAAAATATAATTTATATTATTTGATTCAATTTTAAGTAATACAATAAAAATTTATTTATTTGGAGGTTTTAATGTATAATATAATTTAATATTTTACTATATTCTCTCTGGTTCAACTCTAAGATTTCGTTTATTCTGGAAGATTGTAGTATTGATATCGATATTGACGACGATAATTAGCGATCGTCGATGACATCGGATGACAATAGAGGCAATGACAACGATCGACAACCGACGAACGATGATTGACGACGAGTGATGGACGATGGATAACGATCGACGATTGACGACCGAGAGCAACTGGCGACGATGATCGACGACCGACGATCGACTGCAATGGAGGTCGATGATCGACGACGGAGGCCAGTGACCCACGACAGAGGCCGACGATCAACGATCGACAGTTATCGGTCGACGACGGTGGCGGTCAACGTTGGTAGCAGCGAGCGATCAACTAAGATTTTGATTATATTAGAACGAAATTGAAATTTGATAAAATTTGAGGGATAGTTTTGAATTTTTTTTTTTTGTTAATCCCATAATCAAAATTTTTTTTATCCTCACTGGATAATATGATTGGAGATTGCATGTTTTATTTGTTGATACGACGGATATGTTTTATTATTTGAAAATTATTTATCTTTTAAATTAAATAAGATTATGAATAATTTTAGATGGATAAATAAAATTATACATAATAATTTTGAAAAATATAGAGAATTCGAAGGAGAGCTCGAAGTCAAATTTTGCTTTTATTTGAAAACCTAATTTGGCCGGATGAAACTTTCTAGATCGTTGAAATTCCTAAATTAAGTCAAACCTTTTAAGTTTTTAATCTTTTATTTAGATCGGGAAAAGTGTGCACAGAGAGATATTTTAAGAAAGAGACGTGAAATTTAAGAAATATGAAAAATATGATTCACTTTTTTTTTTAATATTTAAATCATGAATCATATTTTGAAGCAGCAGCAGCTCCGCCGGTTCCGGTCATTTTGACAAACACGGAGAGAGCCAAAGGACACGTTCCGGAGCTTCCCGTCGACGTCTTGACGTCGCCGTCGTCCACCTCCCAACGTTTGTTTTGACCTCCAAGTTCCACACCCCGTGGCGGTTAGGCTCGCTCCTCCCTTCTCACCTCCCGGCTCCCACCGCCTATAGCCGGTCACCTGTAGCCCTTTCCCAATTCCAAGCTTTAGCTGGTTTATAACGTCGGTCGTACTGAGCATCTTCAAACTATCGAGTTTAGTAGCAGAAAGCGAAGTCAATATCGAGCTCCCTCGCCCTCGGCTGCCTCGGATCCTCCTCTCCTTTTGCTCCATCGCTTCCTGCTTTCCTCTTTTGGAGCCTTCGGCGCCGGTGGCGGCGATTCCGACATCCCGGCCGCTTTCCTCCTCGAGCTTCCTTGCCTGCGCTGCGCTTCGCCGGGAGTCTGCCTTCTGCGTCCAAAATCCCCGGAGGCTGACCAGGGAGCAAGGGGGGGGTGTAGGATTTCTCATTGGATTCTTGGGCATGAAAATACCCTCCTTTGCCCCCGCGAGCTCGATTTCAATGTCGCTGGAATGCTGTTTCTTGACGCTGCTATTTCTGGTGCTAGCCCGGCTGGTGTTATCGCAGAACCAGACTTGCGAGTCCAGGGACCTCAACGCGCTGCTGGGGTTTGAGGGTCCCGATCTGGTTAGGTTGGGATGGGGCTTCAATGGCTCGTCCGCCGCCGACTGCTGCGACTGGGTCGGAGTGCACTGCGACAACTCGAGCATTGCCTGGCGGCGGATCGTGGAATTGGATCTCAGCAATCGGGGGCTGAGGGGTCGCTTACCTGATTCCTTGGCCAGTTTGGACCGGCTCACAAAGCTCGACCTTTCCTCAAACTCTCTTCGCGGATTGGTTCCGCCGGAGTTGTTCCGGCTACCTCTACTGGAGTTTCTCAATCTCAGCTCCAACCAGCTCAACGGAACGGTTCCCTCGAATTTAAGCCTTCCGGCGATCAAAATCTTCAACATTTCTTACAATTCCTTCGCCGGCAGACACCCACTCCTCGCCGGCTCCAACGAACTCACCTCCGTGGACCTCACCGGCAACGAATTCTACGGCCCCATTGACCCAGCTATATGTAGTTCCTCCGCCAACATACAAGTTCTCCGCTTCTCCATGAACCGCTTCTCCGGCGGCGTCCCTAGAGGTCTCACCAACTGTAGCTTCCTCACTGAGCTCTCCCTGGGTGTTAATGACCTCATCGGAGAGCTGCCAGCGGAATTATTCACCATGGCAGACCTGACACAGTTATTTCTTCAGGAGAACCAGTTCTCCGGCAATTTGAGCACAAAGATGAGTAATCTCTCAAACCTTGTTGGCATTGATCTTTCATTTAACAATTTTACCGGGTTTATCCCAGATATCTTTGGTAGCCTTGCAAAACTAGAATCTTTTACTGCTCAATCCAATGAATTTATTGGCATTTTGCCTCCTTCCTTGTCAAACTTATCCTCTCTCAGAGCGCTCAATCTCAACCGAAACTTTCTTCGAGGCAAGATTTACTTCAATTGCACTGCCATGACTAGCTTAAGGTTCATTGATCTTGGAAGCAACTCTTTCTTTGGCCACATTCCTGATATACTCCCCCAGTGTCTGCAGCTCAAAACCATCAATCTTGCTAGAAACGATCTTTCAGGAGAGATACCCTCCAGCTTCAGTAATTTCACTTCGCTTTCTGGTCTCTCTTTAAGCCATAACAATTTCTTTAACATAGCTTCAGCTTTGCAAGTCCTTCAGTATTGCCCCAACCTTGCTAGTTTAGTCTTGACACATAACTTTCGTGGTGGTGAAACCATGCCAATCAATGGAATCAAAGGTTTCGAGAAGATGGAATTACTTGTGATTGCAAACTGTGCTCTTAGAGGTTATGTTCCTTCATGGTTGGCAGAATTGTCTCAATTAAGGGTTTTGGACATTTCATGGAACCACTTGTCTGGTACGATCCCTCCATGGATTGGGAAGCTCGACAATCTCTTTTACTTGGATCTGTCAAACAATTCACTCCACGGAGGGCTCCCGAATAGCTTGGCGCAAATGAAGGGGCTTATGGCTGGAAGTAAGTCACTCCAAGTTGCCTCAATGGAGCTCCCATTTTATATCAAGAGGAATTCTAGTACAAATGGCTTGCAATATAATCAGGTCAGTAACTTCCCCTATTCAATGATTCTGAGTTACAATATGCTTTCTGGACAAATTTTGCCAGGATTCGGGAGCCTTGTAGAGCTGCTCGTGTTGGACTTGAGTTGGAATAATCTTTCAGGAAAAATACCTGAACAACTTTCAGAAATGACAAGCTTAGAATGCTTGGACTTGTCACATAATGATCTCACAGGAAGCATACCAAACTCTCTGACTAATCTTAATTTCTTGTCAAAATTTGATGTATCACATAACAATTTAGTTGGATCAGTTCCAATCAGAGGCCAATTTTCTACCTTCTCAAGTGCTGATTTTGAAGGCAATACTGGTCTCTGTGGTTTTCATTTGTCACCTTGTGAGTCCAAAGATTTTCAACCATCAAAGGACAGAGAGCATTGGAAAGCTGCCGTTATAGGCATCACAATTGGAATTGGAACCGGGACTACTTTGCTTTTAGCTGTTGTTTATTGTATCATGGTAAGAGGTAATTCAGGGAGAAACAAAGACAATATGAAGGTAGTGACGCACGCAGATGAATGCTCAGATGCAACTGGTTATAGTTTAGTTATCTTGTTTCACAAGGATAACAAGGGGCTGAGCATTGATGACATACTGGAGGCTACAGACAATTTTGATCAGGGTCATATCGTAGGTTGTGGAGGATTCGGGCTAGTCTACAAGGCCACTTTGCCGGATGGACGGAAGGTAGCTATCAAGCTGCTTTCTGGTGACTTTTTTCAGATGGAGAGGGAGTTTCAAGCTGAGGTGGAAACTCTTTCAAGAGCCCAGCATCGGAATCTTGTTTCGCTGCAAGGATATTGCAAATATGGGAATGACAGATTGTTGATCTACTCATACATGGAGAATGGTAGTTTGGATTACTGGCTCCATGAAAAAAATGAAGGAAGCACAATGCTAGATTGGGAAATACGACTGCAGATCGCACGGGGAGCAGCAAGGGGATTGGCCTACCTTCATCAGTCCTGCGATCCACACATACTTCACCGTGATATCAAGTCAAGCAATATCCTTCTCGATGAAAGTTTTGAAGCACATTTGGCAGACTTCGGCCTTGCGAGGCTTATTTTACCTCACGAGACCCATGTGACGACTGATCTTGTTGGAACTTTGGGATACATTCCTCCCGAGTATGCGCTATCTCCGGTTGCTACTTTTAAGGGCGACGTGTATAGCTTTGGTGTTGTACTCCTCGAATTACTCACTGGTCGGAGGCCTGTAGATATGTGCAGACCAAAAGACAGTAGAGATGTCGTATCTTGGGTGCTTCGGATGAGGAAGGAGAAAAGGGAGGCTGAAGTTTTTGATCCATGTATATACAGCAAGGATGGCAGCAGACAGATGTTGAGGATGCTTGAAATTGCATGCCTTTGTATAAGTGAATTTCCTACGCTCAGACCATCAACGTACCAATTATTGGCATGGCTTGAGGATATCGGTCTTAATGACTAGCCGATAAATCGATCAACTTCACGAGCATCGCAAAGCAGCCTCCTGAACTCGAGGGCAAGGCCAACTGCTGTAAGTGGCTCACAAGCTAATACTCACAATAAGAACAGTCACATTCTGCATAATTCATAAAAATCCTCAATGCTCAGTTTCTTTTCTACATATTATCTTCTGATAATCTTAAAATGCTTGTCGGAGACATGAATTCATCCTCCACATGTAAATTAGGCCTAAATAAAGCTGATTAACTTTTCTGTCCATTGTTTTCTGTTGAACTGCTCGACGAGTAGGATGGTATCTTGATAAATCTAGGATCATAGCTTTCTCCCAAATCTGCTTGGAATTACATCGACAAACAATCTAGTTAGAGATTTACCAATGATAATTTACTTAGGAAAGTCTGAAGTCTGAACATATGCATACATGTAATGCAGGCGTAACTGTGCTTAGTTGTTTATGGAATTCAACTGATTTCTTGGTGCTGCATCGAACACTAGTAAAATAAATACATCGATTGCAAAGTTTCATGGTGTCAAGAACACAAGCGGTACGAGGAACTCATGGTAGTAGCAAGTTTTGTTGGCAGAAGAAACAGTAACACGGTTTTGACACATTCTGGTCTCGTAGTCTGTTTATTGTTCTTCAATTACAGTAATCAGAGTTCTGAATAAATATATAGTTTGATGATTTGCCTGGATCTATTGCTGCAACCTGATCTTGCTATAAAGATATGTTTTATTATTTACCTTCACGGGTTTAGTGCGGTCGAAAAGCACTCAGAAGATCAAACAGACCATGAATTGGGGACGAATTCTGAAAGTTGATCTTCAAGATTTATCCAATAGATTATTTACCTTCAAAAATATTTTATTTGCAGAGTCATTAAAAGTTGGCCCAGAAAACGTGCGACATGGATTGAATTCAGAAAAGTCGGATGTCTTTTTGACCTTTAATCACGGTGCCTTCACATGAAAATGGATGCGAAGTGGTTTTTATTATTCAAGTCTGCAACAAAAGCTAAACTTCATCTGATAGTTAAAAGACTAGATTAAATGATAGACTGAACGATGTGTGCAAAATTTCTCTCTCGCTGGACGAGGAAACTTCTTCCTGTCTTGCTGGAGTAGCACGCTCCAGTCCGCCTCCTTTAACTGCAACGAGATAGATTTATAGTCGATCTCTAATATGGTCTCTAATTTAAATTATTTTTTAGCAAAAGTCTGCAGTTGATCCCTCCACGAAGAATTCTTAAAATCTAGGAAAATCAACAGGGACCGTGTGCCTTTTATACATGTGGAGATGTGTTGATTATTCTCTCTAAATTTCCAACTGTTTGTTCGTCATAGTATCCCATGTCACGTAACTAACTTTCCATTGAAGTGTCAATTACTTGATCGTTACTTGTCGAGGATTAATATTTGTGGGGATCACCCTGTAGAGCCTGATCAACTTGATGATGGTTCGGGTATATCCTTATTCAACTTAGTCTCCGTGAGAATTAAGTAGTTAACATGGACGATAGAATTGTTTTAAGGAATAAGAGTCAATTTTCAAGAGCTATAAAATTTTTCAAGGCATTTATTCTTTCACTGTGTTAATTTTTGATTGGATAAAATACTCCTCGTGATTTACCTTTCTTCATCTAGCCGTGAGACCGACGATAAAAAAACATTTGAAGTGAACGCATCACCTTTGTTCTACAAGGATATTCTCATTTAACTCGAGTGACCAATGCCAATAGAGCAAGTTTTGAAGGGTTTAAACACCACGTCATATGGGGACCTTGGGTGGTCGAGTCAAATCAACAGGAGAACTCGAATCGTCTACGTGGATGAGGTGAGCAAAGTGTTCAAGTAGCTGAATGCCTAAGCACCTAAAAAATATACTTAAATAGGAGTCGAGGTGCACTTATGTGACATGGTCAAGAATAGAGATGTTAATGGATCAGATTTGAATTAAATTTTATATTTTTTATTCACAGTCTCATTTATTATATTCATTTCCATCTTCATCTATATTCTCGTCGGATATTCAATTTTAATCTTCATACCCACAAGAGAGTTAAATATTTATATTCTATTCAAATATCTATTTTGTATTTTTTTTTTGTAAATTTGAATTATTTAGATGAGATTACGAATATTATAATAAAATATTAAAAATAATTTAATTGGATATTTGAATAGGATTCTATGAAACTCATTTCCATATCTAAATCTAAAAATTTTTATATCCAATTTAATCGGATTAAAAAAAAATCTTTCCATATTCTCTTTCATTCATGTCAAATATTGAATTCTCAATTCTAAGAAAATTGACATCTCTAGAACATCTAGTGATCTCTATCGGTTTGTCTTATCATTGTGAGGGAGTTAAATTACGGAAGATCCTATGGACCTTGACGTGGTGGTTAAGATACGTGGAATTCATCTAAATTCAGAAAAGTACTTTAGATCTCTTCCGAAATTAATTCATATCTTATTCGTAAACATCACCGTATCTTAACCACCATATCATCCCGTGAAACTGACATCTCTCGAACATATACTTAGGCTTGTTAGTGTGGTTGGGAAATATTTCACCTTTATCACTAAATAATCTTATTTAGAATATTAAACAGTTGTATGGCCGAGTTTAAAGTATTTTTATCAATTTTTTCACACCAAGTTTCTAGAATATTAGAAGTCTAAATGCACAATGAACAAAAAAAATAACTATTGAATAAATGAGAATTATTTATTGAATAATTTGAATAAATGATAATTGAAAGTCTTAATATCTATTAAATAGTTGAGAATTATATTGGGCAATTTACCAAGTCATTCCCCGTTTGAATTTGACAATCTATAAATAAGGGTAAATTATGTTTCCACGGGGATGACTTAATGACTTAGGTACGATGGAACTTACGGATAAGACAATAGTGAATTTCAAGAAAGTTTAAAGTCCTTTCCTGAATTCAGACGATCTTCACATGTCTTGACTATCATGTCAAGGCTCATAGAATTCTTCGTGAGTTACCTCCCTCATAATGATCATGGGATAGGCTGGTAGGGGCTATTAGATTGACGGATTTCAACCTTTTGTGGTCTAAGGGTGAACTATGAAATCACCATTTGCGGTCTAAGGGTAAACTATATAATCAAAATTTGAATCCTTAACAAATAAATTTGAAAATCGATTTTGTTTGTGCAAATAAGATTCATATATTTTCATAATCATATAATATTATCTATTTTAGGAATAAGAATAAAATTCTTATGATTTTAGTTTTTTAACCATACCTAAAATACCTCATATGGGTCTTCCTCTCGAGCTCATTCGTCTTCGAATGACTTTCTTTTTTTTTATGTTTGATCCTCAACTTATCATATCTTTCTACGAATTGTTCAGTCTTCCTGACTCAATTGAACTTTTTGTCAGTTGTCTGGTCCTTCTGACTCAAGTAGACTTTCTACTAATTGTTTGATCCTTTTAACTCAATTGAATATCTTACTAGTTGTTCGGTCCTTCTAATTCAATTGAATTTTCTATTTGACGTCTGGTTCTTTTGATTTGGATATAAGAGCTCCTACTTCCTTTATTCGAGACTCATAGTTTGACATTGACCATTAACTCTAATACTAATTATTGTTGCAAATAAAATTTATATATCTCTATAATGATATGATATTGACCATTTTGAGTCAAAATTTTTATAATTTTATTTTTGAATTAAACCTAAAAAATCTCATATTAATGAAGATATTTTTTTATCTTATAAGTTTATGATCTTTTCTATATATTTTCAATATAAAACTTTGATTGTTCTTCAAATAATCTCAACAAATCTCTAAATGGATATAAATCATACTTAGATTTATCAAATCAAGAAAGAAGCCGTTTACTTTTAGGATTAATAGGGTGAAATCTAGACATCTGAATTATCATAAATAAATAAATAAAAGTATGCTCCATTTTAAAATTTATTTTAAAAAAAATATATACTAATTTTTTAAAATATTCAAATTCGACATCCATTTGGCTTTTTGATGGCCATTGTCACGTGGACCTAAAGTGTTCACCTTGACAAGGTAAGAGGCGTAGTTTGACTTTTAGATATTTATGGTTCAATTTTTAATTATAATATATTTATAATTTTTTTCAAATAAAATGATAAATTAGAGATTATCGATGCTAATTTATTTTGATGATCAATGGAGCTAGGGACGAAACTAAGATGTTAATTTAGCAAGGACATAATATAATAATAATAATTTAAAAATTTTACCGTGTAAATTTAAATAAAATAAATTTGGAAGAAAAAAAATGAATTTTTGCCTATGCACAAGGATCCAAGATTTTTTTTTTACATGTCAGAAATTTTTTTAAGACATCTGTACATATAAAAAAAAAAAAGTCGAGTTGATGTAACTATAAAATTATTATTTTGTGACCAAGAGATCATGATTTCGAATCTTAAAAATTATCTTTTACAAAATACAAAATAAAATTGTATACAATAAATCATTCTCCGAAACTTCGTACGACGAAAACTTCATACATCGAGCTCTTTATCTTTACATATCAAAAATGTCGGGAACCACAACATTCATAAATTTTTTTTTACATAATTTAGAGCAGTAGTGAAAAGATGGTAAGATTCACGTAATTAGAAAATTTCTGAATCCAACGTGGAATCTAATGCGTGAAGCATATGTCATTTAAAAATTAATTAGTATCTCATTAGAGATTCGTATGATACGATCGATTATCTTTAGAATTAATCAGGTCGAAGGATATAATAGACCGTGCTAGTAAAAAAATAAATAAATAAAGTGCTATTGCATATCTCTGATTTTTGAATTTAAATGTAATAATGTATAATAATTTTGATAAAAAAATTTTATATGAATTTAAAATTGTTTGTGTTCGTTGCGTGGTTCCGATACGGAGTCGCCTAAACCCCTTCTTAGTTATTTACCTACTTTCCGAAGTTTTCTAGTAAAACAGTAATTGTACTATAAATAGACAAAAATAGGGTGGAAAAAGGAAACGAGATCGAGGGCTTCTGCTTCCAGGAGAAATGAATCCCTCGGGCTGAGGATTTCTCTCGGCGGCTTGAATCTGGAGATTCATCTCAATCAATTTGTCTTCTCGGATATCGCGTTTCGACTCCCTGATCCGTGGCTCAGCTACCTTTTTCTCCGTTTCTGTGCCCTGAGCTGGGGTTTACCTGTCTCCGCCTGGACGCTCTGATCCGCGGCGAGGTGGTTGGGATCCGTCGGTGCCCCTTCTGCTGTGAAGGAGTTAGAATATGGAAGGTGGTGTTAGGCGTGAAGCGATCCAGCCTGCGACAGCCGAGGAAGAGGCGTCGAAGAGGAACACAGACTGCGTCTACTTTTTGGCTTCCCCATTGACCTGCAAGAAGGTGTTTTGCCCCCTTGTTTACACCTGTTATCTCTGAGTCACTAGGATGCTAGTTTGAATTGTGCATTTTTGTTCCTTTAGGCTCACATGCAGTGGTTTTTTTTTATTTTTTGTATTTTATTTAAGTCCAGATAGAAAGGGGGGAAAAAACACTAATTCTAATCTTTTGGTTCAAATTCCGTAAGTGCTCCTTGTGCTAATCAGAAAATTTGTTTCAGGGAAGATTGTCCGGACTAGTTTGTTGTGCATGCCCTTGTAGGAAGTTCACGTGATAAACAGTCATAATGCCATATTCTTTCCATAGTTTGAGCTTGTGATAAGTTGTTTTTGTTTGCATTAGCGGCAGAACTTGCTTCTCGATGACTGTTCGAATTCATGTATCCAAAAGACTGATTGATTTCTTGTTTTTTTAGGTTTAGCAGTATAAGTATCTAAATAATGCGGGCTTTCCTTCCAATGGTTCAAATTGTGTTGGTGTTATCTTGTAATAGAACATCAATAGATCTATTGTTGGATCTCCAGCTTGACAAAGGGTTGTTTTGTGCATAATGTGATACTTAGAAACTGTCCTCCGTATTTCCATGTCCAGATAAAAGTTCCCTATGGCTCTAGTATCGCTTTGCAATAAACATTATTTACGTATTAAGTTCAACATCTAGCAAGTAATTTGATTAAGAGCCTAGAATGATTAAATAGAGAGAGATCTATGCAATTGTTTAAGACAAAAGCTTAAGCTTCCTTGCACTGAAAACTATATTGAATACCACTATTGTATATTTCAAAATTAATCATTTGTCTCTCTCGTAGAGCTAAACTTTGTAAAATGGAGCATATGATGTATTAAGTTGCAATGGTTGAACAATATTACTTCAGTTTCCTATTATTTCTTCCAAATTGTAAATTACGTTCTCTGCACTCTTGCATGATGGCTTTAGGATTTTTGTTGTGTGATTAGATTATTTGAATAATTAATCTGCTTGAAAGCTCTTGTAAGGCAATCAAAAACCAAAGCTTGATTGATGAGTCCAACTATTTGGGTCTTTTATATGAATTTTTTAGGATTTATCTCTCTAGATGATTTTATTGTTACTAACTTTTTAGATCTTTAAACCACTTAATGCAATTAAATTAAGTTTTCTTATATCTCTCTGCCCCTCACACTTCTAAGTTTGGTTGATTTGATTTGTTTAATTGTAGAATCTATTGATTGTCTTTAAGGCAGTGTTACTTGGATGAAGGGGAGCAAAACAGAGGGAGAGGGAGAAGGAAAGGAAGAGAGTCTGTTATTTACTTGGATGGAGGGATGGAGAGAAGGGAATCAAGGAGGCATCCTCCTTTCCTCCAAAATTGACCTGCAATCATTGGAAGGAGATGAAGAGAAAAACAGTAAAAGACCAATATCCCTTTCTTCATCATGAGTCACCAACCATCATTGACCAACTTGTCTGATCTGGTCACCGGATCACTGCTGGCCATCATGGGATCGGACCACTAGATTCAGTCCTTGGTTGTCACAGGATTATGGCTGAGCCACTTCAACTGTTGATTCGGCTATAGGACTGGTGGTTGCTGGACCAGCCTCTCCAAGTTGGGTAGAAAAGAGCTTGAACAAGAAAAGTAGAAGTAGAAATTTACATTTTTTTCCTTCCCTGCCTTTCATCAAAGTAGACAACTCTTGATCACTCCTCTCCCCTGCATATCTCTCCCCCTTCCGTCCTCTCCTCTCTCTCCTTTTCCCCCACTCTTCCTCCCTCCTCTCAGTAGACATCTGTACCACAATATCTGTTTTCTAATTTATGATTTATCAAAGCTACATCTAATTGTGGTCTTTCGTATCACTGCCTTATAAAATTTTTCTTTTGGTCTGTGAGACACAACCTTTGCATAAAAGACTAAGGCTTCTCCTGATGTTCAGTTCATTCTGGCATTGAGTTTATTCTGACATTAATTTTAAAATTTATTTACTTGAATATTTTTTTCTTGAGCTCTTTGATAATGATGTTTATCATATATCGAAACTTACAGCTCTCTTCTAAGCTATACTCTGCTGATGCATATGTGTGCTCATAGATTAATATTACTTTGCTTGTAGCATTATTCTGTATCCTGGAAATTGTATTTTGTGTTAGAATCTAATAGTTATTTCTTTATTCAGGGGAGTGAATGTGATTATCGCCACAGCGAGGGTGCCAGAGTTAACCCTAGGGACTGTTGGTATTGGCTCAATGGGAATTGCCTCAATCCAAAATGTTCATTCCGCCATCCAGTATGTCATTTCTACCTTTTCATGCTTGTTTACTATGCATGGATTCTCTAAACATGATTCTCATGGTACCCTGTATCTTTTAGCGAGGAACAATTAATTGCCTGTTTGTTTTTGTCAGCATAAATTTTGCTCCTATTCATACGATGTTCTCCTCAAAAGTTAATTTTTCGCAGAGAATATTCTGCAATGCAATTTTAAGGTGGTCGTCCTAACTGAATCAGTTTTTAGTTTATGTTAGCTGTGATCATCAGTGAGTGAAAATGCATTAAGCAACAGGATTCTAGTTGAGTGTCAGATCCAAAAATTTTCTATTTTATAACTCGTGACTTTCAATAATCCATATTTATGTAATTGCAACTGTTGTCTGGTTCAAATTTCAAAGCTGTATTTGTTTCCCTAATTGAACGCTAATCATGTTTGAATATTTTACAATTAGATGAAATGACCATCCGATGATTACCTGAATTTTTTTAATGCAACGTATCAATTAAGTAGTTTATATACGTGAAGCTAATGATGCTGTTTGTTGGACAGCCTCTCGATTCTCTGATTGCAACAGCAATGCCCAACTCTGGACCACCTCCGCTGTCAAGTCAGACTTCAGCATCAACATTAACACCAGCTGCCCGAGCTCCTAATAATGGAACTAAACAAAGTGTTCCTTGCTACTATTTCCAGTGGGGCCAGTGTTTGAAAGGTGAAAGGTGTCCATTCATCCATGGACCTCAGGCATCTGTCAACTTTCTTCCCCAGTCGGCTACAAAGGTATCTTCGCTTTCTGCTGCACCACAAAAATCAAATGAACAAGATACACAAAAGAAAATTGCTATGCAACATAATACAGAAGCAGCCAGTCATGATATACACAAGATGGCTATCGGAAGGCATGGTGAAGTATCATCTGCAACAGGAAAACATGAAACTAAAGCGGACAATGCTCCCAAGCATGAACCATCTGAAAATAAAACATTGCCACTTCATTCAATGGATGGTGACCATCCCGGACTGCCACAGAATGGTGTATCTGTTGACAGTGGTTATTTTGAACGCCAACCATGGGGTCATCAGGTGCAACCTACTGAAGAGGAACCAGATAATGGTAGGGATGGCGATGAGTTCTTCCGGGAGCATTCCCCTGGTTTTGATGTACTTGTAGAAGATGATGTTGAAGACCCTGATTACTACCATAATGAAGATAATTTCAGAAGAATTTCGGCTCATTGTGGACAAAAGATGGAAGCCGAAGATGAATATGATTATCACCCCAGTGATTATGAGGCTATTACAAAGATCGAAAGGGATCTACACAATGGCATTGGCAAATATGAAAACTATGAACTGCCACATAAAAGATATGGGTGGGATTCAAAGACTGCTGGCAGAACTTTGGACAGAGCTTCATCACTTGAAAGAAGAGTTATCATAAGAGAGACAAAATCCGATGCAATGAATGGGTCAGATTTGCGCTACCAGCTAAACAAACGGAGAAGGTTCAATGGTACACGATCTACTAGTAATCACGGCGTTCATAACGAACACTACCAAAGAGATGAGCAACATGCTGAGGAGAGACATTATCTTCGCCATTCGCATGATGATTCAAAATTTCCTCCGGAGAAGTGCATCAGCAGTCGTCTTCAAGGCAGGATTGCATTTCCTGGGAGGTCCGTTATTGACGCAGCCAGCAATATGCTCTCGGAGAAAGAGAGGGGACGGGGTCCCAGAAGCAGATGGTCACCAATGAAGCCAATAAACTACCAGTCAAGGCATTCAGAAAGAGCAAGATATCAACCAAGTGAGATATTCAGTAATGACGAGAGGCTTCATAGAAACAAAACAACCTTAAAAGATGATACAGATTCCCTGGATTTTGTGAGCCCAAAGTCTCTTGCAGAACTAAAAGGTGCAAGGAAAAATGAGAACATCGAGGAAATCAAAGGTACTGGTTCTAGCAGTTTGGTAGGGGTTCAGAATCCAGAAAATCCTATATCTTTTGAGGGTCCGCTGCCATTGAGTGTCATCCGGAAGAGGAAAAGGGAATCGGCAAATGCAAAGAATGAAGCTTCTACTGCTCAACATGAAAACAGTCAAAATGGAGACTCATCTATCCATGAATCAGTTCCTCAATTAGAAGACAGAACAGAAGAAAAGGCACTCATTAACCACGAAGAGGGTGCGATCCCTGCTGAAAATGAGCTAGTCTATGACAGTCATTCTCCAACTAAAGCTAATGCCTTGGTAACTGAAGATGGTTTGTATTTGGATAATGCAGAAGAGGAAGAGCTGGAAAATTCTGACAAGCAAGATGGGGATTTCAATTATGAATCAGGAAAGGGCAAAGAGGACGACGACGACACATCCGACTCAAACAAAGATGATCTAGATGATGACGACGACGACTTTGCTAGGAAGGTCAGTGCAATGCTATCTTGAATGACAATGGAGATAGGTTTACTTAGTTTTCCTGTTTACAGAGAGGCCATAGTCAATCTTTGTATTCAACATAAAACAATAGCACTCTAAACCTTGTAAGTTTACATTGCCAGTCTCGACACCGAAAAGATGCCGCCTATGGAAGGAAAGTTTTTAAGAGATTTAATTTTGTCAAATTGAAGTCCAATGTATCAACTACCTGAACCATTTTAGATTTTTATGATCCACCAAAATTGTTCTAGTAATGAATGACCCAGATGGGTTTGTTTTTAGCTTATTGTTTGCATTTTATTAGATGCATGTAATGCTCTTGGTAGACCAAATTAAGGGAAAATTTGGCCCTATAGGAATCTATCTATTTTAGAGCATTAGAAGTAAAATTTACATGTGGGTAATATAATTTCCGCGGACTAGCTCAAATGATAAATGTACGTAGAATTTTAAAAAATTGAGAATCTATCCAACTAGCAGTCTCTGTCTCTCGTCCCAGGGCTGCGGCGAGAGGGAGGTAAATCACAGGGGACTTTGTTCCTGGATACGGTGGCAATGCAGAGGGAGAGTCATCTGACGCTAGGGGGGATTTTAAACCCCTCATTTGGAATCAATCTCAGTCTGTTTCCAAAGCGACCACTCTGTCTTACCATCGTGCTATCTTCCGCCTTGATGAAAACTCCGCACATTAGATTGCCCTTAAAAAAAAACTTACACAAATTCACCCATTGGATAAATCCAAAATCTCCATACAATGCAAAGGAAATTGGAGGGCTTTCTTGGTGTTTCGTCGGAGCTAGGATGTCGTCTTCTTCTTCTTCAAATAGGAGTTTTGGCGAGAGGGAAAATGGCGGTCACTCTTGGCCGTCTCCTCGTGGCTTTGCAAGGCGTTTTAATATTTTCTTTCCAACCTGGTCGACATGATAAATTTGATGTTTCTTTCGAGCAACTGCTTTCGTTCTGAGAACCTATTAAACCAAAATTAATTAAATCGAATTTTATTTTTACAACAAATTTTATTGATCGATTGATCCTTCCAATTATCGAGTCGATTCAAATTGTCAATCGAATTAATAATCGATTAATCGAGTCAAATAATCAATTAATTAATTGTTTATTTAAATTTTCAATATTAATTTATTATTTATTATTTGATTTCTCAATCGAATAATTGAGTAGAATGGTTTATTTTTTATAAAATCGAAATAATCAATATATTTTTTATATAAAAAAAAATAAATTAACTGAATTGAATTTTCAATTTCAATCAGTAATTCAATTTGACTGATAATTTACTCACTCGCACTAATTTTTGTACTATTTCATATCGTCGAATAGTAATTTCCTCTAGATATAGTGGTGAACCATGCAAGTCTTTTGTCTATTTTCTTCTCATTTTTGCACAAGGTTTAGCATTTTTATTTCGGTGATTTATGGTTTGAGAAAGGTTCTACGAACAGTTTTGTTCTCGATATATCAAACTTCTAGTTCTACTATATCTCGTCCGTCGTTTCTGTATTGCCCCCTCTTGTCCTGGGAAAGTTCCATCGCCTGAATTTTTGTCTTAGCATCCTGCAGTTCTCTTTTCCTACACTTTTCTAAGTCTTCAGGGTGCTTGTTTTAGCAATGCAGCTGGGTGGCCTCTACGACGATCCCCTGATATCGACGACCGATCGTCCAGCAGCTAGACAGCGCTGAACTCCGATGACCATGCAGCTACGGATTCTCGAGACCACATTCGACGAAGGCAAGTCGACTCCAAGAAGCAAGCAGAAGATACGACAAATAACGGTCGAGCTATCTCGGCATGGTCAGATCTCAGAATCGAATGTACACGACTGGTTCCAGAATAGAGAGGCTCGGTCGAAACGAAAGCAGGAGTAACACTGAATCTGAAGGCAAAGGCAGACGAAAAATCCCCAAGGAAAAGAAACCAAGTCACCGCAAAAGCCTTCGTCTCGGTAGCGATAATTCTCGATATATTTAAAAAATATTTTTCATATAAAATTGCACTTGAATTCTCAAGTAATAAGAAAATTATTATTTTTTATTTCTTTAGTAGAACTCGTACTTTAATATTTCAGTGGAACCATTTGTAGTGCAATTTTTATAAATTTTGATTCTATTAAACTAAAATTTCAATTTTGCAAGGTCTTGTTTAAGGATTTTTAATTCACAAAATTCTATTGAATGCAATTATCATATAATACGCCACCCCCGACGCTGCATTTTGTAAATTAAAGACTAGATTTATAATGTACAAATTTGTAAGAATATATCTAAAAATATTATATATATAATTTTCTTAGTACTTAAATTCATATGTAAATTTTATAGAAGCAAATAGTTTAATCATTGAAATTCTCTTAAATAGCATTCAAGAATACCATATACCATTTTTTTTTCCTTATAGTATTTATAGTCTTCATGGTACTTGACTTCGAAGAGCTTTGAATCCACTCCACCATAGATGATGACAAAGTTCGATATTCACTGGCGGTTCGACAATCTCCGGCGGTCCGATAATGGATGGCGATCCAACATTGCTCGCCTACTCCAACTACAATTTGAACGACCATCGTGATCATGCTAGGTTTTAGTTACAATTAACAACGGTTCCATAGATGATTCTAACAATCACGATGATGTAGCTATACTTGTGATAGAAGTGATGTAAAGATCTTCTTCGTGCGTAATCGTATAAACAAACATTGTTGTCCCAAGGGCAAACCTGCATTGCCATATTAAGATTTGAAAGGCGAGGGTTGATTCATGGAGGTGACGCACTGCATCTACCGATGACTCGTATTTCATAAGCCACCGACCGATTTATCCCCCTCTACATGTAAGGACAGCGGTGGGGGCCGCTAATATGACGGTTCCATATTTTATATAAACGAACATTGTTTATCGGCACGCAAACACCTAAAGTGAATTTTACATAAATCTTAAAACTACTACATCTATGATAGAATCTAATAGCACTCAAAACTGTAAATCTAAAATAGCACTTAAAAATGCATCTATAAATCTATCTTAGAATTCATGTATAAACAAAAAAGAAAAACAAAATACTCCTTCAATTGGTTGTGTAAAGGGAACCTTAAAGTCAGTCCTATCCCCATGTATACGTCGTTGATAGCAAACTGGCAATGAGAAGCGATGGCTAACAAATGTTTGACAATCACACCTAATAATCGATAATGATTCATGAACAATCAAAACAACTAGCGATGTCTAAAATCTTTTCTTGGATTCAGATAATTCCTACGTGTTTTAGTCACCACGTCAAGATCTATAGGATATTCAGTGATTTACCTTCCCCACAGGGACAAACCAATGGGAGCTACTAGGTTGACGATTTCAACCTTTTGCAACCTAATATTCCATGGAGATAAGTGATCAATGATAGCCTATCTCCTTGTCAAAACACAAGTGTGCTTCAAAAAGTAAGGGAAAAGAAATAACAGAGCCTGTAGTTGAAACAAGTAACAGATAAATATAGTAGACATCTTCACACAAGGGGGTTTGAACCAGATAAAACTATTATTCAAAACACTAAATCGAAGTGATAATAAATTAGTAGGAAAATGACAATATCACCAGGCTTGTAATAATACCCTGTTAAAACTGCAGCTGATCTTTGCGGGTAAGAATCAAAGGATTGACACTTGTTTATTGCTTGGAATTCATCTCCTTTGTGCTCGAACCTCCCCCATTGAGCAGAGACCAATCCTGATCATTGTGCAAAAGGACCATGGAATTTCACAGGTCAGGGGTAGTTTTTAAAATGGGCTGTAAGATTTAATGATTTTGTCAATGAGTTTTAAAGATTTTTTTTTTTAGCTCTTAGGTTTAGTGCAAATAGGTTTGTTCATAGTGGGCAGGGTCAATTCCTAGAGAATTCATCACCTCCACCAGCAGGGGCAACCGGAAGGGACCGCTAATGTGGCGGCTCCTTTCTTCTTAAAGATTTTATTTTATCCCTAGACAACGTGAACAGTTTAGATGATAATTCAGAAAGATAAAATGTTAGTGTTGAAAAGGAGAGATTTTGACGTGTTTTTGACATTAAGGAAACTAAAATTGGATTGGATTATTTACATTCAGCCAATAGAAGAGATGATGTAAAGGAAAGCATGCCAATGGAAAATTTGATATGTTGAAACAACACTTCAAGTTTATGGATGAAAGAAGTGAAAAGGAAAGTTACCTGTTCGTTTTAGGCTGCTTCTGTTCCAATGACCCTCGCCCCAACTCTATCAAGCTTGGCCACAGTTGCTATGGCTGGGAGATTACCTTCCTTGGCGAATGCCTCCACCATCCTCAACCCGATTTCGTGTCCTTTCTCTTCCTTGTCGATGACTGCTACAGCAGTTGGCCCGGCGCCACTGATGGTGCAACCATAGGCACCTGCCTCTATTGCTGCCTTCTTCACACTCACCATCCCCGGAATTAGGGGTGCTCTCCTCGGTTCGACGATTGCATCTGCTGCCATTGCAGACCCAAGAACCCTCACATTGCCTTGCACCACAGCAGCCACCAAGGCGGCGGCTTGGCTTGAGTTCCAGACATGGTCCTTCATTGGGATGTTTGCCGGCAATGCTTCCCTCATCTTCTTGGTGGGCGCCTCGAACTCGGGGCTCACCAGCACGAAGAAGAGATCCCGGTCAGGTGGGAATTCCAGCTGGATGATCTCAAACGGGTCGTAGCTCCGGATCAAGACGAAGCCTCCCAAGATCGAAGGCCCCACGTTGTCAGCGTGGTAGCCACTGACCTTTTTCTCCGACTCGAGCCCAGCGAGAACGAGCTCGTCAGGGGAGAGCTGGCCGCCGAAGAGTTCGCTGACGGCGAGCGCCGCAGCGGCGGCGGAAGCAGCGCTGGAGCCGAGGCCGCTACCGAGCGGGAGGCCCTTGTGAAGAGACAGGGAGAGTCCGACGGAGCGGACGCCGAGCATGCGCATCGCGGCTATGCCAGCTATGCCAGCGCAGTTCCATAGCGGGTCACGCCGGAGCTTGGAGGCAGAAGAGGATCCAGAGATGTCGGCGATTGCGAGGGTACCGGGCGCGACTGTGGGGTCGACGGAGACGGTGACGGTGTCGCCGAGCCCACCACCGACGGCGCAGCCGAGGAAATCGAAACCTGGGCCGAGGTTGGCTACCGTGGCGGGGGCGAAGGCCGTGAGAGATCGGAACGCTGGGGTGGGGTCGGTGAGGTTGGAGGTTGTGGAGGTGGTCATAATCGGGGCTTTAGCACCGGCGGAGCACCGGAGGCGGCAGAAGTGGAGGAACGGTTGGCTCCGGTTAGGTGGAGTCCTGGTCGGAGGGGAGATCCCGGTGGGAGTGGCTGCCGTCGCCATTGCCTGTGAAGGGCGGAAGTGGGCGAGGAGGGTGGCAGGTTAGGGTTGATCTACGGGTTATGAGCAATTATCCAAATGCTACTTTAATGTTCAACAAATTACAAAGACCCTCCTCAATTTTGTGAAATAGCATAAGAGATTTAAAAGGAAAGACTCAAAAGTTCACAGTGCACTCCATATCATCCTTTTTCTGTCCCTTTTAAAATAAATTATATTTAAAGGACAATTTCTCATTTTAAAAATATTTTTATTTCTACCTTATCGATAAACGTAGACGTCGTAAATTAGTTGTTATAATATAAAATAAAATTATTTTAATTTGATCGCATTATTAAGTATAAATTACTATTGTATAAAATATTTTTTTATAAATTTAAATAAAATTATCTAAACTTATAAAAATTATTTTTAACGATAGTATAACCAAATAGAAATAGTTTTGATCAAATTTTTGAAAAAAAAAATAATCTTAATTAAATTGAAACAATTTATTTTAACATATTATAATAATTATATTATAAGCTCCATATTAATGCAACAACAATACTATAAGACTACGTTTGATACGAGATAATATAATCAACCTTTTAATGTAATGTTTGGTTATCGATTGGTGTGTAATCTTTGATTACAAAAGTAATTACATTCATTTGTTTAGTATCCGTATTTATTATAAAGAATGTAATTTATATTATTATAAAATGACAAAAATACCTTTATAATTTTTTCTTAAGGTAATATAATTCTTAGTCGTCGATCGTCGATTGCTGGTCATCGGTCGGTCGTCAGTCGTCCGTCGCCGGTCGATCGTCGGTCGTCGGCCGATCACTGACCGGTCGCCGGTCGTCGCCCGCCGTCACCGGTCGTCGACCACCGTCGATCGCCGATCACGTTGGCCGTCGTGATCGTCGACCGGTTGTCGGCCGATGAGCGATCGCCGAGTGCCGGAAGGATATATTTGTCATGATAAATATTGAATCCGTAATATAATCGGATTACATAGCTTTTCCTTCATAATCGAGATTACGGATCTTATTTTGTAATGCAATTATATTATATTACATCTTTGAAATGTTAACAAATAAAATAAATCATCTTGTAATGTAATCCTGATTATATTATAAGCCTGATCATTCTGTACCAAACGTAGCCTAACTGTTATAAATATTACTATAATAGTAATTAGAACAATTGTGTTAGAATAAAAATATTTTCAAAATAAAAAATATATTAAACATTAATTAAAAAAAAACATTCTTCAGACAAATAGGAAAACACCTTTTGATTTTTAAAAAGAATTGATAAATGAGAATTGCATAGAAATAATTTGTATTTTATAATTTTAAAATTAATTAGCTTTATTTATGCGGCAGTAATTCTTTTACACGGGAGAGATCACGAATTCAATCAGATATTTCACATCCTAAGATTTCGACAGTGTTTGGCACGGAATAATATAATCAAACTTGTAACATCATAATCGATGTATAATATTTTATTATAAAAATAATTATATTTTTTTATTTGATATTCATTATTTATTATAAAGAATATAATTTAAATTATTATAAAATAATAAAAATACTCTTATAATTTTGTTTGAACGTAATCAAAATCTTAATTGATTATTTGTGATCGTCATCACTATCGTCGGTACTCAATTGCTCGTCACCATCCTCCGATAACTATGATCGTCGACCTTCAACGAACAACGATTGACGATCGATTGACGAGCAATGATCGCCCGACAACCGATCGATGATCGACTGGTGATCTCCGATCGTCGATCGATAATCGACCATTAGCCCCCGACCATTGCTCGTCACCATCCTCCGATAACTATAATCGTCAACCTTCAACGAACAACGATTGACGAGCAACGATCGCCCGACAACCGATCGATGATCGACTGGTGATCCCGATCGTCGACCGATGATCGACCATTAGCCCCCGACCCCCGACAGTGATCGTCAACGATCATCATCATCGACATCCATCGAGAAGTAATGAAAAAAATAAAAGAATAATATATTTATCACGATAAATATTAAATCCAAAATATAATCGAATTATATAGTATTTATTTTGTAATTTAAATTACGAATATTTTCTTATTTTTTGTAATCTAATTACATTATATTTAGCTTTAAAATATTATCAAATAAATTAATTTATCTTGTAATATAATCTTGATTACCTTACAAGGTTGATTACACATCTCTCACCAAACGGTAGCTGTTATAGGAAGGAAAATTCCTATAATGTATCCCAGTTGAAGATCGAATCCTAAATATTGAAGTGATTGCAAAGCCTCCTTGCCACTGCACCATTGTCCCGGAGCACACAAGCTACCCTAATGAACTGATATATGTATGCTTTAGTATGATTAATAAAATGAAATTAATAAAATTATTTTTTTGTTTTTATATCTAATCTATAAATAAAATTTTATAAATAATAGATAAATACCCTAAGTTAATGAATTAACAAGCTTAGCTATCGGCGATCATCAATACAGACAAAGAATCTTCATTGAGGGGAAAAAAAAACTTCTCTGCAAATACATCACTAACCTTTTGCTCCATGCTAACCTGACTGTTAACAGACACCATGGAAGCAACAAGCAAACAACAGAACTCGTAGTGACCATGAAAGCAACAGGTGCTCATGAACTCATACCATCCCACGCTCCTCCGCATCGCGTATAACAGCACCTTGGTGCAAGTGGTCATGAGAACTAAGACTGCTCCAAGCCCAGCATCATGAGCATCTCACAGCTCCGACTCAGCAACAGGTGCCAGTTCAGTTCGGCTGATGTTTCAGGAGAGCAGCAGCAGTTACCAGCACACATATTGCAGTTAAAATGGTCGATATTCGGCATGCAATAGTAGCAGAACCAGCATCAATGGCGTTCTAAAAAAATTTCCCTACTTCACTCACAGCTTTTGATCAGGTCTCATCCACCAATCGCCGAAAATCCTCTGTAACTCCAAATTAGAAACCTTTCCTTCAGTAAATCACCGTCCGATACTCTCCACCACATCGGTACCAATTACTACCTGAAATATGAAGATAGTAATTCAAAGTTATAAATAATATCCGCAATGTTTGTGCCTGTTGGAATTGGACAGAGCGAAGCTTATTCTTCCAGTACTCATCGTATTGCAATGATCGAAGAAGTCTCGCTCCGTCCGGCATAATCTTCCAGCGTTCTGGCAAACATTTAATGTCAGCTGGCTCGTCTATCCTTCAGATCGTGTTCCTCGTATGCTTTTGCAGAACTAGCAGCGAAGATCTCCATGGCTTCAAAAATGTGTGTGAGGCTTGATTGAAAACTAATCACAGTGGAACAGCCATGATGTCCATGTTCAGGAACTGATATATCGTTCTCACTGGAAATCAGCATTAACTTATTCTTATGCTTGACCATTAGTTGTTCATCCCTTGCCATCAATCTTAGCTTGCTATCATCCATACCTCTGTTTGCAGTCAGACTTTGTTGTTGCTCGAGGCTGTGCTGCTGCCATATCTTAAAAACAATATGAGCAAAAGCCTTCATTGTGCCGACAACATTCCTTTCCGATATGACATCTACCCTCTCAGACCAGTAACTGCAGACTATGAATATAGGAGGTGCACCTAATTTCCCAGGCGAAAAAGGAGCAATGGCACCATCTGTTTCTTCAGGTACAGAACAGACACCTTTCATAAGCCAACCATTCAAGGATTTGAGGTAGCTCCTTTGAGCAGTGACCCAACCAGAAAAATGAGCAACCAAATCAACTGTGGCCATCTCCAGTCGCTTTAGTTCATCCATATGATCGCTCATCTTTGCTCCGTTGATAATAGAATCTAGATTTTTAGCTTCCGATATTGCTTGACATTGAATTTGATGGCATTTTGACATAACTGTCCACATTGTCCTAAATCTGAAATGTTAAATTGATTAAAAAAAACCCATCATACTTTATAAAACAAGTGAAAAGTAGGTTCACCAATAATTTAAAGTTCTTATATAGAGAAAGATAATAACCAGTAGTTAAACAGTCTTGGCTTACCTAAATTGAACCTATAATCTCAGACCACAAATTTAATTAAACAATCTAATCTAATGGTTTATTTTACCTTCTCCAATCAAACAATGAAATGAGAATAAAATTTCAAATTCAGCATTTTGATTATTTTGCACAAGAAATATGGAACCTAAATGTAAATAACATTAATGCCAGGGACCTGGTTGTATTATTATGCATTCGTTAATAATATATCCAAGTAGAGGGGAGTATCCAGAGTTATTAACCAAGTTTTTGCTTGTAACCTACTAGCTGAGCCCTAGACTTCTAGTTCCTCTCTTTCAACCACTAAGTAGAGGGGAGTATCCAGAGTTATTAACCAATTTTTTGCTTTTAACCTACTAGCTGAGCCCTAGGCTTCTAGTCCCTCTCTTTCAACCACCACAATCTCAATTGATCGATCGAACCAAGCCAAGCCTCAATCTTCACCTAGCTCCCTACCTCTCATCCTCTACACTGCACCATGCAAGAAAGGGCACCAACCTCATCCCTTCCTCCAGAATCATGACGCCATGGTCATACAATTGCAATAAGCCATACACATAGGCCTGCTTCCAAGCATTGTATCTTCAGACCAAAAGTGCTAGGTGTGGCTTGATCATTGCTTGCAAACCAATGAAATTGTTACCTTCCTTGTCAACTCCAATGATCAGCTAGCAAACTTACTAACGAAATTCTTAAAGGACTCTAAGATCCTAGAATAGAGTATATTTGTAACAAATTGAATTTCCACAAAAAGAAGACTGAAATCAATTTGAGAGAAGTATTATGGGGCTAAGTGTATCAGAGATCTACTTGAAATATTTTAAACTGATTAATAATATACATAAGCAGAGGGGACTATATAGAGTAACCAACCAGATTTTTTCCTGTAAATTACATTGACCGTTTAACTTTATAAAATAGTTGTGATTACCCAAGATGTCACCCTTGCCTTCGCCGTAACATCACAAGGAGATACAAAGTTCACAATGTTTCAATCGTAAGAAAAACAGTTGGCTTACTGGGGATGATTTTTCTTATGGTTTCATACGAAAACAGTGAGCACATGAAGGAAAGTCCAAATTTAGAAGCTTTTTCATAGTAGCAACAACATACCAAAATCTAACAAAGGACCAAATCGGTTCAAATATCTTATGGAAATCACTCGATCTTTTCTAGAAGGAACTTCAAATTTTAATATCTTTAACTATGTCCAGATTTATATAGTAGTGGAGGATGCTCAGGAGAAATGTAATCAGAAAATGGCAGGACTTCATCACGGCTAAGTCAGAGCACTTGTGAAATTCAAGAACAATTAAGCTACAACACAAATGATAGGTGACGCAAATGAACTAGAAAGTATCAACAGTCCAAGAAATCTACAAATATCCAGATCCAAAAATAAATAAAAAAACTACAAGCAGGTGATGATGAAAACAAGGAGGAAGATCCTAAAGATAAAAATGAGTGTAATGACTAACCACCATGTGAGAAGGACAAAAAGTATGCTAGAGATAAGAACTGATGATGTACATTGTCAAACGGGCTCTACAAACAGTTAAACAGTGAGTCCCAACTATTTGAGATTGGCTACGTGGATCGTGTCCTGCATGAAAAACCATGACTACTGACACTCAGATTATTTGTCACTTTTAAGTTTGTCAAGTAGAATTTTCTTTAATCTCCACCTAACCTAAAACCTTCAACTCTATTTTGATCTCCCTCCACCCCCACACCTTTAACCTGATTTCATTTTTCTAATTATAAAAATAGAGATTCTAGTACTTATATAAAAAAAAAGAAATAGAAATCAAGAAAAATGCCAACAAACAAGGTCATGGCAAATCTGAATCTTATGGAGTATGGAGAAGTTATTTTATTTCCAAGACGAGCACATGTGCAAGCTCAGAATTAATCAGAATATAACAAGGCATAAATAAATAATCAAGAATGGTTTACCCATGGATAAGTTCAATAACTTGCGGATACAATTCTTCATCCCTGACTTGATTGATTTTACTTGAAATTGAGCCTACTATCTGTATGGCTATTTGTATCTTTACAGATAGTTTTCTGATGAACACTTCAATTGACTCCAGCTTTTCAGCCTCTGCACCCATTTTACTTAGTCGATTCAGCTGCTCACATTTTCTATTGTATAAAACCCTCATCTTTTCCTCGACCTACATGATGTTTAAAAAGAATGTCAGTAAGCTACACGATTACACACATATTTATTGTTTGAGTAATCAAATGCACGAGAAGTTGTTACTATAACAATCAATAGAAGTTCTCTATTTGAAGATGATTTAACACAATAAAAATATGATCACAAAGTAGGAAAACTATTCCATTATTGTTTTTTTAATAACGTTATGAAAAGAAGAAAAAGCTGCAGTAGATGTGCAGTCAAGGAACTAAACAATGAATATATTTGAGGCATTTTTGGTTCGTCTTAAAACTATGCCAATAATGTAAAAAGAAACCTGCATACTGCTACAACCATCAGATCAGCTCAAGATCATATTAAATGTAAGAAGCCATTTAAACGATAAAGACAGAACGGTAGAGTTATATGTGTTATTGAATATTTGATTGCACTTTATCTTTTTCGAGTAAAATTGTAAGAACATGATACAAACAGGAACCATAATGCCCTATTTGGGAAAGGAACTTTTTTTGGAATTTTCATTTTTAATGAAATAATTTTGAAAAGTAAAAAATATAAAAATAAAAAATAAAAAATAATTTGGTAGATAAAATTTAATAGATAAAAATATGAATGTTGTTTGGTCATATAGAAACAATACTTCAGTAGCAAATTCATGATCAAAATAAATAAATAAAATTTATTCAAGATTTATTTATTTTTAATACCAAGGTATTATTTTTTACTTTTTTGGCGACCCCATCAAATAAATTCAAATTTTATAATATTTATTATAAGAAAAAAAGCATTTCTACAAATAATCAAATGATCGATACAATAACAAAATATAAATTTTTGCAAGGTTGTCTTTCCTTTATTTACACTACAATTAATTATTAACACCCAATACAAATAACATACAAATAAAATTATTATAAAAAATAATGGATAATTTTTTTCATTGTCAATGTCTTTTTAACTTTTCAGGAAATAAAAATTAAGTTCTAAAAAGAATTAGTAGTGATTCTAAAAAAATCAGAGAAGTTTCTAAAAACTCTTGAGTTTTTGCTTGATAATTATACCAAAGTTGCACTAAACAATTGTGGAACCACAATTTCAAACCTATTGACAGCCTACGATTATATATAGGCTGTTGAGTTTTTTTCATTTTTATGTTTTTGCAAACTGTTGGCTGCGCCAATACATTACCTTTCTTGATGCATGTAGCTGGTAGGGATTTATACCACAAGCACACTCAATGGATTCATATGACCAATAGGTTTGCATGGCCACATACAACACAGAATGCTAAGAATATGGATCAGTTATCAAGCATATCGTGGAAATTTATCAGCAAATATAGTGTTAAATCATACATATGTGAAAGAGACTGAATCGACTGGAAGCCATGGTATTTTATTAAAGATAAACGAAATGCAACATGTTCAACATGATTTTATACCAGGTTATGAGCAAACATACATGATTGTTGATTCTAAATGGAAAAAAATCAGATATACTTGATATACTTGAGATAGATACATAAAGTCGAACAAGATAACGGAGAAATATAAAACATGGCCTATTTTCTTGGTCAGACATGACAGAAGCCAAACTCTTGAGAAAGGAAAAGTCTCCTTATGGAAGGAAGAAACTCCTTAAAAGAAGACTAAGATAGCCAATTTAATTATGAAATCAAAGAAAAAAGGTAAATCCCATCTTGATTTGCTTGTAGATATGCATTCTGCAAAGATGTCGAAGCTAAAAAAAATAAGACTAACAGAAAACAAGAAGAAAAAAAGTTATACTGACCATGACTTCCTCAAGAAGTTTTAATTCCCAATTGTAAATCTTCTGTAGAGTTGACGAAAGATAACCAGTGCCAATTACCTCATCTTCCTCAAACACCAAAAGATCATCAATTTTTGGGGTTGAGAGAGGAGACAAGCCACAAATCATCCTTGCAGAAACTGCTTATAGAGAAAGAAAGTAAAGGAAAAAAGGAAGGACAACTCAGATTTTGCTGGAAATCTTGCACAACGGGCTGAAGAAATACTCAGAAAAAAAATTTTGCGGCAATAGCTCCACCTTTATATGCAGAATTTTTGTGGTGATAGAAAAATTTTCCCACTTCAAGCAGTTTGGCCACATGATCGGCGGACGCAGATGCCCCGTCAAACTGGTTCTTTATCACCTGCATTACTTCCACAATATCCTGATAACTCCTTGAAAATGGGAATCCAACGGCTTTGTCCTGCTCCTTCGTTTCGGTCACCACGTTCTTATCCACAACACGAACCCCTGGTTCCCAGCTACTGGCTGCATTAGGCAACGGCCTTGACTTCTGGTTGTTATCCTCCCCGGCGCCACCAACCACACCCCTTGATAATGTTGTAATTGATGTGGTATCGCCATACGCTTCCTTGATGACCTCCTGCTGCTCATCTTTCAGATCAGGGGTTCCTGCCTCCTCTCGCGATGCCCTTGAGCTTCGACTCGCCAAATGTGAGTCGTACTGATTCTCGTACGAGTCGAATGGATTCAGGAAGTCCCAGGTTGAAGTTCTGGGAGGCGAAGGAGGAGGTGGAGCCTTCGGAGAAGCTGCAGCAGAACCCCCAACAGCTGCTGCGACCGGCGATGGGATGTTTGGAGCCGACAAAGAAGGGCCAAAGAAGCCGCCATCTTCTCCGCCATCGTAGCTCACATAAGGGTAGGCAGAATTGCCGAAAAAATTCGAACTTTGAGGCCGGTGAGGCTCGGTGTAGTAAGGGTAAACCATAGGAGGCAGTTCATCTACAGGGTCATAGCGCATTGTCTCGGGACTCGGCGGCCGCTCCCCGTAGAGTTCAGCCCGGCCGGGGCGGCTCCGAGAATAACTAAGGCCAACATCAATGGGGCCCACCGACTCACCGCCACCTGCATGAAGGTGCGGAGTCGCACCGCCCGACTCAGAGTGGAGCAGCGAGTCCTCCGCGTCCGTGTCGGAGTCGCAGGAGAGGAAGTCGATGTGCGGGCCTAGGAATGGGACGGAGGGAGGCGGCGAGGGGGTGAGTTGCGGAAGGTCGTCGCCTTTCCAGTTGGTGGGAAGCGGGAGGACGGGAGACTCCGGGGGCAAAGGCGAGGCGCTGCGTAGGAGCAGCGCCGCGAGGGCATCCCCGGCAGCGCGGAGCGAGCGGGCGTAGGCCGCGTGCGCATTCGCGAGCGCGTAGCGGTGGCGGATGGCGTCGGCAAGGAGCAGAGAGCGCTGCCGGCAGTGCGCCACCGCCGGCGTCTCCTCGAGCTTGGAACCGCCGCAGCCCATCAATCGAACAAAGAGAGGACGCAACTCTAGGAGGCAATATCACATCGCTAGGGTTCTGGTGCAGGAGAAAGCGGAAGAAGACGTAGGTTGGTATAATCGCTACTACTAGCCCGGGCCATAGCCTTAGCTACAAGTAGCAAGTGCCTGGGATATGGTCACCGCCTCACCGGCGGTGCGGGAGAGGACGAAGGTGGCAGCGCAGGGACGACAATGCCCTCCAGGCTCCAGGGGCCGACATCTGTTCTCGGGTAGATCGCCGGTCGGGTGTCGGATTTCGGATCGACGCGTCGTGACTCGGATCCAACTACTTCGCCGTACAAAACTACAAATTTAATTGCTACTGCCGTTTCATCACCGTCACACTCTACCACGTTACCTGTTTGTATCGGTCCCCGGCACGTGACAAAGCGGTGTAACGGACCTAACGGTAACATAAGGGGGAACTGCATAAACCCTAAATTATATTAAACAAATCTATTTGAGCTAAACCCTAAATCTCGCCACCAAGAACAAGAACAAATAAAAACTCCCATTTTCAATCTCCAAATTCTGTATCTTTACTTCAACTTTTCCTTGAATCTCGCTACGTATCCCAAAGCTAGAGACCATGTTTTCTTTGTGAAACCATGAAACATTCCTTCAGCTTGTCTACATCCCTTCCCTTCCCAACAGTAGCTGATCATACAAACAACAATGGTAGATGTCCCAATACAGTGCTGTTATATTATTCAGAGTAAATCTTCTCCCAATTGACGACTGTCCTTCAGTATGCTTTCTATAAAGATATGAATAGAAATGATGAGTGGGACAAACAGACGAGACAAGGTCACAAGGAGAGGAGGAGGAGGACCAGCAGTGGTATTATTGATGCATGCATGGCAGAGATCACTTGTGAGCGCATGGTAGGGTTCTTCCTTCTTCTTTCTTTCTTTCTTTCTTTCTTTCTTTCCTCTGTAAGTTTCATTTGCTAGTGAAGTGCAGCAGAATAATGATAGGCAACTCTTCGTTATCCTCATTTGCCTCGTCATTAATTAACTTCTACTAGATCTGCATGGCAATATTCTTTGGAAAATTTAACATTCAAGGAGACACTAATTGCGATGCATGCAGTTTCACAACTGTAAACAAATAACACTGTATCGATCTGGAGGATGTATCCACTGTTTGGGTTGGCCACCACCAAGCACATCACTGGATCGATCTGGATGTGCCGCCATTGCTGCAAACAGGACCATCCTCAAGGCTAAATTACCTCACGCAGCTGCATGCACTCGGCCTCTCCTTCTTCTGTCTTTCGCAAAAGCTGATCGACTGTGAAGCTGCATGCAGACAATTCGGGAAACGGGAACTTGGGAAAAGCAAAAGAGTGCAAATTAAAGAGAGGTAAGTGCAGTGCAATGGAATGCAGTGGGAATAACAGACAGCGAGCAGCATGTGATATGTTCGATAATCATGATGCATTGTTGTTGCTCGAGTTCACTGATTGCTCTCGGTACATGAATGATCGATCGAGTTCACAACTTTTCGTCTTTAATTCAGCTCGAGATTCTGCAATGATTAGCTTTCATGCTCTGCATGGCCCGCCCATTCACAATCAACTCTAATAATTAATATAATGTTAGAAACTCTATTCTATTGGAAAGCCTCCAGACTCCAGGTGTCTATCTTATCTATAAAATATTTGAAGATATAGCAGTATCAGAGCAGTCAAATTTGATACTAATTTTTTTGAATATTTCAATTTAGCTCTTTGAAATGTCTAGGTCACGAAGAAGATTAGATCACAAGATAGCAATTTTATCGAGTGAAATCCGAAAATTCAGACAGGAGTACCAAAAATAAATCAAAAAATAAAGATAATTAAGGAAGGTCTGACTCGTTCTCTTGGATCAGCCTTTAGAAAAGGAGTTTGGGGGTTTATTGAAAATTTCTATATACAGTGTATTTTATGGCCGAATAAAAAAGGAAAATTTAAAAAGCAATATGTACATGATTTTTTATCACATAAATATATATATATATTATGATTATGGAGATAGTAAAGATTCCTGTATACAACTAAAAAAAACCCAAAAATGCCATATAATTTCAACGCACTAAACCTGAATTGTTTTGGAATTGATAATTCTATAGAAAAAAATTATGTTTTTAATAAACATCAAAATCGAAATATATGAGTATTTGGCATAATGCATTTTCTTTTTTTTTCTTTTTCTTTTTCCTTTTTCGTATTTTTCATTTTTAAAAAATAATTTTTCCATATTTTTTAATTTTTCAGAAAATGTTTTCTTATTTTCTGATAAACTAATATGGAAAATGTCAATCAAACATAATTTTCGATTTCTTTTCATTCTCAAAAAAATAAAAATGAAAAATGAAAAAGTTTCCACCAATCAAATACTATCTTAGCTTTCCATAACTAACTCGGATAAAATTTTTAAAGTTAATTAATCAGATTTTATTGCAAAGGTCTTCTTGTGATCTCAAAAGCTGCTCTTTTTTTCTTTGCTCAACTCACTTTCAATATTTCCAATTCCAGTTGCAATCTCTCCTCTGGAGCTCTTCTCCTCCCTTTATCTCCAAGAGTTTCATGGCTTTGAATCGATGCGACAATAATGAGACGAAGGATTTTCTAAAAAAAATTATTAATATTTTTTTCCTTTTTTGTGAATGAGTAAATTTATGTTAAATTAGTTATACATTATATTTATAATATTCGCAAACCACGATGTGAATTGGACCTGATATATCTCAAGATCTATAAAAAAATTTATGATTTATTTTTTTTATAATGATCATGAAAAAGATCAATGAGCATCGTTAAACCATGATATATATATAGTAATGTAGCCCAAAATCTTTCGGCCCATTTTTAGGTTTTACGGCCCATAAGCATAAGCATAAGCATAAGCAAGAAGTTACCCATCAGTACCGCGGCGTTTTCTCGTCCTCGGCGGAGGCGCAGCGGCGATACGGCTTCCCGTTCGCAGGGCTAAGCGTCAATCTCTCAAGTTGCGGCAGAGGTGAGTCTACATGGAGGATTCTCACGCCAGCTCGAGGCGTAAGAGAGCAGCCGCGCGTCTCTGCTCCATCTGCAACCAAAGACAGGCTGCCCTTAAACGACCTAAAACCTTGCAGCAGGTACTACTCTTTCCACTCTCTTTCCTAAGAGGGATTGTTTATGCGTCGGAATTGGAATTGTATCGGAGAGCGGAGAATGTTATGATTGTGATTCGCCTTCTTCTTCTTCTTTTTTTTTCCGTTTGACTGTTGCAGATTTTTTGAGGTAGGACTAGTAAACTTGTAAAGATAATTATTATCGTCAAGTTTCGTTACACGGGAATTGCGGATCATCTTTAAAATGCAAATTTGCATATTAAAGGGGGAGAAGTGATTGACATGGCTTCTACAATCCCTTATTCCTTAATGCCCTGTCATTATCACTGGGACTAACATTATGGAGCACTGAAACTTAGGGGGGGGAAATTGTGAATGAATTCATGTTTTCATATGGTTTCAAAGAGCTGTAAGCTCTAAACAAGTCCGAATCATCTTTTAAACTTGAACAAAATTTCTTGATCTGGATAAGTAACAGAAATGGTCTATGAACCCTAACATTGTAAGTCTATGCTTGATGGTGTAGATTGTCCAACACCTGCAGCACAAAACCCTTTTTGACCAATTAGAACGAGTTGGTACTTTTAGAATCAATTTGAAACCATCTGGTACGCATTTGTTATCAATTTTAATATTGTAGTTCATGAGGCATCTGTACAATTTAATATTGTATTTATAGTGGTAACTCCACAATACTCAATATTTTTTTCGGCAGACATTTATGAGCACAATAACAATCCTACTCAATGTGGGATGCAAAAGCCACACTAGATGCACTGATCACCCATATTTCCTGATGATCTTGATGTTTTTTCTATGCAATTAAATATATCCTTAAATGCAGAATATGCTAATATTGGCGATGGTATTGTTGGCAATTGTAGCTTAGATGTCTTACTGGACAATTTTACTTATTGTGAAAAGAAAGGAATCTGTAGCTAACCAATAACCTTAGATTAAGACTAAGATGAAATTACTATTGCTGATTTTGGATTACAAATTTCTGTAGAAGGGCCTTCACTGATTTGCATTCTGAGGTGTGTTCAAATTAAAGCTTCAATGACATGATCTAGAAATTGGGAAATACTTCTTCCTTTGAGGCCTATATTTTGACCACAAACTAATTGCAACTTCCTGGGAACAAGTTTGAATGTTACATATGTAAAATGATATACACTTGATGAATATTTCATTTTGTTTTTTGTAGATCTGTAAGGAATGCTTCTACATTGTTTTTGAAGACGAGATACATAAAGTCATTATGGATAACAACCTATTTAGACCTGGTGAGCGTGTTGCAGTGGCAGCTTCTGGAGGAAAAGGTGAATGGCAATTTCTTACAAGTTTCATAGGTTGAGTCATATTTATTCTTTTCCCCTTTAGCATAAAATGTGTTCGTATATGTGAAGCTTCTTTATTAACACAGTGCTCCTGCAAGAGTTTACTGGAAACTTTTACTGTCATGTTCCAAGATTAAATAGTTTCAGTCTCCAGTTAATTAGAGTTACCTCAGCTCAAAGATGGATCTTTTTTCTAATTTCCTCTCACACAAATGACAAATTTTTTCTATGCAGATTCAACTGTTCTTGCATATGTTATGTCACAGTTGAATCGCCGACACAACTATGGATTAGATCTCTTCCTTTTATCTGTTGATGAAGGCATTACAGGTTACAGAGATGATTCACTTGAAACTGTTAAAAGAAATGAAATTGAGGTATTAACTTTAGCTAAACTACTACTTTCTAAGGCTATGGTACTATTACCATGTTAGGAATTCTTCTTTTATTAATTGAATTTAGTTACATCTTGATTTTTTTTGTGCCGGTTCTGTTATATTTGTATGCTCTTACTACATTGAATTTTTTTTGTTAGCTAGGAAAGTATAAGTAATCTAGGTTATTATCATTTCATATTACATTATTTATTTATTTATTTTTATTTGAAGAGGAGCCTTGGCGCAACAATAAAGTTGCTGCCATGTAATGTAGAGGTCATGGATTCAAGTCATAGAAATAATCTCTTATTATGTAGGTTAAGGTTGCATACAATAAATCATTCTCCAGGATCCTGCATTGACAGGAGCTTAGTGTATCGGGCTACCCTTTTATTACATTTTTTATTTATTTTGCAATGCATAAGTTATTTTTAACTGTAAGATACTATTGATTTGATCATGGTTGTCAAAGTTGGCCTTATATGGATTCAGATTGCCCCAGCTGGATAGGTACTTGCATAAACAGTTCCAGTTTTTCTCATAAAATTGAGCATCTCAATAAGTTTGGGGAGAAGTTTGAAAAACTAGACTTTCTAAAACTAGCTAGAAATGAGTTATATTTTTTTTTAGAAAATCGATCAAATCAATTGAATTTTGTTCAACTGGAGAGTGTAAATGGATTGAAGTTTTTAAAACTGGGCTGATTTAGAAACTCAATTGATCTAGTCCCATTGAAACCTAGCGAAGTTGCACAAGGACCAAAAAATCTTCATTACACACTTGAATTGCTTAGCTTTGCCACAAATTGGGTTTATCTAAAGCTTGAGGATCATTTATTCACTCATTCAACCTTGCTGCTATCGTGGTCGTCAAACTCGGCCAATTGTGATACAGATTGGCCAAGTTGGATTGCAAGTGATAAGAGCTGATCCAATTCTGGCCGACTTAGAAGTGTGTTCGAGGTTTGCTGGAATACTATAGATGCAATGGGAATTTATGTATATCTCAGTGTAACTGATCAAATCAAGAAAAATGGAGAGGAATTGTTGATTTTCTCAAAATTGATTGATTTCTGTTGAATTCTCGTTTTGGGTCAACCGGAAAGAATAAATGGAAGAAAAGAAAATGCACTAGAGGAATGAAGCTCTTCCATTGGTTGCAATTACCACTGCTAATATATCCACATCGCATCACTTGCTAGAGCCACTTGAGGGAAGTGTGCAACTGACATGATGTCACGAGTTCATGTTCACGAGGAGGAAGAGAAAATTGGGCTATGGGTAGTAGGAAGCAAAGGACGAGATTGAGCTTTATGGCTTTGAGAGAAGAGGAACGAGGAAGACAGATCCTAGCTTACAAGAAGAAGATGGCTTCATTCATGAGCACTAGCGTAGTAAGCTAATAATCGATGCAAAAAAAAAAACCTAATAATTAATATTCTTACTAATTGTTAATGCTATAATAGTAACTTAATTATATACTAATTGTTAATTATATATTGTTACTCATTAGCAATAGTATTAGGTTTTTGATAGGCAAGATAAATTATATTGAAATTGAGATAATAACAAATTATAAATTATTATTATCAGGATATGCACGATGCTACCTAGTTTTTATAGTACCATGCCATGCGTAGGCGTAATTCTGGAATAAAGGATAATATGCATTATTCAACTGTTTGTATCTTTGCTCTTCCCTCGTGGTACCACTAAGGTAAAGAAAAGTAGCCTTGAAACACCTGTATTTTAGACAATTAACAGCCATTAGTTCTTTTCCTCCAAAGAGCATATCTGCATCTGATGTATGATGAACTAAATCTACTGTCTTAACCCCTATTGGTTCTGTTATTATACTACTCTAGTTATTGCCTGTTTTTGAGATTTAATGATTTCTAGTAGCATCTTACTGAAGTTAACCCGTCCTTGTATATCATTTAAGTTATTTGCGTTACAAATCTGCTGCAGTATGGATTGCCCCTGAAGGTGGTTTCTTACAAAGATCTGTATGGTTGGACAATGGATGAGATAGTGAAGGCAATAGGCTTAAAAAACAACTGTACTTTTTGTGGAGTATTTCGTCGCCAGGTATCAAAAGTTACTTGGTAGATCGTGCATTAGTGGAATTTCCTTTTTTGGCTCTTTGGTTGCCTAGCTATTTAAGTTGCAAATATCATTTTACAGATTTTTTTTAAAAAAATTCTGAAAAGATCTGGTCCTAAAAGCTCTTCTTTAATTTAATGGCTGATATATAAATTAATTTTAGAATATTAAAACAATGAAGTCTGCCGATTAAATCCTCTTTTTGTTCTTTGTTCCCCTTCTTTTGATCTTTTGTATGTGTTGGCAAACTGAAGAATATAATGATGTGTGGATCTAGAAATCGCTTGAGCATATCACTAAATTAATTTCTTAAATAAGTTACAGTCGATAGTATATTTCAACAAAAGAAAATTGCTAGCCTGTATGACCATTATTATAATTAAAAGGGGGATTGAGGTTGAGATTTCACTGAGCTATCTTGATCAACCTACCATTATCTGGTGTTTACTTGATGGGGTGGAAAAATGAGAGGAAGGAGATAGATTATGCGAGAAGAGATAAGAAAAATAGTATTACATTACTTGTTTGCTTGAACAAAACCCAAAGAAAGATAGTGATGTGACTTATGTTGTTTCTATTAGAAACTCAAACCTTAAACTTCCTTTCTCCCTCTACATAATCGCGTGGAAAATAAATAGGGGAATCAGATGGAATTTCCTTCATTCTTCTCTGTGTTTAACAAATTTCTTTCTTTCTTTATTTTTATCTCCCATTTTTGTCCAATTAAACACACCATTAGTATGAGTATGGTTACTACCATGTGTATTTGCATCTCTCCTTTGAATGTTAATGTTTTATTCCTTACATCTAGGGACCGTTCTCTTTAATGCTTCATTTTATTCCTTATACGAAGAGCCAATCTTGTGATAATGGACAGTAGGATACCATGTTACTTGTAGGCTCTAGATCGAGGTGCTGCATTAATGAAGGCGGATAAAATTGTTACTGGCCATAATGCAGATGATATTGCTGAGACTGTTCTATTGAATATTTTGCGGGGTGATATTGCTAGGTCATTTACTCTCCACGTTTCTCTTACTGCTAAAATCTCTTTTTATAGTAAATAATAATTGCAATCATCGACTTCTCTTAGGTTGAGTAGGTGTACATTCATTACTACTGGGGAAGATGGGCCTATTCCGAGATGCAAGCCTTTCAAATACACTTATGAGAAAGAAATTGTTATATATCCTTAGCATGAAATTCTTTTATGCAGTCTTTGTATGTTTATTAAGCTAATTTGTCAATTTTAAAATTGCCATGCCTTAACCAAGTTTCACGTATGCATACTTCAAGAAGCTGGATTATTTCTCCACCGAATGTAATCTATCGTGCCCTTCTCTCATTTATAAATGGTGATCAGGGGAACTTATGTAGTAGCTTACCTAGTGCAGCCAGATTATTAAATTGGAAAAATTATGCATATGAAAATGGGTCATGGCTGCTAGTGTGCTAGCACTGCAGAACAGATTCGGTGCGTGACTCAGGATGTGCTGGCAGCTGAATGACCATATCCTCTATAGTCTATATTGTAGGGATGCAGCTAATATGAATGATGATCTCCTTTTCTTTTGAGTAATATATTGATTTGTAGATTAGTTCCTAGAATTTTGTTCTGTGCAGTGGCCTTCTGATTTTTTTTTTTTTTTTGTCTCATATGTTTTGCACACGCTAGATTTATATGTTATGCAGAGCACTTTTATTTCATCTCATCAATTCTTAGCACTGATAATGAATGTGTAGGCATTTACTCACCTAATGCATATCGTGGGTTTGCCCGTGAATTTATCAAGGATTTGGAAAGAATAAGGTAAACTCTTTGCTGCAAAAGGATTAAATAATTGTATGCACATAAATAAATTTAGGTTTCTTAGTAGAGATTATGCAACTAATCTTCTCTTTCTCCTGCAGACCTAGAGCTATACTTGACATTATTAGATCAGGTGAGAATTTTCGAATTGCAACATCCACCAAGTTGCCAGAGCAAGGAATCTGTGAACGTTGCGGTTATATTTCTAGCCAGGTACTAAAACCACACCTTTTCATTGCTCAGAAGTTTAGGTTTATAGCTATTATTTTCGCATCTCTTTATTACTTTTTCTGCTAGACCACCAAATAGGAATTTGATTTGATTAATAGCATGATTGACAGGATTGCTGATGTTGAACTTCTCATTGCTGAATGTAATATTACAGGAAAAGCACGGTAGTTTAAGATTTCCTGAAAGCTCATGATGTTTCTTTTACCTAAAAGGCAGCTAAGTTTGCAATTCTAAATTTGAAACCTATGAATTGGTGAAATGTGGCCATTTTCTTGTTCAATTTGAAGCTCTAAAGAAACCATTGTCATGGAAAACTCAATTTTTGTTGTTCAAGGAGCATAAACAATGGCTGAAGCCTGAAGTGGCATGCTTCCTGTTGTGATAACACTTAGTTGCTAGATGGTGCTAGCATATCATGGTCAGGATATTTATAACCAGTATTTCTGACATGATTGTTTAGTATTGCAGCATGCTTTTTTTTCTTGGTTATATTTCCATATATGTTTCTGACATGATTGTTATATATGTTTCGGACTTGCTATATTATATGACGTTGAATGTTGGATTACGACTAAAGCATATGATCAAAAAATGAGAATTG
Source organism: Wurfbainia villosa (assembly GCA_025175895.1). Lineage (NCBI taxonomy): Eukaryota > Viridiplantae > Streptophyta > Magnoliopsida > Zingiberales > Zingiberaceae > Wurfbainia > Wurfbainia villosa. Next base: position 7,160,582 of record CM045997.1, read on the forward strand.
TAGAGATGAGGATGTTAAGGTGGATATATGAACATACGAAGATGGATTGAATAAAAAATGAAAACATTAGAGAGAAAGTCGGAGTTGCATAGAAAGTTCCGAGAGACATGTTTAAGGTGGTACGGACATGTATTTAGATGATCAATAAATGCTCTAGTTATGCGATGTGAAATGATAACAAATATACACATCAAACGAGGAAGAGGAAGACCAAAAAAGATTTGGATCAGCAACAATAAAACAAGATAAAATTTATTTAAATATAGATGAAGATCCATATAGTCGATCTCATCCAGTAAAATAAGATTTGATTGTTATTGTTATTGTTTGTTATTTTTCCATCAGATGTATGATATATTTTATTACTGATGGTTTTTTTTTATCCAATCGGAATCACAGAAGCTGTGCAAAGCATGTATTTTGCTCGAGGGATTGAATCGTGGTCTCCCAAAACTCGGTATCGGAAGACCGAGAGGCAACAGTGGTCCGAAGAAGCAAGGGGAACACAGAAATTCTGTTCCAAAAAATACCGATTCCAACAACTTACAGAGCAAACAATGTGGGTCTCTTGACTTCTGAGCAGCTATGACAGATTCCTAACTCAGTTTGGAGCAGAGTAAGTCGCAGGAAGTGAATGCCTACTCATTTTGTTCTGTAGCTAATGAAATCTCTGCGAGGGCCATGACAGCTCTTTTCTTTTTCAGGTAATTACTGAAAAGCATCGATAAACTCGATCTTGTACATGCGGTGGCATCGGCATTCCATCTGTTCATCATGGGAGCCAATCTATATTTTCTATAGAAAAGAGGAAATGAGTTTGGATTTTGAGAAGTTCTAGGGATCTAGCAAATGAATGAAGACTGTTTTAGTTATTAATTGGTGGATTTACTGATACTTCAGCTGATACGAGACTGAATTGGGGATTCCCCGGATAGAAGTATTCCATTAACTTAGCAAGATCAATCATTGATCCAAAATGTTTAAATTCAAATTAGTAATAGGTCACTCACTCTATACACAATCAAGATATTCATAGATCTCTGGTATCGTAGGTATTCTCCTACAAAGAATTGTTGTTGGCCGAGTTGGTACAATATATTACATATTTTCATGGTGTTTTTATTACTATTATTATTTTTTAACTCCACACTGCTCATGGTTTTAGCATCTTTCTTTCACTTAGATTATTTCACAAAATACTTTGCACGTAATAGAAAAAGCACAAAAAATGCATGGAATCATAAACATTTTGATCCTACATGTTGGAAGAACCTTGTGAGCAGCAGCATTTTATCAAGCCAACAGCTGAAGTCTAGCGACCTTGTGCAAATTGAGAAGAGAGTAGACAGTCAATCAACCGCAAATATAAGAGGTGTGAATGGTTCACCATAGCCCCGGGGACAATGGTACAATAGTAGAGTATCAACCGTGTAAAATCAGATATCAAAACTCGATTTCCAGTTTTGATGCATTTGTAAGAATTTTCATTTAAATAGAATGACAATCTATGAATATCAAACCGTTGGATTGTCCGAGCGCTCGCGCTCTCAGATGGTCAAAGAAAATCAAACACTGAAACCACAAAATCATTAGGGAAGTTGAGACAATTATCCTTCTCTTACCCCTTTCTCAATAGCTAGCATTCTCGAAGAGTGCATTCTTTGCCATGATGCTAAACACAAAAACAGATTATGCTTGTGTTCCCTAGGTTCCTACATTTTGACTCATTCAACATGACAAGAATAGAACTTATATCGCGTCGTAGCAATCATAAATTAGTTAATAATCGGTGAATGATGATTATGAACCTATGAGTTAGAAGCTAATATTGTTGTCTCGATGGAATGATCAAGTGGCTAGCATGGATAATAAAATTATCCTAAAAATAAAGATCAATCTTCGAAAATTATAAAACTTTTCAAGATGTCTATCCTCCCGTCATATTAGTTCTTGATTAGATAAAAATATTTCTCGTGATTTATCTTTCTTTATCTAACTGTGAAATCGTCGATAAAAAACATCTGAAATGAATACATTATTTTTTCCTCAAGAAGCTAACATTGTTGGATCTCCTCGAAATATTTCAAAAACTGAAGAGGGGAGTATGTCACATACCTTTGAGTTTTCCTCACTAACAAGGAGTTTAAACTAGTTGAAGAGGTCCAATAGTTCGTTTTGATCCATGAGCTCGACATATAATCTATGGTATAACTTAATAAGAGTGTGCATAAGCACTCTAAAGTTATCCCAAAAAGACAAGTGTGTTCTAAAGTGATCGAGTAGGCAAACTAAAGAAAAACAGATCGCCTACTTTTAAAATAAATCGAATAAAATCCAAACTACTATCAAAAAAAAAAAAAAAAAAAAAAAAGGTTCATGTACTTTGATGCAAAAAGATGTTAACTGACATTCCCTCCTCCTAGTTGATTCCACAACGATGAAAAAAAAAAAAGATAAATCACAAATATACTATGACTACGATACAAAACTTCACTAATACGATGAAAAAAAAACATTCCGACTGACATTTTCATCCACCAACAAAGATCCCCTTACTCTTTGATCTACATCATACCAACCAACACATCATCCTATGGGGACGAGATTCATGTACTCAAATTCTAGACAAGTGGAATAAACACTAATCATCTAACCTATTCCTCCGTCAGGGCATCACCACTTTTTCTACTTCCTTTCTACAAACCCAAACAACATCATCAATGTTGATTGTCACTACTTTAAAATAAACTTGTTTAGCTCATCTGAGATTGTCTAGTGTCTTTTAAAAAGGATTAGGCCCTAAAATTTACATTTGAACTAGTAAACTTACTAAATAAAACGTTTCAACTCAATAAAATCGTTCGACGCAGGAAAATGGAAAGAAGATGATATAGAACTTGTACATACAGGAAAACTGATCCATTTAAGAAAATTTTCTAGGTGTAGCATTGGCTTCTCTCCATTAATGTAGCAACGGCAAAGCACAAATGACTCAAAATTCTAAAAAGACCCAACTGCTTACCATGAGAAATATCCACAATAACACGAGGCAATAGACCTAATCCAATATTTGTCGACATACAGTAGATGTTCGATAAGTCAACAGCTGAAACTGCATAATTAGAAACAGAATGAAGCAGCCCGAAACCAAGTCCCCCCTTGAAATCTATCGTGGGTAGCCATTGACATGACGCCCAAAGGATGCTCTCTCTGGGCTTCTATAACCATAAGGAGAAAATGACCTTGATCTTCCTCTTCTGTACCTGCTATCATAATGAGGTGATCTCCGAGGTGAGTAATCTCGCCCACCTCGATAAGGAGAGTGTCTAGGAGATCTACGGTAACCACCCCCATACTCGTCACGGCTGTAACCTCCATAGTATCTATCTCGCTCACCTCTACGGCCTGTCAGAGATACATTAGAATCAAGAATTGAGAAAAATAATTGAGTGTTTGAGAAATAATAGTTGAACACTATAAGAAACATAAGTTATCCCTGATAAATTCAAGATGGTAATTGATCGAGTTTTAGTTAGGATAAACTCACCATCTCTCGTGCTAACCACGCCGAGGTATTTTCCAGGTGTAGGTGTCCGTGCTCGCCCCCTCCTCGACTGAAAAGAAACAAAAATTAGGTTACTTCTTTCCACATGCCTCCAGACTCAGTAAATCATCTTGATCCAACAAGGGTATCATTGCATAGATCTACAAAAATAAACCAAGAATAAGACAGCTTGGTCACTCGGGCAAATATTTACTGAAGCATTCAAGGCTTAGAGAAACATAATCAAGCCGCGACAAACAGCCATATCTGAATGCAACAGATGAGGTACCATTAAGTCCAAGTATGAGTTGGTAATGTCCGTTGATTAGTTGAGAGAGTGGTGAGAGTTGAAGAAGAATGCTGAAGTTGTTAAGTTGGAAATTTTTGGTATGTTTAGTTGATCTGATGCATGGAAAACTTGTTAAGCTGGCCATTCATCAAGCTGTGAGAGTTAAGTTGATATTGATGAACACATCATCTTTGAATGCTGCGAACAAATCTGACACAAATTCTGAATGTAACCAAAGAATCTCCAAGTTAAAGAATGAGAAGGTCATGCCACAACTATAATAGTCAACAAAGCTATGGAACAATTCTACCTTCTCCACTGTTATGTACCGTCCTTCAAGGATTGACTGGTTGAGGTACTTGATACAACGCTCAGCATCTTTGACAGTGTCCATAGTCACAAATGCAAAACCACGAGAAGCACGTGTACGAGGTTCAACAACTAGGTGACATCCCACAACCTAAGAAAAGGAAATCAAGCCCTTACACAATGATAATAATTGAAAATAGAAAATAAAGATAGTAGAATCAACATGCCTTTCCCTCCCTAGAGAAGTGATGTTCCAAGTCCCTGTCTGTAATCCTGGATGAAAGACCAGTTACATAAAGAGTATTTCCAGTATTCACTGACTCATCCCTGCAGTCAACTTGGCAATGAGAATAGCTAAAGATATCAAACAGAAAAATAAAACATACCACAAGAACTTATTCAACATGAGAAAAGATAAACCTGTCATGACTTCCAGAGGGAGATCTTTCTCGATTCCTAAGTGGAGGAGACCGAGATCTTGAGCGAGACAATTCCCTAGGAGGAGATCTTGATTGGGAGTGACCTCTGTAAGGAGATGGCGAACGAGAGTACCTAAGAAAGCAATAAGCAGAGTTTGAAAGGGCAGCCCGGTGCAATAAGCAGAGTTTGACACAGTAAAATAAAGGGATAAAACAACATTGGGGTATATATAAAAAATGCTTATTCTAAGTCTAGCGATTGCATTTACAAGGATATTCAAAGAGAGAAGTAGTGAAAGAAAAATACAATTATGGAACTCATAGGAGAGTTGGATACAACAATGAATAAGATGCAAACTACTAGGTTCAAGTTCAAGTAATTGAATTTCAAGAATGATGAAGGTTGCTTCCAACTGTCCACTCAGATGACATATTAAGCACAAAAGACATTGTAGAAAAAGGAAGACATATCTCCTATGGTCTATTCTGATCTACCAGCCGCTAACACCCACAACATCATCGTATCTCGTAACCACATAATGAATTACAGAATAAATAATTAGAATTATATATATATATATATATATATATATATATATATATATATATATATAGCTAAAAATTAACACAAATTACATAACTTACAACTCATCTTTTTGGTTTTTTTATTAAGATAAAATGCATATAATATTTTACATTTTATTACTATTTTAAAATCTAAATATCTTAGTGATTGAATTATCATTTTAATTATATTATCCATTGGTCTAAAAGCATTATTTAAAGATTTATTATTATATTGTTAAACAATGAAATTTATAATTCATTAAATAATATTTTAAAATAGTTTTATCTATTTATATCTTTAAATATGATTTTTCCACTATTATAAATAGTAGTTTATATTTTTTGTGTTAATAAAATTTGAATTTCAGTATTACATTTTTAATTATTTAATTTTTTTTACAATATAACAGTATATGTAGAATATTTTTATCTTGAATCTTAACATTTTATTATTCGTTTGATTTTGATATTAATTTTTTATAGGTACCTACAAACTACTTTGGGAAATTAGTTTTTTAAAGCACCATTCAACGTTAATGCAGTGTTTTGAGTAAAAGGTAATTTCAACACTTTAAAAACGCCTTATTTAACCGCTAAGGGTTTTGACCCCAAGAAGTTTGGAAATAAATATCATCAGCATATTCCCTGCTTTTGGTTCGTCTATCCTAAATGTTAATAGCAGAAAAGTGATGAACTAATCATGGTGATTAAACTGGAATGTGGAAAATATAAAAATATTTCAAAAGGGCGATAATACCGACAGTTGAGGGATTATCATAGATAGATTCTAAGCATTTCATCTTGTTTCTTAGACATTCCAATCTTTAGTGGATAGGAAATTTGATTTAGGTCAAACAAACCTAGGCAGTCCCCTCCATTTATACTGTCCTCAAACTAGTTCAAAGATATTATCAAATTCCAACTTGTTATAAATACTTAGTAAATCTATTAACTTATCTAATGGATGACATGATGATGTCCTTAGACTGCACTTTCTTTGTTTAGGCATCTCATGAAAAACTAGATTAGAGCTGACGTGCACAAAGTCACAATTACCATCCACAGTATAATTTCATTGGCTCAGCAGGAGCACTATTCAATTTAATTAATTGCTTGAACAAAATAAGCTCACAATGTGATGAGAGTCAAAGCCCTATATTTTTTGTCTCTGCCGTTGATTTGACTACTCCAGTAAGCAGTTTTGCTTTTTCAAGATATTTGCCTCATAGAGAACAACAAGGGCTGATGTTGAAATAGCAAAGCCTAGGCAATCTACTTTGATATAATGTACAATCTAAAGATGACCTCAATTATGATATAGAAAACCCTTAGGCATTCGTAAGGTACAAAAATATTCTTGGCGTTGCCTCCAAACAGCTCTAGCATGGAGACTCAAAAAATTAACTAATTGCTCTCTTGGCAATTGAGCTAATAATTCTAGTAACAGTACAATAAATCAATTTACTTGCAAGCATATGATACATTCTTGGATCAGTAAGTTCCTTTTTCATGATATTAGTTTGCAATTTAGATCTAAGGAAGTGCCAATTGGTATATTTCCTAACCTATTAGCTTCTTTGAACATACCACATAAGTATTTCCATTGTCAAATATAAATGTCACTTCCAAAATGAGTTACCGCTATGCCTAAAAAATAATTCAGTCAACCTAAATCCTTAATTTGAAAATGTGTGATAAAGTTGTGCTTTTTAGCCTGGCATATCTTGCAGTCTCATCATCAACAATGACAATTTTATCTTAAACAATAAGTGCCATCAAATTAGCAATAACTTCATCAAAAGTAAATGGTTAAAGTATTAGATTACCAAGATTATTAATATATAATATAACATCTTATATAATAGAATAAGTAGTATTATTACTAGAGCAAGGTAATATTGGTTCATAACAAAAATATATCTAAAAGAACAAGCTAATGCTAATTCATAACAAAAATATATAGGTCCATATCTTACATTAATGAAAATATGCAAACTTTATTAGTTACATTTCATTAAAAAAAAAATGCAGTGGGTTGTTAAATGCTGCTCGTAGAAAATACATCATCAACTCCACCTGCATTGCTGACTCCATGCCTTGATGGCATTGACACAATTGAATAAAACGAAAGATGATGACCATGCTACTGAAGAGGTGAAAAGAAAGAGGAATGAAAGACAACTAGACTTATACCATATTTAAATCGCTTTAACATCCTAAAATATATAAAATAATAGAATAAATAATATTAATAATAAAGCAAGGCAATATGGTTCCTAACAAAAATACATAGGCACATATCTAATAGAACAAGTTTATGCTAATTCATAACAAAAATATATAAATCCATATCTTAGATTAATAAAAATATACAACCTTTGTTAATTTCATTCACAAAGATAAAATAAAATGAAGTAGGTTGTTGAGTGTTTATCAAAGAAAATACATCGTCAGCTCCAGCTGCATTCCATGCCTTGATGGCATTCACACGATTGAAGAAACAGAGATGACAGACAAGTTACTAAAGAGATGAGAAGAAAGAGGAATGAAAGTTAACTTTGACATAAAGACTTCTATGTCACCATTGGTTCCATTTTCATTGTCATCTCCATTTTTCAATGTGACAAGTCTTGGTTACACCTTTGTTGTCATCAACTGCGTTTTTCTTCTAAGATTGTTGGATGATTTCAAATCAACCACAAGTAACCAGTTAGATAGAGCGTCAACTTTTTTTTTCTAGAATAAGCATAAAAAAGAAGTCACAATGTTACATTGAGTAACAAGAGAATGCATCATGTTCAAGATCATGGCACTGCTTGAGCCTCATGTGTGACAGCCTAGCAGATTCAACAAAAGATCATAGATCGGAGTATATGGTAAATGCAGTCTACATACGGTTTAAAAAACATAATTACATTAATTTTTACATTATTTTCCTTGTGTAATACATCATATGATCACACATTTTTGTGTGAAAAGATAACTCAGATATATCAAAATATACTTAATTTTGTAAATATTAGACATTTTTATTGATATAAATATTTTTAAAACTGATCATGTATGCCTACATATTGCATATGCACTATATGGGTTGACCGCATATTGCCTGCACAAGCTTTTTCACATCTTATTCCAGATCAAAGGCTTTCTTCATTAATTCTACAACTAACAATAGTCCAATTACCGTGTGATGAACTTCAATACAAAATCAATACCGGACTATCTTACCTAATTGACGCAGAACCAGATAGTGACATAATGAGGAGAAAGACAATCTAGAGGAAGGAGAGACAGAAGAAGCGAACAAAGAAGAAGCGAATAGAAGAATTCCAAGTCTATAGGAGAAATAATATTATCCTTTTCTACCTTTCTCATCCTACGTCAGCTTGGTATCGGAGTTGCTTTTTGCAACACCAACGTTACTATATAGTTCACCAACCAAAAATCCAAAAACTCCTAGTTTCAGATGTCATATGTACTTCCTCTTAAGTGAGATAAGAGTTGTACGTCAAAGATAATTCGCAGCTACAGGCGAAAGCAAGAAGGCTCTTTTAATCATGTCCTTTATAAGGGAATCTGAATCATCAACGCTTACCAAGAAAGGAACCATCACAAAGATTCCGATCGTGAAAAAATAGATAGCCACAAATCACAGCACGAATCAAAGCATGAAACAACCAAAAATCTGACGACTAAAATAACCAAGACAAAAGAGGAACAATCCGAAAGGAAAAAAAAACGAGATCGGTACATACTTTCCGCGTGGAGAATCCTCCTGCAAGTAGACAGAATACGTTGTCGTGAGAAGGATGCAATAATAAAGAGCTAAAGGAAGGGTGACGGACGGAGAAGAAGAGCATACCATTCCGATAAACCGACGCAGCGAGGCGAGCAACGGTAGAGGAGCGGAGAAACCCTCGAGATCTATCTAGGGTTTGCCCTATTTTTGGGCGGGTCAGGAGGAAGGGACAAGCCTCTGATATCGGAGAGAGAGATCAAATGGTGTCGATCGGCTCGATGATAAAGTATAAACCGTTTGGAGGCGGTTTAAAACTTCATCGGATTGGGCCGGGGCGCCTGTGATTCGGCCTGGATGAACCGGGTTTTTTTCTAAATAATGTTTACCTTTTATTTGAAATTTTTTAAAATATTATAAAATATGTATTTCGAATCATCGCCTATATTTTTTTATCCAGATGTCCGAATCCTATGGCTCAAATTTTTTTAAGGTATCTGACCTTGATTCTGCTCCATGGATCTTCGAAATGTCTCATTAATAATTGAACCGGATAAAATTGGAATTTAAGTGACATCCATCGATCACAAAAGTAAATCAAGAAAGCACTCGTAACTTTTTCATGATTCAGCTCGGACTCCACAATCGCGACATCCCTAAACGACAATCCAATGTCAAAGTCATACTCCGTTCATCGGACAAACTCCTAGATCCGAGAGTGTCCGAATAAATTTTTTCTAAATTCGTCGACGAACGATGTCGTAGCAAAGGATCGAACTGCGTTCTCCTATAGAATGTCTTGCTTCTTTTGACGTTGCACCATGTCCCAAGGTCGTTTGAATAGATTTTTCTTAAATTCGTCACTAAACGATGTCGCAGTAGAAGCTCTTTTTTTTATTGACATCATAATATCCGAACCTTTGATCTAATTAATCCCTGAGAGTGATCGATCTCATCCCATGGACCTTCGAAACGTCTCACCAACAGCTCAGTCGAATAAGATCGGAGCCTAAGTGACCTTCATCGACCACCAAAGATTAATCCGAAAAATGCTCGTAGATTTTTTAGCTTGGATCCTGTAATTGCTCCTGAAATGATGATTTAATATCGAAATTGTATTTTATCAATCTGACAAACTCTAAATTCAAAACCATCCAAATAATTTTTTTTAAATTAATCATCGAACGATATCACAATAAAATATCGAACATAAAATATCTATTCATTTTTATCGTTGTACTGTACCCTTAAAGCATATTAAACTTATTTTGCAGAGGCTCAATTAGTAATACATTCACATTCCATTCAAAAAACAATGTCCACGGAAGAAATGGATGTGACGGTATAAAAAAATTCTTCCGCCTTAAACTATCGCGCACTTGTGTCTACGCATGAATAATCAAGGGAAAAAGAATTATTTTGGAATTTTATGTTGCCCAAGCAAAATTACAAAGAGAAAATAAATAAATTTTCTTAAAAAATAATAAACTTCATCATCCAACCGCTCACTAATTTACTCATATAATTTACTTATTAAATAGGAAAGAATACAGGTAAAAAATGAACATTTCTATCAGCATTATAACAGCGATAAACTAACTTGTATGCGTCTGCAGTTAACGTCTGCTAGAACAGGCACAATCCAAATCTCCTCTCCTTCATTTACATCACTGAGGATTACATTTACTTAAACAGAAAGAACAGGTTGAGGTTTACGCGGGTATTGTATACGGGACAGGGGCGAGGAGCTTGCAGGGCCAGTGATTCCACCCCCTTTTATCGACAGAGAAGGCCCCCACAGTGAGCTGGCCCTGCTAATGAGGTTGGAGTCGAGGAACACGACGATAACAGTGATGTCGTCGTGGAAATGCCGGCGAACGCCGCGGTCGATCTTCTGTAGGTCAGAGTATCTCATCTCCCTTTTCTTGGCTGCTTGTTGAAGTGCAGCTTTGATGAGTCGCCGGGCACTTCCCTGCAGGAGTTTATACTCACATAAGAAGCGACTTACGATATGATATCGGACAATGTCAACCAGTAACAATGCCAAAGAATGGTACAATGAGCAGATATTACTAACAAACACTATGAATAGGAATTTCTTTGAATCACTTTATCACGATATGATATTGAGTTTGTTTTCGAATAACATTATATTTTCACTTGCCATCAAATGGTTGTAACAGGGGTGAGGGTAATGAAAAACAACCAATTTATGAGCTTCCTTTGGAAAAAATTTACTTTGAGTTCTCTCCCTATCTCATGAAGACTTCTGGTCGGATTTTTTGGACCTAGTCAGTCGGTCGCATGCCGTTCTGGCATGTGAGGTAACATATTGGCATCTGGGAACTTCTTCAGGAAAAAAAACAAAAGAAAAGTGACAAGACAATCAGAAGAGCATTGGATTTGTGCAATTTACAGTTAGTGGCCCTTCTTGTAAATAATGACTATGCAAAAGAAGTTGAAGGATCAGAATTCGAATCAGCTTAGGCTTTTGAGCTTTGAGTCAGGATCCAGCCAGCAATCACCAAGAATTTAGGAAATGAACTAGTGAAACAGAAGGCCAATTGTGCGAGATTAAAGATAATGTCACGTCGCATGGACATTGCTAAAGGATAGACAAAACAAGAACTGGAAGAGTGAAACATTGAAGAAGAAACAAGGAGATTTGATAATATCTCTACTTCAATACTCAGTGATGAAACATTTGATTTAAACAAGAAAAACATGAAATGGTATTGGAAGAATGTGAACCATCTTATAGGACTGGAAGGAATAATTGCTGTGAACCTCTTTTACCGACAATACTAAAGGATTTATTCTAGCCTGCCTGAGTACTCAAGTCTCCCAGAAACTCCATAGTCAATAAGGTCAGAACTATTTGTTCCTAAACAATCAATTTCACTGATTTTAACACATCCCGACCCGTTTGTTATACAATTCAATGTTTATGTGAAGAATTTTGTTTGTCACCAAGAGGAAAATTTGACCAGAAAGTACAAAATTGTCCCCAATAAGACAAGAAGATCAAACTACTTATTCCTAAACTATGACAAATTCTACTGATTTTAACGTATGACAAATTTGTTAAGCAATTTGCATTTATTATAAAGAATACTTTCTTTGTTAACAACAAGAAAATTTGGTCAGAAAATACAAAATTACGCCAATAAGACAATGTTCAAAAGAGCACGAGACAACAAGCAAAGAACAAATAATTATTCTGATTCAGAATTCGTATCACCTCATGGAGGCAAATGGTTGTCTTCTCATATACTGTCTGAAATGAATGTTAGTGTAAATTATAGGTAGGAAACGTACGCTGTGAGGGTTATTGTGGACAATATCTGCAGCTTCTTGGTTGCTAAGATGTTCCCAGAGCCCGTCTGATGCAAATATAAGAAACAGATCTTGTGGTTGCAATGGTTGCACAGAAATGCATGGTTCTGAGCTGAGTATAGGCTTTTTGAAAGTTTCTCGTAAACGGAACTTTGCAAATAATGGTTCCCTGTTAAATTCTGCCTTTTTCAGGTAGACATCGCCAATTGACCTAGAAATCTATATAAACAAGAGAAGTGGAAGAATGTGTTTAATTAAAAAAGAATATAATTTGCAATTTTCTATGTTGATTATATGACATAGACGATGTGCAAACAAAATAATAGTCATGACAAAGATACATTAATTGCCTGTGACAACGAATAAACAATCAATCGAAATCATGCAACAGGTGCAATCATCATTCTAAAGCCATGTTAGTCCCAATTATTTATGATCAACTAAAAAAAATGTGAGTCGCAGAATTTAGATAAATTAAATTACTTTTTCTCAGTAATTATATTCAGATCAATTAAATCATTTTTCTTTTCTTTGATCTCCCTCAACCCCTTTCCTGTCACCTTCACTTCCAAATCTATCATTATTGCGCATGGCACTTCAAGAAAAGAATAAACCCAAGGTTTTGTTTTATTTCAGTTATTTGAAATGAAAATGAAACAAACTTCTCTCCAAGAGAAAAAGGAGTCACTGGAATTCAATATTGATTGTACCTAGTATGAAGAAATGTCATTTGGAATGTACATTGGTAAGTGCAGGTAATAAAATATTTTTCTTAAAAAAAAATAGCCCTGTGCACAAAGCTCCCGTCATGCGAAGTCCCAAGGAAAGATCTATTTTATGTAACAAAAAATTAAAACTGGAAACCACCAACATTAGTTCCCGTTGTGTGACAGGAATCTTCTAAGAATCAGTGCAATGCAATTAAACCAAACAAATGGCAATTTAAAACTATATTGTGGCGTCCAAAGTCTCATAGATATGACATCGTGAAGCTCCCACACTGGTATATTTAGCAAGTTGAAGAATGTGTGATTGATTGAGAGTGCTTAATGCTCCAACAAAAGAAAAAGGTACATCTTCACAGGAAAAGATGAGCAACATGTGCATCAAATAGTGGAGAGAGGGCAAACATACAAATGCATCAGAACTTCCCTATACTTAGCTCTGATTAGTCCTCATTAAATAAAGATACAAATCAATAAAATATTGGAACTGACAGAAACATAGCAACTGACACTACTCAAAACAAGACTGGTTAAGCATAACAAACAGCTTGAGTTCTTCCTGAACATCAAGTCCACAGTCATTTGAGTAGGCCAAACTAAAAAAGAAAAATACCAATAAGAACAATGAAAGTATGATATATTACCAGATATGTACGTGTCCAATAATTCAGTTAATTACATAAATTGTAGATGATTCATAGCCAAAGTTTCAGTTTCACACACCTACTTTTATGTTTCAATCAAGTACACAAATATATAAGAGTAAGGAAAACTTATTCTTGTGCATCTTTGTACCAAATCTAGAGGTTCTTATTATTTTGAGCCATTAACATACCCTGCACTATTCTTTCTTGCCTCTTTTGGCCTTGTTGATCTACTTATACCAACAGTGTGTGGAATGATCTCTCAACATACACAGGCACATGATCAGCTTATCAATAGGATCAGTTACAAAACCAAATCTTATCATATGTTCACCCTGCAACACTATATGTGATTCCCAGGGTGTATGTTGTTCTCACTCATGCAAGCAATTGTATGAGCAAACAAATGCTATCAACTACCATTTTTCTGTATGTCTTCATGGACTTTAACAAAGAAACTAATATGTTATATTTGAACCTTTGAATTTCCTGAATATTAACACATTTACTGTGAAAATATTATCCAACTTTGAGATTTTTGAGAAAATTGTATATGTATAACCTCATTTTATACTTATCATTCAGAACTTTTTTTTTTATCAATGCTGAGCTAATAATGATCCCTAGCCAAGTCAATATGAGATTATCCCTAAAACTAAAATCCACTTGTTCAAGGTTTACTGAGATTGTTGAGTAGAATGTCACATTAGGCAGATGCCTTGAAGCTTACACTTTCTACTATAATAGCTTCTCACCAAGTCAATCATAGGCCCCGATGAAATCTCTCCAAATTGGGCAACATAAATTGAACTTGCAGCATTTCACAAAATCATCCAACAATTTCCCTACTAACCACACCTCATATGTCATACAAAAGTCTGATAGGTAATCTATTTTTCGAGTCAGCAAAGAACTCAAGAGCTCTAATAGCATAGGACCAAGACCAAGCAAATGGTCTACAAAAAAGGCAGTCAGTCAAAGTAATAGTAAAGCAATTAGTAGTGTTGATATACTGTGTACCTTCTACCAATCTAGTATATAGGTCTACCTAGCCCCCACGGGTGTGGTGCAGTGATAAAGTACTTAGAGGAACAACTAAGAGAATCAGAATTTGAATTCCACTAATGACAAATATTTTAGAGGTCGACTTTTAAGTGTGTATAAATTGTAAATTGTACTCCGAATTTACCTGGTAGGTGAACCAGGGGAAAGGTCATCTACCAATATTTAAAAAAAAAAAAACATATAGGTCTACCTAGAGTTATTCTAAAATATGAACCTCGAAACTCATTGCACACCAACTCCTTCAATGTATGTCTCATCTGAATCAGATATCGAATCAAAATCTACATTATGTAGGTAATTATCTATAATAAAGTACAATTATTGCTTTCCATACACATGTAAGAACTCCCTTGTTATGTCCACCTTGATACAAAACACATCATCATCTGCAACATCATTGTCCTAGTCATGAAAGCCACTTTCACTGCCATCACTCTCATCCTCACTGCACTCAACAATACCCTTTTGTTACATTTAAGGGTTAAAACCAATGTAATTGTCTCAACCTCATACTAGGCTATGTTGCAGTTGCTTCATCTGCTATTACTCTCTGTGCTTCTCCAAGAACACCCTGAACTTACCTGAGCTTAAGAGACTGAAATAACAGTCCCAATATAGTGTTGCCCAACATGATCTGCAGATTCTCTGCCTGCCATGTAATGGCAGGGAGGATTCATCCATCATTTTCTCCTCCCTTAATGCACTAGCCCATCTACAAGAGAGCATATTATAATCGCTGACCACCATGTATGGGCAGAGATTCATGCAGTATTCTCTCCGCCCTTTATGCACTAGCTCATCCAAAATAACACAAGAATGAAAGTTACTTCAAATAGTTTTATTCAATGGATGAAGCAGGGATTCACTCATCATTCTCACTGCGATTTATGCACTAGCTCATCGACAAGAATGCATGTTATTTCAAATAATTTTATTCAATGTATGGATTCCCCTGCCCCCTTCTCCCCAGCTTAGATTCATAGTCAAAGACATGCTATTTTTATATAATCTCATCCACATAAAGTAGTTACCTTGTCTTGGATCACAAAAAGAAAAAAATTTAGGATCATACACATAGGGTTGCATACAAGATGCCAGTGCAACACATTAGTTGGATATGAATCCTGTGTGGAGAGAGATGCATACACAAATGAATTGCTCCTAGATGGCCAATTGGGAAGGTTTGGACTCCATCTAGCTTCTTAGACTAGCATGAATTGTAATAAGCTAGGATCATAGTTGAGGTAGCACTTTTGTGACTTGCAAGATGAAAGTCTCAAAAAAGCTCAAATAACTCTAGGTAAGCATGAAAGGAATTTCTTGGTGGGTTATACATAATTTAGTTCCACATAAGCATAAGCAAAGCCCATTATTGGGGATATATATGAAGGTAGTATCTCTTCCAAGTAGCTAACCATTTTTTGAATGGATTAGGAATCCACCAAATTTCATGGGTTATCAGGATAGAATAATTAAACTCAGATATGAAGAAAAATGAAGAGACTAAATGCTAGATGAACTCATGTCATTTACTGTCAGTCAATTATTATTTAATCACCTGGATTAGGCCCTTCACACGCCAAACATTATGCTTCAACACGACAATTTGTTTATCTTCTGGGTGCATTGACTGCAACTCTTGTCTCACAGAGTCAATTCCTACATTGTGTTCTGCTGACAACTGAACCGCCAAAACTTCTCCAGTTGCTTTGACAAGTTTCCCAAGAACAACTCGGGAGTCACCAAGATTGGCAGTATACAGCATACCACCAGTGACAACACCAACTAGACAACATGAGCCAACAGCAGCAAGCTGAGGTTTCGTTGACCATTGTTGGGCAACCAGTGAGGTAAAACCTTCTTCTGTAGCTTGATATGCCTTTCGTATTACATCCACAGACATTGATTGATGTTCAGCTGCAAATCCTAAAAAAAACAAATTTATCTTACATGTCTATGCTTATATAAAGGAAGAACATTTTGCAAGGGACTCAAATCTTTGGCATGCAAACATAAACTGCACAGAGACAGAATCATAAGCTATGTTTCAGCACCAAAGTGATTCCTAGTTGATAAGACTACCAATTCTGGACTTTTGTGCAGAAAACACGTTGTGAAAGGATCATCCAAGTCAATTTGTACTTCGAATAATTACCACAGGAGTAAAAAGGCATTCAAATTCTTTAATAATAAAATAATTTTTGAGTTTAGTGAAACTTGGGATACAATCACATATCAATGATTCAACAACATTATGTAGATGTAAGTAGCAGAGTCTAAGCCAAAGCTTTGAAGAAAGAACATTGGAACTTACTCTTAAGATGCTGAAATAGATGGTCATTGATATAACGGGATGTTTCTGGACCGCCATGACCATCATATACACCAACAAAGGTACCATAGGGACCGGATTCAAGTAAGCTCAGTGGCCCAGATTCAATTTGACACTGGTCCTCAAGCAAGTTGTTTGCTTGGACCACTGCCATGGAGAATTCGCCATTAAAATGCATACCACTGTCCTTATACCATAGAAGTCCATCCTGCCGACCTAAAGCATCAGAACCCAAATAGCCATATCGGTCTGATGGCAGCCAGCAGGAACTCAGCAGGTTCATTAATGTGACTAACATCTTTCATCTCATCCAGGCTGTCTTCCACTTCTAACTGTCTGTCAAAAATCAATGGAACCCCAAACGTCCAAAATCCAAATGTTTCCTCCTGGGTCACACGAATTTACACAAATCGATGGCGATTACAAAAGAGATGATCAACTTGAATGAAATAACCAACGTGGAAACCATTAAAAGATTCCAACTTTGCATTCTTTAGTAAAAATAAGAACTTCTTTTTCCTCAGGTAAAAATTAATAGCTTCGGCAAGTAAAATGAACAGCGTAAAAATAAATCGAAATCGATAAATCATCTTAAAAAGATGAATCTATGGAAGGTGGAAATTAAGCAAGTCGCAAATTCAAAAGTATAACCAAAATCAGAAACAAACTTATTGGTCCGTCTCCTACGAACTCGCTCCTTAAAGCGAGGAGGCGCAGAAGAGAAGTCTCAAATAGATCCTTCTGGCGCGGGCTAGAAGATAGAGACTGAGGAGATATTGTAGGCATGGCCCATCTACTCCTAATTCTGTAAACTGCTTCTTCAGTCAAATCCTATCATCCCTCGTATGTTCCATCGTAAAAAAGAAGCGATGACTAAAAAAAATACCTTTGGAACAGGATTCACTCCGATCTTAGGCGATCAGCTAGGATGGGATTTCAGATCTGGAGAAGGTGTCGGGATTCTTCTCATAAGGCTTCGAGAAGGGTCGCGCTTAGCTTACAAGCATCGGATTTGGAGTGAAAGGAGGCTCCTTTTTCGTAGCGCAGCGAAGGTTTAACATGCAAAATACTACTGAGAGCAAAAGAGCGAAACCTAAAATCCAGAGAAGAACACCAGCGGCGACGGGCTCCACCGCCAGCGTCACATCCACGACGCCGGCCGGGCAAAAGAAATGTTGGCGGAAGCGAATGGAGAGAGAGATTAGGTAGGGAAAAATGATCGCGCATTCGCAGACTCGGCAAACAGATAAGCCAGGACCATCGCCGGGCAAATGCATTTGGCACCCTATACTTCCAATATTTAAAAATAAACCCTCTCGTTTTTAAAATTTTCGAAGAACTCTTTCGGTTCGTTTTTATTTTTACACGGGATGATAAACGAATTAAATATTTATAAGTAAATTTGATATTCGATTCCATAAAAATTATTTATATTCATTTAATATGTACTAAAGTTAATTAATAAATAAATTTTAATAATTTAATAAATAAGTTTGATATATATTTAATTTGTTAGTTTTGGTGAACCATTATGATTAACTTTATTTAAAAATTATTTATGAATTTATTTATAAATAAGAATTTAAATATTAAAAATTTAAAAATTTAAAAGTTTATTAACATTTATATAAATCAAATTTAAATAAATTTGAATCAATTTCAAGTCAATATCCATTAAACAAATAAGTTTAATCTCGAAAAAAATCAAATAAAATTAGATTAGATTTTTTAATAATTTAATTCATTTTAAATTTAACTTTGTTCATATTAATTATCTTATCAAATAAATATGAATATTATAAAATTTCGCTCTATTTTATTTTTTCGTATTTTTTAAAGTTCACGAGGGCCGAAACCAAACTAGCGCCCTTGTGTAGAATATTTTATTTATTTTTATTTTTCTTGCATCAAAGAAAAATATATTTTTAAGACGTCTTGCATATTAGCTTTGACCAAACTATTACTATTATAATAATGTCAATTAAAACTGTTTCTTGGCAGCAAAGTTACTTTAAATAATTCTTCTTTAACTAAAATTACTTTAGTATTTAGTAAAAAAGATGATGCAATATAGAAATCAGAATCGCTTTGACTGAAATTGCATATTAAATAGAAAAGATGTTTTGATATAATTTTGATCAATTAATTTATCAAAATTATTTTGATAATATTTAATTAATTTTAACTGAAAGTAAATAATTTTGATTAAATTAGAGTAGCATTAATAAATATTTAAATAATTTTGATTTCTAGCTATAACTATTTAGCTATTGCAAACATATTAAAAAGGGAAATAAAATAAAATATTTTAGCAGGTCGGTAATTATTTTTTTATTAAATTTGTCCTTCTAAATTAACTTAATTTTTGTCTTTCTAAAAACTTTAAATCACCTATTTAACTGATTTAACACGTGTCGTTAAATAAACTCATAAAAACTTTAATCCAAATTATCACTATATATATATATATATATATATATATATATATATATATATATATATATATATATATATACACGGATTTGATCTCCTCATACATTTATTTGTTGTGCGCGTCATTCTGAGTGAGAATTGCACTTGCTGCCTCAGCTCATCATTGCCGCTACGTCGTCCGCCACCTCGGGTAGCGGATCGCGCGTTAGCGCACCTCGACGGTCCTGAGCTCGGCTTTGCCACGGATTGCATCGAAGCCGCCGCAAATCGGTCGCGATTCAGTCAGATCGCGATCGAATCACGGTCGTAAACAAGTCGGGAAAGGACCGTCGGCACTGGGCGATCCTTTCTTGACCGGGTGCGGCCGTGATTCGGTCGAATCGCGACCGATTTGCGCCGACTTATGGCCGCAATCCGGCCGGAAGCCGAGCTCGACCGGACCGCCGGCGAGGTGCGCTTCCAACGCACCCGGTCCCGCCGGCGGCGGTCTGGACGGCCGCAATGGCAGGCGCGCAGGGAGGCAGCATTTCACAATCGCGTATATATAAGTTTGATGTGTTGAGCATCCGTGTGCGATAGCTTCTCAATCGTTCGATTGTCGTGATTGGACAGTGAATGAGAAATGCATAGTATTTCTTCTCCGTGCGATGTCACCGTCGACTGCCTGCGATCCGATCGACACCAGAGCCCGCTCGGATGGCGATCGGATTACGATCGAAAACGGTCGAGCTCCGGTGCCTGTCGGATCGCAGTCGAACCGTCATCAGATTCCGATCAGATCGTGGTCGGAATCCGGCCTCCTGTCGACGGTTGCGAGCAGCGTTGGGCGTGCAATTACTATGCATTCTTATAGTTTTGTTCTACTACGTGCCTATTCTACGCCTGTGCGCACTTGCCACCATGGAGACTCCACATCTGTATGCACTTAATTAATCAATCGACCTATTTTCTTCCGCTGCATCTGTTTTTCTTTTTTCCCCTCGGATTTTTCGGCTGCACCATCGATTTTCCTTTTTCCCTCACAGATCTAGGTTTTCGTCGTAGACTAGCTCAGTGTCTCACTGCTTAGTGTCTTCGCTCGCCCTTGATGTCGTCGTCGAGCAAGTTAGGTTTTCATCGTGCCAAAGCCTCGATGTTGTCGCTCGTCACCGATCGAGCTAGGTTTTCGCCCATCCAAAATCTACACACCGTCACTCATTGAGGCTCAACGTCGTCGCTCGCTACGGAGTCGTCATCCTCTTCGTCGCGAGCTCCAATATTTTTTCTCGCCATTGAACTGTAATCTGCCTCCGTAGATTCCTTTGCCTTCTTGGTAACATCTTGTACTTTGACAATTCTATGATTAAAAATAAATTAGAAGCTAGCCCTATTTTTTTTTCCATTCTTTTTGTTCAGTGAGTGACTGCATGCCTCTTCACCGTGAGCTAAGAATTTTGTAATAGTATCTCACATAATTTAGATTTACCTGCATTTATGATAAGATGTTCTCTAGTTGTATAATAAGATGATCTAGACTCTGCATAATTTAAACAGTAGTAGGAAGTAGAGTAATAGCCCATGACGATTCTACATAGCATAATGACCAATTTATTTTTTTTAATAGTACAATTTGACTTTGTAAATTTATATGCACTTTTCCGATTGAATTGCCAAGCGATGATGCTCGAATGAATGCTCCACATAAGAAATGTACAATGACAGATCGACGTAAAAATAACTGTGTATTTTCCATCTTTACACACGAAACATGAAGTCCTCGTCCACGTGATATCAACAATATTAATCATAATTAATTAATTTTTTCTTTTTTGGATATTATTCTCGAGTATCATCAATCATTTTTCAATCTAAATATTTTCATATATAAAAAAGAAACATTTTACACAACCATATCATATTATATATTAATTTTAATTGTACACGTATTCTCCTGCATATCGTCCAAGTTCATCCCCTCATAAAATAAAATATTATATTGTAGTAATTAAACTCTATATAAAATATAATTTATTATTATTACAAAAAAATTATAGGAATTAAATATATAAACTCATTTTTTTACTTCGTTTTGACTTAAGAACATTTCTTTTCTTGATTTTTTATAATAAATAACAATATTTAAATTTCTCCTTTTATGATATTGTTTTACGTGAGTAAATTGTCAGTTAAATCGAACTAATCTATCTAAAAGATATCGAATTGAAAATTCAGTTTAGCTATTTTGAAATTTCAAATTTTTATAAAAACATCGATTATTTCACTTTGTTCTATTCTATTTCGATTTTAAAATCTAAAAATTGATTAAACTAAATAAATTAAAAACTAATATCAGTCAATTATGTCTTAAAAAATTAGATAATTTATTGTTGAAATTAAATAATTAATCAATTATTGAATTAAAATAAATAAATAAATAATTGATCAGTTAACTACCTAACTCGATCAATTAGTCAATTAATTAATGAAAAATTTTGATTTATTTATTTTTTTAATCTAATTAACTAAATTTTTATTGGTTTGATTTTTATAGAAAAATTTGAAAGATTTCATATGTAAACAAAAAAAATAGTTTAATTGTTTTAAATTTAATCGGTGATTATTGAATGACTAATCAATTTCTCACCCTTAATATTTTATCGAAAACATTATAATTTTTTTATTGTACAAATGGCAATAATTTTCAAACCGAACACGAAGATTTAATAAATTTTACAAAATAACTTTAGTATTTAACATCTATTAAAATAAATTTTAAAATTTTATTTTGTGTTAAAATATTTTTCTAAAATTATTTATTAATAAAAAATAAGGTATTTCAACAATAAAATAAAAGTTGTAATTTTGTCAAAAAATCAATTAATTACTAAATAATTGAAATAAATATTACTAGTTTTGAATGATTACACATTTATTTATTTTTAAACCTATATAATTTATATTTTTATTTAGTATAGTTGAAATAGTGTAATGACAATAATTATTTAGAATTAATATTATTTTCTTTAATAAAATTATATATAATAATCAAATTACGAAATTAGATAAATTGATTTTTTTAATAAACTAAACTAATCAAACTTTTCAATTAAAATTGAAAAAATTGAACCGATAAAAAATAGATTAATCATGTGAAAAGTTTAATCGGCCGAATTTTTCACATTAATCGACTGATGATATTAAACAAATAAAAATTAAATCATGATTTTTTATATTTAGATTCAGAGCAAACAATCGATTGATATGATAAAATCAGTCGACTAATAAAATTTAATTCAGTTTAATTAATTTAATCGATTATTTTATTTGAAATTTAATTGAATAAATAAAAAAATCAATATTTAAAAAAAAGTTCTGAATAAATAGAGTCAATTTGGATAATTTATTAAATGTAATCGAATTTTTACTCGCTCCTTATCTCTATTATGAAAATACGGTAAGAACTTGTCTTAAAAATATTAAACATTATTAATAAATTTACTTGTTCTATATCCATCTCAATTATTATCCATAGGTTTCAATTTTGAAAATTTTTATTAAAAAAAAACAATTTTGCTATTTTATAAAAAAAAAATAGAAATTTTACAGAACGTATATATTAACGTCGATCCCCTTCGCCGTCCGACAATCGCAATCTTCCTCCGGTCCGCTCCGTCTCCTCGAAAACCCTATCACCATGTCCCTGCCGTCCGATTCCGTCTCCGATGTCGTTCTCTCTTCTGTCGTCTTGTTTATAAACCTAAAATAAGCCCTATCTCAATGTAGATTGCCAGCGGCAGTAGCAGCAGCACGTCAGCCAACGGTGGTCCTGAGGCGTCGGCACAACCCCCGGTTTTCCGGGGCGCGTTTCCATTGAACAGACATGTCAACGAAGGAAATAGCACTCCTGTTCGTCATACGAACGCTGGGTTTCTGTCACCGTCACAAGTTAGTGGCAATCAGCGCAGATTCAACAACGATAATGGACGCTACAGGAATCAGCGTTATCACGAACGAGAAGTGCATGGCTTGAATGACCATCAAGTTCTCGGTACAAATCCACACTTGTGGATGTCGATGCCTCCGCAGCAGGGACATGGACAACTGTTCATTGCACCGCGACCACCGGCCGGGCCGACGTATACTTTCATGCCCCATCAAGCCCTGTCTTTTGCAAGTCCTATCGGCTACCCTGGTAAAGATTTTTTTTTTTCTGTTTATTTTTTGTTGTCTCTTTGTCAAGTTTGGTTTCATGGTTTTGATGATCGTTATGATCTTCCGTCCAGTTGGCTCTTCTACATATTATGTAACACCGCCTGCAGCTCTCGAGACATATTATGCCCGCCCACCTCCATTTCTTGAGACATACTATGTCCGCCCACCTCCACCTCTCGAGACATATTATGCCCGCCCGCCTCCACCTCCACCTCCTCATCAAATGCCACATGCGATTTCCCAAGAAATGGCTCCTGATATGATCGTTGATAAACAATTGGCGTTGAAGAAACAAATAGAATATTATTTCAGGTACTCTAACAGCTCCATAGATGTCTCGTTTTCAAGGTTCGGCATTTAATGTACATGCTTTCGCAGTGTTGAGAATCTTTGCTCGGACGTTTTCCTTCGATGTAATATGGATGCTCAAGGGTGGGTGCCCATCTCATTGATCGCAACCTTCAGACGGGTGAGTTGCTTTGGATTCTTGTTAGTTTATTTCTGTTTCTCCCTTTACCTTCCTTGCTTCCTGATGTGCTGTTTAATAGATTTTACCACCATTTTGTTTAACATCGTCTATATTACAGAGGGGGAAAAACCTGTAACCATAGGTAGTTCGCATCTATTGTCTTGCATTGCCAATGCATGCTTTGATTCATGATCTCTTTCTTTGTAATCCAGTAAGTTTCCACATATTCTCTTCCCTGCAAGTATTTAAAATCTGTATACTTAGTTCCTCTCCATGAGGTCATCAATAAAAGATCACCTTTGAAGGAATTTTCATGTTATTTAATCATGTCAGAATTATTTCTTCTCTTCCTCTTTCGGCAACAATTCCAGTTTGTCCTGCTGTTATATTGATGACAATTCTTCTTCTTTTTTTTAACTTGTAAAACTTGTGATGGTATTGCATATGTTAATTGAATCAGGCGAGGAACATTATATTGACGATTCATCGTTTTTTCCTTTTTAGCATTTTACTGATTTGACTTGTATAATTGTGAATGTTCTCCTGTATCCTGAATATTATGTTTTAAAATGCATCGGCTAATCACTGACTGCTATACCATCTACCTGGCTAGCTCTTATTTTTTCTGACTCTTCTTGGAGGACCCCTCTGTGCATTTGCAATTAAATAAGAGATTGTAATGTTCCTTTGGATGCGACGGGGGTTACCTTTACCTCATCTTGATCTTGGTATAATAGACAGGTTGGCGAGTTTAGACAACTAGGTGAGGAAAAGAAAAATTGCTAATTTAGCATGATTTTCATTTTGAATTTTATATATATTCTTTTTGTTAACCAGAGCAGACCATTTGTGTTGGAGGATTTACAAAATCTATCAATTTAGTGTGATCCATAGATGAAATAGAATAACCACAGCTACACATTGTGATAAACCTAGCTAGTAGTTTTTGGTAGACATCATCTAGCTTGTTCCATGTAAAAGCTCATAGGTTTGAGATTAATCTGAGGTTGAAACCGCTATTTAAGCTGGGCTAGATGTGGAGTAGACAAAGATGTGGAAGGGAAGAAACCAAAGAAATGTGGGAAGAAAGGGAATGAACACAAAAAAGAGAGCAATAGGAGACAAGAGTATAGCTAAGATTCTAAATAAGTACCCCGTCAAAGATGTGATTTGTATAACATTGTTCTTTTATGTATCAGGAATCATGCTCGATCTTTGTTTATTTCCTTATGGGATGAAGTTTAAGATGCTCTTGGCCTGCCCATTCTCAATTTCTCATTCTAGGAGTTAGTTGGAAATTATCTTGGCTTGTTCATTCTCAATTTCTCACTCTAGTAGTTGAAATTATGTTTTTGATTCTGTTAATAGTTGTAAGTTCTTCTTAGAAATTCTAATATTTTGTCGCAATATCTTTCTCTGGGATTTTTTTTAAAACAATTTTATCACCATATCTACTACCATAGTTGTCGCATGCTGATTCTGTTATTGCACTTCAACATTAGAAAGAAGTACCAACTCCTCATTAAAATGACTAATGATTACCGAAATAACTCACCTTTTATAGGACCAGAAAACATGGGATACAAAATATCTTCTTCCTCTTAATTTTAAAATCTTATTTTCATTGGACATACTCTACATCACGGTGTAGCTAGCTATAATCCACCTTAGGTACTTCAAATTCAGCAGATTGGTCTGTGGAGACTAGTGCTGAAGTTATAGCCTGCAATGATCATCCTGATACGTTTCCTAGATGTGTCTTACAGGGAACGACTCAAAGTGAATGTTTTTGGTGGGATAAGACGTAAATTTCTTCTTTAAATTTTCCAACTGTGACTCGTGCATGGCTTCACAAATCATTATCACACAACACATTGTCCTATGTTTTTCTCATTCCTCGACTCTAATCCATTTAATTTTCATTTGGATCGACACTGATTGTGACTCAGCATGTGCAGGTCAAGAATGTGACTAGTGACACAAACGATATCTTGAATGCTTTAAGAAGTTCAACTGTAATTGAAATACAGGTACAGTAATTCACTTTGTTGTTTATTCCATATGCTCCAAGACTCCTGAGTTGCCTTGGTATCATATCATAATGGGTAACTTTAATGTGTTTTTGCTGTATCTTGATCGGTCATAATGCTCATCATCGACTTCACTATTAATTGCACCATTCGTCTATCTGCAAAGTGAATGTCCCAAGATGCCTCATCTTCTATGTTTCTTGAATTTCTCTAGGTGATCGTCTAATCCGTCCCTCCTCTTGCTTCAACCATTTGCAGGGGGAGAACATAAGAAGGCGCAATGACTGGACGAGATGGCTACTTCCATCTGCAAAAGATTGAGATGCCCATCCTTATGGTCCCACTGCATCTCTGCATCGGATCATGATTCAGTCATGGAACGCATGGATACCCTTGGAGCAGTGGGATTCTTCCAGGCACAGTATAAGGCAGCCTCAAACTGATCAAGGTACTTCAAATGGGATCAACATCTGGGAGGTTGGACAACCAGCAGGATCACAATCCAGCTCGAGATGGAATTAACTGGTCATTTCCACAGCGAGTCAGATCAGTGCAGTCTGACTTCGATGCAACAACCCATTCGAGAATTAGAAACTGATGGATTTGTTGTTTAAGACCCAAATCTACTTGACTGCCAATATGACACCGAAGAGAAGCAGTTATCTCTTTTCATGAAAGAAAAGGAAAAAATATAAAAAAAAACAAATGAAGAGATTAATTTAAACTGGGTTTGTGGCCTTAGAGCAGCTATTGGTAATCTGCTACTTTGTGTGTACACTTCAGTTTCACTTCGATGCTTGCTTCTTGGTGCTGCTGCTATTCATAGGGTACTTTTATCCCTAGATTTTTTTGGTCAGATACTGCTGTTTTTGAAGATGGAGAGTAGGATCACATTTTGAGAAACGGATTTGGAGATGTGAAAACTACCATGGCGCTATATTTGCTCGTCTCAGCAGAAAATCAAAAAGTGATAACGTCGATCATTTAATATTCTTTGGATTCATTTTATGAGATATAGATTATGCATTTCTTTCTTGCATTTTATATTCTAACCTAATGTTCTAGAGTTTTTAGCCTTATTTATCTGGTTGTTTGCATGTTCTTGTGTCATTTTTATCAAAAGTATGCATTTAGATACGTTAGTTATCTTTAATTGTGTTGTATTTTGCTCTAATCTCATCGTAGTTTCGCATGCAGTCAGTGAAGCTTTCCTTTCTACAACCTAGCTCATGAGAAGCGTGATCATGTGGTATTAAACTTGAAGATTTTGGATGTGTATATCCGATGAAATTGGTAATTAATTTGACCTTGCATAACTCCTAGTGGATTGTTTTTAGATGATTCTATAATCATTGGTCGGAATTCTCATGGTGACAAAATGTAGAGAGTTGATTCATTTTATTGTTATATATGAATGAGTTGTCATTATGAATCGATTTAACTAAATATATTTGGTCGATTTAATTATTGTTATGAATGGTATTGCTACTGCTGATATTCTATAGTATAAACTCCATTATTGCAATTTAAAGCCGCTGGATGGAATGACGTGATAGAATACTTATGATTGAGGTGAGAGGTCGCCTAAGCACAGGGCAAGATAATTTCTCCTTTCATCTGGATCAGTTATTGGAGATGTCACCAGAGCAGTAGGTATTGAAATTTGAGGAGATTCACAAACATGTGAGAAAAGAGGGTCGAGGGGCCGGGGACCTCGGCTAAGCCCCTTCGACGTCCAAATCAAAATATGGAGAAAATGTGAAGGAAAGTAGTAGAGAATTAAGTGAGGTCCGGAAGCTCCGGAGAAACGTCCCCTTCCAAAACTCCCCTTTTATATTTATATAAACAAATCTGTAAGCGTAGATTCCCATGGAGAATCATGGGAGACATGATATGATAGAGATGTAACAGTATGAAGGAGATCTTGAGAGTGGTCTGATTAAAGAGGATGACATAGCCGCAAAAAAAATTTAGGGAGACATGATCTCATTATTCTGATGGAGAAATGATTGTACAAAAGGGGATATTGGAATGCAGGATTATTATAATGGGGATCTGACTTAATGATATTGACCTGAACCGGTGTGATAGATAAAGTTGAGACATCCGTCCGAGCTGAGCTATTGTCGAGATGAGTTACTGTCGAGGTGAGCTAATGTCAAACTGAGCTACTGTCGAACAGAGATAAGGCCGAGATAAATTGTGGCCAAGGTAATCGTCATAAGCTGTGCCAAGGCAAACTGTGCCAAGGTTAACTGCCGAAGTAAATTGTACTGAGATAAATTGTCAGAGGATCTAATCGATCTGACTTGAGTTGAAAGATTCTTGCTGGGCTAAATGCATTTCAGATGGATCTAGAGTTCTATCTCAACTAGACCATTGACTCGACTTTATCATACGACGAGGAATATTTTCACCACATCATGGTTTCCATTTTATCTTGTAGTTGATTTAACCTGCCAACTGAAACCAGTGTTTTCAATTACTTTAGATTCTGGTTTGACCAAGAACTGTATCGACTTTGAAACTACATATGAAGCTAAATTCCATCGATCTGGCTTGAATGACAACCTCTAACACTTCAAAAAAAAAAAACACACACACACATGCAACATATGCAACCCTAAACTCTTTAACAGTTTAAATAAAAAAACACAAGCAAACTGTTTACCAATAATTGCCCATGCCATTTCTAAATTTCATCATAACTGTAGATGCTCATATTCAGTTCAACTTCACTTTTATTTTAATGGAGATGTGCTATCCAACATTAAATTTTATGACGTTCAAATTTATTTGATAAGATAATTAAATTGTTTAAGTTTGACTTTATTTTGGTTCATTTAGATGTTATAAGTCTGTTTAGTTGATTTGTGGGTTTAATTTTGAGAGCTCATTTATTAATTTATCGTATTAATAATAGTTTATTGATGAATATAATCAACTGCATTTGTGAGCATGAATATGTATGTATGTATTAATTTTATGACAGTTCGAACTTCAAGCTTATTTAATTTATTGAATAAATAAATTCTTATTAAATGAGAAGCCAAATTTGTTCATAAATGTTTAGTCCATTCATGACTCTAACTTAGTAGTAGTTTTAGTTACTATACATGAGTATCAGTTTATGCAAATAATCTTGGTTTTCTTTTGTCTTCTTCGAATGAACAACGTCAAAATTTAAGGCTTTGTTTAGAAAGAAAAAAAAATATCTCCGTTTAGGCAGAAGTGAGAGGAGGAAAAATAAATTGGAGAATGAGAGGAGAAAGAAAGGGAACTTATACTCCTTTAAATATTTAATATTTTTGTACATTTCAATTTGAAATGTGGTAGTATATATTTGATAGAGAGAAAAATTTTCATTTTTTATTTTTTTTATTTTTTTTTTAGAAAATAGAAAATAATTTTTTAGTATTTTCTAATTTTCCAGAAAATACTTTTTTATTTTTTGGAAAACAAAAATGAAAATAGAAAATGATTTTTTGGAGTTTTTCAGTTTTTTTAAAAATATTTTTTTATTTTCTAGAAAATAGAAATGAAAAATATCAACCAAATACATTTTCTCATTTTATCAAAAAATAAAAAATAAAAAATTTTCTAACGTCCCCTCCTTCTTCTCTCCTCTCTTCTCTTTCCTTTATTTATATTCTCCTCAAGGATTAGACGAGGAAGAATAAAAACACACGCAGAAGAAAAGATCCTCTGAATCTTTAACACTGCCATTGCTCTGTTATTCCCAAGTGCAGTGTCAGAAGAGGATCTTGGGTTGCATCTTTAAGTTGGTTCTTTATTTTCTCCAATAAAGTGAACAGAGACCCTGGAAACAAATTAAGACGGCCTTTAATTGATAGATTTGGAACGATGGAACGAGAATAAGAAACGTGTATACAGAGCATTTGATTAATGAATTTGAAGTGAGTTTGAATTTCATTCCTATCGATTTATTATTGTCTGTTGTCATTTATCGTCGATCGATCGTCATTCGTCATTGGTCATTAGTGATCGCTGATCGTCGGCCATCGTCGATCGTCGGTCATCAACAGCCGATGACAGTGCCGTCGACGGTCAGTGGTCGTCGATGGCCGACGACGATCGCAAGCGGACGATGACTGTCGACGATCGATGGTGTCATCGTCCATCGACGACGACATTCATATCGTCTCCGTCCTTATTTTCAATTTATAAATTAAATAATATTATTAAAATAATTAAATCCATTTCCATCTCAATCTATTATCAAATTCATTCTCATTCACGCGAGCAGATTCATTGTTTCCACGTTCAAACCAAACGTCACGAGCAGATTGAAATGCAGGCATCACAGGATTCAGTGGATCACTGAAACATCGCACCAAAGGCTCACCCTACGCTCTGCGTGCCAACCAGTTTCTTCATCATTTTTTTAAAATTATTTTATTATTATTATTATTTTTTTCTCTTGCTAACTTTTTCAGTGATCAGTGGCGCATGCATGCCAATTGCCATCTCTATCTCTTTCTTTTTGATAATTTAAGTGGCCCGACTAATCTTACAACTAAATGATTATTTGCTTAATTTACCCATTAGATAAATTTAAAATATAATTTATATATATATATAATCTGTGAGTGCTGTAATAATATTAAGATAGAGATATTTCGGCGATTTACCTCCTCAAATTTGGAATTCTTTCAAAAAGCGTTTATCTTTCATATTTATCGAATATAAATCAATTATTTTTTATCTTTCGAAATAATAAGACTTAATTTTGAGCGTGATCTTAAAATTTAAATCCAGTGCTTGTAGATCGAAATTTGAATTTTATTGTATGATGATGGTGCAATCAAACCATGTTGTGTAGTCTTTAGAATTTGTAATTAAAGTCTAATTTGTGATCTTTGGAATTCTTTATGGTGTTGAATTTGAATTTGAGTCTTCTGATAATGGTGCGATTAAATATTATCATATTTGTGATGTTGGAATTTACGTTTTGATCTGTATCGAAAATTAAGATGTTTTGAAGGATAAAAAGAAAATTAAATGTGTTATTCGATAAATATAAAAGTATGAGATATTTTTTAGACAATTCAAAATTTTAGAAGCGCGGTTGATAAATTGTCGAAGATATTTCGTTAGAAAAATATAGCTGAGTTTCCTTTTGACTTTTCTAAAGCAAAAGGGTAGCTTTCGACTATTAAGATAATTAAGGGCAGTTGTTGTTCCACTAGAAAACAGAGGAGGAGGGCCTTTGGCTTTTTTTTTGTTAGCTGCCATGATGGAGCCACCGACAGGCCTCTCTCCCTACCATGCACATGCCCCGCAAATGCTTCATTTCACGTCAAATTAAAGATTAGTTGGAATGTATTTGTCACAAGCTCCATATTATTTATTTATTTATTCTTTTTTGGATTTGTTTTTAGAAAAAAAAAATGATCAATGTCAGTTTGTTTTATCGAGTAGAATGAAGTTAAGGATCTAGAGATCCAACAATAATTTGTGTCAAAAATATCCTATTTTTTTTATTTTTATTGGGATTTTAATTAGATACTTTTTGTTTTCGCATAATTTACAAAAGAGAGGAGAGGTCAATGAGTTTTTTTTTTTTAAATCCAATTTGTTCTAAAATTTGGTAGATGGATTACTATGGCAATGGACTCGAAGGTAAAAGTGAGCTAGAGTTAGCTTGGGCTATCTATGAGAGTTTGGTCGAGCTCCGTCGGTGCTCAAGAAGTGACAAAGGATACAATGACACGAGATGAGAGTGTGTGGACATATCGAGTCATCATGCTTCTCGAGATATGATACGATGATAAATAATGAGATGATTTTTTAAATAATTAAAATTCACACATCACAAATTAAAAGAGTATCATACTCAAATTATTAGTGATGTTGAATT
This sequence comes from Wurfbainia villosa, assembly GCA_025175895.1. Taxonomy (NCBI): domain Eukaryota; kingdom Viridiplantae; phylum Streptophyta; class Magnoliopsida; order Zingiberales; family Zingiberaceae; genus Wurfbainia; species Wurfbainia villosa. The sequence continues at coordinate 7,192,555 of CM045997.1, forward strand.
TTTTTATCGATATATATATATATATTAGTTGGATTGTAAAATATAAATATCTGAATTATTAAAAAATCTAAATAAGTTATAATGACACCGCACATTCTTCGTCCTAATAATGCTTAAATATATATATACATTGAGAGATTCTCATCTTCTTTTTTTCCATCTTAGAAATATCTTTGTTTTAGCACTTATTATAATTTTAGTCAAAACTATTAATATAAATTAATTTTGATATAATGTTTAAAATAAATTTGATTAAATTAAAATAAGAGTGTTTTGATATAATAAGTAATCATGATGGATAATTTTGCATCGCATTGTGTTTTTTATTTTATTTTTTATAAATATCATTATTTAAATTTGATATCTGCAAAAAAATAAATAAATAGAATCATCAATTTAACCATTTCTATTAATCTATTCTATGATCATTAAGAGAGATTAAGTGCTCAGGATAAATTTGATATCAATTAAATTATTAATTGCTTTCTTTTGCCTTCGTTAGATTAAGTGCGATTAAAGGGTCAACTCTTTCCGCTTGGATTTGCAGCCACTTTAAGTGTTTTTAAAAACATTTCAATGAAAATTAAGACCCTGTTTTAGAAAATAATCCAAAATATTTTTTTTAATACCAATTTAATTAGACTTCTCACTATAAAATGAAACTTAAAATTAAAGTTCTCTCGAGATGATCAATTAATTAGAATAGTGTGGATAAAGAGAAAGATAGGAAGGATTCCTATAGAAATCCTATTTCGTGGCTAGTCTAAGTATGATATTAAAATTGTATTAATGAATCAGAATCAATTTCGATTATAAATTTTTGAGATATTTATTTGTCTATTGTATTAATTTTGAATTGAATAATATATTTTTTGTGATTTATTTCTAAAATTTTTTTTTTTACACCGAGATTGAGAAAGACAGAAGTTGAAATTCGAGATCTAAAATCTTTTCGAATGATCTTTCACTGTTTTCATCAACGGATTTGTTCCAACGAACGCAAAATTGGATATTTAGAAGGAAAAACAAAGTTTCGGATAAATAACTTTTTGGGAATTAATGAACAGTTTTGGGGGCTGCGCTGGAAAAGCAGGCACACTGCAACAGACAGACAGAGAGAACTCAGAAGCGCGCAAGCAAAGAGGGGGAGAGGATGAGTCGGAAGCGAGGCCACTAGAAGAGGCGGAAGAGGACAGAGCGCTCGTGCCGCGTCGCTCCAAAAGAGGGGAAAAGGAAAGCTCGCAAATCGCCCACGGGCTTCGGCCGACCGATCGAGCTCGCACTCAAAGCAATGCCTGCGACGCACCCACCTCGATGCCTCTCTCTCTTCTTCCTCTAGTTACCGCTGCCCGACGGCGCCCAGGCCCCAGGAGAAAAAGGAGCAAAGGGTAGGAGAGAGGCGGCGAGATGGAAAAGACGTGGTTTTTGCAGGTCTAGTTGCCGCGGCGGCGGATCTAGAACTTAGATCTGCGGACTTACTTGAAGGCGCTGTAAAGTTGGAAGCTCGTTTGGTTTCCCGCGTTTCTCATCTCGGGACTTCCACATTTCCTCCTCGAGTTGCAGCCCGATCGGAGTTTTCACCTTGGAACTGAAAACGTTTCCTTTCTGATAATTCATCCACTGGAAATCTTCGACGGGAGATATCTGACAAAAAGGAGAAATTTCGGAGCGGTTTCATTGCAGGTATTGTGATCTGTAGACTGTAGCACAGATTCTGAAGTTTCGTTTTAATTGTTGTCTGCCTGATTTTGTTCCTTCTCCTCTTCGGTAGACGGGTGGCATCCTAAGCCGTCGCCATGTGCTAGTGCGTCTGTTAAACTTCCTTTCCTTCGTTGCGTAGAACAACCTACATTTAGGTTTTCTCCGTCCCAAGGGGCTCCAAAATGGCGTCTTGGGAGCAATTGGGAGAGCTCTCGACGGTGGCCCAGCTGACGGGTCTCGACGCCGTCCGTTTGATCGGGTTGATTGGGCAGGCGGCAGTTACTGCGCGGATGCACAAGAAGAATTGCCGGCAGTTCGCGCAGCACCTTAAGCTGATAGGTAATCTCTTGGATCAGCTGAAGATTTCGGAGCTGAGGAAGTACCCTGAAACCCGGGAGCCTCTCGAGCAGCTCGAAGATGCTCTTAGGAGGTCTTACATTCTCGTGGATAGTTGCCAAAACAGGAGTTACTTGTACCTTCTGGCAATGGGATGGAACATGGTCTACCAGTTTAGAAGAGCTCAGAATGAGATTGATCGATATCTTCGACTCGTTCCACTCATCAACCTCGTTGATAATGCTCGAGTCAGAGTAAGAATCTTTTTAATTCATCCATCTTTTGAAGTTATGCCCAAATGCAAACTTTCACTGTCATTTATTTCCCTATTACTTGATTTGAGGGCAAAATGAATTCCTTTATTGACATCCTCTTTGACCATTAATAGATCGAAGACTTGTCAAATGGTTTTGGTTACTTCTTCTCTGTTTTGATTTGATTTGCTGTTGGAGTTCCTTTTAGCTCCTCTTTGTCTGCATCAAATAGATCGAAGAGTTTACATTTAATAATTGCAAGTTTGATTCAGTTTGAAGTTTTGTCAAATGGTTGTGGTTGCTCCTCCTTTTCTGTTTTGATTTGATTTGCAGTTGGTAGAACTAGAGGTTTGACTATCCTGTATATGTTTTGGCAACCGATTTAGTAAACAGCAAAGTTTTTACCTGAGTGAAGAAATGCTCCAGAATGGTTATCATCAGCGGAAATGGCGTCGAGCGAACAGAAACCCACCAGTTGGATTTTTCTTGCAAATAACACGACCAGCGATCATTTTACCACAACAGGTCTTGTTTTGTAACCATGTGGGGTTGGCTGTATGAAATGTTATCCTTCAATCGCTGTTGGTAATACCTGGGTATCCTTTTATTACATTTTACCTCTCTACTTTAACTTCAATTAATATTACTTGTCTAACTATGTGCCTTTCTAGTTTTCTCTAAATGTATTATAACATCTTAATTTATTTTCTCTCATTTTATCATTAGTTTAAGCACCAGGTTGTGAACTTTGTATCTTGAAAAAAGTTCTTCAAAGAATTCAATACAGAATTTCCTTTGTCTGGCAAGTTTAAATTTCATATGTCCTAACTAAAAGTGGATTTTTTTTTTTGTTTTCATTCTAACCTGCTTTTGAGTTTCATTGTGTAACTTTTGATTTTTTTTTTATAAAAAGTTTATCTAGGACATTTTGGTGGATCTTTTTGTTATTTTATAAAAGCTTCTGAAGTTATCATTGATCTTGGCATGTCAATGTCCTTTCTTATGATTCGTGTAATATTTGCTTTTGTTCTTTCCCGCAGAGCTTCTTATTTCCTTTTTCATATGATAGGAAAGGCTTGATTCCATTGAGAGGGATGAGCGAGAATATACCTTGGATGAAGAAGATAGAAAGGTGCAAAATGTCATTTTGGATCGTGATCAATCAACAAATCCTTCCACATTTCTCAAGAAATCTCTCTCTTGTTCTTATCCAAATGTGCCATTTGATGAAGCCCTTAAGAAAGAAAGAGAAAAACTGCAAATGGAGCTTGAGAGATCGTGTGATATAGGTCAAAGCGAAATGATCCAACATTTGATAGGAGTAACACAAAATGCAGAAACAGCATTAGAAGAAAAAAGTGCACATCTTAAAAGTCCGAATAAAGTCGAGCTAAAATATTCAGATTCCATTGATTACAAAGAAAAGTCCTTTGACGGGACAACTAGGTTGGTCTTGTTTTTCTATATGTATAGACAAAGTCTATATATTGGCTATCAAAAAAAAAAAATTCTTATTTCCCTTCTCTGAAATGTCAGTTAAATTCCTGCTTCTTGTTGTTTGTATAGCTGAGAATTTTTCTTTTTTGTGTATTTATCTGACTTCTTGTGTCAGTGCTAATTTTAAATGCCCAATGGGATAGATAGATAGATGGCACATTGACAAAGGGTGGAAGAGCTAAATGTTCACATGGCAAGGACCTTCAATGTTGTGTAAAGCCAGTGCTAGACAAAGAGCACTTATATTGTAGATAAATGCTTCTGTGGTGGTCTAGTAAGCAGTTTCTTCGAAAGCTAGACTACAAGCCCCTTTGTCTGTCCCTTCAAGCCATTAAGTTGGGGAAAGCTTAGGAAGGTAGGGATATTAGGCGATCAAGTAAGCAAGAAAGGAAACACACAGTTCCTGTCAATGTGAATAAGCAATTTATCCTTTGGGCAATCGAAAAGCAAATCTGTTAGAGATGAAAAAAACTCTACCAGTACTATGCACCCAAAACGTGAGCATAAGAATGCAAAGTGGATATGAGAGAAAAGTGCATGATGTAAAATAACATATCCAAATTATTAGCTATTAGTTATGTTTTGTGTATAGTAGTGGAAGAGTTTCTTCAGAGGTATGCATGTAGTAGTTAGTTAGCTTTTGTTTGTATATTTTGTTCTGGCACTATTGTAGTTCTCGCATGGCGATTAAAACTAACTTCACAGCCAGCCTAGCTCGTGCAGGGCATGACAACAAACTGGGAAAGGAAGGTGCAGGAATTGGGGTGGTGAATTTGTGTTTCAAGGGGAGAGGATCCATTGGAACCTTCATGGCCTTGGAGAACCATGGGAGGAAGGGATTAAGGGAGTAAACAAAACATGGAAGTGGTGTCGGCAAGGAAGCGAGGGCCATGGTGTTGTTGCTGGGCAAACTTGCAAGAGGGAAGAAAACCAATAATATGCAGGAGGAGTGTTATTAATTGACATTTTTACAAATAAGTCCATTGCTTCTTAGAAATTTGATTTAGTCCTTTAACACAAATATATGCTATAACATTTATAGATGTATAGTTATCAAAAAGATGATCAAAAGATTATTCTGAAATCACCTTGTCTGAAAAGGATTAAATTATTAGGTCACTCTACAGGGTAGGAGAGAAATGCACCAGAATAGGACAGAACAAGAGCAAGGCTGCTTCCATGCTAAAACTTAATCACTGTCGAAGTTATGGCCACTCAGGCTGGGTTCCATCTAGAATAATGTTAACATTAAATGATCAACTAATGCAGTGCTACACAAGTTCTTGCCTTCTCCAAAATTAACATTTAAAAGCAGTGTGGTGGAATTTGTTCTATCTGCTGTTATATGCTAAGATAAACTATAGGTGATGAACTGCAGAATGGTCTTGTTTTATGCTTCTGTCTCAGAATACCTCACCCTTGGTGCCTGTGGATTATTTTTGTGGTGATTGTAAACCCATAGAATACATTTTTCTTTAGAAGATGATATATTTGCAGGCAACAGTATTACAGTTTTCATTTTTCATCCTTTCGCTATGGCTGAGTAAAAAAGCACACTTGCACAATAATCCAGCATTCCAGTGATTAAAATTTTCCACTCAAGGAGTTAAAATTTCAATAGATTAGGCAATCTGTATTTATAATGTCTATGTAGTCTACCTGAATTCCAATAGGAGTCTAGTGATTTTCCTGCCTCAAATGATTTTATGCTTCCATGATCTTGAATATTAGTAGTGTTTGAAATAGTTGTTTTCTAAAAAGGTTTTAACTTTAGGCACTCATTTCTTTTCTATGTACTTGTCCAAAGAGTTATAGATTATCATATTCTCCTATACCAATCTTTACATAGAGCATGGTGTGACCAGCTTGGACAAGTTTCTATGGTGATCCATCCCATCATTGGCCACTGTATTCCCATCCACTCGCATGTAAGATCCATCGCCATTGTCTGAATAAATAGAGTTTGACCCACATCACATGTTTTGTTTTTGCACCTCTCTTTTGTTTTAAGCATTTACTTGGACTTTGTTCGAATGAATGTATGAGTCAAAGATATTAAAGCACTATCTCAAACTTTATTCATATGAATTTTACTAAACAGTTACCTTTCTAGTTCATGATGTTTTGCAATGTAAATGAAAACTTCAGAATATGATAACAATTTTGAATTTTGTCTAGAAGGGCTTCACCAGATACATATGGTCATGATACACCTTCATACAAAGGATTTAATGGACATGAAGAATGGCATGCAGATTTACTGGGATGCTGTTCAGAGCCTTCATTATGTATGTGATTGTTAGTTTGCTTTTACTATGCACTTGAATTCCTTGTAGCCAAAATTGGATATGTTGCCATGTGGAAACAATTTTGTCAAGATTTAATTAACAATTTGGTCATACTTTTTTTTTTCTTCCAATTATAGATTCCTTATCATGTTGAAAGTGAGTGATATATTTGTAGTTGGAAATGAAAATATGGGATATTTTTCTTAAAACCTTAAAAATTCATGAGAAATTTAACAGTTTTCTCCATGCGTGCAAGGTGGATTAGGTTGGTGTGATCCTAGCCAAACATGTGCACTAACTTAGTTTCGGTTATATATATTTTTAGAAATACTGTCATTATCAGGGTCTGAAAGACACCTTGTGTTTGACCTTTGGGAAAAGTTGTCATTCATTGAAATTTATCTTTTGGAGTACACAGTGAACCAATCAAAGTTAACAACACAACTGCTCAATATTAAGTGTAACAAAGCTTGTCAAGAAAGATTGTAAACTTAGATTTGTTCTAGTGTGGATTTTTATCCTATTTGGTTGGGTGTCCTGCCACTTTTAATACTCTCTAAGTTTCCCATAAAATGCCAAATGCCCCTTCTAAACAGAAGGCAGAATAATTACAATAACAGTGACAAGCTGCACAACTATCATCTAAATTATACACAGCATAATGGATTATCGTTTTCACTAGCATTGCAATTGCGAATGGATAAATATATAGCCTGTCCTATGTTGCAGTGATATCAATTGTAATGATATGATCCAAGGGTTAAGAAAAAGCAGTTTAGTTTTGATTTTCAATTACCCAGTAAAAATGCAAAAGTCAGAGGTAGCTGAAGGATGGAACAAACTAGCTTGATACATTGTGGTGAATTTGAATTCCAATGTGATTTGATAAAAAAAAAAAACTCGATTGGATTATACAAAATAATTGTTGTTAATGGGTCTTAGCATGTTTGGTGGACAAGTAAATATTGAGTTATATATGCTTAGTAAAAGAAAGAAAAAAAAATCCACTATGGTATTTGTTCTCCTTTTCATAGACTCATTAGCAAATAGTTACCTCAAGATCATCCCAGTCAGCTGATTCACTTTTGATGTTCTCCTTCCCTTTTCTTTCTATATTGCCGGACAGCAACAGTCATCTATTCCTTATATTTAGACGTTTAACTTATGGGCTTCTTAAGTGAAGTGATTTCCCCTCCCAAACAACCTACAATATGCATACACGAGCGATCAGTTTCAGTTCTTCTTCATTTTAGGTCTCCTGCTACTCTATGTTACCGATAAATTTTTGTCAAATTCTCAAACTCAAGTGACCCATGAATTGCTAACAATCTCTGTTGATTTTCATTATGGACATTGTTTCTGTATAAGCTAAGATGTAAAACGTTCACTAGTTTATCCATCTTAGGCAGGATTGATAACTATTTCAAATATGGTCCTAGAGATTATTTTTTTGTAGTTCTTTTCTAAAAATTATGTAAAGATTATATTGCCTTATGATGTTTGGCAGGTTTGCGAACTTTATTCTATCCTTGTGGAACATTTTCACAGATTGCTAGTGTAGCAAAAGATAGACCAATTTGTAAGTTATTTTGTTCCACAGCCAGTTTGTTGTCTAATCTTTCTGTTGGCAGTCAATCTATATTTTGTGCAAATGAATAACAGCCAAACAAACCTACAAAGGCTTATACTTCATTCTATTTCGAATTTTCTTTTGTTTGCCACTGTTACTTCAGATTAGAAACAATCAATTCTACATTAGTTCACAACATATATCTCTTGATGTTTGGACATAGACCCGGAAAAATCAATAGCTGCTGTATTTATCAAAATATACAAGAAAGTAGACCAATCTGCTTTAAAGTTTCAGATTCTTCGGGTAGCTAGATAATAGATATAATTCATTGGAAAGACTGCTTGTTCTTTTATTGTTGCACTTCCCACAGACAATGGCATGCACTTGGTTAAATAAACAATAATTCGTATTTGATATAAGGATGAAGTGTCACAATCTTCATTGAGAGTTTGAATCTATTCAATTTACATTATTACTAGAAACTCGGTTGGGAATAGCGATGATTATCAAGATAAGTGTTGAATATGGTTTACCTCAAAATGAATCTAGATCTTTTGAAAGGAAAGAATAATAGAGATGGAAAAAAGATGATTATCACTAGATTTACCAAGAATAGTAAGCTCTTCAAAGGGAATGAAGATGTGGTTGCTCTCAGTCTTTTCAGTTATGCTCTTAGTCATCTGTCGTAACTATTATAGTGTAGAAAGCTTCCAATTTTGTAAAGTAGCAGTTTCGTATAAACTTCTCGTTAGATATTTCTGTTCATACTTTGATAGAAACTTCTGAAGTATACTTGCATGGAACTGAAAGGCCTTGTTTCCTGTCAACAGCTTCTGCTGAAGCATGTAATGATTTGATGGCATATACATTAGTATTATCATGCTGTTGTTACACTTGCTGTGTTCGGAGGAAGCTACGGAAAATGTTCAATATTACGGTACCTGGCTTCTGTCATTCTGTCATGTTTACTTATAAAATATACTGACCTCTGCAAAGTTTTTTTTAAAATAAAAAATGAATATTTTCTCTAATAAAATATACTAGTTTCTGCAAGATAAGGCTGCGTACAATGGATCCTTTCAATTCTCTTACCATTAGTGGGTGGGTGGGTTGGGGGGGGGGGGGATATAATAAAATTTCTTGAGCGATTTTTGTGTCGCTTGAACTACTTTCTACCTCTCCCGCTTCCACCCATCCAAGAAAATAGTTACGTTCGTTTATATGAATCAGATGCCGGGAGCATGCTAGTAATGATCCTTAGATGATTTTTGGCTAAATAAATCTGGCAAGAAGTTATCTTGTATACCTCCGAATATTCATGTCAATGTAGTTGCATTGCTCAATAACTGCTATTGCATTATGAGATGGCAAACAACGTTACAATAATTTGTTAAATAGGTGGTGTTATAATTCTGAACCTTGTAATTTTGTGTTTGTTCTCAATCTTTAAAGGCTTAACAATACTTTCAGAAAAATAAAGAGGTGTAGAGAAGCCAAACTACTTTTGACGGTTTGCTGATAAACTACTCTTTTGCTATTAGGGAGGACTTTGTGATGATTTCTTGTCTCATCTACTTTGCTGTTGCTGCGCCTTAGTTCAAGAATGGCGAGAAGTTGAGATTCGTGGGGCTCAAGGTAATGCTTTTTAACTTTTCATAATAAAGAATGACTTTATAACCCAAAGTTAATGCTCATTATTAAAGGTATTGAGATTATTAGCTATTATGTGCAGTCAGTGTAATTCAACATTGCTATTTTCAAGCTTTGTTTAGGGTTTTTATCGTAGGCCGATATATGCTCAAACAATGGTGATTCCAACAATGCAACAGGATATTTGTTTTCCTAAATTCTATGTGGTATTAGAGCCTCCTTTCTAGAATTAGGGTTTTGCAAAGCAAAATTCCCCTTAGGAGTAGGTTGTTTGCCTTTTACTCATCCTTTGATTTCGTAACCTCCCTTCTTAGTATTCTTGTCCTGTTCTCTCAGCACGCTAGTGTTCATTGAACTCCTTCAACTCGTGCATCAGCAAGTCAGTGTTCTCACAGTGGCCCAAGTCGAGAAAATCTAGCTGCGCCACCTGCGATACCTAGTCATGGTTCTTCCTCACTTGTCATCCACATTTCACCAGTGTCCTTTCGCCATTATGCATCCGCCTTCCCTTGTGTTATCCTACAGCTCCTCTCCACTGGCACACACTAGATTGTCGTGCCGACAATCTCACCAGCTTTGCAGATATGTGATGCACCAGCAGATCTCCAGCAAACCTCACTCTTTATAAGCTATCCATTAGTGCAATTTCTCCATCCAAAGGGATGCCTTAGCCACCAAATTTGGAAATGACCTAGCATCATCATGTCTCATAGTTCATGTTGAAGCGTCCATGCATTCGACATCTCTTTCCTGCCCAGAGCAAAGCCAATATTTTGTCCCAGATCAGCACACTTCAGTATCTTGTCTCTTGTGTCTTTCTTGCTGGAGTTTTCCTGCACGCAGTCATCTCTGAGGTTTCTCTGTTTTTGGAGTAGCAGTTATAAATGACCTCCTGCTTCACCTTCAAGATTTTCAGACTTCCCCAATTTTCAATCCAGTCGGTTGTTTATGAGCATTTTGTCTTCTACTCTTCTAGTCGAAGTTAAATTTATTTCTTTTGATCATACCAATCTTCTTCGGGTAATTATGAAATAGTAATACTACTCCCGGCAAATAAGAAGACTGATTCTATATCTCCACTTCAGTTCTATGATAAACAATGCCACAGGGTATAGATAGATGCTTTCCTGGGTCTTCAGGGTAACACCCTTAAGAAGACAAAATGTGCAATGCTCAAAAGGGTTGAGTAGTTTGCTGAAGTCTGAGTTATATTCCCGGCATATGCGATTCACATTTCACATCTAAAACAACTAAAAACTCAAGCTTCATTGAAAAAAATCCTTGTTATAGATCCTGCTGTGTATCCATTGCTCACTTCTCAACAACAACAAATGCTCTATAGTTTGTCTCAATGGTGTCTAAGATTCTAGTACCAACATGGTTCTAACGAATAGCGAGCATTTTTTCTAATCTTCCTGGCTGTTAAAAGCTGTTCTTTATTCTACAGGATCCTGGAAAACAAAAACAAGTCCACCAGCTTCTCAGTACATGGAATCCTAGGTATCAAGTTGCTGCTGATATATGCTTATCCTAGAACTCTGCTATATTAGCTAGGATTTTTTTCTTCTTCATATTTGTTTGTCTTCTTCCTGTTTACGAACTCTAATAGGTTGGCAGGATTGAGTGACCGTGTTGTGTAGGTATTTTACAATGCTACAGTAGTAAATGTTGGACCCATGAATTTATGTTTGTCATGGTTTGTTATCCTACAATTATAAACTGTTGTGCCCCAAATGGATTGGTTCACTTGGCAGGAAATGAGGTTGATAGTGGCATGGCAATCTCATCGAGCTGTGTTTGCCATTGGATTTAGGTAGTGAGAGTGGCAAATGACACATACTGCATCTTTTGATTTTACAATTTTTCTATGAGTATAGAGCAAAAGTGTAAGATGATACAATAATGGTTGAACCGTGGTCGTCATTGACAATGTTAAGCATACAAACACCTCTGACCATTCTCTTGAATCATGTATGTGTGATATATGTAGAACAGTAGACTTTTGTCGAGTATTGTGGCCAACAAATAAGGACATAGCTGCACCTTGTTTGCCTTGCATCAACTAGGTTTAGGAATGTTGTAATCACATGCTGTGAAACATAAATGGCCACATTCGCGGCATGTCTAAAGATGAATTTAAATGTTAAATATATGCGTTAATCTCGTACATGTTTTCTATAGGATCAATTAACTAGTTCCCTATTTGTAGTCAATTTGGCTTGTAATTTATAAAGCTCATGTTGACTCGCACCAATTTATCTGAAAACCTACTAGACGAATGCACACGATCAAACAAGTCTTTCACAGAAATCAAGGTTAGAGGAAATATCAGTTGCATAATGCTTACAATTAAAACTGATGAAAGATCCCAATAACTATCAAATGGGGAGAGACCACAAGACAATAAAAACGTCTCAGGTCCTTTAGACGGTGAAGTCTAGATGCACCCCAAATGGTTGATGGCGTGCTCCTTTTTAGTTTGAAGAAAATTTTCACAATATGGAGCAGCCTTGGGACTTCCTTTTTGTGTTTTGTTCTGCTTTGGTGGTTGGAGTGCTAATTGCGGCATCCAAAACTGCCTTGATATTCTGCTCATTGCAGATTCAGAAGTGCATCAACAGGGGGTTGTGTTTAAAATTTAACTTAGAGAAGGATACCGTAAACATTTGATAAGACCATAAGTGCATCAGCAAGGAAGAATTTCGACATTTGGTAAGTTTTCATTCCCTCACTTCACATGTAAACAAAGGGAGGACCTATTTATTCTATTTCTATAATTCCTCACTTTTAATATAGAGTATTTTGTTTTTATTTTCTTATTCTTCTACTTTCTATCTTCTTTATATTTCTTACTAATTTCTTACCTACTTTCTATCTTCTATATATATCTTTTTCTGATCAATCTCTGCAAATTTAGTTGATGACTTTATCATGATTGCAATGTTTTTTAACTTGATGCATTGACTACAAGAAAAAAGTTTGTCAAAGTGCTACATATTAATTTACATATGTATGAAATACAAAATTCTACTCAGATTATCTTGCTTTACCTGGGCAGTACTCACGGGTGCAGCACTTGGATGATCTATAAAGACCTGAGTGTCATCTCGTAAATCTGTCAACAAAGTCATGCACAAGGTGAGACAAATCATAATAACCATCCTACAATCTACATGCACCAAGAAAGTCTCATAACCTAAGATATCAAGTAGAAGGGACTTGAATAAACCTGAATCTCAGGCTGATTTAGTAAAACTCAAATTAGAAGATTTGACATAATTAATTATTTATAACTAATCGCCAAATAGTAAGTGTGGATAAACGCGCAAGGCGTTGGTAAATGTATCACAGGAAGCAAAGAGTTTTTCAGTGCCTTAAATCATTGTTACCAATTGAAAGACAGTAAGTTCCCAAAAATCTTAAAAACTTAGAACGATATACAGTGTGCCCCAAACAAATCCCCGACAAGTTATGTTTACTTCTAGTAATAATGAAAAAGAAATCATGAAAAATATTGTAAGCATATGCAATTGACTAATTTTTGAAAATCCTATCAGGGGGAACATATCCCCCATTCTGTTTCAATATATCTTTGGGCAAATAGAAGTGCAAAAAGAAGACAAAATGGTCAGTTTGATTATTCGTCCAGTTAAATTTTGAAGTCCCAAATGATAATCCACTATGTTTAAAGATTTACTACCCTGACAGAACATAAACGAGAAAACATGGTAACAGATCTAATCATTCCATATTTCATAAATCATCCTTACAGATTATCACCATACACCATTTCTATCCTTGAAACTTGATTCATATTATCTACAGTTATTAATCCTTCTGGGTCTAGTCTTTATTAGTATCCCAACTGCATTTTAGATAAAGTAAAACCTTGGTCAATGTTTAAACTGGTAATGTTTTCTTTTTTGTTACAGACACATAACGATAGCTATATATGCTTTTTGTCATGAAAAATGATCGATCAACAACCTTATTTGTGATTGATACCCAGAATAAAATTTGCAAGAGAAACATATCATGTAAATCTAATATTTAGATACCTATGTATACTTGATAGAAAAATCAATCGTGATGCTTACCAAGCTTGGTTCCAACAAGAACAAGAGGAACGCCGGCAGCATAGTGTTTGAGCTCAGGAATTCACCGAAAAGTAAAAATATAGAGCAAGCCAGATTTTCAGTTTCCTCTTGCCTTTTTTGCCACATTTTCATAGCTTGATTTATTAATGAGCGAAAAGGACAGAAGAAAAACATCTGCACCACGATAGCTCAGTGATCTGAATCTGTTCTAGTCCTCTTGGCCTGTTCCATCAAACCACAAACATAAGAATAAGTGCTTTATAATCCTAAGGATCAGAAAATACTGCAAAGAATAAGAACAAGATAAACAAAGAATAATCAACTAATTGAAAATTGCCATGACTACCTGCGGTATCCCACAGACCTAAGTCGACAGTGTTTCCATCAACCACTACATTTGCACTGAAATGATCAAATACAGTAGGCACATAATCCTATCAAGATTAAAAAAAAAAGAAGCACACAAGTAGATGAAGAAAAGCATCACATTTAGTTGTTAATGCCAGATCCTCGAAATTAATCAGATTCCACTGGGAAAAAATAGATTCTGCCACAGATTGTCACGATATAGAATTAAACCGTTTTTGATACTTAAAGCAAGCATCATTTCAGAGCCTACACTAGGCAAGGACAATATAGTAGCATCTAGATCGAAAGAAAAGACCTGTTTGACAATGAAACCCAGTAGGCAAACTGAGATCAAACTACAAAGCTATAAAACCAAACAGAACTTGATACATTGAATCCATGTTTTATCACTTCCCTTACTGACATGAAATCATTGACGAAAAGCAATAGCATTGACATATTTATTAATGTCAAGAAAACAGATACCCGTGCTTATTTGTTTACCATTTTTCTCCAATAGAAAGATTCTCGTCTCTTAAACAAACAGATGCACCATTAAATCGCAATATTCAAACCAAAAATTCGAACCAACCGCGAAAACCGATTTGAACAATTCAAAAAAGGATGATGCAGAAACATGGAAAAAAAAAAGGGGGGAAAGGATTTGGTTTTCGGCATCAACGACCGTGGGAAAACTAGGCAGACATTCGTTTTTCTCTAAACAAATAAATGCTCAAGACCAATCGAATAATGCAAGTACGGAGGAAGAAACCTAAAAGGGGGTGGGGAAAGAGGGGATTCAGTTTTCGACATCACTGACCATGGGAAAATTGCTGTTGGTGTAGGATATAAGCATGCACATGTTCCCGACTGCGCCGTCGCCGCCGGTGACGCATTCTATAAACTTCGAAGCGCTCATCTCGACCTCCGATCCCTTTCCCCTCCCCCCTCCCCCCAGTGAAACCGCCAGATCCGACGAGTTCAAACAGGACGCAGAGCACGCAGATCCTGGGAAAGCAGACGGATCCACGGGACATCGAAGGCCTAAACCAGGATCCACACTCTTCTTCGTCTCTCTCTTTGTTTCTGGTTTCCTCTGCGATGGCGAAGGAAGAGACTAAAGAGAAGGGAGCGACTGGGCGCCGAGGGTTGGCGTTTTATACTGATTCCGCAAAGAGATGGAGCGGTTGAAATGGCGTACGTGTGCCGTAGCGGTACTGTAGTTGGAGTTGGTAATTTAAAATATTCCAAAATTTTAACCGTTTTCAGAAATGCCACTTAACATTTTAACGGTAATTTATCAAAATTCGCACTCGAAATTTAGGATTTCCAAAAAAAAGACATATCCTAATTTGAGATTTAGTAAAGGGCGCATCTATATTTCTTGTATTAATCTTCCATTGAAATCCAAAATTTTATACGGTTGATTTTCTAAAATCAATACCATAATAATATTAATTTTTCAAAATCAATATTTAATGATGTCGATTTTTAAAAATCAACACCGCACTAATAATATTGATTTTTTAAAATCAATATTCAAGTGGTTCTGATTTAGTATCATGGTCATCATCTCTTCCACTTTTAGAATTTTAAATTCTACACGTAATAAGTTTCAATTAAAATTTATTGATGATCTTTGTCAGCTCTGATTGAACCCAATTCAAGTCCGATAGATTTTCACAGTGACCATGAGTTCAACCATACCATAAAATCTTGACTTCAAAGTCTTCCTAGCAATGCACAATGTATTTTTTAAAATTCAATTTTTGTATCAATTCATATGTATCCATAACTTCATATATATATATATATATATATATATATATATATATATATATATATATATATATATATAAGGCGCTGATCTCCTAAGCGCCTAAGAAATCAGCGTCTATACACAAATAAGTTGTATTTGCCCAATGAAATCACTGTGCACAGACACAGACGCACATGAGCACGCATTTCGTGGCGCGCAGGGGATAGAATCCCATATAAGGCGCTGATCTCCTGAGCGCCTAAGAAATCAATGCCTGTGTGCGAATAAGCTGTATTTGCACAGTTACAGATACAAACGCGCATGAGCGCACATTTCATGGCGCGCTGGGGATAAAATCCTTATATATATATATATAAAGAGAGAGAGAGTCTCAGAAATAAAGTTGCATATGTGTCAATTAAAAAAGGTATGGATATGTGTCAATAAATTCAAGAAGGTAGATATGATGTTCCCACGGGAGGATGTTCGTACAAATGAATAAGAGTCAATTTTCGGAGACTGTAAGCCTTTCGGGGTGCCTGCCCTCCTATCGTGTTAGTCCTGAGTTAGACAATATGCTCTCCGTGATTTACCTCATTCGTATTGACTGTGGGACAGACTGGTGGAGACACTGAGGACGAGCGAATTATTTTTCACACTAAAGAAGATAGATATGATAGGCAATTTTGATTCTGAAGCTCCTACGTAAAATTATAAATATGTATCAATTAACCCAGATTGAATTTTAAAAAATATACTTTGCATGATTAAGAAGACACTGAAGTTGAGATTTTAGGACATGATTGAACTTATGATCATTGTAAAAATCTATCAAACTTGAATTGGATTCAATTAGAACTAGTTAAGGTTATTAATGTACCTATAAAATTTAAAAATTTAAAATCAGAATATGAAATGGAAAAGAGAAGTCTTGATAATATAAAGGAGGTGTATAACTCTACTTGAGCCTTCTACGATATTCAAAGTTTGAAATCATAGTAATATTGACTGCGATGTTGATTTTTCAAAATCAACATCACAATGGTGTTGATTGTACCATTTAGTATTGATTTTAAAAATTCAACACTGTTATGGTGTTAAATTTTCAAAATTAACACCACAAATTTTTGAACTCCAGTGGAAGGATAATACAGAAATAGATGCGTCATTTAATAAATCTCAAATTCCGATATATCTTTTGAAAAATCTCAAATTTTTAATGTGCTCTTTAGTAAATTATAAAAATTATAATTGCGTTAGAAGATTTTTTTTAAAATTTTTCTTTTCAAACCCAAACTTTTTTTTAAATTTTTTAAGATAATCTAAGTGTGCATATTTCGTCGGACTGATTTTCGAAATAGATGGCTTGATTTATTTATTGGATAAATTTGAAATACAATTTATATATATATTTAGAGGTCGATTTTCAAATTTATTTTCTCTAAGAAGAAAACTAAACCCTTCTTTAGAACTATTGGACAAAGATGAAGTGTTATCAAATTGGTTATTGCTCAAAAACTTAGTTCATTGTGTTATCGTATCAAAAGTATTCAAAGGGAAGGAGGTCATAAATAGCTTAGATTCATGTCACATAAGTATCACTCTATTTCTTTTAATTTCTTCAAATTATGATTAAAAATTCATTTTGGTCGCCAAGCCATTTTGTCCAAAATAATTTGACGGCAAAAAAAAAAAAAAAAAAACTCAAATACATACCATATACAAAGACATAAACAGAAAAGTTAAAGGGACTTCATTTTTTTTTATTAAACATCTTCCCGAGCTCAAGTTGAATTCAAACTATTTGCACGACTCGTGCGCGACGATTTCTCCATTGTCCAATTGATCACGATTGCACAATGAATAAAAAATATACGATACTTCATCCGTCAAAATTTCATCCATCCACAGCTTGGATTCATCGACGGTCGATCGGGTTTCGATCGAAATCCGACTACAATTCGATCATATCGTGACCAAATTCCAATCGAAAATGATCGCGATTGTGAACACCAGTGGTGTGTGTCGACCAGATCACGATCGGATTCCAACTGAATTGCAGCCAAACTCTATTATCGATCGGACCACGATCGGATTTCAACCAAACAGCCATCGGATTGTAGCCGAAATCTAACCTCCCACCGACGAATTCGAGTGGACGTCACAGCGTAGTTACTGTACATTTTTCATTCACCGCACACGAGAGCACAATAACGGATGTTCAAGATATCAAACCTATATATATATATATATATATATATATATATATATATATATATATATATATATATATATATATATATATATATATATTACTTAAAATCGTTGTAATATTTCTTTAATACATTTGAACAAAATATAAACAAATAAATGTGTTGATATATTGTTCACGAGTTCCAAATCACTAGCTTATCTGTTTTGATTGATGAACTCGATTGGATTATTGGACTCACCTAGCTCGACCAACTCATTTAACTTGAGCAATTATCTATTTGACCTAGTCAATCGAACCAATCAATTTGGACTGTCTAGTTCGACCAGACCAGACCGCGGGATCACGTAGCTCAATCAAACTGACAAGTTAAATAGATCCTTTTGGCTCAATATACCTAACTAGTTTGTCCAAACTCACAACTCATCCAACTTGACGAAACCACTTGGCTTAACTGACATCCCAGCCTCATACGATTCGTCCCCCTCAATAGGCACGGTAGCGCAATGCAACTCGCTCAGTCCGACCAACTTACTTACCCCGTGTGGCTTGGCTAGCCTCCGAGATAGGCAAGCTTAAAATCCTACTTAGACCATGCAACCTGATCATTTGCATCCTGCAAACCAACTAGCCCAATCAACTACTTGGCAAGCGCAACATGGACCATGCAACTTGATTATCCAACTCGACCAGCAGCTAAAGTGTTGAAGCATGATGATGAAGTTCAATGTTTACGAGTGCAATGCTGAGTAAAGCCAACTAGCATTTAGCAAGTCGATTGCAGTAGTTAAGAAATCTTGCCTTTTTAGGAATTCTTGTCGGAGCAAAATGATTGGCATGCTATCTCGAGTCCCAACAACGCAGCGCCGAAGCCACAGTGATACTCTTCGAATCCTGGAATTGTATTGACATGGTTACAAGGAAAAGACAGAAGCCTGGAGAAAAACCTGTGCAGATTGCACATAAAAATGTGGGAACAAAAGGCAAGCATGTTCCCTCACTTCTTCTCAACAGACCGATGAATCATGAAGGCGCCTTCACCGTGAAACCCCCTATACAACCATCTGATCAATACAGATTTTTAATCTCATCTATTCTCAAGCAAAATGTCATGATTAAAATACTCGAAACGATTGACTGTATAGGGGGCTTCAAGCGGTTTGCACATGAATCCCTTGAGTGAGTTTCCTCGTTCCTCATAACAATCCGGCAGCAACATCATCGACCAAGGAATTGAAGAGCTCTGACTCAATCTCTACACCTGCTTCAAATGCTTCAATTTCATAGCGAACCCAACCACCTAAATGTGTGCTCATGTCTCGGTTCACAAGTACATCCACCATCCAGTCTCCAATGCTACTCCAACCTGAGATCTCCTTGTAGAGTTCATCTCCCAAACTTTTTGCAGCCACAGCTACCCCTTTCACCCATGATCGGAATCCTGACCGGAAATATTGACTACATTTCCTGTCCAAGCATTCATTCACAGAGTCGAATAATATCTTCCGCCTCATCCTCAGCCTTTTCTCCTCCGCTTCATTTGATGTCGAGGTTCTAGTCTCTTCCAACTTGTCAAAAAGAATTGGATCGAGTATCTCAAAAGAATGGTCAAGTGGACACGGTATCAGATCCTCAAATGTAAAGCCGGTGTTAATAATTATCTCTTTCACATATTCTAGTTCCTGAGTGGATGAACTAGTATGACCACCTTTGCGGATTTCAGATAACAAATTTCCATCTCTACTTTCAGAAAATTGGGAAACTGAATCAGATAAATCAGAACATGAAGTGGAACTTGTTTTGTTTCCTACAAAGAGGAAAATAAAATTGTTTACTTGTCGAAGAAACCATTGATTGTAAGCAATGTGATAGTACCATGAACACTCCTGCAGCTCGGAATTGAGTGCCAGGATAAAGGGCTAAGATCTTGGTGAACACTTTCATCCACCTTGCTGTGAGATCCTGCTCTATTCGCTTCCTGCAGTGACTCAAAAGTCATTCAATAGGAAAAACAGAATGCTTACAAACAAATGCATACATAAGTTTATCTAGCAATACTTGGAAGTATTGAAACATAAGAAAACTAGCATTCAACAGTTTGACGTAATCTAACTCACAGGTCTAAGCTGAGTATGTTGTTTGTTAACATATGGTCTTGACTTTGTGTGCAATGTAACTGAAAAGGCTTTATGTGTAGTCTAGAGTGACATCCAGTTACCGAAGGTTTCCAGTTTTCTATCAACAACTTTTAAGTTGACTTTGCATCTTTTGGATCCGATCTTTTTGAAAGGATAATTAACAAAAACATCACTACGAGGATCTTACTGCCTCACGCCAGAAATGATATGTACTTTTGAATTTGGTTATCTTTTACCTCCTTGGGTAAAGACGAGGGTTGAGAAAGAAGAAAGGAAAAAACACTAGAAACAAAGAAGGCTAAGGAGCCATGTTTTAAAAGCTGTCCTTGCTTCAGCATATGCAAGTGTAAAGCATCACCATGTTTTATAAGTTAAATTTGCTTCCATTACACATTCAAATTGAAGGTGATAAGTGTGAGCCCTTTAAAGCATATGTTGTCACATACTCACATATTCTTTATTCATTAAATGGTTCACCAACTATGATAAGCACTAGGTTAAAGAGAACTCAACATTTGTGATTAGGCAACACATGTAAAAGATAACTAATCTTATCTATTTTTAATTCAATAAAATATTTTAAAAACACAACTAATTGAAAAGGGATGAGATCCCTGGCCACAAGAGACGGACAAATGCAAGCAAATGATTAAATGATTTAACAAAGAAATTAGCTTGGATCAAACTTGACATGGAATTTAATTTCAGAAACCTCACAAGCTAATAGACTGTGTTACCAGAGGCGCTGCAGAATCACTTGTAACCTGGTAGTATAAACTAAAAACCCACTTACTGGTTGGTTTATCTTGAGAGCGTGTGGAATATGATAACCACAAGGGTCTCAAATGATGGTTATATTAGTGATTATAACTATAGATAAATCTCTTTATGACGAAGAATAACAAACTTCACATTAACTTTGAAACCTTTTGTAAAGATACTACAAGTTTTGGTTATGGCTACAAATTTGAAATTTAGGCATTATTTTGAATTTTTGTTATTCATTAGATGGTTTGTGTCAATTCCCTTATTTTTTTATCCGAAGATAGCCTTATGTTACGAATTACTTGTATTTTTAAAGTTTTGTAACTATTTAAACAAAAATTTTATGAGTAATTGAAGAAATGATTATTTTAATAAGAAGTGCTTATGCTAATGCATATAAGCAAAAATCATTGAAAATCTTAGACATAGGCTGAGACTATATTTAGCTAGTGTGCACAGGCCCCAGATCTCCCAGGAAGAGACTTCATCAGGTAATCATATATTGTATTACTTGATTATGCTAAAACCCTTTGGCCAAAGGATCTTTTAAATATGGCAAAAGGGCACCTTTTAGATAAGCTAAAATCACTGAAAAAAAAAACAGTCTGAAACCAAATTAAGCTGGTTTGCTCAGGTCCCAGATCTCCAAAAAAAAAATAAAAAAATCTCCACAAGGATGCTAGGCTAGATAAATCTTTAAGCCACTGAACCTGTGAATTATTTTGTTACTAACTAGAATCATTGTTTCTTGTGAATCAAACTGTTTTTTATCCCAAAGGACATTTTTTTATGAACAAAAATGCAGAAGACAGTTGGTCCAATTCAATCCGTCATTGTTTGCTTAATACTAAGTCCATATATATTCACTTCAAGATCCAGCCACAAGATATGGTCTCCAGGATTATTTTGCTCAAACTTAGAATTACATAACTAGAACATTCTTATTTGTCAATAAATAAATAAACATAATATATTAATTATTATGATATTTCAGATTGTGGTAGCTGCCAAAATTCATAATTTCATCATAAGATATTAAGAAATAAAATAATTAAACTTACATATATATATATATATATATATATATATATAGTCCTGATTTATGGATAATCCACACTTAGAAAAGATGAATGAGGGCATGTTCTCATAAGCCAAGCAACATTGGCACTCATATACAGATACTCAAGGGAAATTAATGCGGTTGAGAGATACAGTAGATAGTTTTGATGGTAGAAATCAAGCATGCGGTTTTTGATAATCTTTCCAGTAATCATCATGAAGAGAATGGGGAAAGAGGAACATGGTTAAATAAATCATTAAGGTATTAGCAAAAAATTGCCTAGTTGACCCTCTTGATGAAAAAAAACCAACAGTTTAAATATTTTCAAACACAATTTAAGTCTCAAATGTCTCTTTGGAAACAAATAATAATATAAACAATGAAAAGATAGTGATGACAGTGTCCATTGTAAGAATTCCCTTATTACTAATATGTATCAACAAAAAATTACAGGTACTGGTCAATTAGATGACGATATTCATCTTTCAAATTGTCAAAAACTAGACTACTTTTGTTGCATAAGAAAGACACCATGAAAGGACTTGAGTGACAAAACTTGATCATGTCAAATCCTTACTTTTAACAAGTAGTGGAAGATTTTCCAGATTAACAGCATCTGTAGCGTCCAATGATTTATTTTTCACAAGCCATATATTAACATGTTTGCAGGAAAACAAACAAAAGAATAAATAGTAGCAATGTACCTGTAGCGTAAAGCTCATATTGTATTCTGCCAAATTGCTAGCTAATGAAACTGATTTGAAGCTATCAGATGAAAATAAGGCTTTCTTTTTGCGCTCAGAACCATATTCATTAAAAGCAGAAGCAGAAGCCGAATCATCCACAATGGATATGCATGCTGAAACACTACCTCGTTTAAGTAAATTAAAATAAGGTGATTGAGCCCCTGTAGTTAATTCTTGCAACTTTCTTTCTAAAAGAATGCCTAGACAGTCCTCTTCTATAACATTCTGTTTTGAGTGGGGTAAGATTTGGTTGTCTGAACATACAACATCTTGACATTTCTCATCAGAATACTCATTCTTTTTGACCTGGCTTTCCACCTTGCTGCTGAAGAACAGTGATGAGCCCTTTGGCTTTCTGAGTTGTGAGGTGAATGTAAATGATACGACATCTGTGCTCTTTTGCATATTATCATGCCTGCATTTCAAATGTTCATCCAATACAAAATTATGCTGCACCAGGGTCCCAGATTTACCTGGGGGCACCTGGGCCACCTCATTAGAAAAACTTTTTTGGGAAGATGACTTTGCCTCTATAAAACTATTCTCCTGCAAGAAGTTTTTGCAGCCTGATGGCACTCCCTCTTTCTCAGAGTAATTAGTTCCAATTCCTTTCTTGTAACCCACTTTATTATTCCCTGAAAACTCATTTCCAATCTTTCTCTTCTCAGATGACACATTTCCAGTAACGTTTTTGGTCCCCTGCTGCTCTGTAACTGATGGCTGCAAAGTTAACTTGCTTTTACCAGACAGATACTTGTCCTTCTGATTACTTCTCTTGAGTACACTGTAACCATTTACAGAAGGAGCTCTCCTATTCTGGTTGTTGTTTTGGTCATCCAACAGACTGTTCGCTGGTTTGTTTGAGTTGCATCCCTCGTTATCTTTACCTAATGTTGTCCTGCTCTTCAAGCTTGTTCCCTCGTCCTTCTGTGAGTTTACCTTTGCTTTAACTGGAACTGAGCCTGAATTCCGATTTACTTTAGCACCTGAAGACTGGGACTCATTTGAACCTCCATTAAATTGAGCACTTGTATCATCTTTCAGGCTCTTTGAACTTTTTAAGATCAGTCCTTTGAGAGATGCAGGATCACCGGTCTTTGTAATTCCAGTAGATGATTCTATCTGTTTTGATATATTTCTACGTGTTTCTATGATCCCATTGGATTCACTATCCTTTAGTGATTTCAGAGGCATCCTGAGAGAATGAATTCCACCCATGGTAGTGCTGTGAAATTCTGGTTCAAGAATCTTTGCTGCAGCTTCAATTATATAAGATGCATTTCTGGGAGTGATAAAACCAGGATTTCTAACAGGAGAAAGTAATTTGTGGTGGGTAATTGAGATAGTTTTAGCTCCTCTAGGAGGCAGTGTTTCTATTTGAAATTTCTCAATTGGGCTGCTCGGCATCTTTTGTAACTTTGTTTCTGTTTTTCCAGAATAGATATTATTTCTTGTAATCACATGATATACATTATAATTGGAGTAATATTCAGCATCTCTTTTCTGACTATTGTTACCCCAAAAAGAGCTTGAGTCATCTAAGAGTGGATAATCAGGCTTAGAATTGCTAGAGGTTGGCATAGAGTCCAAACCCATAAGCCTGGCTACAACCCCTGGAGCTTTAAATCCACCTTCCTCTTGATCAGTTACCAAATTACCATAATAATTACTGCCAACCTCGGTGCTTGCTTGCCCATCCAACTGATTTTGATCAACCAGCAAAAGAGAAAGCGCATTAAAAAGTAGATTTATACCAACTTGAGAAAGGACAGGGTAAAAGAGGTTAAAAGGCACCTGGTGGAGTTGTGGCTTTGGCTTATTATCATCACACTTATTGCCCTTGATTTCTTTTTCTGTAAGAAGAATTGTAAGTTGCAACAGATTTATATCTTCAACATCCGAATAAACAAGTGGGCTAGCTAATATAAATGAGGGGAAAAAAGCAACGTACCAGAACAAGCGTCTCCGTTGTAGAACAATTTCTTGCGTGATTTCCTGTTCCAATCAAACAAATGAAAGAAACCACCACCCTCTGAGCCCATCTCGCGTAACCCAGCGTCAAATGCTTCTAAAGCTCGATAGCTAAACTACAACCTTGTAAACCTAAAAAACAAAACTACAACTTTCAACATCAGCTACATCAAACAAGAAAAAAAAAAAAGGGTAGCCAGGTAATCTGCATTTTTCCCCCCGAAAGAATGTTCGACAAAACGCACAGCAGCGGAGGAGCCGGAACCAGATCTCATAACGGTAAAGAAACATTTACACTGCGCTACCAAACCTCAACCATTTGCATAGAGAACAAACAAACCAGGAAGGCGAGCGAGGCATGGCATCCCCGAGCGAGTTTGTTCGAGTCCGAGCCAGGATTAGGGTTCTAAGACTATAGAACACGGGAGAAGGGGCTGGAGAGGTAGAACAAGGCAAGGGCAGGCATCGGTATTAGGGTCGCGAGATGGGAGCAGGAGGAAGAGGAGGCAAGAAGAGCAGAAAGAAGAAGAGAGGGGAGTGGGAAGAAGCCATTAATGCAGGAGAAAAGGAAAGTCAAGTCGAAGCAAGTGGAGTGGGAAAAAATTTAATTCGGAGATGGAGACGGATCCTTCATGGGCTTAAATAGAAACATCGCAGTCCCAGTAAATTAAACATAAATAGTAATAAAATGACATTCCGCGGTGAAAACGGAGAAATTAAAATTATTACATTTTTTAACGAGAATAAATGAGGAAAATAATAATAATAATAATAAAAAGATTTTCATAGTTTTTATTTTTTTTATTATTATTATTATTTTTATTATTTAAAAGAAAAATGGAAGGGCATGACTTTAAGAAGCAAAATTAAAATTGTGCGGAATGATTGGTAGCTGACCTTAGCACGTTGGTTACGCAACGATGTTGATTGGCAGTCAGATTAAAGTAATCATTAAGTCGAAGCATTAAATTCCACGTTTAGTCTGCTGTTCCTCGAGAGGGGAACGTCGCTGTCATGCAGCTCAAATAACTAACTTCCCCGACTCCTCCTTATGATTTGCAAAGTCTGAATTTAATTATTCACTTCATAATATATTACGTCTTATACGAAATAATAAAAAGTAGGAAAGGAAAAAAAAAAAAAATCAGAAAAGGGATATTAGATTTAGAATTTCCATACTCTCGTCGACTTTAATTCTTATATAAGAATAATAATCTAAACCTTAATCAGGATTATAGGTTGCATCGATGAATGGTACCGATTATATGGGTCCGCGTAGGCTATAAGGACCATGGTCATTTATGATATATATATTCTTGGATTCTATACCTGAAAGGATCATATCTATCTAGTAGTAATGGTCCATCCTTATGAGAAGAGGATCACGAGAAATCATGTCCGACATAAGAGACACAAGGGAGCCTGAGACGCTTGGAGGGGAGCAAAGGGTACAAAGCTCCTAGTGGAATACTTCATCAGAGACTCGGTACGGTTACGAATCGGAGCAGAGCGATAGCAAGGACGTAGAAGGTTAAGTTACATGAGGATTATTCATCTTATGATCAAAGATCTATCGTGATTTATCTTCTTTATGATGATTCGAGAGTGGACTGATAATGACCACCGTTAAGTTGATGATTTAACTTTTCTGCACTCAACTATACTAGTACATTAAAATTATAGCAATTTATCAAACAATGCATGTGAAGTTTAGAATTGCTCAAACAGCGTCTCATACTTTCATATTTACCAAATAACGCACTTAATTTCCTTTTTATCCCTCCCGCCAAATAGACCTGCAAAGACAACGAAATTTTCGAGCGTGGTCTTTGGGAATTGAAATCTCAAAGACTTTGCGATTGTATTGCAATCCCATCGAATTTCTGATCTCAACACCACTGTGGTGTTGGGAATTCAAATCTCAGCACCACAGTGGTGTTGAAATTGCAACTTCCAACACCACGGTGGTGGTCTTTGATTACCACCATTTGTGGTCTTTGGAAATTCAAATCTCAAAGACCACTGGTAATCGGGATTGAATTAAACACCACAGTGGTGCTGAGATTGCAATACAACTGTGGTGTTGAAATTTGAATTTTCAGCACCACGTTCGGAAATTTCACTGTGCTGCAGGTCTATTTGGCAGGAGGGGTAAAAAGGAAATTAAGTGCGTTATTTGGTAAATATGAAAGTATAGGACGTTATTTGGGCAATTCTAAACTTCGCGTGCGCTGTTTGGTAATTTGCCACAATTTTAATGTACTAGTATAGTTGAGTGCAGAAAAGGTAAATTACTGTAATTTTAATGTACTAGTATAGTTGAGTGCTGGGATTGCACTACTACTGTGGTGCTGGGAATTCAAATCTCAGCACCATAGTGGTGTTGAGATTTGTAATTCCAGCATCACGGTGGTACAATTTTTTTTGGCGAGAGGGGAAAAAAGAGAATTAATTAGTGTGCTATTTGGTAAATATAAAAGTATGTGACGTTGTTTGAATATTTCTAAATTTCACGTGCGCTGTTTAATAAATCGCCGTTAAAATTGTCTTCGTAAGGACGACGCGCTGGCGATGGAGCATGGGCAAGTCGATTCCTCATGGTTGCAAGATGAAAAGGCTTGTCAAAAATTTGCTTTTCATCGCATTAATTAATGTGTCAAAACCAAAGACTCTCGGTAATTTATCATTTTCTCATCATCGTAAGAAAGACGAGAGAGGCTCCTGGGGAGGGTTTTTCCTTTTGTCTCTGATTAGTAAATTAAAATTGCTCTCATGGATTGATGTAGTTGATACCTAGATAAGTGTATGTCATCGTATTAGGTATTGAAATTAATATAATTTTTGATGGATATAAAATATCTCATTAGATTTCTGACCTTTTATACATATGAACTTTTGCTTAGGATAAAACTCTTACTATTTATCATCTTTTATTAAATATATAGAGGGGGAGAGTGAAAGGTCAATTACAATGGACATTTGGTATGAGAAAAATTTAAATAAAAAATAATAATAATAATAAAATAATAAAAGATTATGATAAGTAAAAGTAAGAAATGAATTTCTGGTAAAAAAATAAATGGAAAATAAAATATAATTCTACGTAGAGACGGAGGGACTAAAATAAAATCTATGGGCCAACTGACATAGCATGCATCATATCCATTATGTGAGCATTGATTACTTCTACGTTCATATGTGACTCATTCAGTTCCATACGTTAGTTACTAGTTTCAAAGGACCAAAGGTCCATCGTGATTTACCTCTCTTATGATGGCTCAGGGGCGGACTGATAGAGACCGTTAAGTTGACGGTTCTAATCTTTTTGTACAAATATGTGACTCACTCAGCCCGTTGTTCAATCTATCACGTGTGATCCTCTCGATTTGTCTTTCGATAGCACAAAATATACATTAAATGAGAATGCATAATATTTTCATTGAATATGCTATAATTTATCTTTGAATTCATGGGATCGTCTCTCACTGTGACATCGCCAACAACAATAGGCAATGCTTCCGTCGAGTGCGTATAATTTATCCCTGAACTCGTAGGGTTGCTTGTCCTCACTATAACATCGCCGACGACAACAAACTTGCAGTCGCAATCGGATCGGGTCGCAACAACATATGATTGACTCGGATCGCGATCAGAATCTAACCCAATTATCGTGATTGCGATCGGGTCAGAATTCGACCGCTCCATAATGATATTGAGCGGCGAGCTCGCGACAACCATTAGTCAATCGTGATTGCAATCGGATTAAAATTCGGTCGTTCCATGATAATATTGAGCGGCTAACTCACGACAACCATTGATGTATAAAGACGATTTATTCGTCCTTAGCGTCTCCGTCAGTCGATTTCACAATCAACACGAATGAGATAAATCACAAAGTATATATTGTCCAATCCAAAACTAACACAATAAAAAAATAAATACTTCGAAAGATTTATCATTTTAAAAATTAATTTTTACTCATTAATATAACTCTTACCGTAATAATCTCCAAAGAGATGAGCTCGCGGCAACCATGCTTCGCGCAAGATGCGATGGCCAGGAGATCAAACCCGTCCATTATGCTTCCCATTTTGTCAAAATTAGAAAAAAAAAATCACAACCCTTTTATAACTACAAATTAAACCATAACGGAAAAAAAAATCGTATTATCTAAAACACAAAAAAGGAAAGAAATGTTTTTCGCTTTTTATTTCCATTAAAACGGGCACAAACACAGCCAACCCCACTTCTATGAAATCGAAGAAACCTCGCTCGATCTCTCTCGCACCGCCACCCCCCTGCTCCTCTGCCGCCACCCCCCTGCTTCTTTGCGCTAGGTCTTGACGAGCACCATGTTGGCGTACCAGGATCTGCTTACGGGAATGCGTAAAGATCTGTTTGCCAGGGTTTATCGTTCATTCGATCTGTTTCTTGTTGATAGATCCCACTGTTGGCAAGCAAGGTAGAGCTCTGAATCCGGCAGAAAACGAATGGATCTTGACGGTTTCGTTGCCATCCCACTGCTTACTTTTTTAGATTCGACAATTTGGTTGGACAAGGTTCGACAATTAGAGAATATCTTTGGCTTCTCATTGTATGCCTCTTTGTTTGATTGTCGAATCCGTGCATCAATCATGCTTAGGTTTATACTCATTGTTTCTCAAATTTGGAAATTTAGGTTTGAGATGAGTTAGATGTTAGACTGCAGATGAGCTATACTCATTGTTTCTCAATCATGCTTAGGTTTATTCTTCTAGGTGACGAACTCTTTGTCTTACTCACTTCTTTACAAGGAAATTGAAAATGGGATGCTCTGGGAGGTTGAGGGTAAGGTACGTTGTTTCATTGCAGTTTTAAGATTTTTGTTCATATCAGTTGCTCGGCACTTGCAGTCTCATGCTTCTTAATTTCTAGCACAATAACTTTGTTAATTTCTTTTGCTTTACTTGTCGAACATTCCAATGAGTTACATTGTCTACTTCCGAGAACTCGCAATTATTGTGTTTAAATTTGCTGAAAATATTACTTTTTAGCATATTATGATGGATGAATGGCATTGGGTGGTCAAGGGAGCTATTTGGGTAGACATTGGTGCAAACCCTTCTGCAGAAGGTGGAGAAGATGAAGGTGTTGATCAGGATACTGCTGTTAATGTCGTTGATACCGAGTAGAACTGTCTGCCCATTACCCGTATGGTGAGGATAGTTAGACAGTCAAGTCACTCCATCACGATATGGGCCCATGACGACCTGCCTACAACGGGTGTTAGGGCGTATCGGCAATTCTATTAAGACGTCTTGCGTCTCGGCTATTCCTCGTATCAACCGTATCACCTCCTATAGGCATGGTATCTCTGTTATTCTTCGTCATCTCGGCCCCGTCTCGGGACTGTATCAGGTCCTATCAACTGTATGTTTCTCCTAAGTATATCTTATCCAAGTTGGCTAAAAGATGTGACAGACAATCATGTTCAAGTGACCAACAAGGCATCCCTCATCATGGTTTCCCTGCAACCAGAGGACAAATGCCCATATTGGTCTCCAGGAGTCTGTCCCCTACATTAAATGAGTTGTCTCCCATCAACCACACGACAGATATTAATTATAGTCCATGCGCCTGCTGCATTTATGGAGGTAATGATCCATATTACCTCTAAGAGCAGGTTAGTACTCTGGGTAGCCATACCGCCTACGCATACAATATTTCCCTGCAGTCAAACTCTCCTATATATATATGATCCTCTTTCAAGAAGAGAGGAGGTGAGCACCTTAGAAACCCTTCTCTTCATTTTTCGTTTACACCCTCTCTTCCTACTAATCTACCTTAAGCGTTGGAAGGGTTTGGTCGAGATCCCTCTCGGCGCCCTTGACCTGATTTTATGTGCAGGAGTAACCATTTAACTCATTTTCTACACGTGAGCTCCTCTTCTTGGATTCCTGCCGTATCAGCTGCCCTTTTGTCCGAATCAGCAGGCCTTTGCCGCTTTCGTCGATTGGACACCTCAGCATCCACGTCTCGTCTGTAACATAATTGGCGCCGTCTGTGGGAAACTCAGTAACAAGCACGTCTGAGACAAAGATGGGAGACCAAGGAGCGAACTCCAGCAACGCCAACGCTGATGAAGGAAATCTGACCAGGGAAAATATCATCGCCCTCGTCAGGGTCACCATGCAATATATTTTACGTGAGCACTTCCCTCGAGGTCCTGAGCAGGCGTCTCCTAGCCTAGTCTAGGGCCCAGTGCTTCAGTCCGCCCTCTCGACTCCAGTCACTCCGAAGGTGGTCCCCACAACCTCAATACCAACCGAGTCATCCTCGACGGCTTCCCTGTAAGAATCCTCGAAGGAGGCACCCTCTCAGTCGACGCAGGAAAGGGACCCGAAGAAGGGCAAGGCCCCGCTAGTTGGCCTAGACTCTCCTCTAGCCCTTGACATCATAGCCGAGAGGATGCCCAGGTCCTTCAAGCCGTTATCCATCGGAGAGTACAACGACTCAGCTGACCCGGAAGAATACTTGGGAAGATTCAAAAAGACCGCTCTGATACACGGTTACTCTGATGGGGTCAAATGCAAGGTTTTCTCCCTCAACCTAATTGGCTCCGCACAAAGGTGGTTCGACCAGCTACCAGGAGGGTCCATTAGGTTCTTCCCAGAGTTGTCTGCTCTTTTCCTCCAGCACTTCGCTAGCAGCAAGAGATACCATCGAACGACTCAATACCTCATGAATGTGAAGCAGAAGGATCAGGAATCCTTGAGGGACTACATACACTGTTTCAACTGGGTGGCGATTGATGTTTTGGATGCATCACCCGGGACGATAATAAGTGTTTTTTCTCAAGGGCTGACAAGGGGAGACTTCTCCAAATCCCTGATGAAAAGACCTCCATCCTGCTTTGAGTCCTTGCTAGCCAGAGCTGAGGCTTATATCAACCTGGAAGAAGCCGAGAAAGTTGCCGACGAGCAGCGAGGGGGAAGGAAGGCCAAGCAACCGCCACTCCAAAAACCAAGCAAGAAGGTCCCTCTCTCGGCGCCGAATCACCCGCTTAAAATTCCCTCTGCTTATCCGCCACGGTTGGTTGGGGAAAGAGCGATTCTTGCCGTACAAGAAGTCTCTCAGCCACTGACATTGCCAAACCAGCATCCTCCTTTTTGCGCATATCATCAAGTGCATGGACACTCAACTCGCGAGTGTCGTACCTTTGCTGAGGACATTAGGCAAGTGATACAGGAACATCAGCAGAGAGTCAATGCGCCGCCTCCATTTCCTCAAAGAGAGGCCGAATCCGAGCCGAGAGGTCAAGTCCCGCGCAACCAAGCAAGGCGAGCCCGCCGCCCGTCACCCGAGCACCAAAGGCGAGCTCAGGCTCCTCGAAGAACTATGGAGGCCTTTTCGGGTGAATCAGCTCCCTAGGCCGAATCGCCGCAAGAATTCACCAATACTCCACATCGCAACACCATTAATATGATTACGGGTGGAGCCACGGACGGAGATTCGAATCGGGCCAGGAAGGCTCACGGGAGGCGGATGGAGAACATGAAAGTAAACATTAGCCGAAAAAGTGCTGGAGGACCCTCACTAACTTTCGGCCTCGAGGACCTGCAAGGAGTTGTTGTCCCGCATGACGATGCCTTGGTGATCATAGCCACCATCGCCAATTATGACGTAGCTCGAGTCTTCGTGGACACAGGTAGCTCAGTCAATATTTTATTCAAAGATGCCTTTGACCGCATGCAGATTGACTGGGCTCAACTACATCCGATGAATACGACCCTGTTCGGCTTCTCGGGTCACGAGGTGTCCCCCCTTGGCCAAATCGACCTGCCTTTATCTCTAGGGGAGGAGCCTCTTCGTCGTTCGAGGACTACTACCTTTACCGTGGTGGACGCTGCTTCGGCCTACAACGTCATCTTGGGAAGGCCGACTTTATATTTCTTCGAGGCGGTGGTATCAACTTATCACCAGAAGGTGAAGTTCCCTGTGAATAATCAGATAGGGGAAGCTGCCGGGATCAAAAAGCAGCCCGAAAATGCTATGTGGAGGAAGTTCGGACGGGCCCTCGAAAGAACCGAAGGGTTGAGAAAGTCGAAGTTTATACCCTTTGGGATGAGTCGCTGGACGAGGAATCCGTGTCGGTATGGCCAGATCAACCAAACAGAGTAGTCCAAATCGTTGCCGACTTACCTGCCGAGCTGAAGGAGAAAGTGACCAGTAATTTGATTGCTAACCGGGATATCTTTGCGTGGCCGGAAGAACAAAGCAGGAGCATCTCTCAGACCGTGATGGAACATCGGCTGAATGTGCTTCCGGGGTCTCGACCGATAAAGCAGAAGAGAAGGCATTTTGGCCCGGAAAAGGACAATATTATCCGAATCGAGATACAAAAGTTGCTGCAAGCCGGTTACATTAGAGAGGTGCAGTTTCCCGAATGACTATCAAATATAGTGTTAGTTCCAAAACCAGGAGGTAAATGAAGGGTATGTGTAGATTTTAGAGATCTTAATAAAACATGCCATAAAGATTGTTACCCGCTGCCTCGAATAGATCAGCTAGTCGATTCCACGGTCAGGTGCGAGTTTATTTGCATGTTAGACGCTTATCAAGGATATCATCAGATACCATTGGCAGAGGAAGATCAAGAAAAAGTTAGTTTCATTACCGCAGACGACATTATCGGGTTAAAGAATGTCGGCGCCACTTATCAAAGGCTGATGGATAAAGTGTTTCGGTCGCAAATAGGCCGAAATATGGAAGTATACGTAGATGATATCCTCATCAAAAGTGTGAAAGCCGGAGATATCATTAGTGACATATCCGAGACATTCAGCACACTCCGCCGATACGGAATCCGGTTGAATCCCCACAAATGCATATTCGGGGTCCGAGGAGGTAAATTTTTCGGCTACATTGTGACTGAGCGAGACATTGAGGTTAACCCCGAGAAGGCTCATGCCTTGCAGAACATGCTCTCGCCAGAAATGTCAGAGAGGTACAACGGTTGCTAGGCCGGATAACGACGCTCTCCCGCTTCATCCCTAAGTCGGCTGAGCGGAGCCTTCTGTTCTTCAAGGTGCTCCGCAAGTTGACTCAATTTTCATGGGATGAGAAGTGCGAGCTAGCTTTCTCCGAGCTGAAGCAGTATATATCCGAGCTGCCCATGTTGGCAAAATCGGTGCCAGGAGAAAGTTTACAGCTATAATTGGCCGCCTCAGAAGAAGCAGTGACATCCATCCTGCTCCGCCAGGAGGATGGTAAGCAATTACCTATCTATTTTGTTAGTCACTTGCTAAAAGCTGCTGAAAGCAGGTACACCACCCTAGAGAAGTTGGCACTGACGCTACTTATAACGACTAGAAAGCTCCGTCCTTACTTCCTGTCTCACCCCATCACTGTGTTGACCAATAGCAGCATCAGGAGGATATTAACTAATCCCGAGGCATCCGACCACTTGATTAAATGGACCACGGAGATGGCTGAATATGATATCCAGTATCAGTCCAGGACCACTCTAAAAGCGCAGGTATTGGAAGATTTCCTTGCCGAGACACCAGGAATAGAGAAAAATGAAGAGTGGAGATATATGTCGACTGTTCGGTCACTAAACAAGGAAGTGGAGTGGGGGTGCTGCTGATATCGCCACAAGAGGAGATGATCCGAATCGCCGTACAACTTAATTTCTGGGCCTCTAATAATGAAGCTGAATACGAAGTCTTACTGGTGGGACTTCGAGTTGTTCGGCACATCAGGGCTTCACGGATTTCTTTGTACTCTGATTCCCAGCTAGTCGTGGAACAAGTCAAAAGCTCTTACGACATCAACAATCAGCGGCTTCAGTTATACAAGGAGGCTTATCAGAAAATGATTGTCGAATTCCATGAAGTCACTCTCAATAAAATCCCTCGAGTCGATAATCAAAAAGCAGACGAACTAGCTCGTATGGCTAGTGCTCTAACCACCTGGAGTGTAGAAGATTTGCTGGCCGAGACACAACTCATTGCTCACATAGATCAAGAACCGATGACGCTTCGAAGCTCGTCGGATTGGAGGGCTCCTATAATTGGCTATCTGAAAGAAGGAATACTGCCGAAAGACCAAGTCGAGGCGTGAATCATTAAGAAAAGAGGGACCCGATTCGTGCTGGTTGGGGATACCCTATACAAAAGGGCTTTCGCCATGCCACTTCTCAAGTGTCTTGGTCCGGAAGAAGTCGAATACGTCATGAGAGAGTTGCATGAAGGTTGCTGCGGAAATCATTCCGGGGGTGCGTCCCTGGCCCGCAAGGTTCTCCTTGCTGGATATTTTTGGCCGACCCTTCAAAAGGATGCTACCCACTGTGTCCGCACATGCCTTAGTTGCCAAAGACATCAGAACTTCTCTCAATGACCCATCGAATGGCTAAAGGCCTCAGTAATATCCTGCCCTTTCGACCAATGAGGAATGGATATCGTGGGACCACTACCACTCGGGCCGAATCAGAAGAAATTTCTACTTGTGGCAGTGGATTACTTATCAAAATGGGTGGAAGCAGAACCCCTGGCCAAGATAACAAAGGACGCCGTGCTGAAATTCCTCTGGAAAAGTATAGTTTGCCGATTTGACATCCCCAGGAAGTTGATCTCGGACAATAGAAGACAATTTCAGGGGCGGAGGCTAAAGGAATGGTGCCAGCAACTAGAAATTCAACAGATTTTCACTTCCGTAGCGTACCCTCAAAGTAACGGGCAGGCTGAAGTAACCAACCGAGAGCTGATTCGGGGACTCAAAATTAAATTGGATCATACAGGAGGAAGCTGGGTGGAGGAGCTGCCAAGCATTCTGTGGGCCTACCGAACAGCACCAAAGGATAGCACTGGCCTCACCCCATTCCACCTCGTATACGGGTCAGAAGCCTTGGTCTCGGTGGAAATCGGAATGGGATCACCTAGAGTTTCAGCCTACTCCATGGATGACAGTAACAAGGAGACGAGGCTAGCTGAATTAGACCTAGTGATCGAGACGAGAGACAACGCGACCAATTGAATGGGTATCTTCCGAAGGAAAGTAGCACAAGCTTACAATAAGAGAGTCGTACCTCGCTCTTTCCAGCCTGGTGACTTCGTGTGGAAGAAAATCCAACCGACTGGGGAAGTCTGCAAATTGACACCTCGATGGGAGGGGTCGTATAAGATTATCAAGAAGCTTAGCTTTGGAGCTTATTATCTACATGACCGAGAGGGAAAGGAGCTCGCGCGACCATGAAATACTCTCCATTTACGGCCGTATCATGTATAAGGGTCGTACAGTATGTAATGGGGCAATCTTTTCTTTGAATAATATAAGCTACCCCTTGTGATTACTGGCGGGTATTTTCTCTAGTCAGTCACCTATCACGGTGCATCTCGAAATAAGCTGCCTCTTACGGCGCATTCTAATAAGCCACCTATCACGGTGCATCTCGGAATAAGCCGCCTCTTACGGCGCATTCTAGTCAGTCACCTATCACGGTGCATCTCGGAATAAGCCGCCTCTTATGGCACATTCTAATAAGCCATATATCACGGTGCATCTCGGAATAAGCCGCCTCTTACGGCGCATTCTAATAAGCCACCTATCACGGTGCATCTCGGAATAAGCCGCCTCTTACGGCGCATTCTAATAAGCCACCTATCACGGTGCATCTCGGAATAAGCCGCCTCTTACGGCGCATTCTAGTTAGCCACCTATCACGGTGCATCTCGGAATAAATCGCCTCTTACGGCGCATTCTAATAAGCCACTTATCACGGTGCATCTCAGAATAAGCCGCCTCTTACGACGCATTCTAGTCAGTCACCTATCACGGTACATCTAAGGATAAGCTGCCTCTTACGGTGCATTCTAGTCAGTCACCTATCACGGTGCACCTCAGAATAAGTCGCCTTTTACGGCGCATTCTAATTAGCCACCTATCATGGTGCATCTCAGAATAAGCCGTCTCTTATGACGCATTTTAGTCAGCCACCTATCACTGTGCATCTCAGAATAAGCCGCCTCTTACGATGCATTCTGGTTAGCCACCTATCATGGTGCATCTCGGACTAAGCCGCCTCTTACGATGCATTCTAGTAAGCCACCTATCACGGGATATCTCGGGATAAGTTGCCCCTTATGTCGCAGTCTTAATGAAGGTTGTACTTGTCGCTCGGCTCCTCCTCGAACATCTTTTATCTACAAGGATAGACCCCAAGTACCCATCATTCGGGTTTTGCTATGGATGAGTTCTATCACGGCTAACGCCATACTGTCGCCCCAGTCAACTAAGAATAACTCGGTTCCTCCTCGAGTCCCTTCTCGTGGTCATATAAAGGTGCTTTTATCATTTATTCGTTAGTACCTTTTTACCACCTTGGTCGTGTTAGTGTAGTAACATTTTTTATAAGCTGAAAAGTACGGCTACAAGAAAACTACAAGAAGATGCCGCGTACGACTACAAAATTTTTATAGTAGAAACCTAAACTACTCAGGGAATCCGTCGAGTGCTGAGTCCGGGGTCTCGTCTACCAGGCGCTGAAGGTCCAGGAACTCAGCTGAGGCTCCCTCTGGCGGATAGCCAGCTTCTTTGAAGTGTCAGATGACCTCATTGTAGCCTATCTCCAGAAGGTCGGCAGTACGACCTCCTAGGATATCGGAGAACTCCTCCGAGGCAAGAAAGACCTTTTTGCGCTTCTCCCACCGACCCTCTTCGCCGTCCTGGTAGGAGGCCAACTCGGCTTTGGCCGCCTCCGCTTGGGCGACTAGTTCGCCGCATCGCCTGGCCTCGAACTCTGCTTGAGCAATCCTGTTTTGCTCCGCCTACAGTAGTCGGGCCTCAGTCTCATCCACACGAGTCCTAAGTGCCTCCGCCTCGGCCGCTTGGAGTCGTAGGAGATCGATCTCTCGTTGTCGCCTCGGATTGTGCCAACCCAAGCTCCGTCTCCTTGTCCCGAAGTTGGGTGGTAAGGGCCACCACTTGGGCCTGCATCGCCGGGTAGGTGGTGGTCAGGTGGGTCAGCCGGGACATCAACTCCAGATGGTATCCCCAAAACTGCAAAAGAGGAAGGGAGTTAGTAAAAATAACTAAAAATAGCCTAATGCCTAAGGTCGGTTACCTTGGTCAGGTGTAGATTCATCTCATCGCTTAAAGTGGGGATGAATTTCTCCCTAGCTGAAGCCCCGATTGAGTCTCGAACCTCCTGGAGGTAACTCTGAGCCGGTCGTTCTGGCCTCGGCACAGACCCTCCGGAAGGCATCCCGGGGAGAGGACTTGATTGGGGTGGAACCGGCTCAGTCAAGGGCGCGGAGACCTCTGGGTGCTCCTCGGTCGGGGGGCTCGGGGCCTGAGAGATTTCAGCCGCCGTGCCACTCGGCCCAACTGGATCGCAAGGACTTGGGCTGGGCGAGGCATGGGAAGGGCTGCCCTCGGAGGAAGATGACTCCACCCGGTTTTTCTTCCGACGTCCCTATTGCTCCTCGGATTCCCCCGAATTGATGGTCTCAGCTACCATAGATGGTCGAGATGGAGGAATTCCTTCTGAGCCGATCTCCTCCGAGGTCTCGGCCGGAGCGACTTCAGGGGCGATCATTTGCGCCCTCTTCCACTTCATCCTTTTGCTGATTGAGGCCCTAAACATGACTTCGGCTGCAAAAAACATAGAGCAAGTCAAAGGTTAGAAACACAAAAGGAAGATGAAAGAAATTTTTTACCTAAGATGCCCTTCAACTCGGCCTCTATGGGACTTAGGTCGAAATGATGGAGGAGCCTTTCCTCCTGCAACCCATTGATGTCGAAGCTCAGACCCGAGAGAACTCTCACTATCTCTCGGTAATCCTGAGTCTTCTTGAAACTTCTAAGAGAAGGGGGTGGTGGGAGCTCGAGCTGTCACTCACTCGGCCAAGAAAAGGGAGACTCTGGTTTTAAAAACAAGTATCAGATTTTCCAATACTTGTGGGAGGTGATGAGTTTCGCTAAGAACTTAGTCTCTTGACGATCCGTAAAGAAGAAAACGCCTACTTCTTTCCTTTTCGGGACGAAGCAGGCGTGAAAAGAGGCAGCCGAGAGGGGGAGATGATAAAAGAGGAATACAATGATGAAGTTATTGATAAGGCTGAAGGAATTAGGCGCTAATTTTTGAATGGGGATACGGAAGTACTGAGACAACTCAGAATAGAAGGGGTGGAGTGGAAACGGAGACCGACCGCAAGTTGGTCTTGGAAGAAGGCTGTGAACTCAAGTGGTGGCTCGTGGGGAAGCTGGTTTGGTTGAGGAACCCTAAGTCGGTACGAGCGGGGAACTTGGTAGGTGGACCTAATCTGGTTGCGCACATCAGACGTGATGGCGCTGCGAGTTCTAAGAAACCAAAGATCGGAGGGACTGGCCATCGAAAAGGAGCGAAGTAAGAAGTAAGAGGACTTACGAAAGCAGGTGCGCCGGAGGAGAAAGGAAAAGGGAAAGGTCGTCGAAGAAGAAGAAGAGGCAGAAACGTCGAGCGAAAGATCGGGAACCCTTGGTCGAGGGAGGAGTATTTATAAAGAAGCCACGACGCCTCGTTTCTCGAGAATATTGTCGCAGATCAAGCAAACGCGTGGCACGACGGGGCATAGCCTCGGAAAATAAGGCAATCATGCTGTATCCCCGCATTTAATGGTTCACAGTAAATGAGATCCCTCCATTCCCAAGGGGCACGTCCTCGGCGTCACCCTCCATCCCTCGTTAGGTCAAGAAAAAAAAAAGAGGTCAGATGTGACCAAAAGTCGGTCTAGTCAGTCAAGCTGCACCTCTCCTTCGACTAGACTTAGGGGGATGTCTTATGATACCGAGTAGAACTGTCTGCCCATTACCCGTATGGTGAGGATAGTTAGACAGCCAAGTCACTCCATCACGGTATGGTCTCATGACGACCTGCTTACAGTGGGTGTTAGGGCGTATTGGTAATTCTATTAAGACCCCTTGCGTGATGGCGTTGCGCACATCAGACGTGATGACGCTGCGAGTTCTAAGAAACCAAAGATCGGAGGGACTGGCCATCGAAAAGGAGCGAAGTAAGAAGTAAGAGGACTTACAGCGAGTGCCTTAGGAGGAGAAAGGAAAAGGGAAAGGTCGTCGAAGAAGAAGAAGAGGCAGAAACGTCGAGCGAAAGATCGGGAACCCTTGGTCGAGGGAGGAGTATTTATAAAGAAGCCACGACGCCTCGTTTCTCGAGAATATTGTCGCAGATCAAGCAAACGCGTGGCACGACGGGGCATAGCCTCGGAAAATAAGGCAATCATGCTGTATCCCCGCATTTAATGGTTCACAGTAAATGAGATCCCTCCATTCCCAAGGGGCACGTCCTCGGCGTCACCCTCCATCCCTCGTTAGGTCAAGAAAAAAAAAAGAGGTCAGATGTGACCAAAAGTCGGTCTAGTCAGTCAAGCCGCACCTCTCCTTCGACTAAACTTAGGGGGATGTCTTATGATACCGAGTAGAACTGTCTGCCCATTACCCGTATGGTGAGGATAGTTAGACAGCCAAGTCACTCCATCACGGTATGGTCTCATGACGACCTGCTTACAGTGGGTGTTAGGGCGTATTGGTAATTCTATTAAGACCCCTTGCGTCTCGGCTATTTCCCGTATCAACCGTATCACCTCCCATAGGCATGATATCTCGGCTATCATTCGTCATCTCGACCCCGTCTCGGGACTGTATCAGGTCCTATCAGCTGTATGTTTCTCCTAAGTATATCTTATCTAAGTTGGCTAAAAGATGTGACGGACAATCATGTTCAAGTGGCCAACAAAGAATTCCTCATCATGGTTTCCCTGCAACAAGAGGACAAACGCCCATATTGATCTCCAGGAGCCTGTCCCCTACATTAAAGGAGGAGTTGTCTCCCATCAACCATAGATAGACATTAATTATAGCTCATGCGCCTGCTGCATTTATGGAGATAATGATCCCTATTACCTCTAAGAGCAGATTAATACTCTGGGTAGTCATACCGCCTACGCATATAATATTTCCTTGCAATCAGACTCTCCTATATATATATATACGACATTCTTTCAAGAAGAGGGGAGGTGAGCACCTTAGAAACTCTCCTCTTCATTTTTCGTTTACACCCTCTCTTTCTACTAATCTACCTTAAGCGTTGGAGGGGTTTGACCGAGATCCCTCTCGGCGCCCTTGACCTGATTTTATGTGCAGGAGCAACCATTTAGCTCATTTTCTACACGTGAGCTCCTCCTCTCGGATTCCTGTCGTATCAGCTGTCCTTCCGTCTGAATCAGCAGACCTTTGCCACTTTCACCGATTGGACACCTCAGCATCCACGTCTCGGCTGTAATAGTCGTTGATATAGTCAATGCTTTCAGACTTTTCCTTATCGAATATTGATTTACTTTTTGCTATTTCAACCTATAATTGATTCTTGTATCATGAATAAACCGGAGCAACCTTCATTTGAAAAGAAATAATTCGTG
Source organism: Wurfbainia villosa (assembly GCA_025175895.1). Taxonomy (NCBI): domain Eukaryota; kingdom Viridiplantae; phylum Streptophyta; class Magnoliopsida; order Zingiberales; family Zingiberaceae; genus Wurfbainia; species Wurfbainia villosa. The sequence continues at coordinate 7,233,404 of CM045997.1, forward strand.
ACTTTCACAAAGGAGCAACAATGTCTGTTTAAGAAACAAACATATAGAAGGAGCTACCAAGTATCTGCTTTCCAAGATCAAAGATCTGCAATTGTAAGATTTTTATTTTTATTTTTCCCTCTTTGTTGTTTAGTTAACAATGCCATTGCTAACTTTGAGAGTGCTCATTGCTCTTTGATAACGGGATGAGGTCGATTCCGGATGAAGGGTCTAAAATCTTTCTGGTGTCAGATGGCTCCCCCTCTGTCTTGTCACCGTGTCCAAGGACAAAGTTCCCCCCGTGATTTACCCTCCCTCTCGCCGCAGCCCTGGGAAGGATGACAAGGGGCTGCTAGTTAGGCAGATTCCTAACTTTTTGGATAAGTTATCATAATACTAATATACCAGTCGCTAGCTTTAAGTTGATCACATTTCTATGATTTTTAGTATGAAAAGAATCTTATTTTCTTGGTAAATTATGCTACGGTAAGATTGTTATTTTATGATCAAGAGATCACGAGTTCGAATCTTGAAAACAACCTTTTACAAAAAGCAAAGTAAGACCGTCTATAATAGATTCTTCTTCGGAACTCTGCATGGTGAGAGCTTCGTATACTGAATAAATTATGCTACTAAGGAATATTCTATCCTTGTGTTAGTTCTAAATTCTTATCTCTTTGACACGTCAGCGCAAGCATATTATAAGGATGGTGCTACAGATCCAACATTTTTATATTTAATTTGTCTATGATCGCAAAGAAAATCAAGTGTTAGGGAATGCTTCACGTCTTCATTTTGCTAAACCTTTATTGTTTAATATATTTTAAGGTGGTTTAAGTATTGTAATGGAATTTTGATGAATAATTTTTCTGTAAAAAATTAAAACCGTCAATCTAATTCTTATCAATTTATTCTATGATTATTATGAGGGATCATTGTGAGAGAGATTGAAATCATCAATTTAATTACTTTCATCGATTTATTTCATAATCATTATGAGGAAAATAAATCAGTTGCTATTGATTAACTAACGTTGCATTAAACAAGTTAGTTTTAAAAAAAAAAAGAAAAAAACACTTGAAAAGCATTGCATAACATGGAGAAGAATTCGTGCATGGCACGTAAATGTGATATTAGTAATAATTCTTTTGTCAATAAATTTCATAGTAATTAAATGATAGAATAGCAATGACATTTTATTATAACTATCTTTGCGTTTCTCTAACAAAATTCAACTTTAAATATATAGAAAAATGGGTATAAAATCTCATTCGATTCAAAAATCATATTAAATATACCATAGTGACTAAGAGATTGATTAGTAAGAGAAAAGTCAAGATCAAAATTCAAAAGGCCACGTGATAATTTTTTTTTTTAAAATAATTTTATCAATTTGTTTGCTGGTTACTAAAAAAATATTTATTATAAATTTTCAATTTTAACAAATATATATGCTTTGGATAAGCTATCATTAAACTGAACTATTATATAATATATATTTTTATATTATATAATATTTTTATTTTATTAATTAACATATAAATTTAGCAAAAAAATTATTATTTTAAATAAATAATCGATACCATTAATATTCTATTATTTATTTTTTGAAAAACAAATATAAAAAAATAATACAATTAATCTGTCGGAAACGACCAACGGAGCCGCCAGCAAAGCCGCCAGCAAGTGCGACATTGGTCCTCGGGTCTCTACTTATTCTTCTTCGCTGCTGTCATCGTTAGATTGCTCCTCCGCTCCTTCTCCGCTCCGCCATCGTGCTTCGCTTGAGCATCGCAGCAGAGCCAATGGCGGAGGTCCGAGCCCGATCTCCTGGGAAAATCATTATCTCCGGCGAGCACGCCGTCGTCCACGGCTCCACCGCCATCGCGGCCTCCGTCGACGTTTACACCCACGTGTCGATCCGCCCCGATTCCCCGCGCCTTCCAGGTTAGCCACCTCGCCCTTCGGTCGATGTGTGAGGCATTTTCGCTTCGGGATTTTTCCTCCAAAGTTGCAATCTTTTGTTGGAATCCAGGCCATGCGGATGGATCGGTGTGTTTAGAGCTTAAAGATATGAACTTGTCTTTTTCTTGGCCGCTCTCTCGATTAAGGACGAGTCTGGGGGATTCTCTTGCTGTTTCTTCTTCCCCGGTTTCGTGCACGGCTGAACGAATGAAATTGATTGCAGCCCTAGTTGAAGAACAGAGCATTCCTGAAGCAAAGATTTCGCTTGCTTCAGGGATTTCCGCCTTCCTTCATCTCTACACCTCGATCCACGGGTAACACTCTCGATTAATTCCTTTCCCTACTGTTTTCTTTGTTTGCCCATTTAGCTCATTCTTGTCTTTCTATTTATCAAGTTACAAACCAGGAAAAGTGGTTGTCTTCTCAGATCTTCCACTTGGCTCGGGCATGGGTTCATCTGCATCATTCTGTGTTTCACTTGCGGCAGCTCTGCTTGCTTTGTCTGATGCCATTATGATCGATAATTCACAAGGTGGATGGCTGAAGTTGTGCAATAATGATCTTGAATTTGTGAATAACTGGGCATTCGAAGGTGAAAAAATTATCCATGGGAAGCCATCTGGCATTGATAACACCGTGAGCACATTCGGTATAATATCTCCTTGCTAGTAAACTTCTTTTTCATTCATATAGGGTTCTTTCAGATTTGTTCTATTTATAGATTATTTTTCTGAAATGTTGTAATTTATCCTGCTCGGTTATTTGTTAAATCATCATTTCTAAACTGTGATATGTTTTCTCATTGTTGCTTAGGAAACTTGCTCTTTATAGCTTAATTTTTAAGTGTCCATCTTATAGGTAGCATGATTCAGTTTAAGTTGGGCGAAGTGACTCGCATTAAATCTAGTGCACCCCTAAGAATGCTCATCACAAATACAAAAGTTGGGAGGAACACAAAAGCACTGGTGGCTGGTGTATCTGAAAGGGCCTCGAGGCATCAGGATGCTATGGCTTCTGTGTTCGCTGCAGTCGACTCTATTAGCAAGGAACTATCAGCCATAATACAGTCAGCTGTTCCTGATGACATTTCAATTACTGAAAGAGAAGAGAAAATAGAGGAACTAATGGAAATGAACCAGGGTTTACTGCAATGCATGGGGGTAAGCCATGCTTCTATAGAAACTGTGCTTCAGACAACACTCAAGTACAAACTAGCATCCAAGCTGACTGGAGCTGGTGGTGGTGGCTGTGTTTTGACTCTGCTGCCTACATGTATCCTTCTATTTATTTTTAGATTTTAAACATATTTATTTTTTCAGGTTTATATTTATGCCTGGTTAAATTCTGATTTTGCATATTAATTACATGGACCACAATTTATTAATTATATCGTAATCCATACCTAGTTTTTCTATAATTTTGCTTTTGTTATAAATTTTATTTTTGTAGTTTGTTTTAGGACAATCTTCTAAGAGCTTTCTTTAAGCTTTGAGAAGAATTTTGTCTGTTATAATAGAAATCTGCACAAAGGAGATGACGACATGAGGAATCTGGTGCTAGTGTTTGAGTACTTGCACAAAGGTAGCTCCATAAAGCTCGACCACACCATGAAATGTTGATAATCATGAGGCCAATGTTAACCTGTTGACGAAATGCCTTCTTGTACTTTGTGCAACTTTTGTGATTTTCAGTCCCGTGATTGAACAAACATTATATGCCCTTATTTTCTATCTAGAAGCATTGTTGTGGATTACCAATTCTCGTGATTGCTGCAACCTTTATATAGGAAAACATCATATTTACTGTGCATTTGATGTGCTAAATTTATACTGGAAAAGAAGAAAAAAAATCAATCCTGATCAGCATTAGAATGTACTAGTAAAATGCATTTTGTGTTACCTTTATGGCTTGCATGGTTTTGCCTCATCTGTAGCAACTTCAGTAATGGATTGTGTGAAGATACCAACAGTTATGTTGCAACTTGTCATTGTAGAGTTAATTAATCCATTAGGACTGATTCGTGTAGTTCATTAAGAGGAATGATAACAGGCCCCTGGACATGACATTCAACATGAAGTTTGCAGGCACAATGCGTTTTAATATACACATTTCTTGTCTTTTCTTTAGTGTTTCACTGTATTGGTACATGAAAATTAGCTATGATGAACTCCAGAGTACATTCCATTTCTTGTTTGTTCAAGACAGATTAAATTGAAGTTTAGCCATATGCAGTAGCTCTGAAAGAATGATAAAATAGAGCTTTATAGAAATTAACAGATGACATGTTATTATTGATTGCATATATATCAGAGTTATAGCTAGCTGTTCGATTAAGGAACGGCTATGACTGGAAATATTAGGCAGAGCCAACATGCAATAACTTGATAAATCAAATATATGTACATGGAATATATCATTTTCTTAGTTATAAGGATGCATCTCAAGCCGATCGATAAGTTATTCAATTATACTAGTTAGAAGTCTAGAATCATGTAATCTTTGTTTAGGAACACACATGTCCCAAAGCCATTTACTGAGAGTGGAGCTTTCACCTAAAATAATTATGTGCAGCTCGACTGTCTCAGGGATTTCTAGTAACCTTATTAGATTGGCATATTCATGGAGCACCAGCAAGTGTATCCGCCCTCAAATGAATTCTCACTTGGTCATTTATACTATTTTGTTCTTAACAATTGCCCCAACGCAACATGGATTAGCCTATAAATTAGCATCTGTACCCTCGGAAAACTTCATAGGTTGGTTGTGTTTTATGTTGCAGCAACAATTGCTGGTGTACTTTGAATCTGAAAATGTGTTTGTGTATGCCATGCTTACTCGTATGGGATATTCTACATGATTTTGAAACCATTTATCCATTTTATTTGATTTTTTTTTCATTTACTTATCCTCTAAATCTTGCTTGATGATGCTTCCTTGACCATGGGACAGCTCTTTCTTCCACAGTTATAGACAAGGTCATTGCAGAGCTCGAGTCATGCGGATTCCAGTGCTTGAGAGCTGAAGTTGGTGGGGAAGGTTTGGCGATATGCTTCGGTTAACAATGCCGATCCTCTTGATGACCACCCTATTTGAAGTTGCCTATTTTGAGATAAACTCTCATGTTGCTAGGTAGGATGGTTTCTTTGTGCTTTTTTACTCATGTCTGATCAATAAAGAAATGTATGACAATTATTGTGTCGGGAGACACTGAGACAATAGTCTAAATTTAAAATTATAGATCAATTTAAATTTATTTGTTGAGTAACTTGAGTTAATTATCTTAAGTTGTCTTGAATGACTGAGCTAAATTGTTGAAGCTGAGTACTAAGTGGTCGAGTTGTCGAATGATTGAATCGTCGAGTGTCGAGTAGTTGAGTCGCTGAGTGACCAAGTCACCGAGTGTCAAGTCGGCGAGTCCGAGTGCTAAATGACCGAAACGCCAAGTCATCGAGGGTGAGTGGTCGACTGCTAAGTCGTCTGAGGCTGAATGGTCGACTGTTAAGTCGCCTAAGGCTGAGTGTCGAGTCGCCTGAATATAAAGTCAGAATCGATTGCTAAAAAATGAATGAGTCAAGGTATGTAATCAATATAGATTCCTTAAAACAGATTTATCATACCTCTAAGGTGCTTTGAGATTGTAGTGGATCGTCTATTTCCTACGATATAATGACCAAACCAATCTCCATTAAACACTAGTGGTCGCGACGAGCTAAAATGCATCCTAGTGCTAGTTCTGTCGAGTGAAAGAAATACTCGATAAAAATAAAGGGGAGCAGGGAATACTGGATCTCCATGGCCGAATAAGTCATTAAATCACTTTTATGGATGATAAAATATTGGTTCATTCGCTTGGACAAATTTAATCCTAATTGGTCTGATATTCGACACGCTCACACGGGAGTCACTTGAGTTCGGTACAATCCGAGCTTAAGATTTGCATCCCCTTTGGATGTGCATGTGAGAAAGAGTCTCCATGTATTTGTTCACAACACACATACTTATGAAACAATATAAATAAATTATGATATTTTAAAACTTTCAATGTAAAACTAAAGAACCGTATACAATGAAATCTCTTTTATCCATTCCATCACCTTTCCATTCACATTTTTCAACAAGAAACAAGTTTAAGTTTTTGTCACCGAGGAAATTTATCGCCTGATGAAATGGAATACGTGGAGATTTTGTCTTTCTGAAGCTTCCTCACAATGAAATTTAGGTGGAAAACGACAAAGAAATTTGTCTAAATCGTTGCTAGGAATATATAATTAATACAAATAAAGAAACATATTAGTATCAAAAGGATAATTAAAAAAATAAATTAACAATTATTTGAGCTGGTTGAAAAAGCATTTTTACTTCACAACTTCTTCTGCTTTCCTAACTTATAATACAATTGAGAATTTAATTCTATTTAGAACTATTTAAAATTGTCTAAGTCATTATTTTTTATATTTTATTAAAAAAAATAAAAAAAATTCTCAAATTTTTTCTTCAATAGTTGTAATATTAACTTTTGCTTTAATATTTTTATTTTTTATTTTATCCATCATCATATGTTTACATATTCATCTTAACATCCTTATCTCTACAACCCTCATCTTCTGCTTATGTGCTCAAATTATAGTTCAATATTCAATTCCATATAACATACCATGTCTAACTATTATTCTATAAAATTTCCCTTTAATTGTTAAAGCTATTTTATAATCACAAAAAATACTCATTACTACCTGTAAGGGATCGATATGGCCGGCTAGAGGGGGGTGAATAGCCCTCGTACGTTGGACGTCGTAAATTGCTCGTCTACAAAAACGTTAGCGCAAGCGGAAGCAATAAACTAAGACAAGCAATAAATGAACAAGCAATACAAACACCGAGATATAACGTGGTTCACGGCTACGCCGTTAATCCACGGTCCGATTAGTCCACGGTGAATCACTCCGCCAAAACCAATCACTATCGGTCTCTCCTTTGCACAAAGCTAGGTGGAGGTAACCTTTACAACCAAGATCACTCTTCTTACAATAGGATTGAAGTAAAGACAAGTAAGAAGAGTTTAGAGCTTGTGGGGCACTAGGAAGATTGTTTGGAGTATGAGCATTAGCCTCTCAAAGGCTTACACCCTCTCTTTTTATAGAGAGGGCTTGATCGATGGACTCATCACGATCACGCATCCGAGTCGATCCGCCTGGCGGCTACGGAATCGGGTCAACCCTTTATCTATCACCGACCGATGTTTCAGCCGATCGATGGTCTTGGCTGATCGCCCACGATGCGCCGTGATCACCGCCACAATCCGGCCGATCGATATACCGGTCGAACTCACTGATTGAGCGCCGATCCGCCATGACATGGTGACCGGTGTCGAAAACCCATCCGACACTTGGCCAAATGGCCAAGTTTCACCTAAGAGCTACCCTTCCCCGGGTTACAATCGCTCACTCTCCTTTCTCGGAGTCCCTCGCCTTCGAAGTTCTCTTCGTTCTCGGCCACGTCCCTCGGCAGCATCAGGCGCACGGCTCTGCAATGCTCCTTCGCGTCTCTTGCCTCGAAGTCTACTTCCTCCGGCTTCACTCCAAGCTTCTCGTCCGGCGGTCCCTCGGATGCTCCAAGCGCACGGCTGCAAGCTATCCTTCACCGACTCAAGGCACGAGTCATGAGATGTGAAATCACACGGCTCCATGTGCAATTACTAAGTCTGCATGACTTCAACGCATATCACATCAACATATCAAACTAACTTAAACCCTTTGCCACACCATCAAAACCATATTACGGCAAGAGATTGCCCTAACAATCTCCCCCTTTTTGATGTGTGGCAATCCGTTTAAGTTAGATAAAAACATTTGATATAAATTCTAAGGTAAGAAAGCATGTAAAGATAAACATGATATAACAACATGCAATTCCCCCTTAATCCATGAAACTCTCCATGTAAATTTTCTCCCCTTATCATATATTTCTCCCCCTACAATATATTTCTCCCCCTAATGTGATTAACTTAAACATACTTATTTCTCCCCCTTTGACACCATCAAAAAGATTAACACTAAGTTATAAGCTCATGGCATCAAGTATAATGGAGGGAAAGATATGTCAAGTTGATTTAAAAATTGGGTACCATTTGTTGATGGCATCAAGTATATTTCTACCACTTGTTGGTGGCATCAAGTATATTTCTACCACTTGTAGGAGATTTTATAAACTGAATTCGGCCTTCAATATTCTGATTTATAGCTACCAATGATCGCTATCGATGGCAAATGATCGCACAAATGAATCCATATTTCTGATTTTCTGGACGAATTTCAGAAATGCATTATAAATTCCAGAAAATTTGAAAAATCATGAAATTTGGGGAACTTATTTCTATTAAGTATATCTATCAAGGAAAAATAGTTTTTCATGAAAACTCATTATATTTTCTTGTTTTTGCCAAAAATCCAAAACTTCTAAAAACCACTAGGTTTTTGATCATTCTAGTATCAAGTTAGCTACCTAGTTTTGCATCCAATTGTTTCAAAACATGAATACATGTATTTTAAGGTAAGAAATTGTTTTGAAAACATATGAAATATCCAATCATGATCTTTGGGCAATATGTCTATGAATTAAACATAAGCCTTCCCCATGATTGGTCTATTATTGCTATTTTGATACTTTAAATGACCATCTAAATGCGATAGGCATTAGTGGACATTTGTATCATCCTAATATCTCACCCATGCTAAGTTTGCAATCAAGTTAGCCTATAGTGAGTGTGAGATGTATCCTAGGGGGTATTTGTATATACTTAACCCATATATTCATGCAATTCTATCATGGTTAAGTATCAACCTAACATTCTACATGATCATAATGACATATACCAATCAATTCTACATTATGATCATGAAACTCATGTATCCATCAAATAATAGTCATGCATTAGGTATTATACGATGATAATAAACAAATTATCACCTAAAGCATGATTTAAACCTATTTCTAGTGATAACGTGCCAAATTTCAAAATCATAAATCATGATTTAAAACATACATAGCAATTACATCAATCATCATGATTTAAGCATTATTACCTATTTATGGGTACGTTATCATCACCCAACACTATCTAAAAAATGTTGTCCCGTCATCCTAAGTCAACCAAATTATGATATAGGTCAAGTTCATATGGTTGACTACCCTAGGGGTTATTCTAACCCTTAAGAATGGATTTTGGAACCCAAAATAGATTCTTTCCTATTGGGTTCACTAAATACTCCTTGGGGATCCATTTCCTAGCAATTACCTTCTTCTTATCTTGTCCCCTAGCTATTAGGCATTTATAGGCCTTTTCATTTTTCTTTTCTTTGTATCCTAGGCCTTTCTTATTGAAACTAGCTCTTTGGCTCCCTAAGATCATGTTAAGGGTGTTGGAGCCTATAGTGAATTTCTCTAGGGCTTTTGTTAAATAATCTATCTTTTCCCTTAAAGCCCTATTTTCATTTATACATGCATCGCTAACATCCAAAGGCATATAATCATGTGAGCATGCATCATCTAAGCTAGAAGAAATATTATCATTTAAGCATGCCTTTTCTAATTTTTGTTCTAATTCCTTAATTTGTTCAAGCATGCATTTATTTTTCTTCTTTGCCCTAAATAAATCCTTAGTTAAACTAGAAATCATGGAAACTATCTTATGGGGTGAGAGATTCGTTACCATAGTTTCCATGTCCTCTTCTTCGGATGAGGAGGATGTAGAAGCTCCCCCTTCATTTGAGCTCTCCCTATTTGAGCTTGATTCTTCATTTTCGGATGAAGAGCAATCCAAGTCATCAAAGGCCATCAAGGCCAAATTGGTGACAAAGGCATTCTCCTCATCCGATGATGAGGAGGAGGATGAGGATGGATCATCCCAAGTCCTTGCCTTGAGAGCCTTAGCCTTTCCCTTCTCCTTTGTTTTCTTCTCCTCTTCCTTTCTCTTGCTCCCCTTCTTCTTCTTCCTCTTCTCTTCTTTCTTTTTCTTCTCTTCTTTGCTTTTGTTTAGGAGAGGACAATTGTCCCTTATGTGTCCCTCTCCTTGGCAGTTATAGCATATGACCTTCCCCCTTGGTCTTCTCATCCTATCATTAGATTTATCAAATCTAAAATTCTTAAATGCACGTCTTACCCTCCTTACCATGTAGGCTTCTTCGGTGCTATCCATGGAGGAGGAGGAAGACGCTTCGTCATCGGAGGAGGAGGGGATTTCCATCTTCTTCTTCCCCTTACTTGCCAATAATGCTACTCCTCTTGAGGGTTGAATTCTAGGCTCCTCTTGTATTCCCTCAAGCCTAGTTTCGTGAAGCTCCATGGTTGAAAAGAATTCCTCCAAGGTGCTCACTTCTAGGTTCTTGGAGATATAAAATGAGTCCACCATGGAGCTCCATTTTGAGGACCGGGGAAAGGCATCTATGGCCTTCATTACCATATCCCGGTTTGATAGCTTCTCATCTACACTTGTTAGTCCATTTAAAATTTCTTTGAATCTAGAATGCAAAGAAATTACCTTTTCTTCCTTTTCTAATTTGATGTTGGATAGTTGGGAGCGGAGGAGATCTCTCCTTGCTAGCTTTGCCTCGGATGTGCCTTCATGAAGCTCAATTAGCTTCTCCCACATCTCCTTGGCGCTTAGACATTCTCCTATTCGGTTGATTTCTTGTTGGGGGAGCACATTGAAGAGATGATGTTTGGCTTTTGAATTTGCAAGGTGCTCTTCCCTTTGCCTTTTGGTCCACCTTGATTTTTCGATTGGTTTCCCCTCTTCATCCCTAGGCAAAACGAAACCGGATTCCATTGTAATCATTATATCAAAATCCGTTTCGAAAAATACCTCCATTCGCTTCTTCCACCAAGCGAATTCTCCTTCAAACTTCGGAGGATGAATGTTGGAGCCGGCCATTTTTGATGTAGGGCTTGTTGCGGCGGTTAGTCCGGTGACAAGCAACCTCGGCTCTGATACCACTTGTAAGGGATCGATATGGCCGGCTAGAGGGGGGGTGAATAGCCCTCGTACGTTGGACGTCGTAAATTGCTCGTCTACAAAACGTTAGCGCAAGCGGAATATATAACTCTAAGTAAAGACAAGCAAAATATAAACAAGCAATACAAACACCGAGATATAGCGTGGTTCACGGCTCGCCGCTAATCCACGGTCCGATTAAATCACGGTGAATCACTCCAAAACCAATCACTATCGGTCTCTCCTTTGCACAAAGCTAGGTGGAGGTAACCTTTACAACCAAGATCACTCTTCTTACAATAGGATTGAAGTAAAGACAAGTAAGAAGAGTTTAGAGCTTAATGGGGCACTAGGAAGATTGTTTGGAGTATGAGCATTAGCCTCTCAGGCTTACACCCTCTCTTTTTATAGAGGGCTAACTTCTTCCGTTGCGCCATCGATCATTGCCGCCCTTGGCGATCATTTGCAATCCTCGGACCTCCGAACACGTCGGATCCGGCCGTGTAGTCAGCGGAACTCTTAGCGGTCGGTGATGGACCTCATCGGTCATTCCTCCGTAATCGGCGATCGGCTCTGAGCAGTTAATGGCGAACCCTTATCTATCGATCGGCCGATGCCTTCGGCGTCGGATCGATGGTCTTGATCGGCCCCACGTATGGCGATCGGCTATCCGGTCGATCGTATACGGTCGAACTCACTCGACTCGGAAGCGATCGGTGACATGGCGGTCGGCGGTGTCGAAAACCCATCGACACTTGGCCAAATGGCCTTCACCTAAACTACCCTTCCCTGGGTTACAATCGCTCACTCTCATTTCTCGGAGTCCCTCGCCTTCGAAGTTCTCTTCGTTCTCGGCCACGTCCCTCGGCAGCATCAGGCGCACGGCTCTGCAATGCTCCTTCGCGTCTCTTGCCTCGAAGTCTACTTCCTCCGGCTTCACTCCAAGCTTCTCGTTCGGCGGTCCCTCGGATGCTCCAAGCGCACGGCTTCCGCAAAGCTATCCTTCACCGACTCAAGGCACGAGTCATGAGATGTGAAACTCGCCACGGCTCCATGTGCGAATTACTAAGTCCTGCATGACTTCAACGCACATATCACATCAACATATCAAACTAACTTAAACCCTTTGCCACACCATCAAAACCATATTACGGCAAGAGATTGCCCTAACACTACCCTTCATTTAAACCATTCTATTTGTATTACATGTAAAATAACTTTCTCAATCTCTTTATTTATTTTTTTCAAAAATGGTCTTAAATACTTAAAACTTTCAATTTTAATCAACTCTTTATCTCCAACTTAATAATTATTTCATTATATCCAATATAGATAAATTTAAAATTCATATATTATGTCTGTATTCTACTAAGTGTAAGACATTTCGCTTTTAATATTTTCTTTCAAAATTTAAATTTAACATTTACTCCTTTACATATCTCATCTACCAAAATAATATTATCTGCAAATAATATACATCATAGTACAATATCTTGGATGTATCTAGTTAATTCATTCAGGAGTAATATAAAAAAGATAAGAACTTAAAGTTGATCATTGATGTAATTCTATCTTTGCGAGAAATGCTTCAGTTAATCCTTTTGATGTTTTTATTCTTGTCATTGCGTTCTCATATATATCCTTAATTATTTCAATATATGTTACACCAATACTTTTTATTTTTAGAATTTTCTATATAATTTTTTTTAGAACTCTATCCTAATTTTTTAATATCAATAAATAATATGTGCAAGTCTTACTTTTGTCTCGATATTTTTAAATTAGTTGTCTAAAAAGATATATAACTTTTATTGTCAATCTTTCCGATATAAATCTAAATTAATTTTCGATCATCTTAGTTTTTTTAATTACTTTTTCTCATAATTTTATGATATGACTTATTAATTTAATATCCCTATAATTTTATAATTTTGTACGTCTTCTTTATTTTAATTTTATATAAAGGAATTAAAGACTTATCCTATACTGATCAAATATTTTTTTCATTTTCAATATCAAGGTCAAAAATTTTATAAGTCATTCAGTATCTTACTTGTCTATGTACTTTCACACTTCTATTGGAATATCACAGGGTTTAATTACTTTTTTATTTTTGTATTACTTTTAAAATTCATTCTACTTTTGAATGTTGAATTTTACGATAAAAATTTAAATTTTTATATTGTTTTAACCTATTTAAATTATCTGAGTTAACTTGATAATCTAAATTTTCATTAAAAAGTAAATGAAAATATTTCTTTCATGATCTTTTATTTTTTCATTGTCCACTAGTATCATATTATATTTATTTTTAATTCATTTTATTTGGTTCTAATTCCATACTAATAAATTACTTTAGAAAATTGCTTAGAACAATATATACCCTTAGTAAGAATATAGCACAACAAACGAATAAAGATATATATCATTTACATCTGGAGGAAAATTAACAATTCTTATCTACATAAAAAAAATTAAAAACTATATTAACTAAAAACTTATTCCTTATAAAATAAAAAACTTTTCCTAATAAAACCTAACAAACTTTAAAAAAGTAAATAATTTTTTAAATGTTCCAAGAAATTAAAAAAAAACTACGTTTAAAATGATATGAATATGTACTTATATGATCGATAGATGTGAAATTATTACAAATATATATATATATAAATCAAACAAGAAAAAGAAAGATCAAAGAAAACTTGATTAACAATGATGAAATAAGATAAAATTTATTTAAATATATATAATGATAAAGTAGAGGATATAGTCTAGTAATGCAGAAGAATTTATATAGTTGATTTCACCTAATGAGATAAGACTTGTTGTTGTTGAACTTGAACCAATTACTCTTACTGAATTGTTTAATGTATAGATTACAATTTTATGTTGGTGCAATCGGCCCAGGTCACGATTGATCATGACTCGAGTTTGACTCGAGTGATGTTTTGATGTTCGACAAAAACATATGACAATGTAATTGTCATGGGAAAGTCCAAGTCTTGGGTACTTGGCATGGAAAGTCCAAGTGTGACACTTGGCATTTGGTAAAGTCCAAGCATGGGTCTTGGCATAAAAAGTCCAACATGGGTTGGCAAGGGAAAGTCCAAGCTTGAGTCTTGGTATTTGAGAAGTCCAAGGGTTTGATATTGGCGGCGTAAAGTCCAAGCGGGAGTCTTGGCAGCATAAGTCCAATGGTTGGCGGCGTAAAGTCCAAGCGGAGTCTTGGCGGCGTAAGTCCAATGTGCCTTTGCGGTGTAGACACCGTTAGCATGACATAGCCGATGAAAGCACCTGAAGGTTAGCGCGATGGATGAACAAGTCATGGATGACTTGGAGGGATCCGAGAGGCGTGAGGCTGATGGAGGTGGCTAGAAGGTTTAGGTCTAGGCTAAGGGTGGTCTAGCAAGTATGGGGGAACCATACTTGGGCTAAAACCTCATGTTTGAGGTGTGCCAGTTGACTGGTGTCATGTGACAGTCGACTGGATCGAGTCAACTAGGGTTTGACTATAGGAAGTGGCCTAGCATCATTTGCGGAGGTGAGGGCGGTGATGTGATCGGTGATCATGTGATCGATCGGTGGTCTTCGATCGGCCACAGAATGGAGTCGAGACTCGATTGGTCGAGTGAGGACTCCATCAGTCGACTGATGGGTATGATCAGTCGACTGATGGTAGACCCGTTGGATTTATCCAACGTGGATCTAGTCGTTGTCTCACGACAACAGTGACATCAGTCGGCTGATCGACTTTTTCCAGCACAGGTTGAGGCTTTATAAGGAGCTCATGATGGAGGAAATTGGCATGGTTCTTTGAGGCGATTTGGGGCGAGTTGCTGCTGAAATTCAAGGTCTCCAAGTGCTACTCGATCAACCTAGCGATCAAGCATTCAAGAGCATTTGTAAAGTATTTTTCTTTACTAGTCTTGCTTTGTATTTCATTGTATTTGCTTGTAGCTTTTGATTATTGTTGTAATCATCTTGTACGAGGTTTCTCCACCTCCGGATTGTTCCGAGAAGGAGTGTTTATTATAGTGGTGTGTGATTGACATCGCTAGGGTTCGTACGAATCCGATCCGTGGAGTAGGAACCGTTCGGTTCTGAACCACGTTAAATAATTGTGTTTGCGTGTTGTTAATTGTTTCGTTATTGCTTTCATTACTATTCCGCTGCGCTAACACAATTTGTAGACACGAACGCGATCAAATTCCATCTACGTACGAGCAACGCGCTATTCACCCCCCTCTAGCGGCCTCAAATATCCTACAATTGATATCAGAGCACGGGGCTCTTCTACAGATTAAACGCCGGGAGCTAAAGAAGCTAGAGGGAAGACGATGGATCTTCAAGAAAGATGGGGCGATGACATAGCGACTCCACCCGCCTTTGATCGCGAAGATTTCGCGTATTGGAAAGGTAGGATGGAATATTTTCTAATGTCGAATATAGAAAATTGGTTTGCCGTGATTATAGATTTTGATGCTTCGAGAGGAGAGAACGGCGAAATTCTCAAAAAGAAGCAATGGACCGAGGAGCAACGACAAAAATTCAAGACAACCGTTAAGGTAACAAAAATGTTAGTTAATTTGATACCTAACGATATTTTGTCTAGATTAGGAAGCTATAGGGGTGCCAAGGAGTTGTGGAACAAGTTGGTCAAGTTCTACGACAATCCCGAATCGGTCCAAGAAGACTTGGAAGAGGAGGAGACCGAAGAGAAAGCTTCATCATCCTCACAAGAAAGTGAGGAGTCAACTTCCGGATCGGAAAAGGAAGTAGAAGAGGTGGGAGAAGCATCCACCTCCGTGATTGAGGGGGAGAGACCATCTAGACCGGAGTAACCTCAAGAAGATCCTTCAACATCCGGTCAAGATGAGGAAGCTCAAAATTCAACTCCGGCTCCTACCACCACCCTAGGTAACTCAAACACTTTAATTTCAAATAAAATTCATATAATGTGCTTTGAGTGTAGGGAGTATAGGCATTACAAGAGCAAATGCCCAAAGAAGATTAGGAAAGCTCCACCGACACCAAAAGACAAGGATATCGGTTCCCCAACACCTAAAGGCAAGGAGCACATCATATGCTTCAGGTGCAATTCAAAAGGACATTATAGGAATCAATGTCCTAGGGGGAGCAAAAAGACTCAAAATGGAGCTTCACAAGTAAGGGGAGCCTCTAAGGCAAACCCTAAGGTATATTTTAGTAATGCTCCTTCTAAATTTAAAAGTCAAAAGCATGCTAAGAATTTTAATTCTCTTGCAATTTATGAAAAGCATGCTAATAGGAACAAGTACTTTTGCTTAGGAGCTAAGAATTTTCATTTTGAAAGTAAGGAGAAATTTGAGACTAATATCCTTAAAAATATTCTACCTAGGAAATCAATTGAGAAAATAGGGGATCATCTAGGTTTTAATCCAAAATGGACTAGGCATATGCCTAGAAAGGATAATGTCCAAGGACGAAATGAAAAATCAAAAATTGGAAAATTAAAGTTGGAAAATCAAGCCTTGAGGTCAAGGCTTGAAAAACTTGAGAAGATCCTTAGGAACATCCAAAATCAATTTCAAGGGTCCAAAAGTCAAAGTCAATACCTAGGACCTAAGAGTCAAAAGTCAACCAAGGGCAAGCAAGGTTTGGGTCACAAACCTAAGCCTAAGGTGGCTTACTATAGTGTTCCATTTGATTATGGAACACTAACTAGGTCTAGGAAGACCAAGGTCAATGGGGAAGTCATCCCTAGGGTTGACCAAAGGTTGTGCCTAGTGGCTAGGGTTTCTAGGAAACCTAGGGTGACCACTAAGAAGGTTGCAAGGGGAGTTACCCCTAGAGTCAACCTAGGTAAGACCACAATGATCAAGGCTAACAAGCCTAGGAGGGTCATTAGGAAGGTATCTAGGGAGGTTATCCCTAACGGATACCTAATTAACCCTAGGAGCTCAAATAGATTTTGGGTTCCTAAGAGCGTGATTGATTCACGCTAGATGGGGTTAGGGTGTGTCAACCTTGATTGGATGAGTAGTTAACTCAACCATGATAAAGGTGACATTTTAGGTTATTTTCAAGGTTAGGGTCACCTTGGAAATACATTTGAGTCTTAATCCTAAAAGATTTTAGGATGCGCCAATATTATTTGAGAAGTTTGATAAAATGATCAAATTGGCACAATTTAGGTTTAGAGGTTGGTGTGCCATTTTGGGTTTTTGGCACACTTGGGAGAAAAGTAGAAATATGGCAAAATATGATGAATTATATCAAATGACAATTAATATTAAGATTTAGGTATTATTATACTTATATATTTTATATGACATGTTTTGTTTGTCATATAACATGTCATGACATCATGCTTACTTTTATTCATTGTATAAATCATGTTCATGTTTTAGGATTAAGGTTTTAAATGTCATGTGTTTTTAGATTTTATCATATGCCATGACATCATGATCATTGGCCATGCTTAATTATTGCTATCTTTGTGCCATGATCATTTCATGCATTAAATTGATTAAAATTGAACTAAGGACAATGACATGACTTGAAGTCCCATTTATAAGGGAATCAAGTATGGTTGCCTAGGAAATGCATGAAACCCTAGATTAAATGAACCAAAACCTACATCTCACATCCAATTGACATGTATGTGTATTTATACACCCTAGATACATGTGAGATGCTAGGATATGAGTTAAGTTCAAGGTGCATAGTTTTTGCATCTAGTTGAACTCAAACTCATCTTAACTCAACATGTGGATCATTAGGAAAGCTTGTGTACAAGTCATGTACATAGAGCCCAAGGAATATGATCCAAAATAGGGTTTTGAAAACATTTTAAAATCATTTTGAAAAACCTTGGTGAAGTCTATCTTTTGATAGTAATCACCATTGATGAGATTGATACAAAGTGAGCTTAAACTTTAAAGTTTTTAGTCACTTTTGGATTTTGTATCAATTTCGCTATTTTATGAGTAAAATATTTTTCAAACATTTTTCACCCATTGTATTGGTCATAAGTATTATACATATCAAATTTCGTGATTTTTCGATATACATATAATTAGTTATGATTTTCCAAAACTCATTTCTAATAATTGAAAATCGAGATTTTTGTCCGATCGCCTTACGGGTGGCAATGATCGATGATAACGTGTCGATCGTGATTTAATCACTTTCGTGATAGCTTGATTTCGGGGTAACCAAGGTTGTTTAACCCGATTTCAGCTGCGGTTAAGGTCCCTAATCACTTCTAACCCTAGGATATGCTTTGGGAAGCATGATGAAGGGTGAAAATCCATTGGATATGAATTAGGAGAGGTATTTAGGGTTTATATCAATTTTAAGGTGTTTGAAAGTTCAATGTTGAATTTCTAACCTTAATTTTGATGGCTTAGAGTTCCTATTGGCTTAGGGACTTCCCAAGGACATTGTTGGTGCAATGGTCAAGGGGGAGCAAGCCTTTAGGGGGATATATTCATCTTGGGATGATGGATGTATTTTTCTCCTTGAAGAGGAGAAGTTATTGGGAGAGTATCATCAATTGAGAAAATTGATGGATTTTTGATACCCAATTTGGAAATTGGGAGAGTGAATAGGATTATCTCTCTTGAGTGATATGAGACTTTATCACTAGGAAGATGGTAGGTATCCTAGGTATTTTTAGACCAAGGGGGAGATTGTAAGATCTCATTGGGACATGAGACATTGACCTCCTTGGAGAGAAGGCATTTTTGATGTTAGTCAAAAATGGGGAGAATGTTTGGGGGAGAACATTTGGAGAATGTTTAAGATTATCAATTTGGGATAATTGGTAAGGGATTTGAGTTAGTATTCTAACTCGATGTTTTGTTTGGTTTTTGTCAAACATCAAAAAAGGGGAGATTGTTGGTGCAATCGGCCCAGGTCACAATTGACCAGGACTCGAGTTTGACTCGAGTGATGTTTTGATGTTCGACAAAAATATATGACAATGTAATTGTCATAGGAAAGTCCAAGTCTTGGGTACTTGGCATGGAAAGTCCAAGTGGGACACTTGGCATTTGGTAAAGTCCAAGCATGAGTCTTGGCATAAAAAGTCCAACATGGGTTGGCAAGGGAAAGTCCAAGCTTGAGTCTTGGTATTTGAGAAGTCCAAGGGTTTGATATTGGCGGCGTAAAGTCCAAGCGGGAGTCTTGACATCATAAGTCCAATGGTTGGCGGCGTAAAGTCCAAACGGAGTCTTGGCGGTGTAAGTCCAATGTGCCTTTGCGGTGTAGACACCGTTAGCATGACATAGCCGATGGAAGCACCTGAAGGCTAACGCGATGGATGAACAAGTCATGGATGACTTGGAGGGATCCGAGAGGCGTGAGGCTGATAGAGGTCGCTAGAAGGTTTAGGTCTAGGCTAAGGGTGGTCTAGCAAGTATGAGGGAATCATACTTGGGCTAAAACCTCATGTTTGAGGTGTGTCAGTCGACCGGTGTCATGTGGCAGTTGACTGGACCGAGTCAATTAGGGTTTATTGCGAGTGGCCTACGATCGCTGCGGAGGTGGGCGGATCGGTGATGGCTCGGCGATCGTGATCATGTGATCGATCGGTCGGTGCTCGAAAATCGGCCCGCGAGAATGGAGTCGAGACTCGACTGGTCGAGTGAAGACTCCATCAGTCGACTGATGGTAGATCCGTTGGACTTATCCAGCGTGGATCTAGCCGTTGTCTCACGACAACAGTGACATCAGTCGACTGATGGTCCCGATCAGTCGACTGATCGACTTTTTCTAGCACAGGTTGAGGCTTTATAAGGAGCTTGTGATGGAGGAAATTGGCATGGTTCTTTGAGGTGATTTGGGACGAGTTGCTGCTGCAATTCAGGGTCTCAAAGTGCTACTCGATCAACCTAGTGATCAAGCATTCAAGAGCATTTGTAAAGTATTTTTCTTTACTAGTCTTGCTTTGTATTTTATTGTATTTGCTTGTAGCTTTTGATTATTGTTGTAATCATCTTATACGAGGTTTCTCCGCCTCCGGATTGTTCTGAGAAGGAGTGTTTATTATAGTGGTGTGTGATTGGCATCGCTAGGGTTCGTACGAATCCGATCTGTGGAGTAGAAACCGTTCGGTTCCGAACCACGTTAAACAATTGTGTTTGCGTGTTGTTAATTGTTTCGTTATTGCTTTCATTACTATTCCGCTGCGCTAACATGATTTGTAGACACGAACGCGATCAAATTCCATCTACGTACGGACAATGCGCTATTCACCCCCCCCTCTAGCGGCCTTAAATATCCTACATTTTAATCGGAGTAGTTTAATCCAATGAGATGTATTATGAAAAATAGATTATTTCATTAATTTTGGTCTCCACAGTTAAGATTTATTGTCATATTTTTTTATTATTTAACATCAGGTATCATGTACGATTTCTCTTCCCTACTAGTCCTGATGGCCAGCCGCCCCGGCCCCACGGAAGTTTTCCAACGGCTGACGAGGATAAATCAGGAGACGGGTGGTCCGATGCGTTAGGACCCGTGCTGCCCAGGAAGGTCGACTACGCTAGGACGAGGGGGCATCGTGCACCGCTACTCGTGCAACGCGCGCTGCCAGGACAAAATCGACCACTGAATGCACGAGGGAAATTTCATGTCTTACTACCGCGTCATTGCCCTGAGGGCAAGATTTATTGTTATTGATTTACTCTAAAGGAATCTTGACGCAACCTATAAAATTATTATTGTGACTTTATAGTCATTGATTTGAATTGTGAATATATTTTTTTACAATGCAATGTAAAATACGTATAATAAATTCATTATGATTCGATCCTTTTCTAAAATCTTGCATTTACTCTCCAAAAAATTTTTGGTCTATAAGCCCTAATCGTTGACTCCCCAAAGGCAAAAGCAAACTTTGGCTGCCCATTGCACCTAATTTTGTTGATTAGCTAAATTTTTTGGTCAACCAAACCTAATACACGTGTAAACTTAACTAATTAACTTAGTTATAGCTCTGTTCCACCAACTAAGAATTATTGTCCATCCCACAAAGGACATTTTTAAAGCTCTTAAATAAAATTATAAATCTAGAAAGAAATTTGACCTAAATACCTTGTGAAATGATGTTTAACGATTTTAAAACAAAACTTTCTACACAAATTTAACTCGTGTTAAATGGTTCTTCACATAATTTTTGAGGTAATTTTGAAGCTTAACAATGTCAACGAGATGATGATTTTAAAATACTTTACACTTCATTCAACATTAATATGGAAAGGATATTCAACCAAACTAATTACTTAACTTATTTTTTAAATATTAAAATCACATAATTTTTTCCTTTTTAAACATTTAGCATTGAGTTTAAATTAGTGAATCGATCATGTTCTACTGATATGATAATTGATTAAAAAAATAATATAATATGTTAAATGAATAATGGATTAAATCTGCTAGATTTTCTAAAATGCGCCAGAAAAAAAACGTACTAAATTTAGCAATTTATAGTTAAAAAAAAAAAAACATTAACCGTCGGCCGAGACGGCGCATCCAACCGTTGGATCTGCTCTAGCCACCTCGGATTCGCTCCCGCAGTGTGACGAAAGGAATCGCGCCACCAAACTCCTGCCGCCGCCTCTCCGTCGCCTCTTCCTCTTTTCTCGCCGTTTCATCCGCCATCGCTAGCCGCACCGCATGCGACGAGCGAGCGAGCGAGAAGATGACGCTGCTTTGTGTGCCGTTGGTGTCAAAGACGGTGGAGAAGATGGTGGCCGACGCGGCCGTCGCCAAGGCCTGCGGCGCCGACATCGTTGAGATCCGTCTCGACCACCTCTCCGACTTTGTTGCCGTCCGCGATCTCCCTCTCCTTCTCCGCGGCCGTCCACTGCCGGCCCTCGTCACCTACAGGTCTTTTCTTGTCTTCGCCCCGTTCCGTTTCGCCTCGGTGGGATTATCCAGTAGGCGATCTTTCCACCGGGTTGGGCTTGGCCTATGCTCGATCTGCTAGGTTTCTCCTATTGGCTTCAATTTTATGGTTTGTTTTCTATGAAATGATCTGAAAAGAGGAGGGATTTAGGAAGCAGTTTAAGGTGCTATTTCATTTGTTTTTCTCTTGTTATGCTTTTTTTTACACGATATTTCAAAAATATAATTTGCGCACAAAATTGATTTTTGGATGAAGTTCATTTGTTTTGTTTCAGTTTCCATTTATCATCTGTAGCAGCGTATGCGTAAGAGGAAGGTGGAACTATACACTTTTTCGCCAGAGTGGATGAAACCTTAGCTAATCCTTTTGAAAGCAAGAATACCCATGCTTTAATTCAAAAAAAAAAAAAAAGGAAAAAGAAAGAAAGAGAATTATAGATTCATTGTGCATAATCTGAATGCTATCTGAAGCCTTTTTGTCCTAATAACGCTTCTACCCTGGATGCTGGAAAGTTGTTTTGTCTGCACAATTAACCAATATGGTGCTGAACTCATGCTTAGCCATATCTGAATGCTATATTTGATTCTAACTTTAAATTTTTATCTTCCCTAGGCCAAAATGGGAAGGAGGTGAATATGTGGGTGATGACAAAGTGCGATTTGATGCGCTATGCTTAGCCATGGAATTAGGAGCTGAGTATGTTGACGTTGAGCTTAAGGTTGGTGTTTACACTATTGTATATATTCTTCAAGCAAATGCACTAAAACTGACGATTATTACCACACTATGACTACAGTTAGAGCAACACACCTAAATGCTGAATTTAAATATTACCAGGAAGAAAAATGGTGTGCATTTTGATATTTGCAGTGCTAATTGAAGATTCCTAGGAACTAATTAAGAAATGGCAGTGTTATGGTATCGCTTGTGCTAGCTACCTTATCTGCAGATGTGTACACTTTGTACTTGCAGGTTGCTGAAAACTTTGTTAAACTCATATCTGGAAAGAAACCAGAGAGCTTCAAGCTTATTGTTTCTTCTCACAATTATCAAACTACTCCATCAAGTGAGGAGTTGAGTGGTCTTGTAGCAACAATACAAGCTGTAGGAGCTGACATAGTGAAGATTGCAACCACTGCTGTGGATGTTGTTGATGTCGCACGCATGTTTCAAGTAATTGTACATTGCCAAGTAAGTGCTAACAAATTGATGATGCAATTAAATTGGTTGTTGTGTACATATCTTCTTCTTTTTGTTTCTTTTTGTTGGTCTATTGTGCCTAGTAGTTAACTGACATTCTTAGATAGCTTAGTAGTGAACTGGCATTCCTAGATCAAAATGGGAGTCCTGTTTCTAGTATGCTCCATGACATTCATGGCAATATGGAGTCATGTTAAATGAAAGTAGTTATTTGCTATGGACCTATTTGGTCAGGTATGAAAAGATAATGCATCTGGCTAAACCAAAAATGCAAACTAGAATCAGTATTTCTGAATCTAATTTAAGTTATTTTTCTGCTGTTGACATCAAATTGTATGTTGGGATGTAGATCAATCTGCAATTCAACATATCTTGCATGTTTCTTTATCTGGATTTTACTACCGAGACCTGTTTCTACTGAATATTCCTGCATCAATAGTTGCTCGAAACTATTATTTAATAGAAGTGACAACATCATCACAGGAGGATCTAAACTATCAAGCTTGACTATACTACAAGGTTCGAATTTTTTTTTTTCGTTCAATATCGATAATGAGAGTACTTATATGTAATAACCTTACAGTATGTGCATTGCTATTATGACCATGTTTCTATTATGTGGTTTATATGGTAAACCAGGGACATCAATGTTTTCTGGCAATAAGTGAGGACAACACATCTTAGTTTTTAGGATATAAGAAACTAGCTTCTGAATTCTTTGTTAGTCAAATTGGTTGGACTAATTCTGTGCAAGCACCTCAGCAATAATATGCCACAAGCGAAATACTAATTCTTTGTTAGTCAAATTGGTTGAGCTAGTTTTGTATCAGCGAATCAAAAATGATATGCCACAAGTGATATACTTGCAATTTTGATAAAAAAAAAGAAGTGATATACTTGCAACTACATTTTTCAAATTGCACCTGAAGTTGATATGATCTAGATAGCTTATAAAATGGCCCCTGCGTATTTCTCTATTTGCCTGTTTTCTTTAGTGGAACAGCACTTCTGAGTTGTCCTTCATCTGCCTATCTGCAGTTCGTGTGCTTCTTTTATATGTAAAAAAAGGAAAATTGCAACATTTTGCATGATGTAGTTCTTATCTTCTGATTTCATTGTCATTTAAGCACAAAAAAGGGAAAAAAGAAAGAAAGAAAATCTCCCATTATTATTATGATAGTTAAGTTTACCTTCTGCTCTTTAAAATAAATCACTTTTTTAATTCTTTTTGAAGGTGGTCAAAATTCATTACTCATTATGGTACTGGTTCCCTTTTCCTTTACAAATCGAGAGATTGATGGTCTATTCAAAGTAAATATAGGATATTGCTTGGACTTGAGATAGAACATCATATGTTTGACTAATTAATAGGAATAACAGGTGCCAATGATAGGATTGGTCATGGGGGAGAGAGGTTTAATATCCAGGTTGCTTTGCTCAAAATTTGGAGGATATCTAACTTTCGGCACTCTTGAGTCGGGGAAGGAATCAGCTCCTGGACAGCCAACTATCTCAGACTTGTTGAATGTATACAATATTAGGCAGATTCGAGAAGATACAAAAGTTTATGGGATTATTGGGAAACCTGTAGGCCACAGCAAGAGCCCTATTTTGCATAATGCAGCATTCAAATCAGTTGGTTTCAATGCAGTTTATGTGCCACTTTTAGTGGATGACCTTGAGAATTTTCTAAATGCTTACTCATCTCCAGATTTTGCTGGATTCAGGTACGACTGTTAAGTATCTTGGGCAAAGCTTTTTACCTTATGTGCTGGGTGCATTATTTTTTGAGAGTCCTTATTTTTAGCTGTTTTGTCAATAGAAGTTCTTTACACATATACTTTTCTTTATTAGCGGTGATTTTCTTTAGTTTTAAGCCTCAAACACAATTATCTTAGAGCTTTCATCTAATATTATTGCATTTCAATATTCTCCTTGACATGGAAAGGTGGTTGGACATATCTCTAATTTCAAATAAAAATGACTAAATGGATATCATTTTTTTTAATATCTCAACGTGTTGCTCAAACTCCGTCCATGATGAGTTAATCTTATTGTGACCGGTCCTAAGCTCAGATAAAGGAGGAGGGTTGCGTTAGGTTGTTAGTCAGTGTTAAATTAAGGCAAATATTTAATGAATGGATCAATCAAACTATTGTGTTAATGCTAGGTTGTTCCTCAGAAGGAACGCGTTACAGAGTCCGACCGTAACGTCTTGACAAGGACCGTTACTTCTCCAGAACTCGGGTGTAGTAATAAATATGCAAGAGCTCGCGTTACAGGATCCGACTGTAACATATCAGCAAGGACTGCTACGTCTCTATGAGAACTTAGGTGTAATGTTAAATAAGAGTTCTCACACTATAGGTTGACTAAGAAGAAATATTATAGGAAAACTAATAGTCTAAGATTTGGTACATGGAACATAGGAACCCTCACTGGTAAAGCAATGGAGGTAATAGATACGATGATTAGGAGAAGAATTAATATTGTGTGTGTACAAGAGACAAAATAGGTAGGCGAGAAGGCAAAGATGATAGATAACTCGGATTTTAAGTTATGGTATATAGGAAAGAGTAAAACAAGAAATAAAGTTGGTATTAATGTAGATTGTTCGTTAAAGGATGAAGTTGTAGGAGTAATTAGAAAGGGAGATAGAATTATAACTCTCAAAATAGTAATGGAGAAAGAAACTATAAACGTAATTAGTGTATATGCACCTCAAGTAGGATTAGATGAAAATACCAAATTAATATTTTGGGACGACCTAGATGAAGTATTACAAAATATTCCTTCAGACGAAATGATTTTAATAGGAGGCGATTTAAATGAGCATGTTGAAGTGAAAAATAAGGAATATGAGAGGGTGCATGGGGGTTATGGGTTTGAAACAAGAAATGAATAAGGTAAAACTATATTGGATTTTGCGATAGCATATGATATTATATTGGCTAATACATTTTTTAAGAAAAGAGAAGAACACTTGGTCACGTTCAAAAGTGGAAATAATAAATCACAAATTGACTTTCTTATGGTTAGGAAGAGGGATAGAAAGATTTATAAAGATTATAAGGTCATCCCGGGAGAAAGCTTAACTACTCAACATAGGTTAGTAATATTTGATATACACCTCAAACATAGTATTAATAGAAGGAAAATATACATGACTTCTAGAATTAAGCTGTAGAAGTGAAAGGATGGGAAACAAAACATATTTAAAGAGAATGTAGGAATACAAGTATTAGATGAAATATATGGCGACCTTAATACGACATGGGATAAAATAGTATCAAAGTTGAAGATGGTAGCCAAGAGTGTACTCGATGAGTCAAAGGGGCATGCACCACCATATAAGGAATCTTGATTGTGGAATGAGAAAGTACAAGAGAAAGTGAAGGAAAAATGTGTTGGGTTTCCGACACCGCGACGAGTGTGTGTTCGAACATGTTTCATAAACATGCACAGCGGAAGAAATAAAAATATAATAAATCTAATTTATTACATCACACACACCACACGCATGCATAGTACAACATGTGTAGACATAACCGTAGTTTCAAATTTTGCAATAAAAGGAAATTATTCTACGTATACCTGACGGATCATGTGTAGCGGGAAATACATCAACTGGAGCGACCCTCGCTAGAATCGCCTCTATCCGTATCCACGCCGAGTATCTTCAGGATGACTTCACAAAGTCACGAGTCTCGTCTTCGTACGAGTGACTAGCCTCGTATCGAAGACGATGTGATCGAGAGAAGATCACAATCCGAATCAAAATTCGGATTCAAAACCGAGTCCCCAAAAATCGCTTCTCCGGAGAGGTATTTGTCAACCGTTTGACGAATCCTTTGTCCTCCACCTATGAGGATTACCGAAGATCGAATCTCCAGCAAGGAAGCCACTGTCGGAGCTCCAAACATCGTCCAAACGACGCTCCGACACGAAGGATACAAGCTGTCCAGAAAACTGGACAGCTTTGGTGGAGAACTTGCGCCGGCCAAATAAGGAAAGCTAGGTGCTCACCTTGTCGCCGGAGCCAAGGAAGATCACCGAAGGGTCACCGGCAGGAGCTTGGACGCCGGCAACAGCTTGGACGGCGGCAAAAAGCTGGGCAGCGTGGAACCCCTGGGCGGCGGCAAGGAGAAGAGAGGGAGAGGGTGGCTAGGTTTTCCAACTCCAAAAAGTTATCCACGAAAAACCCTTAAGCCATGTTTTTATAGAGAACACATTCTCCTAACGGTTATTGGTTCATAATCAAAATCCGTTAACCCGCTCCAATAACTTAAGTTAAAATAAACCAAACCGCGTTGGTCTATTTTATGTTAAAACGAACCGAACTAACTTTGGTTCATTCGTTTAAAACAAACCAAACCCCTTTGGTTTCTTCTCCACCATTGGATTGGAACCAAACCAATTTGGTTCATCCATCATGTCTTCATAAGACACGGCTCATCCACGCTTCCATTGCGACTGAAACGATTTCATGCTCGATCATTGTTTGGTCAAACCAAACCTAGTTTCTCTCGGTCTGAGAATCTCATTCTCAAGCTCGTTTTAAATCCTTCGGATTACGCTCGGTGTGCGTGTGACCAAATAGGTTCTCGGTTTATGTTGGTCGTCTATAATTAACCATTAATTATAGAACGATCATGAGTGACACCTAGTAGTGCATTATGATCCCCAATTAACCGAAAAGATCAACGGTTGATCCAGAACTATTTCTGAAACCCTTCAGCAGCTACAATGAATCATGCTCCGTTCCCTTCATACATCTTATACCCACTTGGTTCAGGACATGGTCTATAGTGTCAGTTCCCACTAGGTTGACTACGTCACACCTAGCCCAAGTATCATTTCCTCGTCCTACGGATTCTAGTTACTCCACATGTATCCAAGAGTACCTTACTCTAAACATGTAATGCTTTGGCCAAAAACTTTAGTAACAATCCGACGAGAGGCCATGGGTATACATCTCCTCGCAAGGAGTGGTGAATCCTTTATAGGCTATTCAAACACCTTCGATCACTTCGACTTATGCCCAATCATCTCGGGTCCACATCTCCTCAGAGATGCTTGCTTAAGATGTCAAAGCATAAGTCTCCATGACCAAGATGACTTGAATACCGCAAGTCAAAGGAACATCGCACTTAAGTTGCAGTAAGAACTTCATTGACATATCCATATATGCAGAGAATCATATGAAGTCTGGAAGTTGGCATCCGTATACCCGCGTATCACCATGTCCCCTTCTCCATATATTATGAACACATCCTTAGTTCTTCTTAAGTACTTAAGAATCGTCTTAACAACCGCCCAATGATCCATTCCTGGATCAGACTAGTATCTACTCGTGACACTCAGAGTATATGATACATCGGGCCTCGTACATAACATAACATACATGATAGATCCTATTGCGGATGCATAGGGAATCTTACTCATGCAAATCCTCTCGTCTTCTGTGCGCGGACACATAAACTTCGAAAGGTGTATCCCATGCCTGATGGGTAGGAAACCTTTCTTGGATTCCGACGTGCTAAACCTCTTTAGCACTCGTTCTATATATGTAGATTGCGAAAGACCAAGCAACCGTTTTGATCTATCTCTATAGATCCTAATCCCGAGGATGTAGGTTGCTTCTCCCAGGTCTTTCATGGAGAATGTCTTGGACAACCAAATATTAATCGATCAGAAGATCAAACATCGCTTTCCTATAAGTAATATGTCATTCGACATACAATACTAGGAACACGATTGCCTCCACTAACCTTCTTCAGCATAAGGTTTCGCGGATTTTAGAAATCAAACTTTTGATTGTCTCATCAAAATGGATATTTACTCTGGATGCTTGCTTGATCCATATATGAATGACCGTCGATTTCGTACTTTGGTTTTATCAACCGAGATGAAACCCTCAGTCGTATCATATACACGCCCCGAGTTTCCATTAAGGAAAGCTATTTTCACATCCATCTCGTATATCTCATAATCATAATGAGCCTATGGCGAGCATCTGAATGAATTTAAGCATAGCAAGGCGAATAGGTTTCGTCATGTCAATCAACACTTTGCTTTTGGCGATATCCTCCACTCTAGCCTTATAGGTAATCACATTACCATCAACGCTTTTTCTTCTTGAAAACCCACTTGCACCCTATAGGCTTTATGCCTTGGTGGATCAACCAAGTTCCAAACTGATTTTCATACTACGTGGAATCCATTTCGACACGTCAAGTCATTTGTCCTTTCTAAACTTTTCGTAACTCTTCATAATTGGTAGGCTCATCGCCAACCAGTAACGTCGATTCGATTTGACGAAATCCATATCTCGGGAATGTTGCGTCTCTGGGATCTACGAAGATGTGGTGTCATGATAGAGTTCAATCGATGCCTCATTACTATCGACCATCGTGTCGAGGTGCTTGACGGTATCTCTTGATATGTCTCTGGAGTCTCTTGAACCTCCTCGAGTTCAACGATACTCACCTTTTCTTAGAGAAACTCTTTCTCTAGAAACACAGTATTCCTTAAACAAACACCTTTTATTCCGAGGATAATAAAATTGGTAACCTCGTTTCCTGTAGGTATCCAATAAATAGACATTTATCGGACTTAGCATCCAATTTGTTGACACAGTCCTCTTCACATGCAGACAACCCCATATTTTCAAAGAAGATAAACGAGGTTTCTTACTAGCCATATCTCATACGGAGTAGTAGAGACTACCTGTCTGGACTCGCTTAACAAGTAAACAATTGTCTCAAGTGCATAGCCCCAAAAGGACTTGGGAAGATTCGCATGATTCATCATCGACCGACCATGTCCAACAAGGTCCTGCTTTCCTCGATACACCATTAAGTCATGGTGTATAGTATGGAGTCCATCGAGACAATATACCATTGTCTCTCAGATAATCTAGAAACTCTCGACTTAAGTATTCACCACCTCGATCCGATCAAGTATTTTAATACTTTGCATGTTGTTTACTTCATTTCAATTCTTTCAACCTTTCAAAGGCTTCAGACTTGTGTTTCATCAAGAACACATACCCAAACCGTGAGTGATCATCATGAAGGTAATGAAGTAGCTATAACCTCCTAAAGGCTTGAGTCGACATAGGTCCACATACATCGATGTATTAGACCCAAGCAACTCACCCACTGCTCACCTTTTCCAAGAAAAGGTAACTTAGTCATCTTGCCTTTTAAGCATGATTCGCATGTATCGTATGAATCTAATTCAACGATTCCGCATTCCACATCGGTGTAATTCGACATGCATTTCTTGCTCATATGGCCAAGACGACAATGCCACATGTAGGAGTCTAATCGATTATCTTTTCGAGCACGCTTGCTGCTCGCTTCGATATTGAAAATGTTACCGATACGCCCAACGATAAATATCATCGCTTAAAGTTTCAAATTCCATAAAGAACGCCATTCAAAGTTATGTAAACAATTATTACTAAAAGTTAAACGATACTCATTTCTATTTAAACAAGAAATAAATGATGTTCTTTATCAACGGAACATAAAAGCAATCATGTCGCTTCTAAGACAAGTCCTATAGGAGTTTCAATAAATACGCTCACGGGCGAAAAAGAACCTTCGCTTCCATTCCCAACACGTAAATTGACTTCCTCGACGAGTCTTCTTCTATTCCTAGCCCACGATGTCTATTACATATACGTGAGTCACACCCAGATCCAATACCCAAGTGTCCGAGGAAATAGAACGACAATCAATAACGAAGATATTCAAGAAGATGGGCATCCGATGCCTTATTCTTCTTTACTGACTCAAGATAAATCTTACAGCTTTCTTCGCTAACGCCTCTCGCCATAATGATGGCAAGTGCCCTTTCGAAATGCTTCCGCTTTTAGTCTTTTTCTTCTTCCCTTCTCGTTGCTCCTTCGACTCTGTAACCTTTCTTCGAGGAATCAACTAACAACACCGCCCCGCTCATGCTGTAAGGCTCCACGCCTTTCAAAGATGTCGAGCAAGACTACAAATGAACCTTCAGATCTCAGAGGCGAAGAGGAGCTCGAGACTTCAACCTTTCAATCTCACTCGCTCATCAAACAACTCATAAAGATGAAGGACTACGGTATGAGCATCCATACGCTCATGCCGCCTGCACCGGGTACCATCGCTGGCTAGCATGATGCAACTCGCCATTTCGTAATCACCACATGTTTCGATAGCCAACAATTGGTCCAGAGTCAGATCATCACTAGACGGGCGAAGAGGCGCCGAGGACATTTGCAAGCTTTTCAACTCGAGAACAATTCTCAAGTTTCTAAGTCACCCAAGAAGTTCTGCCTACTAATTTATTCAAATCCAAAATGGAACGCAAATTCAAAGACATCATGATCAATAGATTAACTTAGAAATACAAAACGAGCATATATGAGAAAGATGATTTAAAATGCATCAATGTACATTCATAAATCCCATTAATTTTTCGAATTTCAAAAACCCCAAAATCACTTCGGGAGATCGTAGGTCCATCTCCGAATGGGCTGATATCCATCATAGATATGAACAACCTTGGAGAGAGTCCAACAAGTCATTCATAGCTACGATGGTAGGTATCAAATATACCGATTGCATATCACATATATGCAACTATCACAATGTGCTATCAACTAATCAATGTTCACACATACATCGGGTTGTTAACTCATTAACAAGTATGCATCATATGCATAGCACCCAACTTCACCTCCCTTCACATCGACTCGAGAGAGTCCAACAAGCCGACGCCCAGTTAAAGTCAACCCATTAATCGAGAAATAGTTTTAATATGGTTAGAGCGTATTCAACCAATTAACCCAGCTTGAGAGAGTCCAACAACCAAAGCTAACGATCGACCTGACTCTTACCATATTAGTATTAAACTATTCTATGGTTTGAACATGTTCGGGTTCGAGCCGGGCTTGGAGAGAGTCCAACAACCCAAACAAGAAACGGAACTCTGGTTCTAATCATATTAATGGAAGGTGTAGACTTTAATATTGAGTAAGGGTTTTTATGTCTCATCCTCTTTGCATGCAAATAACTATTATCTACATGGCATGACATACATCTACATGTCACGACACGCATGACATAATGATATGCATCTAATGCAATTACATGACATACAATTATGACATGTACAAAATTTCCTTATATGTCATAACTATTTATGGAAATAAAATATGTTTGAGATTTGATTCTCAAAATCAAATCATGATTAAATTAGGAAATAAATTTCCAAATCTAATCACATATTTTATTTATGGAAGGTCTCAATTAAGGAAAGTCATTTTTTTTAATTTAGGAAACAAATTTCCTAAATTGTCAAAACTATTTATGGAAATAAAATATATTTTAGATTTGATTTCCCAAATCAAATCATGATTAAATTAGGAAACAAATTTCCAAATCTAATCAAATATTTTATTTATGGAAAATGTTAATTTCCATAAATACTTCTAACTTTCCAAAGTAGAAGATTTCCATAAACACTTTTAAACTTTTCAAAATTAGAAAATTTCCATAAATAATTCTAACTTTCCAAAAGTAGAAAATTTTCATAAATACAATTACGACTATCGCAAAACAATTTTACGATTATGTCGAAACACAACCTGCGTTCTGATACCACTGTTGGGTTTCCGGCACCGCGGCGAGTGTGTGTTCGAACATGTTTCGTAAACATATGCACAGCGGAAGAAATAAAAATACAATAAATCTAATTTATTACATCACACACACCACACGCATGCATAGTACAACATGTGTAGACATAACCGTAGTTTCAAATTTTGCAATAAAAGGAAATTATTCTACGTATATCTGACGTATCACGTGTAGCGGGAAAGGCATCAACTGGAGCGACCCTCGCTAGAATCGCCTCTATCCGTATCTACGCCTAGTATCTTCGGGATGACTTCACAAAGTCACGAGCCTCGTCTTCGTACGAGTGATTAGCCTCGTATCGAAGACGATGTGATCGAGAGAAGATCACAATCCGAATCAAAATTCGGATTCAAAACCGAGTCCCCAAAAATCGCTTCTCCAGAGAGGTATTCGTCAACCGTTTGACGAATCCTTTGTCCTCCACCTATGAGGATTACCGGAGATCGAATCCCCGGCAAGGAAGCCACTGTCAGAGCTCCAAACATCGTCCAAACGACGCTCCGACACGAAGGATACAAGCTGTCCAGAAAACTGGACAGCTTTGGTGGAGAACTTGCGCCGGCCAAATAAGGAAAGCTAGGTGCTCACGGAGGGTCGCCGGAGGATCACCGCAGAGCTTGACGCCAAAGAATGACGGCGGCGCAAAAAGTCAGCTGGAACCCTTGGGCGGCGGCAAGGAGAAGAGAGGGAGAGGGTGGCTAGGTTTTCCAACTCCAAAAAGTTATCCACGAAAAACCCTTAAGCCATGTTTTTATAGAGAACACATTCTCCTAACGGTTATTGGTTCATAACCAAAATCCATTAACCCGCTCCAATAACTTAAGTTAAAATAAACCAAACCGCGTTGGTCTATTTTATGTTAAAACGAATCGAACCAACTTTGGTTCATTCGTTTAAAACAAACCAAACCCCTTTGGTTTCTTCTCCACCATTGGATTAGAATCAAACCAATTTGGTTCATCCATCATGTCTTCATAAGACACGGCCCATTCACGCTTCCATTGCGACTGAAACGATTTCATGCTCGATCATTGTTTGGTCCAATCAAACCTAGTTTCTCTCGGTCTGAGAATCTCATTCTCAAGCTCATTTTAAATCCTTCGGATTACGCTCGTTGTGCGTGTGACCAAATAGGTTCTCGGTTTACGTTGGTCGTCTATAATTAACCATTAATTATAGAACGATCATGAGTGACACCTAATAGTACATCATGATTCCCAATTAATCGAAAAGATCAACGGTTGATCCAGAACTATTTCTGAAACCCTTCAGCAGCTACAATAAATCGTGCTCCGTTCCCTTCACGCATCTTATACCCACTTGGTTCAGGACATGGTCTATAGTGTCAGTCCCCACTAGGTTGACTACGTCACACCTAGCCCAAGTATCATTTCCTCGTCCTACGGATTCTAGTTACTACACATGTATCCAAGAATACCTTACTCTAAACATGTAATGCTTTGGCCAAAAACTTTAGTAACAATCCGATGAGAGGCCATGGGTATACATCTCCTCGCAAGGAG
Source organism: Wurfbainia villosa (assembly GCA_025175895.1). Classification (NCBI taxonomy): domain Eukaryota; kingdom Viridiplantae; phylum Streptophyta; class Magnoliopsida; order Zingiberales; family Zingiberaceae; genus Wurfbainia; species Wurfbainia villosa. The sequence goes on from CM045997.1 coordinate 7,267,646, forward strand.
TGGTGAATCCTTTATAGGCTATTCAAACACCTTTGATCACTTCGACTTATGCCCAATCATCCCGGGTCCACATCTCCTCAGAGATGCTTGCTTAAGATGTCAAAGCATAACTCTCCATGACCAAGATGACTTGAATACTGCAAGTCAAAGGAACATCGCACTTAAGCTGCAGTAAGAATTTCATTGACATATCCATATATGCAGAGAACCATATGAAGTCTTACGGCTGGTCACTCCAATGAACTAGTTACCATAACTAGCATCCACGATTAACTCCGGACATCACAATGTCTCCAGCCAGTGAGAATCAGCTGTTTGGATACACCAAGGAGTATTCCTCGTGCTAGTCTCGACAGAATTGATGGTGTCCAAATTCATTAATTCATCGACTAGGGATAATTCCGATACATCACAATTACACATGTAGAGATACTCACTAGTTGTGATCCAATCACAAATTCTCTCATGTTGTGAATCGTATCGTGGACATTCAGTAAATGAGTTTAAGATCTAATCAAATACATGAAAACATATATACTCAAATAGTGAATCTTCATTTATCATATAAATGGTTCAAACATAAGGCGATTGGCTTAGGACATCTCTCATATATTACTAACAAAATGAGCAACCTATGAGGAATTATATATTTGTAAAAATGAGAAAAACTTGAAAAAATATACAATAACCAAGAAAGAAACTAAGACAGCAGTGAATGAAGTTAAGACTGAAACTTTTGAATGGTTCTATCGAAAATTAGATGCAAAAGAAGGGGAAAGAGATATTTATAAAAAAGCTAAAGTGCGAGAGAGGAAAACAAAAGATCTTAATCAAATAAAATGTATTAAAGATGAATGCAATAGGGTACTAGTAAATGATGAAGAAATAAAAAGAGCGGTGGAAGAAATATTTTTATCAACTTTTAATGAAGGTTTAGATGACTAACTTAATTTAGGTAATTTAAGTAGGTCAAATGAGTATAGAAATTTAAATTTTTATCGTGTAATTCAAATTTTAGAAGTAGAACGAGCTTTAAATGGATTGCAAAATGGAAAAATTGTTGGACCACATGATATTCCGATAGAGGTATGGAAGTGCCTAGGAAAGCGAGGTATTGAATAACTTATAAAATTATTTAACATGATATTGAAAACAAAAAAGATGTTTGATCAATGGAGGATAAGTATCCTAATTCCCTTATATAAAAATAAGGGAGACATATAAACTTGTGCAAACTATATAGGTATTAAACTAAGGAGTCATACCATGAAACTTTGGGAAAGAGTAATAGAAAAAAGATTAAGGAAGGAGACCACGGTTCTCGAAAATCAATTTGGATTCATGCTAGGAAGGTTGACAATAGAAGTTATACATCTTCTTAGGCAACTAATTGAAAAGTATCGAGAGCAAAAGCAGGATCCACACATGATATTCATTGACTTAGAAAAAGCTTATGATAGAGTTCCAAGAAAAATTATATGGAGAATTTTAGTAAAAAGATGTGTTAGTATAACATATATTGAACTAATTAAGGATATGTATGAGAAAGTAACGATTAGAGTGAAGACTTCAAGCGGATTAACTGAAACATTTTCAATAAAGATAGAGTTACATCAAGGATTAGCTTTAAGTCCCTATCTTTTTACACTAATCATGGACGAACTCACTGAACACATTCAAGATACAGTACCGTAGTGCATGTTATTTGTGGATGATATTATTTTGGTAGATGAGACACGTGAAGGAGTAAATGCTTAACTAGAATCTTAGCATGAAGCATTAGAAGTGAAAGATTTTAGACTTAGTAAAGTCAAGACAGAATATATGGAATTTAAATTTAACAATATTAGACGTAATGAGACAAGTGTTAAGATAGGAGATGACGAGTTGTCTGGAACTGAGAGTTTTAAATATTTAGGATCATTTTTGCAAGGTGATGGAGGGATTGAGAGAGATATCTTATATAGAATATAAGTATGATGGTTGAAATGGAGGAAAACGTCGGGTGTTTTATGTGATCGTAAAGTACCTTTAAAATTTAAAGAGAAGTTCTACTAAAACGGCGATTAGACCTGCTATATTATATGGTGCTGAATGTTGGGCTGTGATTCGAGCACATGGGCAAAAGAGGAGAGTTGCAGAGATGAGGGTGTTAAGGTGGATGTGCAAGATAAACAGAATAAGAAATGAGAGCATTAGAAAAAAAAAATTGGAGTTGCATCTATTGAAGAAAAACTCCGAGAGACACGTTTAAGGTGGTACAGACATGTACTTAGACGATCAATAAATGCTCCAGTTAGACGATGTGAAACGATGACAAATATACACATCAAATTAGGAAAAGGAAGACTAAAAAAGACTTGGTTAGCAATAATAAAACAAGATAAAATTTATTTAAGTGTAGATGATGATATAGTAGGGGATAGAGTCCAATGACATAAAATGATCCATATAGTCGACCCCACCTAGTGGGATAAAGTTTTGTTATTGTTGTTGTAACGTATTGCCCATGCATCAGATTTTTATGCTTTGTGCTTTTGTCATATGTTTACTCAATGTCTTCCTTGCCTCATTTAATTTAACTTGGGAATTCTGCTCCACTGGCATTGGAATGAACAACTAAAAATTTTGTATTTAATTACTTATAGCATTCATATATGTGCCTAATTCCAAAATTGGTCATTTGGATATCTTGGATTCTAAAAGAGAAATGAGGGATATGTGAAACGTCCAACGGAAGCGATCTAATCCTCTTATGTAAATGGTACAAGGTTGGACATAAAGGTGACCAGATTAGTCTGTGAAATCTTAGAAACTGATTTAATTTCAGAATATTACAAGGTTGCCATCACCATTTGATGGAGTTCTAGAACAGGGGTCCACAACTATTGAAGGTTTTTGTTCATTGTCATCTTTTACTTTGGGCACTGCCACTACCCTTGTGTTGGGTAGTCGCTGCACCATGCCAAATGCTAACTGAAATGAGAGATGCAACAAACACTCGACATCTCTTCTTAAACTTTATGATGTTTCATCATTGCTCAAGGACATGAGATACATCAACCACCAGCTTATTTAAGCTCATGTACTCCCTAAAAGTTAGGTGTGCTCCCTTTGTCTACTTGCATTTTAATGACAAGTGTTTCTTGAGGTTTTATTTTGTTGGCTTTAAGTTTTCGTACTTTATTGGTGGCATCAGTTAAAATATTGTATTTCACCATGGTTCTCTCAAATATAATTATCATCATTTCTTCAAACAGTGATGATATTATCTGATATATATTGTGTTTTTAGGAGGCAGATGGATCAAGGAACTGAATCCCTTTAAGTTGTTTTCTATCTATCTGACCACTTGTAAGAGAACCACATCTTGTTTTGTGTCATTACAGGTTTCCTAAGTCACTATAGGCTCAGCTACCCACAATGCCATAGTAACTAGAATGTGAAGGTTGCAGTAAAATGCTTAATCTGAATACTTATTGCCACTCTACAGACGCCACAAAGTTGGGTGACTCATTATCTAGCATTCCTTCTGGGACTGCAAAATGTTTAAAATAGCAAGTCCTCGCTGCATTATCTGCCATCATTGAGAATGATGTGATATAATAAAATGAATTTCTCAGATTTCTAATGTTTTATGCTCGGCAGATGAACGATGTTCATTGACCAAATAAGTAATGCAATAGCTGCATGATTTATGGTTCATGAAAATACAACAAATTGCCAAGCATTGATTGGACTGTTTCAAATCTCATTATCTATGTTGGAGCCTAGCCTAACAAAGTGAAAAAAAAAAGTTTAGGATTCAAATTTGGGAACCACAAGTTTCTTTGTCAAAAGAAAATTAGTGAAAAGGTAAAAAAATAACCTCTAGGTTTGAATGACTGATGGATCCAACAAGACCAGGGGTGTGCTTATAATTCAACTTTTACAAAATTTTCAAACGGGATTTTAATTTATTTATCCATAAGAAGGACAAATTCCATTATTATTTATTACTTTCTTGTCACTTTGCATACCTTTTCTTAACACTTTATCATTGACTCTACAGACATGCTATTGTTTAGATGTCACACTAGCAGTGAAACATTATGTCACACTAGCGACTTGATGTCCAAACATTAAGTGACACCAATAAAATAACAACTAGACAATGAGAAATTGAGTCTTCTCACAAGTTAGTAAATTTTTTACTACCCAATTTCCTAGAATACAGCATCTGTCTTTACTTGGACAGCTATTACACAATAAATGGTTAAATTTGATGAATATTTCCATTTCTCTTGACTAATTGTATCTGTTATATGATTCAGTTGCACAATACCCCACAAAGAAGCTGCTGTAAGATGTTGCGATGAGGTTGATCCAATAGCAAAAGTAAGACATAGCTTCAGGTTTAATGGTGATTTTGCAGTTAGTTAATGGGTGTCATCACATCTTGGTAGACAAATGGTACAGCTATGTTCTATAAAGTGTTACAAAATGACATCCTTTTTTTGTTTCTGCAGGCTATAGGTGCGGTAAATACTATTGTTAAACGGGCATCTGATGGTAAATTAATTGGTTACAACACTGACTATGTTGGTGCAGTATCTGCAATCGAGGATGGACTAAGAGGTGTCAAGTATTGACTACTTTTGTTTGCAACTTTTTAAAAAGTTATATGCAGAAAGGCTGTTCATCGGTAATGCTAGCGAAGTTTCTGTTTATATTATTCCACAGGTTTAGGAGGGGGAAAGGATAAAATTGGTTCTCCCCTTGCCGGTAAGATCTTTGTTGTCATAGGTGCTGGTGGTGCTGGGAAGGCTCTTGCTTTTGGTGCCAAGGCAAAAGGAGCAAAAGTAGTGATCGCAAATCGTACTTTTGGTAATTTTTCTTCCGAAATTGATTGACTCATTTACCATTTTATGCATGTGCTTTGTGATAGAGAGACAAAGAAGGTCCATGTTCAATCAGCTTAACGTCTTATTTCATTGCAACCAAATCTAAGTTTTGCTTTAGCCTATTTATAAAATGTAGTCAATGTTGGTTATTAATTAATAAGTTCCATATGCCACTTTCTTTTATAATAAAAAGCTGAAACTATAAAATTCCAATGAGTTTTTTATTGTCCCAAATGTAAAGGAATAGAAAATAGTAATTTACAAGTAGAAGAGTCAATGTGATCCTTTTATGAGGTTGTTTATAGTTTGTGCAACCCCTTGTATGAATCAGCAGTATTGCTGCTTCACAAATACAGTTCTTGTACTCGTCTCGATCTCTTTACCACTCGTGTGATTCGCAGAACGAGCAAAGGAGCTTGCAAATTTGATGGGGGGGGCACAAGCGTTGACCGTTGCTGAATTGGAAAATTTCCATCCTGAGAAAGGAATGATTCTTGCCAACACCACATCAATTGGAATGCAACCTAATGTTAATGAGACACCTGTCTCCAAGGTTTGTGAATTCTCCTTAAATTGGTTTTACTTCTTCCAAGTCTTTGCTCCTTTAAATTCCTTTTACAGTCTGAAACTAAATTCTTGGTGTTATATTCACCTATGAGATTCCTACCACCTTCATTCTCAATGCTCCAAGGAACCAGGAGATAATCTCAATTTCACAATTTGAGCAAATAGAGCATTTCACATATCTAGTATCCTATTGACTCATGAAGTAAAAATTCCATAATCAAATGTATTTGCCAAATTGCAGCAAGCACTGAGGTGGTATTCTTTGGTTTTTGATGCTGTCTACACACCAAAAGTAACCACTCTTTTGAGGGAAGCAAAGGAATCTGGAGCCACAGTTGTTAGTGGACTCGAGATGTTTATAAGGCAAGCAATGGGACAATTCGAACTGTTCACAAATTTGCCAGGTCAACTCTTTAACCATCTATCATATTTTGATATGCTTTCTATATCTCAAGGAGTCTCACATAATTCTTTCTTTTGTTTTCAGCTCCTGAAAAACTGATGCGGGATATTATGGCCTGAAATGGTTTGTTTTCAGTAGTAAATCAATGCTTGCTCAGTTTCTCCTCCTTGACAGTCTGATACTTTTCTGAACTTACGGCATATCGACTTGACCGGCATTCTTCAATAAGTAGCATGAGGCATGTTGATTCCTATTTTGTTGTGTTGAGACAGAAATGGCAACCAGAAAGCTGAAAATTGTATTCAAGATACGTGCTGTCAGTTTCATTTTTATATACACTCAATATTGAATTGTATCTGTCATTTGACATTTGATTGTGTCAGTTTGACGCTACTCTTCTGGATATTTGGCTGTAACTTCCACTTTGAACTTAAAATATGGGCGCCGTTGTAGTAGATAAATTTATTCCATTTCACTCCAATTGGCAACATTGTGCCATCTATGCCCTAAACACACTCAATAATATAGAAGTATTCATATAGTCCATCTTAATTAGTGGCATTGTCATGCTCTAAGCACAAAATGAATGACATTAGATAGCAAGATGTATTTAACAAACCCATAACTTGCGAACGCATTTGAGTTTATCCACATTCAAGATGAAAACTAAAGCAGGAGTATATCCTTGCAAGACAAGATTCAGATACACATTTGGAATCAGCAAGATAAATAAGAGAGCATTAACCCATAGAATTATTATTTTTTACTTCCTTTACTAGTGCTATTTCCAGATGAATTACATCAAAATCTAAATCTTAAGGAGATAAATAACATGAATATTATAAATGTGATATTGCAAAATTTCACCAAAGATAACAATACTTGCAATCGTGTGCATCTGCTCTTATCGTAGTGTGACATGCAACTTAGTCTGCACTGCTTCCCTAATATTCCACTGCAAGCAGATTTGTACGAGTACACCAACAATCAATCGACGAGCACAGGTTGCAAAATGAAAGGATTATTTAAACATCCTCCAAACCTGCAGCTCATTTATCTCCTCGTCGGTGAGCGACCTTTCCATTGATCTGAATGCAATTCTGTAACAATGGCTGGTCATACCCTTCTTATTGGTGAAATTATCAATCAACTTCACCTGCCATAGCCAGAATATGATTAGTCTTCACTGTAACATAGCAACCTTCAGAAAACCAATTGAGCGAGAAATATAGATTATGATAATAGAATTCGTTATATAAAAGAAGAAAGAATGCCACCTAGATACTGACCTCTTCCGCAAGATCCCCAGCAATTCCTCTAACCACTTCGCACAAGTTGTTCTCTGTAAAGGAATCACTGATCCAAAAACTAATATCCTTGTAGCATGGAGGAAACTGCAAAAGGAAGTTACCATGAGACAAAAGCAAAAGTTTTATTAAGCACTATTTATTTTGTAATTTAATTTGCATTGTTCAATGTCGTGTTCCAATCTTTTGAATGGAAGAGGCAGTTTGTTTAAATTGGAAATTGAAGCTTATTTCTGTCAAATGTTCCAGAAACTGTAAAGGCACATCAAGTTGCAAAAAAGTTTGGTAAAAGCGAGTCTTTTCTCTTTCTTTTTTTTTAGCTGATCCAAAAGAGCAAGTTGAGCAAATAATACCTTGGAAAATGGTTTGAACTTGACACCAAGCTTGCCCGCGGAAAACTATTCATAGGAAGGGAGATTAATTAAATGAAGGTCCATGCTTGATGACAAGTATAGACTGTTCCACTAGCAGACAATTTATGTAATGATCAAATTATTAACATTTATTGATATGTATTTTAACTTGTTAGGATGCTTATCTTTGAATATGATTTTTTTTCCACAAAAAAAAACAAAATAAATCACCATATAGCACAGAAGATGTATTAGACTATGCAGTTCCAAGAAAGCATAATGATATTCCAACCAAGTTTTTAGGACATGGTTTATGTGAGAGCATGTATCACAATAGAACCGCAACGCAAAGCTGTAGAATGAGTTGGTCTATTTCAGAATGCAAATGGAAATACAAAGCCCCTAACCTACCAGACTGCTCTAGAAATGATAATTGAACTAACATGGATTTAATTGATCATAAAAATGATAGCCATTGTATTCATCGATCAATCTCTCGCACAAAAGTATAAAGTTTGTGGTATGAGTATTCCTGCTACTTGTAAGACTAGTATCTGCTGCAAGTGTTTATCGTGCTTGAGTTTCAAATAATAGCAACTTTGCAAATTTTGGCGATTAGTGAATTTTAACAAATTGCAGGTGACAACTAAGTTCTAAATCACCTATATTTTCTCACGATATAAAGCATATATGAATTGTGTGACTTGACAATTGAAGCCTCTCTCATGACACAATTAGTACTCCACATCATCCTAAAATCTAAATAATGCTTTGATGTTCGTGAACACATTCAATGATAGTAATCATTCATTTTCCACCTCCTAATTAGTTCTTGTAGTAGATGAAATCAGGAGCAAGAAAATTAAAATTCCAAAATTTGCAACACTAAAATGTCACAATTTCAGAGTAGTTGACCTTGATTGTGGTCTGCAGACACAACATACTAGTGCAAATGAGGATAGCAAGACAACAGAACATTCATGATCAAGCGTAGCACTCAGCTAGAAAGAGCTCATCTATGCACTTGTGCGATCTTATCCAACCATAAACAATAAAGCTTTTTCTTTTTTTTTTTTTAGACTCAATGAATAGACATGAACATGAGTACTTTTGGCTCATTAGTATATCTTAGGTAAATAGAGATTACAAGTGGCACACAAGGTGCAAAATTCATTTGTAAGCTTGTTTAGCTCATTCAAAAAGTTAATAAATATGGTATGTGATACTGATTAGTAGTTATTTTAAATGGATCTAGAATGTTTACTGACACATCTATTTTGCATATAAGTTAATTTAGATATTTAATAAAGTTTATAAGATATAAATCTGATGTATGCACAAGGTTTAATTTCTAAATTAGAATTTGTCCTTCAATATGTAAATGTTTTACACATTAAGTTTATAGAACTTAATTTTAAGCATAATTAGGTGTTGGAAGCGGCTGCATATGTAATAGTGCAGCCAAAACTGTGCCTCACATGTTGTCAATTTGGGACGATTATGGGTTGAGTTGGAATTTAGGTCTTGACAAAGACCCAACTGGAGGAGATTCTCACATCCAATTTAGTGCTACATGGCAAGTTGTTGGATAATAAAAAAGTTCATAAATTCAGATGCGTGAGTTATTATTAATTTGGGCTTAAACATTCTGGTCAATGATTAAGCTTAATAAGTTAATGGGTTAAATTTCTCATTTAAATTTATTATGACACGCTTAATTCACAAATAATATGGAGAGATATCCTTGCCATGACTGCTAAAGTCCCTAATTTAAATTTATTTTTTTATCAAGTCTGTTATGAGCATTATAGTGATGCTAAATATTATTTAAACTCTTAAATAAGTCCAAGAGCAAGTCCTTTTAAAAAGTTTTATAACTAAATTATTGTGAGAAGTTTATGAAACCCATTAAAATGACCTACATATCCTTCATTGGCTCGAACTTGAACATAATTATCATTACAGATTTGATTCTAATCGAGCAAATATCTTGAGATCGGTCAAAGTTTGAAACTTTGAAAAAAAAAATACATGGAGTTTCATGCTTGGTCAAGATTTTAATCAATGACAAATATGCAGAGAATTTCCATGTTTAGTTGAGATTTTAATCAATGACATATGCATAAACATAATTAAGCTTAACCGAACTCAGCTCCTTTCAGTCCTAAGCAGAAAAAAATCATCTTTGTCAGAGTATAACTTAAAAATTTTGAGTTTGTTAAACAAGTGCTCACATGGGTGTCTAAACAACCAGATAGCCATTAATCCTAAATCACGATTTGATATTTGATATATCTCAAACAATGAATTAACCATATATCTTCCTTTCACATCTTAAGAACTACCAAGTAAACCATCACTACTTGAATAAAAAGTAAATGATTGAAGAAAATATGAGCACTAGTTTCAGCAGCAGCAAAACATAGTTTGACATACTTGTGAAGTAAACCTCTGATCAGTTGACCAGAAAAGTCGAATATCTGGTATATCAAAGAGAACCATTGCAAGTCTTTCTAATCCAAGCCCAAAGGCCCATGCAACAGAATCTTTCCTACCATTTCTGCTAAGAATCTCCTGTTCTGTCACTCCACATCCCAAAACTTCCATCCATTGTTCCTGCAAAAGTTATTTATGACGATATTAAAGCCAATATCAGATCATACGAGACAAGAACTATAATGGGAATAATGTCCAAATATATTCATAATTAAGCTCAGTCTAAATCCGTCTCTCATCAATTTCAAATATTTCGACTAAGATAAATCTGTACTAAAACGTGATGTGGAATCTAAAAGGATATCCATCAATGCATTAGCCAGCTGATCGCTTATGCCAATCAAAAAATCTTCAATGGAAAGAAAGATTAAATTGACACATAATGCACCATTGAACTGGGACTTCAAAACAAAGAAAATTTCAGAATCTTAAAACAAATGCCTATTAATGTATTTCCTGTTACAATCACAATAATGTTTATTAATAAATAGCAAATGCGATCATGAGAGCGACAGACATGATTTTTCCTTGTGATTTTTTATGTTTAACTAGAAGCTCCTATCATTTTCTTGCATATAATGCATATAGATTACTGTGGGTTCCAAATCAAGCAAGACAAACACTCCCTTACATCTAGCAACAGATTCAGGAACATATCCTGGAGAATAACAAAATCAGCATTATCAGATAACTAAGTCAAAATGTGCATCGGGAGATGATGGGAGGGTTCATTCAGGAGAAATAAGTAGCAACCTGAAAATATATCTCTAATTCAAATGATGGGTTGGTGAATGGAAAATAAGTATCAACCCATCGCATATCCACAGCACCTGCACATAAAGATATGTAAAACTTGGGACCTCAGCATACAAGAACTAGAACTATCATAAGGCAGTAACTAATATATTCACTTTAAAAAAAATCTTTAATAACAAAGTTAGAGGTTTCGTTAGTTGCAAAGTACCAAAAAGATGCCTTGCTAAACCCTCAAGACACTTCTTTAGATTTGTTGCTGCATAAGATGTTGCATCAGTGCTAGAACCCTCCCATTCACTTGGAGAGAAGACACGAACACCCTCCATCTGTAAGCTGGGTGCTTAAAGATTAGAATTTGCAATATCAGAAAAATCTACAGTTAGCGGAATCGGACAAAAACCTGATGAAATACAGGATAATGGGTTGAATCAATGGAGTCTCTCCGATAGACATCCCCAGTTACAAGAAAATGGCTGTGTCCTGCCCTCAGTAGCTCTGCCTGATGAGCACTGGTATGACACCTTAAGACAGTGCCCGCATCGACATAATATGTATCATTGTAACTCCTGCTTACATGATCGGCGGGCACCAACACCTCATCAAAATTCTGAAAGACACAGATATAAGGTCAGCCACAATTGCATAAAACAATAGTGCATAGAAGATCCATACAGAAATCAGAACTAGATAATCCTAAACTCATGATTAATCAACTGTAGGAATCTACTGGCCCAGATCACAGGATGGCATTGTGAGGTAAGACATTAAGGCCCAACCCTTCCCCGGGACCACCATTGGCGGGAGCTTCACCGGGCCTTTTTGTGCAATTAGCATAAGAAAAGCATAGTATAATCCAAAAAACACAAACTTTACGCTATTGATTACCGAGATATCAACACTGCAGAGCTTGAAGGGAGACATTTTGAGCATGGGCTCGGTAGTTGAAAAAACTTAAACATTAAGCTGCCAAAAGAAATGATATAATGAAAAGCATATATATACCTGCTGCACGGAAACAACGGGACAAAGGTTATCAAATTTGACGAACTTGGAGGAATAACTGGTGTCGAAATACTCATAGATGGTATTCTTCAATATTCCAATCGGATGGTTGTCCCTTCGATGTAGTTGCAGACCGATCTTCGAAAATATATTGTCTGGCACATTGTTTGTGGGATCGCTTTCCCGAACAACATCTGACCCATCAAGCAAAAGAACCCAAATAAATCAAGAAAGGAGCAGAATAAACTTTTTTTTTTAAAGAATTTATAGCAGAAAAATTGTGAATTAAAAAAAAAAAGAAAGGTACCGTCTTTGGCAATTTTGACACCTCCAATCTCGAGGAGAGCCGCCACCGAGGAATTGGATTTCTTATGAAGCTTGTTGGAGTCGACGGAGGCAAGAGAAGAGAAAAGGGAGGCGCGAGATAAAAAGGGCGAATAGGAAAGGAGCTGGGGGAAGAAGGGCTTCAAACCATGAATCCGCCGTGAGGAAGAGGCGGGGGCGTTGAGGTGGGAGGAGAATGAGGATGCGGCCATGCGAGTGGAGAGCAGCAGCGTGCGGGCGCAGGTGGCACCTCTTGAGATAAGCATATCGTCGCTCGTCGTCTCCTCGGAAGGTCAAAAAGGGTAATCCAACTGATGGATGAAGGAGGGGCGCCGCCCGCCGCTACGACTCACTTCCTCAGCCGCAAAAACCAATTTCTTTGGCACGTGAGCTGGGAAATGGTAACACAACGAGCCGTCAAATTCACCCAAAATTTCTGCCATATTTTTAAATAAATTATCAAAATACAAAAAAAAAAAAATTTATAAAAGGTAAAATTCCTAAAAAAAAGTGTTTTTTTTTTATTTCTGCGTTTTTTTCTCATTGCTTTTTATCCATGTTGTCATTTTTTTTTTTCAAATCTTTGTTTTTTTACCTTTTATTTTTATTTTTATTTTACTAACATGAGATATGAGATAATCAGATCTTAAATTTGATTAATTCTGATGATGATTGATTCTGTATCATGAAAATTTTTTATATGTCACTTAGGTACAACATAAAATGCTCGTGTAAACAGACTCAGCAATTACAACATTCTTGATTTATTACTTTATTTGAAACAAAATCATATAAAATACTATTAAGAATTGAATCGTAAATATCTGAGAGCTAAATTGAACATCCTACTGCTCTCATCGTAACCCTGAGATTTTCAGTGGTTAAGTTACCTCTCTATGGGACTTAGATTTTGTTGTCCTTGTGAAGATTAACCATCTCTTGTGTTATCCTTTATAATGCACGACACATTTCATCTTCCCTTAATTTACTTCTCTTTAGTAAAATACAAAAGTTAGAAGAACTTCTTAATCCAATAATTATAAAGATAACGATAAATTAATACAGGGTTAACAAAATAAGTAATGAAAGCTTATAATAGGAGAATATAAATGAGTGCTTCTATCTAAATTTCCTCTTGATTTCTTTAATACACGAAGTCCTCCTAGCACACTCTTTATATTTCTCTGGCTCTGAGCACATTCTTCTTGTTTTTAGAATGCATCGACTCTTCTCTCATATTATCTTTTTAATATATTTGTTTTTTTATTGTATCATACTATCAGAGTATTCGAATTTTCAATCCTACTAATTTTGAAATTGTCGATCCTGTCTGATAGATCTTCAGGATATTTCACACAATAACTGAGTCGAGTAAGGTCGAAATTCAAATGATCTCCATCGATCATCAAAGGTAAATTAGAAAAATGCTTGTAGTTTTTTCATGGTTCGCCTTAAACTTCACGTCATTCATGAATGACAGTTCAATGCCGAAATCGTATTTTATCTATCAGAGAAATTTTTAAGTTCGGAGCCACTCAAATTTTTTTTTTAAAATTCATTGTCGAACAATATCATAACAGAGAATCAAATTATATTATTTCTCTTCGTTTTTATTATTGTACCATGCTCATGAGACAACATATTTGCTTCTGCTATATCAAATGTAGATTCATTTGATATTTCTTATTATTCATTTTTCCTCATGTATTTTATATTACCTTTCTTTTACTTTCACATATATTTTATGAGTCATCAAATGTTTCATTGTGTACTTCTAAATTTGACACATTTAGATATACGTATTAGATTATAAAATAAAATGTAATTTATTTATTTATACTCAAATATTGAAATCATAATTAAATTATTCAATATATCAATAATCACTGTAAGTTCGTGACAGTTCCACGAACTGCACAGAGGCAGTTCATGGAACCGCCTCGAGCACGCACGACTTGCGTGGGCGTCCAAGGCGAGGGTTCGGTTCGGCGGCTGTCGCAGACGAAGAGGTTTAGAAGCGTAGAGAAGCATCCGGCGGATTTGGTTGGTGAAACTCGAGGTATTTTCCACCGTGAATTTTCCTCCGACACAAGCGAAACTCCAAACAGGTATATAATTTATCTACAATGGTATCAGAGCAAGGTTTTTTACCTGTTTGATGTCTTATTGTTGATTTCCTCGCACGCAGATCTGTCACATGAGCGACTGCTCATGATCGGGCTGGCCGTCGGAGACGACGCTTGGCCGGGCGCGAGGCAATGCCTTCGAGGCGGCGCCACCCACCGGGCTGAGGCGACGGAGGACGCGGCGCGGCGACGGCTGAAGGCGCGCCGACGCATTGGGCGATCTCCGAGTAACGATCAACGCCGAGGCCGGCGTCGGAGACAACGCGCACCGGGCGCGAGGCAATGCTCTGGCGGCGCGGCCACCGGCGTTGAGGCGACGACGGCCGGGCGCGACGGCGAAGGTGTTGTCGCCGGGAGCGATGCGCGCCGCTTCAGCCGCCGCGGAGGCGCGGTCGCCGGCTGAGGCGTGGGCCGTCGGCGGGCGACTGAAGACAGCTGTCGCCGACGCGAAAGGCGCGTGCGATTAGGGCGCACAGCGATCCGGGAAAATCTTGATATTTAATAATAATAATAAAAAAAAAAAAGGGGTATAATCTGTTTTGTACCGATTAGTTTTAAATGCTTAAATGGGCTTAATTAAGGGAATTGATTGGGCTTTGAATCAATGAGAGATTAGTTGGGCTTCAATTGGGCCGAATTAAATGGGCCGAGTTAATTGGGCTTTAGATTTAGTTTGGTTTACTTGGGCCGAATTAAATTGGATTTTGTTTGGTTTACTTGAGCCAAATTAAATTGAATTTAGTTTGGTTTAATTGGGCCGAATTAAATGGGCTTTGAATCAAATTTTAATTGGACATGAGTTCAATTAATTTGATTCCAATAACTTAGTGTCCAATTAAATTTACATAAGAATTGTGTAAAGTTGACTTTGGTTGACTAAACTCATAACTAAAGTTAGATGGATTGTTTTGGAACAATTAGAATCTGACATGGATAACTTAAGGATAGAACTAGTTTATGACTGTCTATGGGTCAAAATTGATTGATCAATGAGTCAATTAATAATAGCCTAAAATTCAAGGAGTTTAGTTCTTCTTAATATAAGTATTTGCTGCATGATTAAATTGGAATATCTAGATTTGTATCTTGGTTTTGCTATGTAATCGACATGATTTATTTCAATTTTACAGATGACGCGGATGTATACCACTATGATCCGACGCGATGTGTTGCGCAATCGGTATAGGGAGGCTATCGAAGATTTGGACTATGACTTACCACGAGTCGTTGGACACATCGGGAAGCTAAACGGATCGCTCGAAGCTCGAGATGCAGGAGTTTCGGTATTAGACAACCGCGTGATTCGAGCGTTGATTCATTCATTGCCTGATAATCTTGCGACGCTGATCGATAATTTTGGGTTAAGGACGTGTTTCATATACCCACAGGCACAGAGCGATTAACTACTTGTGTGAAGAGGATCTGAAGAAGGTGGAGGATTTTGGTTCTCGATTAGTTGAGTGTCCAGAGAGTATCAGAGTTGAGTCCAAATGAGGGGACATGTCATGATTACTGCTGCGCTAGGGCTTGTCCTAGTGGGAGCAGTAATTGCTTATCTAGTCTATTAGGAGTTAATTTTGGTTTATGAGTGGGAAGAATGTAATCGGTTACATTCTTAGTAGACTTTGTTATTTGTTAACATTGTACAGCATGTTTATTTTAATGATGTGTTCATTTAATGATTAGTTCATATGATGTTGTTAACTCTACATGATGCATGATTATTGGATATACCCTTGATTAGTTCAAATGAGTATATAATGATATGTTCATTTAATGTGTAATATCATGCTGTAATAATGATTAATATCATTAAGTGGATGTATGTAATAAAATATATCAATCTAAGTCTGATTGGCACATACAAATGATGAGTGATAACGCAGTTGTCACTTGATTTTGTAAACCAGATCAGATTTATCTTGAGTTTATTTTTGAGATTACATACATAAAAGCATACACTGAGTAACTAAATAATGTGTTTATTTATGTTAGGTTATGGCGACTAAAAATATCATAGCTGAATTGAACAAAGGTGAAAAACTGAATGGGGATAACTATAAAATATGACACCTCAAGATTCAGTATGTTCTTGAGGAACAAGAAGTCCTAGAGGCTGTTAATCAGGTTGTGATGGAACCTGTTGAGAGTAATACAGCGCAGTATAGACGTGACCTTGATACCTATAAGGTATGGAAAAGGAAGGATTCCACTGCTAAGGGCATATTGATAAGTTTAATGGTGGATGACCTAGTGTTAGAGTATGAGCCATGCACCGGGTAGCCAGAGAGAGATCTGATGGAATAAATCTGAGTAAGCCGGTGACGATCGGGTTCGACATACTGAAGCGCCGAATGCAACGATGGTTCAAAGATCTCGTGAGATGTCTAATATGATTCGGGAGCTAAAGCGCGATACCATGAGTCGAATGAACAACAGTGTTCAGCGGTTATTCGTTCTTCCCGATTCTTGGGAGACCACGGCACCTTAACTCACGATGATAGTATTAAGACTTTCACGATGTCTCACGCATGTGAGTCGAGGCTGAGAGAGTAGAATCCGCAAGGATTTCAGGCCAAGCATATTTGGCTGCCGGTTCTGCTGGATTATCTGGATCCAAGAAAAAATGGTACAAGAAGGGAAAGGGAAAGAATAAAAACGGTGCTACTGCTGCTGGGAAGGATCAAATCAAGAAGAAGAAGATAGGGAAGAAACCTAAAAGCAAGTTATCTTGCTTTAATTGTGGCAAGAATGGCCACTTTGCTCGGGAATGTACTGAACCTAAGAAGGTAATTTCTAATCTATCTTCTGAGCATTTTGTTGCTAGTACTGTGTTGATGGCTGATTCTTATCCTTTGTGGATTATAGATTCGGGAGCAACCAACCATGTAGCTCGAGAGCGGGTTACACCGCTGGGTACCTGCTGGCAACAAGTGGATCTATGTAGGAAACAATGCAAGAGTCGAAGTCAAAGGAGTCGGAACTTGCAAACTTAACCTTCATGGTGGAAGTACTTTGTTTCTACATGATGTCTTGTATGCTCCAGAGATTCGAAGGAATCTTGTATCTGTTACTTGTCTTCTTGATTTGGGGTACTCTGTAAATTTTTTCAGTCGCTGTGTAGAACTTAAGATTGACTCTGTGTCAATCGGATATGGTTATTTATCTAATGGTTTTATGGTACTAGATGTGGTGTCTGATGTGAATTGTGCGATTCATAGTTGTTTTTCAAACATTGCTCTTACTAGTAATGCGGATATATCTGATGAGGTTTGGCATGCTAGATTGGGACATATAGGACAAGATCACATGAATCGATTAGCTAGAGAGGGTTTATTGGACTCTCGTGCTAAGATTAGCTTGTCTATATGTGAGCATTGTCTTGCTGGAAAAGTAACTAGGAAACCATTTGGAAAGACTATTAGAGCAGACTTGCCATTGCAATTGATTCATTCGGATATTTGTGGTCCGATGAGTGTGAAGGCTAGGCATGGAGCTTCCTACTTCATTACATTTATTGATGATTTCACTAGGTATGGTCATGTGTATTTGATTTCTCAAAAATCTGAAGCGTTGGATTGTTTCATTCGTTATTTGAACGAAGTTGAGAATCAAACGGAATGTAAGGTTAAGGCCTTACGCACTGACCGTGGGGGTGAATATCTGTCTGATTTGTTCAAGACGACATGTAATGATAAGGAGATTATTAGACAGCTAACGATACCAGAAACTCCACAGCAAAATGGGGTTGCTGAGAGAAGAAATAGGACTCTTCTCGAAATGGTTAGGTCTATGATGGCGCAGGCTAATTTGCATGTCTTCTATTGGGGAGATGCATTACTAGCTGCGGCATATATACTTAACAAAGTGCCTTCAAAGTCAGTTCCATCGACCCCATATGAACGTTGGATGGGCAGAAAACCAGATTTGAGCAATCTGAGACCCTGGGGGTCAGCTGCCTACGTTCATGATAGTTCTCACAGATATGGAAAACTATGACCTAGAGGTAAGAAATGTATCTTTATAAGATATTCTGAGACCTCAAAAGGTTATGTTTTTATAGGTGAGCAACAAGATGGAACAATCTCTGAGATTGAGTCTAGAGATGCCACTTTTCTAGAAACTGAGTTCCCAACAAAGGGTGAAGTTGATAAGACAGTTCCTCTTTATGAGGAGGATGAGTCGTTATCAACAAGACAGATGTCTAGTGGGATATCTGAACCTAGTCAACCGAGTGGGAGTAATATGCCTGATCACGGGGTGACTTCTCAACAGCCCAACTTACGGAAAAATATTCGTAAGATCATACTTAAAAGGAGATTTGATATTGAGAACGAGGCAATGATGATACTCCCAGTTGACGAATATGAACCTCAATCGGTTGAGGAAGCGTTGGGATGTAGGGTTAGAGATAAGTGGAAAAATGCAATGGAAGAAGAGATGTACTCAATGATTCGGAATCAAGTTTGGGAGTTAGTCGATCTTCCTCCTGGCCGAAGGGCCATTGGGAATAAGTGGATTCTCAAAATAAAGAGGAAGTCTGATGGATCGATTAACCGATACAAGGCTCGTTTGGTTGCAAAAGGATTTACCCAAAGAGAGGGTATTGACTTTGAAGAGACATTTTCTCCCGTAGTGAAGTTTGTGTCAATCCGAGTTATCTTGGCCTTTGTGGCGCATTATGACTTGGAATTACATCAGATGGATGTTAAAACCGCTTTCCTTAATCTGAGCTTGGCGAGGAAATCTATATGGTTCACCGGAAGGTTTAGTTGCTTTAGGCCAAGAGGATAAAGTATGTAGATTGAAAATCTATATATGAAATTTGAAGCAAGCGTCAAGACAATGGAACACAAGATTTAACAAAGTGGTTTTATCTTATGGTTTCGAAATAATCAATGAGGATCATTGCGTTTTCCTAAAGAAGGAAAAAGGAAAGTATGTCATTTTATCATTATATGTTGATGATATGCTGATAGCAGGAAATGACATAAGTTTTATTGAAGAAGTCAAAAAGTGGCTGTCTTCTCAATTTGACACAATAGATATGGGAGAAGCTGAATACATCTTAGGGGTTAAGATCATCCGGGATCGATCAAAAAGACTTTTGAGTTTGTCACAAGAGTCTTATATTACTAAGATGTTACAACATTTCAACATGTCTGACTGCAACTGTGAACAGACACCTATTGCAAGAGGTACTGTTTTGAACAAAAGTATGAGTCCCAAGACTCCAGCTGAAATAGCCGACATGAATAAAAAACCATATGCCAGTGCCATAGGTAGTTTAATGTATACTATGTTGTGTACTCGTCCCGATATCAGCTATGCAGTGGGCTTAGTCAGCCGGTTCCAGTCAAACCCAGGATCGAGACACTGGAAGGCAGTGAAAAGGATTTTCAGATATCTGAAGGCGACGACAGATTATTGTCTCTGTTATCAAGGATCAGATATGAGCCTTATGGGCTATTTAGATGCAGATTGGGCTGGGGACCTAGATGATAGAAAATCAACATCAGGCTATGCGTTCTTGTTGAATGGTGGCGCCATCTCCTGGAACAGCAAGAAACATGCCTGTGTGGCCTTATCTACAATGGAAGCTGAATATGTGGTATGTTCTTTGCATGCAAGCGATCTGAGAAGGTTCCTAAAGCATTTGAAGATTGCTGAGGACAGTGGGAGTCCAGTGACCGTCTATTGTGACAGTCAAGCTGCGATAGCTTTTTCCAAGGATCCCAAATATCACAGCAAGAGCAAGCATATAGCTATAAAGTACAACTTTATAAGAGATATTGTTGCTAAAAAGAAGGTGATTCTTGAGTATATCCCTACACGAGCTATGCTTGCAGATCCTTTTACTAAGCCAATGACTAGAGAGTCATTTAATGAGCATGTAAAGTCTATGGGACTTCGTAGAATGTAACAGTCTTGTAATGACAATTGAATGTTATAATTTGATTGTTTGAAATGTCAGCCATAATAAATTCAGTGTATGTTATGTTACATTCTAGTGATAATATCTCGATAAGCATGTTGGTAGGTAGTGATTGGTCCTCTCACATGGACAATCATCTCTATTTGTTGCGTATGAATAGAGGTAAGACCGATGCTTATAGGTCAACCTATGTGGTTGTTAGCTTTGGAAGCTGTAAAATTTGTTACATTCCTATAAGTTAGGGTCGTCTTGATATTTGTATTAAGATAAGATCATTTTGTGGTAAATGATCGAAGTAAATGAACCCACCATTTACTGTGCCTGTTTGTGAGCCAGATAAGGATTCATGTGTTGAATTTTGGATTAGACATTGGGAATGTCTAGATCGAAATCTGTACGATGTTAATTTGAGGGAAACATGCGCTCTTTATTGGTAAAGAGGACGACATCGTAGCATGTGAATCATACCACATGTGCTAAGACGACATTAAGGGTAGTAGGAGAATGGATCCCTGTTTCTCTACTATGTGAGCCCTTTGAGATTATATGTTGATCTCAAAATTTGCCCTTTGTGACTATTTAGGTGTCTACTTGAAGTTTTAATTAAGGTTTGCTACTTTAGCATGTACCTATGACTATGTATGATCATTACATGGAACATGACTAAGAAAGCGATTGATTAAAATGAATAGATTCACACTAAAAAGGAAGATTAAATAGATTTACATCTAATGAGTATTATTCACTAGTCGACTCTTTTCTGTTGTGTACAGAAATGTTTGTGAATATTTGGAATATGAGACATGCTCTTGACATGATGGTCAATCTAAGGGATTAGAGATGTTCATATTGATGTAAATGAGATTATTTAATCTGGGTAAAAAGCAAGACATGGATGTTTCAGGTAAATGGTTATGTACCACCAGAAATATGATTTTGTATCATTTGGAAAACGACTGTGTGTCACCTGGAAAATGACTGTGTGTCATAAGATAAATGGTTTTGTACCACCTGGAGATGACTCTGTGTCATCGGGAGAATGATTATGTATCATATGAAGAGTGACTAAGTTAGGCGTAACAACTTCTCTTAACATGTATCACTCTATGAGCAACTATGTAAGGTGTAACAACTTTCTTAGCATTCAACGCTAATGTGCTAACATCGCACGAACCATTTTTTGATTTGATGTTTGATTTAGTCTTTGTGACTATTAATCTATATTCTATTAGTCTTTTGGGACAATAGATGTTGCTTCGATTTAGTCTATGTGACTAAACACCTCTTCTAAAATGGTCTGTGTGATCATTTAGTCTATGTGACTAAACACCCCTTCTAAAATGGTCTGTGTGATCATTTTTGTCTGTGTGACATACCTTGGACGAGTGAGAGATGTAAGTTCGTGGCAGTTCCACGAATCGCAGAGGCGCCAGGAATCGGAGCACGCACGCCTCGCGCCGCGGCGCAAGGCCGAAGAGGCGCCCAAGCAGGGTTGGTTTGGGTATCGCAGCAGAGAGGTTTAGAAGTGTAGAGAAGCATCCGGCGGATTTGGTTGGTGAAACTCGAGGTATTTTCCACCGTGGATTTTCCTCCGACACAAGCGAAACTCCAAACAGGTATATAATTTATCTACAATCACTCCTTCAATCATAAAAGGATTAAACAGTTCAAATCCTTGAGTATTACTTCTTAAAGATTCTATATCGAATTCTCTCACAAATCAAGTATGAACTCTTACAAACGAGTTTGGATTAAATCGTAGAGCTCATCTATCGATTTCATTGCCGATCTCATGGTTTTTTCGCCGTGTGGCAATCAATCGAGGAATCGAATCGCATTCCTAAAACTAATTGAGTTATAAAATTCGATAATTTATCAAACAGCACACGTGAAGTTTAGAATTATTCAAACAACGTCTCATATTTTCATATTTATCAAATAACACACTTAATTTTCTTTTTACTCATCCCGCCAAATAGATCTGCAGCACAATGAAAATTCCGAACATGGTACTGAGAATTCAAATCTCAACACCACAGTTGTATTGCAATCCCAGTACCACCACCGTGGTGTTGAAATTTACAATCCCAATACCACGATGGTGGTGCTGGAATTACACCGTTACTGTGGTGCTGAAAATTCAAATCTCAGTACTACAGTGGTTCTGGAATTGCAACTTCCAGCACCACTGCAATTCCAACACCACAGTGGTGCTGCTGGGATTGCACCACGACTATGGTACTGAGATTGCACCACCACTGTGATGTTGGAAATTCAAATCTCAACACCACAGAAATATTGGAATTTGTAATTTCAACACCACAGTGGTACAGATCTTTTTGACGGAAGAGGTTAAAAGGAAATTAAGTACGCTATTTGATAAATAAGAAAGTATGAAATGTTATTTGAATATTTCTAAATTTCATATGCACTGTTTGATAAATCGTCGTATAAAATTTGAACATCTGAATTATGAAAAAAATATTTAAGAATTAAATATAGTAGCTTTACACATGGAAATTTTAAAATAAGAATTTTATTTTATTTACTTCTGCATGGAAGATGAAAAAAAAAAAGAAGTTGAAAGTGAGTGAGTTCAGTCGAGTTAAGAATTTACAAAGATGTTAATGTATAATATAGTTCAATATTTTTTATTATGATTTAAAATGTAACATAATTTACTATTTATTTCGGTACGATAATATTTATAAATTTTATTGTAATAATATTTATATATTGACCGTTGGAATAGGAGTGTAAACGAATCTAACTTTAAAAAAAAATTAATATTCACATGTTAGAATTTGAACTGATATATTCAAGCAAATTTGAAAATTTAATAATTTTAGACTCGAATTCGATTCGAATCGAGTTTGGATTAAATTTGAAATTTTTGAATATTAATTTAAACGATTAGATCACTGTATTCTAAAATTGATGTTCGATTTGATATTTAAAAATTAATATTCGATTTAATATTCAAAATTTTTTAATAAATAAAAAAATTAAAATTCACAAATAATTCGTGAATAATTAAATAATATTAATTTAATTCGAATTTGATTCGAAAAATATTTGTACGAGTTCGGTTCGAACCGACTCGAAAAGTTCGCGAATGGCTCGATTGGTTTACACCTAGTCTGGAACAAAAAATGCCTATACCGCTTCCCTCTTTTCCTTTCTTCAAGAGTTGTAGGGCTTCCTTCGGACACTCTCTTCCGCTTCGAATTTCCGCTTTACTAGGGATTTCGACTCCGATCCACCCGCTGGCAGTCCATGGAGCACGCCGCCGTGGTCACCGAAGCACCTGTTCGCCGGGTTCTTCCCGGAACTCTTCTCGTGATCTTCTTTTCTTGCTTCTTGAACCTAATCCTTGCTTTCTACTCTTCGACTTCACTTTGTGCAGAAGAGGGGCAGGCCGCCTAAGAATGCGAGCAAAGCGGCGGCAAGCAAACCCAGCGTCTCCGCCGAGGAGAGGGTGGACCGCAGCCCTACTAACGAAGAGCAAGGATCCGGGGATGGCTCCTATGACGCTTTCGACGATCACGCCCCGAAGGCTAAGAGGAGAGCGGCAATTCGGGCTTCCGGGTGGAAGGAAGATCAGAGCTTGATCGGTTTGTACGCTTGATTCTCGTTACGTTGGTGAATTATTGTTTGAAAGCTCTTGGATTTGGTAGCATTTATTGTATGCTCTCCAATTTGAAGAAGTCCGCCAGGTGTATAACGACTAAATTTCCATTGCTCGAGTAGTTGACTTCTTACGTACGAGAAGTCAGCCCCTTCTTACTCCAGCTGTATTTTTCATGTCAATCATGATAGGGGTGTTGTTGGGAGTTCTGGGTTTTAGGCGTGCTGTTCACTTTCTTTAAACTGATAACTGCCCGCACTACAATTGCTAAGACTGCCATGATGTTCAATCTTACATTTCCATGCTCATTTTTTGCTCGTAGTTTTCAATAATTTCTATATGGCTTGTAAGATGCATCCTATTTATCTTATTATGTTTTGCTCCAGAACTTATAGTTGCTGTTATTTTGTTAAGATTAGATTAACTTGAGGTGGCTGTGTAACAGTCATATTCATATTCGAGCAGATCTAATCCTATACATGGTGAGGTGCTTAGAAAGAATTGGTCGAACCAACATTAGTCTTCACATATCATTGGTTAGAGGCGATTTTAGGCTGTAGGTTGAACTGACTCTTGATAAGTATGTGAAGCCTTAATGGAGAATGTTAGACTTTGATGTTGTAGGTTTAGGAACATTTATTTTCAAAAAAGAACTGAAATGTAAATTAATTAGAGGGTAACTTTTGGCGAAACTGGTCATGTAGCAGATGAGTAAAACTGATCAAATTAGCATTTTGATAGAAAATTTCTACACGGCACTGTAGCAATGTCGGGCAAAACAGTGATGTTGTCACATTTGACCATTCTAAAAGGAGGAATTGCCTCCAATGACTTCGGTGGATTTATCTATTCAAATTCAGAATTTAAAAAGAAAATGATTGAACAAAACTGCTGCATAGGCAGATTTTTAAGTGTCAGTCGTTTTGTTTTGAATTTGAATTGATAGATATACTACAAGGGACCATTGGAATTCACCCATTTTTTCAAAGTGGACAGATGACTAAAAAAATGATAATTTGACTCTTTTTCTCAAAACTTCTACATAAACATCTTCATTTCAAATTTTGAATCTAAATACATGGATCCACTATAGAAAGCCATTGGAGGGTATTCATGTATCTGCAGTAACTAAATGATTAAAAAATGATTGTGTAATAGCTTTGTCCAAAATTGCTACATGAAGTTTTTTTCTTAAAGTTTGAATATGGAAAGATAAATGCACTCTAAAATGCCATTGACGATCACTTATGTTTTTAAAGTGGCTAACGACTGCTTTATAGTAGTTTTCCCTGCCCCGACTGCTATATGAGTTTTTCTTAGGTGCACTAGATCAGTTGCAGGCCTTTTTTTTTATATTTTTTATTTTAAGAAAGGTAAATTTGGCAGAATGCACCAGGTTGGATGCCCTTATGATGAATAAAAGGCGTCCCTTTGATGATTCAATAAAAAGTGGTTGCTGTTTTGATTTTTGCCCATTTTTAAGGAATGGAGGCAGAGTGAAAAGACATGAGATGGTGGTGTCCAGTAGGAATAGGAGCTAAGAAGGGATAAAGGGGAAGATGAAATATGAGGGAGAGGGTGGATGGAGGGAAACCAAATAGGAGTGAAGATGTGCTCAGTACTGATGGTAGGGAAACAAGGATCGAGGATTAGGTATATTTCTCTCTAATTTGAAATTGAAACTAGTCAGTTTTTTTTTCTGGTTTGAGGGATGATATGATTCCATATTTTGAAATGATGAGGGTTTGAATTCTTGGTCATAGTTTTATGTTTAGTGAAAATCCTTTTGTGTGGACTTCACTTTACACCAGAATGCTCCTAGAAATCCAACGTTAGCTAATATTTTGAATTTATTGGTGTTTTTCACACAGATGTCATCAAGCATAATGGAAGAGTGATTCACCATGCTGTCAAAAGGTGGATTGAGTCCTATGAATTGGATCCAAAAGCTGCAACAATTGAAATTTTGATGTTGCTCTTTGAGGTAGCATTCCAGCAATTAATGCCTTTGGATATATTTATTGCATTCATTGTGAATTTGATGAAAGTTATCGCTGATGGACAGGCCTGTGGAGCCAAATATAAACTAGAAGTGGCTTCCTTTGAGGAAACTAACGTGGATGATGTTGTGGTCTCACTTGTGGAGCTAGCTAAAAATGTATTTTCTCATGACTTGTGTGAAATAAATTTGTGCTGACCTATTGCAAGTTCTTCCTTTGTATCTTGGTTTATTTAAACAAATTTTAACTCCAATTTATGGTTTTGTGTATTCATGGATCCATGCCAACCAGTAGTTACTTGGTGACTTTAGTTGTTTAGTGCTTACTTTGTCTATCTTTAATGTTGAAAAATACTGCAGGGTGAAATAGAAGACAATTTCAACTCAAAGCAAAAAGAGCTTAAGAACTTCAAAGAAAATCTTGCTTCATTCTGGGACAACTTGGTTCTTGAATGTCAAAATGGGCCATTATTTGATAAGTTTTTGTTTGAGAAATGCATGGATTATGTAATTGCACTGTCATGGTATGCTATTTCTCTCTCTCTCTCTTTGCGTTTGCATGTTTTCCACTTGAAAAGAAAATCATGTTAGGGAATAATGCTTGTGCACTTCAGTACTCCTCCTAGGGTTTTTCGGCATGTGGCTTCGCTGGTTGGTCTCCAGTTGGTTACATCCTTCATAAATGTTGCTAAAATGCTTTCTGGGCAACGTGAGACAACTCAAAGACAAATAAATACTGAAAGAAAGAAGAACAATGATGGACCACGTCTGGAGTCTCTCAACAAAAGGTTATCTCAGACACATGAGAAGATAACTACCATAGAGGAGATGATGCGCAAAATATTTAAAGGGTGAGACTTGAATTGCATATTTTTCTTTGATTTCACCAGTATGAACCAACTTTGTTATCATTTCATTTTTCGTCTTTTGTAGGTTATTTATGCACAGGTATCGCGATGTCGATCCAGAGATAAGAATGGCTTGCATCAGTTCTCTCGGTAACTGGATACTATTGTATCCATCACTTTTCTTGCAAGATCTATACTTGAAATATCTTGGTTGGACACTAAATGACAAGGTAAGTTCCTTTTGTATGTATCTTGGGTATTGCTTTCTTTGCCTTTCAACTGCTATTTTCCTGCCAAAAGTACTAATGTATTTCTTGTTGCTTTGGAAGAGTCCTGGAGTCAGGAAAGCTTCAATAATTGCGCTACAAAATCTATACGAGGTGGATGATAATGTGCCATCACTTGGTCTTTTCACTGAAAGATTTTGCAGCCGTATGATTGAGCTTGCTGATGACATTGATATTTCAGTAGCTGTCTCAGCCATAGGTCTTTTGAAACAACTATTAAGGTAATGGTTTTTAACCCACCCTTTTGGTTCATTTGATGTTTATGTCATGGATGTATTACCAAAACTTTGTACTGCTTGGTTTTGCAGACATCAGCTTCTAACAGATGATGAATTAGGCCCTTTGTATGATCTGCTTATTGATGAACCACCCTTAATCAGGCATGCAATTGGAGAATTAGTATACGATCATTTGATTGCTCAGAAAATTAAAAGTTCCCATTCTGGACGTAAAGGTATCCTGCTGCTATCTGTTATTCTGTTGAATGTTAAATTTGGCATGCAAGCTTGTTAATCATTACTTATATCTAGATGGAGAGGAGGAATCCTCTGAGGTTCACCTGGGACGCATGTTACAAATTCTTCGGGAATTTCCTGATGATCCAATGTTAAGTACCTATGTTATTGATGATGTTTGGGATAACATGAAGGCTATGAAGGTATTTCTTTTCCTTGTATTTCATTGAAAATAAATTTTTTATAGGAAATCCTGTTGGTTTTTTCATTTGTGTTCTGGTGCTATATGGTTTTAAGATGCTTTGTTACAGGATTGGAAGTGTATCATATCCATGCTTCTTGATGAGAATCCACATATTGAATTGACGGATGTCGATGCAACTAACTTGGTTAGGCTACTCTATGCTTCTGCTAGGAAAGCTGTTGGAGACAAGATAGTTCCTGCTGCTGAAAGCCGAAAGCAGTATCACACAAAAGTTATGAAAGTATGGCTGAAGTTTCTTTGTGTGACTAACTTTAGTTGACGAAAGTTGTTGAATCTTTTCTGTAGCTAATATAGTGGGTTTGGGATTGGCTAGTATTCAAAGCTGAGTCTGTTTCTTTTGCTACTTCAGTTTCAATTCTCTGTATAAGCTAAGTCATAACCATGGAATTTCAGTATAAGATAGAATTATCATTAAGTGTAAATTTCCAATTTAAATGCCACATAATTGGAAGTCTTTCTTTTTGTTTTTTAACCTCAATAAGATAGGGATGACTAAACTAATTCTGATGGTAGGTTCATATGGACCATTATTGTTTTTTGGATGCCATATCTGATATTGCTTAGAGGGTTTTGTATTAGTTCAAAATATGGTTTTGAGGCATGGGATCTTTAGTTTTACTGTACTGTGCTGTTGGAGACTAGGAGGATATGATTGGTATAGAAGTTATAGTCTTTCTACCTTAGGCACCTTGCCATCTACACTTTTTATAAATATGGATCATATATGTTGCAGGAAACATTTGAAAACAATAGACGGAAAATAACTATTGCCATGATGAAGAAATATCCCCAGCTGTTGCACAAGTATATAGCTGACAAAGCAAAGGTTTCTCCTTTGGTTGAGATTATGGGGCTTCTAAAACTTGAACTTTTCTCTCTACAAAGGCAGGAGCAGGTGAGATTTGTATTATTATGTGCTTAAGTGCCTGATGCTTACCAAATAAGATAACTATGTCAATCTGTTCTATCAGAATTTTAAGGCAATTCTGGAACTTATTGTGGATGCGTTTTTTAAGCATGGGGAGAAAGACACATTGAGATCTTGTATCCGTGTGATAACATTTTGTTCGACAGATAGTCCAGCTGATCTTCAAGATTATGCGCAGAATAAGCTGAAGGATCTGGAGAATGATCTAGTGATTAAATTAAAGGCTGCTATTAAGGAAGTTGAGGTATGGATAATGTTTACTTGACTCTTTTAATCTTGTTAGTTTGATTAGTGAAGTATGGCAATTAAACCTTTGTAGATGGGAGGTGATGAGTACTCACTTTTGGTCAATTTGAAGCGGCTTAATGAGTTTCAACTGACTAAATTTGTGCCTGTTGATAGCTTATATGGAGATATGAGTAGCATTCTCAAACTTCTGAGAGACATTGACAATGAGGCACGTAAATACCTTGAAAAATGCTTCGATATTATATACTTTTGATGATGAACTTTGTTGACCTATCAGGTAAAGTGTTTTCTGCTTCTCAACATGTACCTCCATGTGGCCTGGTCTCTGACGTTCATTGATGATGAAAGTCCTGAGTCATCTATTGATGCATTATTATCTAAGAGAGATACTCTGCTTGAACAACTAGAATGCTTCATAAATGACCTGACTAATGCTCCACAGGAGGGTAGGATTGGAAATATACTGTCATACAGAGTATGTTTTTCATTTCTGTGAAAATTGTTCTCATTGACTTTGTTGCATTTGTTATTCTCATAAGCCTAAATCTCATATTCCAACCTAAAAACTTACCCCTTAAGTTTCTGGATTAAGTAATTGCCAACTGCCTTTCTTTTGGAAGTTGCTTTCATTGGCTTTGTTGCATTTGTTGTTTCCATAAGATTAAATCTCACTTTTCAAGCCGAACTCCCCACTTAAGTCTCTGGATTAAATAATTGCAAACTGCCTTTCTTGTGGAATAGGTGTGTGTCATACTTGCAGATCTATGGTGCTTATTTGAAAATTCTAGGTTCTCTTCTACTAAACTTCATCGATTAGGATATCACCCAGATGTATCCTCAGTAGAAAAGTTTTGGAAACTTTCTCAGCAATTGCTTAACATTTCAGGTTTGATTCACTCGAGTTAAAATGTTGCCCTTTAGATAACTCCTGTACGGGCAACTTTTTGAACTCAGTTTTATAATTTACAGATGAGACTGAAGAAGAGGATTCAAATGAAGAATACATTGAGGATACAAACAGGGACGTGGTTATGATTGCTGCTGCTAAGTTGGTCATTCATAGAGTTACTAAGGTACTACCTTTTGGTTGAGCATTGTCCATTTTTCAAGTGGATTTATGATTAAAATTGCTTCCCAATGCCTTGTTAGTTCTAAAAATGAACTAAGAGTATGAAAGGGCAGCTGATAATTACTTTTAATCAAAAGAAACAACTTTAAGTGTAGAATCATACAATTAAAACTCATCAAGCGCTAAATATCATTTTGTCATTTTGTCTAGTTCAGGTACGCTCAAAGACATTTCATCACTTGTATTCTTATATTACTGGTAGTTTTGGCTCTTAACTGCATTGCTAATCAAATTTTGTGTTGCATAATTGATATTCCTCTAACCTCCCATTTTTTTTGCTCAGATACATGTGGATTTATTTGGGTAGGTTAAGAATTTGGCTTCTCTCTGTAGGCTGAATGCCACTGAGTTAGGAAAAATGAACAAGTTCCTCATTTTAATCCTGTAGAAGTCAAATTTTGATCAGAGTTTATAAAATAGCTGATATTTTGAATGAGCTCATTAATCTTTCAAAAGAAGTACAAAAATCCAAGCCTCAACTAATTACGTAATTATGCTAGTTCATGTTAGCTGTCACCATTGTTTCCTTTTCTTCATCAACTATTTGCATTTTGTCTTCTTAAGTTAATCTGTGTGACAACTGCTAGACCAAATTTCTATAAAGAATGAAGAGTCCTGCAAAATGGTTCTAAACCTTCTTCTAGAACGATCTGCAATTCTGGTTCAGAATTTGCTGTTTCCTAATATTTGTAGGAAAAAGAATAAGAAATAAAGAAAGCAGAATGTTGTTTCACTTGTATATGCTATTCTCAGCTTGTTGTGTCTAAAAACTTTGAAAGCATGACATTGGCTGTTGTTCTTATTAATGTCTACTCTGTTTTGAATGCCTAATTATCAGTTAATATGCCGAAGGAAACTTTGTGGTGTTCATCCATGAGTGTGAATGACACAGTTGTTTATCCCGAGGTTTCAGGTGCCAAGCTGTGGCTTTCGAAACCTTTGAAACATTTCATTTCGATCCCCATCAACACCAAAACTCGTTGGCACGAGGCAATACCAGCATAGGAGAGTGGCAAGATGTGGAATGGTGCATTGACACTGAACAAGGAGAAACAAAGGAGGGCGAGAGAGTGAGATCAAGGGTAGAAGAGAAAGATGAATATCTGTGGAAGAAAGGAGGAACGAGCATAACCTGGTGGCTGCTCTAGTGTCGTGAGAGAGAGGAGAGATTAGGTGAGAGGCAGTTGCTCCCACGCAGTGTGAGAGAGGAGAGATCAAATGGTAGGCGGTTGCTTTGGTTGCAAGAGAGAGGATGTGAAAGAGGAGATATCAGGTGGGACGGTGGGAGAGAGGAACATACGAGAGAGAAGGGAGAGAAACAAATAAATTAGCATGGCATCTCAAACTTCACTTCTCTTCAAAATTTAAATTTGGTTGATCTTAAATTGTTGAAATTGAATATGATTGGACCCAATATGAACCCACTCATCCCAAATGACAAACTTACCCAAAAGATAAAACCACAGCCCAATTATGCTCTGTTGGTTTCCTAAAACCTAATAATTGATTTGTTTCAACTTAAATAACCAATAAAATTTAAAATTAAATAACAATGATAACTTTAATTGAAAGCAAAATATAGTATATAATAAAAGTTGAAAATTTGTCTAAATTCAAGTAATAATTCTTGTGTTGAAGGAAAGATTATGTTGTTAATGGTTCAACGGAGAATTGCACTTTGAAAGAAATAAAAAGCAAATACAGTTGCCTATTCTTTGTTATCCTTGACGTTCAATTTTGGAATTAAATTTTTTCCTGATGTCCCCAGCTGTAGGTTATGCTAAATGAAATAAAGCAGGTGCTATGTTTCTAACTCAGGGATTATTTCAAAAACAATGTAAATTACATAAATTTTGTTCTGGGACAAAGTTACTTTGTGTGAAGTTTGAACTAAAAATTTAGTTGTTATTTCTTTTTTTTTAGGAAACAAACACTGTTAATTTTTATCCTAATGTAAATTGCATAAATTTTGCCCTTGGACAAAGTTACTTTGAGTGACGTTTGAACTAAAGATTTAATTATTATTCCTTTTTTTTATAAGAAAAGAACACAATTAATTTACATTTGAGACCATATTGTTGCTTATCAAAGATGTTATAATTCCATCAATTTGCTATATTTTGATATTAAAAATGATACAAAAAATTAATTAAATATTTATTTTTGTATCTTGTCAAATCACATCAATGACTAGATGGGTAGGCAACAACGGTAAAATGCATAGGCAATTATGACAAGTAAAGAACTTAAGTTGCTTTTTTTATGAATTTTAAAAGGATTTTTTTTTCCTCTTGTGGATGAAGATCACAACAACCAGAGACTTTAATCTTATTTTGACAATTTTCAACCTTCAAAACAATGTTGTTACTAATACAAATATTAGTTTGGATGAAAATGGATTTGACATAGATATGCTTTACGGATGTAGAATACACATCTATATGGTGAAATTCTTTTTTCATATAGCTAGTGAGGTCCCACTTCCTATAATGGAAACAAGTAGAAATAATTAACAAATTTTTTTAGCCAAAGAAGGAAATACACAGAAAGGAAAAGTAAAAAAATTGCATCTTGGTTATCAAGACTAGAAGATGATATGAGATATAACGTAAATACTTGACAATGATAACTTTTTAAGCTAGTATGGATGAAATATTTATGAATTTATAACATATTGCTCTTAAATATTAATAAATTGATTTTTAATATTGATTTACACTTATATTTAAAATCAAATAAGTACCGGAACCTATCTGCATGGCACAATACAATACTGAAATTCAATTTCCAGGTTAGATATTGAAACTCTGATATGGTTTGAAATTTTAAACCTTAGGCTATCTAATAATTTCTAATTGAACTTGCTCCAGAGATAAATATTATGGATTACAAAAAAAAAACTGAAGTATTTGATGAGTTAATGAATTAACTGAGTACGGTTTTTCTATTTTGAAATCAAAATTGAATAATCAACAAATATGAAATTCAATGAAACAAAAAGATTTAAAATGCACAAAAGATACTTGATCAAGGAGAATATTTATTTTGTGTTGAATAAGAATTTTATGAAATGCTAAATAAAAAAGTAATAGTGCAGGAAAAAGGAAGATATTGTAGACTATGTGTCTGTGGTTATTTGAATATGTTCTATATTTCATGGTCGAGTAATAACCATGGTCCAAGAAAATGCCTTGGAATGTTAAATTGAAGATCAAGAGATTCTCAACTCTGTACTTGCATAGTTTCTGCAGGGCCCTTTCAACTAAATTCCTCTTCTAGCCTTGCTAACTTGTTGCACATAAAGGTTTCTTTCAAGAAAACCCAAATTTGTGTACAAATATATATCAAGATCCTTTCCTCTTAATTATAATTTCAGTGAAAATAGAGTATATTCTAATCTTATGTTCAGTGCTATGATGGCTTAGAAATTTACTCCTAACTCTTGGCTTTTTGCAGCAAGATTTGTTGTTGTTGTTCAGTTGAATGTATACTCTGTTTGTGGTTCTGTTGAAGAATGATTTTTCACTTTTCAGCAGTAAAGATATGTAAACTGCAGAATAACTTTATAAATGTAGGTCAAAATACACACTAGTATTAAATCTTTGGACTTCTTTGGGCTTGCACTAGTTTGGCCTTTTTTGAGTTCACACAAATTTGAATATTTAGGAAGTTTTGTCTTCGCTTAGAAGTAAATTCTTACAGAAATAAGTTCCCTAGTTGTCCTTTTATTGTTGCTACAGTTTAATTTAGCTTGTATTGAAGACTGTTTTACTGTTTTATCCTTTTTCTTTTTCCTTTTTTGCAAATATGATGGTTTTTAACATCTGAAGTAGGAGGGTTCTCTAATATAATTATTATTTGAACATTGCTATCATTTGTTAAGCCCGATCATGGCCCAAAATATTAAATAACTGTTCATTCATCTATTTTATAGTCCACCTTCATCAATGTACAGCACTCAAGGTTGGGCTAATTAGGGTATTGTTCATACATTTCAGGCTTGACCATCTAGATCCAAAGTTCAACATTAAACTATTTCGTCTCGGTTTCTATTTGATCTTGTGTCAATTTTCGTGTGTATTTATAATTGTCATTTATAGATACTACCTATAATTACTCAATAACTTATTCACAAAACAATAGTGTCCTGTAAATAACTTTAAATGCCATTGATTCCCAGTATAATATCTCAAATAAATGCTCTTTTGCAACTCAAGGCTTCTTGTTCATTTCTTTCCAGCTGATTGTCACCCTCTTGAAGAAATTGACTTTGGAATTGATGAATTATATATGGATAGATGAACAAAGAGGTGGAAAGGGTTTTGACTGATGATTGTAGGATAAGATAAGTGGATAATAATAAATTTCTATAAAATAAAAAAAAAACAATTTATGTAGACCCTTAAGTGTATGGGTGGTATTAGTCTTGATACTTTCCCCATTTTGACCACAGAACCTATCACCTTTTCTTCTCAGGTGGAAAAAAAATGGAAGAGTGCATTTGGTTGCTTGTCTTCCTTTCCCAATGAATATATCTACGTGAAAAAAACTGAGATTGGAAAAATCTAAAAAACATGTAGTGGAATCGGTCAAATAGGAACATAGGTTATTGGTTAGCTGATATGTTTATACTAATATTCAATGATGGGCGCTAACATGTACTCTGCTTTATTTAGTTATCGTTTCCCTCATCAAATTAATTTTTAATTACATTTACTTCCTCAATTTTTCTTGCATTTCAACTTCCCTTGAGTTTGGCCAACCATCACATGTAGCCAACTTATTAAAATCTGGGACTGAAATCGTAGTTTGATTGTATTTTCAAAAATGGCTATAATTTAAGCATATTTTATAGAACTACTTGAAACTAAATCGTTACTAAATTTGGACAAGGTTTTTTTTATATGAAATTTCATGTTTATTGCAGGACTATCTTGCGGCAGAGATTATTTCACATTTTGTGATGCATGGAGCAAGTATCACAAATATCATCAAGAATTTCATTACTTCTCTAAGGAAAACTGCAAAAGATGAGATACCTTCTATATTTTTTGAGGCATTGAAAAAAGTAAATATTTATCTTGCTAATTCTTTGTTATAATTAAGTTTATCCTATTGTATTCCTAAGGTCACTTTGTAATTAGTGTATCTGCTCGTCTATTATCCGTTATCAAAGTTCACTGGTAATTTAATTTGCTTAAATGCTATCACTTACAGCTTTAGGCGTGCATCTATTTAACAAGACACGACAAAAGCTATGAGTCCTGGCTATCTTGGTCGGACTACTGTAGTTCAACCACCATTAGACTTTATATGAGATCATCATTACTAATATACAGATCTTATAAATCATTCTAAAATATGTTAATTAGGGTTTCTTGGTCTATGTATTTATATCTTCAATTCTAATTTATTCAAATAATGTAAGAATAAAATATATTCATTTTTGAAACATGTCATACCATCTATTCCTGATGTGATGCATTGATAGTTTAATTACTTGTTTAATGAATGATCGTTTTCCCACTGAACTTCTGTTTCTGTGTACTTAATATATGATCCCTCTTTTTATCTAACATCTATGAAATGTTTAGAAATCTCTTTGATAGTGTGTTAGAAATTCATAATCCTTAATAGGGGCTCCCAGAAACTGAAAACTTAGAAACCAAATTGAAAATTTTGTTTTTTCAGTTTGAAATGTTTTAAGAAAATACCTTTAGTGAAGTGTTAGTTTATTTACTCAAGTAACCTAAAAACCGACCAAATATATCTATATATATATATATATATATATATATATATATATATGCAATGGTACATGGGATATGTTATAAGATATCTCTATGTACAGGTATGTAATTTATAGATGAATGATTCGATATAGTATTTGTAAATTAAAAAAGTAAAAATAAATAAATTGATTATTTTTAAATTATTTATTCTACCTAATTATAACCAAAAAGCTTCATTTTGGCCTTTGTTCCAGATAATTTTTGTTTGATTTGAAAATAAAAAACCAGTATTTCCATTTTTGGTTTGGAAGTGTGCTTTATACTTTCCAACCCTGTCCTACTTTGCACAGACGCATTTTTGTTTAGTATTTTCTGAACTAGACTACCAAAGGCATATAATGGAGTGTTGTTGGTTGCTTACCCAAACCATTTTGTGGTCCTTTTGTTTTGTCATCAGACATATCAGAGGCAAGCGTTGGGTAATGTTTCATTCGCAAGCAACACATACTCGGATTGTAAGGACCTTTCTTCTCGGCTCTCAGCAACATTTGGTGGTGCAGCACGAAATAAACATAAATGGGAGATTTTGAATATCATCAAGGATGGAATTTCATATGCTTTTTCTGATGCCCCGAAACACTTGTCATTTCTAGAGGTTGCTGTTCTGCCATTTGTCACAAAACTTCCCATGTCTGATCTTCTAGAAATGTAAGATATGTTTTTTTTAATGATATTTTGTAAGCATTGCACTTGTGGAAATATCTGTTTCTTCAATTTTGTTTGCAAACAGACTGAAAGATGTGCAAAAGAGATCAGAGAAGGTCAACATAAATGAAGATCCTAGTGGGTGGCGACCCTATTCTGTGTTTGTCGAGTACTTACAGGAAAAGTGCATGAAAAATGATCTGCAAGGTGCTGGTTTCAGTTTCAATTTTATATAAACATGTTTTTATAGATGAAAATGGATCAATTTTCCTCTACGTAGCTTTTCATATAAGAATATAACAATTAGTGCTATACCATAGCAACTGATGCTTAGTCAGCAAAGCTATGGTGAGAGTGGAATGAAAAAAAAATGATTATAGAGTGCATAATATAATACAAGCGAGAGTTAATTATATAATACTATGTCATGCCCCAAGGGAATTTTTATTTTAGGTCAGAGTTTGCCCTCTAGTGATATAAGTTCTAGCAATTCTAATCACAATTTTGTCAAGAAATCTAGCAAAACGTTCTTATTCCCTTGATATGAGAATCTTGTTGGACTTTTTATAGAGATAAATTATACCAAACAAAGCATAGCATAGTTAAAAATTCGATGTTTCAATTGTATTTACAATCTAAAAAAATTTAATTAACTAGGAAAAATGATAAAGTTAGTAACAATAACAACAACCAAGTCTTATCCCACTAGGTGGGGTTTCGACTATATGGATCCTTCTACGCCATTAGGTCCTATCCTCTACTATATCATCATTTATATTTAAATAAATTTTATCTTGCTTTATCGTTGCTAACCAAGTATTCTTTGGTCTTCTTCTTTCTCGTTTGATTTGTATATTTGTAATAGTTTTACATCGTTTAACTGAAGTATTTATCAGTCGTTTAAGTACATGTTTATACCATCTTAACGTGTCTCCCGAAATTTGTATAGGCTCTATCGGTTGTTTAAGCGGTCGTTGGTCGTCGTCGCTTGTCGTTGTCGTCAGTCGTTGCTCGTTGGTCGTTGCCCATCCGACGTCCACCGTCACCGACGATCGACGATCGACGATCGGCGCGATTGGCGACCGCCCAGTCCCTCTTCTTGGCAATCAGCTGCCGGTGGCGTGACGCGCCGACCGTTGTCCACTGTCTATCGTTCGCCGTCCGCTGTCCGCCGTCCGTCGGCCGTCGACGATCGCCGACGATGCCGTCGGCAGTCGACATCACCGTCGTCTCCGCTTTCCTTTCCAACTTATAAACCAAACAACATTATTGGAATGACTAAACTCATTCCCATTCCACCCTATTATCAAACTCATTCTCATTCCTATTCTCACCCTCAAACCAAACGCCACCTAAGTTTTTTCAAGCTCAATAAATATCATATGTAAGGCTTGCTTTTGTTTTTGATATTTTTCATTTAGTTGTTTGAGAAGATGTATAACTTCTATTATTGATTTTTTCAGCATAAATCTAAATTGATTTTTGGTCACCATAGTTTCTGACAAGAGAAGCCTTTAAATTAGTACAATTATTGAAATTAAATATAGAAATACAACATGAGATGAAAACATATCTAAAAACTGACAAGGGAAGCCTTTAAATTGTTAGTGTATAAAAGGACTTGATAATCAGCAATAGTTTTACAAGGAGGTATAAATTATCATGCTCAACCCTCTATCCTACCTGTTCAATCGCTCAATTTCTTTTAGGTTTAAACTCACCTCCACTGACCCATTGATCCAGACTCTTACAAGTTGTCAATATTGCACTTGGATTAGACTTGGGCAACAACATGGTTGGACCTCTGGACACCTCTGCCAACTCCATTGATCCGATCACTACTCAATTACTGTTCCTATTTTCTTATCATCCTTCCTACATAACCTATAATGATTGGCCCATATGAGGTAACTGACCACTAACTTTGTTAGGCACAATCACAAGTACAAAATACTTAAAAGTTAATAATAATGCAATCATAAATTTATAGTCAAATATCAAAGGGCTATTCTTATTTTCAAAATGATATAATAGGCAGTTCCTATATTGTTTATTATCAAAGGAGACTCTTTGCTTTGAATTATTGAAAGGCAAACAATTTCACTTTTAGTAATTTGAATTTAAAATCATTTTAATTTCTTCAATAACTCTAGACCTACTACCAGAGAATATTTATAGCTTAATTGAGCAAGGAGAATTGCAATTTACATTTGAAGCCGTCGAACTAACAAAACTGAACCATTTTTGTTGGTTTGACAATTTCATATACCTTGTTAGTTTGACAATTTCATATGTGACTTGCAATTTTCATCAATGAAACTGGTTAGTTTTCTAATTTTGTGGCAAAAATCTTTTTTACTCTCTGAATAGTCAATATTTTTAGAATTCACATACATTTTCATCGAACTTAGGATGATTTGTTACCTCAAATTCGGAAAAGAGCAAAGTTTCAATGAAATTGCTCACTTTTTAACAAGTTAGGTGGAAGAGGCATATAATAAATATTTACAGATCACGGGGTGCCCTTTTGTTGATAATCAAAATGTGAGTGCCCTAGTCGTCCCTTGTGAAGCTCCCTTGTGATTTTTTTACTTACTCCATGAGTCTCCTCATACATAGTGACCTTGACGTTATCATTAAAGGTCTATAGTGAAATTATTCATAATGTTGAAAAATAATCTTTGTTAGACCGAACAAATCAGTTTGAAAACAACAGGTTGTTAGGAAACCTTGTCTGAGAGAACTAGCCAGAAGACTTCACATTGAGTACGAATATTGTGTATAGCTGCATATGACAGCAGTGGCTCTTTAGAAGATTTAGGAATTTATCTTCTTCTAATCATAAAGCAAGTTGCAGCTTGCAATTTTAGCCTGTAACTGATTCAGCAGGCAAAAATTTGAATTGCTTGGTCATCCACTCCAAAGGGACCAACTAGTCAACTAGTCAAATTTGAAGGGCTTTAGTTTTGCTAATCACCTGCATTTATGAACTAGCTTTTTTTTTTTTCACTTATTGGTTGATGGACGAGACTGAGGTTATAACTTGACTGCAGATGAGAAAGAGGGAAACCTTCCAAAGCGGAGAGGCCGTCCAAGAAAGGCAATGAATGTAGAAGGAAAGAGACTTTTTGATGGACATGAAACAAGTGAAGAAGATTCTATTAGTGATTCAGAGCAGGATGATCTAGATGAAGAGGAAGATGAAGAGGCTCAGCAGCCTCTGATACACACATTTAGAGCTTCGGCTTCCAAATTGAGATCGATGAGAGTTGCACAGCCGGATAGTAGTGCTTGCCAACCAGGATCTGGAAGAACCACAGGTACTGTTAGATTGTTAGGCTAGAATATTTTGCATACATATTTCAAGCTTAACTCGAATTCTACAATGATGATGATATTGCAGGTGAAAATGTATGAATTATTTGGCCTTGTTCTGATAGTTGAAATTGCATAACAAAATGATCTCAGTTAATCACTCACAGGGTTTGTGACATAATATTGGCCCTGCATCATTCTCAACCTATGAGATGATGGATAACTCTGGTCAAGATTTACCTGAAGATTAACTTCCGTGTCTCCTAGAATGACAAAACTTGACCTTTCATTTTCATTTTTTTCATGGATATTGTGATTTTTCTTGGGCTGCTTCATGTGCACTAGTTGGTTTAGTTGCATCCATTTTCCTTCATGTAGCAAATCTTTACTTTTGCCCCTTTGATCCTTTCTGTTAATTTGCAGGTACGGACCACTAATCGAATTGATTTTCTGAAAGATTGACATCAAATCTTGTAAAATATTCTATCAGGAACCTTAACCTTTACTGTTATTGTTCTTATAACATTTTAGTAATCTGTAAATTGAGGTAGCATGTAATATATTCTGGCGCTGGCATTTGCCCGCCTCCTGTTTTGTGTATGTATCTCTAGATGCACAAATCTGGATTTTGTACTTGCTGTAATAGAACCTCCCGGTGCAGCCTGAATTCAAGCCTGTGAATTCTGTTTGATCATGAGAGAATCCTATAAAGACTATAAATTCACTACAACATGCATCTGACCTGCAGAAATTGCATTCGATCACGATCCAACGCTGATAATTAATTCCTGGAGCGTCTTGTATGCATACTTTGTTCAGGAAGTTTATCTTCTCTAAAGAGTTTAATAGCCTCTTTTTTTTTTTTTTTTTTTTTTTTTTTATTCTTCCCTTTTATTTCGATCCAATTCCGATTGTGCATGAGCAAAGTTATCATATTTGATTGCCCTTCTCTGACACTGGCTTCACGTTTTATTGTCCCAGCCCAATGGAAATGGTTTGATTGCTCAGTCGTAGGTGGGTTTAAATGGTTTGATAATTGACCATCTACTTCATATCACAAGCATAATTTTGAAGTTTTTATTCAGTAAAACAGGATTTTCATGGTGCTTTGGCAGGCTACTGGAGGTTCATTTCATAGGTATCAAATTGCAAAATTTAACTTACGTTTATACGATCTGTTCACTTCCGTTCCAAATTTTTAAAAACACGCTTTGAAGTAGTCCTCTGTTCTAGACTTCGCATAATTGTACGTTGTTCGATTTTGGGGATTCAAACTATTATTCTCCCAGTCCTCATCCTTTAATTTCCTCAGAAAAATTGGAAAAGATGCTACGTCACACATAATTGTACAATCGTTATGGTCGACCTCCTCGATCCTAGCTGGCTAGCTACTTGCTGAAACTTTTGAGATGTCCCTACGCTTGGAAGTAGTTTTAAGTCCATGCTATTGGCTCTGGAAGTCGAAAGCTATCTGCTTGTGCCGGTTTATATCGTTCAAATACCTCGCTGCAGTATATTCCTCCTCTGCATCGTGCATATCCTCAGAGTAAGTCATCCTTGCCGAGCGATTTCCATCCTCTGCTCGCCTGCCTTTGCCTGTCAACATCCTTAGAACCTAAAAACAACAGATGGAGTTCGATCATCCTCGTCGAGATGGCGGCGTTCGTTCGGACAACCAGTCGACTGATCATGATGCATTCATTACCTGGCTCATCCGTGGTCGCATGACCGACGATTCCTGAATGCATAAATAGGCTGCGGTCGCCGTGTAAACCAACTGTAGGCTGTCGTAAGAATCACCCAGAGAAGGATCGACCAGGTCCTTAAACTTATGCTCCTCGAGCATGGGCTTAGTCTGCAACAGTAGCAGTAGCAGTACCAGTCCGCATCAGTCCGCGCGCCTTCTCAAGTCTCAAATGCATGCGATCGAGGCGGAAGAAAACATACATATTACACATACCCATGCCAGTAGACTTTGCTGCGCAGAAGTGACGGCCCTGCGGCCAGTGATGAGCTCGAGCAGTAGAATGCCGAAGGCAAAAACGTCGGTCTTCTCATCGGCGACGCCATCCATGCACTCCGGAGCAAGGTATCTGGTACAAATTACAAAGAAGACGATCGACACTGATTCACACGAGTACACTGTACACGCGACGATGCGAGAGAATGGACGTACGCAGGCATGATGTTCGCGCATGCACTCACCCGAATGTGCCTTCGAAGTTGGGCAACGTGTGGTGCGTCACCTTGTCGGGCAGCCATTTCGCAAGCCCAAAGTCGCAAATCTGCATCAAAATCATCTCTCGGTTTAATTGGCTTCGATCGGATTCCATGCACACGGTTAATTAAACACTACTGCATGCACGCACACGCAGTCGACGATCATATTCATACCTGCGGTTCGAAGTCGGAAGCAAGCAGAATATTAGCCGCCTTTATATCCCTATGAATGATTCGGTGTTGGCACCTCTGGTGGAGGTACTCGAGCCCTTTGGCCGTCCCTACTGCGATCTCGTACCGTTTCTCCCAATCCAGTTTGTCTTTGTTCGAACCTGAAGCGCAGGCATGCATTATACATTCGATCAATATGATCTCCATTGATTAATTAGCGCATGCAGGTACGCACCATGGAGGACGTTCTCCAAGGATCCATGGGGCGACAGCACCAGCATAAGATACAAGCCGCCGTCGATGCTAAACCCGATCATTTTGGCGGTGTTTGGGTGGTTCAAATGGACGATGACTCCCATTTCGGTTAGGAAATGTTGAGCCCTCTCCAGTGCCGTCCCTTTCGCCATCTTCTTAACTGCTACGAGCTGGCCGCTCTCTAGGCGGCCCTTGTAAATCTCAGAATAACCTCCCTTTCCTATCAAGTTCTCTGCATGCGTGAAGCTCTGAAGGTTAGATTAGACGACTAGACAATATCGTCATATATATATATATGTATATTAATTGAAGTTGATGGATATATATGGTCATTATATATAGAAGTACGTACCGGTGCTGAAGTTGTCGGTCGCCTTGTTGAGTTCGGAGATGCTGAAGCTCCTCCAAGAAGGCTTCAAGAGGCAGAAGTCGAGTCCGGGCAAGTCGGGCTCGGAGGCGCGTCTTGGAGTCCCGCGGGTCGAGAGGCACCTCGTCGGCCTGTGCTTCTTCCACAACCGGAAGAAGGCGCGCCGCAGAGAATTACTCCGCCGCGCCGTTTGTGACTCTGCGCGGGAAGTGCTGGACCTGCTGGAGGAGCCCAGCCGCTGGATGCCTTCGAGGAGTCCTCTCGGAGAGTAGCGCCGCGCGCCCTCTCCATGCCGCTCGGCGCCCTTCCCCTGCTTCATGCGCGTCAAAACTACTGAAGCGGCCGGAATCAGCGACGAGAGAAATTAAAGAAACTGAAAAAGGATTGCAATATTCCGAAAGAGAGATTTACAGTGGTCGCAGAAGGAGGCCGGCAATGTCATCGACCGTCTTAATTTCCCGATCGAGCTGGATGCATGAACAGCTCCTTCTCCCTCCTCCTCCTCCTCCGACACGCTGCTGAAGGATTGGGTCGACCGACGACGTACGGCAACAGGCAACTGGCAAGTTTATGG
This sequence comes from Wurfbainia villosa, assembly GCA_025175895.1. Classification (NCBI taxonomy): domain Eukaryota; kingdom Viridiplantae; phylum Streptophyta; class Magnoliopsida; order Zingiberales; family Zingiberaceae; genus Wurfbainia; species Wurfbainia villosa. Next base: position 7,310,925 of record CM045997.1, read on the forward strand.
CTGCATCCTCCCCCTGAAAGATGCTTCTTAAGGCCCTCTCTGTTCATGATTGGTTTTGAAGAAGAAGACGAGGGCGCGAGGTTTGCTCTCCACCAGTTTGAGCGATGCAAAGGAGAGGCTAAATTTGGATTGCTCGGGAGGTTCAAAATCTTTTATCTTATTTTATCCTTCTGCACTACTATATATATATATATATAAAGGAAAACTATATTAATTAAATTCAAAAAGAAGTCATTTTAAATAATAATAATAATAATTAGAAGAGCTATATCATTCAATAATTAAATTCAAAAAGAAGTCATTTTTTATTTATTTGACAATGAAAAAAATTAAATTTTTACTGTATAAAAAATCATTCTAGAAGCGAGAGCATTTATAAAGAAAGAAGCCTTGTTAACACAGTTTACCTTTTAAAAATAAAGGGTAGCAACTTGGCAGTTAGCAGTGATATTTTTCAAACAATATTAAAATGGCACCCCGTTAAAAATTATAACTTTTAAAAATCATTAATGTTTATTTTTAAAATGATAGAGAGTAAAGTAAGATAAATTTTAAATCCTGTTGTATATGTTATAAATAAAAAATGTATTTTTTTTTTAAAAAACAATATGTAATGTTTTTTTAAAGATAATAAATTTAAATTGATATAAATTTTGTAAGTTCAAGAGTAAATTAGTTGTAAAAATATAATAATTTTTATTAAAAGTATTATATGTTTGTGTTTGAGTCATTTGTTCACTTTAATTATTTATTTAAATCTAAAAAGAAAATCACTATGTAATACTAATTTTGGACTCGAATAATCACTTATAATGGTATTTATCTATTTAAATTTAAAAATTTAATTTAAAATCAACTATATAATTAATAATTGTAATTAAAATTATTATATTTTTAGTTTTGAGTTATTTCATCACTTTAAAAGTAATGACATTTCTTGTATTTATCTATGTTACTATGTATATTTAAAAAGAAAATATCTGTTCCCGAGTACATATATTAATTTTCATTTAAAAAAAAAATAAATTTATGATATTTTTGCGACAAAAGGTGATTTCATCTCTAGCTGATTTTATAGTCAACACGAAGAAAGTAAATTACAAGAGGACTATATCTCTTGATTGATTGGCCAGAGCAGTGAGGATTGAGTTGAGTTCAAGGAGAGTTATTAGATCTCCATCGAAATTCAACCTCTCCTTTATTATGACAGAATCATGCTACTCTAGCCAATAGGTCATCTCCGTGGAGACAAATTTATGACATTGTTTTTGTTTTTTTATTGCTATTAGATATCTGAATTTTCGATTCGATTAATTTTTAGGAGTGACCGATCATGCTCTACATATCTTTGAGACGCCTCACCAACAGCTGAGTCGGATAAGGTCGGAGTCCAAGTGGCATCCATCGGCCACCAAAAATAAATCAGGGAAGCACTCGTAGTTTTTTCACTATTAAATCCAGACTCCACAGTCGTGTCATCTTTGAACGATGGTCTAATATCGAAGTCGTACTCTGTCCGCTTGGTAAACTCTTGGGTCTTAGGACCATCCAAATGGATTTTTTTTTAATTTATCGTCGAACGATATCATAGTAAAGAATCAAACTATTCTCTTATGAAATGTCTCTTCACTTCTATCGTCGCACTGAGCCGGAAAATTTATGGCATTCTTGCATGGATGCTATCATCATTCATTTAGAAGTAACGGTCGATCAAATTGAATCCAGTTCGATTAGAATCCAAAGAACTGTGTCTAACTTTCCGGCTCATGTCGACCGAAGCTAAATCTGAACCTGGACTACCAACTGACATTCCAAGGCAAACACAATTTAATGATCAAAAGCAGTTCAACTACTTCCATGTTTTTCGCACTGTCATCCACGAGATCATTTCCACGGTAAATTTCACCACTAAACAAATCTCATTCTCTAATGGTGCATAAGGTTGACTCCTATCAATTTATTTTTTGACCATCATAAGAGAGATAAATTACGATAGATCTTTAATTTTTGAGACTAGTAACTAGTTAAAGTTGAGACGATTCCCTCGTATTTATGAGAGATTGTCCCATTATCTTATGGTACAATATCTATATACATCAGTCACTACTGTGCCCTCTCCACGGGACAACAAATCTCATTCTCAGAGAGAGAGAGAGAGAAAAAAAGGCTTTGGAACAGTACGCCAAAATACATTCATCAAAGATCAAGGTGAAGAAATGCATCGCCAAGATGAAGATCTTGCCGATTGCCGACGCACGGATGCTGGCAATGAATATGGACGTATCTTTCTCATAAAGATGATCCAACTGTTCTTGTCTATCTATCTCTTCATGTGACACTCACTCTCTGCTAATCAACAAAACTGCTGAAGACTTGCATTAATCTTTTCACCCAGCTAAGAACTCCACATCTGTCTTTTTCAGGCAATTTACAGCTTTGCATCTCTCAATCTGTGCCAAAACAAAACTGCTGAGGCTTGCCTGCATTGATTAATTATTAACTTCCATCATCTATCGACATATATGATCAACTTGTGTTCGATCAATATGATGATCGAATTTGCTAGGAGGCTACTATTCCATTGGGTTCGATCATTGCGATCGATTCAACTCAATCTTACTTTACTTGATTTTAAGGTAGAATTTTAATCCTTAAAAAAATGCAAGCCTAGCAACTGTTGGCCGGTTCTTCGTCGATCCCTATGGCTTTATATATGCGCGAAGCAATGCAATTCCCTTAGTTTTCATCCGTCGCCGCTTGATTCTCTTCCACGGCCAAGCCATGAGCTCCGACCAGGAGGCGGTCGCCGACCACCGGTTCTCGACGGTCGTGCCCGGCGACGTGACCGGCAGCGCCGTCGTGCACGAACTCGCCGGCATGGACCTCATCATGAAGCTCCACTACTTGAGAGCCGTGTACTACTTCGCGCCCAGCGAGGTGGTCGACGGGCTCGGCATTATGGAGCTCAAGAAGCCCATGTTCCCGTGGCTCAACGTGTACTACCCCCTCGCCGGGAGGATCCGGCGGGCGGCGGAGGGCGGCCGGCCGTTCATCAAGTGCAACGACTGCGGGCTCAGGATCGTGGAGGCCAGCTGCGGCCGGACGCTGGAGGAGTGGCTGCATGCGGATCAGGAGGGCGCGACGACGAGGTGGAGGAGCCTCGTGCCGGACAAGGTGCTAGGCCCCGAGTTGCACTTCTCGCCCCTGGTTTACATCCAGGTGATCAGTTTTTGCTCCAGTTTCATTCGTAAACCATCAAACTTAACTGACGCCGAATTGAAACTTCTCAATCATTGATACCGTGAAGCAGTTTACCAGATTCAAACATGGAGGGATGGCCATCGGATACAGCTGGGCTCATGTTCTTGGGGATCCAGAGTCAGCCACGAATTCTATCAACCTCTGGGGAGAGCTTCTCAGTGGCAAGCCACGAACAGCAGCCCTTCCTCTGATCAAGCAGCCACAAAAGCATGGGCAAAACACTGAAGAACTTGCAGCCGCACCTCAAGAACCTGCTCCGATCAAACAGGTTGAAATAGCTGACGATGTGTGGTTCCCTCCCACACCTCGTAAAATGGCAACGCGTTGCTTTAGGATCACTGAAACTGAGCTGATCGAGAAGCTGCACGGGGAGCAAGTCCCTCCTTTTGAAATGATCTCAGCTCTTCTCTGGCAATGCTTGGCGAGAATCCGGAGCGGGAGAGAACCCGAATTGGCGACCATATGCCGAGCCGGAACTCCAGCGAAGAACAATGAGATACTGCACAACAAGTTCAGAACGAGCAGAATCAAATTAGACTCCTCAGCCGCCGGCGTTGGGCTGCTGGGGCTGGCAACCAGGATTCTGAAACACGACAAGGATGAGTCGAGGGCGCTCGAGGCACTGGTCGACAGAAACAGTGGCGAGCCTGCAGATTTCCTACTGTACGGGGCAAATCTAACGTTTGTCGACATGGGAGGGATCGACTTGTATGGCTTAGAGCTCAAGAGGCAGAGGCCCGTGCGAGTGGACTACAGCGTCGACGGCGTGGGGGACGAAGGAGCCGTTCTGGTGCTTCAGCCTCCTGATCATATCAGAACAGATCCAAGTGGCAGCGATCAAGAAAGAAGTGTGATGGTTATCCTACCAAAAGATGAGATCCCAAGCCTGTGCCAAGTGCTGAGCAGCGATTTCGGCATCGCTTAAAGTTCGACGGCGCCGAGATCATGCATGAGTTGTCTTCTGCGATTGCCTCACAGTTCCTTCAACGATGTATATGCGTAGCGTTCCACTTCCAGCTCGTTGTTATCACTTTTTCTGAATCCATTTGGCTTGATCAATAAATATAATTAAGGGGCGGTTAGTTTCTTCCAATTGAATTAGGTAATGAATTGAGTTCCTTGAAGGAGTTTATTGCATCTCGCACTCTTCTACTCAAACTGATAAACTCAACTGAACTCCGGCAGACAGAATGTTATCTCTGTGCGATGCAGAAGGTTTAACTCCTGGAAGAGTGAAATTGGAATGTCCATTCTTGCGAGTGTAAAGCAAAAACAAAACCATAGTTACAATCATGTTTTTAAATTAAATCAATCTCGACTTTTATCAAGCGGTGGGGATAAAATTTATCATTTCGTCTCCCGTTCGACATCGGTACGAGCAATACTGATGACCGCAGTGATCTCTACGGGGCTGCAATGACCTCGCAGGACCTCTGTGGGGTCATGGCTGTCTCTCGGGGCCTCGCGGAGGGCCTTCGTAGAGTCGTGATCGACTCGAGGCCTTGGCGAGGTTGCGGCTAGGCAGCAGCAGTCTTGCGAGGGGTCTTTACGGGGCCATGATGGCCCCCGCGTGGCCGCGGTCATCATCGTGTGCGTCTTAATGTGACTACGGACGTTCCATGATGAGTTATTGCATGCACATTTATTTTAATTGAGAGTTGTATTAATGATTTCAATCCACTCCGTTCAAAATGAATCTCTTTGGGACAATCCGTTGGCTAGAGAACAACAATACTGTTAGAAATGGACAGGGATCAAATCTCGGAGTAAGATTTAAAACTCTCATATGGACGCAAAAATCTTTTATTATTTTTAGCCAACGAATCAAAAGGTATATCCCTGTGATTTAGCTCCTTTTATCATCACCGAAGAACGTAATCACTTTTTGCTAGGAAAATGAATCAAAATTTAATAAAATTTATCACTAATTTAAAAATATTCCATAAATTTATTTTATTTATTTATATATTATATTATATTTTTTTAATTAAATTAATTTCACTATTATAATTATTAAATTTTGTTGATATTTTTTCCTTTTTCTAATTATTTTCCCCTTTTATTTTTTTTAAAAATATTTAAGTTAATATTTTTATTTTTAATTTATGTATTTTATATTTAAAAATTATCAAAATTAATCGGCACGATGCGATACGCTATCAAAATAGTATCATTCCGATAGAAGATCGAAACCTGGATACAGATCGAGATTTTCAACTTTGATTACAGTACATTGATTGAATTCGAGAAATATTTTCAAAAAAAGTATATATATCGAACGAAATAAAAATATAATATCATGCCAAAGGATAAAAAATAAATAAATAAGAATATTTTCACTAAATTGGTTAGATTTGGTATTCATGCATGCAACTATGGAACAGCTAGTAAAGTTCGAAAGTAGCTCATGGTAAGTGGATTCATATGATACCAAGATCATGAAAATACTTGTATCATTTGGTATATCGACATGATTAGTATGCGCCGAGTACTTAAGCGACATAATGCATATCTCAAGGCTCTAGACAAGAGAACTAGTAAGTCTCTCAATTATCTACTAGCGGAGAATCTCTTTGTTTCATCGAGTAGCATCGTGACCAAATCAACTACGCGCTAGGTTAAGAGGGAGTTGAGGACATGACTCGTCCGACCTCAATACATGTAGCGGTCGAGTAGGTCGAGAGGAACAAGCATGGTGTTGGTTCGACCCATCACCATACAAGTAGTGTACAAGCATACGAGTGCTTAGGTTAATATGCTAGCAAGGATCCAAGTATTCTAACACCCTAGTTTAAAGCGATTTGACATATACAATTGTAGTTTCTCTAATGAGTATACATTTGCTAAACTATTTGAAATTTTCTCGTTGCCTTCGTTTACGAAAAGATACTGAAACAAATACCGTTGGATATTAAAAATGAAAGAGAAAAGTCATAACTTTTGATAAGTAAAAAATTATAATCTTTTGATCAAGGAAAAGTCATAACTTTTGATCCAAGAGACAACTCCCAACCAGGATCAAAAGATCAAAATCGATGCAAACACAAGAATAATCTTTGTTTTTGAATTGTTATTTGTCAGTGCAAATATTTAGACAATTGCTTCATCTAATTCTAAAGGATATTTGATCATGAATAATTACACAAAATAGAGATCAAATAAAATTTCAAAGAGAGTATTTATAACACGATTTGAAGTCTTCATTCTAATATAATATTTTCATTCTTAAAATTTCCAATTGATTTGATTGTTTGTGTAGATTCGGACCTACAAATACCATGAGAATCCAAGTCTATTATAAATTGAAATTCATGATGTGAGAAATAAACTGAAACTGTCATCCAATTAAAAAAATAAATAAATAACATATTGGTTGGACACCCTTTAGCTGCAAGTCTCACCTTTATAAACTCACGAAAGCGATTCCAAACTCTAAGTTGTTATACTGACCAGATGCCAAGCTGACATGGCATTGCTTGAGGATGCAAAAGACAGTTGATGAAGCAAACTTTGAAAGCTCAACTAGACTAAAGTATCCATTGATTGCCCTGTTTATGAGACAAACTCAGATGAATCACTGTCCACTGTCAAGATATTGCTTGATCAATTAAAATTTTAATTGTGCTTTGAAACCTCTACCAATAGTTTGCAATTTTTTTTTTAAATTTGTGTGTGTACGTGTGTGTGTCACCGTAACGTCACCTTTACTTTTTCTATCTGCATATATGCAAATTGTTATGTCATTTGCATCGAGTTTCAAAGAATTGACCTTGGGAGGTGCATCGGGTTGCACGTCACTGTTTAACAATATAAGCAGCTACCTTTCACCTTCTATGGCAGTGGTTGGTTCATCATCTCTCCTTGTCAACTTGTGAAGCCTCCCTCACATGATAGGATCACCGAATACTATTATTATAGGAGTAGAGATTAAGCAAACCTCTACCAGTAAACAACTGTGAGTCATGCATGGAGCTTTTTGATCCTCGTTTATTTTAATTTTTCTCAAGTTTTCTCCTCCTGCTTCTCCTCCTTTGAGGTCCAACCCTGCTCGAGCTCATTGCCGGTGAAGAGGGGATCGGAGGGGAAGGCGAGAGCAAGCACATGGCAGGTTTTGCCGCCGTGCTCGCCGTCCTGACGGCGGCAGCGGTCGTCGGCTCGGCGTCGGCACGGTTCGTGGTGGAGAAGAGCGCCGTGAAGGTGGTCCGGCCGGAGCACATCAGGGGGCGGCACGACGCGGCGCTCGCCAACTTCGGCGTGCCGAACTACGGCGGGACGATGGTCGGCGTGGTGAAGTACCCGGAGGTGAATTCGACGGCCTGCAACGCTTTCGACGGCGAGCCCTTCAAGACGGGGGTCAGGCGGCGCCCTATCATCCTTCTAGTTGACCGAGGAGGTGATCCACCCATTCTTGATTCTTGCTTCTTGCTGATTGTTCTTCTGTCATAACAGACAATTTGGTTCATCGTACTTGATCGATCGAGTATTAATTAACTTAAAGCGTAACGCAAATAGATCAAAGTTTGTTACCAGATCTTAAACTTTTTGAGATTTCTAGATCAAACAACTAAGTCAACGCACCCTGTAAAGGCATTGCACCAGAAGAGCTAGGCTTATCCGTTACCTATACTTGCTCCAGATTGTTACTTCGCTTTGAAGGCATGGAATGCACAGCAAGCGGGCGCAGCTGCAGTTCTGGTCGCTGACAACATCGACGAGCCCCTCCTGACGATGGACAACCCTGAGGAAAGCCAAGACACGGAGTACGTCGACAAGATCAACATCCCCGCCGCCCTCGTCAACCGCGAGTTCGGGGCGACCCTCAAGAAGGCGTTGGCGAAGAGGGACGAGCTGGTGATGGTGAAGTTGGATTGGAGAGAGTCGATGCCTCACCCCGACGAGCGGGTCGAGTACGAGTTCTGGACCAACAGCAACGACGAGTGCGGCCCTCGGTGCGACGACCAGATGAGCTTTGTCAAGAACTTCAAAGGCCACGCGCAGCTGCTCGAGAGGGGAGGCTTCACTCAGTTCACGCCGCGCTACATCACCTGGTTCTGCCCTGATGCCTTCTTACTCAGCAAACAATGCAAAGCTCAGTGCATCAACAAGGGGAGATACTGCGCACCTGATCCCGAGCAGGACTTCAGTGAGGGATACGATGGCAAGGATGTGGTGATTGAAAACTTGAGGCAGCTCTGCGTTCACAGAGTTGGGAATGAGACCGGGAGGCCCTGGGTCTGGTGGGATTTTGTTACTGATTTCCACGTCAGGTGCTCCATGAAGAACAAGAGCTACAGCAGAGATTGCGCAGAACAGGTCGTCGAGTCCCTCGGCAAGTCTATCGTCCTGATCATTTCCTCCACCATTCTGAAAGAGAGCATCATTTTCTCATGTGGCTCGCTCTCATGTATCAGGTTTGCCCCTGGACAAGGTTAACAAATGCATGGGTGATCCAGAAGCAGATGCTGAGAATGATGTCCTAAAGACAGAGCAGGAAATCCAGGTAACTTAGACCACAATGAGTTTACTGCATATTTAATGATTCAGATTTCTCATAGCATATCTGAATAAAATACTGACATGTTTTCTTAACATAGATTGGGCATGGTTCTCGTGGAGATGTAACTATTTTACCCACCTTGGTCATAAATAATATTCAATATCGAGGTTTGGCTCCTGATCCTTTGTCTTCACTCACGCCTAGTAAACAAATTGACGGATTACATCTCAAACAAAAACATCTGGTTGTTATCGACCAACTATCACTTTATCATAGCAGAAAAAATAATTGATCGAATTAATACAACTATAATTCAACCTTCTAGTCTCATTTGCTAAAATTACAATCTAAGCGGTTGTCTATTCACTTCTTCCATGGATGATATAAGACCGTAGTTTAGTGCCACAGTATTGAAAGAGTCTTATCAGGTGTGATGAGTGAGCAACTATTACTTCAGGTTCAAACATTTTGATACCATGGTTGAGTCCAATAAGTTTAATGAGTTAATTTTCTCGTGCAAGTAGATTACAACAGTATGACGCAAAGGAATACATCTATTGTATGCATACAATTCCTCCAACAGAGACATAAAATCCATGTAGCCAAGGTAGCCAATTTCAAGTAGAACTTCTACTTATATCTACTAATGATTTTCGTCATTGCCACTAGCATTTAGTTAGGGTAATCAAAAGCATTTCATGACACTAGTAGCACTTATAACAAGTATTTTGTTTTTCTCATGTAGGGAAACTAGAGAGCAAGACTGTGCTCAAAGCTATTTGTGCAGGATTCAAGGAAGCTACGGAGCCTCCTGTATGCTTAAATCAAGGTTTGAAAGACCATTTTTAGCTACATACTGGAGCTTGTTATGGTTAGCACTCGGTTCATTCTCTTTCAGATATGGAGACAGATGAGTGCCTCAGATCGAATGGTGGATGTTGGCAAGATTCAAAGTCAAATATCACAGCCTGCAAGGTGCATTCTCATCTAATTAACATTGTTTATAGGAGTTGAGAAGAAGTTGCATCTTCAGTTAAAACTATGTCAACTTAAATTCTGCAGGATACCTTCAGAGGTAGACTCTGTGTGTGTCCTGTAGTGAATAATGTAAAGTATGAAGGAGATGGTTACATAGCTTGCAAAGGTAAATGTTAACTGTCTGAGGAGCTTTAAGAGAACTATTACAAGAAAAATTACAGAAGTTTTCTTGTTTACCTCTTACCACTTTGATCTACATTCCTCAGTGGTAACCATATTGATGGAACACATACGGATTGTATTATCTCGAACTAATGTACTTTGGTCTACACAGCGGTAGGACCAGGAAGATGTGCAATGGACAATGGAGGCTGCTGGACTGAAACAAAAGACAAACAAACATACTCTGCTTGCTTGGTAACTTCATAAATTTCATAAACGTACTGTATACAAAATTTTCCACTTCAGTGCAACTAGCTAACTAACTCTTCTGCACAAAGGACTCAGAGTTAACTGGTTGCCACTGTCCTAATGGATTTCATGGAGATGGCTACAAATGCGAAGGTACTTTTTAGATTGTTGCATTTAATCTTCAGGAAAAAGGATTTCTGGCTTTGCTTGCTGCATTTCATATAAAATTCTAATAATGATTATGTCTTTATTGTATGTGGTAGATATTGATGAATGTAAGGAGAAACTTGCTTGCCACTGCCCTGAGTGCCAGTGTAAGAACAAATGGGGTGGATATGACTGCAAGTGCAAGGGTGACCTAGTGTACATAAAGGGGGAGGATACATGCATAGGTAAGAAAAAACATTATGGGAAACAAATATATAATGAAGACTACAGAAAGGTTTGAACTGAAATCACACAAGTGAACCATCAATTTGTTCACTGATACAATACAATACAACTTCATTCTTAGAGTTCAACTAACTGTCATCTTACTGTTATAGACTGATTTTTCTTACGTGAACAATCAGAATATTTACATTTTTAAAATGATGATTTTTCAAATTTAATTTGATCAAATAATCTTTTATTTAGTTCCTAGTTAATTGGTAATGAATGTCTGAATCTGTGCATTTTGCATTCCAGAGTCCATTGTATCTTTATTCCCAAATTATATATGGTCTGTATTTTGTTTAGTAATTACCTATCTCTAAGTTTTGAAATATTTTAAATTAAAGAGGATCACCTATCCATTTAGCATTTATAGATTTTTTTCCTCTGTTATTTTCCCTAGGAAAAATACTATTTGGAATAATTGATTTTCTGTTGTGATGCAGCTAAGAGTAACAATGCATCAAAACTTGGATGGATCTTGTCAATCATAGTAATTTCATGTGTGGCTGGTGCTGGACTAGCAGGATATATATTCTACAAATACAGGCTCAGGGTATGTTTCTGGCTTCCAACTCAATTTGAAAGTAAACCAACCTAAAAAAAAAAAAACTCAGATATGAAGTAGTTGAATTCCCGATACCTTTCTTTTGCAGTCTTACATGGACTCTGAGATAATGGCTATTATGTCACAATACATGCCGCTTGATAGCCACAACAATGAGATCCAATCTCTACGACAAGAATCAACCGCATTATAAGGTCTCTTCATTGGTTACAGGTCTATCCTACTGCAATCCTTTGAACATTTCTCTGATAAGTATTTTTCTTTTCTTTTTTTTTTTCCGCAGGAGCAATTTAGGTGTATATTTAATATACCGAGATTGAGAATTCATGGAGAGATTTATTGAGTCCACAGATTTTCAACTTACTGGGTCCTGTTTGATATCAATTTCAGAATAATTACTCATCATATATCATGACAGATACATCCACCAGCCACCATTTTTTGTTGGCATGCAAGATAAACTTTGTGGATCTGTTTTTTTTGGTCATGTTTGATCCATAGCAAAACTGGCCTTTTGGAAGATCAAAACATACATCATCGACTCTGGTAATTCCTAATATGATACGCCTCAAACAAAAATGAAGGATTCTATATTTCTTTTGATGAAAAAGGCAAAATTTTGTTCTTTTTAATGTTATCTTAATGTAGTTATATTTAATATTTATATAGAGAAAGTCATTAGTTCAAACTCTTTATGTTCATGTTCTAACGGCAAATGCAACCTGCTCCCAATCAAATTCAAGAGGAAAACAATGATGAATGAGCCACCTCCAAGAGCGGATTGGAACAAGCTTCAATAACTAATAGTCAAATTTTGACTGTATCTAGTATCCAAATAACGGAGTTTGAACAGATGAAAAATCTCATAGTTCAAACGGAATAATCAAGCGAGATTTGGGAGGAAAAATCAATCAAGAAGGAACAGATCGAATTGAAAAAATTCATGTAAATCCTATATCTATAACGAACAATTGACTACAAACAATACCATAGAAAATTCCTATTCCAAATCTCAATTTCTTCCTAATCATTCTTTCACGGTATCAGAGCTACCCTAACTGACGAAGCGAAATGAAGCCGAACCTGTCCGATGCAAGCTGTGAATCGTCGTCATCTCTTGCTATCCTGCCCTCGCAAGGCCGTCACGTCGCTCATGGTTGATGCCCCCGCCGACTCATCCACTTCCCTCCCCGACTCTCCGAGGAGACCAGCCGGAACAGTCACCGCCATGCCCTAATCCCCACCTTCTTGGTGGTCGCCGTCACGCCGCCGGTCGCCCGACGCCAGCCAGAGCCACGGCCGCCGTGCCCCATTTCCAAATGCCTGGCGATATTTAATTGAAGCCCTCATCTGTTTTTTCTTTTTTCTACCAAATTTCCCTTTCCCTAAAAAAAGGGCACAAAAACAAAAAGAAGTTTAATTACGAAAGAATTTAATGTAAATACAACAATATGTTTTCAACACCTTTCAAATTACATCAAACGGGGCACGTGAAAATTAAAATTATTCAAATAATACTCTATACTTTTATATTTATCAAATAACATACTTAATTCTCTTTTTATTCTTTCCGCCAAACAAATCTGTACCATTATGGTATTGAAATTATAAATTCGATCACCATAGTGGTGATGTTGGGATTGCAATATCACTGTGGTGTTGAGATTTGAATTTCCAGCACCACGTTCGGGATTTTCACTGTGATGCAGGTTTATTTGGCGGGAGGGATAAAAAAGAAATTAAGTACATTATTTGATAAATATAAAAGTATGAGACACTTTTTGAACAATTTTAAATTTTATATATGTGCCGTTTGATAAATTGCTGTTCAAATTATGAAAGGGTTTAATGCACCTTAAAAATTACCAATTTTTATCTTCGTTTATACTAAACATTGGATGATTAGTGCCCTAGCAAAGGTTTAACCTATATTTTTAATTAGATGTGGTCGTATTGGTTTACTAAAACTCATTAAATGGAATCATTACTTACATTAAGCCTAATGCGATGTGAATAACATTAGATCACTCCATGTGTGAATAACTTGTTTTGAATTATTTGATAAATAAAAAAAAATCATCTACCTCTAAAATTAATCACGTGAAAATTGAATATTTAGCTTTTCAAAAATATAATTAACAAATAGCATGCATTTATTATCTTCTTCTTTTTTTTTATTATGTATATTTTGAATAAATATTGTAGAGATATATTTTTAAATATGTATAAGTTATTAAACTTTAAATTTATTTGATAGGGGAATCTAGAAACTTTTTTCCTTTGTAAAACGTTGGAAGGCTATGCTCTAGACACGATTAATAAGAGATAGGGGAATCAAAAAACTTTTTTCACCTTGACTCCCAGAATTCGAAAGGAAATAAATCACAGAAAAGTTATGCTCTAGACTAGACTAATAAGACAGTGAATAATCATCTAAATCTAAAATAAAATTTTAGATTGTCTTCGGATTTAAGAGGCGGATCTAGGATTTTATATTAGAGAGGCCGTCATACTAAAATATAATAACATTAATTTTAAAAATAAATAAATTTTTTTTTTTTGATAATAATCATTTAAAATTTGAGAGGGCCATGACCCCCCAAAACTCTCCTAGATCCGCACCTGCAGTTCAGAATCAATCCTTATCAATTATACAAACGTCTCCACTGACTTACTAACGCGCCTGGGGCAAATAACTTTTTTTTTTCTTAATTTAACAAAGGGGAGAGAGATAAAGATAAAATGGTTCTATGGTGTAATTTGTTAATTACTTAATCAAATTGTGTATTTTGCTTAACCTTCATTCAATACATCAAATTCAATCAGTCTAAAGGTTCTTTTCATATATCTTTTCTTCTCTCTCAATACGCTTACTTGAGTCTACATGGAAATTTATTCAATAGCTACGAACAGAGTGCAAGAGCTAGCTTAATTTGATCATCCACAACTCATGAAAAAGACTTCACCTTTAGAACCACATCTTATGAGTCTTTCACGAGCTCTTAATTATGGTCATTAATTATATGCTGGTCGAGGAGGAAATTTATGAGAGCAAGAACAGCAGCCCAAACATCGTCGTCCGTTGCATATTCTCGAGGAGAATGGCTGATACCCCCGCGGCATCGAACAAACACCATCCCCACCTGTTTCGACACCAGCAAGATTGAACAATATTATCGATTGCAGAGATCGGTTAATCATCTACAGACCACGAAAATGACCTTGGTAAGATGAGACATCGCAATTGCATCGTGCCCTGCTCCGCTCATCAGCAGAGGTACTTCCCCGTTGATTCTTCTTGGCAAATTCTTCATAGTTGAGTGAGCTGCTTGTTTGAGCTGTAGCCGTAGCTCCGAGTCGCATTGCACTGCATCTGCATTATGCTGATGGAACTTCATGTCAACATACGTTACACAAACGAAACTAAGAATAACAAATTCAGTACCTTACTGTCGATGGTACAGCCAACCATTCGATTGTCACATATTGGATACATCTGGCGTGAAAATTCTGATATTACAGCTTCCCTTGCCACATCGTCCATTGCTCGCACATCAATGGTGAAGTTTACCTTCATAAATCAAACATGACAATGCAATAAATTGGTCCATCAGAAGTGTGCTAACCATAACTGAAAATCGTAACTTGCCTGGTTGGGAATTACATTGCTTGCGCTTGGCCAGGCAGATATTTCCCCTACCGTGCAAACCAATCCTGAAAAGGACTCTTTATTGTAGTGTCCACACTGCTCGCTGTGAGCGAAAGCTCTATCAGGATATTTGCATAGACTCTCAAGATTTACAATCAGTTCAGCCGCTGCAGTCATCGGATCTTGGCGCATTAGCATTGGAACAGTGCCTGCATGCCCTTGAGAACCAGTTACTTTCACCTGAAAAATTAGATGTTCCCTCTGTTACTTGGCAGCTGAATTGAAGGATAAGTATTCACATTTGAATTGAACGTAAAGGGATAATTGATATGCATAGGGGCAGGGGCTTTCTGGTGCATCATACACAATTGATTAACCTCTGTGCCATCTCCAAAGTGATGTCTGTTCTTATTGAATAGTTGATTAACCAAAGTTTCAATCGACGAGTCAAATCAGAGCATTGGATGAGGTCGGAAATCAAATTTCTTCAGTGATACATGGACTTTAATGATATGCTTCATGTACGACAAGCTCCAATAATCCCAGATGGTTTAAATGAATAGTGAAAGACAAATTAATCATAAAAAGGGTGCACAACCAAAAGGTGCAAAAATAGTCGTAGTTTTAGAGGTATACACCAAAATCAGGTGGTGGCAAACAACTACAGTTCCGACCAAGCAGATTTTAGTTTCTACAACAGATTTGTTATCAAGTAACAGTCATGACACTGATAATCACTCTTACAAACATATATGGTTCATTTCTGTGCGTAAAAAAATTAAGCTGCTCTATATGGACAAACATTTTTCTGCCTACTTCATGTTAATTCCTTGAATTTGGGTCGTCTTAACAGTTCATATCCCTTATAGACGTTTTGTAGTTATTCCTGTTGATGCACAAGAGATTTTTCTGATCAGAGAAGTTTTCAGCTTTGCCATGCAAGATCTTCTGATATGGTTGCACTTGAAAATCAGTCTACATTCTGAATATTGGTGACTTCTTTAAAGAAGATGTTGTCTTTCCCGCTCACAATCAAGAGCAGTTAACTTGAATGATTATGTTCACTGTACTATAGTTTGTAGTAAAGCAAAATGATATATTATACAGACCTTTAACCGTGTTTGTCCAGCGATTCCTTTGACAATGCCAAGAGGATAACCAAGAGATTCCAATACAGGACCTTGTTCAATATGCACCTGTGGCAACAAAATAAGAACACATGAGGCTTTTTCATCAAATGCCAGTCATACAAAAATGTCTTTCTAAACAAACATAGGATATGATAGAAAATAAAGATGTTTGTTAGCTAGAATGTACCTCCACATAACCCCACACTGATTCTGGGTCATACTTGACCTGAAGGAGACTTCTAACACTGCCTTCAAAAGAATTTTCTTTCAGCACATCTTGAATTGTGTCACCACTGGATGTTTTGCACGATCATGAATTAGAAAAGTATTGGATGAAGATGAAACTACTTGTAATTAAGAGAATCACTTCTTGTCGGATGTGTTCAACATCGATGCAGGGAGCTGGCCAGCAATAGCTGCACTGCCTAAAAAGGTAGACTGAAACCTTACACCCTCTTCATCACAGAACGCGATGATCTAGAATATTAACAAAGCAGTGAAACATGACTTTTATTTTAGGTTCCATATCCATGAAGCCAGAATAAATATGATGCAAGTATAATAAAGATAGAGAATAGAGATATTATAAAATGCACTGAACAATCAACATTGTTATTGTTTATTTCAAGCAATACAAATTCCATTACTGCTGACCAAGATTAATGAATTGACACACTGTTTCAAAGAAATCTTACCTTCAAAGATTCACTATTCTGATGTCCATATAACCTAGCGATTGGTAGGAGAGCCAAATTCTTTCGTTTTCTTAGAGGTTATAGGCTCAACCTCTAACGTAATCAAACCTTTTAAGCATATTGAAGATTTAACAAGGTATTCAATTTAGTTGAAGTTGTAGTGGAGAGCACCTTATGTGAAATAATGTAATGGTTAAAAAAATTTAAAATAGCCATAATTTGCATTTGAAAAACACACCACCTCAATCTGAGTATAGATATCAATCATTTCAAGGTTAAAAGTCAAAGAAGTAAAACATATTACTCCAAGTTGTTTAGTGAAAAAAATAACCAAGTAATTTTCAAAACTGATAAAAGGAAAGATCTTAATCGCACCATCTCTCTGAAGTGGCAAAAAAGTATCAACATGTTTCATTTGCATCCGAAAGACAATCGTTGGCAATGTAAAAAGCAGCTTGCTGATCACAATGCATACTCGTAGAATCAGACTAAAGCCAAACTATTCCAAGAGTGCAAGTAGTCACACTAATAAGGGGTAATGGATGAGGTGGGAAACGAAGTCCAAAAGATATCAAGAAGATGCCACCACTGATGTGAATGTAGCGGCAGAGCAACAAGACCTGGAGGTAGATGGCGCAATTTAAGATGGTTTATCCATAAGAGGAGCAACAACAACCAGGAAACAGATTGGTTTGGCCATAATGATTACATGAAGGATACACAAAATGGCCTCAGCCTTTGCAAGTACTACATCCTCATACAGCTACAAGGTTAGAAGATTTGAATGTGCTAGAGGATGAGAACCCATTTGTATAGTCGTGCAACTAGACATCTGGACAAATCACTCTCTAAATCTGGAGCAGTAGCATCAAAATGCCACTGATTGTGAGCAAGCTAAAAGAACCATCAAACTCAAAAGGCAATTTGACGATTAGAAAGTCCTTTTTCTGTTTTTCTCATCTTCTAGTATTATTAATGAAGGGATCATAAAAATACAACTAATCCCATTTCCTCCAGCTTTACAGAATATTATTAATTCAGCATGAAGAATAACAATCACACAAAAATCGGATCACAAAGAGAAACATCATTAAACATGCACATAAAAAAAACTCAGAGAAATCCTGGTGGCAAAGGGCGCATATCTTTGGAATTCTTCCTTCAATATCTCTGGAAGTACTTTTCCAACTCACAATTTGAAATTTCGTTCCGAGCAAGGGTTATGATGCCCAGCCGGAATGAAATTGTATTGGTACAGTGCCCACAGTATTGACACATGATGCTAGTGGAACCAATAAGAAAGAGAAAAGGAGCAGCAAAAAAAAAAAAAAAAAAGGAACAAGAAGAAGATTTTCATGGAGAACCTAGAGGTTTTTTCTGGCAATGATGAAGTTGAGAAGGACATGGGTGAAAATAGCATCGTGCTGATGATGAGGTGGAGCACGTGATGGTTGTCTCGAGCAACGACAAAGTCAAGGGGTGCAACCTCTACATACGCAAGGACAATGCTGAGTGGGTTGGAGGGGTAGTGGAGTGGTCTCGGAGAGTCACAGGGATGATCCCCACTTTGGTTCATCTAAGAGTGGTCATGGGGATGATTTCCACTCAAAAGTGGTCACAATTGTGAACCTTGCATCCTTGGAACGAATATATTATCGCAAACCAAAAATATCTTCAAACAATTGATGGAACCTTGCCTGTTGTATAGAGAGAATATTGAATATTCTATGGTGACTTTTCAGCTTCTGTACTATTTCATTCTATTGATTTAAAATGCATGTCCCATAACCGAACAGTTTGTAACAGAGGCAAAGAAAGCTACACTGACCTCGATTGGTCTCTTGAGTTTGAGCAATTTTCCACTGATCTTTAAGGCTTTCAAAGCAGAGATTGCAGATATAATGCCCAATGATCCATCAAATTTTCCAGCATCAACAACAGTGTCCTGTTTCGGCCACCAAACCCTATAAAGGTGATCTTTGTTCATAAAACTCAAAACACACAAATGGAAAAGAAAGTTTCAGGAAGGCTTACAAAGTGAGATCCAATTAATAAGGTCTTTTCAGTTTTATTAACACTCTCAATTCGACCATGTACATTGCCCATTTGATCAACCCATCTAAATGTCAAGACCATGTAAGTCAGACGCTCATATAATAAAAATATGATGTCAAGAAGACAGATCAGAGAATACGTTTTCAATCCAGCATCTTGCATCCATTTTATTATTAGTTCTGCAGCCCTCAACGAAGCTGGACTTAGGAACGTCCTCTCAAGATATCCGTCAGCATCAGAAATCTGCTCAAAAGAATAAATTTTTGCCATTAAATCATTTCTTAAGATGGATCTCATAACAACTGAAGTAACCACATGTTCACATCAACCTTGAAACCAATATAACTATTGACATCAATAAGAAAAATTAGCTAGGACACAAATAGCACAACAGAATTGACACGAACTCCCTGTTTGGAATTTGCAACTAGAACAAGAACATTTCATAATTTTTTTAATATATGGTATTGCCTGCACACGAAAAACACTGTATTATCAGTATTATTAATCAATTTAAAATGCTAAGAACAAGGGGGGACCAAAGATGAGCGGGTATATCCGTACACAGTCTTCGAGGGGGACTTGAGAAATAAATAATGGACTCACTCAAGCAGAATCTCCACGACGACTTCTACGACTGCGGTTAGTTCGCATCACGGATTTCATAAACCATTGCACAAACAAACCTTTTTGACAAATCTTCTTTCTAGTACTTTGCAATATTCAAAATCATATCTAACATTATTGAAGACTAAGAAAAAGGAAGCTTACGCACCTCCGCGAGTTGATTGATCCTTTCGACCACTTCCTCCCTAAGAATATCACCGAACAACTCACTCCTTTCGTCTCCGATGCTCTCCGCGTCCAAACCTTCCATTACCCCCAAATAAACAGCGACGAAGTGAGTCTAAGCCCACGGAAAATGCCAAAAAAACAAATCGCCCACGAAAAAATTGACTACCTTCCACAATAACAAGCAGTAGGGCAATGAACAGCAGCAAGATCGGCGCATCTTCTCGATGGAAGGGAGCCATTCGACGGCCTCCTCCCTCGCTCTGCTGATGCCCACGCTGCTGGCTTGCAAATTGCAAAGCGGTTCACGTCCTCTTTTTAACAGTAGCCAAGAACTGAAGCGTCCGTTGCTCCTGCGGACCAGTTTACTATCTGAAACCATTCGAGTATGGTAAAATACCAGCCGTCAGATCAAAGGATCAGCGATTTCCTTTTTCCACTAAATTGTTCCTTAAGGAGAAAATAACGCTTCCGCAGTGCATCAATTTGATAGACCCGAATTAAATTAAATTACTATAATATTTTTTTTAAACGTATTATAAACTTACCATAATTCAATTTCAATTTGTCTGTTTCTTCACCAATTTTATATATATTTTTAATAAATTTTATATTATATTTAGTTATTCATTTAATTTTTTTTTATTTATACATTTAATAGGAATATAATTGATAAATTTTGTTCATCGTTATTATTTATATTGCCTTCGCGAGAATAGCTAATATTTATATCAAATGAGTAAGGATGATTCGCCAGATGACAACTCTTCACTATGTCAGATGTTGATATGGTCAATCCCTATAGGGATGGCGTGATGGTAAGACAGTGTGATTGTTTTGGATACGAAGTGGAGTCGATTCCGGATGAGGGGTCTAAAATCCCCCCTGGACTCAGATGACCTCCTCCACTACCTTGCCACCGTGTTCAGGACATAGTCTTCCTCGTGATTTACCCTCTCTTTCGCCAATAGCTCTGGGACGGGTGACAGAGGACTACTAGTTGGATAGATTCCCAATTTTGAAGATGTTGATATGGTCAAATACTAATCATGATTTATCTTTTTTTTATCAAACTATGCGACTGAGGTGAATGTATAATCTTTCACACCAAATGATTAGTATTTATATTATATATTTAAATTTATTTATTTAATTGATTTTATGTATATCAAATAAATATAAATAAATTTTTCTCGAAGTTAACGCTAAGTTTCATCCAATATTTAATTAGTTTGTAACCCTAATGGACAGAGTAGTCTAGTGTAATAATAATAATTAACTAAGTGTCGGGCAGGGTGACTGTTTAGTTTTTGTTTTTATTTTTATTTATTTATAAAAATAAAAATAAAAAACACTAACGAGGCGGTGTTGGACACCCTGTTGCAATAAATTTATTATTCAGATGTCGATTGATTTATTTATTTTTGATAATGTGTCCAAATTTTACTTGCCTTCAGGCTTGATTAAAGTTTAATTTTGGTGCTTCTCTTTGTATTAATATTATACGAGTTATATGTCATTCATTCATTCGTGTAAAAGTAAATTTGAACCTCCATAAATCTATAAAAAAAAAAAAATCAAAATGACAAACATTTTTTTTTTAAATTATTGTCAAAATTACTTTATAGATCTAGCTATACGTACGAGTCCAATTTCATAAATAAGTTTAAATTCATATAATAAATTTAATAAAAAAAAATCATTAGACCACTCAAAATTTATAAAAAGAAAATATAAAATCGTCATATTAACAGTCCCTTCCGACTGTCTCTGTCGGTGGAGATAAATCAGGAACTCATATGTCAAGTGTAAAGGAGGAGATCGATCGATAATTCATAGTCATAATTTTTTCAGGAATTGACCTCTGTCAATTTAAAAGTTATCCTTTTGTATTTATCAATTAGATTAGCCCTAGAGGTTTATTCAAAATTTATAAAGAAGCATTCAAAGTTATTCCTTAGAATCTCTTGAATCATTTTATTCTTTTGTTTTTCAATGTTGACTAGTTTATAACAATTTCATCAAAACTTATATATAAATCTAAACTTGTCTGATTTCAAAGAATCCTTCTTTTTGTTTCTTGCAACGGTCTTCAAAGTCATTATAGACCTCATCCTCCTCCTTCTTCTTCTTTTCAATTTTGATCAATTTAAAAACATCCAAGTTTTAATCAAAAACTGTTATATGAATCTGAACTATTTAAACTTCATATGACCTTTTTGTCATCTTCTATGGAGCCCAGCCATTATATATATATATATATCTTTTTGCTTTTCAATTTTGATTAATTTATTTTTATATAAAATTTTTGATCAAATTTACTGTGGATTCGAACTATCTAATTCAGAGTCATTTTATACTTTTAGTTATTTTATTTGAGAACTAGAGGTTATATAATACAAAATATCTTATATGTTTAGTTTACTAAGCCCCTATAGGCATTTTATGCCTTTTATTTATTTATTTTTAATTTTGATCACTTTATATCCATATAACAATTGTAGCTCTATATGTGAATGTAAACTACCCAATTTACATAAATAATCACACTGTGGTATTTCTTGGAACCTCATGTGATATTCTATACTCGTCCAATCTCATTTTTTGATAATTCAGATATTTAGATCTTCGATCCGACTGAGTTCTAAAGATAGAAACTCCTATCGATCATCAGAGTACATTGAAAAATGTATGCGACAGAAAGCTCAGCAGTTCAATGTTCTGAGATTTGTCACTCCATTAAAGAAAAATTCCTATAGTGCATTGCAGCTGAAGATCGAATCTTAAATATCTGAGTGACTGTAAAATCTTCTTACCACTGCATCATAACCTCAAAAGCATACTCGTCCAATCTCATAAACAAACACTCTGTTGTGCTCTCCTTGAATCACTTTACGCTTTCATTTTTATAATTTCAACTAGTTTAGATTTAGATAATTAATAATTGTGATCAAAACTATTACATAGACTAAAAATTGTTTAATTTTAAACAAAGATCTGTTTGTTATGTTCCATAGAGTTTTTGCATTGGAGTCGTCTCATGTCTTTTTTTTTTTTTTTTCTAAATTTGAACCCCTTTTAAAATTTGTTAAATATATAACTTTGTCTTAGGGCAAGGCCTAATTGCCCAAACTTATGTTCCATACATGACACCCTTAAAATCGTTTTATACTTTTATTTTTCCAATTTTTTATTTGCTTAAGTATATGTAACATTAATCTTGATTAAATTGTCATATGAATCAAAGCTACACAAGATTGAAAAATAACCACTATATTGTATTATTTAGAGTCTCTTGATAATCATCTTATATATACATGCTCTTAGAGATCTATTTGTTTGAGTCTTATAATGTCATAATAATTTTGCTCAAAATTACTACATTTTCGTTCCTTGGAGCACTTGGGGGCATTCTTTGCCTTTCTATTTCAATTTTGACTCATTTAAGTCCAAATAATAATCTCGACCTAAATTACTGATCGATCTAAATTCTCTAAGTGCCAAAGATGATTTCTCTAAAAAAACTCAAAATTTGAGGAGAAATCCAATCTAAGTAATTTATTAAGACTTTGAGAGAATATCATGATCGGTTGGAACGACAAAGATTAGAGGAACATAATGAGCAATGAGGTGAGTGTGCATGAGTGATTTTTATGTAAATATTGAAATTGTCAGTCTAATGATCACTCCCTCACCTCAGCTCTCTAAGAATTGAGAGAGAGTAAATTACGGGAGGGTTATGTTCTGAGCGCGATTGATAAGACAGTAAATGACCATTTGAGTCCATGGCAGAATTTTAGACAGGTGAATGAGTGATTTTTGATAAAAGATATCATTGATGAGGTTTGGAAAATGAGTCTCGAACAAGTTATTTGGAGCAAAGAGACAAAGGCATGGGAAAAGTAAATTTGATAAATTAAATACTATACTAACAAATGTCCTTTTAATAAAGGATATATAATTTTTACCAATTTAAATTTCGACAAAGGATCTATCAGTTTTATCTCGATAAAAAAAAAAAGGAATACTCTTTTAAGATTAAAAAAGAGGAACGTTACTTTAATTTTTACCACAAAATACGTTTTTTTTGTCGATTAATTAATTACATAAAGTTGTTTATTAAGTTGGTAATTATATTAGCAAGCATGCATTGGATTGATTGAAGGAGTTATATTGGGTGTTAATTACGTCGATTACAAATTAAAACTTATGTTATTATTTAATTAATAAGGCCTCGTGATAGATAATTTAGTTATAATACTAGTCTCTAATTAGTTATACGTGGAGTTCACCATCTTAATTAATTATATTATTAGATGTCAAACTCATAGTTTACTTGAGTAACACTACAATATATTAACGACATATTTAGTTGTTGGGTCAACCCATGAATTCTGGCCGAATTCCATTTTTCTTATAAGTTATTAATTTTATTTTGTACAAAATTTTAGATTTGGTAGATCATAATTAATAGTGTGCCTAATATTTTTGTCTATTTAACTCTTGTCCAAATAACTCATACTTCACATTTTTTATGTCTATTGTTAATCACATTTTTTTTAAAATATATTTAATCTTCTAACCAGTCTTTTTTATTTTTATTTTTATATCATTTATTTTATAATACGTGTGTTATCTAATTCTCGTCATATCTTGCAGGTTACCTTTGATATTGTAAACACAATAGCACTTCTCAGTGAGATAAATTTTAATTTTTAAAACCTTAATACATTTATTTAATTAAAAAATATTTTTTAACTCGGGAAAAGACTATAAACTGTTGAGACAACAATCAGGTTAGAACCTTAGAATGAGTACCATACTATACGCGCGAGGGGTCGGGAGGCCTAGAACGGGGTTCAAAGAGTCTCGAAGCCGAGAGCTCGGGAGCTAGCACGAGAAGTTAGGGATCAGACATCTGACGACGATAATAATTCCTCTGGATAATTGTCATATTTAATCTCTTAACTGTCTCTTCGAATGATAGTTCCGAGATATATGGTATGCTAGGTGGAAATTTTTTACTACAATTGTCTCAAAACAACCCAACAAAGAGCGTTATCAGAGGATAATATGTAGGAATGTTTATCGGTTCTTCGATTCCGATTTCGATTCGATTCTGATCGATTTCGGATTCATCGACGTTGAAACCGATCCGAACTAGTTCAAAACCGATTCCGATTTCAAAATTTTAACTTTGGAACTAATTCAATCCAAACTGGTTCTGAACCAGTTACGAAATAGTTCTGGATCGATTCTGAAATAGTTCCGGATCATCTTCTTCGAATTTGAGTTTCCAAATTCATCTAATTTGTTAATGATTATATTCTTTTTTCTGTCACAAAATAATCTTATAGACATATTAGCATGATAAGAATTTCCATCTTTAAATTAACAACCAAATCAAATCTAAATCAGAATCAGAATCGGTTCCGAAATCGATTGGAATCAAACCGAACTGGAATCGAAACGGTTCCGATTCAATTCCAGAACTAGTTCATTTGAATCGGTTCCGATTGAAAATTTAACGGATTGGTTCCGACTCAATCAAACCAATCCGTTAATTAAACAAGCCTAACAATCTGGATGGATAAATTAAGAATCTTAGAGATGTTATATAAAAGCTAAGTCGAGATAAATAAAAACTCTTTGTTATCACTTTTCTATCAACAACACTTAGATATTGTATTTTTCATCTTCTCTTGTCTAACTGAAATATCGTCGGTCATACGACGACTGTATTCACTTTGACAGAAGTATTATTGCAGTGAAATAAACACGTTCTCCAAAAGAACTCGAAAAAAAAGGAGATTACAATCATCAGTTGACACGCAGTCAACTAACTACGATGGTGAGGAAGACTATGGAAGATGCATTAGTGTGAGAAAACAAGTGGGTCGATCTCGTACATCTCCAACGCAATTCGATGGAACCGCATCAATCTGCATAATTAATAATTAATCTTCATTTTTATTTGAGAGGACAGAAGAGCAAAGATAGATTGTTTTTCTTTTTCATTGTTTATAGACGGATAAATTTAAGAATTCATCCGTAAATTTTATTTATTTATTTTTGAATATTTTTTATACTAGCATATAAAGAAAGATTACGGCGTCATGTTGGACGACCTGCTAGATCCTCCAACTGATCTAATGTTAGATTCGTTTTGGATCTACAATCATATATATATCGATCTCAACTTAACAGGCAATTACAGTTACCAACTAGTTCAACGAGATCAAGACTAAAGTTCATGACATCTTTTTGGAATATCTGAATTTCTAGCTAGAGAATTCATACAATATTTTTGTATCAAGAAATCATGAACTATTTCATTACATTTTATTTAATTGTCTTGAAAATCAACAAGATTCCACGAGGAGAAATTATTCAATGATTATTCGCCGCTTCGAGTTGTCCGATCGAGCTATTAACACAATTTATAATATATATATATATATATATATATATATATATATATATTCACACTAATTCTTCCGAATCACAGAACAACACGACTGCCTGATTCATCCTGTGTATACCCTCAAGCGCGAAGTTATAACTGTTCTGCAAATCGGGCATCTGATCAAGCTATCAGCACATTCCCTGCAGCACTGCAGCATCAATGGCGTTCGATCAGATACGGCACTGTAACCAGGACGAGGAGAGGGAGAGAGAGAGAGAGAGAGAGAGAGGCTCACTCACCAAATGGCCGCATCCAAAGGCTGTGTCTTTCGCATTGGTCAGGCAAACCGGGCATGTCTGCAGCAGAAAAAAAGACGAGGAAAAATAAAAATTTCTTGAATTTTCATCGAGCCAGAAGAAGCTCCTCGTTCATGATCGTGTCCATGACCTGCGAATCAGTCTGCGTTACCTGGCTCTGGTCGTCGTCGCCTCTTTGCGATGTGCTCCTGCTGCTGCTGCGTTCTGGCCGTCTACTTCTCTGAGGAATGTACGACCTCGGTGCTTGCGCAGCCGGCAATGGAGGCGGCAGCGGCACGACTCTCTTGGCCTTCCCTGTCACATGCCTTCGCCGGAGGAACACATGTTTAGAGGAGATTGTTATGATTATCAAACAGCTAGCTCTAGTTTTTTTTTTTTTTTTTGGAGTGTACCCGAGAATGCCAAGCTCCATGGTGGCTTTGTACTGGAGAGGGACCTCCATGAGAGCGGCGAGGGCGAAGGCTGCTTCCTTCTCTGCTGCGCTGCCGCTTCTCCCCATGATGGCGGTGAAGTTGACGAACTGCATCGAACGGCAGACGCTGAATGAACAGGGAGAGAAAGGAGGGGGGTTCAGAGCTCGTTTTCATACCTGAAAATTATCAAAATCGCGGGCCGGAATCTTGTCGTCGAACTTCTTCATGTCGTCCCAAGGTCCATCGCCGACGCCGACGAGCACGATCGACAAGGGGTAGGCGCTGAAGCATCGAGAGATCGCCATGGTTTAATTTGTTCATCAGGTGAAATGACTGTGAATTGAAACTGAGCATACCTTGCCATCACAATCGAGTCGATCGTCTTCCTTTCTTGCGGACTGAGCTCGCTGTCCTCTGTGTCGACGCTGCGAGTGACCTTGAACACAGACGCAGCAGTTCAAAGCTTCAGGAAATGGGATCTGAAGAGGGGGAAATAAAGATGAACCTGGCCGTCTGCGATGATGAGCAAAACGTGGTATTGCCCCCGGTTTCTCTCGATAATGTCGACGGCTGCCTCCACGATCGGTGCAAAGGAAGTAGGACCTTGGAGTAATCAAGACAAATCATGCCTACTGATCGATCATCATGGACAGACAAAGGATGAATCGCAAACCTGCTAATCGTAGGTGAGGAACAATCTTCTTGTAGCAGGACAAAACTTCCTCAAATCCATTGCAAGGCGAATTATCAGGATGAAAGCTGAACACGTGTGTGTCATGAGTTGTCACTGCCATGATCAGGGAAGAAGAAGAAGAAGAAGAAGAAGAAGAAGCTGTATCATGGCAATAGAAAGAAAAAGAAAAAGACAAACACTCGCAGCGAAGTCGAGAATAGAGATGAGAAGTGTACTGTCGCCAAATCCGTAGCAAGGAATGAGATTGTCGTCGTCGAACGGGGCCAAAACCTTGCCAATTATGCTAATGGCTTGCTCGTAAGGGTTTGGTTGATCTCCGAGCGTGTGCAAGCTCTGACCTCTGAAAGAGTGCTTCCCTTCGACAAGGGTGCAGAATTCTCATCAGAAAATTTGGAAATTTAGCCGAGTAAATTCGATTGGATTCGACGAACCTGTCCATTCATTGCTTTTGGTGAAATCGATCCCGACAATCAGGTTGGATGACTCTAATCCTGCTTCTCTCAGGGCAGCTGTGACCTGCAGGGAATCGACGCCTAGCGTTTGGAAGATGTTCTTGAGTAATATATCTACTCGGAGTTAGTCCTATGATGAATTACCAGTTCGATCTTAATCATCTTTGGACAATGATGAAGCTTAACAAATTAACGTGAAACTTTAACATTAAAGTTTTACATCAGCAATAGATAGCCAATTTCTGGAGATTCATAATTGAAGAATTTTAAAAACTATAAATTAAGTAAATTATCGTTTGTATGCATTACAGAACCTGGTCGACTGTGGTGTAGTTGTCAGGGATGAACGCGTATTTCTTCTTTACTCGACTCCTCTTGCCATCAATTCTGCTCTCCATGGAAGGCGGAGAGTGGTTCGAACTCCACCTCTCTATTTCCCTGTCCGCCGGCCGTCGAGATCGCCGCCGACCGAAAAACAGAGCCAGTACATTCCCCATCCACCAATCATAACAAATCCGATCGACAGAACGCAACGACGGATGAAGTAGTATCCATTTAACGTTAAAAGAAAGGTTTGAATGTTGGTTTCGAATAAAGTGGCTAATCCTTATCGATCAAAGATGCTCGTGAAACTTCCCGGATGTTTCTTAAAGCTCTCTTTTCTTAGTTAGAATAAAACTTTTTGTTTAGAATCAAAGCATCTGATTCGCTGCGTCGTCTCTATATATCCCGGATGTTTTTTAAATTCAGCAATTTCGATTCGTTCGCGGTAACAATTTTAAAGCAAAGATTGTCCAATAAAATTTTCATTGTCAATCTTTCTCGACTTATTAACGATGTGGATGACAATTAGTAACTAGTAGATGCACCCTATTAGGTTAGTCAAAACCATAACAGTGTACCTGTTCAAGGGAGGTATAGTTATCAGGGATGTAGCCATATTTCTTCATCACTTGGCTCCGCTTGTCAATGGAGCTATTTCTCCGGTTGACCGGCGGCGGCGGCGGCGGCGGCGGCGGCGGCGGCGGCGGCGGCGGCGGCGGCGGCGGCGGCGGCGGTCCCCCTCTGAATTGCTGCTGCTGCTGATCACTTTGAGTTCTTGCAGTTAGAGATGGCTGTCTCACGGGCGGCAATCCTCGCTCCCGGGGTGCTTGCCTGAAACTCGGCAGAAGAGAACTGGCATCCGACGAGTCGGCGGCCACCAGGCCGCTCTGCGGCCGCGAAGAACCTTCCGTTCTCGTCGTGGTTGGCCTTCTATCGACTTGCTTACGGGAGAACATCGGGTGGGCCACGAGATTGCCCATTGGCGGGATCTGGTCTGTGAGTTACGTTGCAAAATGCTCGATCGCAGCAGTGCTAATGTTTCGGCACTTGAATTTATTTGCTGGCCGGAGCTGGAAATTTAATGGCGGCTGGGTGTTGATGGAAGAATATACGCGAGGTGCATGCTGAGCAGGCAGATGCTGCATGCACATATGCGTGAGAGTGGGATGGAAATTTCTCGTTCCCTTCTCTCGATCGCCTTTATTCTTCCACTTTTTGATCAAGCAGAAGATCGACGATCATCCTATTCCTACTACTTCTGCCAAACGCATGCAGAATTTTATTGCTTGCAGGAAGAATTTTATCTCTTCGAAAACGAGCAGATGTCAGCAAAAATTAGAAAGTGTCCGTTTGAGTAATTAAGGTTGTCTCTGATAATTGTAATTCAGGAGAATTGCAAGCCTCATGAAGTGGGTGATAGAAGAAAAGTGAGGAAGCTATATATGGTGATTCGACCAACTTGAACTGTGAATGTTCTTGCTGATCGACAGGATTCTTGCGAAGGAGCTTTATGAGTTCAAGTAAATTAGCTGCTATATATATATATATATATGACTTGGGCTTAAGTATTTTACATTGTCACTTATCATAATTTAATAGGATTAATTCTCTCACTGATCTCGTCCGAGATCAAAGGATGGAAAAAATCATGAACTAAGTTCTCACGGTCGACCTTCTTCGACCGATTGAGTACAATTCAAATCTGTCTTCAGCGTACTGAATTAGTTAGATCAACCTTCCTCGGAACTTTGCCATATCAAAAGTATACGAGACTTGGGGATCCAAAAGTTAGTTATAGATCGTCCTTTGCAAGATCAACCATGATCAACCTCCCTCAGATCAATTGATGGAAAAGGAAGTACTTCAAACCTGAGAATGTTTAAACATAAGAAGGCTTCAAAATAGATGAGCATGGGGTTGAAGAGCATCTTGAAAATACCTCTCCGACTATCGGGTCTGTTGGTCTAAATGCATCTGTTTAAACTGTTTTAAATGCAGAAACGAAAATAAATGACAAGCCGTGAACAAAAATCTTACAGTGAACGTCAGATTCTTCGCGTGTCCAGGTATTGTTGGGATGATGTTTTTGCTCACCATCTAAGGATCAATCACTCCGGAAAAATTCTCCTCCTTCACGAGCCAAGATTACAGTCACACTTTGATATTCTTTACTCTCGTAGATCTCTCCAACAGAACTTCCGCTCCTCTGATCTCAGTGAACGTCAAACCTGATCGGTGATCGTCCAAAAATCTCTCCAACTTTGGACGCACACCCCCTTATAAAGGGGGTGTCACCGCTGCGCTGCATGAAGTGCGCAAATTGCACTTCGTGCAATGCGTGTTCACGTTGTCAAAAGACAATGTGTGCACGCTGCAGCGGTTACAGGGTCAAAAGATGGAGAGAAAATAGTAAAAATAGAGAATGATAAAAGTAGAAGATTTAATTCCCATTCTCTTTCCTTTTTTATCTTTATATAGAGAGAAAGAGAAAAGATATATAAAGAAGTATCTTTTATAAAAAATATCAAAGAGTGTACTTTTATAGTGGTTGAGTCTTTCGTTTGCTTGTCAACTTGAATCAAGGGCGGAGCCATCTTATGGCATATCCGGGCTTTAGCCTGGGTAAAAAAAATTATTTTTTTACTATAGCACAGTAAAAAAAAAAAAAAATTCGACATCTAGTCCGGGGTAAATTTTTACCCCAGTGATTATTCTCTATTAGCCCGAGCTAATGCCCGAAGCTAGCTCCGCCATTGACTTGAATAACTATCGAGTCAAATTAATTGGACTCGATCGGAAGGAACTCAGATATGATTCCAATGATTCTTTAGTTAATTCAGTTTGACTTTGACTTCCACGTAACTTGAATATTGACCAAACCGTTGACCTAACCTTGCCACTTAGAGAGAAGTAGTTTTGTCAATCATAAGTATCCCCTCTAGTCTAGTCAAGAAGGTGTAAGTTCGATCGACTGGACTTGTATGAGGTCATTATTCTAGAATTGAGATAATGTGCAAAGGTGGAGCAAAAAGGGAAATGTCTGATGAATATTTCGGTGCGAGATCAGAAGGAGTAATATAAGAACACTTTAGTTCGAAATCAAAAGAAATATCTGATATCTTCATCACAAAGAAAATAAAATTGATGAATTATCGCTAGATATCTCGGTCCGAGCCGAGGTAATGGAGATAATCGATGGATGTCTTGGTCAGAAATCGAAGGGAATAAACTGTCGATGACCGCTTTAGATCCGGTTCGAGATCAAAGGATGAGAAAACTTAACGAAGTACTCATGGTCGACTTCTTTCGATCAGTTGAGTACAAATCAAATATGTCTTCGACGTGTCGAACTAGTCAGATTGATCTTCCTTAAAGCTTTGCCAGGTCAAAAGTATACGTGACTTCAAGGGTCCAAAAGTCAATCGCAAATCGTCCTTTGTGAGATCAGCCTCCCTCAGATCAGTCGACGAAAAAGGAAGTATTTCGAATCTGAGAAGACTTCAAATTTGATGAGCAAGACTCGGGAAGCACATTGGCGATGCTCTTTTGACGTTTAAGTCAAAAAGTGAAAGATAAAAAAATAAAAATAAAAAGATTTCATTCCCTTTTTTTTTTTTTTTTTTATTACATTTATATAGAATATTAAAGAATGTATTTTTATGAATAACTATTGAATCAAATCAATTAGACTTATATATGATCAGAAGGAACTCTGAATATTGACTTGATCATGATGAGTCTCCGGTCATATATATCTTCAATTGATAGACTCGGAGAAGTCAACTCAAGAAAATATATGTCCATGTTCGGATGAATTGAGTGGCATTACGGTCAATATAAATTTCAAAAGAGGTGGGAATCTATGTGAATATTATTGTACGCATCAGATCGATGAAATGTGTCCAAGTCAATCAATCAGTATGGGTCACATCCGCAAGAAAATTGGAGCTATTTGTCGCACAAAAGAAAGGCTGAAGTTACTTATTGTGCAAGAAATGGCTGATTAGCGTGCAAGAAAGAGTTGCTTGCGGCTTAAGCAAATTTCTCTGTATAAAAGGCTATAAGAGCTCAGGATAAGATAACGAAGCAGAGAGAATCCAGCAGAAAAAGAAAGCTTGATCCATTTGTTCCCTCAGTTCTTCTTTTCTTCGCTGTGCAATTCTTCTTCCCTCAGATTATTCCTGTGCCAGCTTCTTCCTCTTCTACGAGGAGAACGCGGATCCGATCTGCGTCACGGTGAAGGACTGCTAGAGACGCAGTAGCTGCGGTACACGTAGAAATCCCATGGAAGAGAGCGCCACGGCGCCGCGGTCGCTAGGGAGACCGAGCGCTCCTACAGTAGAGGAGGCGACGTTCCCGGTGGCGCTTAATTCGTCGGTGAGCTTCACGGTGAGGAGGCCGAAAGTGTCGAGGAGCAGGGCGGAGAAGGAGGAGGAGGAGGAGGTGCTGGTGGTGGACGGCGTCGAGTACGACCGCGACTGCTTCGTCAAATTCGACGTGTTCGTGAACGCGTTCGAGGGGACAGAGATGCTGACTCCCTGCGAGAGTGAGTTCGCGGGAAGCTTCGTGAACGTGCCGCACAAGCAGTGGAATAGCGTAAAGAAGGTGAGGTCGGGGCTGCGCCTCGGGATCACGGACCTGCTGAAGGATATCGGGGCGGAGGACGACGAGAGCTTGCTGGTGACGATCGTGCCGAGGGCCGGTAACGAGAATGCGTCGGTGGCCGGCATCAGAATTGAGTTCTCAAAGTGAATATATATATATATATATACAGATGTTGTAATTAATTGCCTACTAGGAATAAAAATTGTTGCCTGTTAGTTTTCATGGAAGATCTTTTACTTAATTAATATATTAATCAGCGTTCTACTCGAACTGAATAATGATCTGTCTGGAATTTGTCACTGAAGAAATTATCACAGTAAGGATATGTGGTTGATCCTGGAACATTTGCCAAAATGAAATCCAACTATTTTAATATGGTAGAAGTCAGAGATAATTTTTGATTTTGGCTAAAAGTGATATTGTTAATTTTCCTTTTTGGTCTCGCAAATTCTTGCATTGAAGCCATAGCTGATTTTCAGTTTTCGAATTCAATCTGCGAAAGTTTTGATTTCTGTGCATCACTTTCCCTTGCCTTTCATTTCATTAATTAATTCAAGTTATGTACCGTAAGAAACACCTCACCTGCACATAAAGCCAAGAGAAATAAATAGCTTTTAATTCATTTGATTGTTCAGATCTAGAAAAATTGCAGCCGACTCTAGTTTCTAACTTGGTCATCGCAGTCATCAACAGTTAATTAGAGCAATGTAAAATTATAGTCATTGTGAAATTTAAAATTTTATTCGAATTCAGAAATTTTTTATTAAAATTTTTATTCGAATTCAAATTTTTTTTATTATTCTGATCAACAATTTAAAAAATACAATTCTTTTATAATTTATCTCTTTCACATTTATTGTGGGATGGATTGACGGAGCATCAAAGAAGAATGAATCATAAAGGTATTTATGAATTACAATTGAAATGTATAAGGTATTTGTCTAACTAAGATGATGACGTTTGATTTAGGAAGTTAGAAATAAGGAATGAAACGACAAAAATATAAAATATTTGATTAATAAATTTAAAAATAATAATTTTGAAATTATTTTTAATTATTTAAAAATGAATAAAATCGAAAAGAGAATTAAATTTAAAATTCATTTCTATCGACTTTGAAATCTCTCCAGCTCTCCGCTCTCTTTATCTATTTGTTGCTCCTCTACCATCGTCGTTTTCATCATTGTACCGTCGCTACTTGCCCATTCGTCAATTGTCATCCGTCGTCACTCAAGCGATGTTATTCGTCGTCATCGCCGTCGATACTGACCACTATTCGTCGCCCTCATCTCTGCCATCCACTATTATCGCCATCGCCATTATCATCGCCTTCGGCCAAACAACACAGTATTAATAATTATATTTAATTTCAATTTATAAAACAATGACATTGAATAGTTAAAATCAAATTCATTCTTATTTTTATTTCGACACTCTAACTAAACGTCAGTTCTCTCTCAGCTCGAGTCTGTTTGAGAGAGATGATGGATAGACGACATCCCTTAAAATTATTTTTTTCACATAAATATTAAACAAAATGAATATTAATTGCTCGGACAAATAAAAGTGAGAGCTGTTCGTACTGGGCACAGATTATCTAACACGATATTGATCTCCTATACGGATATAATCAATTTGTCTCTGCAGATTGTCTAATGACTAATATATATAGACGTTATATCATAAGATAACGGATCAATCATTCGCAAATGCGAAGATGTCGTCCATTAATACGCTAATTATTAGTCTTAAAGGTCAAAAATTTATCGTGATTTAGCTCTCTTACGATGATTCAAAGACAGATTGATAGAAACCGCTAGATTGATAGATTCCAACCTTTTGCATCAACAGATATAATCAATTTCACCTATTTCACATACGATGGCTTTTTAATATGATTATTTCCTTCCGTAGCATATCATAAAATACAGTTGAAAATTAATTATACGGAGCAACATTCAAGGGCATGCTGTTGAGTTGCTCTAGTGATGAGAAAATGTTCGACATCCTTCTCTAAAGTATCGAGTTTGATATCTTGGGCGTGTCTCTTGCATGACTTATGCGCGATAATCTTTTTATCGTCCGATCGATAGTGATTTATAAAGTGAATAAGAAATACAGTATTTCCTCCGCCACAATTTCATCCGTTTATAGCTCCGATTCATCGACGGTCGATTGGATTCCGACTATCAGTGACACATGCTACTGGCGGTCACAATCGCAGTCGTTTTCGATCATAATCTGATCAAAATTCGATCGTAATTTGATCGAAATCGGATCGCAATCTGATTCTGATCGGATCGTCGTCAAATTTCAACCGAATCGTGATCGAAATTTAACCTTCCGCAGACGAATGTGAATGACATCTGACATAATTACTATGTATTTTTTTTCATCGTACGTACAAAAATAAATGCTCAGGATATCAAAACTCCTAAAGTATTACTAATAAAGTGGCTTCAGACAACCATCAAAGGACTTCGATGCTCTCTTGGCATGCTTTAGGATGCATTGGAATGACTTCCACTCAGAATACATATTTTTCATTCATGTTCCTATTCCATTGATACATCGATTTCATCTAATGTTATAAAACTTTGTTATTATTATTATCGTCGTCGTCCTCCCTATTCCACTTATAGAGTATTCGAAGTGCTCTCAAATCCATTAATTGAGCTGCTTAATTTAGCCAAAGAAGAAGAAGTGTTTCGTTTATCATAATGAATTCCCGATCGAAGTGATGATTTAAATCCATCTTCAATGACCTAAATTAAATGCAGCTGCAACCTTTTCTGAAAATTAACAAAGAAAAGGAAATTAAGAGTTTGTATGAACTATTATAATTATTAGATAGCTAAAATGACTAAAGTAATATTCGATGATAGCGAGTGATATGCGGACTTTGAGTTGAGCCTCTTACCTTTGCAGTGAGTTTTGATACGGAGAGTTTGCACTAATTTCTTCTTATGGAAAACCATATTTGAATAAAACTCATAATTTAACATGACAAATTTCAAACTGCAATTCGATACCATCAGAATACATCGCCCTTTATGCTTTATGATTATAAAATTTTATTTTTATTTTACTTTATTAATTATATTATATTATTATCTTAAGATCCTTGCTCGATCCGCCTGTTTGAGTACAGAGTTTACAGGCTTGGATATCGATCCATTATTTACGACGCTTTGGTCAATGTATTATTTTAAAAAAATTGTTAGGGTGTGTTTAGTTTAAATAATCATACATAATCTTAATTATCAGGGAATAAAATATAATCTTAAAATAAAATATAATCTTTGATTAAAAACCTTTTTTATTGGAGATTTTAATATATAACATAATTTAATATTTTATTAAATTATTTTTTGTCTTTTGTTCAATTAATTCGACGACGACGATGGAAATATTAATGACGACGGCACGATCGACCGACGACAGTGCTCGATCGACCGGCGACAACGGTGACCAACTAGTGATCGGTACCGACAATGACGGTGACGGCTTAATTTACTTATAATAACGACAACGATGGCAATGGATGGCGTGGCAACAAATGGCCGGGTAATGGCGGCAATGATGGCGTAAGAAAGAATACGGCGACGAAGGACGACGGCGCTAACGACGACCGACGACGGGCGACAAATCGATTGAGTTTTGACAAATTGACATTTAATATATTGCTAGAGGTAATATTAGAAAAAAAAAATCCTTAACCCCAAAAATCAACAAAAACTTTAGTTCTCCAAGATTTTCCGATTCCTCCTAAAAAGATTTTTATTCATAACCAGATAATTATTCATAACATAAACTAAATAAAATTTTTATTGATAACCTAACAAGATTATCAATAAAAACCCCCCAATCAAACGCATCCTTAGAATTTGAGCACCTCCAATTGGTAATTACCACATAGTACTGGGGTTTTCAATTAATTAAAAATCTCCTAGTTGACCAAGCCAACAAATGTCACTATTTTTAGCAATTTAATATTTATATCATTAATCGACTAAAATTTTCTTCTAATTAACTAATTGCTCAAGCTTGAATGAAGCTAACATCTGGTGCTTGGATAGAAATATTATAGTCATTGAACTTTTGAATTCGGTAATAGACTGAATGCACTGACACGGTAAGAAATTATTAAAATAGTG
The DNA here is from genome assembly GCA_025175895.1 of Wurfbainia villosa. Lineage (NCBI taxonomy): Eukaryota > Viridiplantae > Streptophyta > Magnoliopsida > Zingiberales > Zingiberaceae > Wurfbainia > Wurfbainia villosa. The sequence goes on from CM045997.1 coordinate 7,347,761, forward strand.
ATGAATATTTTATTATTATTTCATCGCTAAATAATATTAATAATGATGAAATATCAAATCATAAAAAATATTTTTCATTAAAAAATAAACATGAGTGTTGACACATATATTTTCATCGCTAAACTATTTCATTAATTTAGTAATGAATTATATAATACATCACAAAGAGTAAAATCTTAGTAACAAATTATCCTAATTCATCGCTAAGATTATGATACTTTGTGATGTTTATTTTTATTCATTGCTAATGTTTTTTTATAAATTTTTTTTAATAGTTATATAATTATTAGCGACGAAATTTTTTTAATTCGTCAATAATATTTAATATTTATCTTAGTGATGAAATACGGTATTTCATCGCTAACATATGTAAAAACCCCTCCCCACCTACTCGATCACCCAAATTTCTCGATGCCTCCCTTCTCCTCTCCGCCTTTGGCTCTCCGACGATTTGTCTCGGTCATCTCTCCTCTCCACCACCAGCGATTTTTTCCCGGTCATCTCTCCATCTCTGTCTTTGGCTCCAACTCCTGCTCTCGCTTCTCCATTTATAGATTTCTCCTGAGCCTCCGCCCTTAGCGTCTAAGGGATAAGTATGAATTTTCTCGCTTACAACCTTTCACATGCATATAATCGACCCATATGCTCCCTTTCTAATTATTTAGCAGCTCTTTTGGCTCTCCGACGATTTGTCTCGATCATCTCTCCTCTCTACCATCAACGATTTTCTCCCGATCATCTCTCCACCTCTGCCTTTGGCTCCGACTCCAACTCCAGCTCCTCATCCGACTCTCACTACTCCATTTACGGATAAGTATGAATTTGCTCGCTTACAACCTGCTATCACATGCATATAATCGATCCATATGCTTGTTTTGTAAGTTTGCTTTCTAATTTTTTAGCAGCATACGAGGAAAAACTAAAGCTCAACAAATCTATCATCTTTTTTCCATGGAACATGATAACGGAGTTGAAATTCTAAACGTATCAATTTGGATTCAAAGAAGTGATGAATATCATAAAGTACCTAATAATTTGTACTTCATATGGTTCATGTATAAATTTTTTACTTGATTTGGAAACTAGGCAATCGTAGGTCAATTAATTTTTTACTTGATTATTTGTGGAACAAAAATGTTATTAGATTAACTACTATTTTGATATATATTTATTATGTACAAGCTAAACGATCATTCTCCATGTTAAATCCTTATCCATTAAAGTCACCCTTTATAAGGCTTAGCAAATGATTATCGAGGTGCATTCTTTTTTTATTGGTAATTAAGTTTCATGAAAGTTTGGCTCCACTTGAGGTACTTATTTTAGTCATTTATATAATATGATACATTTTTATATGTTTAATTAGGTTTTATAAATATGGATAGAAATTGAATAATGATTCGAATTAGTTCTGAATATATAAATGAGTTAAATTAGTTTTTAAATATGATAAAAAATTATATGATTAATTTGAAATTATTCAAAATTTATTATTCATATCAACGGTGTGACAGTTTGTTTAAATATGATTTGAATTATATTCGTGGACATCTTTATAAGTGGAAATTTGACAAATTATATAAAGTTTGAAATGTTTATGGAGAAGCTGTTACATCATCTAGTAATATAAATATTGTTAATGAAGATAAACATGATTGTGATTTTCAAGACATGTTTACTGATTTAAGAAATATAAAAAATATCTATACAAGTGAGCCTCAATCAGATGATATTAATGAAAATTATTGCAAATGATATTAAGTTATACCTCAATATTTGAATAAGCAAAAAAATATTAGTGCAATCTTGCTCCAAGCATTAATTATTTTTTATGTTTGAACAATCAAATTTAAGTTAGACAATGTTGGTGATTTAACATGAATATTGAGTGACAGGTACAAGGAAAATCTAAGTATAGAGACTGGACAAGGAAAGTCCAAGAATGAACACTTAATAACGCAAGTCCAAGTATGTAGTCTTGACGTCGTAAGCCCAAATATAGCTTGATGAATGAAAGTCCTGGAGGCACGATCTCTTGACAAAGGAAGGCCCAATAGTATGACAAAGTCGAAGGAAACACTTAAAGGCAAGCGCAAAGGGTGAGGAGTCGTGGACTCGGATGCATTCTAAAGGTGCAAGATTGATGGAAGAAGTTTGAAAGTTTAGGTCTAGGCTAAAGGTAAGTGTCAAGTATGAGAGAATCATACATACGTTAAACTTTAGATTTGAGATGTACTAGTCGAGGCGACACTTCGACTAGAAGTGCTCGACACTAGTGCACGAACAAGCGGTGCTTAAGCGCATAGTCTTGGGGAGCACGAAACCTTACCCAGTCGATGTGACACCTCGACTGGTGGTGCTCGGGACGAGCAGAGCTCGAGCGACACAGTGCTCGAGATGTGCTGGTGCTCGAGCGATGAGGAACTACGGAGCTTGGGCGATGCGCGCTCAGAAGTGAGGCACACTCCCCAGGACCTCAACTAGGTGGTAGTCAAGACGATGCCTCAATTGGTGTTGGGAGTAAGCATAACAACAGACGCTCAGAAGCATGACATGCTCGACTAGGTGATAGTCAAGGCACCTCGACTGACCTAGATTACAACGGTTAAAAGCAGCGTACATTCGACCGTTGGCTCCTCGATTCTATATAAGGAGAATCTTGGAGCTTGGAGAAGGAATGGATTTTCCTTCATAGAAATATTCTAAAAGCTCTCCAAGTATTTTCCAAGTGATTTCTAGGGTTGCCCTCTCAATCTCTTCTTCCAAAGCTCATTTATCAAATCTTGTAGGAAGAAGAGATCATTATTGTTATAAGAAGGTTCTCTCCACCTTAATGTTTATCCAAAGGAGAAGATAGTGAAAAGCTTGCAAGAGGAGTAATCCACCTTAAGGATGATTGTGGAGTAAGAGTGGATATCCGAACCACGTTATATCTTTGTCTTAGCGTTGTTTTCCTTGTTTTCAATCTATATCTGCTTCCGCTAACGGGTTATAGAAACGAGTCGAAGAAAGGCTATTTACCCCCTTTAGCCTTGACAAGATTTTCAACAATTGATATCAGAGCAAAATCGCTCTTCTACAGACTAATCGCCAAGGGAACAAATATTGCTAGAGGATCCATCAAGAGCAATGAAGTTCAGTGATTGACTCGGATATGACACGCGAGTTCCACCTTCCTTCGACGACAATGATTTCCCATATTGAAAAGGTAAAATGGAATATTTTTTAATAAATGAAATAGAAAATTGATTCACTGTGATGGAGGGATTCAAAGCTCCTATGGACAAGAAGGAAAGAATTCTCAAAAAGAGCAAATAGATCAAGGAACAAGTCAAAAGATCAAATTCAAATGACAAGGTAACCAACATGTTAGTTAATTTGGTTCCTAACCATATATTGTGTAGATTAGGTAAATTTAAGGATGCTAGAGAGTTATGGAACAATTTGGTCAAGCTCCATAAAGAACCCTTATTAGTACAAGATGAGGAGGAATCTAAAGAAGAAAGCTTATCATCTCAAGAGCTGAAAAATTTGGAAGTTGAGAGGTGCTCAATATTCGAGGAAGAAGAGATCTTGAAAGTCTCCATCTCTAAGATTGAGGGGGAGGCGAGATCTTCGACGCTAGAGCAAGAGGAGAAACCCTCTACATCCAAGAATGATGAAGAATAAGTTCATGATTCCCGTACCACTAAGGAAAGTAACTCATCCATAATCAATAAAAATAAAAATCACATAATATGTTTTGAGTGTAGGAAGAAGAGACATTACAAGAGCAAATGTCCGAGTATAATCAAGAAGAAGGATCAAGTTGTACCAAAGGTTAAGGAGAAGCCCAAGGAGACCGAAACCATGATACACAAAGGAAAAGAGCACATAGTATGCTTCTCGTGCAATCAAAAGGGACGCTACCAAAATCAATATCCAAAGGGAATGCACCCTAGAAAAGACAAGGTAGATAGCTCAAGTGTAGGGGAACTTCTAAGGTAAGACTTAAGGTACCACAATTTTATAATCAATTTCATTATATAATCATAAAATGCATGTTAGAACTAAATGTTATCATTTATATGCTCATTGTCATGAAAGTTGGCCTAAGAACAATTCTAGACAAATTATTTCTATAACTACCTCACCTAAGGAAAAATTTAGAGTTTTCAAAGGTTGACCCATTTTATCTAGAGCTAGGAAGGATGAGAAGAACCTAGGTAACAATCCTAAGAAGAATAAATATATGCCCAGGAAGAAAAATGTCCAAAGAAATAATGAAAAATTAAAAATTGAGAAATTAGAAGAAGAAAATCAAAATAAATTGGAAAAAAACTCTTGGAAAGGTGAAAAATATAGTTAAAAGGTATTATGGGCAAAATCTAGAGTGAGATAGGCAAGAGCTACCCAGGGACAAGAAAAGTTTGGAATACAACCTAAGTTCAAAGAATTCATATCATCCTACAATAGTGTTCCATATAATTCTATTGAACTAAGTCTAGGTTTAGGAAAGTCAAGATTACAAGGAAAGTCATTCTTAGAATTAAACCTTGATGAGAGTATAGTGACTAAGGCTTCCAAGAAGCCAAGGAGAGTTATTACAAAGGTAGCAAGGAAGGTTATCCCTAGTGACTACCTAGGAAATCCAAAGAGCTCCAATAAATATTGAATTCCTAGAAGTGTGATCTTTTCACACTAGATAGGTATATGGTGTGTCAACTTAGAATAGAATTGTAGTTAACCTAATCATAGAAGAGTTGACTCTCTAGAACATTTTCGAGGTATAGTTAATACCTTGAAAATGAATTTAGAATTATATCCTAAGACATTTTAGGATGTGTCAATAGAAATAAGAGGTTGAAAGTTGATCATAATTAACACAATTAAACTGGAGTCGATAGTATACCAAGTTGGGATTTTCGACACACTCGAGGGAGTCAGTTCATCATTATATCTAATTGAGTATTTAATAAAATTGTAGATAATGACGATTAGATTAATGACTTAGGTATTCTTATACCTTTTTATTTTGTATATTTGTCATACTTTGGTTATCATTTTATCTGTCATGACATCATATATCATATGATTATTTAGAGCATGTCATGTTGATATTCAGGTTGTTCTTATTATGTCATGACATCATGTATCACTTAAGTTTGATAGATTTCATTTTGAAAATTATTCAATCAATATATGTCGTGATCAGCATTCATGCTTTAAATTTAATCAATTAAAATTAATGACAAATGACATTATTTGACATCCTACGTAAGGAGATCAAATTAGATATGCAGATAACTATGGATAAGTCTAAACTCAAGGCATAAGTCTCTTGGATTATCTTAACATTAGAAAGTGTCTTGGATTAAGGGGAAATCTTAGGTGAATTTTCTTTCTTAATTTAAAGTATAAATCTTTGTGATTTGACATATCTTTTGTTGTTACTATTGAATATGTTGGTTCCGTGTCTAAGTGATTTTTCTTTCTCTTTTTGATGTATGTTAAAGGGGAGAGAAATGGTAATTTAAGTTAGAGTTTCGTGTTAAGGAAAAAGACATATTGTGCCTTCATATGTGCTCTCATATTATGTCTTATTGCATATTTAAAGTCTTATTTAAATGTTTACCAAACATCAAAAAGGAAAAAATTATTGTTGCAATCTTACTCCAAACATTAATTACTTTTGATGTTTGGACAATCAAGTTTAAGTTAGGCAATGCTGATGATCTATCATGAATATTGAGTGACAGGTACAAGGAAAGTCCAAGTATAAAAACTTGGTAAGAAAAGTCTAAATATGGAGACTTGACAAGGAAAGTCCAAGGATGAAGACCTGACGATGTAAGTCCAAGTATGTAGTCTTAGTGGTGCAAGTCCAAATATAACTTGATAAATGGAAGTCCAAGAGGCTTTGGCAAAGCAAGACCCGATAGTATGACAAAGCTAAAGGAAACATTTGAAGGCATGTGCAAAGGGTGAGGAGTCATGGACTCGGATGCATCCTAAAGACGCAAGGCAGATGGAAGAAACTTGAAGGTTTAGGTCTAAACTAAGGGTAAGTGTCAAGTATGAGAAAATCATACTTGATACGTTAAACCTCATATTGGGATATACTAGTCAAGGCGGCACCTCGATTGGAAGTGCTCGGAACTAGTGTGAGGACAAGTGGTGCTTGGGCGCATAGTGCTTGGGGAGCATGGAACCTTACCCAGTCGATGTGGCACCTCGACTTGCGATGCTCGAGACGAGTGGTGCTCAAGATGAGCGGAGCTCGAGCAATGTAGTGCTCGGGCGACGAGGAACCATGGAGCTTGGGTGATGTTGATGCTCGAGCGAATGAGAAAACAGGTGCTTGAGAAAAGTTAGAGTGCACGCTTAGAAGTGAGGCACACTCGACCAGGACCTCGACTAGGTGATAGTTGAGGCAATGCCTCGATTGGACCTAGGAGCAGGCGTGACATATGCAGCTCAAAAGTGAGGCACGCTTGACCAAGACCTCGAGTAGGTGATAGTCGAGGCGATGCCTCGACTGATCTAGGTTACAACAGTCAGAAGCGGCGTACATTCGACCGTTGGCTCCCCGATTCTATATAAAGGGAGTCTTGGACTTGGAGAAGGGATGAGTTTTCCTTCGTAAAAATGTCCTAAAAGCTCTCCAAGTATTTTCCAAGTGATTTCTAGGGTTTTCCCTCTCAATCTCTTCTTCCAAAGCTCATTCATCAAATCTTGTAAGAAGAAGAGATCAACATTGTTGTAAGAAGTTTCTCTTCATCTTGGTGTTCATCCAAAGGAGAAGATAGTGAAAAGCTTGCAAGAGGAGTAATTAACCTTAAAGATTGTCGTGGAGTTGGAGTGGATCTCCGAGCCACATTACATCTTTGTGTTAGTATCGGTTTCCTTGTTTTTCATTCTAATTTTTCAATCTATATTTGCTTCCGCTAATAAATTTTAGAAACGAGTCGAAGAAAGAATATTCACCCCCTCTGGCCTTGACAAAATCTCCAACAAAGAGTTGTATCACAACTATACAAATTTTTCTATATTTAGTTTTTTGATCAAGTTGATGCATTTGAAGGTGTTAAATGGTTGGAGCAATAAATCTTTTGATATGTTACTTCAATTATTGCAAGAGATATTTCCCAAATCAAATATGATTTTAAACTCTCATTATAAAGTAAAAAAATTATTACAAGAGTTATAATTGACATATGAGAAAATATATGTATGTAAGAATGATTGTATATTATTTTGGGATGAGTATGAGAATAAAAATACATATCTAGTGTGCAAGGACTCCAAATACAAGTATGATGGGATGAATAAGAAAAAGAATGTTCAGAAAATTCTTCAATATTTTTCTCTGAAGTCCAAACTTAAGCAGTTGTTTATTTTGAAACATATACAACAAAAGAAATGAGATGACAAAAAAAAGTGAGTTGAAACAGATAGTGTATCAAGGCACCCAACAAATAGTGAATCATGGAAAAAATTTGACATTTCATATGAAATATTTACAGGTGATCCACGAAATATTCGCTTAGGGTTGTCTACTGACGATTTTAATTCATTTGAAAATATGTCTAATACTTATAGTTTGTGACCTGTTATACTTATAAATTATAATTTATCACTATGAAAAATGATGAAGTCATCATATTTGATGATGTTTCTTTTAATTTATGGGCTTAAATCAGCTGGAAAAGAGATAGATATATACTTACGACCTTTGATCAACAAACTGAAGGAACTATGAGATGATGGGGTGGGAGCATATGATGCATCAACTGAACAAGTATTTCAATTACATATTGTAATGTGGATTATTCATGACTTTCCAGCATATGAAACCGTATCTGGATGGAGCACAAAGAGTTATAAAGTATATCCAGTATGTCTGTATGAAACTAAATCTCAAGGATTAGGAATAAAATATGATACACATGTCACTATCGATTCTTGAATGTTCATCGCCCATGACGTAGAAATAAGGATTTCAATAGAAAAGTTGAACGAGAAGGACCACTACGAAGATTTAGTGGTTATGAAATTTTAGCGCAGTTAGATGCATTACCCCAAGTGACATTGAGAAAACATCCTTCATTAAGTAAAAAACAACAGCGATCTTTGGATGATACAAATTGAAAAAATATGTCTATATTTTTTTAGTTAAAGTATTAATCAGATTTAAAGTTGAGACACAATTTAGATGTGATACATATTAAAAAAAAAAAACTAATTGCATATCTCTTCTTTGCAATTTGATCGTGACAAGGCTGTCCTGGAAGCCACAAAGAAGGGGAAGAAGAATAATGGTCTTTAAGGACACTCATAAATGTCCTTATAGTATATTTTTAGTGACATCACTAAAAAACGTCCTATAAAGTGATGTCGTCTTAGACCCGATTTGCTTTCCTGACATTTTTTAATGTCATTATACAATATAAATACTAACATCAAAAGTGTCTTAATATAGATATATAATGACACACTAAAATGTAAAAAAAAAATTATATTTTAAGGATATTTATATGTGTCTTATTATCATCATAATAAGGACATCTACGTGTGTTTTATTATCATTGTAATAAGGACAAAACTAAATGTCACCTAAACTTATTTATTTTGACATTTATAAATGTCTTATATTTTTTTTATAATGACAATAAAAATTGTCAATAAAGATAATTTATAAGATCATTTTGTCACCTTAGTTAATCTATAATGACATTTATTAATGTCATTATAATAATTTATAAATACATTAAAATGATCCCTAATGTATTGATACATCATCACAATTCATCACATGTTTAGAATATAAAAAAATTATAAAATACAATTTAAAGTGATAATAGAAAATCTAAATTTATTCCATAATCATTGAGTCAAAATTACAAATGTCTTGATGAGTCTTTTATATCCAAAAATAACTACACACTAGTGTATCCTCAAATGTCTGTAAAAGATCATAAAGTCTAATTAAACTCTCTTTTGGGTCTAAGATAACTTGTATTCTTACTTCACATATATTTAGTCCTAATGTCGGTCCCCCTATTATAGTATTTGGATCCATACTATGGAGCACTCCTTTTGCCACAATCTTTGTTAAATCAAATAAACTTTTAATTAAAACAGAACATCCAATCTGCAAAAAAAACGTCAAAAAGAGATAAAAAAATTGAAGATATGTGAAATATATAGTAAAAAAGAAATTAAACAAACCTTACCCGTAAAGATCACATCTACAATGAGTACGACAATCCTATGCACCTATGGATGCAAACTACCCGTTTATATGGCATGACACAAAGCTATAATGTTCACTCTTTTATAGTAGATATACAGAAGAAAGATCCTTTTAGAGAGTATGATCACTGGGTACAATAAGCCAACTCAAGAAATGGTAAACTGCTTATCAAGATGATTCTTATAGTTTAAAGAATAGAAGCTCAAAATAGAAAATTCACAACAAAAAATCATAGGATAAAATTTTCTTGAATACCAGAGCATGTCAAAACCTGAATTTCATGAGGATGACCATTCCACACCCATAATCAGCAAAGAGAATACCCGGAGGTTGAGGAATCATCCAATAACTTGACCTTCAAGAGCCATAATAGTCATCATTAGTGATGAGGTTTAAACTACTGCATAATCTGACTGACTACAAATAGATGCCATCAAATTGACCACTTGTGCAAACTGTCATAAAACAAATCCAGCCTAATTGAACAAACATCAATGCTCTAAAAAAATATAATATTGTTCACTTGGAATAGCCAGGTCAATGCAACCTCCATTGAACTAAATAACCTTTTATCCAATAAGATATTAACCATGTCTAGAGCACAAAATACTTAGCTATAAATGCCCTCCATTTTGCTAATGGTTTGAGTATCAACTAATTACTTACTAAAAAAATGTGGTTGAATTAACATGAAATTGTAATCAGAACAAAAATGGAAATTTGAAACCTATAAGGAAATGCCTTTTGCAAACACTAAAAAGTAACAACATTCAGTATTCATGTTCCAACAAATATACTCTATTGACTAGGGTTTCTATCCCCTTTTAAAACTAGATATTCACTATAAATATTCCCACAAAAGTCATGTTAAACCTGTCAGAGATCTCTCATATAAAAAAGATTCTATGATTATGCACAGAAACATGAGAAAGCATATCGATTTCACAAGTCTTCAAGTTAGTATATTAGACTGGTATCTATATGCTTAAAATATTTAATAGTTGTTGAAGGATAACTCATAATGAGACTAGGCATACAAATTCACTCGACTCGACTAACTCATTACAAGGCATGTCACTTAGCAAAGTTAGCAATAACATTCCACAATTCTTATACAAAAATACTGATACAAACAAGTTAACAGAAATCCAACAAATTTTGGAAATTGACATGGAGAGAGCTACAAAGACATATATGCATTAGTGTTAATATTCATCTTCTACAACATAGCAAAGAAGGTTATACTAGGGTTTGGAGTTTTCGAACTGTATCCTTCAAGTTGTTGTTAACGACCTAGACATCTATCTATTGAGCCGTGTTTGAAACAATCACTGTAAAGGGCTTGTTCCCAAATTTAAGTGAACTATTTTTGTTTTGTTTTTATCTTGTTTTGGACGGACATATTATTTGAAGCCTACGAGTTTTTGATCGAATCCTTAAATCTTCTGCAGATGAATACATCTAAATAGACAACATTTGTATGCATATAAACTAGAAAGGTTCACGAACATGCATCTTTTCCCTGATACTTGGGTGTATATTTATGCTACATTTTGGTTAACTAGAAAAATTGTCCTGTCACTTCAACTTTTATATTTGTGTATTTACTATACATCAAAGCGTTTAACAATTTCTTTTCAAAATGAAAAATGTTAAGAATTCTGTTTCTCCAATTGTCTTAGAGATGGTATATACTAGCTTACAAAATCTTTCGTTATGTATGAAGATTTAAAAGTGGCTAAAGGTTATCCAAGAATTTAAGTTCCTGACATTGCATGTTCCATATCACTGAACATGAACCTCTCAAATTTAGTAAATGGTGCATTCTTATCATGTAAGATTATACTGGATCTATTGATCTAGTATGTTGATGAAGGAGACCTATAAGCTCATAAATTAAATGTTTTACTTAAAAAATACGAAGAAACAAGATGTGGAAAACACGTCACCTGTAGGAGGTATCATTGTTATATATGATAGGCATTGGCCAGAAAGACAAGGCAAAACTCATGTCTCCTTTTCGAAGACCTGTCGGAGTCACACCTGTGAGTCTCGTGACCCAGTCACAATCTGTATCCAACCCTTGCTGTAGCCATCATATCCATTTTAAAGGTCAAGGTTTCTTCCCACTGCCACAATATACTTATAGACAACCAAACCAAATTCAATCCGATTGATAGTCCCTGCCATACAATTGTAGAATCTTAAAGCTAGTCATAAGAAGTTGGAAGATGCAATTTGCATAGAATTCTCAACGGATTCCCTTGTTCTTATTAAGTTAATTCAACCACATTTATTTGTGAATCATAAATTGCCCACTTCCACCAAAAAGGGTGAATTTGAAAGTATTCTTTTGCAAGTTTAGCCAAATTCGAAGTTTGAGTCAGGTATCATTATCACTCAACAAAATTCTATTGAGGAAACAAAAAGATTTAATGGTTTCTTCTTACCAATGTCAGATCAAAGGAAGGAATGATCAGAATAGTTTTTGGCAATTAACCCTTATTCTATTAGTAGAACTGCAAGTACTCTAGGCTTGTTAGTTAGTTATTCATGCAAATAGTCACTTACCTCTTCCTAAAAATTTTGTCCTCTAATGTGGAAGACACTGAAGGATGCGGCATAACTTGAGGTGCAATTTGAGAGGAATGCACAGATCAGAGTTCAATCTACCGTAGCAAGCTCTAATTGTGATAAAACAACAAACGAAGGTATGAGATTATAATAAAAAGGTGAACCTTTGGATGAGTTCCTGATTGGACGCTCTTAGTTCGGCCGGTGGGAGCGACGACAGCCCGGGGGACTACCAACGACGTGTGCTGCTGAGACAACAGCGCCGGAGGCGGCCTCAGGTGCTGGATGGGCACATGCATCTGGGTGACCATCGGATCTCCGGGGCCGTACGCAAAGGGCCTCGCCTGTGCTACGGCCGCAAAGGTCATCACAATGACCACTTGTAAAATAAAAGTAATCGTATTGAAGAACCTATTCGGACGGAATCAGAATGTTGAACGACGAACGACGGTCGAGCAATGACCGACGGAAAAGGAAGAGAACGAACGGAGGGCGAGCAACCGTGAGAAGGCGACGCGGAAGAAGAAGGGACAGACGAGTGCATGATGATGGAGAGGGTTAGGGAATTAGGGAACGGCGGAGGAAATCATTAACCTAAAAACTTTTTAAATATATATAAAATAAGTATTTATAATGACATTTATTAAATATGTCATTAAAAGAGATCTAATTGGATTTTTTTTTAACAATAATCAATTTTAATAAGTGTCCTTGTAAAGTATTTATAACTACCTTATAAAATAAATATCGTTAAGAAAATGTCATAATAGACTATTATTCTTGTAGCGATTGATACTCTAACATCCGACTTGATGCAGCTTTGAGACGAATTGGTTCAATATAATTAAGGCTAGCGAGGAAGAACATTGGGAGGTGCGAGAAAAGGAATTTCTAAAGTCACTCGAATTCCATGAGCTCGTGGGTGCCCATGTTGCCTTCTTATTTGATTCAGGCTTTGTAGGGGTTATCTGGTAGTTCAAAAAAGTCGGATATCCACCTGAGGGGGCTCCTACTAACTTCCTAGACCCCGATGTTATATTAGCCGAGATCCTAGATTCTCAATTTAAGGACTAACATTTTTCTTGAATTGTAATATAGCCCGAGTGGCTAGAACTTTGTGCTACATGCTATGCCTTTAGGTTTGACTCCCCGCTTTTTTACTATACACCTAGTGACTTCATTTCTAATTGGTTAAGTTGTGAACATTAAAGATTTCCTCAGTTTAACCTGGAGTGGGTATTTACTAGTTGTCCAAAATTTTCCTTTAGAACCGATAACTCAATCAATTTGCACACCTTATCATGCACCATTCTATGACTATTTGCTGCCTTGCCACCGTGTCAAGGGACATAGTCTCTCCCGTAATTTACCTCCCTCTCGCCGCAGCCCTGGGACGAGTGACAGGGGGTTGCTAATTGGACAGATTCCCAACTTTTAGCATTCTATGACTATTTGCCATTTCTGGCATTCTTTTTTAGCTCTGTCCCTTTTCCTAACCCCTGTCGATCCTCTCTCTCTCTCTCTCTCTCTCTCTCTCTCTCTCTCTACACCTCTTCGTGTGTTGCTTCTTCAACCTCTCACATTCCTCTTCCTTAACACAAGTAAGTTTTGATGGCTTCTTCCTCCTCTACCATGCAATTTGAACAGGTGTCGTCAATGCTATCAGATGTTGACAAGAGCTCGCTTCATTCTACCTTTGGGATCCCTTGTGATCACGAAGTCCTATTCTCAAAACCCTCACATCAACCTCACTGTCCCCCTGTGAGCTATGCCAACTTCTTTTTGGAATTTCTCCACAATCGTTTGTGCTTCTCTATTCCTCACTTTCTATCCGATATATCCACTTATTTTCAAATTCCTATCAATCAGTTTACCCCCAATGGTTTCCATCTTTTATATAGCGTTGTCATCATTTTACGACACCTGGGCATCCCCCTCGCCCCCAAAATTTTTTACTATTTCTTGGGATGTTCTATTTTGTCACTTGTCTTCCCATTAAATTCTTATGGTCATGTCCCGACCCTCCAAGATCCTAGAAGACTCAATACTTCTTCATATGTTCCCCTATTCTCCTTTCCTATCTAACCAAATGATCATTGACTTACCTCTAAGTTCCAAAGAGATGCCCTTGCTCACGTCCATAGGTAATCTTGTTGTCGTTGCCCTCCACTTGTAATATCTAATCCACTGTCCTACCTTTTGGTTGTATGTAGGTTATAGGATGCTGAGGCCTTCTATGTGCAAGCATTTACAGAAGTCCTATGAGAAAGCAACTTCCATTGTTGTTGTTTCAGATGATTCAACTCCCTCCTCTCCCCTAAAGGAGAATATTAACCCCCTCTCCCGACTGTGAGAGGACACCTATGTAGGAGCATCCCCTTAAGTGGAAGTGTGCCCTGAAAAGACCCTTCTCGGAGATAAGTTCTTCCCAACAACCTCCTGAGCATCCTATCTTACCTCCTCCTTCTGCTCACCTTAGTATATTGTGGTTGCCCGCATCGCTCAAGAAGAGGCTGAGTCCATGCAAAAGGTTTATCTGCTTGGACTGATGGAGATCATGTCGATGTCCCATAAGAAGGTGTGTGTGCTATCTTAGATTTGCCTCATGTATATTGATTTCTATTAAAATGATGCTTCCTCAACATCTCATGGCCCAGCAAGAAATGAATAACTGACTTCCCAAGTTTCTTGAGGAGCTTGACCAAATGTGAAAGGAAAAGAAAGAGCATCTACCCCAGATAACCTTGTTGGAAAAGGCTTGAAGATGGCTCAAGCAGAAGCCCTCTTGTTCAAGTAAGAAGCTGACTTATATTCCAACAATCCTAGAGACTCTTAAATAGGCGGCTAAAGACAAAATTCAATCCTTGAAGAAGCAGGTGGGGGGTTGGAAATGGAGCTTCCAACCCACAAAATGAAATTGAGGGAGCATAAGGATCAATAAGACAAGCATTGGGCCCTAATGAAAGAGGAACTATTCTGATTGGAAGAGTTCTATGATCTCCTTGGGGCTCAAGCAACTCTCTTTTTAGAGAAAGGGTTCCACGGGGCCATCGGGCAATTTAAGAAGATGAGATATCCACCTAAAGACACTTTCCTTAATTTCTTAAATCTACAGAAAATACTTGATGATATCTCTGATGAGGATATCCTTTAAATTGCTTTGTAATTGTTGACTTACTGTGATTTTGTGACTTCTTGGGGTTTCATCCCCATATTTTGGAGTGGTGACCAACTTCGTCGCTTAAGCTAGTTATATCTTATGTCAAATAGGATCACCATTCTATAATGCGCTTGCTCAGTTGCTACTCTTTATTTAATCCATGCTTGAGTTAGTTGAGGGAAAGAACCTGAGTTAATAGGCTCTATCCTTCTAACAAAGGTTGGTGAGTACTCTTGTTGAATACTGGACGACCATGATTGAAATCCAAGCACTTCACTTTATTAAGGGGAGTGATCAATGGTTCGACCTCAATCAATTGGGGAGATCCATCTTGTACGTGGGAGGATCCTTAGTCCATGGTTTCATCTAAGTTAGGGGAGTGATCGACAACTCTGTTCTTGGCATATTGGATAAATCCATCCCAGATGGTGGAGAGTACTTAATCCACGAGACCACGACTATATCTAAGTTAGAAGATTGTTGGTAGTTTTATCCCTGATAAATTGGAGAAATCCGTCCCAAATGGTGGAGAGCATTCAATTCGCAACTATATTCAAGTCAAAAGAGTGTCGACGATTCTATTCCTAATAGATTGGAGAAATTCATCCTAAACAGTGGAGAATACTCAATTTATGACTATGTCTGAGTCAGAAGAGTGTCGATGATTCTGTCCTTGACAGATTAGAGAAATTCATCCCATACAATAGAAAATACTCGATCCGCGATTTTGTCTGAGTCGAGAGAGTGATGGCGATTTTGTCTCTAATAGATTAGAGAAAGTTGTCTTAGACAATGGAGATTACTCAATCCATTAATATGTCCAAGTCAAGCGAGTGTTGCCAATCCTGTGCCTAATAGATTGGAGAAATTTATCTCAAACGATAGATATCACTCAATCTGTGATTATGTTCAAGTCAAGAGAAGATAGGCAATTCTATCCCTAACAAATTGGAGAGATCCATCTCAGACGGTGGAGATTACTCAATCTGCGATAATGTCCGAGTTGGAAGAGTATCAATGATTCTATTAGGCTAGGGATCCCCTCACATCAAGAGCATATTTGTTGCAAAGCTTTAATCATTGAGCAGGAAAAAAGTGCATATGGATAATATAGCACGTAAAAGCAAACTAAAACACTGTTAACCTTTCATTAGATTCTATAAGAACTAAGATGATATGTGTTCCACAGGCACTCCAAGTGTTCCTCCTATTAATCTTGGAGGTAGTATGCCCTAAAACTCAGCATCTGATAAATGGTGCATCGGCTTTTTCACTGAGGCTGCAACTTTTCTATGTCTCCAACTTGTTGTATTTTCTTCCCGATTAAGTCACCCATCTTGAAGGAATGAGGGATTATCTTTTTGTTCTGAGATTGGCACATACATCTTTTATACATCTGAAGCCTGACTTCCACTTCCTCCATCGTCTCTACTAGCAAGTCCAAATCCGCCCTCCCCTTCTGATCATTGTCTCCCTTGTTGTAGCTTTCCACCCTTATCGATTGCATTCCAATCTCTACTAGTATCACTATTTCTCCCTCATACATCAATTGGATAGGAGTCATACTTGTGCTTTCCTAAGGTGAAGTTCTACATACCCAGAGAACACTAAGCAACTCTTCTATCTAATTACCTTTACATCGTCTAACCTCACTTTCAACCTTTTTATTAGTTTCCTATTTGTAACCTCTGCTTACTATTACTTTAAGAGTATATTATAGAAGTAAAGGATTGAATCACTCCCAATGCTTAGCGCCATTCTCTTATTTTACCACCCTAAAATTGACGTCCATTATTCGAGATCAATCTGCGAGGGAGGTCGTACCTATAGATGATGAATTTCCATAGGAATTTGATAACCCCCTCCTCAATGATAGTAGCTAGAGCTTTCGCTTCAATCCATTTAGAGAAATAGTCCACTGTAATCAATAAAAATTTCTTCTGATTCGGTTCCATTGGGAAAAGTTCAACTATGATCATCCCCCACTAATCAAATAGGTATGAAGATGTCCATGTCTTTAGATACTTGGTTGGCCTTCGAGTTACATATTGATATTTCAACAACTTTCATAAGTTGTTGCATACTGCATTGCATCTTGTCATAAGTTTGACCACTAATATCCTGCTAATAATATTTTTTGTACCAATGTTCTTTCTCCGCACTACAAGAAAAAAAGTCATAGACAACGCTTTTTATCCATTGTTTGTGGCTAAAAAAGCATTGTTATTAAAAACTCGGTCAATGACAACGGATAAAAAGCGTTGTCTTTTCTAACAAAGACAACGTTTTTACAACGGATAAAAAATATTTTTTTTTTTGCAAAAACAACGCTTTTGCAACAAATAAAAAGCATTGTCCTTCTAGTATAGACAACGCTTTTGTAGTGGATAAAAAGCATTGTCGTTTGAAATGAAAAATCGTTGTCTATTATATTACACGATGAACTACTTAATTAAACCCTTATAAATAACATCAATTAAAATATCATTAGAATACAACTAATCAATCTTCTTACAATTGAAACATAAATGTGTCATAATAGACAAATAATGAAAAACAGAAAGTGTGAAGTCATAATCTACAAACTTTAGATCCAAGTTAAGTTTACAAAAACAAAAAACCTAGACATACATATTAGTTCCAACCTATCTTATTTCTTGGATTGAATCTTTCTAGATTGTATTTCTAGGATATATGAGTATCCTCGGCAAAACAAAAATCCCACTTTTAATTTCTTTCCACATTCATCTACGAGGAAGAAAATTATTGCATTATAATTAAAATGATCAATACAAAGAGGTAAATCACTTATACAAAAACATGCGCATTTGAGACATGGTACTTGAAATGCATTATTCAAGTACAAAGATTTTTGGAAGTCAATTAATAAAGAAGTGTAGAAAAACTAACAGCAAAAGAAGACATTGATAAACAACTATAAAATAAATAATCAAACCAATCCAGCAAAATCTAGGAAAGAATAAAAAATGCAAGATTTATGCTTACTGGATATAGAATAAATACAACACATCGAATTGTCACAAGTAGAGCAAATAGATAGTCTTTCCCATTATATTTCTTCTGCATTATAAGTGTTCCCCAAACCTGATACACAACAAATACTGATCACCGATGCACAAACAAAGAAAATTTCCTAAGAAAAATGTTGCAAAGTGTGATAACACATTAACATTGTTCAAAATATAATTGACAAACTGAAGGACAAATATGAAACTCAACGAAGATTAAGGAACTAAAAGCATCATGATACTTATCAGGATATCTAAACACTATTAAGTGTCAGTATGTGAGTTCAACGATGAATTCATATGACCAGTACAAGATCAATGCAAAGATTGAATAACTATCCGCAAAGGTTGGAACCACCAACCTAGCGGCCTCCACCGGCCTATCCCATGGCCATTGTGAAGGAGGTAAATCACGGAGGACTCTATGGACCTTGACGTGGTAGCCAAGACACGTGGAGGTCATCTGAATCCAAGAAAAGACTTTAGATCTCCTCCGGAATCAACCCATGTCTTATCCGCAAGCACCGTCGTGCCTTAGCATGTTAGCCACCACGGCATCCCCGTGGGGACAAAGATTGAATAACTATAGTGGGATGTGATAGGATATCATTAAGTTACTAAAACAGTGTCAATTAACAAATATTTCCTTCTAATAGATGGTAAATGTAGGGAAACCTTCCATATCTCTCCGTAAAGTGAGGTCATCCTTCCCATGTTAAATCTACAGAAACAGTAGACACCAGAAATGTTCCAAGTAACAAGAAACATACATCAGAAAGGAGAAAAAAATATATTCATGCTCCAAACTAGGAAAAAGAATCTCAGAATTTGAAACCATCGTAGACCACAAAATTGGAGTGACACCTAGTCAAAATATTTTACACATACCCAGACATAGCTAGGTAATGGGTCACTAACATCACAGAAATCTAAAAAGGACTGAGGCTAAAAAAAATGCAGAATTATGAACTTTGCTGCCTTATCCATACAAGTAGACATAACATCTATTCTGATAAAAACTCTGTATAAATAAAATAAAGAAGTGTCAATTTCACTAATGGAAAGCATGTTGATGTTTGATATCTTAGAGACCCACATCAGCTAATGCTCAAAGATAGTATCACAAGGCTATTCACATTGACTTCAAGTACAAATATCAAAATGGTTGCAATCAGCTATTGCACTAGTAGGGTGATACAGTATCGGAACATGAAGCCACATTGTACAATATCCATGTAAGAAATAAATACAAGATCAAAATAAGAAAAATAGCATAGCGTAACGCTTTACCACACTGATGGTCAATATAGTAACAAACTAAGACCAGACAACACAAAGTCACAAAATTAGAAATGTTCTTTGACGCCCACCTTCCACTACACTTGATTAGAAGAACAATGTATTTGGTATTCTTCAAGAAAGCTAGGAGTAACAAATATTTAAATACCACTTCCATATAATTAATAAACCCAATAGGAAAAACAGAATAAATTGAGCAATTACTGGTGGACTAGCCAAGATAAAATGGAATAGAACAAGGTTTTCATGCCAATGAAAACAGCATACACATTAATGTTTATCGTAAATATCCCAAATCCTCCAGTTCAACTCCTATCTATTTTGTGTTGACTGCTGAACAATTTAAAAGCCAACAAAAAAATTGACACAGAAGGAAAAGGTAAATTGTTAAACAAAGAAAAATCAAAATCATGTCAAACACCATTTGGACAGAAAGCCAAGAATGTTTTAAGATGAAGCAGAAAATATATTTGAGGATAGACATAATTTTGATGAGTTTTACGATGACAGATATCATTTTTGCACATTTTGCAAGGGTTTGAATTGGAAAGCTAACATATTTCAGGGCCTGAAACAACCAAGAATAATTTTACTTGTGGTGGAGGCACAAAGACAAAGGCGGCAGGAAGGCTTCTGATTAAGTCCAAAAGATCTTATAAAGTCACTGAATAGATGTTATTTACCTCATATTGGAAAGTTGTTGTTAGTATATTAGATATAGATACCACACAATACTTGTTCATGGCTGCTACTAGATCCAGTGACTTTTTACTTGCCTATGAAACAACAAGCATGGAATTGTTTTCTTTAACTCAGGCTAGCTAAACATGAAATAGAGACATAAAACTCACCAATAAAACTCCTGCAGATACTGCGGATGTCATAATGCAATTGCAGAAGACAAAAAACAGTGAATATCTAAAATATTCTTTGTTTATCCCATATGGAATTCTCATTATCTTCTCCTGAAAGTAAAAGCAATCTAGTGAGCAAGATACAAAGTAGAAATTCAAGATTCTCCAGGGTAGAAATAACCCGTGCAGATCTTTAGTGAGATTTAGGAGTATACATGAAGATAATTTCATAAACTTAAATGTTTATGTTGTTTCAATTGAATCAAATAGTGCATAATGGAGTTGAAAGAGCACCCTACACAGAATGGAAAAACTAGTGTACTAGTAACTGATCGCACCAAACTTTTGTCTAGTGAATCATGAAAATGATGAAATGTGCAATTTTGAATTTTCCGAATCTATGCACTATTTATTACACCACAGTGCAATGCTGAATTTTCCAAACATATGCACTATTCATTACATCAATAAGATCATTGAACTACCCTACTTAAACAAGAGGAGTTACTCAACAAAAGCAAATGGTTCAACATATGATGCGAAGTTTGTGCGCCCAATTCAAAATTTGTATATTTATTAAGAATAAAAGGAGAAACGAAAATCGTTTCGTTAACACAACCAGAAATATCATAAGATATATACATAACTAGGGTTTTCTGAAATGGATGAGCATGCTGATCTACCTGTAGGATGCCATAGATAAGCAGGCTCCTCATGATCCCCATCACCGCGAAAGTGCACTTCAACACCCTGTTCTCCTTCACTTGTGTCGCACCAAGGAGTTCAGCCATTGTGTTATGCTCGCACGTGAAGGGTCGGGTCCACAAGCGGCGATGCACTCCTGTCATGAAACCGTAGAGGAATTGTCGAGATTTCCGTCGGAAACCACCGTTTGCCCTGTTTTGAACTGAGGGGATATTGTTCAGTTCGATAAGAGAGAAGCTGAGGCGGTCGAATAGTCGCAGGAGCAGTTCGATGGAATCCGAGAGCGCGATGTGTGTAGCTCGGACGACCACTGCTCGGGATGGCACAGGAAGCGGATCGCGACCTCGGGTCACCACTGCAGGTAGCAACAGCGATACGCGCTGGAGGTCCCGCTGCTAGAGATTGGCCGAGCACGACGGCTGGCGGTGATCTGAGATGCCCAAGGGAGGTGGCAGCAGAGGGCAGTCCAGTTGGCGAGGAATCTCACGCAGAGAGATCGAGAGGGAGAGAGAGAGAGGAGTCGGGGTGGGGGAGGAGAAGAAGGCGACGTCGCGACCGAAGGAGCGAGGATGGCGCCCCGGCGATCGAGGAGGGCGTTGGGGTTTTGTGTTCTTTTGTGGCCTTTGTCACCGGATCGATTGGTTTGCATGACGATCGCGTTTTGGGACGGCGAGAAAGAGAAACCGGCGGGATGGAAGCTAGGAAAGGTTACGCGAGGACGATTAAGGGTTATCATTTTAGACAAAGACAACGCCATTTAAAATTATTATCTTTAATAAAAAAAATATTAATACACAATGATTTTACAAAAAAAAATATTGTCTAATAATAACTAAATAAAAAAAAACAACGTTTTATACTAAAATATTGTTAAACTAAAAATAACAATACTTTTTATAAAAAATAATATCTTTTAAATGTTGTGTGTTAACTTTTTTTATTGTAGTGTCAATGTGCCTTCCATAGATTTCCTCATGAATCTCTCTCATCACATAATGATTTAGGGTTCAGAGGTTAGGGTTTAGGGTTTAGGGTTTAGTATTTAGGGTATCAATATTTCAATAATGGTTTGGAAAAAGATTTTTTGTATAGGGCATCCTCAACTAATGTAAATCTTGTTGCTCTCTGCATAAGTAGCTTCTTTTGGTTGGAATCTTCGGGCGCCCTTCCTTTCTTGAGATAACAGGTTATCTCCGTTCGCTAGTCCATGTATGTTTGAGTTGCTTGATCAACTTGTGCCACTAACTCTACTTGAACTAGAGAGTCCTCTATCTTCCAGCTGGTGAAGGCACTCACCATCAGGGTTAATTCATCTGCTTTCTTGTTCCCAGTGTGGTGTATCTTTTTCAATATTGACCTCTTGGAAATCCGACTTCAATTTATTGTACTAAGAGTCAGAATAGAGGAGGACCTTGGTAGCCTGTACTTGGTCACCTATAAATTCATCAATAGTGCATTGTATTCTGTCTCATTATTGGAAGTCTTAAAATTAAGTCGAATACTACCAAAAGCTCTTCTCCTCGAGGCGAGAGTAGCCACACCCCCATGTCACTTCCTTGCTTTGTAGAAGAATCGTCCAGGAAAACTTTTCAGACTTTGTTTTTTGTGCCACCTATAATCTCGACCAAGAGATAGGCCAACACCTAAGCTTTGATTGTCATGTGAAGATAATATTGAATGTCGTACTCACTGAGTTCCATAGTCCATTTAATCAGCCTACCTGAAGTTTCTGGATAGTTAGGCATTCATCCTATGACATTATTAGTAAGCACAGTATACTATGATATAGTAATAGAGCGCTTATACATTTTTCAAGGTATACTTATTTCGATTTTTAGCTATAATGTCTTATAGAGATTTTTTTTAATGAAATGATAAATTCTAAAATGTTAAGCGGGTGGGTCATCCATTGCGGGTGGGTCATCTAAATGGTTGATGAAAATTTCTTATAGAATCAAATCGATCATTTTCAAAATTAATCGATTGACAGAGCTAAATAATTAATACTAACTAATTAAAAAAAGACCTCGCCTATAAATAAAGACAAGACAAAGAGAAATAAATAGATTTTAATTAATTGTGTTCATTTGATTTTTCAAATTTAGAAAAAATGCAGCTGGCTCTCGATGTCAACATCTAACTTAGCAATTGTCATCGCCATCGAATTTATGAAGGTGAGTGTGAATCACAGTCGAAATATACAAAGCTCGAGTCTAATTGAAAGGGACAAGATGGATAGACAACATCCCTTACAACTAAATTTTTTTCTCAAATATTAAACAAAGTGAATATTAATTGCTCAGACTGGAAACCCAACAGATGGTATCGAGCCACATTAAGCTACGATATGTATTTAAATTTGTAGTTTTTGTATTAGATATAAAAATTATAGATTTTTAAGTTTCTGAAAAATACCCAAAAATCTATAAAATAGGAAATTTATAGAAACTTAAAAATCTGTAATTTTTATATCTAATACAAAAACTACAAATTTAAACCACATACATGCCAGACGTGGCTGATACATCTGGTTTTCCGAGCCGCAAAATCACTTTTGGCTATGGAACCTCTAAGCCCGGCCACAGATCCGTGCGAAGATATATTAAAATAAAAACATGTATGTGTTTAAAATCTTAGATCTACCTTAGATCTAAAAGATGAGAGCATTACCCTTGATGCGACGTCCTTCGCTTATCCCGCTCGTCCAAATGGCTTGTCGGAACTCAAGAGTGTCAAGTGTACACTCCTCTATTGGTATCCACACGGACAAATAGTGGAGAAAAATAACCTAGAGTGTGCTAGCACTCCTTGGAAGTTTCGGCCAAGATAGGATGAGGGAGAGAGAGCTTGAGAAGAAGATGATCCAAGGAAGAAGAAGATGGAGTTACCAACCAATTAACCTCTCACCATCAAGAAAGTGGTCGGGCACTTTATTCTTGGGGGGGTTACATGCATGCATGTAACTCCAAGAGCCAATGGCTCTTGGTCTTCCTCATGAGGTGGCACCACATGATAAGTCCATGATGATGTGAAATATCATCATTGGTCGGCCCCCATGCCAAGTCATCACGACATGACAATTAGTCAAGTCAAAATTGATCATTCATCTTCCCTCTCAAGTCAAGTCAAACTTGACCTCTTATCTCCCATGGTTGATCAAATCTAACCACTTGATTCAAGTAAATTTGATTTAATGAATCTCTATTCATTAATTTAAATTGACTCAATGAATCAAATCTAAATTAAACTCATTCAACACTTGAATCAAATTGAGTCTAACTCAATTAGTCTAATTTGGATTACTCTTAATCCAATTTGGTTCATCCCATGAACCTAATCTTCATGGTTCATCATATGAACCTAATCTCCATCTAATTGCCCTTTGTGTGTGACCCTATAGGTTCTTGTAACGTTGGCAATGCTCCTAAACCGATTTAGGAACATAAGCAATGAGCGGTATCTAGCAACACATCATTGCTACCTAAGTTACAAGAATGTTGAGATCCAACATCACCTTAGTGACTACTAATTGTGACTCTCACAATATGTAACAATGTCCTTCTATCCTTGACATCTAGATTGACCAATTGAGGCATAGACCGTGTCATCCTCGGTACAATCTATATCTTGAACTCTAAGTAGACTCACTCTAATCAAATGAGCTCAATATCTCATATTGACTCATTTGGGCATGGTCATGCACTTCGTGGTCTCACTCTATCAAGAATATCGATGTCACCCCCATCATATAGGAGGGATAGATCTCATCTACATCACTCACATCCCTCCGCATAATTTGTTACATACCCAGTAATCGCCTTTATAGTCCACTCATTTACGGGTAACATTTGACGAAGCCAAAGTATGCAACTCCTTATGTAGGGAACCATGGTGACTTCAGGTCCAAGAATTAATAGTCACATGAGAAAGTATATGACACTCATATAACGATCCATGATACTTTCTCATGGCGGGTCATTCAGTATACATTCTCCAATGCATACCCATGTGTCAACTTGATATCTCATATCCATGACTTGTGAGATCAAGTCATCGTGTTGACCTACATGCTAGTCTCTACGCATTAACATTGTCCCTGAATTTTAATACTTGACTATGAATGATTAAAAGTAGTGTTCTCTATATCATCTCATTATCGATTCAACCAATCGATTGATATAGATAAGAACCTACTACTCAAGGACGTTATTATACTTAGTTATTTGACATCAATACAAGTAAATATAATAATCATGCCTTTATAAATAGGAATATAATACAATAAAGTCCATACAACAATCATCACATGATTGACTCTAGGGCTTTCACTAACAATCTCTCACTAGCACTAGTGACAATCACCGTAGTATCTAATACCCAATGACCTAGTGTAACCATCGTGCTTTTTCTTTGCCAAAGTCTTAGTCAAGGGATCTACGATGTTAGCCTCTGTGGGTACTCTGTAAATCTTCACATCTCCTCTATCGATAATCTCTCGAATGAGATGGAAGCGTCGTAGTATGTGTTTGGTCCGCTGGTGTGAGCGAGGTTCCTTAGCCTGCGCAATCGCTCCATTGTTGTCACAATAGAGCTCTATAGGATCTGCTATGCTAGGAATCACCCCAAGCTCAGTAATGAACTTGCGGATCCAAACTGCCTCCTTCGCTGCCTCTGATGCAGTGATATACTCGGCCTCTGTTGTAGAATCAACAATTGTGTCCTGTTTCAAACTCTTCCAGTTCACAGCGCCACCATTCAAGCAAAACACGAATACTGACTGTGATCTATAATCATCCTGGTCAGTTTGGAAGCTGGCATCGTTATAACCCTTTACAGCTAGCTCCTCATCGCCTCCAAATATCAAGAAATATTCTTTAGTCCTTCTCAAGTACTTAAAAATATTCTTGATTGCTATCCAGTGACACTCACCTGGATCTGACTGGTATCTACTCGTCATGCTCAAAGCATACGAGACATCAGGACGAGTATATAGCATGACGTACATGATAGATCCTATAGCAGATGCATAAGGGATCTTATCCATGCAGTCTCTCTCATATCTAGAAGAGAGACTTTGAGTCTTCGAAAGACTCATACCATATGACATCGGCAGAAGTCCCTTCTTGGAATTCTGCATGGCAAACCGTAGTAATACCGTGTCAATATATGTACTCTGACTTAGGCCAAGCAATCTCTTAGATCTATCTCTATAGATCTTGATGCCTAGAATACAGGCTCCTTCACCTAAGTCCTTCATTGAGAAGCACGTCCCCAGCCAAGTCTTCACAGACTGTAGCGAAGGGATGTCATTCCCAATGAGTAGTATGTCATCCATATACAATACAAGGAAGACAACTGTGTTCCCATTAATCCTCTTGTAGACACAGGGTTCATTTTCATTCTTGATGAAACCAAACTGTTTGATTGCATCATCGAATCAAAGATTCCAGCTCCAAGAAGCTTGCTTTAGCCCATAAATGGACCTTTGCAGCTTGCATACTTTCTTAGTATGTTGTGGATCCATAAAACCCTCAGGTTGTATCATGTACACATCCTCAAGCAAGTTTCCATTTAGAAATGCAATTTTGACATCCATCTGCCAAATCTCATAATCGTGGTATGCTGTAATAGCAAGCATGATCCGAATGGACTTAAACATCGCCACTGGAGAAAAGGTTTCATCATAGTAAATACCATGAATTTGCTTGAAACCTTTAGCCACCAACCGGCCCTTATAGGTATGCGTAAGTCCATCCATGTCAGTCTTTCTCTTAAAGACCCACTTACACCCAATGAGTTTGACCCTTTCAGGTGGATCAACCAAAGTCCATACTTGGTTGGTGTACACGGATTCCATCTCGGATCTCATGGCCTCTAGCCATTTCTCAGAATCTGGGCTCATCACAGCTTCCTGATAAGAGGTAGGCCCATTCTCAATGAGCATAACGTCATCATGGTCAGACAAGAGAAATGAATATCTCTCAGGTTGACGACGTACCCTATCAGACCTGTGAAGAGGTAGGTCTACCTGAATAGGTGGTTGTTCTACAACTCTTTGTGCAACAATCTCATCACCCACAACACTTTGTGGTTCCTGTTCAACCTCCATCAAGGCCTCAGTGTTATGGTCCTTATCTTGAATTTCTTCAAGATCGAACGTACTCCCACTAGTTTTTCTAGAAACAAAATCCCTTTCTAAAAAAATCTCAGTCTTTGCCACAAACATTTTGTGCTGACTAATAATGTAGAAGTAATATCCCTTAGTCTTCTTGGGATATCCAATAAAATAGCACTTATCGAATTTGGGTCCCAGTTTGTCTAAGACTTGACGTCGAACGTAAGCCTCACAATCCCAAATCCTCATGAAAGACATCTTGAGATTTCTCCCTGTCCATATCATATATGGTGTTTTTATCACAGCCTTGGATGGTATACGATTAAGGGTGAAGGTTGTTGTGTCTAGAGCATATCCCCAAAAGGATATAGGAAGATCTGTGTGACTCATCATAGATCGTACCATATCTAATAGGGTACGATTCCTCCTTTCGAATACACCATTCCACTGTGGTGTTCCAGGAGTGAGTTGGGATAGAATCTCACACTCAGCTAGATAGTCATGAAACTCATGACTAAGGTATTCACCACCTCGATCTGATCGAAGTATCTTAATACTCTTACCAAGTTGGTTTTGTACTTCATTCTTGAATTCTTTGAACTTTTCAAAGGATTCAGATTTATGTGTCATCAGATACACATAACCATATCTACTGAAGTCATCAGTAAATGTAATGAAGTACCTGTAACCACCTCTAGCAGTAACATTAAAAGAGCCACATAACCGAAGTGCGCTAGCCCTAGTGGCAAGCGCATGGAGGTATCCAATCGGAGGTCTCGGGATCGAACCTCAAGGGCTGCAGGAATTGCAACCCCCACAAATATGTGCGGGGTTCAACGAGCAGTGTCCGGCGGGCTAGACCGGGTACGCTCTGATAGGAAAAGTTGAACCGTTTCATCCAAAAATCCTTCGGGGTTTCTGATGAGGGGGCTCCTTCGGGGGCGGTGGCGGCAACTCTAAAAAGTTTACCCATCACAGTTTTAAAAGAGCTCTCAGTCATCCGAGGGCCGGGAGGTTAGAGAGAGAAGCTCCAACTTCTCTCTAGGATTCTTGGCGTTTTGGGTGCTGCAAGGGGCTGCGAACAAGACCAAGGGCGGCTGGAGGACTTCTTCATCCATTCTGAAGGAGGAGAAGCCTTTGGTGGCCAAGGGAGGGCTGGAGAGGGTGGTTTCCGGGGAAAACAAGGAGGTAAGAGGGTTGTTTGTTGTTGGGTTTTTCTCATTAGGTAGGAGTAGAAGGTGGGAGGAGCTCCAAGCTTAGTTTGGGCGGTTCGACCGACTCGACCAAGGGCGGCCGGCCGCCAGAGGGTGGAGGACACGTGGCACGTGAAGGGGTGGGCGGCAAACCACTAACTTGGGGGTTGTTCAAAGTCAATGTGGGCTTGGCAACCATTGGCTGATTGGGCGGCAGATTACATTTCCAAGGCTTAGCTGGAAGATTGAACGGTAATGGCTAGAAGAAGAGGGAAAGACAAGGGCCAATCAGGTCAAAAGGGGCCCAAGGACGTGGCAAGTCAAGCTGATGTGGCAAGTGAGGAAGAACAAGTGGCAAGGGGACGGACTTCTGACGGCCGAGCCGGAAAAACAGCCGACGGAAAGCTTGGAGGAGGAAGCTGAGGAAGAGATTGCTGTTGGCGTGGATGGGAGGGAGGGGGAAGAAGCTCCTGCTGGTGGAGAGGATGAAGAAGGACCTCAAGTGGCCGGAGGGGATGGTGGTTCGCCGGAGAAGGAGCATGGTTCGCCGGAAATGGAGCAAGGGGCTGGACAGAATCTGCCGGGAAAACAGACTGGTGGTGAGGCGCAAGAAGGAGCTTGGGGGCCAGCTTCTTGGGCTGGTTTGTTCAAGGACAACCGTAAGATTAAGCAAGCGATGAAGCTCGATCAGTACGAGGCGAAGGGGGAGAGGTTAGCTTTCTCATACGACGATTTGGACAGCGTTGAAGACACAATGGGTTTCTGTTTGGTGGGCTGTTTTATGGGGTTGCACCCGGGTCGAAGGGGGGTCATTGCGGTGGCGGAGCAATGGAAGGTGGTGTACAAGTTCTTCATGCACAAGAGCGGATGGGTGGTGTACCGATTTGATACGCAAGAGGACATGGACAGCGTGTTGCAAGGGGGGCCGTATTTTGCGTTCGGAGTGCCGGTCTTCTTGAAGATTATGCCGAGATGCTTCTTATTTGACGAGGATGGGAGACATGTGCCGGCGTGGGTTCAGATTCACGGTCTTCCTCCAGACTGTTGGTCGCAAAAAGTCTTGAGCATGGTAGGTTCGGAGATTGGCAAGCCATTGTACACGGACAAATTGACGCGGACAAGAGAAAGGCTGGTGTATGCACGAATGATGGTGGAGGTTCCGGTCTTTGACAGGGTATTGGAGGTTCGATCACGTTGCCAAGTGCACAGTGAATCTGAGAATTGTATATGAGGCATTGACGGAATTTTGTGAAAAGTGTCTTCGGATTGGGCATGGAACAGAATTTTGTCAAGGAACGCAGCGGAAGGCCGTGGAGGATGTAATGGTGTAGCCTGCGAATGGGGAGCTGAATGGCGGCACCTTGGCGTCGTTCACAATCGGTCAATAGACAGGGGGGGCCAAGGAGACAATATAGACCAAGGCCAACGCAGCAAGCGAGAGAAGCAAATCAGTCCAATCAGGAGGGTAGTGCGGACAATGGAGGAGCGCAGAACTCAAGGGCAATGGTAGCAGCAGCTAGTCCGGTTCCGGTTGCGGTGGTGCCACCTTCGCCTCGGGAGGAAGGTACGGAGGAGGAGGAGGAAGAGGGGGAAGGGGAGAATGGAGGCTCGGAGGAGGAGGAAGAGGGGGGAAGTCCGGATGGGGAGCAAGTGGGGGGGCGAACTGGTTCACGGCAAAAGGAGGGGGTAAGGCCGGAGGGGGTGATAAGTGATGATCGGCAAGGGGGGGAGCGAGGGGGGCAGCAGGTGGCACGGGGAAAGGAGCCGGCACAGCAAAGGGGAGAGGTTTCAACGACGCCACAAGGCCAAGGGGGGCAAAGGACAGCGGCAAGAACAACATCAAGGCCTATCCAAAGGCCGGCGGCAGTTAGGGGAGCATCATCCACCACTTTGGTGCCGGGGACTTCATCATTGGCAGCGTCGACATCGGGCTCCAACTCGGTGGCAAGCTCAAGCGATGGCGGAGGAGCTGAGGCAGGGAATGAAGGGGGAGGGCCTGAACAAAGTGGCCGACAACTACGGACGCGAGCAGTCCGGGGAGGTGGACAATGAAGATTGCTGCATGGAACGTGAGGGGCTTCCACAGGGCCCTAAAGCAAGGGGGGGTGCAACACCTCTTGCGAAGCAAGGAAATACAAGTACTGGCGTTACTGGAGACAAAGCTGGATGGTCAAAACGTTGGCAAGATCATGGAAAGGAGGTTCTCAGGTATGAAGTATGTGAATAATTTTGATATGGCTAATCATGGACGGATACTCCTTATGTGGGATGAGCAGCGGGCGGAATTGGAGGTTCTGGATACTACTGAGCAGTATATTCACACTCAGATTACATGCCGGGCTTCTGGGAGGGTTTTCTATGTCTCTTTTATATATGGGCTTCACTCGGTCACAACTCGAAGGGTGCTATGGGAGAGGCTAACGGAGATGGGGGAAGGAATGACGGGGCCTTGGATGATCATGGGAGACTTCAACGCCATAAGGGATGTACAGGAAAGGCAAGGAGGCAATCAAGTCACAAATTATGAGTTGCGAGACCTGCAAAGATTTGTTCATGTATGTGGTATGGTGGACTTGCGATCCATAGGGTGTAGATTCACATGGACAAATGGAGAGGTGGCTTGTAAATTGGATAGGGCAATGGTGAACTCGAATTGGCTAATGGAGGAGTTTGACACATATGCTGAATTTTTGCCCCCGGGATGCTTATCGGATCATTCATGTGTTATGGTTAACATTCTTGGGAAGGAAAGGGCAGCGGCAAAGCCTTTTAAATTCTTGAACATGTGGACGTTGCATCAAGATTACCAAAGTGTAGTGCAGAAGTCATGGGAGGCACCGGTGCAAGGTAATGCACAGTTTCGATTGAAGACCAAATTGGGAAGACTAAAGGCGGCATTAAAGGATCTGAACAAGAAGGAGTTTGATCACATATCGGAGAAGGCAAAGAGAGCAAACTACGAGTTAGAGGAGGCACAAAAGGAGGTATTGACCGGCCAAGGCATTCCATTGGACTATGGGGAAAAGAGTAGAAGGGCAATTCTATTATCGGAAGCGGAAAAGATGTATTATCAACAAAGAGCAAAGCACACATATTTGCAAAGTGCGGACAAATGTACAAAGTTCTTTCATGATGTGGTCAAGAGGAATAACAAGCGGCATGCGATAGTGGTGCTCACAAAGAGGGATGGGGAAAGAACGACATCGATCAAGCAAGTGGCGGAGGAGTTTCTTGACTATTTTCATGGGGTGCTTGGCCAACCGGAGGGGTGTGATCCCTTGGATGGCGCTGCCCTTACAGGAAGGAAGCTTAACAGTGGACAAGCCGGGGGTCTTGAGAGGCCGGTGGGGGTGGAAGAGATCAAGGGGGCACTACACGACATTGGGAGTGAGAAAGCGCCGGGACCGGATGGATATGGAGCTAGGTTCTTTACTTCGGCGTGGGAGATTATGGGGGAGGACTTTATTGCTGCGATAAGGGAGTTCTTTGGGACGGGAAAGCTATTGAAACAGTGGAATCACTCCCTTATATATCTTGTGCCCAAAGGAGATCATGCGGAAGAAGTCACGGACTACCGACCTATTGCATGTTGCAACGTCTTCTATAAGGTAATTGCTAAGATATTGGCGGGAAGGCTCTCTAAAGTAATGGATTTCTTGATAGACCCAAGCTAGGGGCAAGGAAGGAGTATCGGGGACAACATCTTCCTCACCCAGGATCTTTTAAGAAGGTATGCTCGCAAGAGGGTTTCTCCAAGGTGCATGGCAAAGGTGGATCTAAAGAAGGCGTTCGATATGTTAAATTGGGAATTCTTAATGGAAGCACTTGTTGGTTTTGGCTTTCCCCAACAATATTGTGCATGGATAAAGCAATGTGTGACGACAACGACATATTCTATATCGCTAAATGGGGGAGTCTATGGTTTTTTTGGTGGACAAAGGGGATTGAGGCAAGGAGACCCTTTATCGCCACTACTTTTTGGGTTATGTGTGGAGGTGCTGTCAAGAAGGCTTAAGGACATCTCGGTGCTCCCATCATATCATCATCATCCACGGTGCAAGGAGGTGGGCATCACACATCTTATATATGCGGATGATCTTATGCTATTTGCAAGGGCGGATGAGACTTCGTTGAGGATGCTTGCGGGCTGCTTGGAGAGGTTTGGGAAGGAAGCGGGTTTAAGAGCCAATCCGATAAAATCACAGCTCTATATGGCAGGGGTTGATGACCGAACAAAAGAGGACTTATTGAGAATATTGGGCTTTCAAGAAGGGGTGTTTCCCTTTAGATATTTGGGCATTCCTATGGCGGCGGAGAAGCTGCGAATTGCTAATTATGGGCCTCTTTTGAACTCAATAGCAAGGAGAATGAGTGTATGGCCAAAGAAATCGTTGTCTTATGCGGGAAGGTTGGAGCTAGTGAAGACGGTGCTTCAAGGTATGGAATGTTTTTGGTTATCAATGCTCTCAATACCGGTTGGTGTGATTGATAAGATAAAAGGTCTATGTCGGGAGTTTGTTTGGGATTCAAAGTACCCGCCAATTGCATGGGACACAATATGCACGCCAAAGGAGAAGGGAGGTTATGGGATTCGGAATTTGCTTGTATGGAACAAGGCTTTGCTTGCTAAAGTTTTATGGGAAATTAAAGCCGGTGCGGATACGCTTTGGGTCAAATGGGTTAAACATCATTATGGGGGGCGGGCTGAATTTTGGGAATGGAAAGCAAAAGTTTCGGATCCACCATTGATCAAGAGGTTGCTGGAAATAAAAGAAGAAATAAAGCAAAAATCAAGAGGAGTGGGGGAAGCAAACATGATGTTTATGGACTGGTTCGTTATGGAAAAGAAAGGGGTGGCTAAGGCGTATGACTTCTTCCAAGGGCCTGCTCAAAAGCCTACATGGGCACCGGAGATATGGAGAAAGGAAATTATGCCAAAGCACCGGTTTATTATGTGGCTTCTTGCACAAAGGAAACTTCGCACGGCGGATAGAATGGAGTATGAAGCAAACAAGATGTGCCCGGTGTGCAAAAGTGAGGAAGAAACCATGGATCACTTATTCTTTAAATGTCCGTTTGCATATGGTTTATGGGAGCGTATAAAGGAATGGTTGGCTATCAAATTCAGATTTGAAAAGGTGGAAGACTTATTGGCTGGTGCAAAGAGAAGATACAAAGGGATGGGAAGGAAGGTGAAGGCGAGATACCTTGGCATTTCATGTGGGATTTATCATATATGGGCAGCAAGGAACAAATGCAAGCATGATGGGGTGCGGTACAATGTTGAAGGAGCATTCCGAAAGGTCCAAATTCATGTCCATAGGTTTGTAGACCTATTGGAGCAAAGAGGAGAGGGACATCGACAAAGCTAGGAGCTGGCTTGGGCGGTGTAAGGTCCTGTTAGAGTGACTTAGCTTGATTCTTGAATATGTAATGCTGTGATAGTGGTGTTTGTGATTGTACGAAGGATGGGGGGGGGGGGGGGTTTTGATTAGTAGAGGCACTTTGGCATGTCATGATGTGAACCTCCTGCGTGGGGTTGGCTGGTTAGGATGTGGGGCGTGAAAGACATATGAAAGGTGGTATGGAGTCCTGTTTTGAGATACGTGGATTGGGGCATTCCCCCCATGAAGCGTCGTTATTTATATATGTACCTTTTCAGGGAAAAGAGCCACATACATCACTATGTATAAGTCCTAACAAGTCTGTTGCTCTCTCATTGTGTCCACTAAAGGGAGTCTTGGTCATCTTGCCTAAAAGGCAAGACTCACATGTCTCATATGATTCAAAATCAAATGAGTCCAGCAGCCCATCCTTATGGAGCTGGGATAAGCGACTCTCATTTATGTGACCTAAGCGACAATGCCAAAGATAGGTTTGGTTCAACTCATTTGACTTGAACATTTTAGTACTTATGTTATAGATGAGGCTCTCTAAGTCTAGAAAGTAGAGTTCGTTCATTAGAGGTACACTACAATAGGACATATCATTTAAATAAACTGAACAACATTTGTTCTTTATTAGAAATGTAAATCCTTTCTTGTCCAAATAAGAAACCGAAATTATGTTCTTAGTTAAAGCATACACATAACAACATTCATCTAGTTCTAGTACAAGCCCAGTGGGCAGAGATAGATCATAAGTTCCTACAGCAATAGCAGCAACTCTTGCTCCATTGCCTACTCGTAGATCCACCTCGCCCTTTGTCAATGCCCTGCTATTTCTCAGCGCTTGTACATTGGTACAAATGTGAGATGCACATCCGATATCTAATACCCATGATGAAGAAATAGATAGATTGACTTCTATAATATTTATACCTGAAGTAGAAGTCTCACTTCTCTTCTTCTTAAGATCTTTCAGGTAAGCTTTGCAGTTACGCTTCCAGTGTCCAGCTTCCTTGCAGTTGAAGCAAGCCCCTTCCTTGGCCCCTCCTTTAGGTTTCAGTTCTTTGCCTTTGCCCTTGGCTTGGGACTTTCCCTTACCTTTAGGCTTGCCCTTGCCTTTCTTCTTATGCACCATCAAAATGGAGTCAGATTTTCCCTTCTTAAGGTTGAGCACAGCAGTTCTCAACATGCTGAGCATCTCAGGCAATGACTTATCAATTTCATTCATATTGTAATTCATGACAAATTGATTATAGGCTTGTGGCAAAGATTACAAGATCAGGTCAGTGGCCAACTCTTGGCCAAGTGGGAATCCCAATCTCTATAGGTTTTCTACATACCCAATCATCTTGAGTACATATGGACCTACGGGAGTCCCATCTTGCATTTTGGACTGAAACAATGCCTTAGAGACTTCATATCTCTCGTGTCTTGCTTGTCCTTGATATAATTGACGAAGATGTTCAACCATATCATAAGCATTCATGAACTCGTGTTGCTTCTGAAGCTCAGAGTTCATGGTCGCGAGCATGAGACATGGCACATCTAATGCATCATCTTGATGCTTCTTGTAAGCATCTTTGTTAGTTCGCGAGGCAGTGGCAGGAGGTGCCTCCGGAATGGGCTGCTCCAGGACGTACAATTTTTTTTCTTGGGTGAGAATAATTCTCAGGTTCCTGTACCAGTCCAGGAAATTTGCTCCATTGAGCTTGTCCTTCTCAAGGACAGAACACAGGGAGAGAGTGTTCGTGTTTGTCGACATAGTAATCTACAACATACACAATGCATAAATTTAATATCATATTCCTTTTATCATTTAATTAGGTCTTTACTCAAATGATGCTCCCACTGAATTATAGGAATTTTTGTAGAATCTAGTTATGGATGTAGTCAAACCACATTACTAGATTGATACAAACATGCTATAATTCTTGCGGGACAAGATCCAAATCATACTAGGCCTTGAGTTAGCTTTGACTAAATCGCCCAAGACTTAGTATGATCGGTAGGTAACACATTACCGATTACATCTCTATGCAACTCTTGTTTATAGGATCAAGATCCACATTTACAAAAGACCTTGAGTTAGCTTTGGCTAAATCGCCCAAGATTTAGTGTAAATGCGATCTTATCCTATCATTCCAACGATTGGAATATGCCTATAGTTCTACTCGATCCAATTGAGTTAACTAGTTTTACTCAATCTAATTGAGCTTACTCTAACCCAAGCCGTGATAGGCGGGACCAAGATTGTCCCTCCGCACCCTACCAAGATAATATGCGTTGTTCTACTTTGGCAGATTCAACAACAACAAATGATCGATGTAGTGATGGGTATCAAGACTTGGTAGGCATTTTCGAGTTGATTCGATTATGATCTAATCTAATCATGAATGTGTATCATATACGCATCAAGGTCTTTATTATTCTACACTAGCATGCATCACATACATACAAGCATTATTCTAGCATGCATCATATACATACAAGTATTATTCTACTAGCATGCATCACATACATACAAGCATAACAAAGATATATATATATATTAATTGTGATTAGGTCATGACCCTACTACGATCTTCTCAAGCCAATGAGAAGATCGGACGGTCAACCTAGGGTTAGCGGCTTCTCCAAGTGCCTCCTTTGACCGCCATGTATTGTCGGCACCCTTCTCATAACTCCGTCTAGTAGTGGACCTTCCACCGCTCCATTTTGTACATTACAAACATGAAACTCGAGTTACATTCAAGTCTAAAACTATTTACAACTAGAATTTTAAAAGAAGAGACACGACGCGTAGGTCGCATACCCTATACAACAAGCACAACTACAAAAATGACACGCATACCGTATTATGAATTACAACACATTATCATCCAATCATATTGGGGTTCTTGGGCCATGACCATTACAGAATTATACATAATTCTAAATTATGTATTTTACAAAAAATTTCTATAATTTTTCCTATTTTTTTTTCAATTTTATGAGTCACCTCTCCGTAACGGTCCCGCTAAGCGGTTTCTGGGCGCGATCACGGGACAAGGCCCCTTTCGGGGTTAGGGGCATCGCCCCTACTCGCAAAATAAACTTTGCGAGTGCCCCTACTTGATCTTACAATGACTTAAGTCGCTGTCCCAAAAACCTAAAGCGAGAACTCGCCGTTTCGGAGAGTTTTTCTCGGTGGTTGAAGCCTACAAGTGTCCCAACACTCGTTGCTTCGACTCTTCGAGAAAAATACCCAAAAATCTATAAAATAGGAAATTTACATAAACTTAAAAATCTGTAATTTTTATATCTAATACAAAAACTACAAATTTAAACCACATACATGCTTCGCACGTGACTCTGATACCACTGTTGGGTTTTCCGAGCCGTAAAAACCACTTTTTGCGTTGCGGAAACCTCGGAAGCCCGGCCATGGATCCGTGCGAAGATATATTAAAATAAAAATATGTATGTGTTTAAAACCTTAGATCTACCTTAGATATAAAAGATGAGAGTGTTACCCTTGATGCGACGCCCTTCGCTTATCCCGCTCGTCCAAATGGCTTGTCGGAACTCAAGAGTGTCAAGTGTACACTCCTCTATTGGTATCCACACGGACAAATAGTCCCCTCATGAGGTGGCACCACATGATAAGTCCATGATGATGTGAAACATCATCATTGGCCGGCCCCATGCCAAGTCATCACGACATGGCAATTGGTCAAGTCAAAATTGATCATTCATCTTCTCTCTCAAGTCAAGTCAAACTTGACCTCTTATCTCCCATGGTTGATCAAATCTAACCACTTGATTCAAGTAAATTTGATTTAATGAATCTCTATTCATTAGTTTAAATTGACTCAATAAATCAAATCTAAATTAGACTCATTCAACACTTGAATCAAATTGAGTCTAACTCAATTAGTCTAATTTGGATTACTCTTAATCCAATTTGGTTCATCCCATGAACCTAATCCTCATGGTTCATCATATGAACATAATCTCCATCTAATTGCCCTTTGTATGTGACCCTATAGGTTCTTGTAACGTTGGCAATGCTCATAAACTGATTTAGGAACATAAACAATGAGCGGTATCTAGCAACACATCATTGCTACCCAAGTTACAAGAATGTTGAGATCCAACATCACCTTAGTGACTACTAATTGTGACTCTCACAATATGTGACAATGTCCTTCTATCCTTGACATCTAGATTGACCAATTGAGGAATAGACCGTGTCATCCTCAGTACAATTTATATCTTGAACTCCAAGTAGACTCACTCTAATCAAATGAGCTCAATATCTCATATTGACTCATTTGAGCATAGTCATGCACTTCGTGGTCTCACTCTATCAAGAATATCGATGTCACCCCCGTCATATAGGAGGGATAGATCTCATCTACATCACTCATATCCCTCCGCATAATTTGTTATATACCCAGTAATCGCCTTTATAGTCCACTCATTTACGGGTGACGTTTGACGAAGCCAAAGTATGCAACTCCTTATGTAGGGAACCATGGTGACTTCAGGTCCAAGAACTAATAGTCACATGAGAAAGTATATGACACTCATATAACGATCCATGATACTTTCTCATGGCAGGTCATTCAGTATACATTCTTCAATGCATACCCATGTGTCAACTTGATATCTCATGTCCATGACTTGTGAGATCAAGTCATCGTGTTGACCTACATGCTAGTCTCTACTCATTAACATTGTCCCTGAATGTTAATACTTAACTATGAATGATTAAGAGTAGTGTTCTCTATATCATCTCATTATCGATTCAACCAATCGATTGATATAGATAAAAATCTACTACTCAAGGACGTTATTATACTTAGTTATTTGGCACCAATACAAATAAATATAATAATCATGCCTTTATAAATAGGAATATAATACAATAAAGTCCATACAACAATCATCACATGATTCGCTCTAGGGCTTTCACTAACACCTTTTTCTAAGACGCTTGGATTCCTCCTCTCCTTGGCCCGAAGATCTCGAGATCTATAGATCATGAAGATGATCTCGAGGATCTTGACTGCATAAGAGCGGTAGGATGGGTTGACTTTGTAGCCCTGGCGCCAAATCTATGTCAGTGAAGGAATAAAAATCTGTAAAGAGCAAAAGTAAAAAATCAGCAAGGGAGGAGAAGAGTCTCATCTCGGATCGAAACTCCATCCCCGCTTCCTCATTTCCACCCCTTTATATAGGAGTGGTCACCGTCTTTCTCTCTAACTTAATTAACTATGATGTCCCTTGAAATATTAAGAAATAATTATTATACATAAAGAGGAAGAAATTGATAATCGGGTGATTGAGAAAGTCTGAGTACGAGGTCTGTACTGAGGTCAGTCAGAAAATACATATGTCAGTCAAGAATTACATAAACAGCCCTAAAATTAGATAGACTGCTTTGGAATTACATAGACTGCTCTGGAATTATATAGACTACCCTGGAATTAGATAGACTGCTCTGGAATTACATAGATTGCCCTGAAATTAGATAGACTGCTTTGGAATTATATAGACTGCCCTGGAATTAGATAGACTGCTCTGAAATTACATAGACTGCTCTGGAAACCTTCTAACTTCTCTGCAAACACACATACTGCTCTACCACCCTTCTAACTGCTCTGTCAACATACATACTGCCTGAAAATCTTCTAACTGCTCTACAAACACACATACTGCCTTGGAAACCTTCTAACTGCACTGCAAATACACACACTGCTCTGGAAATCTTCTAACTGCTCTGCAAACACACATACTACTCTGCCACCCTTCTAACTGCTCTACAAACACACATATTATCCTGGAAACCTTATAATTGTTCTGCAAATACACATATTACCTTGGAAACCTTCTAACTACTTTGCAAATACACATACTTCTCTGGAAATTTTCTAACTGCTCTACAAACACACATACTACTATGTCACCCTTCTAATTGCTTTGCAAACACACATACTGCTCTAAAAACCTTCTAACTGCTCTGCGAACACATATACTACTCTGGAAACCCTCTAACTGCTCTATAAACATACATACTACTTTAGAAACCTTCTAACTGCTCTGCAAATACACATACTACTCTGAAAACCCTCTAACTGCTCTGCAAACACACATATTGTTCTGGAAACCTTCTAACTACTCTCCAAATACACATACTATTCTGGAAACCTCCTAACTGTTCTGTAAACACACATACTACTCTGGAAACCTTCTAACTGCTCTCCAAACACACATACTGCTCTGGAAATCCCGACCCCATCACTACTCATATGTGTGTGTCAAGTGTTTGAGTATGGGTTCAGAGGATTTGATATTGATCCATGATTTATGACACCTTCGATGTGTTATTCCTAAAAAATTCATTAAATGTATTGAGAGAGAAAAAAGGTTGGTGATTACTCTTATTGAATATTGGATGACCATTATCAAAATCCAAGCGCTTCACTTCAGTAAGGGGAGTGATCAATGGCTCGGTCGTAATCAATCGAGGAGATCCATCTTGTAAGTGGGAGGTTCCTCAGTTCGTTCTTTCATCTAAGTTAGGGGAGTGGTCGACAACTCTGTTCTTGGCTTATTGGATAAATCCATCTCCGATGGTGGAGAGTACTTAATCCACACAACTATATTCAAGTTAGAACATTGTTGGCAATTTTATCCCCAGGAGATTGAAGAAATCCATCCCAGATGGTGGAGAGCATTTGATTCGTAACTATATATGAGTCAAGAGAGTGTCGGCAATTCTGCCCATGATAGATTAGAGAAATTCATCCTAAACAGTGAAAAATACTCAATCTCTGATTATGTCCGAGTCAGGAGAGTATCAATGATTTTGTCGTTCACAGATTGAAGAAATCTATCCCAGATGGTAGAGAATACTCGATCCATGATTATGTCTGAGTCGAGAGAGTTTAGATGATTTTGCCTCTGATAGATTGGAGAAATATATCCTAGACAATGGAAATTACTCAATTCATAACTATATCCAAGTCAAGCGAGTGTCGCCAATTCTGTCTCTAATAGATTGAAGAAATTTATCTTAGACAATGGAGATTACTCAGCCCACGACCATGTCCGAGTCAAGAGAATGTTGGTGATTCTTTCCCTAACAGATTGGAGAGATCTGTCCCGGACGATAGAAATTACTCGATCTATGACTATGTTCAAGTTGGAAGAGTATCGACAATTCTGTTGGGCTAGGGATCCCCTCACATCAAGAGCATATTCATTGCAAAGCGTTAATCATTGAGCAGGAAAAAAGTACATATGAATATTATAACAAGTAAAAGCAAACTAAAACACATTTAACCCTTCATTAGATTCTATAAGGACAAAGATAATATGTGTTCCATAGGCATTCCAAGTGTCTCACCTGTTAATCTCGAAGGTAGTATGCCCCAAAACTCAGCTTCTGACAAATGGTGTAGCACCTTTCTCGTTGAGGTTGCAACTTTTCCACATCTCCAACTAATTGTATTTTCTTTCAAACTAAGTCACCCACCAGGAAACAACGAGGGATTATCTTTTTCTTATAAGTTTGCTACATACATCTTTTATACTTCTGAAGCCTAGCTGCCGCTTCCTTTTGCGTCTCTACTAGCATGTCTAAATCCACCCCTCCTCTTTTGATCATTGTCTCCCTTATTGTAGCTTTCCACCCTTATCGATTTCATCCTGATCTCCACTAGTATCACTGCTTCTCCCTCATGCACCAATTGGAAAGGAGGCATACTTGTGCTTTCCTAAGGTGTAGTTCTTCGTGCCCAGAGAACACTAGGCAACTCTTCTATCCAATTACCTTCACTTTGTCTAATCTCACTTTCAACCCATTCATCAGTTCCCGATTAGTAACCTCTGCTTGACCGTTACTTTGAGGGTATATTACAAAAGTAAATGATTGAATCACCCCCCAATTCTTAGCATCATTATCTTATTTAGCCACCTTAAAGTTGATGTCCATTATCCGAGATCAGTGTGTGAGGGAGGTCATACCTATAGATGATGAATTTCCATATGAATTTGATAAACACCTCCTCAATGATAGTAGTTAGAGCTTTTGCTTCAATCCATTTAGAGAAATAGTCCATTACAACCAGTAGGAATTTCTTCTAATTTGGTCTCATTAGGAAAGGTTCAACTATATCCACCCTCACTGATCAAATATGTACAAAGATGTCCATGTCTTTAGATAATTGGTTAGCCTCCGAGTTACATATTGATGTTTCAACAACTTTCATAAGCAGTTGCATATTGTATTTCATCTTGTCGTAAGATCGGCCAGTAATACCCTACTAAAAATACTTTTTGTACCAGTGTTCTTCCTCTAGTGTGTCCTCTATAGATCCTAGGGGTGTAAACGAACCGAATCGAATCGAATTTTTAAAAAAATTTAGTATTCGAGTTCGATTCAAAGTTCGAATTGAGATATTCGAATTCGATTCGAAATTCAAAAATTTAATAATTTTGGGCTCGAATTCGATTCGAATCAAAGCTCGAGTTCGGATTCGATTCGAAATTTTTGAATATTAATTCGAACGGTTCGATTACTATTCGAAATTGAGGCTCGATTTAATATTCGAATGAGGCTTGGTTTGATATTCGAAAATTAATACTCGATTTAATATTCGATTTTTTTTTAAAAAAAAAAAGTTCGCGAACAGTTCGAACAGTATTATTTCGGCTCGAGTTCGATTCGAAAAATATTTGTACATATTCGAGTTCGGCTCGAATTCGATAATTTCGAATTCGAATCGAATATTATTCGAACCGGCTCGAAAAACTCACGAACCGGCTCGATTCGTTTACACCCCTAATAGATCCTCTCATGAATCTCTCTCATCACATAATCAACTTCCTCATAGCCCAGACATTTCAATGATGGTTTGGAAAAATATCTTTTGTATAGGGCATCACCAACTAATGTAAATCCTATTGTTCTCCACATTAATAGCTTCTTTTGTTTGGAATCTTCAAGGTCCTTCCTTCCTTGAGATAACAAGATATCTTCGCTCGCCAATCCATGTATGTTTGAGGTGCCTAATTAACTTGTGCCACTAATTCTACCTGAACCAGAGAGTCCTCCATCTTCTAGCTAGTGAAGGCATTCGCCATCAGGGCCAATTCATGTGATTTCTTGTTCTTAGTGTGAGGTATCTCTTTTACTATGACCTCTTGGAAATTCAACTTCAATTTATGATATATCTGATTGTATCAATGTAGTCTTTCACACTTGGTCTCGACTACCCCTTCTGCTTGTTGGGTTACCAATTGAGAGTCAGAGTGGAGGAGGACCTTGGTAGCCCTTCCTTAGCCACCTATAAACTCGCCAATAGGACATTGTATTCTGCCTCATTATTGGAAGCCTTAAAATTAAGTCGAACGACTACCAAAAGCACTTTTCCTTGAGGCGAGAGTAGCCACACCCCCATGCCACTTCCTTGTTTTGTAGAAGAACCATCCACGAAGACTTTTCAGAATTTGCCTTTTGTACCACCTATAATCTCGGCCAAGAAATAGGCCAACACCTAGCCTTGATTGTCCTGTGGGGATAATATTGAATGTCGTATTCATTGAATTCCATATTCCATTTAATCTGTTGACTTGAAGTTTCTGGATTTGTTGAGGACTCATCCTATAACATTATTAGTAAGCATGGTATACTATAGTGCAGTAACATGGTGCTCATACATTTTTCTAGGTATATGTAATTCAATTTTTAGCTACAATGTATCATAGAGATTTTTTTTAATGAAATGATAAATTCTAAAATGTTGAGCTGTTGGGCATCCACTACGAGCTCTTCTTGATTTATCTAAATGGTCTATGAAAAATTTTTATAAAATCAAATCGATCATTTTTAAAATTAATTGATTGATAGAGCTAAATAATTAGTACTAACTATTTAAAAAAGACCACGCCTGCAAATAAAGACAAGACAAAGAGAAATAAATAGCTTTTAATTACTTGTGTTCATTTGATTTTTAAAATTTAGAAAAAATACAGCCAGCTCACCATGTCAACATCTAACTTTGCAATCTCCATCGCCATCGAATTTATGAAGGTGAGTGTGAATCATAGTCAAAATGTATTAAGCTCGAGTCTGATTGAAAGGTATGAGAAGAATATATGACATCCCTTAAAATTAAAATTTTTTCACAAATATTAAACAAAGTGAATATTAATTGCTCAGACTACTCATATGTGTGTGTGTCAAGTGTTTGAGTATGGGTTCAGAGGCTTTGATATTGATTCATGATTTATGACACCTTCGATATGTTATTCCTAAAAAATTCATTAAATGTATTGAGAGACAAAGTTGGTATTACTCTTGTTGAATACTGGACGACCATTATCGAAATCCAAATGCTTAACTGCAATAAGGGGAGTGATCAATGGCTCGATCTCAATCAATTGGAGAGATCCATCTTGTACATGGGAGGATCCTCAGTCCATGCTTTCATCTAATTTAGGGGAGTGGTCGACAACTCTATTCTTGGCATATTGAATAAATCCGCCCTAGATGGTGGAGAATACTTAATTCATGATTATATCCAAGTTAGAAGATTGTTAGCAATTTTATCCTCGATAGATTGGAGAAATCCGTCCTCGATGATGGAGAGCATTTGATTTGCAAATATATTCGAATCAGATGAGTGTTGGCGATTCTGTCCCCGGCAGATTGGAGAAATGTATCCTAAACAATGGAGAATACCCAATCTGTGATTATGTTTGAGTCGAGAGAGTGACAATAATTCCATCCTTCGTAGATTGGAGAAATCCATCTCACATGGTAAAGAATATTAGCTCGATCCGTGATTATATCTGAGCCGAGAGAGTGTTGATGATTTTGTCCCTAATAGATTGGAGAAATTTGTCCTAGACAATGGAGATTACTCAATCCATGCCTATGTTCGAGTCAAGTGAGTGTCGTCAATTCTGTCTCTAATAGATTGGAGAAATTTATCTCAGACAATGGAGATTATTCAATCCACGACTATATTTGAGTCAAGAGAATGTCAGTGATTCAATTCACAACATATTGGAGAGATCTATCCCAGACAGTAGAGTTTACTCAATCTACGATTGTGTACGAGTTGGAAGAGTATTCTGTCAGACT
The DNA here is from genome assembly GCA_025175895.1 of Wurfbainia villosa. NCBI lineage: Eukaryota > Viridiplantae > Streptophyta > Magnoliopsida > Zingiberales > Zingiberaceae > Wurfbainia > Wurfbainia villosa. Next base: position 7,392,449 of record CM045997.1, read on the forward strand.
AGGGATCCCCTCACATCAAGAGCATATTCATTGCAAAGCTTTAATCATTGAGCAGGAAAAAAATTGCAAATGGATAATATAGCAAGTAAAAGCAAACTAAAACAGTGTTAACCCTTCGTTAGATTCTATAAGGACTAAGATCATACATGTTCCACATGCATTCCAAGTGTTTTCCTTGTTACTCTTGGAAGTAGTATGCCCAAAAACTCAACTTTTGAAAAATGGTGTAGCGCCTTTCTCACTGAGGTTGCATCTTTTCTACATCTCCAACCGGTTGTATTTTCTTCCAGACTAAGTCACCCACCTGGAAAGAATGAGGGATTATCTTTTTCTTATAAGTTTGACACATACATCTTTTAAGTCTAAATCAGTCATCCTCTTCTGATTATTATCTCCCTTGTTGTAGCTTTCCACCTTTATCGATTTCATCCTGATCTCCACTAGTATCACTACTTCTCCCTCTTACACCAATTGAAAAGGAGTCATACTTATGCTTTCTTCAAGTGTAGTTCTGCATGCCAAGAGAACACTAGGCAACTCTTCTATCCAATTACCTTTACATCGTCTAATCTCACTTTTAACCCTTTCATTAGTTCCTGATTAGTAACTTCTGCTTGACAGTTACTTTGAAGGTATATTACGGAAGTAAAGGATTAAATCACCCCAAATTCTTGGCACCATTTGTTAGGGCAATCTCTTGCCGTAATATGGTTTTGATGGTGTGGCAAAGGGTTTAAGTTAGTGTGTTATGTTGATTTGATATGTGCGTTGAAGTCGTGCAGGACTTAGTAATTCGCACATGGAGCCGTGGCGAGTTTCACATCTCATGACTCGTGCCTTGAGTCGGTGAAAGATAGCTTTGCGGAAGCCGTGCGCTTGGAGCATCCGAGGGACCGCCGGACGAGAAGCTTGGAGTGAAGCCGGAGGAAGTAGACTTCGAGGCAAGAGACGCGAAGGAGCATTGCAGAGCCGTGCGCCTGATGCTGCCGAGGGACGTGGCCGAGAACGAAGAGAACTTCGAAGGCAAGGGACTCCGAGAAATGAGAGTGAGCGATTGTAACCCGGGGAGGGGTAGCTCTTAGGTGAAACTTGGCCATTTGGCCAAGTGTCGGATGAGTTTTCCCGACACGGTCGATCACCATGACATGGCGATCAGATCGATTAAATCAAATGAAGTTCGACCGTATACGGTACGATATGGCGGCGAGCCATACATGGGCATGATCAAGAATCGATCATCAAGAAAAAGAATGATCGGGTCAATAGGTTTTCGCCATAGACCGTTCGTAGCCGATAGGCGTCGACTACGAGCGCAATCGAGGAGGTCCATCAGTCGACTGCCAAGAGTTCTGTTGGACTACAACGGTCGGGATCCGACGTGTTCGGAGGCCGTTGTAGTGATGACAGTCGACTACCAAGGGCGGCAGTCGACTGGTGGCGGCCAACGGGAAGAAATCAGCCCTCTCTATAAAAAGAGAGGGTGTGAGCCTTTTAGAGGCTAATGCTTATGCTCTAAGTGATCTTCCTAGTGCCCCACAAGCTCTAAACTCTTCTTACTTGTTTTTACTCCATTCTTATTGTAAGAAGAGTGATCTTGATTGTAAAGGTTACCTCCACCTAGCTTGGTGCAAAGGAGAGACCAATAGTGATTGGCTTTGGAGGAGTGATTCACCTCGGACGAATCGGGATCGTGGATTAGCGGCGTAGCCGTGAACCACGTTACATTCTTTGTTAGCGCTTGTTTTCTCATATTTCTATTTGCTTGTCTTTATTAGTCTTCTGCTTGCGCTAATTAGTTTTGTAGACGAGCAAATACCGGCATCCAAACGAAAAGGGCTATTCACCCCCCTCTAGCCGGCCGTACCGATCCCCTACAAGTGGTATCAGAGCCAAGGAAAGCTTGTCGAGGACTAACCGCCACAACAAGCAACTTTCAAAATGGTCGGCTCCAACATCCATCCTCCAAAGTTTGAAGGAGAATTCGCTTGGTGGAAGAAGCGAATGGAGGTATTTTTCGAAACGGATTTTGATATTATGATTACAATGGAATCCGGTTTCGTTTTGCCTAGGGATGAAGAGGGGAAGCCAATAGAGAAATCTAGATGGACCAAAAGGCAAAGGGAAGAGCACCTTGCAAATTCAAAAGCCAAGCATCATCTCTTCAATGTGCTCCCCCAACAAGAAATCAACCGAATAGGAGAATGCCTAAGCGCCAAGGAGATGTGGGACAAGCTAATTGAGCTTCATGAAGGCACATCCGAGGCAAAGCTAGCAAGGAGAGATCTTCTCCGCTCCCAACTATCCAACATTAAATTAGAAAAGGGAGAAAAGGTAACTTCTTTGCATTCTAGATTCAAAGAAATTTTAAATGGACTAACAAGTGTAGGAGAAAGGCTCTCCAATCGCGATATGATAATGAAGGTCATAGATGCTTTCCCCCGCTCATCCAAGTGGAGTTCAATGGTGGACTCATTTTACATTTCAAAGAATCTAGAGGTAAGTACTCTAAATAAATTTTTCTTCACTATGGAATTACATGAATCTAGACTTGAAGGAATACAAGAAGAGCCAAAAATACAACCTTCAAGGGGAGTAGCATTGTTGGCAAATAAGGAAAAGAAGAAGATAGAGATCCCCTCCTCCTCCGATGATGAAGCCTCCACCTCCTCCATGGATAGCACGGAAGAAGCCTACATGGTAAGGAAGGTAAGACGTGCATTTAAGAATTTTAGATTTGATAAATCTCATGATAGGAATAGAAGACCAAGGGGGAAGGTCATATGCTACAATTGCCAAGGAGAGGGGCACATAAGGGACAATTGTCCTCTCCTAAACAAGAGCAAGGAAGAGAGGAAAAAGAAAGAAGAAAAGAATAAGAAAAAGGTGTTCAAGAAAAAGAAGGAAGAGGAGAAGAAGACAAAAGAAAAGGGGAAGACCAAAGCTCTAAAGGCAAGGACTTGGGATGACCCATCCTCATCCTCCTCATCATCATCGGATGAGGAGAATGCCTTCATCACCAATTTGGCCTTGATGGCCTTTGATGACTTGGATTGCTCTTCATCCGAAAATGAAGGATCAAGCTCAAGAGGAGAGAGTTCAAGTGAAGGGGGAGCTTCTACATCCTCCTCATCCGAAGAAGAAGAAGAGGATATGGAAACTATGGTAACGAAAGCCTCTCCTAAGAAAATAGTTTCCATAATTTCTAGTTTAACTAAGGACTTATTTGGAATGAAAAAGAAAAATAAAAGCATGCTTAATCAAATTAAGGCATTGGAAAATAAGCTAGAAAATGCATGCTTAAATGATAATATTTCTTCTAGCTTAAATGATGCATGCTCACATGACCTTTATGTGTCATTAGATGTTAGTGATGCATGTATAAATGAAAATAGGGCATTAAGGGAAAAGGTAGATTATTTAACAAAAGCCCTAGAAAAATTTATAATTGGCTCCAATACATTGAACATGATCTTAGGGAGCCAAAGGGCAAGTTTCAACAAAAAGGGCCTAGGTTATAAAGAAAAGAAAAATGAAAAGGCCTATAAATGTCTAATTGTTAGGGGTCAAGATAAAAAGAAAGTAATTGCTAGAAAATGGATCCCTAAGGAGTTCTTAGTGAACCCAATAGGCAAGAATTTATTTTGGGTTCCAAAATCCATCCTTAAGGGTTAGGATAACTCTAGGGTAGTCAACCATATGCAATTGACCTATATCATATTTTGGTTGACTTAGGATGGCGGGACAACATTTTTAGAATAGTGTTGGGTGATGATAACGTGCCCATAAATAGATAATAATGCTTAAATCATGATGATTAATGTAATTCCTATGTATGTTTGCAATCATGATTTATGATTTTGATATTTGGCACATCATCATAAGAAATAGGGTTTAAATAATGCTTTAGGTGATATTTTGTTTATTATCATGATATAATACCTAATGCATGATTATTATTCAATGAATACATGTATTTCATGATCATAATGTAGAATTCATCCATATATGTCTTTATGATCATGAGGATTATTAGGTTGATACTTAACCTTGATAGAATTGCATGAATATATTGGTTAAGTATATTCCAATACCCCTAGGATGCATCTCACACTCACAATAGGCTAACTTGATTGCAAACTTAGCATGGGTGAGATGTTAGGATGATACAAATGTCCACTAATGCCTATGGCATTTAGATGGTCATTTAAAGTATCAACATAGCAATAATAGACCAATCATGGGGAAGACTTATGTTTAATTCATAGACATATTGCCCAAAGATCATGGTTGGATATTTCATATGTTTTCAAAACAATTTCTTAATCTAAAATCTATGTATTCATGTTTTGAAACAATTGGATGCAAGACTAGGTGTTAAAATGGATACTTTTATGATCAAAAACCTAGTAGTTTTTAAAGCTTATGGATTTTTGGCAAATACGTGGAAATATAATGATTTTTCATGAAAACCTATTTTTCACTGATATATATACTTAAAATAAATGTGTTCACAAAATTTCATGATTTTTCGAATTTTCTGGAATTTTTAATGCATTTCAAATTACTTAAAATCGTAATTTGAATCCTTTATGCCGATCATTTCGATAATAATGATCAAACAGTCCTATATTTTCTGATTTCAGATTTTAATCAAGTTTTTGGGTTTCTCTTTCTACTATACTTGATGCCATGAGTTTATAAATTAGGATTAATCTTTTTGATGGTGTCAAAGGGGGAGAAATGTATGTTTAAGTAAAGGGGAACATATTTAGGGGGAGAAATGATTATGCTTATGATAGGGGGAGAATATTTTTATGGGGAGTTTCATGGATTAAGGGGGAGTTGCATGTTGCTATATCATGTTTATCTTTACATGCCTTTCTTACCTTAGAACTTATATCAAATGTTTTTACCTAACTTAAACGGATTGCCACACATCAAAAAGGGGGAGATTGTTAGGGCAATCTCTTGCCGTAATATGATTTTGATGGTGTGACAAAGGGTTTAAGTTAGTGTGTTATGTTGATTTGATATGTGCGTTGAAGTCGTGCAGGACTTAGTAATTCGCACATGGAGTCGTGGCGAGTTTCACATCTCATGACTCGTGCCTTGAGTCGGTGAAAGATAGCTTTGCGGAAGCCGTGCGCTTGGAGCATCCGAGGGACCGCCGGACGAGAAGCTTGGAGTGAAGCCGGAGGAAGTAGACTTCGAGGCAAGAGACGCGAAGGAGCATTGCAGAGTCGCGGCGCTGATGTCGGAGGGACGTGGCCAGAACGAAGAGAACTTCAAGGCAAGGGACTCAGAAATGAGAGTGAGCGATTGTAACCCGGGAGGTAGCTCTTAGGTGAAACTTGCCATTCGCCAAGTGTCGGATGGGTTTTCGACGACACCGATCATTGCGCATGACATGGCGGATCGATCCGTCGAATGAAGTTCGACCGGTATACGATCGATCGAATGTGGCGTGATCGCGCATACGGCCACATCTGATTGCGATCGCCAAGGCGCAATGATCGGCAATAGGGCGCCATAGAGTCGATAGTAGCCGCAAGCCGATTCGGAGGCGCAGCGATGACCGAGGAGGTCCATCATCCATCGATCGCCAAGAGTTCCGTTAGACTACAACGGTCGGGATCCGACATGTTCGGAGGCCGTTGTAGTGACGGCAGTCGACTGCCAAGGGCGACAGTCGACTAGTGGCGGCCAACGGGAAGAAATCAGCCCTCTCTATAAAAAGAGAGGGTGTGAGCCTTTTAGAGGCTAATGCTTATGCTCTAAGTGATCTTCCTAGTGCCCCACAAGCTCTAAACTCTTCTTACTTGTTTTTACTCCATTCTTATTGTAAGAAGAGTGATCTTGATTGTAAAGGTTACCTCCACCTAGCTTGGTGCAAAGGAGAGACCAATAGTGATTGACTTTGGAGGAGTGATTCACCTCGGACGAATCGGGATCGTGGATTAGCGGCGTAGCCGTGAACCACGTTACATTCTTTGTTAGCGCTTGTTTTCTCATATTTCTATTTGCTTGTCTTTATTAGTCTTCCGCTTGCGCTAATTAGTTTTGTAGACGAGCAAATACCGGCATCCAAACGAAAAGGGCTATTCACCCCCCTCTAGCCGGCCGTACCGATCCCCTACAAGTATCACTACTTCTCCCTCTTACACCAATTGAAAAGGAGTCATACTTATGCTTTCTTCAAGTGTAGTTCTGCATGCCAAGAGAACACTAGGCAACTCTTCTATCCAATTACCTTCATCGTCTAATCTCACTTTTAACCCTTTCATTAGTTCCTGATTAGTAACTTCTACTTGACAGTTACTTTGAAGGTATATTACGGAAGTAAAGGATTAAATCACCCCAAATTCTTGGCACCATTCTCTTATTTTACCACCCTAAAATTGACGTCAATTATCCGAGATCAATCTATGAGGAAGGTAGTACTTGTAGATGATGAATTTCCATAGGAATTTGATAACCGCCTCCTCAATGATAGTAGCTAAAGCTTTCGCTTCAATCCATTTAGAGAAATAATCCACCGTAATTAGTAGGAATTTCTTTTGATTTAGTCCCATTGGGAAAGGTCCAACTATGTCCATCCCCACTAATCAACTAGGCACTAAGATGTCCATGTCTTTAGATACTTGGTCGACCTCTGAGTTGCATACTAATGTTTCAACAAATTTCACAAGCTGCTGCATACTACATTACATCTTGTTGTAAGGTTGGTCAGTAATATCTTGCTAATAATACTTTCTGTACTAGTGTTCTTCCTCTGATGTGCCCTCTATAGGTCCCCTCATGCATCTCTCTCATCACATAATTAGCTTCCTCAGGACCAGACATTTCAACAATGGTTTGGAAAAAAGATCTTTTGTATAGGGCATCCCCAACTAATGTAAATCTTGTCGCTCTCTGCATTAGTAGCTTCTTTTGTTTGGAATCATTGGGGGGTCCTTCCTTCCTTGAGATAACAGGTTATCTCCACTCGCCAATCCGTGTATGTCTAAGGTGCTTGATCAACTTGTGCCACTAATTCTACCTGAGCCAGAGAGTCCTCTATCTTCCAACTAGTGAAGGCACTCGCCATCAGGGCCAATTTGTATGCTTTCTTGTTCTCAATGTGGTGTATCTTTTTAGTATGACCTCTTGGAAATCCGACTTCAATTTATGATATAGCCGAGTGTATCAACTTAGCCTTTCACACTTGGTCTGGAATGCCCCTTCCTCCTATTGGGCTACCAATTGAGAGTCAAAGTGGAGGAGGACCTTGGTAGCCCTTACATACTTAGTCGCCTGTAAACCCGCGAATAGGGTATTATATTCTACCTCATTATTGGAAGCCTTAAAATTAAGTCGAACGACTACCAAAAGCTTTTCTCCTTAAGGTGAGAGTAGTCACACCCCCATGCCACTTCCTTGCTTTGTAGAAGAACCGTCCACGAAGACTTTTTAAGCTTTGTCTTTTGTGTCACCTATAATCTGTAAGAGATTTGAGGCCGCTAGAGGGGGGTGAATAGCGTCGTGCTTGTTCGATGATGGAATTTATTGCGTTTGTCTCTACAATTTCGTTAGCGCAGTGGAAATAGAAATAATACAATAACAAAATAAGACGAACACAATTCACAACACGAGATATAACGTGGTTCAGAACCGAACGGTTCCTACTCCACGGATCGAGCTCTAAAGAGCTCTAGTGATGCACACACACTCACTAATCACAAATAACTCCTTCTCGACACAAGTCGGAGGTGGAGAAACCTCGTACAAGGATTACACTAAGTAATACAAAAGATACAAGCTAATACAAGTAAGAAATACAATGCAAGTAAAGAAAAATACTTTACAAGAGCACTTTGGTTGCTTGATCTTTGGTTGCCTTGGACTAGGCTTGAAGGACTGGAAGAAAACCAACTATTCCCCTTCAAATCGCCCAAGAGAACCCTTGTTTTGAGCCTTCCACGAACAGCTGCTTTTATCCTCCATCGGGCCGATTTCACGTAGTCATTGTCATAAGGCCCCGATCATTGCCCAATCAGAGCTGTGAGACAACGACTCAATCCACGTTGGACAAGTTCCAACGGATCTCTTAGCGATCGGCGCCAACATTGCGGCCGATCGCTAGCGCCCGTAGCCGTGCCCGGTTGGCTCACGGGCATTCTTGCTCGCAACTCAACGATCGGTATCACATCCATGGCGATCAGCAATCATCGATCAACTTCTCGATAATGAGTCATGCGCTAAGGCAATTCACTAAGTGGCAGTCGAGCTCTAGTCGACTCTCGGCAGTCGAATCGGCCATAATGTCAGTTGACTGTCAACCTCAAACATGAGGTTTTAACCCAAGTATGATGCCCCCATACTTGCTAGACCACCCTTAGCCTAGACCTAAGCCTTCTAGGCACCTCCATCAGCCTCACGCCTCTCGGATCCCTCCAAGTCATCCATGACTTGTTCATCCATCGCGCTAGCCTTCAGGTACTTCCATCGGCTATGTCATGCTAACGGTGTCTACACCGCCAAGGCACATTGAACTTACGCCACCAAGACTCCGCTTGGACTTTACGCCGTCAATCATTGGATTTATACTGCCAAGACTCCACTCTTGGACTTTACGCTGCCAATATCAAACCCCTTGAACTTCTCAAATGCCAAGACTCAAGCTTGGACTTTCCCTTGCCAACCCATATTGGACTTTCCATGTCAAGACCCATGCTTGAACTTTCCCTTGTCAACCCATGTTGGACTTTCCATGCCAAGACCCATGCTTGGACTTCCCTTGTGTCAAGTGCTCAAGACTTGGACTTTCCCAAATTGCCAAGTGTCCCACTTGGACTTTCCATGTCAATTACCCATGACTTGTACTTTACCTTGCCAAGACTCATGCTTGGACTTTCCCATAATCACATGGTCAACCCTAGTCAACCATCAAAGTCTCCCTCGAATCAAACTCGAGTATGGTCAATTATAACTTGGGTCGATTGTATAATTAAACAATCTCCCCAAAATATTAACCGACATCAATGTCAAACATACTATGTCAAACCACTTTATCAAACATCACTCGAGTCAAACTCGAGTCTGGTCAATTATGATCTGGGTCGATTGCACCAACATAATCTCGACCAAGAAATAGGCTCACACATGAGCCTTGATTGTCATATGGGGATAATATTGAATGACATACTCATTGAATTATGTAGTCCATTTAATCAACTGACCTAAAATTTCTCGATTGTTGAGCACTTGTCCTATGGCATTATTAGTAAGCACGAAATACTATAGTACAGTAATAGAGTGCTCAAACATTTTTCTAGGTATACTTAATTAGATTTTTAGCTACGATGAGATTTTTTTAATGGAATGATAATTCTAAAATGTTCAGTTGTTGGGTCATCCACTGTAAGCATTCTTGATTTATTTAAATGATCGATGAAAATTTTTTATCGAATCAAATCAATCATTTTCAAAATTAATCAACTAACAAAGCTAAATAATTAATACCAGCTATTTTAAAAAAAGACCAAGCCTACAGATAAAGACAAGACAAAGAGAAATAAATAGCCTTTAATTACTTGTGTTCATTTGATTTTTCAAATTTAAAAAAAATGCATCGAGCTTTCCACATTGACACCAAATTAGCAATTGCCATCGCCATCGAATTTATGAAGATGAGTGTGAATTTTAGTCGAAATGTACAGAGCTCAAGTCTAATTGAAAGGGATGAGCTGAGATGGATAGACGACATCCCTTGAAATTAAAATTTTTCATAAATATTAAACAAAGTAAATATTAATTGCTCAAACTATTCGTATGTGTGTGTGAAGTGTTTGAGTATGGGTTCAGAGGCTTTGATATTGATCCATGATTTATGACACCTCGAGTGTGTTATTCCTTAAAAAATTCATTAAATGTATCGAGAGAGGGAAAAAAAAAAGCTTTTAATCTTGTGATGTTTAATAGTTAAATCAGATGTAACCATTGACTGGTCGTTAAGGGTTAAACACAAGTTTTACAATGATACTTTGCATAAGTTGCCAAATTAATTATAGTTCATTGTCTACTGTCTCAGAACTAATTTATTGTCTTCATGAAAAATTGTATCGCTTCAAAAGCAAGCAGATGGTAGCAAAAATTAAAAAGTATCCATTTGTAAACAGAAGCTGATTGCTTTAGAAAAGTAGAACCTGAAAGAACATCAAGTAATTAAGGTGGTCTCTGATAATTGAGGAGAATTGCAAGCTTCATGAAATTAATGGGTGATAATTAGTGATGTATAGAAGAAAAAGAGAGGAAGCCAAGGTGATTTCGGAAAACCTTAGCAATTTGAACAATGAATATTCTTGCTGATGGACATGATTCTTGCAAAGGAGCTTTATGAGTTTAAGTAAATTAGCTACTATATCACTTGAGCTTAAGTATTTTACATTGTCATTTAATAGGATTAATTCTCTCACCTTTCGTTTAAGCAAGTTGAAAGAACTTCAGAAAAGCTTGAGGAGGCACGGGGTGCGAGGTGTGACAAGAGAGATAGCTCAGGCTCAACCGCTTGGACAGTAGCGATAAAGAAAGCGAGATAATTCGACTGTCCTTGAATTCTAGAGTTATCAGTATCTACATTTAAAGGTAGCGTTGCATACGCATAAATGTATTGAATGCTACCTTTGCCCAAGGTAGCGTTACATACGCATGAACATAGATAGTGATAACTATCTCGAGTTATCACTATTGATGTGGTTGCTTTTGCAATTTCTTCTTGTTGGCAATGACGGAGAAGATAGAGTTCTTTCACTGTCACAATAATATCTCTCTAAAAAGATCAACACATGTCAGAGAGTCACTGGCTCTTTCAGCGACGACCCTCCGATGCTTAATTAAGTTAGACAGAGAGATGATAAAGATGAAAAATAGATGGTTTGTTCAGAAAGACATGTTCAAAGAGTTCTCTTTTAACTTTATCTCGTCCTCACATTTATATGGCAGCGTCAAGGAATTATTTCTCCCACAACCACTTCGGAGATGTCCTTTGACAAGCCGTTAAGGGACAAACTCTGAACAGACCCTTCATGTGGTGTGTCATGGAGGTCTTTTTTTATCATAACAATGAGCTATTAGGGCACAAGAGATAATGACACAAACTATGAGACCCCACCTGTCTGACAATGAAGGATTTATGGGGTAATTGGAGGGGAAAAAGAATGAGGTGGCTGAGTAAATTGGCCTTATAATTAGAGTGGTAAACGAGTAAAGTCAAGCTTTATAGTGTTCACACCTACTTGATTAGATAACCAAGCCAAGTTAAGTCAAACCTAAAATTAATTAAGCTATTGAAAAATCTGTTCAAGTTTGGCTTGATTTTTTAGATTGAATTTGACTTATTTAATAGATATCGAGCTTCTAATAAGTTTGAATCAAGTTGGTTTAAATTTAACTTATTTAAACGTTATTAAAGAATTTGTTTGTTTGTTCGAAATTTTAATATTATAATTCTTATTTATAAATAAATTTATAAATAACTTTTATATGAGTCTAATTATGAACATTGTTTATGAATACTGTTCACGAATATTATTCACGAGCGTTGTTCACAAATACTATTTACGAATAATGTTCATGAATATTAACAAGACGAACATATGTATTCAAGCTTGTTCATTTAATTTATTAAACTGTTCAAATTTATTTATTTAATTTATTAAGTTGTTCAAACTTATTCATTAATTGACTTTGATACATATTAAATAAACATAAACGAGTTTTTACCAAGCCGAGCACCAAGTATGTTTGCGAATGCTTAGTTCGTTTACAACCCTACTTATAGTGTAGTCGAGTGGCTGCTGGAACGGGTGGCTAAGTGAACCACCCTTACAGTGCAGTCGAGTGGCTGATGGGCAAGACAGTCGAGTGACCTAACCTTATAGTGCAAGTGAATGACTGCTGGAACGGGTGGTCGAGTGGTTCGCCCTTACAATGCAATTGGGTGGCTGATAGGTAAGGCGGTCGAGTGACTTAACTTTATAGTGCAACTGAGCGATTGTTAGAACGGACGACCGAATGGCTCGCCCTTACAGTGCAGTCGGATGGCTGATAGGGCAAGATAGCTGAATGGCCTAGCCTTATAGTGTAGCTGAGTGGCTATTGGAATGGGCGATCGAGTAGTCCGTCCTTACAGTGCAACTGGATGGCTGACGGACAAGGCGACCGAATGACCTAGTCTTATATTCAAGTATCTCTTCATTCACTACTTCTGGATCCGAGACTCAATGGGCCCCTCACTCTTAACTATTCCCGTCAAATCTCAAAGCGACCCTACTTCATTTCTCGAACCCCTTGAGATCCCTCTCCTTAGCTCGAGTATTCGTAGGCCCTCATTTCCACCTGTTCTGCCTCTCGATCATTTCCTAATGGTATCAACTATATACATTTATGCATATTTAACGCTACCAAACTAATTACACCTTGCTGAATCGATTAATTATCATATGGGTAGCCATAAACTTTTAATGGTAAATTGAAAAAAAAAAATGTTAATAAATACTACATTTTAATTATTTTTATTTTAAATTTAATTATTTAAAGCTATAAATTGATGTAAAAGATGATTTGCTCGTCCTCAGCGCCCCCTGTCAATCGATCCCACAACTAACACGAAGGAGGTAAATTATAAGGAGCATATTGCTCAATCTAAGACTATCGCAATAGGAGGACAGCCATCCTGAAATATTTGTAACTCCCGAAGATTAACCCTTGTTCATTGGTGTAACTTTGCTACTGCGCTAGTCATAAGGCCCTCTCGTGGGGACTTATTTAAAGCTATAAATCTGCAAAAGATTGAAACCGCTAATCTAGCGTCCCCATCGGCTTGTCCTAGGGTCGGTGTAAAGGAGGTAAATCATGGAGGATCCTATGAGCCTTGATGTGGTGGGCAAAACACGTGTGAGTCATCTAAATCCAGGAAATAGTTTATTTTAAAACTATAAATCCGCAAAGGTTGGAATCTGTCAACCTAGTGACTCCTACCGATCTATTCTATGGTCATTGTGAGGGAAGTAAATCACGAAGGACTCTATGAATTTTGATATGATGATCAAGACACGTGAAATCATCTGAACAAAGCTACAAGGGCTATAACAGGTAATTAACGAAGATCCAATTTATTTTTATATAAGGTTTAATTTATGAAAAAACCTTAGTACTTGGCACGTGACCTATGAAGGAGAATTTGCAGTCGATGCACTATAAATCAGCTGCAAAATCTTATATATATATTTGCATATGTGATTAACTAAGCGATCAAATAATCTGGTGCAGCTAATTATATTGATATGAATATAATGGCTAGCCTTATTTCATGCAATATTCCTCATCCAATAGCGATTAACAACTCCTCTGCATGCGCCTTTCCCGCCAAAAGCCCTTCTTTCATAATTAGGCGACGTCGATGTTCCATGATCGCATGCAAATCTAGCGATGAGCATGAGGCCAGGCTCGACCGCCGCGACGTCCTCGTCGGCCTCTGCGGCGTCGCCGCGGCCGTCGGCGGACTTGGGGCTGGCAGCAAGCCGGCCCTCGGCAACCCGATCGAGGCGCCGGATCTCTCCAAGTGCTTGCACGCCCACCTGCACGATGGCGTGCTCGTCGACTGCTGCCTTCCCTACTCCAGCACGGTCAGGGACTTCGAGCTCCCTCCGAGTTCGTCGCCCCTCCGCGTCCGCCCCGCGGCCCACCTGGTCGACCCCGACTACCTGGCCAAGTATAAAAAGGCCGTCGAGCTCATGAAGGCGCTGCCGGCCAACGACCCGCGCAACTTCATGCAGCAGGCCAACGTCCACTGCGCTTACTGCGACGGCGCCTACCACCAGATCGGCTTCCCCGAACTGGAGATCCAAGTCCACGGATCCTGGCTCTTCTTTCCGTGGCACCGCTTCTTCCTCTACTTCCACGAGAGGATCCTGGGTACTCCTATTTATTCGATGATTAATCTTATCAATTCTCATAGATTTCATACTTGTTTTTTATTCAATTAATTCATAGGGAAACTCATCGGCGACGAGACCTTCGCGCTTCCCTTCTGGAACTGGGACTCGCCGGGCGGCATGATGATGCCTTCAATCTACACTGAAACGTCGTCCTCGCTGTACGACAACTTACGCGACGGCCGGCACCAGCCGCCGGTGCTCGTCGATCTCGACTATAACAAGCACGACCTTTGCTTGTCCGACGCCCAGAAAGTTGACCAAAACCTCACGATCATGTACCGCCAGGTAGTCTCCGAAGGCAAGAAGCCGTGTCAGTTCATGGGCTATCCTTACCGCACCGGCTACGAGCCCAGCCCCGGCGCCGGGTCGCTGGAGAGAATACCGCACAATATGGTCCACAATTGGACCGGCGACTGCACACAGACGCACCGGGAGGACATGGGAAATTTCTACTCGGCGGCTCGGGACCCCATCTTCTTCGCGCACCACGCCAACATCGACCGCGTGTGGTATCTGTGGAAGAAGCTCTTCGTTCAACACAGCTACTTCGAGGACAAGGACTGGCTCGACGCCAGCTTCCTCTTCTACGACGAGAACGCGGACCTTATCCGCGTCACGGTGAAGGACTGCCTGGAGACGGAGCGGCTGCGGTACACGTACCAGGACGTGATGATCCCATGGCTGACGGCGCGGCCCAGGGCGGCAAAGAGAGAGGCCGGGGCACCGCGGTCGCTAGGGAGACCGAGCGCTCCTACAGTGGAGGAGGCGATGTTCCCGGTGGTGCTTAATTCGTCGGTGAGCTTCACGGTGAGGAGGCCGAAAGTGTCGAGGAGCAGGGCGGAGAAGGAGGAGGAGGAGGAGGTGCTGGTGGTGGACGGCGTCGAGTACGACCGCGAATGCTTCATCAAATTCGATGTGTTCGTGAACGCGTTCGAGGGGACAGAGATGCTGAGTCCCAGCAACAGTGAGTTCGCCGGAAGCTTCGTGAACCTGCCGCACAAACACGGGAAGAACGAGAAGAAGCTGAGATCGGGGCTAAGCCTCGGGATCACTGACCTGCTGGAGGACATCGAGGCAGAGGCCGAAGAGACCCTGCTGGTGACGATCGTGCCGAGGGCCGGGAAGGGGAAGGTGTCGGTAGCCGGCATCGGAATTGAGTTCTTAAAGTGAAATACACCGCAGCCTGCCACGTGACCGCGCGCCATAATATAAATAAAAAATGTTGCGCGCTAGTTTTTATGTAAGACGTTTTACTTAATGAATATATTAATCAGCGTTCTACTCGAACTAAATGATGATTTGTCTGGAATTTAATTATGTCACTGAAGAAATTATCACAGTAATTAAGGTTATAGTTGATCCTGGAACATTTGCCAAAATGAAAGACAACTTAGTTAAAATTATCTTAAAATTATTGTGTAAGTCAGAGAGATAATTTTACAATGATTTTAATTAAAAGTGATATTATATTTTCCCCTTTTTGGCCTCGCAAATTCTTCCATCGAAGCTAGCTGATTTTCAGTTTTCGAGTTCAATCTGAGCACAAAATGAGAAGACAAAAGCCATTTGCGAAATTTTTGATTATTTCTGAGCAAGACAAGAACAAATTAAAGAGAAATAAATAACTTTTAACTACTAATTATATTGTGTTCATTTGCATTTTTCAGATTTAGGAAAAATGCAGCCAGCTCTACATTGCATTTACGAAGGTGGCTGTGAATCACAGTCGAAGTGGACGAGGTATTCAGTTGTCGAGACTAAGAGATGGCTCTAGTCCGACTGAGTGCTAGGGACAAGATGGATAGTCGACATTCCTTAAAATATTAAACAAAGTTAATATTTTATAAAAGATTAGAACCGTTAATCTAATGATCTTCATCGGTCTGTTTCACAGTCATTGTGAGAGAGATAAATCACAGAGAATCTTATGGATGTTGATGTGGTGACCAAGACATGTGAAAAATATCTGAATCTATGAAAAGACTTTAGACCTCATTCGAAATCAATCCACGTCAAATCTATAAACATCATCATATCCACCATGTCATCGCCGTGGGTAAAAAAAACAAAGTCAATATTAATTTCCTCTTATGAGGCTATGATATTAATTGATTGATCCACGGTATTTATGACAATTTCGTTAAATAAAAGCTTTTAGAATTCCAATCTTGAGATGTTTACGGTAGTTAATTACTCATTCGGATGCAATGAAATGTAAAGTTTAAAAAAATGAGAAGATTGTCAAGAGGAGGAAGAGTGGAAGCTTTTAACCTCGATTCAAGTTCACAGAAATCTTTGAGCATTATTAACAGTTGATTAGAGGATTATGAGAATATTTTATTTTAACTTTTTTCCGCTCAAAGTTTTCCAAAAGCTTAATTATATAAGAGCACCACCGATATAATTACCACATTATCTGCCCTAATTGACTAGAGGACTAAAATTCTCCTAGTTGGCCAATCATTATTTGAACAATCCAAAACTATATCATTAGTTAACTAAAATTTTACTTTTAATTAATTGCTCAAACTTCGACTAAAGCTAACATCTAGTCGATTATTGTTCGGATAGAAATATTAATTATATTGATTGAACTTTTGAATTCAGTGTACTCTCTAAACTATATATTGACATACTCAAATAGATTGAATACACTCACTGACTTTAGTTGGTTATCCTAAAGACAAAAAAAAGTTATCAACTCAATTATCACTGGACCAAGCAATTGTTCATCATTTGAAATCTTAAAAATATAAATTGTAAAACAAAAGTTTTTATTGAGCTCGATCTATGTAACTTTCTAATTAGGATGGATGTTAATTCCATATAGAATTTTCATAAAAAGTACCTTTTATAACTATATATACAAATCTAGTTTTTTTTTTAAATTTATGACTAATACAACAATAACAATTGAGTCTTATTGGTAATGCATTAATTAAAGGAAGAAGGGTAGGTCAACATTTAAGACACAATGCAATAAATATATAGGAGCCCTAGTGAGGCATTTATTGTAATTTTAAAATAGAATATTAGACACCTACTATACTAAGAACTACGTTAAACGTGTACTATATATTAATACCCTTCTAATTTTAAAATTATAATAAATGTTTCGCTAGGGCTCTTATTTTTTGCATTTTTTCTTAAGGTCTATAACTAAAGCCCTAAGGTGCTACTTGACTACTTGAGAACATGCAAAAAAAATGCACACACCGAAGAATAGCACCATCAACCCGACCTTTTAAACTCAACTTTATTTTGGACTTGAACAAGCTAGACTCCAAGAAACCTCATCCTTGATTAGATAGAGATCAAGGATCCAAAAACACCTTGAAATGAAGTGTTTCGAAAACTCATAACATCTCGACCAAAATTGTAACAACTAGCTTGACTTTACTAATATCTCAGCTAAACTCTATCGTCATATGTGTCACGCCCCGGGAGTATGCCGTGCCGAAAAGCAAACGGACGGCATCTCCCCTGTACGTGGCAACATATCGGGTTAATACAAGGCCCGTAGGCCCACAACAACAATATGATATACACAGATATCAACATATCAAACATACTAAACACAGCGGAAACAATACAAACAGATCAACAAGATACAAAGACCAACTGTGCACTCCGGAGTGACTTGACACGACAAGAATCATAACAGAAATCGAATCAAAGACCAAATACATATAATATGTCAGTATATCACAAATACGGAAATAATACAGGGAAAAACTCAAATCAACAATCTGTAAGGATACAATAACACGGAAAACATATCCATTCGTCCGGTGTGAGATGGGATCACCGGAGGCGAACTCGAACGTCAAGGAATCTTCTACCATTATTCAGGCGACAGGAAGCCTGTGGTCCCGGGTGATGAGTATAAACTCGTGGGTAATATATAGAAAGTGCATGAACAACATATAAGGATAGATCTACAAGTATACATGTGAAGATCTGTATACAAAGATGAGTCCAATAGACATACTCATATCCAAATCTAATAACAAGTAACTACGAAAAATCATACTCAAGGTATATACTAAATCGATCAATCAACATAAAGTAATGTACCAACGCACGAGGCCTCAGAATGTCATATGCTAGATCATCATGAACAGGTATACTATAACATAACCATATAACGTACCAGGTCAATCTCATACCTAACCAATACTCAGACATATGAACAGTATATGATCACCTGTATAATAACCCGGTCCGTACCACACAATGACATGATGCTAATCAAATGCATATAACAGTCTGAATCAACGCATGTATCATGCTCAACATATAGCAGTAAATAAAATGCAAATGGCATGTATCATGATGTACAAGCATGTGCAACAATCATAGCTCAATCAAATGCAGCATCTCACAGGCATATGTAAAACATATATCAAATACATGCATACATATATATATATCTGCAATGCATATGCATGGTCATGCCTGCGCACCCCACTCGCTACCACGACCCTAGTGTGACCTAGGTGGCAGGACATGACAACTATCCCGACTCCAGCCACCACCACTCTCGAGTGACCGAGTTGGGTAGTATGAAACAGTAGCTAGCCCGCCATAGAGCTATATGCTACCCACACGGGGTCCTCACTGCCGCTCCGTCCCTACCCATGAGTGACGAGCACCGCACCTAGGACAAGCACATCACACCGACCACTGCCTATAGTGGGTGAGTGCGCTAACTACCACTCCGCACAAGGGCAGTCGCATCTCCGGCCTACCACCATCCATAGTGGCCGAGAACGGCACGCGACAACAATGCTCGCCTCAACCTCAGACCACTACTACCCCGAGTGGCCGGGGAGGCAGGATGACTGACGACTCGTCTCAACCACAAGGCAGACTCAGTCATCAACATGCATGAAATGTAATGATGCATAGCTCACACACAAATCCTCGCAACACTACCTAACTCACGGGGAGACCTAGTCAACCAAAAGTCCACCATGCAAGGACGACAAATCCGTAATCACAACCTATTTACCTATGTACAGATAAATAGATCCGTCAAACTAACACACTGATATGTATACGATACAACGACCGACCTCATAATTTGGACTCATCACCTAACCTAGTGATGCAACCCAGTAACCCAATCTGAGGTCATAAAAATAACCCTAACCACATGTACTTACTAACCATCTATCAGCTAACACATAATAGAGTTTTATAGTTCCTATCCGAGCTAGATAATCAATGAAGTACCAGAGTATATATCTCAAAGGTCAAGGCAGTACAAGCATACGATTAAATAAGAGTGGATTTAAGGTAAACAGGTATAAACATAAATCCAAAATCATGCATAGGAATTTGATCAAAACTACCGGACCAGGTAGATATTACCCACCTGATACGAAGCTCGAAATAATCCGTGCTATCCATCTCCATGTTCATGTATCCATCACCATCAACGTCCTGTAACAATAATAACAAATTAGGGTTAAGCACAAGCCTCTAATTATACGAACAAAATACTAATTTGTTCTATATTCGCATCCTTCCCTTGCTTAACCCAACCATCATCTCCCTAACAGCATAACCAATATGATCCAATACACTAAAATCTCCAAATCAAAGCATATCAGACATCAACTAATATTAACCGAAACACCATGGGCAGTAAAAGAAACAATCGACAAACACCCCACAACCGATTACAGCTCCACCCCTAACTGTGCAGAATAACCTCCATGCACACCACTCTTGATCGATTGTTCAACATCACCGATTGATTTGCTTATCTATTGCCATGCTAAGGTGAAACACAACAACCTATCAGATCGATCTGAATGATCGACTGTAACCACAACAACTAGGCGAAACAAACCAACAATTCATCGAAACCCCTCGGCAGATTATACATCTACACCCAATCAACAATATCACTTAACTCACAGGTTAACTTCCAAATCACAGTTACGATTCATAACCCGCAGCTAATCCATTCACACACTAACTCATCAATCCTCCACATCAATTCATTGCACACTTCATAAATTAGTTCTAACACCAGCGGTATAGCTATGAAGGTAACACACATCTCGATCACAGTGATCTGGATCAACACCTCCTTATCACCACAAACCCAGAAATCTCATAATGAATAGTTGATTGACCGACAACCACAATTCGCTCGACATCAACAATCAACAGAAATTGAACTAATCTGATCGACATCTATCACAACAAAACTATAATGGCAGCTTACCTCAAGCTCAAACCAATACCCCATTCAATTCAATACGCCAAGATCTCTATAAGACGAACAAAACACCCATCGACAAAAACCATCAAATCCCTTAAGAACTGACATACTACGAATTCGCGCATTTAATTACGCACAACATAGGAACAAGGAAATCGAAGCTTACCGAGCTCAATCTCCACCAATCGTGTCCCCACCGCCTGTTCACCGGAAACAAAATCAAGCTCCACCACTGCCAAACCACAGATCCCAGTTCAACAAACCACTCGTAGCTGGATCTCAGCTTACATGTCAATGAAGGAAAGAGATCGACACTTACCTAGCTCCGGCGACAAGGAACAGCCAGCTCCTCACTCTCAGCGGCTAATTTTCCCCCGGCGTTCCTAGCTTTCCATTCCAAGCCTCCTTCTCCGTCGTGGATCTCCTAACGCAGAGTAATAACGCCTAAGACGGCGATCGTACGGGGAAAGGAAGAGCGGCGACGCGGAGAAGAACAGAACGAAGAAATCGCGAATGGAAATGGCTGCTCGATTCGTCCGGCGGCTTTTTAAATGTCGTTCTAGTGACTCGGTTAAACCAACCTAAGTTCAACCCAATCTGTTTTTGACCCAATCCAGTTCAAACCCAATTCCAGCCCAATGGATTCAGCCCATTAGCTTCAGCCCAATGGATTCAGCCCATTAGATTTAGCCCATTAGGTTTTAGCCCAATTTCAGCCCACTAATTACACCCAATTAATCCCCTAATTAATCTCAATTAATTAAAGGGTTTAATCCATATATAAATTTTTTTTTTTTTCGTATTTTACAATATGCTTCCTCTAACTAGCTAGATCTTATATCATACTCGCAAATGGACACATTGTCATTGTGAAATCCTATCTATTATGTATAGTTTGATCATAACCAATTAGTGCACAAAGGGGTGGTATATATAGGCATGGAAGGTTATAGAAGGATGAAGGTTGAATCCGTTGGGTTCATAGTAAAATTAAACATGAGTGCACAACAACAACAACAACAACAACAATAAAAAAATCCATCGAAGATCCATGCAAATTCAAATTAATTGTTTGTTTAGAATGTTATCTTTTAATGTGCATAAACCTTTGCGTATTTGAAGAGTTAAGTCAATCTTAGCACGATCAAAACATTTGGAGCGTCACATCTTCACATCGTAGTATTAGTTAATATTTAAGTCGAGATCAAATATTAACTTTTAAGATTAATCTAATTAATCTTACATAATCTTATCAAATAAAATCGTAATTAACCTACTCAACCTCTAAGTTATATCTAATATGTTTTTTTTTAATTCATATCTATAAAATTAAAACATGGGCATAAAACCATGTGCTTCATTTGGTTTGGGCTTATTTAAAAAACTCAAACACATATTAGATTAAACCATTAATTCCCAAAATAAATTTCAGATTTAAAATGTATGCCCAATTTATTTTAGTCATACTATAATGAATCAAATTTCAAAATCAATATGCTCTTTGCATGTGACCCAATAGGCTCTCGTAATATTGACAGTGACTCTAAAATCTCATTTTAAAGACAAAAGTAATGAGTAACATCTAACAATATATCATAACTATCCAAGTGACAAGAATATCATATATTCAACAAAATCTATTTATGATTATTTTATTGTATAACTTAATTATTCTTTTTATCCATAATATCTGTATTGATTTGCGAGACATAGATTGTGTCATCCTTTCATTAATCTATGTGTTTCTTACTCTTTAAGTGGACTTAACCAAATAAATTTAATATCTCATATTGATTATTTGAGTATGACCATGTATTTTAATAGTCCTACTTAATCAAATTGCCCTCAGACATCACTTCTGTTATATGAAAGAAACAAATTCCATCTACATCACTGTAGGAAATCTCATAGCGACTTCATATCAAAAGATTGTTTATACTAATATAGTCACCATAAAAATATTTATAATACTCATATAATAATTAATGAAATATTTTCATAGAGGGTCAATTCAGTACATATTATCTAATATATACTTATGTGTTAACTTGATATCTCATATTCATGACTTGTGAAATAAAATCATCAGTTAATCTACATGCTAGCTAGTCTCGACGTATTAATATTATCCTTGTATATTAATACGTGACTAGGAATACTTGAGAGTGATGTTTTATATATCTATAGTATCTCACGATGAATTCTAATAAATGATACACTATAGAATAGAATCTATCACTTTAGAATATTATTATATTTATTTAAATTTGTACATATATAAAGTAAATATAATAAACACAAAATGTTCCATATTATTAAAATATGATACAAATTAAAGTCTCATATCATTCATCTCATAATTAGTTGGCTCTTAGATCTAATACTAATAAAATCATAATTTCATAAATCGATAATGAAGAAGTTTGGAATGTAAGAGAGACACTGAGAGTCTAAGTCGAACCTAATTTTGTGTTCTGGCCCAACCTGACTTTGTTTGATCAAACTCTTGGGCTCGATATAGGGGTTGCTGATATTTACCTCAACATCAGGTTAAGCCCAATATGAGATGGTGGTGCTTGGTCCAAATTCAATTTTTGGGTTCAAGGCCAATATAGTCGGGGTTATAATAGACCATGTCAAATAGAATCCAACTCATGCTATAGATTAAGACATGATTTGGATAATGACATGGACAATTCGATCAATTAGAGTTTATCTAGTTTATTTTAGTTTGTTTTAATTAATTTATACATTATCGATCATTTTTTTAACAAATATTGACAAGGGCAATAAGACATATTGATCTTCCAAGGCTTGTAGATTGGGACGATCAAAGTCATTGCCATAAAAATTTAGAATTTTATCACTTTCATCTACCTCTCAAATCAAGTCAAATCTTATCAAGTTGTATAGTATAGTTCACTCGATGTTTCTTTATATCACATTAGACGACATGAAACTATAAAAATATGAGTGCAAATGGAATTCTCTTTTCGCAAACTCATCCACAAGAGAGAAGCTAGAACTTGTAGTATATATGAAACATGGAATAGAAAGAAGAAAAAAAACTTTTTAGTCAACAAAAGAACTAGTGCTAGTAAAACTCGAAGACATAACTTCAACAATCAAGAAAATGGTAGCTCGCTTGGAAAGAGGGAATCACCAACTCTTTTGATAATTTGTGCTATTTCACCTCGTTGATTAGTCATAAGTTCGCATAATAAAATATAATTAATATAGAGATTTAGCCAAAGAAGTGACGAAAGAAAAAAAGGAGTTCTTTGTTCTTTGATAATAAAAAATAGGGCTAAAGAATGCCTAATATCATTTACTTAAATAAAGAATATCCTCCATCACATGTTCATATGATCTACCAAATCTAAAATCTTGTACAAAATAAAGTTAATAATATATATAAAAAAAATCAAATTTGGCCACAATTCATGAGTTGACCGACCCGACAACTAAATATGTTGTTAATATATTGTAGTGTTACTCAAGTAAACTATGAGTTGGAATCTAATAATATATATAATTAAGGTTGTGAACTCCATGCACGTACTTGGATAACTAATTAATTAGAGACTAGTATTAACTAAATTATCTATCACGGGGCCTTATTAATTAAATAATAACATAAGTACAACTAAATTGATTATCATAGAAGGAGATCCCTTGATCTCTCAATCTATAAAGAAACTAATAGATTTGCATATTTTTATTCTAGCTCCTCGGTGTCGAATTCTCTAAGAATAATCCGTAATTCGAAGATGTCTTTTTCTCCTCGAAGAAAAATGAAAATTGATTCTAATTATATCGATACTATGGCACCTTGGACTTTCACCTATGTACTCATTAATTACCTCAACTTGTTCTCGGTCAAATTGGATGACACAAGCAATATTCTACATACGTATTTTGTGCTAATCACTTAATTACATAGAGTTGTTTATTAATTTGGTATGCATTTATGCATTGGGTTGCATTGAGGAGTTATATATATTGGGTGGTACCTCGATTACAAAACTTGTGTTATTATTTAATTAATAAGGACCCATGATCGATAATTTAGTTAATACTAGTCTATAATTAGTTATACAAGTACATGGAGATCACCATCTTAATTAATTAATTATATTATTAGATGCCAACTCATAGTTTACTTGAGTAACACTACAATTAATATATTAACAATTGTTGGGTCAACCCATGATTCTGGCCGAATTCGATATATATATATATATATATATATATAACTTTATTTTGTACAAAATTTTAGATTTGGTAGATCGTAGTAATTAATGTGCCTAATATTTCTCGATTTAACTCCTGTTTAAATAACTCATAATTCACATTTTTTTATGTCTATTTGTTTATCATATTTTTTAAAAATATATTTAATCTTCTAATCAGTCTTTATTATTATTATTATTATTATTATTGTATTATTTTATTTTTTAATAATCCAAGTATCTAAAGATGATTTGCCACTGGGAGAAAGAATATATATCAGCCTTAACGACAACTCCAATTAATCTTGAAAAGACACGCTCGACTCCACAAATACTCATCGGATAAATCTAAAAGTACATGTGATTCCACTTCAATTTTTTTATATTCAAAGTTCTCTTACATTATTACAGAAGCTACAGCTAGACTTCGAACCATCATGATCCATTGAGTAGTCCACTTTCAATTTTACCATACTCCGAGGAGTTGTTATCTAATTTTAATTCTCATTTAAACAAAATATCTCCATAACAATTCAACACTTCACGATACTGAGGTAAATTTTATTTTTAAATCTTTAATAATACATTTATTTAATTAAAAAATATATTTTTATTACCTGCATAATTAATATTTATTTTAATCCCCATCTAAAGGACAGAAATAAAAAATCAGAGAAAAGTACTGTACTTTCTTTCTTTATTATCAAATAATGGACACGTCGATTTAAGAATTTATCCGTAGATTATTTTTTTTTATCAGCATGAATTAATAATTGGATGGAACATAATTAACATCTTTTTGAAATATCTGAATTTGTAGAGAATTCATACAATATATATGTTTGTATCAATAAATCATAAACTATATATTTTCATTACTTTTTAATTGTCTTGAACATTCACTTTCGAAATTTATGTTATCTTAGAAATTTTCAGTTTCATTGCCCGCCTTATCAATCACTACGTCTACACCTCTATTATATATATATATATATATATTTGATCTCCAGCGCGTCCGATTGTTGCGCGTCCGTTCGCGATCGAGGAAATGTACAGTGCACTCATGCCCGACCCCTCGTCGTTGCCGCTGCGCCGTCCGACCACCTTCGGTCGCCGGACCGGGTGCGTTGGAAGCGCACCTCGCCGGCGGTCTGGCCCCACCGGCTTCCAGGATTGGCGGAAGCGCGCGGCCGCGATTCACCCAAATCGCGGTCGGGCGGCAGCGTTATCGCTCGGATTGCGGCCGAATCACGACCGCACCAGGTCGGGAAAGGATCGCCCAGCGCCGACGGTCCTTTCCTGACTGGTTTGCGGCCGTGATTCGACCGCGATCCGGCCGATTTGCATCGGCTTCCGGCCGCAAGCCGAGTTGGGCCGGACCGCCAACGAGGTGCGCTTCCAACGCACCCGGTCCGACGGCCGGAGGTGGCGGACGGCGAAGCGGCAGCGGCGGCAGTGGCGAGGTGTCAGGCGCGGAGTCACTATGCATTTCACAATCGCGGCGTTGATCGAACGGCTGGGAGCGCTTCGCGGATGGGCACAGAGGGATCGATCGCGCAGGAGATCAAACATCTATATATATGTGAAAGAGTCCAGTGGTTAACGTATGCAAATGTTGCACCATAGGATAACGGATCAATCCCTCACAAATATGAGAGTATCAACCCTTCATGCGTTAGTTACTAGTCTTAAGGGTCAAAGGTCTACCGTGATTTATCTCCTTTATAATGGTCCGAGGACGAACTGATAGGGGCCGCTAGTTTGACAGATTACAATCTTTACACCATAAAAAAATATATACTATATGAGTTTCTATATAATAAATCATTCGTTCATGATCGTTTAACAATATTTAATTCTGTGTTTGCACTCTTGCCTTTGATATTAAATCAAATCATAAATTTGATGAGCGAACTGGAAGTATATTTTTATTAGATATATCCTTAATTTATATATCTCCACGGTAATATATATATGTTATTGTTTACTTTGAATCTAAATTTTCACAGATAAATGAATAATATGATATTTATTTTGGAAGGACTTTCTTTATTTAATATATGATCCTCAATCTACTATATATAATTGACTCAAGTTTGATTATAAATCTAAATTTGATGAAAGGTGACTCAATAAAACTAAATTAAGTCAAGATGTATAGTATTTAGTTTTATTTGATACAATAATTAAATTGAGTTGAGTCAAATCAAATTTAAAATTAACTAAGCTTATGAAACGGTTGTTCAAACTTGACTTTTTTTTGTGGAATTGAGCTTGGTTCGAACTTAAATTAAGCTTGACTGGGTTAATACTTGATATCAGGCTTCTAAATAAAGTTCAGTTTAAGTTCGAATCAAACTTAATTCAAATTTGTTTAAGTTTTGACCTATTTAAATATTATCAAGCTAAGCTTTTAAGTCAAGCTTGTTTAGAGTTTTAATATGAACATTTTTTTTATTAGTTAGTATAAATAATTTAAGCGAGTACAAACAAATTTATAAATGAGTTTGATCATTAACATAGTTTATAAATTTTATTCAGGAATATTATTTATAAGCTGTGTTCATAAATAATATTCATGAATAATGTTTATAAATATTAACAAGTCGAATACATACCACTACAAGAAAATCTTAAATTAGAGACCGAATTAAAGACCGATTCAAATTCAGTCTATAATTAGAGACCGATTTTAAAAAATCGGTCTCTAATTAGAGACCGATTCAAAGTCAGTCTCTAATTAGAGACCGATTTGAGAATCGGTCTCTAAATTAGAGACCGATTTCAAAATCGATCTCTAAATTAGAGACCGACTTAGATTCGGTCTCTAATTTAGAGATCGATTCTCAAATCGGTCTCTAATTAGAGACCGAATCTATGTCGGTCTCTAAATTAGAGACTGATTCTTAAATCGATCTCTAATTAGAGACCGAATCTAAGTCGGTCTCTAAATTAGAGACCGATTTTGAAATCGGTCTCTAATTTAGAGACCGATTCTCAAATCGGTCTCTAAAATAGAGACCGAAAATCTAAGTCGGTCTCTAAATTAGACCTAGCTAGATTTAGTGTAGTTAGACCTGACCATAGTTCGGGTCTGGGTGGGAACCGTCGGGTCCGGATTGATAAAATACCGATCCTTAATCGACTCGCTCGTGGCCAGTTACGGTCCGGATTGTAGAACCGCCGATCCGGGTCTGGTCCGGGTTCGGTCTGGTTAATCGCCGTCTTAATTAAATAAATAAAAATTTAAAGAATGATATAAATAATTAAAATAAAAAAAATTGCGAACTTATAAAAACTCTATCGAGGTATTTTGGACAAAAAAAAACTATTTTGGGGTATTTTTATGTTAACAGGGTGAAGAATCGGGAATTATCGAGGCGTATCAAAACTTCCAGACCTCAACACACCCCGGATGTGTTAGCCGACACACCCATGTTGCACAACACACCCCGGGTGTGTTAGCCGACACGCCCATGTTGCTCAACACACCCCGAGTGTGTTAGTCGACACGCCCATGTCTCATGCCCGACACGCCCATGTTGCTCAACACACCCCCGGTGTGTTAGCCGACACGCCCATGTTGCTCAACACACCCCGGGTGTGTTAGCCGACACACCCATGTTCCTCAACATACCTCGGGCGTGTCGGCTAACACACCCATGTCTCATGCCCGACACGCCCATGCCCTCCATTGGCATGGGCGTGTCGCCCTATTTCCCGTTCAATATTTTTTAAAATAAAAATAATTTAGAGACCGATTGTTAGAATCGGTCTCTAAATTATTTTTAATCGGTCTATTTTTTAAAATTTTTTCTCTAATCTCTAATTCTATTTAATATTTTTAATTTTTTAATATTAATTTAAAGACCAATTCTAGGAATCAGTCTCTAATTTTTAGAGACCAATTCCAAGAATCGATCTCTAATTTATGTTTTTTTTCTTGCCCTAAGTTTTTTCTCCCGATCGCTCGTGCTCTTCTCCTCTCTTCTTTTCCGATTCCTCTCCTCCTCCCCTCTCCCATGTCTTCCCTCTTCCTTTTCATCTTCCTCTTGCCCGGTCGCGGGAGCCCGCGGCCGCAACCTCCGTTGCCAAAGGCCACGCCCGTGACCTCCTCTCCCCTCTCCCTGCGAAGCCGTCGCCCTTTTGCGCGAAACAATGCCCACGAGACCACGGTCGCACGTGGGCGGCGCGGCGAGCGCAGACGCAGTCGCGGCAGGCCGTGCCGCAATCGTGGTCCCGTGAGGCCGTCGACGCCTCTGCCAATGTCCATCTCCTCAACGTCGATGCCCTGTCGTGCTTGCCTCCTTTGCATTTCGCACGTGCGCTGTTGGTTTGTCACAGCATCTCACTGACAAAGATCACCGCCGCCGGTGTCCTCCACGCTCGACGGGCAGCCTTCGACGACGACCACAACGTGCGGTTATAAATCATTGGTAGATTTATTTTGATGATCTTCCTTTGTTGCTGAGATGTATGGTTAAAAGTTACCTTTTGGATTTCCTTTGGCCGATTTAGTGTTTGTTTCTGCATTATAGTTGAAGTTGCTGAGATATATTTTCTTTTGCATGTTTTAGCTTTTACTTCGACAGATAGGTTGAGTTTTATACACTTGAGTATTTCTTATAAAATTCTTGCATTGTTAATTTTACCTACCTCGTTGAAAAATCTAGCTAGGATTTCTCTTCTCGACCATCATATTGTGAATTTTGTTGGATAATTTCGGGATCAACAGCTTCCCCGAATGCCAATTTGACTTTCTTTCTTCGAGTGTTTCCCCAGTTTGATTCTCCTATATCATCCCATAAATTCCTTCTTTATTTGTATTTGAAAGTTGGTTCATTTATCTGTTTTGCACAAAATCTTAATTAAACATTTTAGTATTTCACTCCATAGTTGTTGGAAAACCTCATAAATTTAGTTTAATTAGGCTTGACCGTGCTGAGACATGCCTAGAACATCTGAAATGACACTGCTTGATTTTTGTTGAACTCCTATTCTTTTGGTTGGCATTTCCTTTCAAAAGGTGGTGTGCATTGGTGAAGAATTGTTGTCAATATAAAACTATAAAGACCTAAGAGTTTTTAGGTATAGGTCAAAGAAAATTGTAGTTGATATATTTAAAAAAGATCTAAATCTGCATAAAAACAAGGATACATGGAGCTCAATGGTGCGATAAGATCTAGTATGCGACATTTTATTGTTGTTAATGATGATCCATGGCGCACACAAAGGTGTAGCCTAGTGGTCTTCTTTAGAATGGAGAAGATGCATGGAATGTGTCACCTAGAGTTGTTTGTCCGTGTTTTTCTTTCATCGGATTGTGTAATTCGTCACGCCAAAGAAATTATTATTATTTTTCTTTTTTCTCCATTGTGGTAGTTAAATTGAATTGCAGTGTTATAGCTATTCCTAAAAGCCAATGTTTTATTTGATGCTCCACAAGATGACAATGCTTCATTTGATGCTCTTCAGCAGGTCGACTCTTCGCTTGAAAGTATAAACCATGAATAGAAGATATCCGGTTAGCAATGCTACATTCACATTCTAGTATCTAGATGAAGTTCAAGTCTATGGTCCATGTAATGATCTTCGTTTTATAAATTGGTGTTATATTTTAAATTTATTCATAGGCCTTTTTTTTAATGTTTTATTTCTAACCTTTCTATTTATAGTCCTTTTGATAATACTTCTTAAATTTTGAAGGTTGACTCTTATGAGAATGATGATGATCCACAATCGAAGAAGTCAAAAAATTATCGTAAGTGATCGTTTTGCATTGGTGAGGTTTTCTTTCCACTTTATGTTTGCATTTCTATGTTTTCATATTCATTTTACTTGCGAGTTTTTTCTACACTGGTAACTATATATTAGGAATTAACATTTGCGAGTTTTTTCCTCTCTTTTACTTAGATATATGGTCTTGAATTTACACTATTAATCATGCACTAATAGAACTATATTTTTATTTACAAGTAAAATAAGGTATGAATAAGTGATTAAGAAGTCATTGCACTAGTAGAGATCACTCTCTTCCATTGCTTAATTAAGGGATTTATGACACAAGTGCATTATTATTATTTCCATCGATTTCTAAATAATTCGTTGCCATTTTTTTTTATTAATATAATATATATTATCATATTTGTCATTATTTTTTGGATAATATTCTCATTGTCACATTTGTCATTATTTTATGATTAATATTATTCATATTGTCATATTCCAATGTCTCATGCTTCATTTATGTTTTATATTGAATTTTATTTTTATGTAGTGTTTGATATGATGGTTATTTTGGCAGGATAGTAATTTTTCAAGATATGATAGGAATGTAGCAGTGTTTGTGGTTTGCTCGTGGAGTTCACCACGACTATAGATCCCACTCGATGCGCCTCAAATTGAGCTCCATGGTATCGTAGCTATGTTGTGGTGTGAGACGGAATGTTACAGGGCGACTATAAAATGCTTTCAAAGGATGAATTTCATTTGATGTTTATATTATAATTGTGTACAGGGCATGTTAATAAAATTAAATGTAATTAGTATTTGTATTGTAATTGTCTACATTTGAATATTAATAAAATTAAATTTTATTAGTATTTATATTATAATGGTGTATTGGGATGTTATTAGTAAATATTGTTATTAATATTGATTATTGAAATATTGTACAAATTTTTTATTGATATATTTTTTTAAATTTAAATACCAAATTAGAGACCGAATTTATATTCGGTCTCTAAACTTAGAGATCGATTTCAAATTCGGTCTCTAAAATTAGAGACCGATTTTATAATCGGTCTCTAATTTAGAGACCGATTTTACATTCAACTGATTTTAAATTCGGTTTCTAAATTTAGAGACCCAAAATTTAGAGACCCAAATATTCTGTCTCTAAAACGGTTGCTAATGCATTTAGAGACCGATTTTACATTCAACTGATTTTAAATTCGGTTTCTAAATTTAGAGACCCAAAATTTAGAGACCCAAATATTCTGTCTCTAAAACGGTTGCTAATGCATTTAGAGACCGATTTTCGGTCTCTAAAATGTCATTTTCTTGTAGTGTACGTATTCAAACTTATTTATTTAATTTATCAAACGGTTCAAGTTTATTCAATAAATTGACTTAATATCTATTGAATGAACATAAACGAACTCTTACAAAATCGAGTATCAAATTCGTTGACAAATGTTTGATTGATTTACAACCCCAAGTGCAATAGTAATTAAGGAACGAAGATCCAATTTATTTCCTATATATGGTTTAATTTAGTACTTGGCCATCAAAAAAAAAAACAGGATCGAGGACAAAAAAAAATTCACACGAGTTGATTTTGAATGGGAAAAAATAATATTATTAGCTTATTATGAATTTTTATGCTAATTAAATACATAACCCGCGTCAATTATAATAAAGTAATGATTATCACGTTAGTTGCTTTGCAATATTGAGAATTTTTTTTACTGAGAACTTGTTTAATAATCCAAAATTATAAAATATATATGTCTTAATTTTGTCTTCAACAGAATGACACGGTGACTAAGATACGACGATCTTTATAGATAAGATATGAATCAATTTTAGAGTAGGTCTAAAATTTTTTTATTAGATTCAATTGATCCTCATGTATTTTGATCATCACGTCAAATCTATAAAATTGTTCGAAATTTATTTCTCTCACGTTGACTATGAGACAGATTGTGGGATCACTTGTTCGTTCCGTCCTAATTTTATCTTCGAAACCTGTATTATTTCTCTTAAAAAATAAATTACATCATCGTGGACAGGAGCCATGATAGCCTGGCGCCCGGCTCCGTCTAGAAGAAGACAGAAAAATTATCCGCTGAGTGCCTCTCCTCCGCCCCCTTTAACTCTTCATTAGCCACAAAACATATCCTTTTGCTGATCTGGACTAGATATATAGATATCTTGCTTCGTAATCTTCCACCTAATTGTAATTGTATAGAGGAAAAAAAAATCGAGTGAAACTAGCAAAACCACATATCGTTCAAAGGCATTGTATCACACGTAATCGTAATTGTAAAGATTGTAATTTCCACACGTGACTTGATAATTATGAAGGAGAATATGCTCGATTGATGCACTATAAAATAAGCTATAAAGATCGATCGATCTCCCTTCGCCCTCCAAAATCTTATATATACATATGTTTACATATGTGATTATTTAAGATATCGAATAATATTGATATGAATTCAATGGCTAACCTCGTTAATCCATGCAATGTTGTTTATCATCCAATAGCCATTAACAGCTCCTTTGCATGCGCCTTCCCCGCCAAAAGCCCTTCTCTCGTAATTCGGCGACGTCGGTGTTCCAAGATCGCATGCAAATCTAGCGATGAGGATGAGCCCACGCTCGACCGCCGCGACGTCCTCGTCGGCCTCTGCGGCGCCGCCGCAGCAGTCGGCGGACTTGGGGCTCGGAGCCAGCCGGCCCTCGGCAACCCGATCACGGCGCCGGATCTCTCCAAGTGCGGGCCCGCCGACCTGCCCGACGGCGTCCCGATCGTCAACTGCTGCCCTCCCTACTCCGGGACCATCAAGGACTTCAAGCTCCCGCCGCGGTCGTCGCCCCTTCGCGTCCGCCCCGCCGCCCACCTGGTCAACGCCGACTACCTGGCCAAGTACACTAAGGCCGTCGAGCTCATGAAGGCGCTGCCGGCAAATGACCCGCGCAACTTCACGCAGCAGGCCAACGTCCACTGCGCTTACTGCGACGGCGCCTACGACCAGATCGGCTTCCCCGACCTGGAGATCCAG
The DNA here is from genome assembly GCA_025175895.1 of Wurfbainia villosa. Classification (NCBI taxonomy): domain Eukaryota; kingdom Viridiplantae; phylum Streptophyta; class Magnoliopsida; order Zingiberales; family Zingiberaceae; genus Wurfbainia; species Wurfbainia villosa. The sequence goes on from CM045997.1 coordinate 7,425,684, forward strand.
GTCCACAACTCCTGGCTCTTCTTGCCGTGGCATCGCTTCTACCTCTACTTCAACGAGAGGATCCTTGGTACGTACTCCTATTTATTCGATGATTGTGCTTCTCAATTCTCATTTCGTACTTTTTTTTTTGTTCAATTAATTCGCAGGGAAGCTCATCGGCGACGAGAAGTTCGCCCTTCCCTTCTGGAACTGGGACGCGCCGGGCGGCATCCAGATGCCCTCCATCTACACTAAAACGTCGTCCTCGCTCTACGACAAGTTACGCGACGCCCGGCACCAGCCGCCGGCCCTCGTCGATCTCGACTTCAACGGGACCGACCCTGGCTTGTCCTACGCGCAGCAAGTCGACCACAACCTCAAGATCATGTACCGCCAGGTGATCTCCAACGGCAAGACGCCGTCGCTGTTCATGGGTTCGACTTACCGCGCCGGAGACCAGCCCAATCCCGGCGCCGGGTCGCTGGAGAACATCCCGCACGGTCCGGTGCACATCTGGACCGGCGACTCGACGCAGCCGAACGGGGAGGACATGGGAAACTTCTACTCGGCGGCGCGGGACCCCATCTTCTTCGCGCACCACTCCAACGTCGACCGCGTGTGGTACCTGTGGAAGAAGCTCGGTGGCCGGCACCGCGACTTCGAGGACAAGGACTGGCTCAACGCCAGCTTCCTCTTCTACGACGAGAACGCAGACCTGGTCCGCGTCACGTTGAAGGACTGCCTGGATATGGAGGGGCTGCGGTACACGTACCAGGACGTGGAGATCCCATGGCTGAAGACGCGGCCGACGCCGGCAAAGAAAGCGACCGCAGCGCCGCGGTCTCTGGGGAGACCGAAAGCTGCAACCGTTGAGGCGACGAGGTTCCCGGTGGTGCTTAATTCGCCGGTGAGCTTCACGGTGAAGCGGCCGAAATTGTCTAGGAGCGGGGCGGAGAAGGAGGAGGAGGAAGAGGTGCTGCTGGTGGAGGGCATCGAGTACGACCGCGACTACTTCATCAAGTTCGACGTGTTCGTGAACGCACTGGAGGGGACAGAGGGGCTGAGTCCCGGCGAGAGTGAGTTCGCTGGAAGCTTCGTGAACGTGCCGCACAAGCACAAGCACCGGAAGAACGAGGAGAAGCTGAGGACGTCACTGCGCCTCGGGATCACGGACCTGCTGGAGGACATCGGGGCGGAGGACGACGAGACCGTGCTGGTGACGATCGTGCCGAGGGCCGGGAAGGGGAAGGCGTCGGTGGCCGGCATAAGAATTGACTTCTCAAAGTAATAATAATAATAATAATAATAATAATAATAATATATAAGATCATAAATAATTTACCTATATTATTCTCAATAAAAATTGTTGCACCAGTTTTTATGTAATCATCTGCAAAGACTTTTTACTTAATCAATATATTAATCAGCGTGTTACTCGAACTAAACGATGATTTGACTGGAATTTATGTCACTGAAGAAAATCACAGTAAGGACAGTTGATCCATGAAACCTTTGCCAAGACAGACAACTTAGTTAAAATTATCTTTAAACGATGATTTTAATTTTTTTTAAAGTGATTTTAACTAGAAGTGATATTATTTTTTTTTTCCTTTTTTTTGGTCTCGCAAATTCTTTCATCAAACTGATTTTCAGTTTCCGAATTCAATCTGAGCACGAAATGAGAAAAGCAGACAAAGACAAAAGCCATTAATTTGCCAAAGTTTCGATTTCTGAGCATCACTTTCACTTGGCTTTCATTTCATTAATTAATTTAAGTTATGTATCGTAAGAAATTAAACAACTCACCTACAGATAAGCCTAGACAAAAGGTTAATGAATAGCTTTTAATTACTTTTGCTGTCGCGAATATTAATGCTTTAGAAGAAGAGAAAAGGTTAAAGTAGCTTTTCTTATTAGAAAATTTTCTATTTTTCATTTTTTTTTTGAGAAAATAAAAAGATATAAAAAATAACGTTTAAAATAAATAAAAAATATTTTCTAAAAAATTAAAAAAATAAAAAAAAATCGTTTTTTTATTTTCTGAAAAAGAAAAAATAAAAAAATTTCTCCGCAGGGAGCCATTGGCTGTGCGAGATGCCTGCTTTGCCATTGACTCTGCAGGGAGCCAAAGTCGTGCCTTGCAGTAGAATTAAGAAAAGTGAAACACGACAACCTCCTCCCTCAACTTGTCAGACTCGCGCTCATTTGACCGTTTCAGATTTAAGAAAAAAGCAGCCAGCTCTGCATGTCGACGCCTACTTAGTCATCGCCATCGCATTCATGAAGGTGACCATGCACAGTTGAAATGTATATATATATATATATATATATATGAGGTATTTGTGGGGACTGAGTGATGTCATCTTTTTATAAGAAATATTGAGAGGGAAAAAAAATATAATTTATAATTCCAATCTCGAGGTGTTTACGTACGATAGTTACTCATCGGATGCAATGAGACCGTGTTTGATAGGATGAGATATAATTTAAATTATGATGAAATTTAAATTGTAATAAAATGTAATGTAATTTTGATTATATTTATTATATTTGTATAAAAATTATATATAATCTTGGATTACAAAGGTAATACATTTTTGTATTTAGAGTCTATTATAAAGACGATAGGAATGGATCGACGACGATGACGGAGACAACGACGATAATGACGACGGCAGTCGATCGACAATTGACAGACCGACGATCGGCGATCGACGGCCGACGGCGATCTATCGACAATCGATGAATCGGTCGGCCACCAACAAATTGCCGTCACGGCCATCACTTGATCGCCGGCCGTCGGCGGTCACCGACCTCCCGCCGTCGATCGTCGATCGTCAGAGCGACGCCCAGTGGCGGGCGATCGACGGGGGGCGACCGGTGGCGACGACGGGAGGCGATTGACGACCAACCCATCGATGGTGACAACGGACAGCAACGATCGACTTTGATTGTTGAACACCCACCACTTTTCATATTACGACTTGTAATGTAATCTAGATTATATAGGTTTTGTTTTGTAATGCAGATTACAAAACTTTAATGCCTTTTGTAATCTAGATTACATTACATTATAATTTTAAAACAATAACAAACAAAGAAATCTATCTTGTAATGTAATCTGGATTACATTACAAAGCAGATTACGGCATACCAAATGCAGCCGAAATGTAAAGTTTAAGAAATGGGAAAATTGCCTCGAGATACGATACAGTGATAAAAACGAAGAGATATTCTATAAGAAAATATAATTTAATTTTATGCTGCGATATCATTTAGTAATAAATTTAGAAAAAATTCATTCGAAGAATCTTGGGATCTAGGAGTTTGCTCGGTAGATAGAGTACGACTTCGACATTGAATCGTTGTTCAAAAATGACAGTCCGAACTGAATCGTAAAAAAACTGTAAGTGCTTATCTGATTTATCGTTGATGGTCAATGGAGACTACTTGTATTTCGATCTTATCCGATTCAATTATTGATGAGATATTCGGAAGAACTATGGGATAAGATCGATCGCTCTTAAAAATTAATCGGATTGAAAGTTCGAATACTCTGATGCTAATAAAATAATAATAATAAAAAAAAAAAGATTGAAAGATCACCGAGCGGATGAGGTGAAGCTTTAAACCTCGATCAAGTTCATGAATTAAAATCCTGATCGATCAATCAAACAAATGTTACTATTTGAACAATCTAATAGCTATATCATTGGTCGATTAAAATTCTCTTCTAATTAATTGCTCAAGCTTCGACTAAAACTAACATCTATTAAGAGTAGTAACGGATCTAGAAATTAAAATTGGACTAGTTCATATTTGAATTTATCTGCACAATATTTCATAAACCTTAATAAGTCTATATAAGTTACTACTATATAAGTCTGTCCTTAATTAATAGTGCAATCAAAATTTCATATTAAAAAAATATAAAAAATATCATGAATTTATAAAATAAAAAAATATCTTCATAGGTAGGAGACATTTTGGATACAGTTCAAAAATAAATTTATAATAGTTTAGGTTCGAAGTAGATAATATCATATCATTATGGAAATATATGAATTTCATCGAATCTAATAATTGATATTAGAGTAATAGTCTAAGTCGAGTTATGTAGGTAGAATAGTAACTTTGAAAAAAAAAATAGGGATTTTTATATTCGGATCAAGAGAATCATACATCAAACAGGAATATTTGATGGGTCAGAGACCATGCAAGAAGTTCAATTCGATCAGAATAATCAGATAATTGATAGAAAAACCTGGTGGATTGAGAATCAAATATTAAGTATAAGACAATCCTTCGAGGAAAGATGAGTTTACGATCTAATGTGGTCCTTCATTTGAAGGGAGATTATTGGAAATACAATCAAAATCTAATATTAAAAAGACATGAAAAAGATTATGAATGTATAAAATGAAAAAAATTTCCATTATTAGGAGATTTTTTAAGTAAATTTCAAAAATAAATTTATAAATATTTAGGTTCAAAGTGAACAATATTATATCATTGTAAAGATATATAAAGATAAATTCCATCGACCTAACAATCTCAGATAGAAAAATTATATTCATTGAACATTTGAACCCCATTCTATTGGATAACTAACTTTAGTTGACGGTCCCTAAAACAAAATTTTAATAATAAAAATTAACTTAGTTTGAAATCTCTAAGCCCATCAAAGTGAACTCAATTACGCTTTGCAAAGAATGGAAATTCCATAAAAGGATCTGTTTATAATTACAAATCTAGTTTTTTTTATATTTATTTATGACTAATATAATAATAAGGATATGTAGGGCTAATATGGATACAATTAATATTGCATTAATAAAAGGAAGAAGGGTAGGTCGACATTTAGGACAAGCAACACCCACCAACTAACCAACTGTATTTATCATCATCCAGAATCAATTCTGAAATAATAATTTTTTTAACGAATCTTAAGCAAAATAATAATAAAAAAATCTTTTTAACGATGAAAAATTATATTTTTATAAAATTTGAACCATTTTTATAAAATATTAAAATTTGAGCTCTGCACAAGGGCAGCAGCCCTCTCGCCGACTCTGATCATATCTCAGCATTTCACAAATGTGGTGCACATAACAAAATGCAATAATAAGAGATATTTATTGTAATTAAAAATAAAAATAATATAAAAAAATAGAATCGTCATATTAGTGGCTCCCTCTGACACTGTCCTATCGATAAAGGAGATAAATCAGAATTTCAATTTATAAGTATATAAAAGAGAGTCGATTGATAATTCAGAGTGATGAAATCTTTGAGAATTGATCTATATTTATTACTAATAAATTTTTTTTTTATATTTATTAATTGAATTAATCCAGAGGCTAAATAAAAATTAAAAAAAAAAACAATATAGATTGACACTTGCTTACACGTGCACTATTAATATCCTTCTAATTTTAAAATTACAATAAATGTTTCTCTATCGCTCTTATTTATTGTCTTTTTCTTAAGGTCGACAAATAGTGTACTTGAGAAAATGCATACACTGAATTTCACAATCAACCCAAGCGTGTTTGACTCAACTTTGGACTCGAACAAACTAGCTCCACGTTAAACCCTACTTTGAAACTTCATTCTTGATTAGCTAGAGACCAAAGAAACTCAGCGACTTACGAACTCATAATCGAGATTTATGAGTATGATGATGGAAAAGATGATCCCATGGAGAATGTTAAGTAAAGAACACACAATTAATGACCTCCTAGGAAAGTGAAAGTATATATAGACCAAACGAAGAAAAACATGAACTTGAAAAATAAAAGACGACGATAAAAGTTCACTTGTGGCCTACAAGAATAAATTGTGAATGAAAGTTAAAATTCTTAACAGTGAGAACTCCTTTCGCCTTCAAGCTTGATAATCAATACTCATTTGAGTCTTTTGATAATTTATTAAAATTAGAACAATAACAAAGAATATACAATCACATAGAAAATTAGTGATCATGCCAATGGATTGGTTGATGTCGACATAGTCCTTATTACCTAGGTCATTCATTCTTCGGCATACTCATGCTAGCCTAAAATGGTCAAGGATCGAGCCCAACATGAGATGGCGGTGCTTGACCTAATTAAGTTCATTTTTTAGGTTCAAGCCCGATCTAGTCGTGGTTATTAGACCATGTCAAATAAAATCCAACTCATGATATAATTTCTTTACATATTAGGTTTTACTTTTAGATTTATTCAATAAATCTCATTTCTCAAACTATTGCGTCGACTAAAATTTAGTTGGATTGGTTCAATTAATTTATACATTATCAATCCATCTTTTTTTATATAGATTTTGACAGGGGCAATAAGTCATGGGGAGTAGTTTTCAAATAATGATGTTCGAAATCAAATTGATCTTTCGATCCTAGTCGGTTTGGACAATTAAAGACATTGGCATCAAAATTTAGAATTCCATCACTTTCATCTAGCTCTCAAATCGAATTGAATCTTATCAAGTTTTATATGTAGTATAGTTCACTTGATGTTTCTTTTTATCACATTGGGTATGAAACTATTGTCTCCACATTGCGTGGTGGTTAAGGCACGATGATGCTTGCAGAAATGACATGGGTCGATTCTGGAGAAGGTCTAAATTTTTTTTCTGAATTTAGATGACCTCCACGTATCTTGACCACTACGTCAAAGTTCATAGGACCTTTCGTGATTTATCTTCTTTATAATGATCATGAGACAGGTCGATGAAGACCATTAGATTGACCGTTCTAATTTTTTCAGGATATGAAACTATTAAAATAAGAGCGTAAATGAAACTCTCTTTTCGCGGACTGATCCACAAGAAAAAAGCTAGCTAGAACTTGTAGTATGAAACATGGAATGGGAAAAAAAAAACTTTTAATCGACAAAAGAAATAACTTCAACAATCGGGAAAATGGCTCACTCGGAAAGAGGGAATCATTGATTAGTCTGATGACCACATTTTAATATAATTGATTGGCTACCTAACTCTTTTGACAATTTGTGCTATTTAGCTTCATTAACTAGTCATATATAAGTCCATATAATAAAAATATAATATAGAGGTTTAGTCAAAGAAGTCATGAAAGGAAAGGAGTTCTTTGAATAAAAAAAATAGGGCTAAAAATGCCTAATATTGTTTACTAAAATTTTAAAATATATATATATCCTCCATCACATGTTTATAGGGTTAATTCTTTATCTCCCTTAATAAATACATGAAATAAAAGAAAATTAATTTAGCAATGATTTATTCAATGTGCGTAAGTTTATATCACAAGAAAAAATTTGTTAGTATGTGATAAAAAATATATATAATAAACTTGATGAATCAATATATATCCACAGTTCGTCCAAGAGACTTCTCGATTCATTTTAAAATTTTCTCACTAAAAAAACAAGACCCTTGAGAAAAAAAGGAGCATCTGGTTCATAGAAATTTTTTTATTTTTTATTTTTATTTTTTTTTTCAATTTTTTAGAAAATATTTTTTTTTATTTTCTAAAACATAAGATGAAAAATATCAAACAAACATTATTTTTTTTATTTTTTTTTTCAAAAAATAAAAATAAAAAATAAAAAAATTTCCACTCCCTAAAATTCTCTTCGTTGCAAGTCATTTGGTTCCTCCGAGATATCTCGTGGAATGCTCCATCTACAAGCCATTAAGAACTCTGCTTATAATAATTTTGAACAGCCTTTGAATTTTTCTCACGGAGATGATGTGATAGCTAAGATACAATAGTATTTTAGTCATCATATCAAGGCCCATAGAACTCTTCGTGATTTACCTCCCACACAATGACCGTGAAACAGATCGATAGAAATCGCTAAATTGACGATTACAATTTTTTTTGTAGAATAGTCTTTGAATTAAATACCGCATCAAGAAAATCACATTCGGTCACTCATCAATCGCTAAAAAAAATTAACAATTGATTAACGGTAAATTATTTTGGTCATGAATTAATTGGTAGTTAAATTCAATTACTAATTTAACGATAAAAATTAAATTAACATAATATTTTATAATTTTTTGTGACAATTTAATTTATATCGTTATATGCTATAGTATAATTTTTAAGGACGAAATTTAATTTTCCTTATTAAATTAACATACTATAATATAAGTTTCAACAACAAAAAAAGTAAATTCTATCGCTATTTAACGAGGAAATATATTTTATCACTAAATTAGCAATAAAATTTAATTTTCATCATTAAATTAATATATCATATACCGTAGTATAATTTTTAGCGATAGACTAATTTAGTGATAAAAATTAAATTCTATTATTAAATTAACATAATGTAGTATAATTTTTAGCGACAGATTTTAAATTTCATATATAATATCAACATCAATCAATTCAACATCCAAATTATCTTACCCAATTAATTGTCCTCCACCACTTGCATTAAAAAAAAAGGTTCTTATCTCACGTGTTGGAGATGTGCAAACATTCAACGCACTTCTTTAGCAATATTATCTCCACGTCTCCATCATCATATAAGACTTGAAAAATTAGATAAAGTTTCTACGAGGATGACACAATAAGATCGTATGATAATCTACAGATGAGATACGAGTCGAATTTCGAAAAAAAATTTAAAAAAATTTTCCGGACTCAGAACGACCCTCCATAGTTAGCCTTGTCAATCGCATCAATGTCCAAAAGGACTCTCCGTGATTTATCTTTCTCATAATAGTCTGGAACGGCCCAATGAAAGTCGCTACATGATGGTTCCAATATCTTTAATTGCGGCTGAAAAATTAGATAAAATTTAGTATAAATAACAAACAAAGTAGACGAAAAAATGGCAAACCCATTTAGTATCTCACTTAGCTCTTTGTCATTATCAAAAGTAAACCAATTAGCATTTGTAAAGTGGGAACTGTATGCGACAAATTTTTATCAGTTTATTTGAATCATTCTAAAACAGTACAAATAAATAGACATACAAAAATGCACATCATTATCCCATTACCTGTCTTAATCATCCTCCAAGTGCAAAGATGAAATAACTTCTTGTGCAGAATCATCATGAAAATAAGCATCCTGCAATTCATTTAAGTTCTCACATCGACAAAACAAAAGGAAAAAAAACAAAAAAACTCAGCTAGATGAATTAAGCCCATTGAAAAATTACATTGCACTATACGGATTTAGATAGTTGAACAATAATTAAAATAGTTACAAATGAAGCGAAAAGTCCATGCAATTGACGAGTGAGAAGACAAATTAAGGAGAACAATGTGTGATGTTCTAGGTAAATTCCATATATATGCACACAAAGGCATATATTTCCTTTATAGTGTATATGCTAATTGGTAATTGATTAGCATGAAGTATTAATTGTGTTTATATTTCCTAGAGGTCAACATTTGGCTTGGTATCCAATGTCCATCCTTTTCCCAGGTGGTCAAAGTTTATTTTCTAGACTAGTTAAAGTTGGATTATATTTCTATCAATGTAATTGGGAAGCATTCCACTGTAAATCATTGTATGCGAAAAACATCGAAAAATTAGAGAAGTAGATTTAAGTTTTATCGGAACTTTCTTTCTCTTTTCTTCTATCTCCAATAAATTTGGTATCACAGTATATTCCGGGGTTCAGAAAAGATGGCTCTATCAAATCCAAACTCATTTTTCTCAAATACAGCAAATCAAATTCTGGATTTCAATGGAGAGCATTAGGATTATTGGAATTCTCATCTTTCTTTCACAAGATTTATGGGACATAGTTGAAGAAGATTATCAGGAGAGACAAGATCAGCAAGGTTCCTCTTCTCAGATAAAGGGAAAAGAGAAAGAACAAGATCAGATAGAAGAAATAGAGAAGGAATACAAGGAGAATGTGAAGAAAAATGCTATGGCATTAAGGGTTATCCAACAAGGGGTAAGAAAATATATTTATCCCAGAATATTTAGCCTCAAAAAGGCCAAAGAAGCTTGGGAAACTCTAAACATAGAGTTTCGAGGGTTAGAAAAAGTGATCTATCAAGTTGCAAAGCTTATGGAGTGAATTTGATAATTTGTCAATGAAAGAAGGAGAACTTGTTAAAGATTTTTTATCTAGCGTGGCTGAGATCATCAATCAAATCAAAAGTTATGGAGATGTTATTTCTGAAAAGAAAGTTGTTAAGAAAATCTTGAGAGGACTTCCTCATAAATTTGAACATATAGTTGCTATTATTGAAGAAACGAAAGATGAACTTATGGGATCTTTAGAAGAACATGAGAGAGGTAAACAAATATAATAACCAGCCCGTGGAGCATGCTTTTCAAGCAAAGAAGGACAACTCCAATAATACAAAACCAGAACAAAAGATAGAGGGAACTTATCTCGTGGACAGATTGACAGCAAAAATCATGGAAGGAATTCATGGCAACAAAAATCTGGTAACTCGGATTCTTACTGTTTTATTTGTAACAAAGCTGGTCATGAGTCCAAAAATTGTTATTTTAAATGCACTAGATGCAAAATTCCTAATCATTCTGATAAAGATTGCTAGTATAAGGAAAAAGAAGAAAATCAAAAAGGGAAAAAGACAGTTAATTTTTCAGTAAAAGATGATGATAATAAGCTGTTTTTTTCTGCTGCGAATGATGAAAAATCTAGTGCAATATAGTATTTAGATAGTGGGTGCAGCAATCATTTAACTGGAAATCGGTCAGCATTCGAAGAGCTGGATGAAGATTATTTTTCTCATGCTGAACTCGACGACGGGAAGCAAGTGAAGATTGAAGGAAAAGAGATTATTGTAGTTCATACAAATGGAGGTAACAAAAAGTTTATTCATGATGTATATTATTCGCCTAATATTTCTCAGAATCTTCTGAGTAACAAATAATGAGAAAAGGTTACAAGCTAGTCTTTGATGATGATAGATGTAAAAATTTTGACAAAAAATCTAGTGAACAGATTATTGTCGCAATGTTGACTTCTAATGATCTTTTTCCTTTCAATATGAAGATGTTTCAAAATACTATCTTTAGAAGTGAAAGTGTCGATGAATCTTATCTTTGACATTTGAGATGTGGTCGTTTAAATCTTAAAGGCTTGCAGTCATTAAAACAAAAGAATATGGTTGTTGGACTTTCAGAAATTAAGAAGCACAAGAAGTTTGTAAATGTTGCGTCTATGGAAAAATGCATCAGCTTCCATTTCCAAAAACAGCTTGGAGAGCTCAATCCCCTCTTGAACTAGTGCATGCAGATATTTGTGGTCCAACTAGAACTCCTCTCAGTAACAAGTGGTATTTTCTTCTTTTTATCGATGATTTCACTCGAATGATCTGAGTCTATATCATTGAGAAAAAATATGAAGCTTTCACCAAATTTTTACACTTTAAAGCACTTGTTGAAAAGCAAAGTGGTTGTGTTTTAAAGACCCTAAGATAGATCGTGGAGGATAATTCATTTACAAATATTTTCTTAATTATTGCAAAGAACAAGGCACTCAAAGACAGCTTACAATCAGATATAAGCCACAACAGAATGGTGTTGCCCAAAAAAAAAAAATAGAACAATTGTAAAAATGGTCAAAAGTATATTGAAAGGCAAAAGACTTCCAAATAAATTTTGGATCGAAGTTGTAACTACTACTGTGCATATCCTCAATTGTTCTGCACCAAAAGCAATTCAAAATGAAACTCCTTTTGAAGCTTGGCATGGCAGAAAACCAATTGCAAGCCATTTTAAAATTTTTGGATGCATTGTTTACGCTCTAGTTCAAGATAGAGAAACGTTTGATGAAAAAGGAGATAAACTTATTTTAATTGGTTGTGCTAATGAATCAAAAGGTTACCGACTTTACAATTCAATAACTAATCAATTAGTGCTTTCAAGGAATGTGATTTTTGTTGAAACAACAGTATGGAAATGGGAAGTTGAGGAAGTTGATGGAGTACCTATGGAAGATATATTTTTTTAAACCAAAGCGATCAGTTAAAGACGTTGGTTCGTTAAGGAGTGATAATAAAAATGATTTGGATTCAGAAACTCCTTCAAGAAGGAATCATTCCTTGGCAGATATTTATGAATCATGTAATGTTGCATTTTTTACTTGTGAACCACAATATTTTAAGGTATTTTAAGGATGCTGTCAAGAAGAAGTATGGAGAAAATTCATGGATGAAGAAGTAAAGAGCATTGAGAAAAATCATATGTGGCAATTATTAGACCATCCAAAAGGAAAAGAAGCAATTGGCTTAAAATGGGTCTATAAGACCAAGTATAATGAAGATGGCAGTGTACAAAAACACAAGACAAGGTTGGTGGCAAAAGGGTATTCTCAACAACCTAGTCTGGATTTTAATGAAACTTTTGCTGTTGTAGAACGTATGGAGACTATCAAAATTGTTCTTGCCTTGGCAGCTCAACTAGAATTGCAAGTTTTCCAACTTGATGTTAAATTGGCTTTTCTGAATGGAGAGTTAGAAGAAGGGATTTATGTAAAACAATCTCAAGGATATGAAGGAAAGGAGAAGGAAGAGAAGGTCTATAAGTTGCATAAAACACTTTATGGGCTTAAACAAGCTCTGAGAGCATGGAATAGCAAAATTGATGCTTATTTCCTATAAAATGGGTTTATGAAAAGTTCATTTGATCCATCTCTTTATGTGAAGAAAAATGAAGGTGATTTTTTTATAGTTTGTCTCTATGTTGATGACCTGATTTATGCAAGAACTGATGCAAGAATGATACAATCATTCAAAGAAGCAGTGGTGAGAGAATATAAAATGGCAGATCTTAGATTGATGAAATATTTTCTTGGAATTCAAGTAAAGCAATCAAAAGGAGAGATTTTCATTTCTCAAGGAAAATATACAACCGATTTGCTCAAAAAATTTCGAATGGAAAATTGCAAACCGACAACAACTCCTATGTGTTTCAATGGAAAATTACAGCAAAATGATGGAGCAGAGAAGTGTGATCCAAATCTTTATTGAAGTCTTATTGATTCTTTGATTTATTTAGCCAATAGAAGACCTGATATTGTATATCTCGTTGCCTTAATATATAGATCCGTGAATGCTCCAAGCAAGCTTCATTTTATGGCAGCAAAAAGGATACTTCGTTATCTACAAGGGACTGAAACTTTGGAAATCAAATATCTGAAAGAAGAAGACAACGAGTTAGTTGGTTTTTGTGATAGTGATTGGGTTGGAAGTCTAGATGATAGAAGGAGCACTTCAACATGTCTTTTGTATGGGATCTAAAATCATTTCACGGAGTTAAAAAAAAAACAGAATTCAATTGCATTATCATCCGCAGAGGTTGAATATATTGCAGCAAATGAAGTTGTTCATGAAGCAGTTTGGTTAAGAAGAATTTTGATTGATTTACAGCAAAAAGATACAAATCCTACTCTTATTTACTGTAAAACAACCTCAAGGATATGAAGGAAAAGAGAAGGAAGAGAAGGTCTATAAGTTGCATAAAACACTTTATGGGCTTAAACAAGCTCTGAGAGCATGGAATAGCAAAATTGATGCTTATTTCCTATAAAATGGGTTTATGAAAAGTCTATATGAACCATCTCTTTATGTGAAGAAAAATGAAGGTGATTTTTTGATAGTTTGTCTCTATGTTGATGACCTAATTTATGCAGGAACTAATGGATGAATGATACAATCATTCAAAGAAGCAATGATGAGAGAATATAAAATGACTGATCTTGGATTGATGAAATATTTTCTTGGAATTCAAATAAAGCAATCAAAAGGAGAGATTTTCATTTCTCAAGGAAAATATACAGCCGATTTGCTCAAAAAAATTCGAATGAAAAATTGCAAACCGACAACAACTCCTATGTGTTCCAATGGAAAATTACAGCAAAATGATGGAGCAAAGAAGTGTGATCCAAATATTTACAGAAGTATTATTGGTTCTTTGATTTATTTAGCCAATACAAGACCTAATATTGTATATCCCATTGCCTTAATATCCAGATTCATGAATGCCCCAAGCAAGCTTCATTTTATGGCAGCAAAAAGGATACTTCGTTATCTACAAGGGAGTACTAAAACTTTGGGAATCAAAGATCTAAAAGAAGAAGACAACGAGTTAGTTGGTTTTTGTGATAGTGATTGGCCCGGTAGTCTAAATGATAGAAGGAGCACTTCAGCATATGTGTTTTGTTTGGGATCTAAAATCATTTAATGGAGTTAAGAAAAACAAAGTTCAGTTGCATTATCATCGGCAGAGGCTGAATATATTGCAGCAAATGAAGCTGTTCATGAAGTAGTTTGGTTAAGAAGAATTTTGATTGATTTTCAGCAAAAAGATACAAATCCTACTCTTATTTACTGTGATAACCACCAATCTGCAATCTCAATGACCAAGAATCCCATATTTCATGGAAGATCAAATCATATAGAGTTGCACCATAATTATATTCGTGATATGGTTCAAAAGAAAGAAATTTATTTGGACTTCATCAAGACCACATATCAGCCAACCGATGTTCTTACTAAAACAGTATCCATGGAAAAGCTTCAATGGTTCAAAGACATCACGAAGATTACAAATTAAGAGGGGGTGTTAAATGGTAATTTGTAATTGATTAGCATGAAGTATTAACTGTGTTTATGTTTCCTAGAGGTCAAAGTTCGGCTTGGTATCCATAGTCTTTATCCTTTCCCAGGTGGTCAAAGTTTATTTCCTAGGCTAGTTAAAGTTTGGTTATATTTCCCATGCATGCTATCAATGTAATTCGGAAGCATTCCACTATAAATCAATGTAAGAGAAAAACATCGAAAAATTAGAGAAGCATATTTAAATCTTATCAAAATTTCCTTTCTCTTTTCTTCTATCTCCAACAATCTACAGGACCTCCATGCAAATGATGGATCATCATCATTCTGAGTTAGTTGTGATTACATGGGAGTCGACCACAAGAATTTTATTTCTCCCAAGTTTACGCAAGGCTATATCAAACAGACAACTCGACATGCAATTTATAAAATTATATCAAAAGTTGACAAGTAACATATCGTTTTGGAACTCTTCTACTGTTAACTGATCACAAATCCATGCATCCTGCTAATACCAAGAACAGTACTGTAATGAATTGAATCTTGCTCTAAATTCATTGAAGTAATATAATTGACACTGCATTGTTCCCAATGGCATTTGATATATGTTGCCGTGTATGGCTGGTGCCACATTTACACCGATTACATACAACCTACTCATTTTAAAATCTCATCACAAATTGACTCGTGGTATATTGTCATGTTCTCATAACTTGTAGATCGTCGCATATTAATGCCTACAACTAACAGAAATAAATTTCAGTAGCAATATAATAAAGAACATGTTCATGAACCTGATGAAATTCTATGGAGGAATGAAAATCTAATGTTGCAGAAATAATCATAAAAGGCAAAGTATTCAACATAAAATGTAAGTGAAGAATTCTACACGTTTGATACAACCAATCTATCGTGATGCCTTGCGAAACAACCATCGGAATATAGGGAAATGTTTTCTCATATCTTTTGCCCCCTAAGATTGAGACTGGATAAACATGAAAGAGAAATACTATCAAAGCAAATACACATCTTTCTAGCATCGGTGAAAATTCATATCTTCATGCATGCCAGAAGACAAAAGCATGAGTCCATTATTGTTTATTGAACTATGATTTATCAATGACTCCCATGCCTCAACATATCAAAGAAACGATAAGACTCACCTTGACAATTCAAATGGTACTTGCACACGACGACAAATGAGAAGAGAAAACTTAAAAGCTAAATAAACAGTGATGGTAAAGTATATAAATGCTAGTAAAACACCTTCATAAAATTCCAAAGATTAAAAAAAAAACAAATAAAAAAACCAAAACTATTTATGATGTGTTCAGTTCGACATAGTTGTCCAAGTAAACAGATAACAGGCCAAAACTACATATCATGTGTATCAGCTTAACATAGTTTGTTCTTGTAAGCATACTCACTTCTGTTGGCGTCATTGCTCCTGCTGGAATATAACGTATAGCACATTATCATTGTGGTGATCAAGTAATATTTATTTCCTGAAACAAAAAGCGAAAGAGGCATTGCTCAAAAAGGATTCTCAAACTAGCGGGGAGAAGTATTTGAATAGTTACCTCATTGACAAAGAAAACACTTATATGCTTTAACCAAAGAATCAAATTGTCACCTTATTATATAAAGATGTTTTAACAAGAAACAGAACTGAATTTATGAAAATATCTGAAGGGTATAGCCCATTGCATGAATTTTACCACTCAAAGCGCGGCCAG
Source organism: Wurfbainia villosa (assembly GCA_025175895.1). Lineage (NCBI taxonomy): Eukaryota > Viridiplantae > Streptophyta > Magnoliopsida > Zingiberales > Zingiberaceae > Wurfbainia > Wurfbainia villosa. The sequence goes on from CM045997.1 coordinate 7,441,949, forward strand.
CCCCGCGTCGCGGACCAGTCGCGGTCTCACGGCACAGCCGCGGTCTCTCCGAGAGGACGTGGTTGCGCCGTTGATCTCGCTCGCAGGAGGCGTGAAAGCCTAGCGCAACCCGAGCAGTCGGAGCAGCGGGAGCAAATTGGGGAAAGATGAAGTGCTGCGGGAGAAATCCGGAGGCGGGGAAAGGGAAAGTAATTAGTAAGCTAATTTATTTCCGCCAGAAATAAGCGACGAAAATTTTAATTTCATCGTTAATTTAATTTTTGGTAATGTACTCATGCTCCTTATCTACAACTAAAAATAAATAAATAAATTACAGTACGACTTTTAATCGTACAGATATCCTGAGTAGACCTCCATAGAAATTAATCTTTATTTATTTAGTATAAATTTATATTTTATTAATCATTCAGAAATCAAATTCAATCTTTAAATCATCAATTTTTTATAATTAAAATTTAAATTTCACTGTCCATTCCAAGTTTTAGTTTATCTTATCAATCACACATCACCTCTAATGTGTTTGATTCAAATTATCATGTATATGTTTGATGATTACTAAATAATTACATAATTAAAATTATAAGAAATGAAATATAATTTATTTTATTTGATTTAGTCGGAAATAATAAAAAATATATAAATTTTGTTGGAAGTTTTAAAATATAATATAATTTAATATTTTATTATATTACTCTTGATTCAATTATAAAATTTTGTTTACTCCGAAATATATTTATTTACAGTCGAATCGATTGAGGTGACGTCATCGTCACTCGGTGAGATCGCAGTGAGTGTCCATCGATAACTAAAACAACTATGGCGACTGCGACAATTGATCGAGATGGTCGTGATCGACAACCCGCGATGGTGGTTGACAATTGACAATGATGACAGTCGACATATGATTGACATCGACAGCGAACGATGGTCGACGATCCGACGATGGGTGACAAATAGTCATTTGACGATCAACATTGGTCGGTGATCGACAACCGACGACAACTACGGTGGACCGTCGTCGATTGACGACCGACGATAGCAATAGTCGACGATGACAGTTGATATATAGTTAACGACGGCCGACGACAACAACAGTTGGCAACGACAACGACCACTGCTAGTCGTCGATCGACAATGGCTGCAACAACCAAAGCCGATCAATTAGGATTTTAATTATATTAATAATTTATATATGATCGGATTGCTATTTCATAAATTGATGAGTGTATTTTTATCCTAAAGGGTAAAAATCGAATGATAATTTTGAAGAAAAAAAACTCCATAATATTGGAATCAAAGAAAACTTTTTTCGGAGATTTTTCGATTCTTTCATCCATAACTCTTTTATTGATGTAACATGACTTGTCAAACATCTATCGTAATTTGATAATCGTTCAAATCACGAACCAAATAAGATTTTTATTAATAGTCGTGGATGAATAAATGAGATTATCAATAACAATTCCGAATCAAACACATCAATGTTAAGTCAAATTATAAATTTGATTAGTGAATTCAAAAATATATTTTTGTTGAATATTCGACTCGTGAAAAGAAATATAAAATTTATGATAAAGAGACTAAACAATTTCTTTTAAGTTGGGTCATTATTTTTACACTTTTTTTTATTCTGTGAAAGAAAATGACAAAGATAGGTACCGTGCTATATTTACGAATTGATGATTATGCTATTTTATTTGAAAAAAATATATTATAATTCTAAATACTTAGAGAATTTTAAAAGTGATTACATTGAAAGATTTACTTTCTATATTATATCCTTGGGGGACAGTGTGGTAGTTAAAATATAGCGGTGTTTATAAAAATATCATGAGTCGATTTTGGAGAAGGTCTAAATTTATTTTTAAAATTTAGATGATCTCTACTTATTTTGATCACCACGTCAGTCCATAATCCTCCGTAATTTATCTTCCTCACAATGATTGTAAGACAAATCGATAAAGACTGTTAGATTGACGATTACAAATTTTTTACGGATATTCCTCATTAAATCCAACTATAACCGTATTTATGTTATTCTAATCATTGGACCATAACTCAATCCAATAAATTTACATTACTAAAATTGAAACATATTCACCGACCATCAATTCAGTGACCGCATTTTCATCGGGCTCAAATTATCAGGTTCTTTTCCTAAATTCATCTGCAATGACAATAAGCACTCATCATCCTTTAACAAATTTTATATTATAATTTTTTTTCACTTCTCATCAAGTATGTATTGTTTATATTATTAGTCTTCTGAAATCTAACATATTTTTTACGAAGCTTCTTAAACGGAGAGAAGCCATGAGTTTGAAAATTTAAACATAAAAAGAAAATAGTATATACATGGATCTTTACTTCCTTATCTAAAGAAAAGAAATCAATCGATTATATAACATTAAATACAAATTAGATAAACCCATTGACTTATCGATAAGGGTTAAACACAAGTTTTACAACGAGACTTTTACACTCATTGTCAAATTAATTATCGTCCATAGTCTACTGACAAAATTTTATTGCTTGCAGGAAGAATTTTATCGATTAAAAGCAAACAAAATCAAAAAGAACATCAAGTAAGGCCACTATAAAAATAATAATTTATTATGATATTTTCTTAACTATATTTATTTTATAATGTATTAAAAATGATTATTATTAAAAAAAATCAAATTAAATCCGTTATAATGACATATTTAATAAATGTCATTATATGTACTAATCTTTTAATAAATATTATATATTTTATTAATCTAATTATTTATTTTTATCACGTGCAAGTATGCAACATCGCGCACCAAAACCGTGCGAGTGATCAAGCATTGATCTCCTTTCCTCTTTTCTACAACATTTAAAAGAGGAAAGGAGTTTTAGCTTCTCTCCAAGTTGTGTCCTAATCTTCGATTCATTATGATAAATTTAACTTTCCATAATATATCATCAACAATATAAGATTATAATACATTGTTGATAATAGTTTTTATGTATGTTATATCATAGAAAAATAATATATTATTAAATATAATTTTAACACCACACACTACATTGTTAATGTTAAATAATTTAAAATTCTATTAGTTTGAATCTAGTTCATCCGAATTAAAAAACTATTTTATTTATATTAATTCTTTTAAAATTATTTAAAAAAATAAGTAATTGGAAATTATAAATATTTAAGATTAACAAATAAAATGAAAATATTTAATCAATAATATTTTTTTAAAAATATTATGGGACTAAATTTTGATATATTAAAGAATTTTAAATTAATAATAATCATATATATGCATCATATGTATTTAATGGAACGATGATATTTAAAATTAATAATGAAATTATTATTAATTAAACGACTCGTTCGTCGCCCTAATTTCCCTTCCGCCGCGCGAGCTCGTCCCGTCCGTTTCCTTCCTCTTACGCCGCCGCCTTCTCACGGTTGCTCGCCCTCCGTCCGTTCTCTTCACTTTCGCGTGCTACGCTGGAATCGTGTGGCGTGGCAAGCGAGGGAAAAACGTCTTCATCGGAAGAGAAAGCGAAGAAAGGCTGAGTTCGAGTCGCAAGGAGAAGCTGCATACCTCTCTTGAGGAGTACTCTTCTTCAGCTCTTTGCTCGGTTTGGGAATATAATGGGCGGTGAAGGTGCGGGTCGACCTCTGAGGCCGTTCATGGGGGTGAAGGCCAGGCGGGGAGCCTCCTTCCGCCGCGACGTCAAGGAGGACGCTACCTCGACGCCAGATCCAATCCCTTCTTCTCCGCCTTCTTGTCAAAGCATGGTATCTCTTGCTACCTCTTCCATCCATATTTTTTTGTTCTTTGTCTAACTTGAGGAATCATCATGCATCTAGGAATACAGGATTAATATTCACAGAAACAGAAATTTGGTAGAGAAATTAAGATTTATAAAGTCTTATTCAAAAGGAAACAAGTTTACAACCAAGTATATTGACATGCCAAAAAAATTAATTATCATAGCATAAGGAATATTGGTTGAAGCATTATTAACATCTTCACAAGTAGAAATATATTTGAATGATTATCAATTAAACTTTTTCACTTTGATGTCAACTAAATTATACAACATATAGCAACTGGTTAATCTGTATAATCGCCTTTTGCTATAGACTAATCATTTAGACTTAGCTTTAGCATGAAAATTTCATATGATTGGTAACGAGATTTTTGAAATGATAGGACTCGTAGGACCATGTGAATGCTCCAAAATATGTATAAATTAATAATCAAATATATTTATAAAAAAAAGATAAAGAATATCTTCCAATTACACGAATGGAATTATTTGAGACTTAGCTTTATTCGTGTTAATGGAAATCCTCTCAAATAATTTTATACTCTTCAACTGTATTAATTTAAAAATAATTTATTCTAATTATCATTATATATTTAATAAATATCAATATGTCATGTTTTGATAAAAAGTGCAATGAATAAATTAACAAATTGAGTTTATGAAGATTCTAATGATCAAATGAGTTGAGATGATATATTTGTTCAAATTATGGGAATCAGATAGGCTTGGTTGTGTATGTATGTGTAATGATAGTGTTAGTCCATATAATTTATAATGAGAAGTTTATAGCCGTGGCACATGCAATGGACTAGTGATGGAATAACAAGTGAAATTAAAAAAAAATTGATGAATAAATTAAAAAAAGCAAAGCCAACATATTACAATACTAAAAGCAAAGATTATTAATCAATCAAATAAGAATTCTTTTGTAATCCATAAATTTTTATTCCTCATCATCTATGTTTTACGAATAAGATTTGTTTAATTTTTTTTATTACCGTTTGACACATTTTTAAAATTTTCTCTTTTGCACTTTTATTAAAAAAATATACTTTGTTTTGATCAAAAAATTTATTTGATTCAACTAAAATTATGACAAAAGGAGTGCTCTATAGTATGAATCTAAATACTATAGTAAAGAGATAGACCAAATTGATTTGAAGTATGAATATAAGTTGGTCTAAAATTAGAAAAGAGTTTAATTAGACCTTTTAATCTTTTACAAAGATTTGAGAATGCACTTGGAGAAATGATATTTTGGTCATATCATATGGTATAATTTTATTTTTTTATTAAAATATTATTATTATTTTTATATTTATAGTGTTATTATAATTTTAAATAAATATGAAATATATTTACGATTAACGGTAAGTGAAGATTACTATTAGGTGCATATAGAATGATATTTTACATTTTTCGTTTAGTATGAATTCAATGTTTATCATTATTTTTATCAATTTTGAGAATCAATATTATGGTTGAAAATGGTTCGCTTAGTTGGATTTTAATTTTACAATATTTTGTTAATTATAAAACTTAATATTTTAAGTGCAGTGTGATTATGAAGTTAGTTTTGGATGTAAAAAAATTTATCGATAATATTGGATTTTTAATTTTGATTCAAATGATTGTTAGATGAATTTATATTTTTTTTATCAATATTTTAAATTGTATTTTATATTTTTTTTTATTATAAATAGTGGATGAATTGTGATGATATATAAATATTGAATTCAGATTATATATTTTAAATAAATATTAGTAATTATTTTTAATGTCTTTATAAATTATTAGAATGATATTTATTAATGTCATTATAAATTTGTAAGGGAGATCTTTTAAAATGATTTTATAAATTATATAATTTTTATTGTCCTTAGAAAAATATAAAATATTTATAAATATCAAAATAAAAGAATTTATGTGATATTTAATTTTGTCTTTATTATAATAATAATAAAATATACATAAATTATTTTACAGTGGCATTATATTTCTAAATTGAGCCACTTTAATATTAATATTGTATAACAATATTATAGAAGATCAAGAATATTTTATAGAATATTTTTCAATAATGTCAGTGTCATCTAAAGTATATCATAAGGATTTTTATGAGCGTCTTAAAAATTATTATTTTTTAGGGGGTCCTCTCTAATAATCGAGGAGAATTATAAGTTTTATTTTTTATCAATTATTGAGAAGGATTCGTAGAATATTCTAAAGTTTATCACTTTATTTGAAAAAATCAAACTAAAGATATTTAAAAACTTGCAGTGATATTCTTTTCTATTACTGCATTATTGCCTCGGTGATAAAATTGCAAGCTTAGTGAAATGGGTTAGGCATGCTTATCGATTCTTTGGTTTCGATTCCGATTTGATTCTAATCAGTTTTGGATCTGTCGATGTTGGAACCGATTCTGAATCGATTCCGATTTTAAAATCTTAACTTTGAAACAAATTCAATCCAAATCGATTCTGAATTGGTTCTGAATCGGTTTCGAAACAGTTTCGGATCGATTCTGAAACGGTTTCGGACTATCTTCTTCAAACTTGAGTTTCCAAATTTATCTATTGCGTCGGTGATCTTATTCTTTTTTTTATTGCAAAATAATCTTGTAGATATATTAGCATGCTAAGGGTTCCACTTTTAAATTAACAATCGGAACCAGATCTAAATCGAAACAAGAATCGGTTCCAAATTAGTTCCGAAACGATTCCGAACCGATTCCGAATCGATTTCAAAATTGATTGGAACCGAGCCAAACCAGAACTGGAATGGTTCTGGTTTGGTTCCAGAATTGATTCATCTGAATCGGTTCTGATTTTGAATTTAACGGATTGGTTCCGACTCGGTTCCGAGTGATAGAAGAAAAAACAAGAAAACTTAGTAACTCGAATCGTGAATATTATCGCTGATCGAGATGATTCTTGCAAAGGAACTTTATGAGCACTATATGTTGCGGCTGAGACAAAGAGATGAGAGATGAGTCAGCAAGGGATGATGATTCGGCAAAGTGTGCACGGTTGAGATGACTAAGGCCGGTTGAATGCAGGTTAAGGAGGCTTCTGTGAGTTGGCTTGGTTGGATCAACTGCTTCCGGAGCTTTGTCTTATACTGTGGCAGATGAGCTTAAAGAAGACGTTGAACGACGATCGTTGGAACCGCTGGGGCACTGACCTGAGGAGATTCACAAACGGGTGAGAAGGGGGGTTGAGGGGGACCTCGACTAAGCCCCTCCGACGTCCAAGTTAGAACATGACAAATATGGAGAAAGCTGCTTAAAGAGGTGAAGCTAAAGATTAGAGATTATCGGAGTGTGCCCCCTTTCCTCCTCCTTGTTACTTTTATATAGACAATGAAGCAAGAGAAATCTAGTGACATCACTCTTGATGGGGACGTGACTTTGTAGAGATCTTGGGAGACATGATCTAATTGTAACAGAGATGTGAGGATACGGAGAGAATCTTGAGAGACATGATCTCATTATGATGAGATGTGAATTGTTCGGAGGGGATCTTGGAAGACATAACCTCATTATGATGGAGACATGACTTGATAATGGAGATTATGGAGAGATCTCTTTCGGACATAAATACAAATATCTAACCGATGAACTAAGCTGATGTAATGGTCGAGCTTGAGACATCAGACTGAAACATGAGATTGTCATCAGTCTGAGATATGAAGCTGAAATATCAGGCTAAGACATGAGGCTGAGTCATCAGGCTGAGACATTAGGTTGTGTCATCAAGCTGAGATATGAGACTGAGTCATGAAGCTGAGATATGAGACTGAGTCATCAAATTGAGACATGAGGTTGTGGCCGACGCTAAGACATGAGCTATGGCCGAGGCTGAGATATAAGTTGTAATCGAGGTTGAGATATAAATTGTGGTCGAGGTCGAGACATAAGTTGTGACCGAGGTCGAGATATAAGTTGTGGTCGAGGTCGAGATATAAGTTGTGACCGAGATATAATGGTCTTCTGGCGAATTCAAATTAATATGTCTCTTGATCAGGTCTTTTTTAGATTCCAACTCAGCTTGATCATCGGCTTAATTCTACTATTTGATCGAAAATATTTCTGTCCACACGTTACTCTAGTTCGATTCTTAAATTTTAAAAGAATTGTTCTTGTTACATGGTCAATTATCATAATTTAATAGGATTAATTCTCTCAATTTTCATCTCAACGGGTTGGAAGAACTTCATAATGTTGCTGCTTTCAGTCATTTTGTATTCTTCTCGGACAATATTCTTTGAAATTTTTAATCGAATATTTTTTTTGGAGATCTAAATATGAGTTTTCAGGAGAAGTCTGAATAGAACCATATGATCATTTATTGATTTATTTTGATAGATAATACGGGACAGGATCATGCGATGCAAATTAATTCGATCGAAAATTTAAATATTTAAATTATCATAATAAATAAATTTTCAGAAAAACTTAAACAATACAAGGTGTGATCAGAGAGCCAGCTAAGACCCAACTAATACAGGGAAAGTAGCGACAAAGAAAGAAAAGATAAATAATTCGACCGCCCTTTAGTTTTTATAATTATCATGTCTATCTATAGGTCCCCACGAGGATAATAGGATGATTAAAATACGATAGAATTTAAAAATAAGATAAGAATCGATTTTGAAATAAGTTTAAATTTTTTTTGAATTCAGATAATTTTTAGGTATCTTGATCGTTAAAATTTATAGAGTTCTTCTTAATTTATTTTCTTGACGATAATTGTAAAATAGATATGAATTATTAGATTAATATATTTTAATTCTTTTTGGATGACTCTATGCAATTAATTATATTTAACATGCATTCAAACGTACTCACCTCGCCGAGTCGATAAATTATTGTACGAGTGCCCGTTAACTTTTAATGATGAATGGAATAAAATATTAATAGATAATATATTTTAATTATTTTTTATTACGACGAGAGCAAATGTAAGGAAGATCCAAATGTTTTTCCTGAGGTTTAATTTATTAAAAGACCTTGGCCGCCAAAAAAGGAGGCCAAAAGGACATCACGCATGCAAGTTAATTTTGAATGGAAGAAAAAAAATTATATTATTAGCTTATAATCAATTTTTGTACTATTAAATTCATAACCTACTTCGATTATAATAAACTAATGGTAACATGCTGGAAGAGTTATCATTTTTTTTTTTCATTCATATCATGTTAGTTGCTTTGCAATGAGATTTTTTTTTAACGAGAAGAAACTTATTGATTTGTCCCATCTTCATTATGAAAGAGATAAATTATTTTTTTTTTATCTGGATACATTGATCAAAGACAATGAAAAATCATTTAAATTCAGAGAAAAATTTTAAATCTTTTTTCATAATCGATCCATATTCATTATATGATTGTTACATGATCTCAGTTAATATATCATTCTCATAAAAACATTAGAAATTGTTCATGTGAGATGGATAAACCCAAGTCAGTAATTAGATTTTGATGTTAAATTTATTGAAACAAACAATATGTAAAAGTTAATAATCATCTAACTAGATCTTACGTCAGTTAAAGACACGAGAGGAGAGTAAATCACAGAGGACAAATCTTGCGGTGGTAAGACAAGAATGAAATCAAAAGGAATTTTAAATCTCTCATTCGGTATTGAATCCAGCTCATTCTGTAAGTAATATTCTGTTTTACCATCGTATTGTCTCCGTGGAAACTTAAAACTAACAATCAAATCTTGATGTTTATATGATTTATCTTTATCATATTCTAATTCTCTAAAGAATCTTGATGGTTAATTTAATTTTATATTACTGGTGCTCTGCAGCTGCACCCCGGGACGAGTGCATCTCCTCGGTCCCCTTTCACTCGCTTCTTAAATATTCATTTTCTGATCTGGATTCGCGGTAGGTATCTGACAGACTTTTGTAATTTATTTTTCACTTTGTAAGAGCGAAAAAAAAAACGTGTTAAACGAGAAAAATCACAGTGTTCAGAGGACTGTGAGGGTCACCGTCCGTGACTTATGAAAGAGAATTTGGCACTATAAATAAGCTATGAAGATCGATCGATCTCCCTGCGTCCTGCAAAATCTTATATATATCCTTTGCATATGTGATAATTTTAGCTATCAAATAATATTGATATGAATCTAATGGCTAGCCTCGTTCCATGCAATATTGTTTACCATCCAATAGCCATTAACAACTCCTCTGCATGCGCCTTCCCCGCCAAAAGCCCTTCTATCATAATTCGGCGACGTCGATGTTCCAAGATAGCATGCAAATCTAGCGATGCGCATGAGGAGCCCACGCTTGACCGCCGCGACGTCCTCGTCGGCCTCTGTGGCGCCGCCGCTGCAGTCGGCGGACTTGCAGATGGCAGCCAGCCCGCCCTTGGCAGCCCGATCCAGGCGCCGGATATATCCAAGTGCGGACCCGCCGACCTGCCCGACGGCGCCACGGTCGTCAACTGCTGCCCTCCCTACTCCGGGACCATTAAGAACTTCAAGTTCCCGCCGCTGTTGTCGCCCCTCCGCGTCCGCCCAGCTGCCCACCTGGTCAACGCCGACTACGTGGCCAAGTACACCAAGGCCATCGAGCTCATGAAGGCCCTGCCGAGTGACGACCCGCGCAACTTCACGCAGCAGGCCAACATCCACTGCGCTTACTGCGACGGCGCCTACGAACAGATCGGCTTCCCCGACCTGGAGATCCAAGTCCACAACTCCTGGCTCTTCTTTCCCTGGCACCGCTTCTACCTCTACTTCAACGAGAGGATTCTTGGTACGTTACGCTCTCCTATTTATTCGATGATTAATCTTCTCGATTCTCATAGATTTCATACTTGTTTTCATTCAATTAATTCACAGGGAAACTCATCGGCGACGATAGCTTCGCCCTTCCCTTCTGGAATTGGGATGCGCCGGGCGGCATCCGGATGCCCTCCATGTACGCTAAAACGTCGTCCTCGATCTACGACGAGTTACGCGACCCCGGGCACCAGCCGCCGGCCCTTCTCGATCTCGACTTCAACGGGACCGACCCTGGCTTGTCCTACCAGCAGCAAGTTGACCGCAACATGGCGGTCATGTACCGCCAGGTGATCTCCAACGGAAAGACGCCGTTGCTGTTCATGGGCTCGGCTTACCGTGCCGGCGGCCAGCCCAATCCCGGAGCTGGGTCGCTGGAGAACATCCCGCACGGTACGGTGCACTTCTGGACCGGCGACCCGAGGCAGACGAACAGGGAGAACATGGGCAACTTCTACTCGGCGGGGCGGGACCCCATCTTCTTCGCGCACCACGCCAACGTCGACCGCATGTGGTACGTGTGGAAGAATCTCGGCGGCCGACACCGCAACTTCGATGACAGTGACTGGCTCGACGCCACCTTCCTCTTCTACGACGAGAACGCGGACCTGGTCCGCGTCACGGTGAAGGACTGCCTGGATATGAAGCCGCTGCGGTACACGTACCAGGACGTACCGATCCCATGGCTGCAGGCGCGGCCGAAGCCGGCAAAGAAAGCGGCCGCGGGTACGCGGTCCCTGAAGAAACCGAGCGCTTCAACCGTGGAGGCGACGAAGTTCCCGGTGGTGCTAAATTCGTCGGTGAGCTTCACGTTGACGCGGCCGAAAGTGTCAAGGAGCGGAGCGCAGAAGGAGGAGGAGGAGGAGGTGCTGCTGGTGGAGGGCATCGAGTACGACCGCGACTACTTCATCAAGTTCGACGTGTTCCTGAACGCGCTGGAGGGGACAGACGCGGTGAGTCCCGGCGAGAGTGAGTTCGCCGGAAGCTTCGTGAACGTGCCGCACAAGCACAAGCACCGGAAGAACGAGGAGAAGCTGAAGACGGGGCTGCGCCTCGGGATCACGGACCTGCTGGAGGACATCGGGGCGGAGGACGACGAGACCGTGCTGGTGACGATCGTGCCGAGGGCCGGGCAGGGGAAGGCGTCGGTGGCCGGCATCAAAATTGAGTTCTCAAAGTGAAATACACCGCTGTCTGCCACGTGGCCGCGCGCCGTGTTATCAATAAAAGTTGTTGTGTGCTAGTTTTTACGTAAGACGTTTTACTTAATGAATATATTAATCAGCGTTCTACTCGAACTAAATGATGATTTGTCTGGAATTTAATTATGTCGCTGAAGAAATTATCACAGTAATTAAGGATATAGTTGATCCCGGAACATTTGCTAAAATGAAAGACAACTTAGTTAAAATTATTGTAGAGGTCAGAGATAATAATTTTACAATTAATGATTTTAATTAAAAGTGATATTATTATTTCTCCTTTTTGGTCTCGCAAATTCTTCCATGGAAGCTCGCTGATTTTCAGTTTTCGAATTCAATCTGAGCGCAAAACGAGAAGACAAAAGCCATGCATTTGCGAAAGTTTTGATTGTTTGTGAGCATCACTTTCACGATTGGCTTAGCTTTCATTTCATTAATTCTACATGAAAGTTAAGTATCGTAATTAAGAAACACCTCGCCTAACTTGGGCATAGCCATCGCAATAATTAATTAGGAAGGTGACCATGTGAATCATAGTGGAAATGTTCGATGTATTTTTTTTTATCGAAGGTGACCACGTGAAATGTACGATATATTCATTGTTGAAGGTGACCTTTTAACAGTGGACAAGAATCTATCGTTGATAACATTAAATATGAGAGAGAGGTTATTACTAATTACGTTGTGGAATCGTGTAGAATTGAAAAGAAGACTATCAGAGTCTCCTCACTCCAAATATCCTCGGGATTCGATGATAATTTTCCGTGGAAAAATCTTGGACTCGTAATCGAGAGAGAAAAAAAAAGAGCAACTATCTTGGATAATCTTCTTTGAGAAGCCAAGACCCCTTCCCTTATAAAGGGGCCGTTGAAGTCTGCAGGACATGATCTCACCGATGAACAACAGGTGCAAACTGTAATAAAATCTTTGTCAGATTCTTAGACTCACATGAAACAAATCCTCACTCACAATGAGAGCATTAAGAATTTTACTGACATCTCTCGTCATGTGGAGTTAGAGACTAAGCACGAGGAAGCTATGCACGCTATTGCCCTTGTCGCCCAGGGAGGTAGACAATAGGGCAAGAAGGGTCCAAAGAAGAACTTTAAAAGGAAGAGGCAAAATGATGCTTCCACTTCTAAGGCGGGACAAACATTGAAGCGCCAAAGGGGCAAGCACGGTGGAAAGAGAGACAAGTCAAAAGTCAAATGCTATAATTGTGAACAATTGGGACATTTCGCTTGTGAATGCACTGAGCTGAAAAAGATATTTCCATCTCTTCGCTCTCCAACTGTGTATGTTTGTTCGCATATCTTAGTTGTTCGAACAAATCCTAAATGGATAGTGGATTCAGGAGCAACCAAACACATAACAAAGGATTGAACAAGATTCGTGGATTATCGTCGAATCTCAGCGGGATCGCAAAGAGTATATATGGGAAATGATTCAGCGAGGAAGTCCTTGGAATTAGAGTGTATCAACTCAAGTTAAAGACTGAACAAGTCTTAACTCTCCATGACGTGCTCTATACACCTAGAATTTAGCATAATCTATTATCCGTCTCATCATTATTAGCATTAGACTTCTCCTTTTAGTTTGCTAGCAAACAAGTTGACATTTATTTGAATAATGTTACATATGGTCATGCTTTATTGATAGATGACTTGTTTAAATTAGATTTGGATTATCATAATCTTCCTGTATCTTATGTGGTGAATACTGATAATAACATTGATTCACAAATTTGGCATGCTCGGCTAGGACACATAGGACCCGGTAGAATGACAAGGTTAGCTCGAAAAGGCTTGCTAGGCTCACTCGCCAAAGTCAATCTTCCTGTGTGTGAATCGTGTTTAGCCGGTAAGGCATGTCGCAAGTCTTTCGGAAAGAGAGCCACTGAACTCTTACAATCGATCCACTCTGACATTTGCGGATCTATGAATGTGAAGACCCGTCAAGGGGCTTCCTATTTCCTCACATTTATAGATGATTATTCACGATATGGATATGTCTATTTGATTGCACACCGCTATGAAGCGTTAGATTGCTTCAAACACTTTTTGGCAGAGGTTGAGAATCAATTAGAAAAAATCATAAAAGTTCTTCGAACAGATCGAGGACGTGAATATCTTTCGAATGAGTTCCGAACTTTATGTGAAGAAAAAGAAATACGTAGACAATTAACTAATCCGTATACACCGCAACAAAATAGTGTTGCTAAGAGACGAAATAGAATACTGTTAGATATGGTTAGGTCAATGATGGCGCATGCCAACCTTCCAACATCTTTTTGGGGGATGCTATAATGACTGCGACCTATATCCTTAACCGCATAACTTCACAGTCAATTCCTTCCACCCCTTATGAATTATGGCGTGAAGAAAAACCAAATTTAGTTAATCTACGCCCATGGGGTACTGCGGGATATGTCCACGACATTTCTCACAAGTTTGGAAAACTTTGCTCTAAAGCTAGAAAGTTTATCTTTATAAGATATTCTGAAGGTTCTAAGGGTTATGTCATGTACAGACAACATCCGAATGGAGGAATGACAGAAAAAGATGTTCGAGATGTTTTCTTAGAAATAGAATTTCCTATTATCGACGACACTGGAAAGAATCTTGATCTCCATGAGTTAGATGTCCCTAATGATATTCTACCATCTTCCAGCGAAGGGAGGGAATTAGTTCCTATCCAAAAAGTCGTCGGAGATAGTAGAGATGATCATGATAGTGGAAGCTTTGTGCCCAGTGGGAGCACACCTATAGAAGCACAAGACGATCAGATACGTCGTAGCCAACGTGGACACATACCTTGTCGTCGATTTAAGTTTGAAGAGGAAGCTCTTGTGTGCCAGCTTGCTGATGACGATGAGCCTACTTCTGTTAAAGAAGTTTTAACTTTATCTGCTAGTAAAGAGTGGAAGGAAGCAATGCAAGATGAGATGGATTCTATGAATAAGAATCAGGTTTGGGAACTTGTTGACCTCCCTCTAGAGCGTAAGGCTAATGGAAATAAATGGATTTTCAAAGTCAAACGCAAGGCAGATGAATCAATCGACAAGTATAAAGCATGACTTGTAGCGAAAGGATATACTCAAAAGGAGGGTATAGATTTCGATGAGACATTCCCCCCAGTGGTGAGAATCACATCGGTTCGCCTTATTGTAGTCATTGTTGCACATTTAGACTTAGAACTTTTTCAGATGGACGTTAAAACAACATTTCTCAATGGAGAACTAAACAAAGAAATTTATATGGTTCAACCAGAAGGATTTGAGACAAAGGGACAAGAGCACAAAGTTTGTTGTCTCAAATGTTCCATTTATGACCTCAAACAATCGTCTAGACAATGGTATTTTAGATTTCATAAATCTATTATTTCATTTGATTTTGAGAAGATTGAAGAAAACCACTGTGTGTATGTTAAACGTATGATGGAAAAGATTCTTATTTTGTTATGTTGATGACATTTTATTGGCTAGAAATGACATGGAATCTATCGAAGCCACTAGAAAATGGTTGTCTTCTACCTTTGAGATAAAAGACATGGGTGAAGCAAATTATGTGCTGGGAATAAAAAATACCAGAGATCGCTCGAATAAACTTCTGTATTTGTCACAGGAGACTTATATTAATAAGATTCTTGAGCGATTTCGGATGCATTATTCCAAACCCATCGATACTCCAGTTGATAAGAGTTGTGTTTTAAGTATCAGTAAATGACCACAAACTGATAAGGAAAAGAATGAAATGTCTAAAGTGTCATATATGTTGCAGCAATTGGAAGTTTAATGTATATCATGTTATGTACACGACCATACATTAGTTTTGTTGTGGGCCTTGTTAGTCGTTATCAAAGCAATCCTGGTCTCGCTCACTGGAAAGCAGTTATGAGGATTTTTCGATATCTCCATGGTACTTCGAACCTTGTCTTATGTTACAAAGGAGGTGACTTAAGATTGAGAGGTTACAGCGATGCTGATTGGGCCAGTGATAAAGATGAATGCAAATCCACCTCTGACTATGTGTTTATGTTAGGTGGAGGGGTCATTTCTTGGAATAGCAAGAAACAAACATGCATTGCTTTATCCACCATGGAATCAGAATATGTGGCTTGTTCTGCTGCATGTCAAGAGGTTGTTTGGTTGCAGAATTTCATACAAAGATTGGCCATGAGACCATTGTCAAAGGAAGCAGTGGTGTTGTATGTTGATAGCACATCAGCCTTGGCCTATGCTAAGGACCCTAAATACCATAGACGAACCAAACACATTGACATTCGTTATCACTACATTCGGAATTTAGTTGCAAAGGAGTTGATGGTTCTTCGACACATTTCAACAGATCATATGTTGGTCGATCCACTAACTAAATAAATCTCGATAGAGGCATTTGTAACCCATATTAGAAATATGGGATTGTGTAAATTGTAATGTGCACAATATTTATTGACAATTGATTATGTTTTCCTTCCTTATGTGTGTATATGGTTGGAATACTTTACACATCAAGAAAAGTGTCACTAGGCTATGAATGAATCCCCTCACACGGGTCATTCACCTTGGCGCTAAGAAAGCAAGCAAGATGAGATAATTTTTTATCTATGGCGCTATGAGAGCGAGCAAGATAATTTTTTATTATTTATTGTCGCCTTAAATTGAATTAAGATGAGATCCCTCTGGATCGATCGTAGGATATGAGAATCAAATCCGTGAAGCCTTCTTTAAGCCGGTTGTGAGATTTATGATAAGACGTTATGAGACTCGGGATAGTCGCAGTGGGAGTGGCTAGACTAAGAACCGTATGGTGTTTGATTATGTTGTATGTGATACGCCCATAATGATGGAAGAACACCGTAGCATGTGACCATACCGCATGTGCGTAAAACGATTATTAAAGAGAATGATGAATGAGATCTCTATTTCATCATTGTGTGAGCTCTTGGATCATAATTTATTGATTCATCTGTACCCTTAGGACTTGAGATCTATATAATGAAAAGAAAGCTTGATGTCGCTACTTTAGCATGCACCTTAGGGCTATGGCTGATACAGTCCAGCGGGATATGACTAGGAAAGCGGTCAAGACTAATTGAATTGACATGAGAACTCAAGAAAGACATCTATATATTGCACCGTATTTTGTGGCTCATACCTCGAGGGACTATGTTGACTTAGTGGCAATAAAGTCGTGAGCACAAAATGTTCGAGTTCTGACATCGCTAGTTTTTAAGAGATTTGGGATGTCAAAACTGGTGAATATCGAAGATATCTAGGGTACTACGAGATTCTTTTAGAGTATTGTGATATGTTAGTTTTGGTGATAACTTAATAGATTACTACTCATATGTTGTGCCGACTCTCGTAAGATCGCTTACTCCATTTGTCGTATATTAGATTGAGAAGCAAGTGTCGAGAGATGAATTGCTCTTAGTGAGCAACTGACATTTTATTGTGCCCTCAGTGGATAAGTGGGAGATGTTACCAATGGTTGTCCAAAGATGACACCTTTTGGGAAAGGTTGCCAAAGCAACCTTTTAGCCCCTTTATAAGGGAAGGGGTCTTGGCTTCTTAAAGAAGATTATCCAAGATAGCTACTTATTTTTTTTTTCTCTCTCTCGATTACGAGTGCAAGACTTCTCCATGGGAAATCACCATCGGATCCCGAGGGTGTTTGGAGCGAGAAACTACAAAGAAGATTCTAGTAGCCTTCTTTCCGATCCTACGAGATTTCACAATGCACGAGGTAATTACCTCTCTCTCAGATTTTCATAACACTTGTTCTAGGTTCAAATGGTCATTCGTTGTTTTACTAATCATTGTTTTATTAATCGTGTCCATAAACATAGCCCTTCTAAGATTACTCCCCCTCTCGAATTTTGAAGAGTCGAGATGAGAGGATCGTTAGAATGACGGTTTCAATAAAATATAAAATTTTAAAAGCGAGAAGATTATTGAGAGAAAATGAAGTGAAGCTTTCAACCTCGATCCGAGTTCATGGAAATCTTTGAATATTATTAATAGTTGATTCAGTATCGTATCTGAGATTTTTACAGTCCGAATCGAGCTTCAAATTAAAACACTCTTTTAATATACTATTTTTGAATTAATTTTCACCCCCTCTAAAAATGATAAACTAATTTTTATATTCTTTAAAAATAATTAATTATTTTTTGAACTTCTCTCTAAAATGAATATAAGACGTTAGAAAGTGGATCTAAGACGAGCATCTTTTGAGCCTCGCTTAAGGTTCGAGTTTGAGTTGACTAGAGAAGTATGGATTATGCAGTCTTTAGTCTATTAAAGTTTTCAATTGACTAAAATTTTCTAATCAATCGATCAAAAAAATGTGTATTATTTGAACAATCTAATAGTTAATTATACTATTAGTCGACTAAAATTCTCTTCTAATTAATTGCTGAAGCATCCACTAAATTAATTTAACATCTAATCAATGGTTGCTCAAATAGAAATATTATATTCATTAAATATTTCGAAGTCAGTCGATTTTCTAAGTTATTGTTGTGCTCCAATAGACTAATTAAATACACTCTTCGATGACTAACTTTAGTTGGTGATCCCAAATTAAGACTGAATTTGTCTAGTTTGAAGCCTCTAAGCTATCGAATTGAACTCAATTATCATTGGACCAAGCAACTGTTCTTCATTTGAAATATACACGCGATAAAATATAAATGGTGTTACCTGTCAAGACGAGGATGATGAAGTATTCCGGTGGCGAAGACGACAAAGATTGACAACTCGGACGAACAGGACTGACGTGAAGGGAGAGCAGGGACAGTTGGAACGTCGTCTCGGCGGTGAGCTGAGCCGATGGAGTGGATCGAGCCGAATCGAGAGTCCTGCAAGACAGCAAGCGGTCAAGGGCGCTGAGATGAATCTCGGCAAGGTCCCTTCGACGCTTAAGGCAGGGATTAGCAGAAAAATGGTGAGGTAGATGGAGAAGTGGAATAGAGAATGTGCGAACCTCTTTTCTCCTCCTTTGGGAAGACTATATATAGAAGAGAAATCCTCCTGCCAAATTGTACTATCGGTAAGGGCGGTATGACTTCATGAGATGTGTACGCCTGCTCCAAGAAGTAATAGGGTCTTTGGGTTTTTAGAGTTCGCCAAGTTTGGTAGGTTAACTGGGGTATTTTCGGAGTTGTACGAATTTTCGACGATTTTTATGTTTCGGAAATTCGAGGTATTATTGACGAGGTCAATATGGGGAATTTGGCAGCAACAGGACATCTCCAGATGACTAACAGGTAAATAAATTCTAGAAAATTTTCTAGATTTAGTACATATTTGTATTGGTTATATTCATTATGCGGTTTACTTAGGTAGTATCATGTTTTGTCTAGTATTGTTTTAACCTGATATCTGTTAGACTGTTAGATTTTTAGGTTGCTGATTTATGGTTAGCATATGGTTATAAATTGCTATTACTGCTATAGGTAGCTAGTTATCATTGTGATATAAATGATTAGATATTATTGGTAGATGTTTACCTATTACTATTTAGACTAGTATTAGGATTGGACTAGTTGAATAATATGAATAAGATGGATAAATTCGTAGAAGGTATATATAGAGGTTCTTTGACTCTCTAGATCCTAGTGCATGATGACATGATTACATTGCTTACGTAGTTTAGGGTATATATAGGCACCTGATGCTTTATTGAGTATTGCCTTGACTTTGATCTGGCATGACCCTTTGGTTATACCTTAATTAATTTCAGCCAGTGATCGCCATTAGTATGACTAGACTATCGTTTATTAGACAGCGTGTTATGTGTTTATATGGTTATGTGTTTTTGCGGTGGATACCATGATTAAGACTAGTAGAGATAGAATAACTTAGATGAGGTTATTCTATAGGAGTGGATCTCAGGAATGAAACAACATTAGTAAAACCCTAGGTATTGGAACCCTAGGTGTAATAACCCGGATGTGCATATTGGTATGTGATTATCCAATTACTATTTCATTTGATATGATGATCGGACTAGTAGAGGTCGTATGATTAGGATGAGATTAATCCTTGGGGATATATATAACGTTGTTCATATCTAGCGGCTGCCAACTCTACCACCCATTCGTGGTTGAGAAAAGTTTACAGTAAAGTTTCCCTATAGGTATTTTTTTATGTTTGTGGTCAATCATGCCTCCCAAATCATGGTTGAGATGACCTACTGCAAGGTTATATTCTTGCGTTATTCGTTCGGAGTTGGTGAAAATCGGATTTGTATGACGCCTGTAGCTAGATAACTACTTTACGTCTTAAGTACCCACGAGATATGTTCGTGGTAGCAGGTTGGGGCATGCATGATTGAATTGGTAGGATGGTATAATTTAGGCTTAACCCTCTTAAAGGGCTTGATAGTAGATTTGTGGTCCTTATTGGCCTTGATAGACGCTTCCTGTTAACTGGGATGAAATCCTATGATTAATCGTCTCGACGTGTTTATGAGTGAACTGGACTTATGATTTTTATTGACCTGGATAACCGGATCATGTTAGAAGGGTTGGAGCCCTAGAATTACCCATCTCGACTTATTTATTTATAAGTCGATGATCTGTACCGGCTTTGGTAAATATTTCGTATTAGAGGTGTTGAAACCCTTGCTTGACCGCCTCAATGGGTTTAATGGTGGATCGATGATCTTTTTCGACGTTGATAGTTGTTCTATGCTGGATGTATTAGATAACCCTAGACTTAACAACCTAGGATAATCGACTGCCCACGCGACCTATCAGTGGTAGTATGCTAGCGCGTGCAATCAATAACTAGATATCTATATACTGCCCGTCTATCCACGAGTCTCATTCGTGGTAGCATGTAGTTGCGCGTAGACAGTACTATTGAGTGTTAACCCACGAGTTCCGTTTGCGGTAGCTCATAGATAGTTCACTTTGTATTACCTCGAGAGCCACGAGGCTTTGTCATGGTATCCGGATGTGCACTGCTTGTTGCAGTGGTTGTGTATGTTGCGTGTATATTTGTTATACTGTTGATCAGGATAGTTACAGACTGATATTGGTACTCTGAGGGTTGGGTTACTCTAGCTTGTTCTCTGTGACTTCCATTATGTGCATTATGATTATGCACTATTGTCTATACATCCATAGAGTGGTTGTACTTATCCCCTCCTCACTTATCCTCTAGGTTAACTGATGGAGGACGTGTCCTATTGACCTACCTTTGTGTCGCTCAGAGAGTTCCTTGCCGTGCTTATCTCCCTGCATCGTCGGGATGCCGCTTTATTTACTTTATCGGTATTGCATTTTGTTTATGCACTTTGGATTTTGACGCAATTTGATTTGGTGTTAGAAAACTATTTTACTTTAATTGATATATGTTTAGTCGTGCATGCATGCAGTTAATAAAATACTGGTATTTCTATTATTATTTGGAGGTTTTTACCAGATCAGGTCCATGTGTTTCGGAATATTATCACAAAGGGGCTCCTCCGTCATTTGGATGACGGATATGCCCTCAGGACGTGACAATTTTATTGGTTTGTGGTTTTGGTTTGTGGGTTTTGTGTTTCGAGGATTATCTTTTCCTTGGATTTTTGGGAGTTCTTGGGTTTTGGGATCAGGCGAGCTGAAGGATATCTCTGAGCTATAGGAAAAGTATTGTCTTTAGTGGTTACAGTACTTTAGTGGTTAGAAAAAGTATTGACTTAGTGAAATTGCCCCTACTCATGGTTGGGGACGAGGTCGAGGACGTAGTGACCTTGCGGAACCTAACGATGATTTCAGAAGTATGGACTCTTTAGAGGTGTCGACTGATGACGAATTAGGAAACTAGGGATTTGGCCTGCTAGCCACAAATTTGAAGGACAAGGAGTAAACCCTCAGAAAATATCAGTCCCTACTAAAAGTAATTTGGTTATGGATAAGGCGTGTATGTCTACACTGGTCAAGACGATGAAAAATCGTTTTACCTTATTATAGGAGGTGTTGGATGGGATATTTATTTGTCCCAGTATTTATTCCAGAGAAGATCCGGAACTCTTTGTTAAAAGAGAGATGAACCTTTGAGGTTATGCATCGGTTATCGATGATGGAATGTAGTAGTTGTAGAAGGAAATGAATATTCTTCATTGTGGATAAAGGATCTATTTAGATCAGCTATAGGATACCTGTGTATACTTTAGGATTGATTTATGACTGGCTTGTTGATATTGTAGTGACATAGTGTCATACAATTATCATTGTCGTTGTGATGATTGTTATATCATCAGCCTAGAGTAAAGAGAATATAGGTGTGTAGCGAAGACAATTTCATACTTGGTATGAATTGTATGAGCTTTTGAATGTCTTATTAGACTTATTGATGACTTAGTCGTCCAAGGATCTGGGAAGTCGTGTATTATGGACATGATTGGATCAATTGTGGTCGTTGGATTGCGTAACTTGGCCACTGTTGAGGGTGGTAGTTGGAGTTGCACACTCGGTCACTGTTGATGGTAGTTTTCTTGGTATTGATTTGATTATTATCATAGATATGGATAAGATGCCCTAGCGATACTACAATCGCTGACTGGTTGAACCAGGAAGGTGATGGAATTTATTTGGTCTGAAGCTTGTGAAACTAGTTTCAGAGCTCAGACGATGGTTGACTTTTACGCCAGTGTTGATTAATCATTCTGGTATGGATGGAAGGGTGGTGTACATGGATGCATCATTTCGGAGATCGGAGTGATCCCGATGCTATTGAATAAGACGTATCCTAAGCTTACGGCAATTAAAGAACTGCGAGATAAGCCGTCATATATATGACGTGGACTTAACAGTGATTATGTTGTTTTGTAGAGGTGAAGAGCAGGAATGCTCATGGAGTTTTGGCTAGCTACTGGATAGCTACTATAGAGTAGCTAGAACACAAACGGTTGTAACAAGAAAGTTTGGTCGCGATAGTCTCCCATGCACTTATAGAGTGTGTGGTGGAGTGGATTTAGGACGGTAGATGGACTACTGTCTCTGACTCCGAGGAGGATAATGGTTTTCGGAGTTGCTTTAGTTTAAGGAACAGATGCTTCAGGAAATTCCGATTCCGGAATGGAAGTGGAAGCATATTATTATGGATTTTGTGGTGGGTTTCCTTAGGACACATCAAGGTCATGACACGATTTGGGTAGTCGTTGATCGACTAACCAAATCCGCGCACTTCTTACCGATTCAGAAGACCGACTCTTTGGATCGTTTGACAGAGTTATATTGTTGGGATATCATCAGATTGCATGGTGTTCCTTTGAGCATTATATCATATAGAGATCCCCGGTTCACGTCTCGGTTTTAGTAGAGTCTGCAGCAGGCCTTAGGCACGTAGCTTCGTTTTAGTATTGCATTCCATCCGCAGACAGATGGACAGTTTGAGCGGACCATTCAGACACAAGAGGACTTGCTGAGGTCCTGTGTTATAGATTTCGGAGGCAACTGGGAGGACCACTTGCCGTTAGTGGAATTCGCCTACAATAATAGTTATTATTCGGCTATCCAAATGGCCCCGTTTGAAGCATTGTATGGTAGACAATGTCGTACACCCACCATCTGGGAGGAGGTTGGGGAGGCCCAATTGCTAGGACCTCAGAGAGCTCAGCATGAGGCAGAGTTGGTCCGTACTATCAGACGTAGGATGGCAAAGGCGCAGGATCGTCAGAAGAGTTATGTCGATCAGAGATGGAGACCTCTGGAGTTCTCAATTAGTGACCAGGTATTCTTGCGATTTTCACCCACTAAAGGGGTGAAGAGATTTGGACTCCGTGGTAAGCTAGCTCCTAGGTACATTGGTCCGTTTGAGATTTTGGAGAGGATCGGAGCAGTCACTTACTGCCTAGTGCTACCACCGTACTTGGCTGGTATCCATGCTCTATTTCATATGTCCATGTTGAGAAAGTATGTGTCATACCCTACACATATTCGGTCAGGTGTGTCAGGTTCTATTCAACCTGATGCTACTTACGCAGATGTTCCGGTACACAAGGAACGACGGTTGTGGAATAAGATTGTGCGACTTGTCAAGGTTGGGTCGAGTCACCTCACAGATGAGGAGGCTACTTGGGAGCTTGAGGAAAAGATCAGAGCTCAATACCCCACTTAGTCACTTGAGGTGTGTGACTTGTCTCTAGATATCTGAGATGGTTGTTGTGACATCTCATACTCGTACATGAGCAGGAATTTGGGGACCAAATTTATATTAGTGGGGGAGAATGTTAAATACTGAAATTTAAAATACTAAATTTAATGGACAAAAATTTAAGAAAATAATTCTGGATATTTTTCGAGATTTTTAGGGAATTTTAAGAATTTTTTATGGATTTAAACGGAGATTATACAGGATAATTACGGGGATAAAACAAACATGCTTTTTAAGGGTCTGTTTAGGTTATTTAATGGGTTTAATTAACCTAGGTTTTTTTCTATTTCCTATTTCCCCATCTCTCACGCTGTTAACTGTCGAACACCTCTTCTTCCTCGCGCCCGTAGCCATCGAATCGCCGCTTCTTTCTTCTCCTCGCGCCTCACCCTCTTTCTTTTCCTCCACCGCGCCGCAGCAAGCGTCTGCCACAGCCATCGCTTTTCCCTTCTCCTTCGTCGCGATCGCCAGTCGTTCCTTTGCCGTGGCGAGTCGCTCTTCCCTTTGCCGTCCGATCTCGAGGTTGCGCCGCCGCCACCGCTCGCAGTCGCCGACGCCGAGCTTTGCGGTTGCCTCTTCTCCCCCCAAGCGTCGACGCTCGCCCTTCCCGGTGCTCTTCCACCACAGCCTTCTTTTCCCCCTCGCGCGTCGCCGCAGTGTCCCTCTCCTCTACAAGCGGCGGCCGGCGTCCTCGACAGGCTCAGCGGATGGGCTGGAATCGGGAGGGTAGGAGCGGCTGGAAGCATGGATTAGGGCGGCAGGTATGCGCGGTTGGAAGTTTGCATCGATGGCGAGCATTTGAGTGGCTGGAAGTTTAGGTCGGTGGCGTCGGCACCTCGTTCTGATCGAAGGCTGTGATCTTTGTCCGAAGCTAGGTAAGGTCCGATCGAACTCCTAGCAGTGGTTCCCTTCTCTCTTAGTTTGATTGATTGACTTGTGGCAGCAGGGGAGGAGGGTTGGGTTGTGCGGCCGTGGGGGGGGGGGGCTGTTGGTGTTCGGGATTGCTCTGCCAATGGTCATCGGGAATAGGTAAGTGTCAATTTTTCCTCTTGTTACCTTGGATAAGATCTGTACCTAGCTGTGGAATTTCCTCATCCTAACTTGGATCTATGGTTTGGACAGTGTCCTGGAGCTTAGGTTGCTCCGGTGAATAGGGGATCGAGACATGTTAGGTCGGTGGAGACCCAAGTGATGGTAAGCTGTGATTTATCCTTTTTGGTTCATTTGTGATTGTTGTACTTTGTGGAGGGTTGGTGGATCTGGGAGTGGCTCGGTTATGGGCCGATTTTTGGAGTGTTGCCGGTTGAGAGAACTGTGAAGGTGGTTTAAAAGGTTAGAGAGCTGTGTTGGTTTGTGAACCATTCTATCAATATAGGAATTGGTGTATGGAGTTGAAGGTTGTAGGTTAGCATATTTGCTAGTTGGAAAATGGTGGGTTTTATTATGGTGTTAAATGTATAATTTGGGGTTTTTTAAATTCGTATTCAATATAAGGATGCGAATATAGAAACTATATAGTAGTGAGTTAGCACGTTGTTGTGTGCTAGAACTTAATGATAGTTATGCTGTATGCAGGTTTCGATCACGAGGCAGGTTTACGGTCGTGACAATTTGATTCTTTTGCGGATATTTTATCAGGCGGGTATTTTATCAGGCGGGTATTTTGACTTATCTTTTAGATATAGTCAAGTTGATATGCTAGTTAGGATAGCTTGCAATAATTTTCATGTTTATATGCCTAGTATGTTTTTGGTGCCTACTTGATACATGCATGTGATAGGTTATGATTATACCTTCCCTGTTTTATTTGGATCATAGTTACTTGGATTATGGATATGTACATATTGATTGTGCATATTATTCGGATAGGTGTATTTAGTTGGATTTACATGCTTTAGTATTATGCACCATCTTGCATGATTGCATGCTAGCTGGACGACGTTCCTTTATTGTTGAGCCCGCAGCCAGTTACATGGTCTGGGTTAGTGGTACATCGAGAGGTGTGTGTGCGCTCTGTTCGCTCAGCTCGAGGCATCGTGGTAGCGGCGAGGATCCCTCCTGCAGTCTATGACACCGGGAGATGAGAGCTTAGCTCCCCCACTCTGTTTGGGGCAGGAGGATAGGTGTACTCCGATAGCATCCTGTCCACTCGGTCACTCAGGAGCAGTGATGGCAGAGTGCACAGTTGTCATAGCCCTACCCACTCAGCTTCACCATCGCGTGTGAGGCGGTGTAGCGTCGGGGTGACCATGTCATTCTTACGCGACATGCACTTTGCACGGATCGCATTTGTATTGTGTTTGCTGCATTATTGTATTGATGCCTTGTATATTGCATATGATTGTCATGCATACAGGATTCATATTCGTATATGGTGATGACTTTATCTCTTATAGTAGGGCATATGCTCCTATTTCAGGGTAGGAGATTCAAATCTGATCCTTTTGCATTTATTTCTTGCTTACCCTATATGTGAGGATCAGTCGACATGATTTTTATTGTTAGCTATATCTTACTTTGCATATCGACTATACCCGCTGAGTTCTTTGAACTTACCCCGTTGATTTATTTTTATTTCAGGATGAAGCTGTCAGGAGAGTCCAGCTGCCAATCCCCCTCGTCGAAATGGATAGGTTTTATTGGTCTTATGGTTTTGGATTTTGTATAGAAGATATGTTTAGGTCCTGATGTTTTGATTATGTACTTGTGGAAGTTTGGGAATATTTGTGGTGTCCTTATGGACTATTCAATTAGTTGGTTGTATGTTCCTGCTCAGATGGCAGAAGGGGTAAGTCTAGATGTGATAGACTTCATTTATTTACTATGATGGTTGGCCTGAGGCCTTATGATCTGCGTGTGTAAATGTTTTTATTCCGGTCGTGTTGATCGATGTATAATGGCCATGTAGGCCTTGTATGAAAATTGGTATTGTCACCCGTACAGGGGAGATGCTGCCGGATTTTTGTCTGGCGAGGACTCTCTCGGGGCGTGACAATATATAGAAGAGAAATCCTCCTGCCAAATTGTACTATCGGTAAGGGTGGTATGACTTCATGAGATGTGTACGCCTGCTCCAAGAAGTAATAGGAGCATCACCCTCATAAATGTTGCAGGCGCGTTGGCCGTAATTAAAACACAACGTGTGATTGATAGAAGACAATTCCTCATTAATGCGATAAACATTCCTCTGAAACCCAGTATGGACATCTGTTTCTTGGTCGGAGAGAGATGCTGACAAGAACTGCCTGGTGGACCCTTGAGCAGGAAATATCCGTCACGTCCTCTGACTAAATAAGATGAATCATATGCTGAGAAGGCATACATCTGAGATAATGTATCTGCCGAGAAGTGAGATGGCCGAGCTGAGACGCGGGGCGTCTGACTTAATACCGGGCCGAGACGCGAGGCGCCTGGCATAATAGTTGGCCGAGCCGAAACGCGGGACATCCGACATAATAGATAACCGAGCCGAAATACGGGGCGTCCAGCATAATAGATAACCGACTAGGACGCGGGGTGTCTAGCTTAATACCAGGCCGAGACGCGGGACATCTGACATAATAGATGTTCGAGCCGAGACGCGGAGCGTCTGACTTAAAAGATGACGTGGTGTAGATAGTTATGTGCCTAGTCATAGATTAATTTTTTCCGGTATCAAATGGTAAAACAAAAGTTTTTATCATGCTCAATTTATCCTTTTGCAACTACGAATCTAGTGTTTTATTTTCTTATATATGGCTAATACAATAATAACAACTAAGTCATCAACTAGGATGAGAGTCTCAAGCCAAACAAACTCACAAATGTGGAGCGAACATAAGATTCACATACTTTCGCCTAGTGAGAATTTCATAGAACGAGGAGTTAGGTGTTAGTGCTTATAAAATTCACATATTTTTATAATGACATGATATTGTCTACTTTTGGGCCAAAGCTCTCATTATTTTATTTTTGGATTTTATCCAAAAGACCTCATACCAATGAAGATATTTTTTCATCTTATAAGCACATGATTTTTTCATGTCTTACCAACGCAGAATGTTTATTATATTCCCAATACTCTAACAATCCCCCCTCAAACGAAGGACCACATTAACTCTTCCTCAAACCTATCCATCCTCGAAGGACATCCTCTGCTTGATGTCCGATCCTCAACCTACTAGGACTTCCTGCCAACTGTCCAACCCTTGTGCCCAACTGGATTTCCTGCCTGGTGTATGGTTCTCTTGATCCGAATATGGGAGTTTAACTTCCTTCGTTCGAGGTTCATGACTCTGATACCAATTGTTAGTGCCTATAAAATTAACATATCTCTATAATGGTATGATATTGTCCACTTTAAATCTAAACCCTCATTGTTTTATTTTTGAACTTTACCTAAAAAGTCTCATACTAATAAAGATATTTTTTCATCTTATAAGTACATGATTTTTTTCCTATCTTATTAATATGGAAATTTGATTGTATTCTAAATACTTCAACACTGTGACGAGAGTTTGAAGAATACTTTGATTAAATGGCACTAGCCTTCTGGAATTCCTCTCAATTACAACCATGTTTATTTGAGTACGAATGATGCATGATTCCCATTAACTGATTGTTAGAATAATATTTAGCAGTTAGGACAATTAAATCCGACCAAAAGAACTAAAGATCGTATCAAGAACATGCATTAGAAGGCTAATTGACGATGGTTTGTGAACTTTTCATGATAAGAAAAGATAATGTTATTTGTTTTAGAAACGTCAGCATTCACTGTCATAATACAACTTAATAAAACATAATATAGCAAAGAGATGATGCAATAACGACAACATTCAACAAGTCATTTCAGCACTCGGAATAACATAATTTTACTTCTGTAGCTAATTAAACTATTTCCTAACTAATGACCAGTGCACAAAGAGGAATTAAGAAAGATACGAAAAAGGGGTTGCAAGGCTGCAAACAGATTCAACGCCAACCGAGTGTATCATCATCATACCTGCTCAATATCCACCTCACTGTTGATGTCTATGTCTAACATTTCACAATCCATCTTTTCCACGTCAATCTCCTCGTTGTCTCCCTCGTAGTGGAAAAAGGATAATGAGAGTATCAGAATGATACGTGAATATTTCAAATACTAAAATAAATGAGTTGACAGTTTACTTTGATGCATAACTAGGAGGGAGAAATGGAGGCAAAAGACAAATAATACAATGTATATTTTGTGATATTTTTCTCTCCTATTCCCTTTCTTATCTTTCTATCCAAGTAAACCAAGCCTTAGCATTCGATCAAGGTTCGTAAGACAAAATGATAACTTTGGTGCCCATCTAAACACAGAGAAAGGATAAAGGTTCTGAAGGTCCCTGGTATGATTAAGTTTGCAACAGTGCAGTGAAACTTTTAAAAGTGAAATTATGAACTATATAAAGGCCTACTGGAATGAAGTTTGAGTGACAACTCCATTCGAGTTCACCAACAATATATCATCATCAAGCCATGTCATCCCTAAGTATTTGAGGATGGTTGCATTAAGCGTCATAAGCCAGTATTAACAATGTCTAATGATTACTCAAAATGTCTAACTATATGAGGATAGATCTTAACCATTGTCATATCAGGCACAGAGGTTTGCACTACCACCTGCTTGTATGCATTTTGAGTAGCCTGAGGAGGTGGTGGAGGTATACAAGTACTCTTGGTTGAACGATCTGCATCATCTGTCTCATTGACTGCAATAGTTTCTGCAGCTTCAGATT
This sequence comes from Wurfbainia villosa, assembly GCA_025175895.1. Taxonomy (NCBI): domain Eukaryota; kingdom Viridiplantae; phylum Streptophyta; class Magnoliopsida; order Zingiberales; family Zingiberaceae; genus Wurfbainia; species Wurfbainia villosa. Next base: position 7,471,670 of record CM045997.1, read on the forward strand.
TCTCATCAAACTCATTGGCTTCTAGCAATTCATCTACTGCATGGGCAGCCATACCAGTCAAAGGCAAGCTGTGACGCACTTCCGAACCCTTACCCTGTTGGTTATGGACGTTGCTCAAGCATCTTGAATGAATAAAAGACAAACTTCAATGACATTTAGAGATATATGTACATGTATGTATGTTAGAAAAAATAAGACATTTAGTTTAGTTCCACGTAAATTCATTATGCTATAATGAATTTGATGACATGAATCACTCAGCTAAAAATGATATGATATCCAGAATTTCGCCCAATGGCTAAAAATAAAATAGAAATTGAATTAGCATTGGGATTAAAAATTTAGAGAGAATTGTTTTTCAGGATCTAATGAACTATTTTATCTAAATGTGAGCTTAAGTTTTGAGGGATTCAACCATGATTATGCTTTTTGAGGGGAAAAAAAAATACCATTCTGCTCACCAAATTATGAAGATGCTTCTCTGCACTCCATGCTTTGGCGACTGCCAAGTGTCACCATCTTAGGTCTTATCCATGTTTGTCATTCATTATGTGATAAGGTGGGTAATATTTTCTTTTGATAGTTAACAGTTATTCAAATATACTCTATGGAGGCAATCTTTGATAAATATTTCTGGGCAATCATCACATACATCTGCAGTCTCATAACATACCACATACACCATGTGTAATCATCAAATTTTAAGTCACATATATTTACTCATTAAAACCTAGATTGCAACTTTTAGAACTATTTAAAAACAACCCTTGAAATCTTTCTATTTGCATCCTAATTTATTATTCGATCAAAATTCCAACTTACTATAAATATTATACTACTGATTAATACGCCAATATATTTGAAGTAATATTTCAACATAAAATAGCAACAAGTTGCGTGATAGACTATTTGAGGTCAGCTATATGCCTCATCTTACCACTGAACTTTATGCAAGGCCATATAGCAAGTAATGTCTAAATTTTTTAGACTACATAATTACAATAATACATTCATTGGTGTCCCTCTACTAACTCCTATTAACCAATAGATTCAACTTGTCAAATAATATAAAAAATAGAAATCTCCAACCGTGCTCGAATCATTTTTAATTCTTTTTCTCTCATTTGTCATTAGGTAGAACTGCAGAACTTAAAAATTCATCTTATTATTCCAATAGCTGCTACAATAACTTTTGGTATGTGTCTTTTTCCTAAGTATCTCACACACTTGAGTTATAAATTATGGTTGGCGGTATCAACATCCTAAAACTTTCCTTTTGGCCTAAGAGACACATTTTCCTTTTAGCCTAAGTGGCACAAAACAAATTTAGATAAGACTTTGAAGCTCTTCCTCATTTTAATCATACACATCTTACAGTATTAATGATATACTAATGCAAGATATTTAAAACACCTTTTATATTCAATGGTTTTCTGTGTGTCTATATTATCTATCTAGCAATTAAAAGGTGGTTTCAAGTTGAAACAGAAGACCTACTACTTGGCACCTCGGGCCTCGGCACTAGGGAAAGACCTAGACAATCAACATTAAAATTATATTAAACAAAAATATATTAATTTAAAAAATAGTTAATGTTTATATATCTTTAATGGTTTGGACAACACTTTATATAACGTGTATAGTTCCAAGACAACTGCAAAGGAATTATGGGAATCTCTTGAACGGAAGTACAAAACAGAAGATGTTTGATTGAAAAAATTCATCGCCGGCAAATTCTTATACTTCAAAATGATTGATTCCCAAACTGTGATGATTCAAGTCCAAGAATTGCAATTGGTCCTACATAGTTTGCATGCCGAGGACATGACAATAAATGAGTCCTTGCAATTTGCCGTGATAATCGAGAAACTCTTACCTTCGTGAAGGGAATTCAAAAATTACTAGTATTTAATGTTGATCCAACATATAAATATGAAATATGTGTTGAAGCTAAAATGACAAAGTTACCTTTCCATTCGGTGGAAAGAAACACGACTCCTCTAGAGTTAATTCACAGTGATATATGTTATTTAAAATTTGTACAAACTAGAAGAGGAAAAAAATATTTTATTACTTTTCTTGACGACTGTACTATATACTATTATGTGTATCTGTTGAAAGACAAAGATGAAGCCTTAGAAACATTCAAACATTATAAAAATAAAGTTGAGAATCAAATCGGTCAACGGATTAAAGTAATTCGAAGTGATCGAGAAAAAGAATATGATGGTCATTTAATGAATTATGCACAGAATATGACATTATTCATCAAACAACAGTTCTTTACTCTCCTCAATCAAATGGGATAACCGAGCATAAGAATCGAACTCTTAAAGAAATGATGAATGTTATGTTGATAAGTTTGGACTTACCCCAAAATTTGTGGAGGGAAGCTATTTTATCGACAAATCATATTTTTAATAAAATTCCTCACAAAAAAAAGAAGATAAAACTCCTTATGAGTTATGGAAGGGTCATAAGCCTTCCTATAAATATTTGAAAGTGTTGGGGTGTTTGGCTAAGGTGGAAGTGTATAAGCCAAAGCAAAGTAAAATAACACAAAAAACAATCGATTGCATCTTTATTGGATATGCCAATAATAGTAGTGCATATTGATTTTTATTGCATAAATTAGTAATTCTTGATATACATGTTGAAATAACTATAGAATCGAGGAATGTTGTATTTTTTTTAAAGTATTTTTCCTTGCAAAGAAAGCAAAGAAGAAAGTTCAAATAAAAGAACTTATGAAACTAAAAGTTCAGATAATCTTGGAAATAATGAAGAATCAAGACGTAGTAAGAGGACTAAAATAGCAAAACCATTTAGTCCTGATTTTATGACTTATATGTTAGAAAATGAACCAAGGACAATAATAGAAGTCTCATCAAGTCTTGATGCTCCTTTTTGGAAAGAAGTCCTCAATAGTGAAATAAATTCCATCATGCAAAATCATATTTGGGAATTGGTGGATATTCCACCTGGAATTAAGCCTTTAGAATGTAAATGGATCCTAAAGAGGAAATATAAGGTTGTTGGATCTATTAACAAGTATAAGGCAAGGCTAGTAGCCAAAAGATTCAAATAAAAGGCAGATCTTGACTTCTTCGATACATATTCACCGGTAATAAAGATCACATCCATTCGAATACTAATTACTATTGCTACAATATATAACTTTGAGATATATCAAATGAATGTGAAAACGACTTTCTAAATGGTGAATTAGAAGAAAAAATATATATGGAGCAACCTGAAGAGTTTATAGCTCCAGGATAAGAAAATAAGGTGTGCAGACTTGTAAAGTCACTTTATAGACTAAAACAAACACCAAAATAGTGGCACGAGAAATTTGACAAAACTATAATGGCAAATGGATTTAAAATGAATGAGTGTGGTAAGTGCATATGTATCAAAGGTACACCTGACTCATTTGTCATCATATGTCTATACGTAGACGATTTGCTCATCATGGAGAGAAATCATGATATAATCATGACTACTAAAAAGATATTGATCAAAACCTTTGACATGAAAGATATGAGTATAGAAGATATTATGCTTGGAATTAAAATCACTAATATTTCTGAAGGAATTGTCCTTTCGCAGTCTCATTATATTGAGACAGTGCTAAGGAAATTTAATGCATATGATATTTCTCCTGTAAAAATACCGATGGACTTAAGCTTATGTTTGACTAAGAAACCTGGTGAACCCGTATCGCAATTGGAATATTCGAGGATAATTGGCAATTTGATATATATCACTAACTGTACATGTTCCGATATTGCCTATGTAGTCAACAAATTAAGTAGATTTATAAGTAATTCAAATGATAGTTACTAGAAGGCATTAATAAGGGTTCTTAAATATTTAAGATACACCTTAGAATATGAATTACATTATACTAGATATCCAGTTGTACTAAAAGGCTATTGTAATGCAAATTAGATATCTGACACAAAAGACTCTAAATCCACTAGTGGATATGTATTTACCATTGATGGAGGAGCGGTGTCATGGAAATCTATGAAACAAACACGTATAGCTTGATCAACTATGAAATCGGAGTTTATAGCTTTGGATAAAGCCGCAGAAGAGGCTGAGTGACTTCGTAACATCTTAGAGGATATCCCATGTTGGGTAAAGCCAATGTATGCCGTAATGATACATTGTAACAATCAATCGGCAATTGGAAGGGCACAAAATAGCATGTACAATGGTAAGTCGTGACATATTCGTCGACAACATAACACCATTAGACAATTGATCTCAAATGGAGTTATCTCTGTTGATTATGCCAAATCAAAAGATAACTTGTTAACAAAAAATTTAAGTAGAGATCAAATATACTACACATCAAGAGGAATGAGATTAAAAATCTACAAATAAGAACATTCATAGTGGCAACCCAACCTTGTTGATTGGAGATCCCAAGATCTTGGTTCATTGGGACCACGAAATTATGAAAGTTCGTATGAACATTTGGACTAATTTTTCTCTCATTCCTAGGATGAAAAAGTGCTTCCTATCACATGTAGTAAGGTTAAGTTATAAACTTTTAATGACTCCTATCCTTTTAAAAGTAGAGTATGGTAGGATACTCTTGATAGGAGGTCATCAATATAAGTGTGAAGACGGGCCGCTTCAACGAAACACTTATGAATCCAAGATGTTGTCCATGGCTAAAATGAACATAACCATGAGAACCATAAAAGATGTGAGAAAGATTATTGTGTATGTATCATTGTCTTGGTTTACACAAACGACTGAGTAGTTTAAGACATCGCTTTCACTAAGCAGCTTAGTAAAATCCGATGATACTTTACTACGGAAGGTTCAAAGCCACAAGTTACCTCTCCTAATACAATAATCTTTCGATTGAACTCTCCTTTAGTGTCAATATACATGCATGCATTAATTTTCATTCACGTGGGGGATTGTTGCAAAATTAGTTTTGAACCAATAAATAATTTTATTTCTCAAAACCAATTTGGATGAATGAGAAATTAATTTTGGCTTAATCTAGATCGTCGGATTAAGATGGATAAATCAAATTCATTCAAATGAAAGGGCATAAGTACCCTTTGAATGATTCAATCTTGGTCATCAAATTCAAAATGAAAGACTTGATGCATCCAAATGAAGAGACATTATGTCATTTAGGAAGGGATGCGATCTAGATCATCCAATTAAATTGAACTGATGAGATTTGATTGAACTAAGAGTTTCCTCTATCCTTTCACAAGTATAAATAAGATCCCTCACTTCATTGTTTCATACAATTCATTCCAATTCAAGGAAAAGCAAGTACTGCATTGCATACTTGCATTCCGGAGAGTTCGAAAAGCTTCTTCGATTAGGAGGTCTTACGATTTGCAGTGTTGCTATCGCAAGATAAAGTCGTGATATCTTGGGAGATGATTGTCATATTCCGTGAGCACCGTATGCGGGACAAATTCGTCTTAAGGAGATAGAGTCCAACTCTAGCCTCGACTTCGTCTAAGCGGTGTTATACTGTTATTCTGTCCGCACTCAGATTGCACTTCTTTCACCGGATACCAACAACTTGCACACAACGACAAATGAGAAGAGAAAACTTAAAAACTAAATAAACAGTGATGGTAAAGTATATAAATGCTAGTAAAAGACCTTCATAAAAATCCAATGATTAAACAAAAGAAAACAAATAAAAAAACCAAAACTATTTATGATGTGTTCAGTTCGACATATATAGTTGTCCAAGTAAACAGATAACAGACCAAAACTACATATGTGTATCAGCTTAACATAGTTTGTTCTTGTAAGCATACTCACTTCTATTGGCGTCATTGCTCAGCTGGAATATAACGTATAGCACATTATCATTGTGGTGATCAAGTGATATTTATTTCCTGAAACAAAAAGTGAAAGAGGCATTGCTCAAAAGGGATTCTCAAACTAGCGGTGAGAAGTATTTGCATAGTTACCTCATTGACAAAGAAAACACTTATATGCTTTAACCAAAGAATCAAATTGTCACCTTATTATATAAAGATGGTTTAACAAGAAACAGAACTGAATTTATGAAAATATATGGAGGGTATAGCCCAGTGCATGAATTTTACCACTAGACACGGAATTCAATCCTTAAATCATAATTTTTTATAATTAATGAAAATCTAAGTTTCACTGTCCACTTTAAGTTTTAGTTTATTTATCAATCACATGTCACTTTTACCCTCTTAAAAAAAAAACTATCTAAAATAAACTAATCATTTATTATCATTCAAGAGAATTTGAATCCTCGTGTTTTACCTTTAATGTTAAGCAAAATTATAAATTTGATCAGCGAGTCCAAAAATGTATTTTTGTTGAATATTCTACTCGTCAAAGGAAATATAAAATTTATGATAAAGAGACTAAACAATTTCTTTTAAGTTGGGTCAATATTTTTCACGGACACATTTTTTTTATTCTGTGAAAGAAAGTGACGAAGATAGCTCTTTGATACTACATTTACGAAATGATCGTGCTATTTTATTTGAAAAAAATAACATATTCTATTTTAAGTACTTAGAGAATTTAAAAAGTGACTGATGAAAGATCCACTCTCTATATCATCTCCCATCATTCAATCTAGTAAATTTACATTACTAAAATCGAAACATATTCACCAACCGTCAATTTAGCAACCTGATTTTCATTGGGCTCAAACCAAGATTCTTTCCCTAAATTCATCATCATCTTCAATAACAAAATCAGATAAAGGCACTGTCATCCTTTAGCAAATTTTATATTATAAAATTTTTTCTTCTTCTCATCGAGTCTTTATTGTTCATATTTCTAGTTTTGTGAAATCCAACATATTTAACGAAGCTGAGAAAGATCCTGAACGAAGAGAAGCCATGGAGTTTGAAAATTTAAACATAAAAAGAAAATAGTATGTACATGGATCTTTACTTCCTTATCTAAAAGAAAGAAGTCAATGAGTTACTGTAAAAGATTAGATTCGTCAATTTAATGATCTTTATCGATCTATTCTACGGTCATTATGAGAGAGATAAATCACGGAGAATCCTTTGAACTTTGACGTGTTGACCAAAGACAATAATCTCATATTAATTCTGTAAATATCATACTGTCTCAGTCAATACGTATCTCCATAGAAACAAGTCAATGAATTACAATTTACAAATGCATGTACAAAATTAAATACAAATCAGATAGATCCATTGAATCATCGCTAAGGTTAAATACACGTTTAACGATGAGACTTTTGCATCAATGCCAAATTAATTACCGTCCATAGTCTACTAGCAAAATTTTATTGCTTGCATGAAGAATTTTATCGATTCAAAAACAAATAAATGATAGTAAAAATCAGAAAGTGTCAATTTGTAAGCAAAAGTTAATTGTTTTAGAGGTCACTTTAAAAATAATAGTCTATTATATTATTTTCTTAACCATATTTATATTGGAGGATCGATGGCCGACTAGAGGGGGGTGAATAGCTCTTCTTCGTAGATTATGAAAATTGCTCGTTCTAATCGTCTACAATTAAGGTTAGCGCAACGAAATATTTACTAAACAAAAACAATTAAACTAATGCAAAAGACAAGGAGAAAACAAACGCAAACACAGAAGATGTAACGTAGTTCACGACCTTTACCGTTAATCCACGACCCGATTCGTTCCAGGTAAATCACGCCTAATCAAATCCACTAATCTCTCATTCGCACTAAGTTAGGTGGAAATAACCTTTCTTACAATCTCCCTCTTTACAATATGATTGAAATAATAGCAAGAAAGAGGAGTAAAAATCATTTGGGCACTTTGGGAGAAGTTTAGAGGTTAAACATTAACCATCCCAAGTGATCCAAGGCCCCTTCTTATAAAGAAGAGGTCATTCTTCCCGTTGGACACCTAGCAGTCGACTGATGCAGCTATCAGTTGATTGATGTTGTAGTCGTTGCCTCACAACGGCCTTATCCACGTCGGTTTCCAGCCAACGGCTCCCACATCAGTCGACTGATGGAGCTATCAGTCGAGTGACCGAAGCGATCACTCGACTGATCAACCTTCTGTGCCGGAACTTGTCTCAATCAGTCGACTGATCGTGCTTATCATTCGATTGATGATCCCATCAGTCGAGTGTTCGACGCGAATACTCGACTAGAAATCCTTCTGTGCCCGAATTCACCCTGATCAGTCGACTGCCCTCCCTCGGCAGTCGACTGATGGTGTTTGCAGTCGACTGTTCGGCTAGAACCAGGTCGGTCGAACACCGATCGAGACCAATCGACCTAGAGCAGTTGACAACTACCTATAGCAGTCGACTGGTGTCGGGTAAAATCTCAAATCAATCTTTGGTTGAGTATCTGACACTTGACTTAGCCATTCGACCAAGTTCACCGATGAGCTACCCCGTCCCGGGTTACAATCGCTTACTCTCATCACCCTTGGAGTCCTTCGCCTTTGAAGCTCTCTTCGTCCGGCCACGTCCCTTGGATGTACCAAGCGCACAACTTCGCAATGTCATCCTTCGCGTCTCGCCCTGAAGTCTACTTCCTTGACTTCACTCCAATGCTCCTCGTCCGGTGATCCCGGCTTCGCAATGTCATCCTTCACCGACTCAAGGACCAAGTCATGAGATAGTGATTTTGCCAATGTTCGTCATGCTAATCATGAGTGAATTACTAAGTCTTGCACGACTTCAACACACATATCATATTCACAAACAACCTAACTTAAACATTTGTCTCACACATCCAAACACATCATTCATGGGTTTATTGCCCTAACAATCTCCCCATTTTTGATGTGTGACAATCATGTTTAAGTTCGGTGAAACATTAATCAAAATACATAAGGAAGGAAAGTATGTAGAACATGAATATCAACTCCCCCTTAATACATGCTAATCTCTCCCTAGCATGATTAACTTAAACCCTCATATTTCTCCCCCTTTGACACCATCAAAAACATTTAACATAAGTTATATAAGCATGACATCAAGTTTAGGGAAAGAAAATCATGAAAAACCAACTCAAAACCTGATAAAACAGGTTACTGTGCTCGTGCACAGTACATCAGTCGACTGGTTCAGACAATCAATCGACTGCACTAAAAATCAACCTTTTCTGATTTTTCGAATGAAATTCAGAAATGCACCAGAAATTATAGAAAATTCGAAAAATCGTGAAATTTGGGGAACATAATTCTAATGAGTTCCTTTATCAGTGATTTTTTTTCATGAAAATTCATTCAATTTTCAAAAATTAAGCAAAAACTCAAAAGTTGCAAAAAGTCACAATTTTGTATCAACTTGAAAGCTAGTTTTGTCTTAGAGGCTTTTCAAAAATATGAACTCACAGATTATGAAACATAAAATAGTTTTAAATCATTTGAAATATCCAACCATGATTTTTGAGCAATATGTCTATGAATTAAATATATGTTTTCCTCGTGATTGGTCTATTATTGCTATCATGATATTGTAATGACTCATCAAAATGTTATAACCATAAGTGAGTCATTTGTATCATCCTAACATTTCACCCATGCTATGTTTTCAATCAAGTTAGCTTATAGTGAGTGTGAGATGAATATAAAGGTATTTTTACTTAACCATCAATTTGCATACAATTCTACCAAGGTTAAGTATCTATCAAAAAAACACCCAATATGATCATAAAAACATGTATTATCAATCATGATCAAGTATTATCAATTATTGCACATCATGATTATAAAATAAATAATATTCATGATTCCATATTATGATCATACATTATCATCATCCAATACTAAATCAAAAATTACCATCCACATCATCCTAAGTCAACCATATAATATGATATTAGTAAAGTCCGCTTATGGTTGACTTTCCTAGGTTTTCCTAACCCTTGAGGATAGATTTGGGAACCCAATATAGATTCTTTCCAATAGGGTTCACCAAATACTCTTTAGGGATCCATTTCCTAGCTACCATTGTAGTTTTTGTTTGTCCCCTAGCAATCAAACAATGGTAGGCCTTCTCATTCTTTGATCCTTTATATCCTAGGTCTTTCTTGTTAAAGCTAGCCCTTTGGCTCCCAATTATCATGTTCAAAGTATTGGAGTCTATTGTGAATTTCTCTAGGGCTTTAGTTAGATGATCTACCTTTTCCCTTAAGGTTTTGTTTTCTTCAATACATGCATCATTAACATTAAGAGGAATATAATCATCATGTGAGCATGCATTTTTCAATTTTTCTTCTAGGGATTTAATTTCATAAAGCATACTTTTATTTTTCTTTTTAGCCCTAAAAATATCCCTAGTAAGACTTGAAATCATTGAAATAATTTCTTGAGTAGGAAGATTTCTTACAATACTTACCATGTCTTCTTCGTCCGATTCCGAGGTTGAAGCTCCCCCTACACTTGAGCTCTCCTCCTCACTTGTGCTTTTTCCTTCTTGCTCCGATGAGGTGGAGTCCAAGTCTTCTATTGCCATTAGGGCAAGGCTTGTGAAGGCTTGATCTTCCTCCGATGAGGATGTATCATCCCATATCGCTTTGTGTGTCTTGACCTTCCCTTTTTCCTTTGTTTTTCTTTCTTCTTCCTTTTTCTTGCTCCCCTTCTTCTCTTCTTTCTTTCTCCTTTCCTCCTTGCTTTTGTTCAAGAGAGGACAATCATCCCTTATGTGTCCCTCTCTTTGACATTTGTAGCAAATAATTTTTTTTCTAGGTCTTCTTCCCCTATCATTAGACTTGTTAAATCTAAAACTTTTAAGTGCACACTTCACCTTCCTTACCATGTAGGCTTCTTCATTGCTATCCATGGAGGAGGATGAATCTTCATCGGATGAGGAGGGTGGCATCACCTTCTTCTTCTTTCCCTTCTCGGCTTTGAGCACTACTCCCCTTGATGACTTGATTTGATCTTCAACTATACCTTCAAGCCTAGTCTCATGCAATTCCATGGTGGAGAAAAATTTCTCTAGAGTACTCACCTCTAAATTCTTGGAAATGTAGGAGTCCACCATGGAGCTCTATTTGGATGACCGAGGGAAGACATCTATAGCCTTCATGATCATGTCCCGATTGGAGAGTTTTTCACCTACACTTGATAAACCGGTTATGATTTCTTTAAATTGAGAATGCAACGATAATACCTTCTCTCCCTTTTCTAACTTGATGTTGTTCAATTGGGAGCGGAGGAGGTCCCGTCTTGCAAGCTTTGCCTCGGAGGTGCCTTCATGAAGTTCTATTAGTTTTTCCCACATCTCTTTGGCGCTTGCACATTTTCCGATCCGGTTAATCTCTTGTTGGGGTAACACATTGAATAAGTGATGTTTGGCTTTCGAATTCGCCAAGTGCTCCTCTCTTTGCTTCTTGGTCCATCGTGATTTTTCTATAGGCTTCCCCTCTTCATCCCTAGGTATATCGAAACCGAATTCCATTATTAACATGATTTCAAAATCTGTTTCGAAAAATACCTTAATTCGCTTTTTCCACCAAGCGAATTCTCCCTCGAACTTGGGCGGATGGATGTTTGAGCCGGCCATCTCTGTTGTCGTGCTTGTTGCGGCGGTGAGTCCGGTGACAAGCAACCTTGGCTCTGATATCACTTGTTGGAGGATCGGTGGTTGACTAGAGGGGAGTGAATAGCCCTTCTTCGTAGATGATGGAAATTTCTCGTTCTAATCGTCTACAATTAAGGTTAGCGCAACGAAATATTTGTTAAACAAAAACAATTAAGCTAATGCAAAAGACAAGGAGAAAACAAACGCAAACACAGAAGATGTAACGTGGTTCATGACCCTTGCCACTAATCCACGACCCGATTCGTTCCAGGTGAATCACGCCTAATCAAATCCACTAATCTCTCCTTTGCACTAAGCTAGGTGGAGGTAACCTTTCTTACAATCTCCTTTTTTACAATATGATTGAAATAATAGCAAGAGGAGTAAAAATCGTTTGGGAACTTTGGGAGAAGTTTAGATATTAAGCATTCACCATCCCAAGTGACCCAAGGCCCCTTCTTATAGGGAAGAAGTCATTCTTCCCGTTAGGCACCTAGCAATCGACTGATGCAGTCATCAGTCGACTACTGTTGTAGTCGTTGCCTCGCAACGACCTTATCCACATCGGCTTCCAGCCAACGGCTCCCACATCAATCGACTGATCTTCCCATCAGTCGACTGATGGAGCTATCGGTTGAGTGACCGAAGTGATCACTCGACTGATCAACCTTTTGTGCCCGAACTTGTCTCGATCAGTCGACTGATCATGCTCATCAGTCGATTGATGATCCCATCAGTCGAATGCTCGACGCGAACACTCGACTGGAAACCCTTCTGTGCCCGAATTCACCCTGATCAGTCGACTGCCCTCCCTCGGCAGTCGACTGACATCCCTTGGCAGTCGACTATTCGGCCATAACCAAATCAGTCGAACATCGTCGAGATCAATTGACCTAGAGCAGTCGACTGCTACCTATAACAGTCGACTGGTGTCGGGTAAAACCTCAAACTAGCCTTTAGTTGAGCATCCGACACTTGACTTAGCTATTCGGCCAAGTTCACCTATGAGCTATCACGTCCCGGATTACAATCGCTCACTCTCATCTCCCTTGGAGTTCTTCGCTTTTGAAGCTCTCTTCGTTCGGCCACGTCCCTCGGATGCACCAAGTGCACGGCTTCGCAATGTCATCTTTTGTGTCTCGCCCTGAAGTCTTCTTCCTTAACTTCACTCCAATGCTCCTCGTTCGACGATCCCGACTTCGCAATGCCGTCTTTCACCGACTCAAGGATCGAGTCATAAGATGGTGATCTTGTCAATGCTTCGTCGAGCTAACCATATGTGAATTACTAAGTCCCGCACGACTTCAACACAAATATCAGATCCACAAACAACTTACCTTAAGCCTTTGTCACACACATCGAAACACATCATTCATAGATTGATTGTCCTAACAATTTATTTTATAGTGTAGTCATAAATACCTTATTAAATATGATTATTATTTTTAAAAAATTCAAGTTAGATCCGTTATAATGACATATTTAATAAATGTGATTATATGTATTAACCTATTAATAAATATTATATATTTTGTTAATCTAATTACTTATTTTTATCGTACGCAATATCGTGCATCAAAATCGAGTGATAGAGTATTGACCTCCTTTCTAATTCGGGAATTTACCAAACACAGCAGCCGAAGTTCGGATTTGCCCAAAACGCGCACTATAGTTTCATAATGACCAAATCGCGCGCGTAATTCCCAAAATACCCCTCCCGCCAAACAGCTTTGGAATTTAATGCAGAGAGAGGTTTGCATCCATCCGAAGCACATCTGGAAATCCCGAGCCATCCAAACGTCTCTTCCAGCCACGTGGGAGCGCCAGCCCCATGCTGTTGATGAGCACCACACGCAACTTTCCTCCGCAAACCAACTGAGCAACACCATTTTTGATGAAACCCTAGTAGTTATCAACGACATCACTGCTCCCACGAATTTATCAGCAGTTAATCCAGAAGTTGACGCAACTCACTCACCAGCCGCTTCACATAGTATTATCATGTATGTACGTGTTTTTATTCTTGAGACTGTTATGAGGTTAATAAATGCATTGTAGGTGGTTGTATAACCAAGTTTGCCACACACCCATAAATACGATGTAGGCATATCATACCAAAGTAGACCAATGCACCCATAATTGCGATGCAGGAGATTCATAACCGAGTTTTGTCCCCACCTAAACAAATGCCACCTAACTTAAAAGGTGATGCTTCCAATTAAATCCCACGATTACTGAAGTTCCCTGATTGATATTTCCGGCACTAGGAGATTCAATCTGTCTGAGAGAGTAGGTGGTGCTAGCAATGAAATTTCCAGCACCATCGTATCCCTAAAATTTAAAATCCCAGCACCATGGGAGAGTAGGTGGTCTTGTGATGAAATTCCGACTATTGGTCTGGATAAAAAGTGATGCTGGAAATTTAAATCCCAGTAACATCGTGGCGCTGGGCTTCAAATTCTCAGCATCATTAAGGTTCAACAAATTCGGGATAAAATATGGTGCTGGAAATTTAAATCTCGTCACCACCGTGGTGCTGAGTTTAATACTCCCAGCACCATGGGGAATGAACTTGTCGAGATAAATTGTGGTCGGTAATTTATATTCCAAAGACCACGCGATGGTAATGAGATTCAAACTTCCAAAGAACACCTTGGTCGGGAATCTAATTCACTAGACCGGGGAGATATAAGTGGTCGACATTAAGGGTGGTCTTTGGGATTAGAAACCTCCGGCAACACTATAGTCTCGCGAATAAGACTCCCAAAGCACCATTGACATTGGGTGGTCGAGATAAATGGTAGTCTTTGGGAAATTATATCCCAAAGACCACCGTGGTAATGGGATTAAAACCCCGACAACACAAGGATCTTTGGGAATGTAATTTCGGCACCATGTACATATAAATTGCCGGAATTGTTGGTGGTGCTGGGAACTAAAACCCCAGCAACACAGTGGTTCTGCGTTTAAATATCCCAGCACCAGGGAGATGGAACTAGTCCAGATAAATGGTGGTGCTGGGAAATTATATCCCAGCACCACCGTGGTAATGAGATTAAAACCCCCAGCAACACAAGGATGTTGGGAATGTAATTTCCAGCACCATGTACATATAAATTGCCAGAATTGTTGGTGGTGCTGGAAACTAAAACCCCAGCAACACAGTGGTTATGCGTTTAAATATCCCAGCACCAGGGAGATGGAACTAGTCCAGATAAATAGTGGTGCTGGGAATTTATATCCCAGCACCACCGTGGTAATGTGATTAAAACTCCCAGCAACACCATGGTGCTGGGAATGAAATTTCCAGCACCATGTACATAAAATTTGTCGGAATTGTTGGTGGTGCTGGGAACTAAAACTCCAGCAACACAGTGGTTCTGCGTTTAAAAATCCCAGCACCAGGGAGATGGAACTGGTCGAGATAAATGGTGGTACTGGAAATTTATATCCCAGCACCACCGTGGGCCTGGGATATAAATTTCCAGCACCATGGAGAGGAAACTTGGCTGAGAAAAAGAGTGGTGCTATCAATTTATATTGGAGATAAATAAAGTCGTCTAGGCAGGTCGAGTCCAAGCGTGACCTATTCCTTATGCTTCCAAACAGTAGTTATGAAAATTAATGCTCTGTGCCAACATTCAGACGAGTGTGCCAATTGGCATGCTGCGTGCCAATTGGCATGTTGCGTGCCAATTGGCATGTTGCGTGCCAATTGGCATGCTGCGTGCCAATTGGCACGCACCCATAACTGCCTGTAGGAGTGTGGGAACTAAGTATCCCTCTGCACATAAACTTGGTAAATGTCTTCCTCTTCCATTCCATATAAACCGTTCATAATTTCAACATTAAAAGGTCCATCAATGGGTTTCGGTAAAAACCCATTAATGGCCCTATCTATCAACATCAAATGTTATAATTAGTTAAGTGCATAATTGGGAAACCTAACCATAAACTCTCATCCTCCACTTGTCTTCAGACTTCTAAAGCCTAGTTAAAAAAATTCAGCCTACTTTCATAGCACACTACATATAACAGTGTTAATTTTAAAAACATTTGCAGGGACGACCCCCTTCCTGATGAAGTGTTAACATTTTTGGAAATAATTGAATCAAATTTTAAGGATAGAGAGTTAGATGATCAAGATTCCATAAATCTGTGCCCAAGTAATATTCCATCTTCATCTCAGTTTACTGATGTGGGCAATAGAATTACCAGTGATCAACACCTTGATATAAATAGAGACGCTTCTTCCATACTCGAAGAAAAGTTTGTCACTGCTACCACAGTAGATCATGAATATTTTGAACAAACTTGGAGTGAAGAGGAGGTAAGTGATATACATGGGATAGAAGAGTTAGAATATACAAATTCTTCGGAAGAATTCTTCGCTGATGATATCCAACATGAAGAAGGTGAGTTAAATCCAGATCAGTACAGTGACTTAGAGGAAGTGTTCCCAATTGCTGATGATCCCTATGTTTTAAATCCACAAATAAGACTATTGGCAGATGTCGGTTCATCAGATCCAAATGAATTTTTCACTGGACAAGTTTTTTCCTCTCAACAAGAGTTTAAAGATGCACTAGTAAGACATGCGATGCTAAAAAACTTCAGATACAAGCCAGTTGACACCAGACTCAATAGAATTAAAGTTATTTGCTTTAGTCATCCTTGTTTATGGAGTCTAGTTGCAAGTGGAGACGAGTTCACTGTCACAAAATATGTAAAGCAGCATGAATGTGACAGTGTTAGGGAAACAACATATCACCATGCTTGCACATCCACATTTGTAGCAAACCAGATTGTAGGACGGTTAGCTACCTCTGATGATTACAAATCAAGTTCAATTCGAAGAGAAATGCAAGCTAGGTTTGGTGTTCACATTTCATACAAGAAAGCATACACAGCCAGACAGAAAGCATTAAAAAGAGTGGTAGGTGATTTTGATCAGGCCTATATTGATCTTCCAATGTACTTGCGTGAGTTAAGAGTTAGAGATCCTGATACATATGTTGCAGTACTAAGAAATAGTGAAAATCAATTCCAGCGATGTTTTTGGGCATTTGGTGCTTGTCGAAGAGTATTCAGGTTGTATTTGTGAAAACTAATTGGAATTGATGCTACACATATGACTGGCAAGTATCCTGGTGTTTTGCTAATGGCTACTATCGTTGAAGGTAATGCAAAAATTATGCCAGTTGCATTTGGAATTGCCGAAGTTGAATGTGGATCTGCTTGGGAGTGGTTTTTGGATCATGTAAAGACATTCCTTGATGTCTGCCCAGTCATTGAGCATTGTATCGAGATAGACATCGAGGATTATATCGTGATTAACAAAGTGTATCCATCCGCCCATCATGGTTTTTGTTGCTATCACTTGTCTGTAACATGGTAGCGATGCGGGATAGATCCTCATTAGGTTTATTTTGAAGCGTGACAAGAGCAAATACAAGAGTTGACTTTGATCGATTAATGCAGAACATGCATGACAAACACAAGGAAGCATATGCGTGGCTACAAAAGATCGATCCAAAAAGATGGGCCAATGCACACTTTCCTGGCAGGAGGTACACAATGTTAACCACTAATTGTTCCGAGAGTTTAAATGCATTATTCAAGGAAGCACGTGAACTCCCCATCACCAGTTTAATTGACAACACTAGAAGAAAGCTTGCTCAATGGTTCTATAACCGTAGGGAAGAATCTTCAAAAAGGTCAGGTTTTCTAACACCTTATGCCATTAAAGAGATTGATAAAAGGAGAGAAAGAACTCGATTATATTCGGTATTCCCATATTCACAAACGGAAATGGAAGTACAGACAATAGCATCTTCGTATATTGTTGATTTGGATAGGCGAAGTTGCATCTGCGGTGAGTTTCAAATTTCAGGAATTCCTTGCTCGCATGCTATTGCAGTCATCATATATCGGAACATGGATCCATACCGTTACTGCGAGCATTATTTTCTAAGGGAAACCTGGGAGGCCACTTACATGGATTGTATTTACCCATGTCGAAGTAAGAAATTTTGGCCTAATGGTGACAAAATTTTCGGAGTTTTACCTCCTCGTAGCCTTGTGGAGCCCGGGCGAAGAAAAAAAGGCACGCATAGAGTCCAAACATACTGGGAGGGTGAAAAATAAATGCAGCAGATGCAAACAGCTTGGGCATAATAGGAGGTCTTGTAGAATGCCACCGGCTACTAATTCCTAAGTATGTTTATTGTGGTTGTGTAAATATTTTTAAAGGAAACAATGTTAATGTCAATGTCAATGTCAATGTTAATGTTAATGTTAAGCTATTTTGCAGAATTGTAATGGAAAATTTTGTTACGTTAGTTTGCAAAATTGTAATCTCAATATCTCTGTGTATCGTGTCCAAAATTTCCGATATTCAAGGCAGGATTAGGTTTACACAACCAATTTTCAGAAATCAGGCCCCGTGCCAAGTGGCACGCGGCCGAAACATGGAGGTAGGAGGATCAGAAGGAAGTTTCCTCGATGCAACAACATGTGAAGTCGTTAGGTCTTTCAGTCGATGCAAAGATTTCGGAATTTGGACTCCTGTAGGTCCATCAATGGGTTTTGGCCAAAATCCATTGATGGCCCTACACAGGACCACTGTGTTCCTGGAATTTAAATTGCCAGCACCACCTTATTTCCGACATGTTTGAAAGTGTACGTGATCGAATTGAAATCCCAGACCATGTGTTCCCACGATTCTAAATTATGCGTGGTCACAGGAATTGAAATCCCAGGACCACCGTGTGTTCCGCCACTTCTAAATTATGCGTGGTCACAGGGAATTGAAATCAGCACCACCTTATTTCCTACTGTTTGAAAGTGTATGTGTGTCTGGGGAATTGAAATCCGGGACCATGTGTGTTCCGACGATTCTAAATTATGCAGCGGTCACGAGAATTGAAATCCCAAGACCACCTGTGTTCCCGGCCACTTCTAAATTGCGTGATCTTTGGGAAATGAAATCCCAAAGACCACCTTATTCCTTAGCCATTTGAAATTTATGCGTGGTCTTTGGGAAATAAATTCCCAGGACCACTTTGTTCAGGATTATAATTACGGCACCAAAGTATTCTAAATCCGTCCGACCGACAGGCAGTTAATATAAAACTCCCCGGTAGAAGTTCAAACATCTCAACACCACATTTCATTTCTCTATCGCTCCTTGCGTTCTGTCTCTGTGAAATTCCGCTTCCGTTCCCCGGCGGTCGTTCAAACTCTCCGGTGCCAGTCAAAACCCCCCCGTGTCAGTTAAACCTCCCCGGTGCGAGTTAAAACATCTCAACACCAGCTCAACACCATCTCAACGCGATTTTCGACCTAAGTAAGTTTTGTAGATTTCTTAAATTACGTATTTATCGTTTCTTCCGATCTATCTAGGGTTTTTGCCTTTTTCCGTTCACGATCTCGTTTAAACTCGGGCCTGATAGGGTTTAGGGTTTACCATTTAAGCAGAGGTAACGTTTATTTGTATCATCACACATGTTTCAATCCATTTCATCTATCAGTTTAAAATCGCTGTATTACAATGCATTTGGTTGTTAACCTAGGGAAATTTTTTCAGTTAACGATGGCTTCAACTGGTGAATCATCAAGCGATACTTCTGCAAGAACCCGTGCATTGATGCGAGGAAGAACCAAGAGAATGAACTGGAAAAGCAACGTTTCCCAGTTTAAAAAATTTATTGCAAGTGTGCCGCCGAGTGTGGAAGAAGAAACACTTATTCGGAGCTCCCCCTTTGTGTGGGTTTTGGACATTCCAGATATTACCCATGTCAGACCTCTCGTTCAGAATATGTTTGATAATTAGGACTGCACGGAGAAATATTTTTTATTCCAAGACAAGAAATTGCATTTCACAAAGACAGATGTCTCCCTCATCCTTGGTCTACCAGATGATGGACTCGAAGTTCCTATGAATAATGAAGCTCGTGCGGGCGGCTATATATTCAATATTTCGTGGAAGCTGATTGCTCTAACAAGCATCTGGAGGATTTATTGAAGACTTCCAGATCTTCAGATAATTTAGGATCTGCAAAACTTTATTGTCAGTTGTTTATTTTATATTTTTTCTCTTGTGTGTTTTTTACTACCACCAGCAGTAAGCCTAGAATAGCTATGCGATCACTTATAGATTGTGTAGAATATTTTGATAACTTAGGCAGGTACAATTAGTGCGAAGCACTTTATACGTACATGGCTCCTCAAATGGAGTCAATTGGTATGGGAGTCACATTGCGACCAAAAGCAGACGTCGTAGGTGGATCCACGAGACCAATGCTTAAGGGTTTCGCACACTTATTGGCTGTGAGTGAATATATTTTATGTCTTCCGCAAATAGTATAGATAAATCTGTCTATTAACAACTAATCTTGTCATTCCAGGTATGGATGTGCGAGCATTTGTGTATCCTACCTCCACACGTCCCTCATGCTTTGCCAAGAATGCTGAGATGGAGGTGGAGTTCCACAAATGTAAGTTAAGAAGATGGTAGATGGTCGTGCGACAAAATAATTGTCGATCTAATTCCAAAGACAATGAGCCATGCATCTGTACATACCGCTTCCCCACCTAGATTTTCTGCATCAACTCCTCAACCCGAAACTCAGGTCGACGCAAGAGGAATGACCTGTCCAGTATGCCAGGAGAATGCAGAAATTGTATCTACTCTAAGCACCAAGCTAGTTGAAGCAAGGTGTGATTTTGAAAGCACCTCCCTACTTAAGGAAGCGACCATCAAACAACAAGAAAAGACAATACAGGAGCTTCTTCAAGAGTTAGAGGAGGTCAGGAACATGAATGACAACGAGATAAGTGAAAGGGATGATATAATTGCTGAAAAATAAGCATTAATCGCTGAAAAGGACAGTTTAATACTGGAGCTTCAACTCAATTTACAATCCCGGGATGTAGAGGGGTTACAATCACAGCCTATACAAATTTATCTGAAACCCAATGACCTTCTTACGCATACACTAGGCGGAAGGTTTGTGTGAGGAAGAAGACTCTTGACGGTCTATCACCCCCTAGCCTTAGAAGCCTCCCTCCTGCATGGTTTTCAAACATCCCTAAAAGAAGTTGAGTTGAAACTTAAATTGTCCCCAGCAAGGCTATTGAGTATCCCTTAGTAGATCCTAATATCTCTCCTGCAGAGCCAAACATTGAGCAGGAGTCAGGCCAGGATAAAAAAGGGAAATCAATTGCCGAGGAGGGTGAACCCGAAATATCGAATCTGCGCACACAAGTCTCCGCGGAAAAACAACCAACACTGTCGCGAGAGTGGAGGTGAGCATAAGTTATCTGTCGATCCTATTTTGAGACAAAATATTTCGAAACTCAGCAGTTTATTTTGTATCTGACAAGCTTATAAAGAATTAGTCAGTAAGATGGATCCAAAGCGTCAGAGTCTTTATTGAAACTAAAAAAAATAGAGTAAGACAATCTTATATTCTTTGTATATACCTTTCATCTTATGTTTTGAGAGTTGCTAATAACCCTTTCCTTGTGTAGTGTGACAGTATCAGGACCAGTGTGGAAGACCGATGCTATTAACTTATACATGGACTCTTTCCTTACAATATTTGATTGGAATGTTTTGACACATGGGGATTGCATAAGCGCATATTTTTCTTAATTTGATAAGCCATACTATAACTTAATTTTCTGTGGGGCTGGATTCCCGGTAAGTTTTTGTCCCTTTTGCAAGGAATTGTAAACTTTACGGCTTCGGTGTTTTAATGATTTTTATACACGGATATGTTTAATATTATGCGCCCAAGCATTCGAGCAAACTTTTAAAACCCGGGCAATCCAATCGGATACATATTTTGTCCAATAATCCATGCGATCATCAACGCCACCTAGTGGCCGACTTGGAAATTTCAGAGTTCATCCACTACAACTCCTTGTCCGTTAGGAAGGCTTACACTACTCAATTTGAAGAAACAGTAAGCATTAGATTAGATTTCAGCTAAATAAACCGTTTGTGTATGGAGGATTCATAGCATTTATTTTGGTCCCAGGTTGAATTCTTTAAAAAGATGCACTCTTCGTATTATGATAACTGGCATCTGTGCATTTGAAAAATTTGTAATCAAACTTTTACGTGCGTCGAGTCGAGGTCCCTGCATAAAGCTCTTCGTAAGACATCTAATAATCTTTGTAAATACCATATTTTATAAGCTAGCATTGGACTAATAATTTTTAATTTTTTACAGCTATGATTGTGCATTTTTTATAATATGATACATTGAAAACCTACTATTTGGGTACCCTAAAAGATTGACAATGTGATTGATTCGTGGTGGGGAATAGAATAATGCGCAGCTCACAATTTTGTTTTCAATTATGACTGTGTTGTATAGTGGGATATGTTGTAAGACTATACAAAGTTTTAGATATGTAACTACACCAAGGTGTCTGCCTGTAAAAGTCATTAGTCAGCTGCAAAGGTGTTTGCAATCTGTATAGTATCTGTACAATTATGGAATATATATACTTTGTTAAATATTTCAACCACTTCGACTTTATGATTTTGTGATGTGATTTCTACGTGGTGCTGGGAATTAAATTTCCAGGACCACCGTGTTCCAGGGATTAAGATTCCCAGCACCACCTTATTTCTCGGTCAGTTAGCAAATGGACGTGGTCCTGAGAATTATATTTCCATGACCACTGTATTCCTGGGAGTTACATTCCCAGCACCACGGTATTCCTCGGCCAATTGGCACAGTGCGAATTCACTTTCAACGGCACCAGCGTGTTCACAGGATTAAGATTCCCGGCACCACCTTTTTCTCGGCGATTCGCTAATGGGCGTGGTCTTTGAGAATTAAATTTCAGACCACTTTGTATTCTGAGATTTAATTCTCAAGACCACATTTTATCTCGTCGATTCGATCTTGCATGCGTGGTCTTTGAGAATTCACTTACCAGCACCACGGTGTTCCTGGGGTTTAGATGCCTAGCACCACCTTATTTCTCGGCCAGGTCGCAAACTGACGTGGTCCTGGGAATTAAATTTCCAGGACCACTGTGTTCCTGGGATTTAATTCCCAGCACCACATTTTGAATCGGGCCCGTGCAAGTGACCTGAGGCCTGGGAGGCAGGAGGATCACAACGAAGTTTGCTCGACGCAACAACATGTGAAGCCGTTAGGTCTTTCAGTCGATGTAAAGAATTTGGAATTTGGACTCCTGTAGGTCCATCAATGGGTTTCGATCAAAACCCATTGATGGCCCTAGTCACCTCAACTTCGGTCCAAACCAACTCCAGTGGCTTTGGGACTTGCCCCTCTGTGTATCGTGTCCAAAATTTCTGATTTTCAAGGCATGATTAATTCTCAGCACCACATTTTATCTTGTCCAGTTCGATACTGTACGTGGTGCTGGGAATTCACTTACCAGCACCACGGTGTTCCTGGGATTGAGATTCCCAGCACCACCTTATTTCTCGGCCAGGTCGCAAATGGACGTGGTCCTGGGAATTAAATTTCCAGGACCACTGTGTTCTTGGGATTTAATTCCCAGCACCATATTTTCAGAAATCAGGCCCCGTACCAAGTGGCACGAGGCCGAAACTGGGAGGCAGGAGGATCACAACGAAATTTGCTCGACGCAACAACATGTGAAGCCGTTAGGTCTTTCAGTCGATGTAAAGAATTCGGAATTTGGACTCCTGTAGGTCCATCAATGGGTTTCGGTCAAAACCCATTGATGGCCCTAGTCACCTCAACTTCGGTCCAAACCAACTCCAGTGGCTTTGGGACTTGCTGTTAGTAATATATGAGAGATGTCCTAAGGCAATCGCCTTATGCATGAACCATTTATATGATAAATGAAGATTCACTATTTGAATATACATGTTTTATGTATTTGATTGGATCTTAAACTCATTTACTGAATGCCCACGATACGATTCACAGCATGAGAGAATTTGTGATTGGATCACAACTAGTGAGTATCTCTACATGTGTAATTGTGATGTATCGGAATTATCCCTAGTCGATAAATTGATAGATTTGGACACCATCAATTCTGTCGAGACTAGCACGAGGTATACTCCTTGGTGTATCCAAGCAGCTGATTCTCACTGGCTGGAGACATAGTGATGTTCGGAGTTAGTCGTGGATGCTAGTTATGGTAACTAGTTCATTGGAGTGACCAGCCGTAAGACTTCATATGGTTCTCTGCATATATAGATATGTCAATGAAGTTCTTACTGTGGCTTAAGTGCGATGTTCCTTTGACTTGCGGTATTCAAGTCATCTTCATCATGGAGACTTATGCTTTGACATCTTAAGCAAACATCTCAAAGGAGATGTGGACCCGGGATGATTGGGTATAAGTCGAAGTGATCGAAGGTGTTTGAATAGCCTATAGAGGATTCACCACTCCTTGCGAGGAGATGTATACCCATGGCCTCTCGTCGGATTGTTACTAAAGTCTTTGGCCAAAGCATTACATGTTTAGAGTAAGGTACTCTTCGATACATGTGGAGTAACTAGAATCCGTAGGACGAGGAAATAATACTTGGGCTAGGTGTGACGTAGTCAGCCTAGTGGGGACTGACACAATAGACCATGTCCTGAACCAAGTGGGTATAAGATGAGTGAAGGGAATGGGGCACGATTCATTCGAGCTACTGAAGGGTTTCAGAAATAGTTCTGGATCAACCGTTGATCTTTTCGGTTAATTGGGGATCATGATGTACTACTAGGTGCCACTCATGATCGTTCTATAATTAATGGTTAATTATAGACGGCCAACATAAACCGAGAACCTATTTGGTCACACGCACAATCCAAAGGATTTAAAACGAGCTTGAGAATGGGATTCTCAGACCGAGAGAAACTATGTTTGGTTGGACCAAACATAAAGCGAGCATGAAATTGTTTCAGTCGCAATGGAAGCGTGGATGGGCAGTGTCTTATGAAGACATAATGGATGGACCAAAATGGTTTGGTTCTAATCCAATGGATAAGAATAAACCAAAGGGTTTGGTTTATTTTAAACGAATGAACCAAAAGTTGGTTTGGTTCGTTTTAACTTAAAATAAACCATCATGGTTTGGTTTATTTTAACTTATCTTAATGGAGCAGGTTAACGGGCTTTATGGATATGATCCATTAACCATTAAGAGAATTAGTTCTCTATAAAAGTGGGCTTAAGGGATTGTTAAACCCTAATCCAAAATCAAAACCCTAGCCTCCAAGGAGTTGCCGCCCAACCTGGTTGTGCCGCCCAACCTCCTTGCCGCCCAACTGATTGTCTTTGTAGTCTAGCTCCCTTGCCGTGATCAAGCTTCAGCCGGTGAACCTCCGGCGACCCTCCGGTGATCTCCTATAGGTTTGGCATCAAGGTGAGGCTTTTCTCTCCTTGTTTTGGCGGCGCTACTCCACCAAGCTGTCCAGTTTTCTGGACAGCTTCTCCTCTCGTCGGGCGTCGTTTGGGCGGCGGCTAGTGCTCGACAGCGGCTAACATACCGGATTTGATCTCCGGTAATCCTCTGAGTGGAGGACGAAGGATTCGAAACGCGGTTGTGAATACCTCTCCGGAGAAGCGAGTTTTGAGAACTCGTTTTGGATCCGAATTTGGATTCGGATCGTGATCATCTCTCGATCACGTCGTCTTCAACATGAGGCTAGTAACCCGTACGAAGACGAAGCTCGTGACTTAGCGAAGTCATCCCGAGGAGCTCGGCGTGGATATGGATAGAGACGATTCTTACGAGGATCGTTCCGGTTGATGCCGTTCCCGCTACACGTCATACGGAAGGTATAACGTAGTTTAATTTCCTTTTATTGCAATTTTAATTTACGGTTATGTCTACACTTATTGTAATAGCATGCGTGTGTTGTGTGTGTTGTAATAAATAGGAGTATTTATTATTTTTATTGCTTCCGCTGTGCTCATGTTTACGAAACATGATCGAACACACACCTGTTGATAAACCCAACTTGATGGTATCGAGCCAGTTGTGTTTCGACATAATCGTAAAAATGGTTTTGCGATAGTCATAATGTATTTCTGGAAGTTTTCTAAATTTTAGAAATTTAGAAGTATTTATGGAAATTTTTCAATTTTGGAAAGTCTAGAAGTATTTATGGAAATCTTCCACTTTTGGAAAGTTGGAAGTATTTATGGAAATTGATATTTTCCATAAATAAAATATTTGATTAGATTCTGGAAATTTGTTTCCTAATTTAATCATGATTTGATTTGGGAAATCAAATCTTAAAATATTTTATTTCCATAAGTAGTTTAATGATTTAGGAAATTGGTTTCCTAAATAGATTTTCCTTAATCAAATAATTCCATGAATAAAATATGTGATTAGATTTGGAAATTTGTTTCCTAATTTAATTATGATTTGATTTGGAGAATCAAATCTTAAACATATTTTATTTCCATAAATAGTTATGACATATAAGGAAATATATACATGACATAATTGTATGTCATGTAATCGCATTAGATGCATAACATTATGCCATGCGTGTCGTGACATGTAGATGTATGCCATGTATGTCATGCCATGTAGATAATAGTTATTTGCATGCAAAGAGGATGAGACATAAAACCCTAACTCAATATTAAAGCCTACACCTTCCATTAATATGGTTAGAACCGAGTTACATTTCTTGTTTGGGTTGTTGGACTCACTCCAAGCCCGGCTCGAACCTGAACATGTTCAAATCATTGGAATAGTTTAACTCTAATATGGTAAGAGTCAGAGGTCAATCGTTAGTTT
Source organism: Wurfbainia villosa (assembly GCA_025175895.1). NCBI lineage: Eukaryota > Viridiplantae > Streptophyta > Magnoliopsida > Zingiberales > Zingiberaceae > Wurfbainia > Wurfbainia villosa. The sequence goes on from CM045997.1 coordinate 7,497,994, forward strand.
GGGTTGTTGGATTCACTCCAAGCCTGGCTAATTGGTTGAATGCGCTCTAACCATATTAAAACTATTTCGCGATTAATGGGTCGGCTTTAACTTGGAGCATCGATTTGTTGGACTCACTCCAAGGTCGATGTGAAGTTGGGTGCTATGCATATGATGCATACTTGTTAATGTGTTAACAACCCGATGTATGTGTGAACATTCAATTAGTTGATAGCACATTGTGATAGTTGCATATACGTGATATGTAATCGGTATACTTGATACCCACCATCATAGCTAAGAATGGCTTGTTGGACTCACTCCAAGGTTGTTCTTATCTATGATGGATATCAGCCCATTCGGAGATGGACCTACGATCTCCCGAAGTGATTTTGGGGTTTTTGAATTCGAAAAATGAATGGGATTTATAAATGTATATTGATGCATTTTAAAATCATCTTTCTCATATATGCTCGTTTTGTATTTCTAAGTTAATATATTGATCATGATGTGTTTGAATTTGCGTTCCATTTTGGATTCAAATAAATTGACTGGGCCGAACTTCTTGGACTGGCTTAGAAACTTGAGAATTGTTCTCAAGGTGAAAAGCTTGTGTATGTCCTCGAAGCGCCTCTTCCCGCCCGTCCTAGTGACGATGCAACTTTGGACCAATTGTTGGCCTATCAGAAACATGTGAGTGATTCTGAACAAATGAGTTGCATCATGCTAGCCGCGATGGAACCCAAGCTACGAAAGCAGCATGAGCATATGGATGCTCATATCGTAGTCCATCTCTGTGAGTTGGTTGATGAGCAAGTGAGATTCGAAAGGTTCGAAGTCTCCAAGCTCCTCTTCACCTCTGAGATGCAAGGAGGTTCATCTGTGGTACTGCTCAACATGCTGAAGACTGTGGAGTCTTCTGAGAAGCATGAGTAGGGGACAGTGTTGTTAGTTGATTCCTCGAAGAAAGGTTCTAAGAGGGAGTCAAAGGAACAACAGAAGGGGAAGAAGAAAAAGGCTAAAAGGCAGAACCAGCTCAAAAGGGCACTTGCCATCATTATGGCAAGGAGGGTCATCGGCGAAGAAATTGCAAGGTTTATCTTGAGTCCATGAAGAAGGATAAGGCATCGGATGCCTCATCTTCTTCAGAAATCTTCTTTATTGATTGTCATTCTATTTCCTTAGACATTTGGGTATTTGATACTGGGTGTGCCTCACATATATGTAATGACATACATGGGCTAAGGAATAGAAGAAGACTCGTCAAGGGAGAGTCAAATTTACGTGTTGGGAATGGAGCAACGGTTGCTGCACTCGCCATCAGAACGTATTTGTTGGAACTCCCTATAGGACTTGTCTTAGAACTGGACAATTGCTTTTATGTTCCTTCGTTGATAAAGAACATCATTTCTATTTCTTGTTTAAATAGAAATGGGTACCATTTGACTTTTAGTAACAATTGTTGTTACATAACTTTGAATGGAGTTCTTTAAGAAACTGGAACTTTAAGCAATGGTGTTTATACGTTGGACGTATCCAGTGACATTTTCAATATCGAAGCGAGCAACAAGTGTGCTCGAAAAGATAATCAATTAGACTCCTACATGTGGTATTGTCGTCTTGGCCATGTAAGCAAGAAACGCATGTCCGAATTACACCGATGTGGAATTCTGGAATCGTTTGAATAGGATTCATACGATACATGCGAATCATGCTTAAAAGGCAAGATGACTAAGTTACCTTTTACTGGAAAAGGTGAACGAGTGGGAGAGTTACTAGGTCTAATACATACTGATGTATGTGGACCTATGTCAACTCAAGCATTAGGAGGCTATAGCTACTTCATTTCCTTCACCAATGATCACTCACGGTTTGGGTATGTGTTCTTGATGAAACACAAGTCTGAAGCCTTTGAAAGGTTCAAAGAATTCAGAAATGAAGTAGAGAAACAACATGACAAGAGTATTAAAATACTTCGATCGGATCGAGATGGTGAATACTTAAGTCAAGAGTTTCTTGATTATCTAAGAGACAATGGTATATTGTCTCAATGGATTCCGCCATATACACCACAACATAATGGTGTATCTGAGAGGCGTAACCGGACCTTATTGGACATGGTCAGGTCAATGATGAATCATGCGACTCTTCCCAAGTCCTTTTGGGGCTATGCACTTCAGACAGCTGTTTACTTGTTAAACAGAATGCCTTACTCCATATGAGATATGGAATAGTAAGAAACCTCATGTATCTTACTTGAAGATATGGGGTTGTCCTGCTTATGTGAAGCGGACTGTATCAGACAAATTGGATGCTAAGTCTGATAAATGTCTATTTATTGGATACCCTAAGGAAACAAGGGGTTACCAATTCTAACATCCTGAGGAACAAAAGGTGTTTGTTTGAGGCATCTTTGTGTTTCTAGAGAAAGAGTTTCTCTTGCAAGAAAGCGATGGGAGTGTCTCGTCGAGCTTGAGGAGGCTCGAGAGACTCAAATAGACATTGATGAGATACACGGTGAAACCTGAAATGACAACTCATAGTGATGAGCAATCATTTGGACCTATTGTAACACCACATCTTCGTAGATCTGGTAGAACACGCAATATTCCTGAGAGATATGGATTTCTCATAAGTGAATCGAACGATGTGTTACTCATTGATGATGAGGAGCCTACCAGTTATGAAGAAGTGCTGACAAGTTCAGAAAGGGATAAGTGGCTTGGTGCCATGAAGTCGGAAATGGATTCCATGTATGAAAACCAAGTTTGGAACTTGGTTGACCCACCTGAAGGCATAAAGCCTATAGGGTGCAAGTGGGTTTTCAAGAAGAAAACTGACATGGATGGTAATGTGATTACCTATAAGGCTAGATTGGTGGCGAAAGGATATCGTCAAAAGCAAGGTGTTGATTATGACGAAACCTATTCGCCTGTAGCTATGCTTAAATCCATTCGGATGCTCCTGGCCATAGCGGCTCATTATGATTATGAGATATGGCGGATGGATGTAAAGCAGTTTTCCTTAATGGAAACTTGCTCGAGGGCGTGTATATGATACACTGAGGTTTCACATCGGTTGACAAAACCAAGGTATGCAAATTGCGGACGGTCCATTTATGGATTGAAGCAAGCATCCGAGTGGAATATCCGTTTGATGAGACAATCAAAAGTTTGATTTCTCACAAAATCCGAACCTTGTGTGTACAAGAAGGTTAGTGGGAGTGCGATCGTGTTCCTAGTATTGTATGTCGATGACATACTACTTATAGGAAAGCGATGTTTCAATCTTTCTGATCGATGAAGGTTTGGTTATCAAGACATTCTCCATGAAAGACACGGGAGAAGCAACCTACATCCTCGGGATTAAGATCTATAGAGATAGATCGAAGCGGTTTGCTTGGTCTTTCGCAGCCTACATATATAGGCCAGTGCTAAAGAGGTTTAGCATGTCGGAATCCAAGAAAGGTTTCTTACCCATCAGGCATGGGGTACACCTTTCGAAGTCTATGTGTCCGCGCACAGAAGACGAGAGGATTTGCATGAGTAAGATTCCCTATGCATCCGCAATAGGATCTATCATGTATGCTATGAGGCCCGATGTATCGTATGCTCTGAGTGTCACGAGCAGATACCAGTCCGATCCAGGAATGGATCATTGGGCGGCTGTTAAGACGATCCTTAAGTACTTGAGAAGAACTAAGGATGTGTTCCTAATATATGGAGAAGGGTACATGGTGATACGTGGGTATACGGATGCCAGCTCCAGACAGACAAGGATAATTTCATGTCTTTGTCTGGGTATGTATTCACCTGGAATGGAGGCGCAATAAGTTGGAAAGGTTCCAAGCTTGACACTATAGCGGATTCTGCCACTAAGGCAGAATACATTGCAACTTTAGGCGACAAAGAAGCGAGCGGTTTGGATCAAGAAGTTCATCTATGAACTTGATGTGGTCTCATCAATGATCCAAACATGGGCTTCGCCGCTATCATCTTATCAGAGAGATCATCAGTAGGAACGAAATACAAATCGAGAAAATTCCCACTGAAAGGAACTTAGCGGATCCTTTGACTAAAGCATTACCTCAAAGAAAGTTTGAGGGTCATGTTAGAGCTTATGGTATTGGATACCGTAGCGATTGGCATTAGGCCAAGTGGGAGTCTGTTAGTAATATATGAGAGATGTCCTAAGGCAATCGCCTTATGCATGAACCATTTATATGATAAATGAAGATTCACTATTTGAGTATACATGTTTTATGTATTTGATTGGATCTTAAACTCATTTACTGAATGCCCACGATACGATTCACAGCATGAGAGAATTTGTGATTGGATCACAACTAGTGAGTATCTCTACATGTGTAATTGTGATGTATCGGAATTATCCCTAGTCGATGAATTGATAGATTTGGACACCATCAATTCTGTCGAGACTAGCACGAGGTATACTCCTTAGTGTATCCAAGCAGCTGATTCTCACTGGCTGGAGACATAGTGATGTCCGGAGTTAGTCGTGGATGCTAGTTATGGTAACTAGTTCATTGGAGTGACCAGCCGTAAGACTTCATATGGTTCTCTGCATATATAGATATGTCAATGAAGTTCTTACTGTGGCTTAAGTGCGATGTTCCTTTGACTTGCGGTATTGAGTCATCTTGATCATGGAGACTTATGCTTTGACATCTTAAGCAAACATCTCAGGAGATGTGGACCCGGGATGATTGGGTATAAGTCGAAGTGATCGAAGGTGTTTGAATAGCCTATAAAGGATTCACCACTCCTTGCGAGGAGATGTATACCCATGGCCTCTCGTCGGATTGTTACTAAAGTCTTTGGCCAAAACATTACATGTTTAGAGTAAGGTACTCTTCGATACATGTGGAGTAACTCGAATCCGTAGGACGAGGAAATGATACTTGGGCTAGGTGTGACGTAGTCAGCCTAGTGGGGACTGACACAATAGACCATGTCCTGAACCAAGTGGGTATAAGATGAGTGAAGGGAATGGGGCACGATTCATTCGAGCTCAAGGGTTTTGAAATAGTTACGGATCAACCGTTGATCTTTTCGGTTAATTGGGGATCATGATGTACTACTAGGTGCCACTCATGATCATTCTATAATTAATGGTTAATTATAGGCGGCCAACATAAACCGAGAACCTATTTGGTCACACGCACAACGAGTGTAATCCAAAGGATTTAAAACGAGCTTGAGAATGAGATTCTCAGACCGAGAGAAACTATGTTTGGTTGGACCAAACATAAAGCGAGCATGAAATTGTTTCAGTCGCAAGGGAAGCGTGGATGGGCAGTGTCTTATGAAGACATAATGGATGGACCAAAATGGTTTGGTTCTAATCCAATGGATAAGAATAAACCAAAGGGTTTGGTTTATTTTAAACGAATGAACCAAAAGTTGGTTTGGTTCGTTTTAACTTAAAATAAACCATCATGGTTTGGTTTATTTTAACTTATCTTAATGGAGCGGGTTAACGGGATTTATGGATATGATCCATTAACCATTAAGAGAATTAGTTCTCTATAAAAGTGGGCTTAAGGGATTGTTAAACCCTAATCCAAAATCAAAACCCTAGCCTCCAAGGAGTTGCCGCCCAACCTGGTTGTCTTGTGACCTCCTTGCCGCCCGACTTGATTGTCTTTGCCGTCTAGCTCCTTGCCGGCGACCAAGCTTCAGCCGGTGAACCTCCGGCGACCCTCCGGTGATCTCCTATAGGTTTGGCATCAAGGTGAGGCTTTTCTCTCCTTGTTTTGGCCGGCGCCTACTCCTCCACCAAGCTGTCTAGTTTTCTGGAAAGCTTCTCCTCCTCTCGTCGGAGCGTCGTTTGGACGACGGTTAGTGCTCCGACAACGGCTAACATACCGGGGATTTGATCTCCGGTAATCCTCTGAGGTGGAGGATGAAGGATTCGTCAAACGGTTGACGAATACCTCTCCAGAGAAGCGAGTTTTGAGAACTCGTTTTGGATCCGAATTTGGATTCGGATCGTGATCATCTCTCGATCACGTCGTCTTCAACACGAGGCTAGTAACCCGTACGAAGACGAAGCTCGTGACTTAGCGAAGTCATCCCGAGGAGCTCGGCGTGGATACGGATAGAGACGATTCTTACGAGGATCGTTCCGGTTGATGTCGTTCCCGCTACACGTCATACGGAAGGTATAACGTAGTTTAATTTCCTTTTATTGCAATTTTAATTTACGGTTATGTCTACACTTGTTGTAATAGCATGCGTGTGTTGTGTGTGTTGTAATAAATAGGAGTATTTATTATTTTTATTGCTTCCGCTGTGCTCATGTTTACGAAACATGATCGAACACACACACGCCGCGGTGCCGGAAACCCAACACTTGCCCCTCTGTGTATCGTGTCCAAAATTTCTGATTTTCAAGGCAGGATTAGGTTTACACCCAATTTTCAGAAATCAGGCCCCGTGCCAACTAGCACGCGGCCGAAACTGGGAGGTAGGAAGATTAGAAGGAAGTTTCCTCGACGCAACACCATGTGAAGTCGTTAGGTCTTTCAGTCGATGTAAAGATTTCAGAATTTGGACTCATGTAGGTCCACCAATGGGTTTTGGCCAAAATTCATTGATGACCCTACACAGGACCACTATGTTCCTGGAATTTAAATTGCCAGCACCACCTTATTTCCGGCCTGTTTGAAAGTGTACGTAGTGCGGGTGAAATCGAGACCACGTGTTCGGCGATTCTAAATTATGCGTGGTCACGAATTGAAATCCCGGACCACCGTGTGTTCCGTCGATTCTAAATTATGCGTGGTCAGGGAATTGAAATCCCAGGACCACCTTATTCCTCAGCCATTTCGAAATTGTACGTGGTCCTGGGAAATAAATTCCCAGGACCACTGAGTTTCTGGGATTATAATTACCAGCACCACCGTATTCCTCAGCCAGTTCGAAATTGTTCGTGGTCTTGGGAATTAGAATCCTAGGACCATTGTGTTCCTGGGATTTTAATTCTCAGCACCACCTTATTTCTTGGGCTGAATCAGATGCGTAGGCCGGGACTTTTCCCAAAGACTTATGTTCTGGGAGTTAAATTCCCAGACCATCGTATTCCCTGACCAAATACGTGGTCCCGAAATTAAAATCCTAGGATCATTGAGTTCCTGGGATTTTAATTCCCAAAGACCACCTTATTCTCGCCTGATTGAATTATCATCGTGGGACTTTAATTCCCACCACCACTGTGTTCCTGGGAGTTAAATTCCCAGCACCACCGTATTTCTCGGTGAGTTCAAAATTGTACGTGGTGCTGTGAATTAAAATCCGAGAACCACTGTGTTGCTGGAAAATTTAATCCCAGGGCCATTGTGTTCCTGGGATTTCATTTGTCAAAGTATCGAACAATATATTATATAACATTTATTAAAGCTCAAACACAAACAATAAACATATTTACATACGATCCTTTGATCTATGGGAAGTAATTTACAAATTAGCAAATTTCATTAATTACAACAATGCATTGTTATATCGCCACTGAACACTTCTAAAATTACATCGGGAAGAACTCATCCCTTAAAATTAAGACAGACATCTATTCGATTTGGTCGTATCTTGTTTGAAGTCAATCTTCTCACCATAAAGCGGACATCTCATATGTATCATCACAAAGAAGGCACAATCATTGCTGTAAACATGCAAAGAAAAATTTTATATTTCAATTCAAAAGTATAATTTTCACGTTCAGTATTTTTCTTTTAGTACCTTGCCACTTGTTGGGGACAATCAGTTGTAACAGAAACCCAGCTGTCGATGGGGTAATAGCCTTGTAAACATGGATGAATTGCTGCAAGCTCCTTAGGTGAATATCCTTTAAATTGGGATACCTATAATTACACGATGACTAAGTTAACATAACTATTCATTAACAGATAACAAAGTTAAATTGATGGAATATCTATATTTAAAATATTTAACTACTCACCACTGCTTCAAAATCAGCTTTTGATCTTCCACCATATGAAATGGAGTTGTAATGATTGAAACTCATTGCTTTTGTGTCGATACACAACAGGTGAAAGTGAGTTTGGTTAGTATTTAGAGGTATAAAAATATATCTAACCTCTCCATCATTCATGTCTGTGTTTATGATTTGTCTTGTGGCGTCTTCCACGATAATCTTAATCTTGTGAAATTGTGTGTAGAGGAAAAATATTTAAGCAGTTAGTATAACATCAAATGTCGTGAAAATACAAGATAATTTAACTCCCTTACAATGAGCGAGGATGAGCAATACGTGAGACTTGTTATATGACCTACATGAAGAGGAGGCCCCCTAAAAAGAATTGAGCAAAATGTATCGATAACCTCCCGTACTCAGGAAAGCAGATCCATTAACTCAGTATAAAGAATTGAGTTAATGAAAAGGACCTTCCTCCCAAACATAACTTTGTTATCGGCCTACAAAAATTTAATCGTAAATAAATATTTACACTTTATAATATTGTAATAAAATTTTTGAATGTAATGGAGGATGTAACTACCATACTTTATTGTTTCTAAACTTTTTAGCAAGTAGGTCACATCAGCATCTTATTTCTGGTTCTTTGCTGTCTTACACTTTTTCTTGACATACTATAATACAAAAATAATATTGGTTATTTAAATAAAATAACACAAACTAATTTTGGGAAGTATTCGACTAACCGCATGATGGCTTCCGTTTCGGTTACGTATCTTAGCGGGTATAGAAGCGCCCGTCTTGAGTAGCACCAATTGGTATCATGATCCCCAGTGTTACGAGGAATAGAAGGGTCAATCAGAACGGTGGTAGTTCGAGAACTCACATTATTCTCGGCAACCGACTATAATTTCGAAAATTAGTTCTTTTACCCTTCGATTAGGTACCCCATTCTTTTTCTTTTGATTTGAAGTACCAATTTTGCCCACATTGGACTATGAACGGGAGTATCCCTTTAATCATAGCGGTTTCTATCTCGGTCTTATTCTAGCAATTGGTTAGGTTGAGGTTGAGTCGACTTGAGCTTATTTGGTTGACTCATTACCTTCTCTTCCTATAATTTCCATTAGTTCTTTTACCCTTCGATTAATGCCATGTTTTCCATTCTTAACTCTTTGAGTTGTCTCGATAAACTAAACACTCATGGCATTCACTAGTAGGATATTTTTCTTGTATAGTTTGTGATGATGATGTCTCTATTGGATGAGGAGTATTTTGATATAATAGTCGACCTTATCAAGCAATATATTTTCACTACAGTGCATACTAGATCATGATGACCTATCGAAAAATCAACAATTATTTAGATACTTGAAAATGAAAAGCTGCTAAGTTGTGGTCTTCTATTTACATGTTGAGACTCGCTCCAATAAATTCCCCGACCTTGCTAATACGCCAAGGAGTTGCCTCCACTTATTTATTCGTGGGCCTTCAGATGATGTATGTCTCTCGGATCGGGACATGTTCCGTAAAACCAAGCCTCGCTTCATATCGAAGTGTTACATACTTACGTAAATATAAAAGAAAAAATTATTTAGTAAGAAAGAACTTACACCAAAAGGCTAAGAAACCCTTTAGATAAGGAATTCTTCTTCACAAGAATCAGATTATTAGGATTTAACATATATCTCCAATAGTAGGCAATCAGGAGCCATAAATCGATGGATGGCTTCACCCAATCAAAACTACCTATATTTTCAAAATCATCTACAATATCTACAAGACCTATGGGGACCTTATATGTAGTAGTACAAACACACAAGCAAATATATACAATACATACAACTTACAAAATACCAAAACATCTTCATCTACTTCTACTCTAGTAGAAAAGGTTTTAAGCAAAAACTCTAACCTCGATCTAGTTGGTTCTTTTTTGGAGAATTGAGAATTGAAAAGAGCACCTGATGCATTAGTTGAATTCATAGGAACATAAGCCCTCTATCCGCAATACCGAGAGCAAAAGGGACACATCTCTTCGGTGAAAGCAAGCACAGTTGAAAACTTAAAGCTTTGACTTGTCGAATCCCAACTTTGAAATATATTGACCAATATTCCATGGATTTGTGGAATGTCTTGTATATTCAAAAAAATAGCAAATGGGGTTTGTTTAATTATCTCTCTGTGCCTTTCATGTAAACAAACTGACGGACATTGCTTCCCTTTAGCACTTGGACCTCCAAAAAATTCAATAAAGCCGTCCATCAGCTTTCTTCAAGACACTCATTATTTCCCTAACAATTACAAAATAAATAATTTATTCCTTCATTTTGTAATTGTAAAAAACAAATTTGAGATTCGCCAATTCTTTGCAATAATCCTGTAAAAAAAAATTGACAGCACCACTCTTTTTCTCGGCCAGGTTCCCTCTCCATGGTGCTGGAAATTTATATCTCATGCCCACGGTGGTGCTAGGATATAAATTCCCAGCACCACCATTTATCTCGACCAGCCCATCTCCCCGGTGTCTTTGGGATATTTAAACGCAGAACCACTTTGTGTTCTTTGGGGTTTTAGTTCTCAAAGACTACCAACAATTCCGGCAACTTTTATGTACATGGTGCTAGAAATTACATTCCCAGCACCATGGTGTTGCTGGGAGTTTTAATCCCATTACCACGGTGGTGCTGGGATATAAATTCCCAGCACCACCATTTTTCTTGACTAGTTCATCTCCATGGTGCTGGGATTTTTAAATGCAGAACCACTGTGTTGCTGGGGTTTTAATTCCCAGCACCACCAACAAATCCGGCAACTTATATGTACATGGTGCTGGAAATTACATTCTCAAAGACCATGGTGTTGTTGGGAGTTTTAAGCGGTGGTCTTTGGGATATAAATTCCCAGCACCACCTTTTTTCTTGACTAGTTCATCTCCCTGGTGCTGGAAATTTATATCTCATGCCCACGGTGGTGCTGGGATATAAATTCCTAGCACCACCATTTATGTACATGGTGCTAGAAATTACATTCCCAGCACCATGGTGTTGCTGAGAGTTTTAATCCCATTACCACGGTGGTGCTGGGATATAAATTCCCATCACCACCATTTTTCTTGACTAGTTCATCTCCATGGTGCTGGGATTTTTAAATGCAGAACTACTGTGTTGCTGGGGTTTTAATTCCCAGCACCACCAACAACAACTTATATTACATGTACATGGTGCCGAAATTACATTCTCGACACCATGGTGTTCTGGAGTTTTAATCCCATTACCACGGTGGTCTTTGGGATATAAATTCCCAGCACCACCTTTTTTCTTGACTAGTTCATCTCCCTGGTGCTGAGATTTTTAAACGCAGAACCACTGTGTTGCTGGGGTTTTAATTCCCAGCACCACCAACAAATCCGGCAACTTATATGTACATGGTGCTGGAAATTACATTCCCAGCACCATGGTGTTGCTGGAGTTTTAATCTCATTACCACGGTGGTGCTGGGATATAAATTCCCAGCACCACCATTTTTCTTGACTAGTTCATCTCCCTGGTGCTGGGAGTTTTAATCTCATTACCACGGTGCTGGGAATTTACGGCTCTATTTATCTAATTCATATACAGATTGAAGAGATCGTCCATTTGTATTTGAATGTTTGAAACCATTCTAAAACCATAACGGAGAAATCATTTTAAACATATGGCATACTTCATATTGGACTAAAGCAAGGAATGCGACACATACCTTGGCCGGTGAAGGAGAGGTTGAACCGGATGCTTGACTCATTCTGCAACACGAAATGGTAGAAAAAAACCCAATGAGATGTACGCCTTTCAACGGAAACCCTAAAACCGAGTAAGAAATGGGTAAAACTCTAGTTAAATGAGAGGACGACACCATATTACCTCGAAACATCTCGACGAAATTCCAAGAACTCGGAAACTAACGTAATGAAGCAGGAGGAAAAATGGAGTCTAAGCTTTTCCAAGTTTTTGTGCGCTTAAAGATTTCCCGGAAGTTGAAGACACGAAGACGGTAATGTGGTGACTTGTTTGGACGGGACGTTTCGATGGCTCGGGATTTGGAAATGTGCCTCGGATGCATGCGGGATCTTTGCATTAAAAACGCTGTTTGGCGGGAGGGGTATTTTGGGAATTACGCGCGTGATTTGGTCATTCTGAAACTATAGTGCGCGATTTGGGCAAATCCGAACTTCGGCTGCTGTGTTTGGTAAATTGCCGTTTCTAATTTCTATGATATATAGGGGCATTTGATATCTATTTTCTTCTTTATTTTTTATTTTCATTTTCGATAAAAATGAAAAAATGTGTTTGGTTTATCTTTTCCATCTCCATTTTCTAGAAAATAAAAGAGCATTTTTTAGAAAACTGAAAAATAAGAAATAATCATTTTCTATTTTCATTTTCGTTTTCTAAAAAATAAAAAAATATTTTCTAGAAAACTGAAAAACAAAAAACAAATATTTTCTATTTTCTAAAAAAATAAAATAAATAAAAAATTCTCTACGAACAAATGCTCTTTTAACTTCTCTCTTATTTGTGTCCTAATCCTTAATTCATTATGATAAATTTAACTTTCCATAATATGTCATCAACATAATAATTTTTATAATACGTCCAATCAAATATATTGTGAATAGTATTATATTTTTACAAACAATATCATATAAAAATATTATACTATCAAATATAATTTTAACACCACACACTCTGAATTTATCTCGTTGATCCGAATTAAAAAATTATTTTATTTATATTCATTCTTTTAAAATTATTAAAAATAAGTAATTTGAAATTATAAATAATCTAAAATTAAAAAATAAAATAAAATTATTTAATCAATAATAATGTTTTAAAATATTATGGGAATAAATTTTGATGTATTAAAAAATTTTAAATTAATAATAATCATATATATTTAATGGAACGATGATATTTAAAATTAATAATGATATTATTATTAATTAAACGACTCCTTCGTCGCCCTAATTTCCCTTCCGCCGCATGAGCTCGTCCCGTCCATTTCCTTCCTCTTCCGTCGCCTTCTCACGGTTGCTCGTCCTCCGTCCATTCTCTTCACTTTCGCGTGCTACACTGGAATTGTGCGGCGCAAAAAGCGAGGCAAAACCGACTTCATCAGAAGAGAAAGCGAAGAAAGATTGAGTTCGAGTCGCAAGGAGAAGCTGCATACCTCTCTTGAGGAGTACTCTTCTTCAGCTCTTTGCTTAGTTTGGGAATATCATGGACGGGGAAGTTGTGGGTTGACTGTTGGGAATCCTATGCAATAAATAAGAAAATCACAGCGGAAAAAGGATCCCTCAAGCGATCCATGCGAAAGAAAACTCATACTAAAGAATAGATCTATAAAGCCCTATCCTATGGATACGTCCCCTTTGTTTATCCCGCTTGTCCACGGTCCGTCGAATCTCTTACACGTTCAAGTGTACGTGCCTCTATGATATCCACACGAACGCTCTTTGGAGAAAGGTTGTACTAGCAACACCACAAAAAAATGCTAGGCCAAGAGAGAATTTAGACTAAGGGAAGAAGAGGGGGAAAACAAAGACTATTTTCAACCAAAAACATCATGATCCAAGACCCCCTTTTTATATTCATCCCATGAATATGGAAGGCTTCATCCAACCCTTGGTTTTTCCTCTTTAATGCATGATTAATCCACATTAATCATGCATGAAAAGAGGTTTCATCCAACTTTTGGTTTTTCCTCTTCAATACATGATTAATCCACATTAATCATGCATGATAAATTTATACCATTCAAATTGATTTGAGTCCAACTCATGTCAAATCAATTTGAGTCCATTCATCCAACTTTTGATTTTTCCTATTCAATGCATGATTAATCCATATTAATCATGCATGATGAATTTATTCCATCCAAATTGATTTGAGTCCAACTCAAATTCAGCCATTTAATTTGAGTCTAACTCAAATTCAGTCATTTCAATGAATCCAATTCAATGTCTAATAGTTCATTTAGTCAAACTAAAATGAATGTCATCTCCAAAACAACATGTTCTTTGTGTGTGACCCTATAAGTTTTCGTAACGTTGACAATATCTTTAAACCACTTTAGACACATAAGCAATGAGCGGCATCTAGCAATGCATCATTGCTACCCAAGTTACGAAAATGTCAAAATCCGACAAAACCTTTCTGTGACTATTATCTTGTATGACAGTTTCCTTCTATCTTTGATATCTTAGATCGATCAATGAGACATAGATCGTGTTGTTGGATCGAAAGTGTCGCTAGAGGGGGGGGTGAATAGCGATACGATGTCGTTAAAAAACTTTTGCAATAAGTAAAAAGCAAGTAGAGAGTGCACAGCGGAAATATAAAGTAGACAAGATATTTTTACGTGGTTCACAATCTTTCGATTGCTAATCCACGGCCCTAGTGATCCTTGATCACGTACGGAGGGCAATTCACTAAAACCACTCCTCCTCGTTGGAGGTAGGAGCAACGATTACAAAAAGAAATCAAGGCAAAGGGACACTCCCCCTTTCCTTGTTACGATTAAAGCACAAAGACAATTTAAAGAAGTAGAACTTAAATAAATATACCGACAACTCTTATAAGTAGAAGATGTAGCTTTCGTTGTCGGCGGCACTTCGTCGTAGCAAATGTGAGTAGTAGTAGCGACGTTACGACGGCGTGTTGAGAGCTCTTTAATTCTTGTTATTTGCTTGGAGTGAACATGTCTATTTATGGATATTGATCTATGAATTTAGACATAGGTAGTGTCCAAGGTGAGGTTCTTATCCCAACTCAAGGATGAGGTGTTTCAACCAACCACCTTGTGCCACCTCAAGGAAGCCTTCACGCCAAGAAGAAGAAGCCATCCAACTTGTGCCACATCATGGGAGCCAATCATCTTGTGCCACCTCAAGGAGGCCTTCACGACTATTAGAAGAAGCCATCCAACTTGTGCCACATCAAGGGAGCCAACCATCTTGTGCCACCTCAAGGAGGCCTTCACGCCAAGAAGAAGAAGCCATCCAACTTGTGCCACATCATGGGAGCCAACCATCTTGTGCCACCTCAAGGAGGCCTTCACGCCAACTCAAGGATGAGGTCCAAGCTTGGTGATGGTTTGGATGTCCACCTTGATGCCACATCACCCTTTGTACCAAAACACGAGTCAAGTCCAACCCCCTGTCGGCGATTCTCGAAATTTGGAACTAGACTAGCGATTGGTAGTAGGCATCGGTCAAAGGGTTTTGATTGCAGATGCTAGCTTAAAATATAAAGTACGATGGTTCTAACCATATGATCTCGACCTAGACCTTCCATTGGAGGTATTGGGTCGGATCTACGCTTAACGACCTTGCTTCGCTTTCACACGAGCTTACCTTGTAGCCTCGCTTCCGGTATTCACCCGAGTACCTCGGCTTCCTCCGAAGTCCCTCTGGCGTTGCCCGACCACCTCGGTTCCCACCGGGTGTCGCAGACCTTCCGCTCAACTTTAGCATTTCTGCACACTTAATTGAGCTCGTAAGATAACAAATATACCCTTAACTATTGAGCCTTTTGCCATAATCAAAATACGGTTCGACTTTGGTGCCCACCTTGCACCAACAATCTCCCCTTTGATTCATGGCAAACCGACAAAAATTTAAGGAAAAATTAAGCATAACAGTAAGCTAGCATAATGATTAAGCATGAATGAGCTAGCATAAAGATTAAATATGAATGAGCTAGCATAATGATTAAGCATGAATGAGCTAGCATAAAGATTAAATATGAATGAGCTAGCATAATGATTAAATATGAATGAGCTAGCATAATGATTAAGTATGAATGAGCTAGCATAATGATTAAGTATGAGTGAGAAATATTATTGTTCCAAGTTCTCCTTTGAGGTAACCTCCCTTGACGAAGGTGAGTTCTTGAAAAATAATTTTTACTCCCCCTTAATAGTTGCTTAAGTAAACGGAATTACTTAATATAAAAGGTAATAATTTTGTTTACTTTCTTCTCCTTTAATTTTGGTTAATTTTGGTTACTTTTGTGACTTTCTCCCCCTTTTGCCTTAACTCAAAAAGTTTGTAAATATATTTTAGGGTTTGTAAGTCCAAGCAAGTTCCCAATATGATTTCTAAGGTAAGACTTAGGCTAATTTCATAAAAAGAAGCAAAAATAGAGTACATATATAGAAAAATTTAAATCCTACTCTATTACGCAC
This sequence comes from Wurfbainia villosa, assembly GCA_025175895.1. NCBI lineage: Eukaryota > Viridiplantae > Streptophyta > Magnoliopsida > Zingiberales > Zingiberaceae > Wurfbainia > Wurfbainia villosa. Next base: position 7,514,152 of record CM045997.1, read on the forward strand.
ATACCTAACTTTTAATGTTGTTAAAGATTAAGCTAAAGTCTTGGAGAGTGTGCTTCATCCACGGAGTGAGAGACACACTCACCCATCGCATAGCGTATTCGACTTGGTGGTAGATAAGGCAACGCAATGTCTTGCTTCCTCTGCACTAACTCTTTGGCATACTAAACATCGAGCGAAAATCTACTATATCTCTCTTTACATTGTTTCTACCAGTATAAATGTTTCAAATCTTAAGTCTAAGGACATGGTCAGGTTTATCTAGATTTTCGAATCCGGGAGGTTGACTGACGTAAACTTCTTCCTTAATGTATCCATTCAAAAATGCTGACTTGACATCCATTTGAAACAATTTAAAACCTCGATAAAGATATGCTAACAACATTCGGATGGACTCTAGTCTTGCTACGGGGGCGTAGGTCTCATCGTAATCTAAACCTTCGACTTGACTAAACCCTTTTGCGACTAACCTGGCTTTATTTCTAACTACTTCACCTTTATCATCAAGTTTATTTCGAAATACCCACCAATAATTGATTTTTCTTTAGGTGGTGGTACTAATTCCCAGACTTCATTTCTAGTGAATTGAGCTAGCTCTTCTTGCATGCAATAATCGATCGGGATCAAGAAGTGCTTGTTCAATAGTTTTGGGTTCGATTTTGGAAATTAACGAGATTTGACTAAGGTTTCGGTATGAAGCTCTAGTTGAACCCTAAATTTGGATCACCTATAACTTGATTGATAGGATGACTTGGGTGAGTTCTAGTTTGACTTGGGTTAGAGTCATCTATCACTTGGTCGATAGGATGACTTGGGTTAGGACGAGATTCAAGTTCAAGATCAGAGTCGGGTTCGCTATAAGTTGATTTGCTAGTTGGTTTTGTTAAGGATTGAACGGGTTCGTGTCCTTCGTCGAAAACTATATTAATGGTTTCTTCGACTCTTATGTGTAGGATCAATGGAATTACTAAAGGGTTGTTTGTAAGTTTTTAAACCTAAATCATCTCACCAATATCTACATGATCAAAACATGTTATTCCTATGTGTTACTGTGAGATGACTTTCAATTTTACTTGATTAATTTTAACCAACATTAGGTTAGATTCGGATTTAGTCTAAGCTCATCAAGTAATCTTTTCAATAGATTAGCTTCCAGGTCGTGGCGAGGCACAGAGGCCTTCTTTGATCGGAACAACGACCACTTCCTTAGACAAAGCTAATTTCAAGAAATTGATAACTCGACTTACTTGAGACTACATCTTGGTCTAACTAGTTATTTTTGAAAAGAGGCTCCCCGAGGCTCAATCTTTTCTTAGGATTTTAGTTGGTTTATTTTTGAAAAGAGGCTCCCCGAGGCTCAATCTTTTCGCAGGATTTTAGTTGGTTATGAGTCCTATCTAACAATTCTAAAAATAAAGGAAAAACTAAGCATGCAATTTCTAAGACTTAACAAAAATACATTTTGTATTGGCTCCCCCTGGACCATTGAATCGAGTGGGTCTATTCACATAGTGAATTTGGTCCTTGGGAACCCAATACATGTTAGATCCTAAAGTTGAAATCAAAGTGGTCTTAGGGACCCATGCTTGGACATTTTTCTTATGTTGGTTTACTATAGACATATATGACTTATTGGTTGTATTTGAGTTAAACCCGAGTCCGGCCTTGTTGTACACGGCCCTTTGTGATCCAAGTAAGAGGTCAAGTCCCTTGGATCCCAAAGTGAACCTTTCCAACGTGTTCCTAAGGTCTTGACTTGTGTTTTCAAAGCGAGTTCTCAACTTCAAGCTTTTCAACTTGAGTTGAGTCCTCCTCTTGAATACGAGTAGTCGAAGAGGTTAGGGAGACCTCATGTTTGAGGAGGTTAACCTCCTCAATTAGGGTCTCGACCTTGGACTCGGACTTAGCTAGTTTCTTATTTAAAAATTTAATTGCACCATACAAAGTATTAAGTAACGACCGACTTACCCTTAATGATTCTTTTGAACGGATACGGATCCGTGGCTTGTCTTGAATGGAAGCTCATCATCGGATTCGGACTCGGACTCTTCTTGGTTTTGAGTCGTGCTGCTCGGGCTTGGCCATTAGAGCTTGGATATCGTCTTCTTCCTCAGGGTGGCTTGCTTGGGGCTTCTTCTTCTTGGAACTCGCAACTAACGCAATACTCTTCTCGGCTGGACCACGTTAGTTTGCTCATGTAATTCAAGTTCAAAACAATTCGTCTAACCTAATCTTAGAAAGGTCCTTGGAGACCTTGTAGGCATCGACCATGGATGCCCACAAGGTGGTCCTAGGAAACGCGAGTTAAGAGAATACACGATAAGGTCGCGATTCTCGACCTTTTGTCCGATGGCATGGAGTTGGTTGACGATGTCTTGGATACTGAGCATGTAGTTGAGTTGCGGTCTCGTTTTCCTGCATTTTCAAGTTATACAATTTATTTAAAAGTAAATCTCTTTTACATACCTTCGTGTCGTCGGTGCCTTCGTGTAGTTCCACTAGCTTGGTCCATAAGTCCTTTGCACTAATGAAGGGGCCGACGCGGTTGAGCTCTTCCTTGGACAACCCACATTGCAAGATTTGAGTTGCCTTGGCATCGGCTTCTACTTGTTATTTCATGGAATTTGACCATTGATCGTAACCCAAAGATTCACCATCTTCATTAATAGGAAGTGTGAAACCGGTTTGGATTACGATCCACATCTCGATTTGGGTTTTAAGAAAGCATTCCATCCGACCCTTCCAATAACGAAAGTCATTACCGTTGTAAAATGGGGCTCAAGGTGCTAAACCCTTCGAGATGGGACATTTAAAAACAAGAAGAAGAACGACGAAAAGAATCTTGCAAAACACACACGGAAAGAATATTCCAAGACTTTCGTCTTGGATTAGTAGTGCGGGAAGTAAAAAAAGATATATAAAATGTAACTTGCAAAAAGAAATAAACAATCAAATGCGAATGTCGTTGAAGTTCCGGAGGACAACCTTACTCGGGATCTAACCCGAAGGACAACCTTATCCGGATCCTAAAGCCTCTAATGCAATTCTATATGTAGGAGAAGATAAGCAAGTGAAATAATTATACGAAAACAGAAATAAATAAATAAAAAATCTGTAAAACAAGAAAAACAAAGCTAGATTGGTGGTTTCACCGAATCTTAGCGCCCCCGGCCCTGATACCAATTGTTGGATCGAAAGTGTCGCTAGAGGGGGGGGTGAATAGCGATACGATGTCGTTAAAAAACTTTTGCAATAAGTAAAAAGCAAGTAGAGAATGCACAGCGGAAATATAAAGTAGACAAGATATTTTTACGTGGTTCACAATCTTTCGATTGCTAATCCACGGCCCTAGTGATCCTTGATCACGTACGGAGGGCAATTCACTAAAACCACTCCTCCTCGTTGGAGGTAGGAGCAACGACATTACAAAAGAAATCAAGGCAAAGGGACACTCCCCTTTCCTTGTTACGATTAAAGCACAAAGACAATTTAAAGAAGTAGAACTTAAATAAATATACCGACAACTCTTATAAGTAGATGTGACGCACTTCGTCGTAGCAAATGTGAGTAGTAGTAATGCGCGGCGTTACGGCGTGTTGAGAGCTCTTTAATTCTTGTTATTTGCTTGGAGTGAACATGTCTATTTATGGATATTGGTCTATGAATTTAGACATAGGTAGTGTCCAAGGTGAGGTTCTTATCCCAACTCAAGGATGAGGTGTTTCAACCAACCACCTTGTGCCACCTCAAGGAAGCCTTCACGCCAAGAAGAAGAAGCCATCCAACTTGTGCCACATCATGGGAGCCAATCATCTTGTGCCACCTCAAGGAGGCCTTCACGCCAAGAAGAAGAAGCCATCCAACTTGTGCCACATCAAGGGAGCCAACCATCTTGTGCCACCTCAAGGAGGCCTTCACGCCAAGAAGAAGAAGCCATCCAACTTGTGCCACATCATGGGAGCCAACCATCTTGTGCCACCTCAAGGAGGCCTTCACGCCAACTCAAGGATGAGGTCCAAGCTTGGTGATGGTTTGGATGTCCACCTTGATGCCACATCACCCTTTGTACCAAAACACGAGTCAAGTCAATTCACCCCTGTCCTGATTCTCGAAATTTGGAACTAGACTAGCATTGATCGTAGTAGACATCGGTCAAAGGGTTTTGACTGATGCAAGTTAGCTTAAAATATAAAGTACGATGGTTCTAACCATCTGATCTCGACCTAGACCTTCCATTGGAGGTATTGGGTCGGATCTACGCTTAACGACCTTGCTTCGCTTTCACACGAGCTTACCTTGTAGCCTCGCTTCCGGTCTTCACCCGAGTACCTCGGCTTCCTCCGAAGTCCCTCTGGCGTTGCCCGACCACCTCGGTTCCCACCGGGTGTCGCAGACCTTCCGCTCAACTTTAGCATTTCTGCACACTTAATTGAGCTCGTAAGATAACAAATATACCCTTAACTATTGAGCCTTTTGCCATAATCAAAATACCGGTTCGACTTTGGTGCCCACTGCACCAACACGTGTTATCCCTTTATCGATCTTTATGTTTCTTGATCCCAAGTAGACTCACTCAAACAAATGAGCTCAATATCTCATATTAACTCATTTGAGCATGATCATGCATTTCGTGGTCATACTCTATCAAGAGGCCAAAGATATCACTCTCATTATATGGGAGGGATAGATCTTATCTACATCACTCACATCCCTCCGCATAATTCGTTACATATCCAGTGATCGCCGTTATAGTGCACCCTGTTACGGTGTGACGTTAGACGATACCAAAGTACATAACTCCTTATGTAGGGAATCGTAATGACTTTAGGTCTAAGGACTATTCATATCAATAGTCACATGAGAAAATATATGACACTCATATAACGATCTATGACACTTTCTCATGGCGGACCAATTCAGTACATATATTCTCCAATATATATATCCATGTGTCAATGTGATATCACATATCCATGACTTGTGAGATTAAGTCATCCATTGACCTACATGCTAGTCTCAATATATCAATATATCTTTTTGTCTATTAATACAATACTTGACTAGAAATGTTTAATAATAGTGTTCTTTACAGCTTCTCATAATCAATTCTACAATTGATATACTATAGATTAGAACCTACTATTCAAGGGCATTATTATATTTATTTACTGACACATACATAAAGTAAATATAATAATCAATTTTTGTCTGTTATTAATGAAATATGATACATATGATCCCTAATCAATCATCTCATGATTGACACTAAGGGCTGACACTAACATCGACCTCTGAGGTCGTTCATGGGGGTGAAGCCCAGGCGGGGAGCCTCCTCTCGTCGCGACGTCAAGGAGGACTACCTCGACGACAGATCCAATCCCTTCTTCTCCGCCTTCTCAAAGCATGTTATCTCTTGCTTCCTCTTCCATCCACATTTTTTTGTTCTTTGTCTAATTTGAGGAATCATCGTGCATTTAGCAACTACTTCAAAATGGTTGTTGCTTGACACGGTTGATTGGGAGCAGAAGCTAAAGAAAACTAAATTCAAAAAAAATTTAGATATTTCGAAATCGATCTATGTCACTCTGATCACCATGTCATCTACGTGGAGACACTTGCTTGGTATGGGATTGAATGGGAGTGGCAAAGGATGAATTTGAGGCATCGTCGACCTAAAATGCTAGATTGAGTTGACATGGAGTGAGATCTGACCATAGTTAGAATTTTTTGTTTTTCAACTTAATTGAAATTTCATTTTTTTAAAAACGAAAATGAAAATTATCAATCAAATATATTTACAAAAAAAAAAGGAAAAAAAAAAGAGAATATCTTTAGATACGAATTGAATTATTTTAGGTTTGTTTTATTCATCAATGGAAATCTCTCAAATAATATTGTAGCAACAAAATTGATAAAATATGTTATACTCTTCCACTATATTAATTTAAAAATAATTTATTTTAATTATCGATAAGTATCAACTGTCAAATTTTGATAAAGATTGTAATGAATAAATTAACAAATCAATTTTATCAAAATTTTAATGATAAATGAGTCGGAATGATATATTTGTTCAAATGATGAGACTATATAAACTTGGTCGTGTATGTATATTTGATGATGGTGCTAATCCATCTAATTTATTGGAAGTTTATAATTGTAACACTTAGTGATGAAACAATAGATAAAATTAGAAACGATTCTTAGTAAAGGAACTTTATGAGTTAGATTAGCTACTAGGGCTCGAGTATTTTACATTGTCATTTATCATAATTTAATAGGATTAATTCTCTCATCTTTCGTCCCTACAGGTTGGAAGAACTTCAGAATGTCTTAAAACTCGGTGCGATGATTAAGATGATAAAATAATAATTTTAAATTTTAATATTCATGATTCTTATCGATATTATGAGAAAAATAAATTATGAAAGACTTTATAAATTTTAACGGGATGATCAAAATATATAGAAGTCATTTGAATCTAAAAAAATTAATTTTTATTTTATTCTTAAATTTTATCTTGTCTTAATCACCATATCATCCACGGAGATCATAAATTTTAAATATAAATCTCCAGCGATGAAATGTGGATCTAATCAAGAAGTCATTCATCGTAGACCCGGCCAAAGTTCGGATCGGACCCAGACCCGACCCGAAATCCGACCGTGGTCAACGGTCCAATTAACCGGGTCAACGGGGTTGACTCGGCCCCGTGACCGGACCGCATAATAAGCAGTCCGGTCACGATTTTTTAAAAAAATTGAATCGCTGATTTAAAAAAAAATGAACGACCACGATTTCGTGGCCGTTGTGCAACGACCGATCTGCCGAGTCGACCTGAACCGAACATGGTGGGTCGACCGTTTATTTTTTTTAAAAAAAAAATATACGACCACGAAATCGTGGCCGTTGTGCAACGGTCGACCCGGCGGGTCGGCTCGACCTGGACCCGATGGGTCGACAGTTGCAAATTTTTTTTTAATTCTTTTTTTTTCCTATAAATTCTCCTCCACTCCTTTTCATTTTTTCACAAATCACAACTTCTCTTCTCTAATTCTCATTGTCTCATTTGCTCTCAAGTCTCAACTCTCAAGTCATATTTTTACAAATGTCTGGAGTTGGATCAAGTCGTAAGGGTGCGGTCGGTGTCAAAGGAAAGGGAAAGAGCATAATGCCGCCATCACTTGAGTCTGAGTTCGAGCAAGGCGGCGATTCACCTCAATTCGATATCGGTGACTATGATTTTGATATTTCCGGTGATGAATATCAAATACGTTATCATCAAAGTCAAGAAAGTAGGAGCAATGCATCCAGTATGATGGCGGATTCTACGACTACAAGACCAACTCGAGTGTCTCGCCTGACATCCGATATCTTCACCAAACATTTCGATAAAGTAACGCTCTCTTCCGGTGATATGCAAGCAAAATGCAAATATTGTTCGAAATGTTATAAATTTCAACAAGGAATAGGTTACGGAACTCTTACTCGACATGTGGAGAGAAATCATCCGGTGGAAATTGGTATCGATCGTTCTCAAACTCAAATTCCGACATTCTCTTCTCAATCGGGTTGGGGTAACGAATCTAAACTTTTTAAATTTGACGAATCTAGATTTAGAGAAAAAACTGCTAAATTTTGTACGGTTGAACAACTTTCTTTTAGTTTTAGTGATAAATTATCTTTTGAAAATAGGCTTTCTACAAGTGCAAATCCTTCTATTAAACATATCCCAAGAAATACTCTAAAACACACACTTTTAAAATTAGTCTTAGAACAAAAAAAAAGAATTGATTAAAGAATTTTCTAGTTTAAATAGTAAAGTTTCTTTGTGTTCCGATAGTTGGAGTGATCATTGGCAAAGTTGTTCATATATGGGTATTACTTGTCATTGGATTGATAATAATTGGAACATTCAAAAAAGATTGCTAGCGTATAGATGTTTTAACGAAACACACACGACACAAAATATTTCACAACTTATCTTTGTTATTTTAGAAGAATATGGTCTAACTTTTAAAGTTTTTTCAATTTCTTTTGATAATGCTAGTGCAAATACCTCTAGTATTAATGAGCTTATTGATATATGTAAACCATCAATAGGTGGAAGATTTTTTCATATTAGGTGTACATGTCACATTTTAAATTTGTGTGTTCAAGATCGACTTAAAAATTTAGGATCACATATTCAATCAATTAGGAGTACAATTCATTATTTATGGACACATCCTCAAGTTATGAAACAATAGAGAAAATTTTACAAAATAAATGGTATGAAACCTAAACGGTTTGCACGTGATGTCCCAATTTGTTGGAATTCTACTTACAAATTGATGTTATATACTTTTGAATACAAAGATTTATTATGTATATTTTTTCATCGATATGTTCAATCACATGATATTTATTTGTTTTCAAATCAATGGAATATATGCACTAGTATTTGTGAAATTTTAAAAGTTTTTAGTGATGCTAGTGACCAATTATCCGGTGTTTATTATCCAACTTCACATTTAGTTTTAACACATTGTTGTAATATTGTCTGTATTTTTAATGAACATATTCAATCAAATGATAATTATTTATCTCAATGTATTTATGTAACGAAAGAAAAATGGGAAAAATATTTCTTATATATTCCTGAAATATTTTTATGTGCTTTTGTTTTAGATCATAAACTTAAATTAGATGGTTTGCAATATATTTTAGCATTATATTATGAATCTTTAAGTCCTATTAACGAAATTATTCCTAATATTTCTTTGATTTTGTTTAATATTAAAACTCATTTACATGATATTTATAATAAATATAACATTAAATATGGTGAATAAACTATTGGACATGAAACACATCAATCCACTACAACTAGTATTATTACTTCTAAACTCACTGAAACACAACTGTTATTAAGGGAACGGACTAAACGTCTACGAGGATCCTCAAGTTTCAGTCAGGAACTTGAGAATTATTTTACCACTTCTTTTGATTTTAGTGATGCAGATGTAGAAAGCTTCGACATTATAAAATGGTGGTCGCAAAGAACTCAAATGTTTCCAATCTTATCTATAATGGCAAAAGAAATTCTAACTTTTCCAGTTTCAACGGTTGCAGTGGAACAAACTTTTAGTATTGGAGGAAATACATTGGACGAGAGACGTTCTAGTTTAAGGTCGAAAAATTTGAAAGCGCAATATTTACTCAATGATTGGTCAAAAGCTGCAAGTCGAACGCAACGTATTAAAAGTGACGAAGAAGACCAAAACGAAACAGAGAGAATATCCGGAACTACGACGAGAGGAAATACGACTGAAATTGATTGAATAAAATGAAAATTGAAATGTAATTGATTTTTTTTATTATAATAAATTTTTTATTTAAGTGCAAGATGTTGAAATTTGAGATGTAATATATTTTTTATTGAGATAATGAAATATTTGATAGAGTTTTTATAAGTTAAATTGCGAAAAAAAAATTTATTTTAATTATTTACATCATTTTTTAAATTTTTATTTATTTAACTAAGGCGGTGATTAACCGGACCGAACCCGAACCCGGATCGGAATCGACGGTTCCACAACCCGAATCGTAACCGACCACGAGCGAACCGATTAAGGATCGATATTTTACCAACTCGGACCCGATAATTCCGACCTGGATCCGAATCAACCACGGCTAGGTCTAATTCATCGATTCTGTTTTACTCTTTTGATAGACGAATATGGTATTTATAAAATAGAATTGATATATTTTCAAATTAATCGTTTGGAGATTTGAATTATTTAAAAAAAATCAAAGAAAAAAAGTTTGAAGGAGACACACGGTACAAGGCGCGATGGAGAGGCAAATTGCTTTTTCCACCCCTATGATACCGCACCCTCTTCTCCTTCATCTCTCCCTCCCATTCAAATGACCTTTTTGTCCTTTATATATATATATATATATAATTTAATTTTTATTTAGTTTTATTTTTATAAATTAATTTTGTTTATTATTTTTTCATTAATACTATATATATATTTTTAATTTAATTTAATTTTTATTTAGTTTTATTTTTAAATTAATTTTGTTTATGTTTTTTAATTTTTACTCTTTTTTTCTTTGTTTTTTTATTTTATTTTACTTATATATATATATATATATTAATTTTATTTTTTAAATTAATTTTGTTTATTATTTTTTCATTAATACAATATATATTTTTTAATTTAATTTAATTTTTATTTAGTTTTCTTTTTAAATTAATTTTGTTTAATGTTTTTTATTTTTATTTAATTTTATTTCTTTAATCAATTTTGTTTATTATTTTTTATCAATTTTTTTTATTTTTTTATTTTATATAATTTTTAATATAAATCAGAATCTTTTCTTTTTTTTTTAAATTACCTTCCTAATTCGACACTTAAATTATCCCTTGACACATGTTAGAACCTTCTCTCTCTTTAAATCATTCCTTCCTCCAATCCTTAACATATAACACATATCAGAATCTCTCATTCTCTTTTAATTACTCAACTTCCAACCATTGACACCTGTCAAAACACCCCCTCTTCTGTTTAACATATGTCAAAAATTGATTAACAAAAAATAAAATTAATAAAAAAACAAAACTTAAAAAAATAATAAATGGAAAAAAATACAAGTATTATGGAATAAATAAAAAATAAAATTTATATAAAATTGAAAAAATATAATAAACAAAATTGATTAAAAAATAAAACTAAATAAAATTTATATAAAATTCTAAAAATAAAGTATTGATAAAAAATAATAAACAAAATTGATTAAAAAATAAAACAAAATAAAAATTAAATAAAATTGAAAAAAAAAATATCGTATTGATGAAAAAATAAAGAGAGTTATTTTTAAACAAAATTAATTAAAAAAAATAAAACTAAATAAAAAATAAATAAATAAATAAAAGAAAGAGGATAGAAGTGTCATTTGAAAGGGAGAAAGGGAGAGAGAGAGAGAGTAGATGGGGGTGAGGGGTGTCAGATGGGAGGGGGAAAAGCAGCTCTCGGTGGAGAGACAGCTCATTTACTGCAAACTGCGACAAGTCAAGTCAGACAGATAATAATTAGACTGTCCTTGAGTTTCAAAGTTATCATGATCACATAGAGTTTTTTTTTTTTAATCAAAAAATGCTATGGGACCTATAATTCGATTTAAATCTCTCACATGGAGATTCATGTTTAAAAGTCCAACGAACAATCAATTTAGAATTTCAAAAAATAATATATAAGAGAGGAGTCGAACCGTGATGGTATAATTATCATTCTTTCCTCTTAATTATCACATCTCAGAGTGAACAAAAATTCGACTAAATCAATCGAAGTGACTAAATTGAAAAGTTTGATTCAGTTTATTCGAAAATTTATTTTTTTTAATATCAATTTTTTAAGATTGTACTGTTTGATTTCAATTTCGAAATAAAAATAATCGACTTAACGGATTAATCAAATTGGAGTATATCCTTGAATCTCAATTTTAAATCGCGAATTCGTAATTCTTCATTCTCGATCGATTACCCTCTTCCATCCTAAGCACTCTTCCTTCCGAGCACCTTGACTCCTAACTCTCGAGTATGCTCGAGCACCTAAACTCTCTCTCGCACTCTAACTCACTGAATAAGTCACAAATTGTTGGTCAGTCGATTTATATGTCATAACAGTCGACTGATAATTCGATAGTCGAGTCGTGCAATCGATTCAGAAATATTCTATATATTGTTGCAGTTAATATGATTGATTAATTTATTATATCAGTTGACTGATATTCGATTTTTTATGTAATCTGATGCGAAGACTAGCTTTTTTATCCGTCTGAACTCTCTGATGATATAAAAGGTTGGAATCCGTCAACCTAGTGACCCCTACCAATCCGCCTTCAGACCATCGTAAGGGAGGTAAATCACGGTAGACCTTTGACCATTGAGATTAGTAATTAGCGTATGGAGGAACGATACCTTCACATTTGCGAGGGATTCATCCGTTGTCCTATGATAAATATCGCATATGCTAGCCACTGAGCTCTTTTCGCACGAGCTATCCGTCTGAACTCTTGATAGATAAGTTCATCGATCGATGGATGTTGAAAAATTATATTTTGTTTACTGTATCGATTCGATTTTATTAAAAATTTCGATGGATTTAATTAATAAAAATAATAATTTATCCAATTTTAGTTTAATCAGTTCGGTGTTTTGATAATAACAAATTCATAGGCCTAATCACACCGACAATTCATCTAACTATCTACAACTATTCATATTTGACATGCACGGACGTACACTTTGCTGAGCCAATCAATTATTGTGTGGCTTCCCTTTGACTTTAATGATGAATTGAATAAAAAGGAGTTCTGAGACCGTGTATTTAGTATTAATAAATACGATGTAAAATTTATATAAAAATAAAATTTAATTTTTATATTAGTAAATTATTTAATATTCATATTAGATCATGTCCTTTATTATATTTATCATCGTATTAAAATGATTGATCATCCGTAATTTATTTTCTCTTATATTTATGAAATCAAAGTGGCAAACTATTAGAACGACGATTTCAATTTTATTAAAAAAAAAAAAAAAATCTCAAAGGACTTCACACATGCAAGTTGATTTGAATGGGAAAAAAAATTATTATTAGCTTATAATTAATTTTCGTGCTAATTAAATTCATAGCCTACTTCAATTATAATAAATTAATGGTAAATTTACACATTGGAATAGTTATCATTTTTTTCAAGAAGATGGAAAAATATTATCCGCTGAGTGCCTCTCCTCCACCCTTTTTCACTGGTCGAAAATAGTTTTTTATTATTTTTTCAGAATGATCCATTGATTAAAATACAAATATTATTATAGATAAATAAGAATCAATTTTAAAATAGAATATAAATTTTTTATTGATATTCAAAAAAGTTTCACTCCTCTAATTAATGAATCAAATGGCATATATAGTTACTTTGTAATTTACTTCTTTTTTTTTATCGTCATAAAAAAAATCGAGGATGAAAAAAACTGGATCAAATAATTTTACTGCATAGTAAATAAACTTATTCTGATCTCCGTATCTGACAGACTTTTGTAAGAGAGAGAAGAAAAAACGTGTGAAACGAGAAAAATCACATTGTTCAAAGGCCAATCATCTACCACACTTAATTGTGAGGATCGCCCGTGACTTAAGTTATGAAGGTGAATTTGGCACTATAAATAAGCTAAAGAGATCGATCGATCTCCCCACAACCTGCAAAATCTCATAAATATATTTGCATATGTGATAATTAAAGGCATCAAATAATATTGATATGAATATGATGGCTAGCCTCGTTCCAAGCAATATTGCTTATCATCCAATCGCCATTAACAACTCCTCTGCATGCGCCTTCCCCACCAAAAGCCCTTCTGTCATAATTCGGCGACGTCGATGTTCCAAGATCGCATGCAAATCTAGCGATGCGCATGAGGAGCCCACGCTCGACCGCCGCGACGTCCTCGTCGGCCTCTGCGGCGCCGCTGCGGCAGTCGGCGGACTTGCGGATGGCAGCCAGCCGGCCCTCGGCAGCCCGATCCAAGCGCCGGATATATCCAAGTGCGGACCCGCCGACCTGCCCGACGGCGCCACGGTCGTCAACTGCTGCCCTCCCTACTCCGGGACCATTAAGAACTTCAAGTTCCCGCCGCTGTTGTCGCCCCTCCGCGTCCGCCCAGCTGCCCACCTGGCCAACGCCGACTACGTGGCCAAGTACACCAAGGCCATCGAGCTCATGAAGGCCCTGCCGAGTGACGACCCGCGCAACTTCACGCAGCAGGCCAACATCCACTGCGCTTACTGCGACGGCGCCTACGAACAGATCGGCTTCCCCGACCTGGAGATCCAAGTCCACAACTCCTGGCTCTTCTTTCCGTGGCACCGTTTCTACCTCTACTTCAACGAGAGGATCCTTGGTACGTTACGTTGTTCTCCTATTTATTCGATGATTAATCCTCTCGATTCTCATAGATTTCATACTCGTTTTCATTCAATTAATTCACAGGGAAACTCATCGGCGACGATAGCTTCGCCCTTCCCTTCTGGAACTGGGATGCGCCGGGCGGCATCCGGATGCCCTCCATGTACGCTAATACGTCTTCCTCGATCTACGACGAGTTACGCGACCCCGGGCACCAGCCGCCGGCCCTTGTCGATCTCAACTTCAACGGGACCGACCCTGGCTTGTCCTACCAGCAGCAAGTTGACCGCAACCTGGCGGTCATGTACCGCCAGGTGATCTCCAACGGCAAGACGCCGTTGCTGTTCATGGGCTCGGCTTACCGTGCCGGCGACCAGCCCAATCCCGGAGCCGGGTCGCTGGAGAACATCCCGCACGGTACGGTGCACTTCTGGACCGGCGACCCGAGGCAGCCGAACAGGGAGAACATGGGCAACTTCTACTCGGCGGGGCGGGACCCCATCTTCTTCGCGCACCACGCCAACGTCGACCGCATGTGGTACGTATGGAAGAATCTCGCCGGCCGACACCGCAACTTCGATGACAGTGACTGGCTCAACGCCAGCTTCCTCTTCTACGACGAGAACGCGGACCTGGTCCGCGTCACGGTGAAGGACTGCCTGGAGATGAAGCCGCTGCGGTACACGTACCAGGACGTACCGATCCCATGGCTGCAGTCGCGGCCGAAGCCGGCAAAGAAAGCGGCCGCGGGTACGCGGTCCCTGAAGAAACCGAGCGCTTCGACCGTGGAGGCGACGAAGTTCCCGGTGGTGCTAAATTCGCCGGTGAGCTTCACGTTGACGCGGCCGAAAGTGTCAAGGAGCGGAGCGCAGAAGGAGGAGGAGGAGGAGGTGCTGCTGGTGGAGGGCATCGAGTACGACCGCGACTACTTCATCAAGTTCGACGTGTTCCTGAACGCGCTGGAGGGGACAGACGCGGTGAGTCCCGGCGAGAGTGAGTTCGCCGGAAGCTTCGTGAACGTGCCGCACAAGCACAAGCACCGGAAGAACGAGGAGAAGCTGAAGACGTCGCTGCGCCTAGGGATCACGGACCTGCTGGAGGACATCGGGGCGGAGGACGACGAGACCGTGCTGGTGACGATCGTGCCGAGGGCCGGGAAGGGGAAGGCGTCGATCGCCGGCATCAAGATTGAGTTCTCGAAGTGAAATACGCCGCTCTTTGCCACGTAGCCGCGCGCTGTATTATGAATAAAAGTCGTTGCATGCCAGTTTTTATGCAAGTCGTTTTTCTTAATTAATATATTATCAGTGTTGTGCTTGAACTAAAACTAAACGAATGATATCTCTGGAATTTATGTCACTGAAGAAAATCACAGTAAGGATCGATATATTGTTGATCCGGGAACATTAATTAGCCAAAATGAAAGACAACTCAGTTAAAATTATTTAAATTTAATATAGTTAAAATTATCTTTAAATTATTGTAGAGGGTCAGAGATAATTTTACAATTAATGATTTTAATTAATTAAAAGTGATATTATTATTTTTCCTTTTTTGGCCGGTCTCGCAAATTCTTCCATCGAAGCTTATTTCCAGTTCTCGAATTCAATAATTAAAGCCATTTGCGAAAGTTTTGATTATTTCTGAGCCTCAGTTTCATTTCATTAATTAATTCTACATGAAAGTTAAGTATAGTAATTAAGAAAGAAACGCCTCGCCTACAGATAAAGAGATCGAAGAACAAAAGAGAAATAAATAACTTTGAACGTCTGATTTAGGAAAACGTCTGACTTAGTCATCCCCATCGCACTGATCAATTGTGAAGGTGACCATGTGAATCCGAGCTGGTGGAAATGTACCGTGCGTTTATTTTCGAAGGTGACCACGTGAAATGTACGATAATATTCGTTATTGAAGGCGACCTGCCTCCACCGATAAGGTAAGATTGAGCGACCGGTGTTGTCGGCTTCACGGGGATGCCATATTGATCTGTCTCCACCGCTAAGATCGAGTGATCGGTGTTGTCGTCTCCACGGAAATAGCATATTAATTGGGACAAATGTAATAGTGACAAAATGAACGCGGAAGAAGATTTTATTTTTTTTTCTTTTACTCATATGATCCTTTATTTTCTTTGTCCAATGCGTCAAGGTCCAAAGCACTTTCGTAATTGACTGTTTCAATCTTTTGTAGAGTGACCGATATTGTCCCCATGAGGATAGCGTATTGACTGGGACAGTATGACAGATGTAGAATAGATACGGATCGGATCGATTAGGAGGAATGTCAGTTCTCTTTAAATTCGGATGATCGCTATTATCTTTGACCAACGTGTCGAGTACTGAAAGGAGCTCTCATAATTCTTACTTCCTTCATACGGACAGGCATGGAAGTAGATTGACGATTTCAATCTTCTACAGAGTGATCGGTGTTCCCATGGGGATGTCGTATTGACTGAGACAATGTGACAGTTACAAAATTGACACGGATCAATTCCGGAGGAAGATCTAAAATCTCTTTCTGAATTCAAATGACTCTCCATTGCCCGCGTTAAAGCCCATAAAATCCTCCGTAATTTACCTTCCTCATAATAATCGTATGATAAATCAGTGAGAGTCGTTAAATTGACGATTCTAATTTTTTACAGAATGTTCGATGGATGTGGTCGATAAATTTATCACAACGAACAAGAATAGAGTCTTTTCATAGACATTGGTCTTTTCTATCCATTAGTGCTGGGTCGAGCAAATACGTTGGTGATTTATTTTTTTTATTTATAATTATTATAAAAATTGATTGATATAGATTGAGAGGGCGATAATTTTATCTTTTGTCACAATTATTGAATCCTTGAAGGTGACCCGCTGAATCACAATTGAAATGTGAGGTATTTCCGTATTTGTAGCGGGAAGACATGGATAACCCCCAATTATTTACGGCACCTTTGTGAGCCACCACTCCTATAAATTTCATTAAATGCCATCCTTTTAATAAGAAATATTAAGAGAGAGAGTGAAAAAAAAAAACAAAGCTTTTAGAATTCCAATCTAAGCGTTGGAAAATAAGTGGAAATCAACCAACGGTGGCCCAGTGTAAGCGTTGGAACCTTATGCTAGCTAACAAAATGCAATAAATAAGAGCGATAGGGAGACATTTATTGTAACTTTAAAGTACAATATAGACTAACACATGCTCTCATGCAACCGCGCCGATAAGAATTTAAAAAGTCACTGCGACAATCATAGTTTGATCCTCTTTAACTATAATTTACGGAGGATATTTCGTCGCTTTCACTCATTGCGTTCACGGAGGCTTTTTCAGGTTGGATCGGAGTGGGGGTGCTTTTCCAATTGACGTCGTATTTCGCGATCTATGACGATTTTTCAGTGCGTCATCACACATTTTTGTTAATAAATATATATATTACTAAGAACTATTGATCAGCGTGGCTTACATGTGCACTATTAATATCCATCTAATTTTAAAATTATAATAAATGTTTCCCTACGGCTCTCTTATTTATTGCATTTTACTTGAGGTATATGAACAAGGTCTATTTACTTCCATGGATGGATTGACATAATAGTTTATCCCATCAAATTTTAGGATCAATTCCCATGAAAAGTCTAAATGGATTCAGAAGAAGGATTGAATGCTTAGTAAGTGAAGACTTGATTAGTAAAGGTAACTATGCTTGATAAGAAAAGTCTAGTAGGTCACGATTGACTAGACACTAAGAAAAGGAGATTTCGACAGATCAAGAATGATTAAATATTTGATGAGAAAAATTCTGATGGGTTGAGATCAATCGGGTACTAAGCGAAGTAGAAGTTAGCTTGGAAATAGAGTTGACTAAAATATCAGTCAATTAGAGATGATTACCAGTCGACTGATACATCATAGGGGGCTCAAGAGTGTGGCCCAAGTCGCATACTCGAGAATGTGTATTCGGACAGTCGACTGGTGATATAGACTAATCGATTGGGCTAGTGCTCGACCATTGAGGAACGGAGGAAGAGGTGCTCGGACAAAAATCGCTCGAGATGCACTGGGAAGCCTTGAGCAAGGCTCGGGAAGTCTATCTCGAGCGGAGCTCGGGAAGTCTATCTCGAGCGATGCTCGGGAAGTATGTCCCGAGCAGTGCTCAAGAAGCTCCAAGCGAGACTCGAGAAGTATATCCCGAACGGTGCTCGAGAAGCTCCGAGCAAGGCTCGGAAAGTCTATACCTCTTCTCGAGCAGTGCTCAGTAAGTCCCGAGCAGTGCTCGGTTCTCATGCTCAAGGCGAGAAGCAAATCTCAGGTGTCTGTGGTGCTTGAGAAAATGAGAAATAGAGTGCTCCAGATAGCTCCGATGAAGTAGTCGATTAATTGAAGGAAAGAGTTGGGGGCTCGAGTGCTCGGGCAATCACAGTGCTCAGGAGTGTTTCGATGCAGCAGTCGACTGTTATGATGAAGCAAGTAACTGGTTGCAATGATCAGTGCTCAGAAAGTCTCCGAGTCAATCGGGTAGTTCGACTGATGGGGAAGCAATCAATTGATGACCGAAAGCAGTCGACTGTTCGATTGAAATTCGACATGGATTGAGTTGTTATGAGCAAACGACCAAGTAACCAGTCGACTGAGAATAAAACTAATCGACTAGTAGACGAAAATCAATTGACGGACAAACTTATAAAAGGACTTGACGAATATTTGAAGTGTCGGTTCCTTGGAGACTTGAAGAAGAGTTGTTATTATATTCCAAATCTTTAAGAGTCTTCCCAAAACAATCAAACAAAGAGATCAAACAAAAACGTTCCTATGTAAAAGTGTTTTAGTACTATATTTCATTTTTATTTGTATTTGTATTTATTTGATTGTAAAGGATTTCTTCATCTCTGGAAGTTTTAGAAAAAGAGAAAAATTAATGATGCTATCGATTGAGAACTAGATCGTGGAGTGAGAATTAAGAATTCCGAACTACATAAAATTGATATAGTATTTATGTGTATTGTATTTGTTTATATTTATATTTTATTTCCAGTGCACTTAATGATTCATAAACAAGTATGGACGCGAACAAAACAATTAATGATTGAGTCGCAGTGCTATTCACTCCCTTTCCTCTAACGCACAGTAATCCTAACAATGTTAAGTAAAGAACACTTAATGATCTCGTTGGAAAGTGAAGTATAGACCAAAAGAACCAAAACGCGAACTTGAAAAATAAAAGCTGATGGCAAAGGTCACTAGAGGTAGATGAACGACGATGTGACCTACAAGAATAAATTGTGAATAAAAGTCAACTTCTTAACAATGAGAATTTGAGTCTTTGAATAATTTATTAAAATTAGAATAATATCAAAGAATATATAATCACACACAAAATTAGTGATGCAGGTCATTTCTAACCTAAAATGATCAACACGAGATGGTGGTACTTGGCTCAAGTTCATATATTTTTGAGGTTCAAGCCCGACCTAGTCGAGATTATCAGACCACATCCAATAGAATCCAACTCTATTGGATATTCTTTTCTATATATTGACAGACAATGAGACATGGCGAGTAGTTTTCAAACAATGATGTTTGCAAACAACTTGATCTTCCAGTTCAAGTAGATTGGGACAATCAAAGTGATTGGCATAAAAATTTAAAATTCCACCAATCCATGTAGCTCTCAAATCGAATCAAATCAAATCTTATCCACTTTATATCACATGAGACATGAAATTATTAAATAATAAAGAGCGTAAATGAAACTCTCTTTTCACAAACTCATCCACAGGAAAGAAATTAGGACTTGTAGTATACAACTTGGAATGGGTAAAAAAAAAAAAAAATAATCGACAAAAGAACTAGTGCTAGTAAAACTCGAAGGCAAAATTTGTTAATATGTGATCAAAAATATAATAAACTTGATAAATCAATATCCACAGCTAGTATATATAAGAGACTTCTCAATTCATTTCAAAACTTTCTCACTAAAATAAAAATCCTCGAGAATAAAAATCTTTGGTTTCCTACTCCGTGATAGCTCCTAAGCTTGGAAATGCTCCATCTATGAGAAATTTAGAACTCTACCTATAATCGTGTAAAGTTCTATTAAAAATAATTTTAGAAAACCTTGGAACCATGTTAAATTTAACACTCTCGGTCAAAGTTCTACTAAAACTAATTTTGAAAAGCCTTAGAATCGAATTAATTTAACATTCTTGGTCGTGTCTTGAACAACTAAATTGATTAATGAAATCACTCAACCGTAAAAAGAGATCCCTTGATCTCTCTCCATCTATAAAGAAACTAATAGATTTGCATTTTGTTTTTCTATCTCTTTGGTACCCAGTTCCGAGTTATCTAAAAATAAAGATCCCAATGGAGATGAAGCGATAGCTAAAATTCGATCGAGCTTATGGATAAAATAAGAATTAATTTTAAATATATATATATATATATATATATATATATATATATATATATATATATTTTGAATTCAGATGACTCTCACATATCATGATTATCACATCAAAGTTCATAGGACTCTTTGTAATTTATCTCCCTCACAATGACTATGGAACAGACCGATGAAGATCGCTATGTTGACAGATTTTAACTTTTTACGAATGCAAAGTTATCTAAAAACAATCCGTGTTTGTATAATATTTTGTCACATGGATTCAGATAATGAAATTAAATCTATCCTCAAAGATCTCTGTGGCCAAGACCAGTTGCTTCAAGACGTCTTTTGCTCCTCAAAGAAAAATGAAAATCGAATTCTAATTATATCCACACTATGGCCCCTTGGACTTTCACCTATGAGACATTACCCCAACTTGGTCTTGGTCAAATTGGATGAAAAGTTTGCAGTGACTCACTTCTAATGTAACTAAATATATATTACACAAGCAATCACTACAAAAAAATCATGATTTACCGACCGAATTAGCGACGGAATTAAGTGTCCGTCGCTAATTAGCGACCGAATAAAATATTCGGTCGCTATTTAACGACCGATAAAATTATCGGTCGCTAATTAGCGACGGACACTTAATTCCGTCGCTAATTAGCGACGGACGTTTTAGAACGGTCGCTAATTAGCGACCGATTTATATTTCGGTCTCTAATTACCGACCGAATTTTATTTCGGTCGCTAATTTAGCGACCGAAATAAAATTCGGTCGGTAAATTTCAGCGATAATTTTTATTTTGATCTTTAAATTAGTGACCGAAATAAAATTCAGTCGCTAATTAGTGACGGAATTAAAAATCGGTCGCTAATTACCACATGCTTAAAAAAATTACCACTGAATATTATTAACGACGGAAGTTACTTTCCATCGTTAATTAACGACTGATTAAAAAATCATTATTTAACGATCGAATTAACGACGGATTTTTAATTCCATCGCCAATTAACGATCGAATATTTTATTCGGTCGCTAATTAGTGACCGATAATTTAATCAGTCGCTAATTTACGACGGAAATTTAATTCGGTCGTTAATTATTAGCAACAAAAATTTAATTCGGTTACTAATAATTAACGACAGATTTTTAATTCCGTCGCTAATTAGTGACGAAAATTAAATTCGATCGCTAATTAGCGACGGAAGTTAAATTCGGTCACTAATTAGCGACGGAATTTTCATTCCGTCGTTAATTATTAGCGAGAGAACCAAATTCGGTCGCTAATTAACGACGGATTTTTAATTCCGTCGTTAATTATTACCGACGAAACTGAATTCGGTCGTTAATTAGCGACCGAATTTGAGTTCCGTCGTTAATTATTACCGACGGAACTGAATTCGATCGTTAATTAGCGACCGAATTTGAGTTCCGTCGTTAATTATTACCGACGGAACTGAATTCGGTCGTTAATTAGCGACTGAATTTGAGTTTCGTCGTTAAATTGTCGCCTAATTAGTTTAATGTGAGATAAAAAAATATTAATTTAGCGACCGATATTAATTTCGGTCGTTAATTTTTATTTATCCTTTTTTTTCTTTTTTTACTTTATCTTTCTCGCTACTTTCCTTTCCCTAGCATCATCTTTCTCTGCTCCCACGCCATCGCCTCGCCGCACATGCTCGGCCGAGGTCGCCGTCCGCCTGCGTGTCGCGCCGCGTGGCTCGAGCGGCCGCTTCTTCTCGCTTGCCGCTCGGCGCGCTTGCCTCTACGGCTGTCGCGACCGGTGTCGTCCATCTTCCGGCCAGTCGTCGCCCCCGTGCGTCACGCGCACGCGGCCAGCAGCCGCGTCCTCTGCGCGCTCGCCGCCCCCATCCGTGGTGGCCAGCCTGACTCCTCTGCCACCGATGTTGCCGCCTTTCCCGTGCCCTAGCTTTCCCCTTCCGCCGCGTGTCCGCAGTCGAGTACCCAGTCGCTTTCCAGCCAGTCGCCACCGTCGCTTCTAGCCGTGATACCATGTAAAGCTAATTTCTTTTCCCTTTTGAAAATATTTTACAACATCAATCTCTTGTCTGTGAAACTATTGTTTGATTTCGTAGGATGTTGCTGTCTAGCTTGAGTACTTTGAGTCAAAGGCTATGGAGCAGCAAGAAGTTGCTCGGAGTGGTATGCGGAAGCTGGATGCATCTATTGCCAGCAAAGGTCACTTAAGGTACTATAAACAATTGAAATAATTATTCCAACATACTCCATTGAGTCATTGAGCATGAACATTCTCAGATATGAACACACTGCCAATAAAAGGCGGTTGAAGTCATGCATTTTTTTTATCAGAATAGCATGCTGCTTTTTACCTTATTCCTTTTATGCAAAAAATAGTTATTTTTCAGAAATGACCTAATTTCCTAAAAGGTCTAAAACATCTTGAAACTTAACAAATATTCTGTGCAACTTACCTTCATTATCGATGTGATAGATAAAATGGTTAGTTCATTCAACTAAAAATTAAACCAAGGTAAACTAATTTTGTATTGATATCTTGTAACTCCTAGCAAATATATAAATTACTTTAGTGAATTTGATTATCAAGCTATTTGGACATTTGTTAAACTATATATAATTCTTTTCAGAAACCATCTTATTCTACAGAAGAAGAATTAAGTAGTAAAGAGACACTTTTTTGATAAAAGAACCATGCAGGGAGTGACCCAATTATGTTTTAGATAAAACAGAGGTTCTCTTGATATATATGCACTTTTTTTTTAATCCAACGAATATGCAACAAAGAATGTATTTGATTGTTTCTCCCTCAGAAAATATGATGAAATCATCACTAGTGTCTATTCTGCTTACAATGTGTCTGATCTTCTTGATTATATTGACCCCCATCAAGATGATAAAGCTAGGGAAGTTGAGTTACTGAAAAGAAAAAATCTGGGTTGAAAGGTTTGTCGACAAGTCTTCTTCTTCTCATTCATCAATAAGGAATTGTCAAGTCACCTGCATGAGTTTAAATGATGCTTGCTAAAACTATGTTGGCTTGATGTAATACTGGTTTTAATATATTGATGTTTGTTTGGTGTTCACATTCATCTATCTATTGAGCATCAAGAAGATTGTATCCATAGAATGGAAGTCCAACTTAGGAGTATAATTAGCTCTTAACGCTTGGATTCCTGTATCGGAATAACAGAAGTTCCTTGTGTTCTACTTGTATACTTATGTTGATTTTTTCCAAAAATAATTATTGAGACAATCTTATATTTAGCCACTCTTGATATTTCCTATACTGTTTTTAGACTTATTTTTTTTTTGAGCTTGGTTTCTTGTTTTCTAACCATCACAGACTATCAGGAACAACTTAAGAAAAATAACCAGTCATTTATTTTTCATTCAAAGGTAATAAAACTTGTCATGAAATTTATGTGTGTTGGTAAATATATATGAAACCTTGTGCAAAATGCTTGAGATATAGTTTTTTTTACATATATCGAGTAGTTTCAAAGAGCTTTCATTTGTCTTGACGTGAATACAATCTTTGTCTTGAGCATAGTTTTTACTAAAGTTCACTAGGGAGAATATATATTCTGTGTCAAAAATTAACCACATGGAGTTTATCTTGAACGTGAATACAATCTTTGTCTTGAGCATGTTAAATTCTTTTGTCTAATTACCAGTGTATTCGCAGGATGTAGTATTGGAGCTGGAGTTTAGGCACGTACGAGTTCACGTTGATCCGGCAGAGGGCACGCCCAGATTTCCTATCAACGCGAACACCAATCTCCACATGCTTCGCGGGCTCAACAACATGAAGCAATGGAGTAGATAAGATTTTTTTAAGGCCGATAGAGCTTTACAATTAATAATGCAGTTAGAGACCGAACTTCATGTAGTTTTACAATTTATGGTTGATTGGATGTTAAAAGTAAATATTGCATTTGATATTAATTAAATTTTTAATATATAGGTTAATCGCATATGGATTAAATTTGTATTATATTTGGTGTATAAGATTAGAGACCGAATGGAAAAATCGGTCTCCCAATTAGTGGTATTTTATTTTATATCGAGTAATTTGTATTGATAAATTTAAAATTTGAATGTATATTATTCTTGATATTTTAATAGTCTATTAAATTAATTAGTATTAATAAATATTATTAATGCGGACAGGTTTATTTTATTAAAAATTTAATGTAATTATATTAAAAAATATAGTATTAGCGACGGAATTTAAATTTTCGTCGCTAAATATTAAATTTTAATGATTTAAAAAAATCAGATTTAGCGATCGAATTTTAATTCATTATTAATTAGCGATCAATTAAAATTATTGCTAATTTAGCGACGAATTTAAATTTCCGTCGCTAAATATTAACTTTCATGATTTAAAAAAATTATATTTAGCGACCGAATTTTAATTTGGTGGCATCATCTCGAATTAAAATTGTCGCTAAAATTAGCGACCGATTTATCATTCTTGCTAATTTAGTGACGGAATTTAAATTTCGCTAAATATTAACTTTAATGATTTAAAAAATTACATTTAGCGATCGAATTTTAATTATTAATTAATCGACAAATTAAAATTCGGTCGCTAAAATTAGTGACCGATTTATCATTCGGTCGCTAATTTAGCGACGGAATTTAAATTTCCGTCGCTAAAAATTACATTTAGCGACCGAATTTTCATTCGGTCGCTAAAATTACCGACCGAAATTTACTTTCGGTCGCTAATTAATTAGCGACGCAACAATTAGCGACCGAAATTTCCGTCACTAAAAGTTAATATTCTTGTAGTGAATATTCAAATATCAAATGGCTGACATTATCATATGTTTTACTGATATAATTATAGTTCAATTTAATTCGACTTTTTTATTATTAGAGGAGAAGCATGCATGCAAGTAGAGAAGAATTACAAAGGGTTAATTCTTCACAAATTGCGATAGTTTGAATATTATATGGCTTGAGCGCCAGATCATTGCCAAATTCAGTTTTTTTGCAGTCTCAAGCCAAACAAACTTGCAAATGTGGAGCAAACATAAGATTCACATACTTTCACCTAGTGAGAACTTGTATAGAACGAGGAGCTAGGATGAGAGTTTGAAGAACACTTTGATTAAATGGCACTAGCCTTCCGGAATTCCTCTCAATTACAACCATGTTTATTTGAGTACGAATGATGATTCTCATTAACTGATTGTTAGAATAATATTTAGCAGTTAGGACAATTAAATCCGACCAAAAGAACTAAAGATCGTATCAAGAAAATGCATCAGAAGGCTAATTGATGATGGGTTGTGAACTTTTCATGACAAGAAAAGATAATGATATTTGTTTTAGAAACGTCAGCATTCACTGTCATAATACAACTTTATAAAACATAATATAGCAAAGAGATGATGCAATAACGACAACATTCAACAAGTCATTTCAGCACTCGGAATAACATAATTTTACTTCTGTAGCTAAACTATTTCCTGACTAATGACCAGTGCACAAAGAGGAATTAAGAAAGATACAAAAAAGGGGTTGCAAGGCGGCAAACAGCTTCTACGCCAACCGAGTGTATCATCATCATACCTGCTAAATCTCCACCTCACTGTTGATGTCTATGTCTAACATTTCAGAATCCACCTTTACCACGTCAATCTCCTCGTTGTCCCCTTCGTACTGGAAAAAGGATAATGAGAGTATCAGAATGATACGTGAACATTTCAAATACTAAAATAAATGAGTTGACAGTTTACTTTGATGCATAACTAGGAGGGAGAAATGGAGGCAAAAGACAAATAATACAATGTATATTTTGTGATATTTTCTCTCCTATTCCCTTTCTTATCTTTCTATCCAAGTAAACCAAGCCTTAGCATTCAATCAAGGTTCGTAAGACAGAAGGATAACTTTGGTGCCCATCTAAACACAGAGAAAGGATAAAGGTTCTGAAGGTCCTTGGTATGATTAAGTTTGCAACAGTGCGGTGAAACTTTTAAAAGTGAAATTATGAACTATATAGAGGCCTATTGGAATGAAGTTTGAGTGACGACTCCATTCGAGTTCACCAACAATATATCATCATCAAGCCATGTCATCCCCAAGTATTTGAGGATGGTTGCGTTAAGCGTCATAAGCCAGTATTAACAATGTCTAATGATTACTCAAAATGTCTAACTATATGAGGATAGATCTTAACCATTGTCATATCAGGCACAGAGGTTTGCACTACCACCTGCTTGTACTATATGAGGATAGATCTTAACCATTGTCATATCACAGAAGAGGCCGAATGGCTTCGTAACATCTTAGAGGATATCCCATGTTAGGCAAAGCTAGTGTATATTGTAATGATATATTGTGATAATCAATCGGCAATTGGAAGGGTACAAAATAGCATGTACAATGGTAAGTCACAACATATTCATCGACAATATAATATCATTAGACAGTTGATCTCAAATGGAGTTATCTCTGTTGATTATGTCAAATCAAAAGATAACTTGGCGGATCTGTTAACAAAAAATTTAAGTAGAGATCAAATATACTGCACATCAAGAGAAATAAGATTAAAAATCTACAGATAAGAACATTCATAATGGTAACCCAACATTGCTGACTGGAGATCCTAAGATCTTGGTTCAGTGGGACAACGAAATTATAAAAGTTCGTATGAACATTTGGACTAATTTTCCTCTCATTCCTAGGATGGAAAAGTGCTTCTTATCATATGTAGTAAGGTTAAGTTATAAACTTTTAATGACTCCTATACTTTTAAAAGTAGAGTATAGTAGGATACTCTTGATAGGAGGTCACTTATATAAGTGTGAAGACAGACCGCTTCAACGAAACACTTATGAATTCAAGATGTTGTTCATGACTAAAATGGACATAACCGTGAGAATCATAAAAGACATGAGAAAGATTATTGTGTATGTACCATTGTCTTGGTTTACACAAATAGCTGAGTAGTTCAAGACATCACGTTCACTAAGTAGCTTAGTAAAATCCGATAGTACTTTACTATGGAACGTTCAAAATCACAAACTACCTTTCCTGATGCAATAATCTTTCAATTGAACTCTCCTTTGGTGTCAACATATATTCATGCATTAATTTTCATTCATGTAAGGGATTATTGCAAAATTGATTTTGAACATATGAATAATTTTATTTCTCAAAACTAATTTGGATGAATGAGAAATTAATTTTGACTTAATCTGGATCGTCGAATTAAGATGGATAAATCAGATTTATTCAAATAAAAGAGCATAAGTACCCTTTGGATGGCTCAATCTTAGTCATCGAATTCAAAATGAAAGACTTAGATGCATCCAAATCAAGATACATTATGTCTCTTAGGAAGGGATGCGATCTAGATCATCCAATTAAATTGAATTGATGAGATTTGATTGAACCAAGAGGTTCCTCTACCCCTTCACAAGTATAAATAAAATTTCTCACTTCATTGTTCCATACAATTCATTCCGATTCAAGGAAAAGCAAGTATTGCATTACATACTTGCATTCTAGAGGGTTTGAAAAGCTTCTTCAGTTAAGAGGTCTTGTGATTTGCAATGCTGCTATCGCAAGATAAATTCATGGTATCTTGAGAGATAATTGTCATATTCCGTGAGCACCGGATGCGGGATAAATTCGTTTTAAGGAGATAAAGTCCAACTCTAATCTCGACTTCGCCTAAGCAGTATTATACCGTTATTCTGTCCGCACTCAAATTGTACTTCCTTCACCGGACACCAACAACTTGCACACAACGACAAATGAGAAGAGAAAACTTAAAAACTAAATAAACAGTGATGGTAAAGTATATAAATGCTAGTAAAAGGCCTTCATAAAATTCCAATGATTAAAAAAAAAGAAAACAAATAAAAAAACCAAAACTATTTATGATGTGTTCAGTTCGACATACATAGTTGTCCAAGTAAACAGATAACAGACCAAAACTACATATCATGTGTATCAGCTTAACATAGTTTGTTCTTGAAAACATACTCACTTCTGTTGGCGTCATTATCATTGTGGTGATCAAGTAATATTTATTTCCTGAAACAAAAAGTGAAAGAGGCATTGCTCAAAAGGGATTCTCAAACTAGCAGTGAGAAGTATTTGCATAGTTACCTCATTGACAAAGAAAACACTTATATGCTTTAACCAAAGAATCAAATTGTCACCTTATTATATAAAGATGGTTTAACAAGAAGCAGAACTGAATTTATGAAAATATATGGAGGGTATAGCCCATTGCATGAATTTTACCACTCGACACGGAATTCAATCCTTAAATCATAATTTTTCATAATGAAAATTTAAGTTTCACTGTCCACTTTAAGTTTTAGTTTATTTATCAATCGCATGTCACTTTTACCCTCTTAAAAAAAAACTCTCTAAAATAAACTAATCATTTATTATCATTCAAGAGAATTTGAATCCTCGTGTTTTACCTTTTTTAATGTTAAGCAAAATTATAAATTCGATTAGCGAGTCCAAAAATGTATTTTTGTTGAATATTCTACTCGTCAAAGGAAATATAAAATTTATGATAAAGAGACTAAACAATTTTTTTTAAGTTGGGTCAATAGTTTTCATGGACACATTTTTTTTATTCTGTGAAAGAAAGTGACGAAGATAGCTCTTTGATACTACATTTACGAAATGATCGTGCTATTTTATTTGAAAAAAATAACATATTCTATTTCTAAGTACTTCGAGAATTTAAAAAGTGACTGATGAAAGATCCACTCTCTATATCATCTCCCATCATTCAATCTAGTAAATTTACATTACTAAAATCGAAACATATTCACCAACCGTCAATTTAGCAACCTGATTTTCATTGGGCTCAAACCAAGATTCTTTCCCTAAATTCATCATCATCTTCAATAACAAAATCAGATATAAAGGCACTGTCATCCTTTAGCAAATTTTATATTATAAAATTTTTTCTTCTTCTCATCTAGTTTTTATCGTTCATATTTCTAGTACTGTGAAATCCAACATATTTAACGAAGCTTAGAAAGATCCTAAACGAAGAGAAGTCATAGAGTTTGAAAATTTAAACATAAAAAGAAAATAATATGTACATGGATCTTTACTTCCTTATCTAAAGGAAAGAAGTCAATGGGTTCTTTGTAAAGATTAGATCCGTCAACCTAACGATTTTTATCGATCTGTTCTACAGTCATCATGAGAGAGATAAATCACAGAGAATCCTTTGAGCATTGACGCATTGGCCAAAAACAGTGAGAGATCATCTGAGCCGAGCGAGAGGTTTTAAATCTTCCTCCGGAATCAACGTACGCACTTCAGAAATATCATATGTCGACCAACGCATCATCCCCGACAAGTCAATGGATTACAACTTATAAATGAATGTACAAAATTAAATACAAATCTGATAGATCCATTGACTCATCGCTAAGGTTAAATACACGTTCAACGATGAGACTAATTACCGTCCATAGTCTACTAGCAAAATTTTATTGTTTGCACGAAGAATTTTATCGATTCAAAAACAATAGTAGTAAAAATCAGGAAGTGTCCATTTGTAAGCAAAAGTTAATTGTTTTAGAAGCAGAACGGAAAAGAACATAAGTAAGGTCACTGTAAAAATAATAGTCTCTTGTGTTATTTTCTTAATCATATCCATTTTATAATGTAGTCATAAGTACCTTATTAAAAATGATTATTGTTTTTAAAAAATTCAAGTTAGATCCCTTACAATGACATATTTAATAAATGTCATTATATGTATTAACCTATTAATAAATATTATATATTTTGTTAATCTAACTACTTATTTTTATTTTTATCGTACGCAACATCTTGCACCAAAATAGAGTGATAGAGTGTTGACCTCCTTTCCCCTTTTCTACGACATTTAACTTCTTTTTTATTCGTGTCTTAATCCTTAATTCATCACGACAAATTTAACTTTCCGTAATATGTCATCAACAATATACAATTATAGTACATCGTTAATAATAATTTTTATAATACGTCCAATCAAATATATTGTAAATAATATTATATTTTTACAAACAATATCATATAAAAATATTATACTATCAAATATAATTTTAACACCACACACTATATGGCTAATATGAAATAATTTAAAATTCTATTATTTTTAATCAGATGGTGTCTGAATTTATCTCGTTGATCCGAATTAAAAAAAATATTTTTTTAATATTAATTCTTTTAAAATTATTAAAAATAAGTAATTTGAAATTATAAATATTTAAGATTAAAAAATAAAATGAAATTACTTAATCAATAATATTTTTTTTAAAAAATATTATCGAATAAATTTTTATGTTTTAAAGAATTTTAAATTAATAATAATCATATATAGATATATATAGAAAATCCCGCGCTTGCTCGTGCCCATCTTCGCGTGAGGGTGTCTGATGCTCGCGCTTTGACCTCGTCGTTGTCAGCGCATCGTCCAGACCACCTCGGCCGTCGAACAACCGAGTCGTTGAAAGTGCACCTCGCCCGGTGATCCGGTCGAACTAAACCCGGTCAGGTGCGGCGAGCCGTCTGAAATCGACCGCGAAATTATTATTAATTAAATGACTCGTTCGTCGCCCTAATTTCCCTTCCGCCGCGCGAGCTCGTCCCGTCCGTTTCCTTCCTCTTCCGGCGCCTTCTCACGGTTGCTCGCCCTCCGTCCGTTCTCTTCACTTTCGCATGCTACACTAGAATCGTGTGGCGTGGCAAGCGAGGGAAAAACGACTTCATCGGAAGAGAAAGCGAAGAAAGGTTGAGTTCGATCGAGTCGCAAGGAGAAGCTGCATACCTCTCTTGAAGAGTACTCTTCTTAAGGCTTCAGCTCTTTGCTTGGTTTGCGAGTATCATGGACGGGGAAGGTGTGGGTCGACCTCTGAGGTCGTTCATGGGGGTGAAGGCCAGGCGGGGTGTAGATAAATTATATACCTATTTGGAGTTTCGCTTGTGTCGGAGGAAAGATCACAGTGGAAATTACCTCAGGTTTCTACAAACCAAGATCCGCCGAATGCTTCTACGCCTCTGTCCGTCTTCTCCGAGCAGCCAATTCGTCTCGCAACAGCCTCCTTGGACGCACACTCCTTCCCTTTTAAGGGAAGGAGACGCACGCATACCTGCGACTTCAAGCCGTGCCGCGGCGATTCCACGAATCGCCTGGCAGCTTCGTGGAACTGCCACGAACTCCATCATCTCTCACTCGTCCAAGGTATGTCACATAGACAAAATGATCACATGCGTACATTTTAGAAGAGGCGTTTAGTCACATAGACTAAATGATCACAGACCATTTTAGAAGAGGCGTCTTAGTCACATAGACTAAATGAAACATCAAATTAGAAAATGGTTGAAGCACATTGAGCGTTGAATTGCTAAGAAAGTTGTTACACCTTACATAGCTGCTCATAGAGTGATGTATGCTAAGAGAAGTCTACGCCTAACTTAGCCACTCTACATATGATACATAATCATTCTCCCGATGTGCGAGTCATCCGGAGGTGGTACAAAACCATTTATCTTATGACACATACCATTTCCCGGGTGACACGCGTCGTTTTCGGATGATACAAAATCATATTTACGGTGGTACATAACCTTTTACTCAAACATTTATGTCTTGCTTTTACCCAGTTAAATAATCTCATTTACATCAATATGAACATCTCTAATCCCTTAGATTGACCATCATGTCAAGAGCATGTCTCATATTCCAAATATTCACAATCATTTCCATACATAATGAAATGGGTCGACGGTGAATAATTCTTATTAGATGTAAATCTATTTAATCTTCCTTTTAGTGTGAATCTATTCATTTTAATCAATCACTTTCTTAGTCATGTTCCATGGGCCAATCATACATAGTCATAGGTAGACATGCTAAAGTAGCAAACCTTGATTAAAACTTCAAGTAGACACCTAAATAGTCACAAAGGGCAAATTTTGAGATCAACATATAATCTCAAAGGGCTCACATAGTAGAGAAGCAGGGATCCATTCTCCTACTACCCTTAGTGTCGTCTTAGCACATGTGGTATGATTCACATGCTACGATGTCTTCCTCTTTACCAATAAAGAGCGCATGTTTCCCTCAAATTAACATCGTACAGATTTCGATCTAGACATTCCCAATGTCTAATCCAAAATTTAACACATGAATCCTTATCTGGCTCACAAACAGGCATAGTAAATGGTGGGTTCATTTACTTCAATCATTTACCACAAAATGATCTTATCTTGATACAAATATCAAGACGACCCTAACTTATAGGAATGTAACAAATTTTACAGCTTCCAAAGCTAACAACCACATAGGTTGACCTATAAGCATCGGTCTTACCTCTATTCATACGCAACAAATAGAGATGATTGTCCATGTGAGAGGACCAATCACTACCTGCCAACATGTTTATCGAAATCTTATCACTAGAATGTAACATAACATACACTGAATTTATTATGGCTGACATTTCAAACAATCAAATTATAACATTCAATTGTCATTACAAGACTGTTACATTCTACGAAGTTCCATAGACTTTACATGCTCATTAAATGACTCTCTAGTCATTGGCTTAGTAAAAGGATCTGCAAGCATAGCTCGTGTAGGGATATACTCAAGAATCACCTTCTTTTTAGCAACAATATCCCTGATAAAGTTGTATTTTATAGCAATATGCTTGCCCTTGCTGTGATATTTGGGATCCTTGGAAAAAGCTATCGCAGCTTGACTATCACAATAGACAGTCACTGGACTCCCACTGTTCTCAGCAATCTTCAAATGCTTTAGGAACCTTCTCAACCAGACTGCTTCTTGTACAACTGCTGAACATGCCACATATTCAGCTTCCATTGTAGATAAGGCCACACAGGCCTGTTTCTTGCTGTTCCAGGAGATGGCGCCACTATTCAACAAGAACGCATAGCCTGATGTTGATTTTCTATCATCTAGGTCCCCAACCCAATCTGCATCTGAATAGCCCTTTAGGCTCATATCTGACCCTTGATAACAGAGACAATAATCTGTCGTCGCCTTCAGATATCTGAAAATCCTTTTCACTGCCTTCCAGTGTCTCGATCCTGGGTTTGACTGGAACCGGCTGACTAAACCCACTGCATAGCTGATATCGGGACGAGTACACAACATAGTATACATTAAACTACCTATGGCACTGACATATGGTTTTTTATTCATGTCGGCTATTTCAGCTGGAGTTTTGGGACTCATATTTTTGCTCAAAACAGTACCTTTTGCAATAGGTGTCTGTTCACTGTTGCAGTCAGACATGTTGAAATGTTGTAACATCTTAGTAATATAAGACTCTTGTGACAAACCCAAAAGTCTCTTTGATCAATCCCGGATGATCTTAACCCCTAAGATGTATTCAGCTTCTCCCATATCTATTGTGTCAAATTGAGAAAGATGACCACTTTTGACTTCTTGATTAATCCTATGTCATTTCTGCTATCGATATCATGAACATATAATGATAAATTGAAATACTTTCGTTTTTGCTTCTTTATGAAAACGCAATGTTGTTCATTAATCATTTCGAAACCATCAGTTAAAACCACTTTGTTAAATCTTATGTTCCATTGTCTTGACGCTTGTTTGACCCGTATATAGATTTCTTGATCTACATACTTTATCCTCTTGGCCTAAAGCAACGAAACCTTACAGTGAACCATATAGATTTCCTCGTCAAGCTCACCGTTAAGGAAAGCGGTTTTAACATCCATCTGATGTAATTCCAAGTCATAATGCGCCACAAAGGCCAAGATAACTCGGATTGACACAAACTTCACTACGGGAGAAAATGTCTCTTCAAAGTCAATACCCTCTCTTTGTGTAAATCCTTTTGCAACCAAACGAGCTTTGTATCGGTTAATCGATCCATCAGACTTCCTCTTTATTTTGAGAATCCACTTATTCCCAATGGCCCTTCGGCCAGGAGGAAGATCGACTAACTCCCAAACTTGATTCCGAATCATTGACTCCATCTCTTCTTCCATTGCACTTTTCCACTTATCTCTAACCCTACATCCCAACGCATCCTCAACTGATTGAGGTTCATCTTCGTCAACTGGGAGTGTCATTATTGCCTCATTCTCAATATCAAACCTCCTTTTAGGTATGATCTTAACACTTGTAAGTTAGAACATTGAGAAGTCACCCGTGATCATGCACGTTACTCCCACTCGGTTGACTAGGTTCAGGTATCCCACTGGACATCTGACTTGTTGATAACGACTCATCCTCCTCAAAAAAAGGAACTGTCTTATCAACTTCACCCTTTATTGGGAACTCGGTTTCGAGAAAAGTGGCATCTCTCGACTCAATCTCAGAAATTGTCTAATCTTGTTGCTCACCTATAAAAACATAACCTTTTGAGGTATCAGAATATCTTATAAAGATACACTTCTTACCTCTAGGTCCTAGTTTTCCATATTTGTGAGAACTATCATGAACGTAAGCGGTGACCCCGTGGTCTCAGTTATTCAAATCGGCTCGCGATCAGCGTTCGTATATGGGGTCGATGGGCCCGACTTTGAAGGCACTTTGTTAAGTATATATGCACTAGTAATGCATCTCCCGATAGGAGACCGCAAATTAGCTGCGCCATCATGAACCTAACAATTTCAAGAAGAGTCCTATTTCTTCTTTCAGAATCCCATTTCTTTGTGGAGTTCCCGGGATCGTTAGTCGCTCAATAATCCCCTTATCATTACATGATGTCATCTCAATAAATCGCATGTATATTCACCCCCACGGCCGCCATGAAGGCCTTAACCTTACGCCCGCTTGATTCTCAACTTCGCTCAAATAACGAATGAAATAATCCAACGCTTCAGATTTTTGAGAAATCAAATACACATGACCATACCTAGTGAAATCATCAATAAATGTAATGAAGTAGGAAGCTCCATGCCTAGCCTTCACACTCATCGGACCACAAATATCCGAATGAATCAATTGCAATGGCAAGTCTGCTCTAATAGCCTTTCCAAATGGTTTCCTAGTTGCTTTTCCAGCAAGACAATGCTCACATATAGACAAGCTAATCTTAGCACGAGAGCCCAATAAACCCTCTCTAGCTAATCGATTCATGCGATCTTGTCCTATATGTCCCAATCTAGCATGCCAAACCTCATCAGATATATCCGCATTACTAGTAAGAGCAATGTTTGAAAAACAACTATGAATGACACAATTCACATCAGGCACCACATCTAGTACCATAAAATCATTAGATAAATAATCATATCCGATTGACACAGAGTCAATCTTAAGTTCTACACAACGACTGAAAAAATTTACAGAGTACCCCAAATCAAGAAGACAAGTAACAGATACAAGATTCCTTCGAATCTCTGGAGCATACAAGACATCATGTAGAAACAAAGTACTTCCACCACGAAGGTTAAGCTTGCAAGTTCCGACTCCTTTGACTTCGACTCTTGCATTGTTTCCTACATAGATCCATTTGTTACTACAGTACCCGGCGGTACTACATATGTAACCCGCTCTTGAGCTACATGGTTGGTTGCTCCCGAATCTATAATCCACAAAGGATAAGAATCAGACATCAACACAGTACTAGCAACAAAATGCTCAGAAGACAGACTAGAAGTTACCTTCTTTGGCTCAGTACACTCCCGAGCAAAGTGGCCCTTTTTGCCACAATTAAAACAAGATAACCTGCTTTTAGGCTTCTTCCCCGTCTTCTTCTTCTTGATTTGATCCTTCCCAGCAGCAGTAGCAACGTTTTTATTCTTTCTCTTTCCCTTCTTGTACCATTTCTTCTTGGATCGGATGATCCAGTGAGCCTAGCTGACGAATAGGCTTGGCGAAATCCTCGCGGATTCTACTCTCTCGACCTCATTTCGACATGCCGTGAGACATCGTGAAAGTCTTAATACTCTCACTTTGTGAGTTAAAGTGCCGCCATGGTCTCCCAAGAATCGGAAGAAGAGCGAATAACCGCTGAACACATTTGTTCATCGGACTCATGGCCGTGATTTCGACTCGAATCATATTAGACATCTCTCGAGAAGTTGAACCATCGTTGCATTCGGCGCTTCTTGTAGGTATTGTCGAACGATCGTCGGTGTGAAGCTTGAGACTTATTCCTGTATCTCTCTCTAAAGGCCATACTCTAACACTAGGTCATCCACCATTGAACTTATCAATATGCCTTAGCAGTGGAATCCTTCCTTTTCCATACCTTATAGGTATCAAGGTCACGTCTGTCTTGTCTTTGTATTACTCTCAGCAGTTCCATCACAACTGATTAACGACCTCTAGGACTTCTGTTCCTCAAGAACATCTGAATCTTGAGGTGTCGTATTTTATAGTTATCCCCATTCGATTTTCACCTTTGTTCAATTCATTTATGATAATTTTAGTCGCCCGTAATCTAACATAAATAAACACATTATTTAGTTACTCGGTGTATGCTTTTATGTATGTAATCTCAAAATAAACTCAAGATAAATCGATCCGGTTTACAAAATCAAGTGACAAGCTGCGTTATCACTCATCATTTGTATGTCAATCGGACTTAGATTGATATATTTTATTACATACATCCCACTTAATGATATTAATCATTATTACAACATGATATTACATTAAATGAACATATCATTATATACTCATTTGAACTAATTAAGGGTATATCGATAATCATCATCGTATAGAGTTAACATCATATGAACTAATCATTAAATGAACACATCATTAAAATAAACATGTTGTCTGATGTTAACAAATACAAAGTCTCTTAAGAATGCAGCAGATTACATTCTTCTACTCATAAACTAAAACAACTCTAATAGACTAGATAGCGATTCTTTGCTCCCACTAGGACAAGCCCTAGTGGCGTGAATCATGACATGTCCTCTCGTGCGGACTCAACCACATTACTCTCTTTGGGACACTCCACGGGCCACATCTTTACGATCTGAGTCCTTTAAAGACCTCACAAATCGAGAACAAAAATCCTCCACAAGGTCTTCTTCAGGATCCTCTTCACAGTCAGCATAGTTAATCGGCTGTGCCTGGGGTATATGAAACCGTCCTTAGTAACCCCCAAAATTATCGTACACGTCGGCGAGATTATCGGGCAATGAGCGAATCAGCGCCCAAATCTTGTGGTTGTCTATCTTGGAAACTCCTGCGTCTCG
The DNA here is from genome assembly GCA_025175895.1 of Wurfbainia villosa. NCBI lineage: Eukaryota > Viridiplantae > Streptophyta > Magnoliopsida > Zingiberales > Zingiberaceae > Wurfbainia > Wurfbainia villosa. The sequence continues at coordinate 7,551,702 of CM045997.1, forward strand.
AGCTTTCGAGCGATCATCCGACTTCCCGATGTGTCCAGCGACTCCATGGTAAGGGTCATAGTCCAATCCTTGATAGCCTCCTATCTGGGTTACGCGACACATCGCGCCGGGTCATAGTGGTATACATTCGCCCCATCTGTAAAATTGAAATAAATCATGTCAGTACATAACCAACAAAACCAGTACAAATACCGATATATTCCAATTTAATCATGGCACAAAACAAATACTCATATATTAAGAAGAACTAAACTCCTTGAATTTTAGGCTATTATTAATTGACCCATTGATCAATCAATTTTGACCCATAAACATCGTAAACTAGTTCTATTCTTAAGTTATCCATGTCAGATGCTAATTGTTCCAAAACAATCCATCTAACTTTAGTTATGAGTTTAGTCAACCAAAGTCAACTTTATACAATTCTTGTATAAATTTAATTGGACACTAAGCCTTTTGTTGGAATCAAATTAATTGAACTCATGTCCAATTAAAATTTGATTCAAAGCCCATTTAATTCGGCCCAATTAAACCAAACTAAATTCAATTTAATTCGGCCCAAGTAAACCAAACTAAATCCAATTTAATTCGGCCCAAGAAAACTAAACTAAGTCTAAAGCCCAATTAACTCGCTCCATTTAAATCGGCCCAATTGAAGCCCAACTAATCTCTCATTGATTCAAAGCCCAATCAATTCCCTTAATTAAGCCCAATTAAAGCGCCGTAGCGTAGCTCACAATTAGTCAAAAACCTTTTTATTTTAATAAATATCAAGATTTTCCCGGATTGCTGTGCGCCCTAATCGCGCGCGCCTGCGCTTCGGCGACAGCGCCGGCGGCCGCGTCGTCTCCGACGGCGCCCAACGATCGCATCGCCGAAGCCTCCATCGCCGCGCTGCCGCCGCTGCGCTGCGTTTGCGGCGACCCCATCGCCGTCACCTCCATCGCCCGGCCGCGTCGCCTCCTTGCGACGCCTCCACGCCCGGCCGCCGTCTCCGGCCGCCGGTGGCCACGCCGCCTCGGCCCGACGCCTCGCGCCCGCCGTCTGCGCCGCGGCGTCGTCTCCCTCGCGCCGCGGCAGCAACATCGACGCCGATGCCTCGCGCGCCGGCCCTAAATCCGGCGCTGCGGCGAATCGTCGCTCGGGCGTCGCGAGGCGTCGCGGCCTCACTCCCTCTGCGTCGTGAATCGCCTCCGTCACCGGCTTCAGCGGCGATCCGTGTCCGACGCGGCGGATCTGCGAACGACGAGGAAATCAAACAGGTAAAAAACATGCTCTAATACCATTGTAGATAAATTATATACCTGTTTGGAGTTTCGCTTGTGTCGGAGGAAAGATCACAGTGAAAATTACCTCAGGTTTCCACATACCAAGATCCGTCGAATGCTTCTACGCCTCTGTCCGTCTTCTCCGAGCAGCCAATTCGTCTCACAGCAGCCTCCTTGGACGCACACTCCTTCCCTTTTAAGGGAAGGAGACGCACGCACGTACGGCTTCAAGCCGTGCGCGCTCGAGGCAGTTCCACGAACTACCTCTGTGCAGTTCGTGGAACTGCCACGAACTCCATCACGGGGAGCCTCCTTCTGCCACGACGTCAAGGAGGACTCTACCTCGATGCCAGATCCAATCCCTTCTTCTCCGCCTTCTTGTCAAAGCATGGTATCTCTTGCTTCCTCTTCCATCCGCATTTTTTTTTGTTCTTTGTCTAATTTGAGGAATCATCGTGCATCTAGCAACTACTTCAAAATGGTTGCTGCTTGACACGGTTGATTGGGAACAGAAGCTAAAGAAAACTAAATTCAAAAAAAAAAAATCTTTCGAAATCGATCACTCTGATCACCATGTCATCTGCGTGCAGACGGAGACGACTTGCTTGGTATGGGATTGAATGGGAGTGGAAAAGAATGAATTTGAGGCATTGTCTACCTAAAATGTTAGATTGAGTTGAGATGGAGTGAGATCTGAACAGAGTTAGATATTTCTGTTTTTCAACTAAATTGAAATTTTATTTTTTTTTAAAACGGAAATGAAAAATATCAATCAAATATATTAAAAAAAAAAGAAAAAAAAGGAATATCTTTCAATCCAATTGAATTATTTTAGATTTATTTTATTCATCAATGGAAATCTCTCAAATAATATTGTAGCAAAAAATTGATAAAATATTTTATACTCTCCCACTATATTAATTTAAAAATAATTTATTTTAATTATTATTATATATTTGATAAGTATCAACTGTCAAATTTTGATAAAGATTGTAATGAATAAATTAACCAATCAATTTTACGAAAATTTTAATGATCAAGTCAGTTGGAATGATATATTTGTTCAAATCACGAGACTATGTAGACTTGATCGTGTGTATATATTTGATGATGGTGTTAGTCCATCTAATTTATTGGAAGTTTATAATTGTAACACTTAAAGCTGTGTTTGGTAGGACGTCATATAATTTAAATTGTAATGTAATCCAAGTTGTAATGGAATGCAATGTAATTTTGATTACATTATTATGTTTGGATAAAAATTATATATAATTTTGGATTACAAAGGTCATTATATTTTTTTGTTTGATATTTATTACAAAGACGATATGAATGGATCGACGGTAATGACGTAGACAATGACAACGATGACGATGGCAGCCTACCGACCGATGACTGACTATCGGTCGTCGGTCGATCGTCGACGATCGGTCGTTGTCAATCGTCAGTCGATCACCCGTCGGTCACCATCAATCGTCGACGGCCGGCCGTTGGCTCGGCCGTCGGTTTGGCCGCCGCTCGATAGTCGGCCGTTATGCCGATCGCCGACCGACCATCGCTTGCCAGTCGGCCGCCATCGGCCGCCGGTATCGTGGATCGTCGACGGCTATCAGATCGCCAAATGCAATCTAAATTCCATTTGTATGCAATAAATCCCATTTGCATGCATGCAAATGGGATTTAAACTTATAATGTAATCTGGATTATATATGTTTTGTTTTATAATCCAAATTACAAAATTTTAGTGTCTTTTACAATTTAGATTACATTGCATTACAATTTTAAGACAGTAACAAATAAAAGAATATAAGATGGATTACGACATATCAAATACAACCTTAATAATAAAATATATATATATAATTAGAAACTATTCTTAGTAAAGGAACTTTATGAGTTAGATTAGCAACTAGGGCTCGAGTATTTTACATTGTCATTTATCATAATTTAATAGGATTAATTCTCTCATCTTTCGTCTTTACAGGTTGGAAGAACTTCAGAGTGTCTTAAAACTCGGTGCGATGATTAAGATGATAAAATAATAATTTTAAATTTTAAATATTCATAAAAAATTATAATTCATTAATTTAGTAATTTTTATCGATCAATTATATTGTTATTATGAGAAAGATAAATTATGAACAATTTTAATATGATAAAAAAAATATATTTCTTTCAAAATTAATTTTTATTTTATTCGTAAATTTCATCAATTTTTATCACAATATCATCCACGGAGATCATAAATTTTAGATATGAATCTCCAGTGATGAAATGTGGACGTAATCACGAAGTCATTCATCGATTCTATTTTATGGTATTTATAAAATAGAATTGATATATTTTTCAAATTAATCGTTTGGAGATTTGAATTATTAAAAAAAAATCAAAGAAAAAAAGTTTGAAGGAGACACACTGTACAAGGCGTGATCGAGAGACAGCTCATTTACTGCAAAGCTGCGACGAGTACCGCCAAAGGCAGACAGATAATAATTCGACTGTCCTTGAGTTTCAAAGTTATCATATCACATAAAGTTTTTTTTTTTAATCAAAAAATACTATGGGATCTATAATTCGATTTAAATCTCTCACATGGAGATTCATATTTAAAAGTCCAACGAACAAGTTCAATTTAAAATTTCAAAAAATAATATATAAGAGAGGAATCCAACTATGATGATATAATTATCATTCTTTCGTCTTAATTATCACATCTAAAAGTGAACAAAAATTTAATTAAAAAGTTGGATTCAGTTTATTCGAAAATCCATTTTTTTTTAATATCGATTTTTTAGAGTTGTATAGTTTGATTTCAGTTTCAAAATGAAAATAATCGATTTAACTGATTAATCATATTGGAGTATATCAGTTCATTCTCGATCTCCTTGAACCTCAAATTTAAACTGTGAATTCGCGATTCTTCATTCTCGATCGACTATTCTCTTCCATCCCGAGCACCCTCCCTTCCGAGCACCTTGACTCTTCGAGCATTCCGACTCCTAACTCCCGAGTATACTCGAGCACCCAAACTCTCTTTCTCGAGCATTCTAACTCTTCGAATAAGTTATAGATTGTTGGACAGTCGATTTACATATCATAACAGTCGATTGATGATTTGAGAGTCGAGTCGTCGTACAATCGATTCAGAAATATTCTATATATTATTATAGTTAATACGATTGATTAATTTACTATATCAATTGACTAATATTCGATTTTTTATATAATCCCACGTGAAGTCTAGCTTTTTTATCAAGTTAATCAATCGATTGATAATTTATTAATCGATTGATGTTGAAAAAATATTTTTTTTAGTGTATTGATTCGATTTTATTAAGAATTTTGATCGATTTAATTAATTAAAAAAATAATTTATTCAATTTTAGTTTAATCAGTTCGGTGGTTTTGATAATAACAAATCCATAAGTCTAATCACACCGATAAATCCTCTAACTATCTACAACTATTCATATTTGACATGCATGAACTATCGCACTATCTGTAAAAGTTGAGAATCTGTCCAACTAGTAGCCCCCTGCTACCCGTCTCAGGGTTGCGACGAGAGAGAGGTAGATCACGGGGGGATGAGATCCTTTGACACGGTAGCAACACAGAGGGGGGGGCCATATGAAGTCAGGGAGGATTTTAGATCGTTCATCCGGAATCGATCTCTCTGCATTCTGTGATCTCGCGCCTTATTATCGTCCGTGGAGACAACTATCGCACTATCGAACATACACTTTGCTGAGTCAATCAATTATTGTGTGGCTATCCACTAACTTTAATGATGAATTGAATAAAAATGAGTTCCCATGGAGATCGTGTATTGATAAAATTTAATTTTTATATCAGCAAATTATTTAATATTCATGTTCTATTATATTTATTTCACATCAAAATTACTGATCATTCATAATTTATTATCCCTTATATTTATAAAATTAAACTGAAAAATTATTAGAATGATGATTTCAATTTTTTTTTAGGCAAAAAAAAAAAAAAAGGCCACAAGGACTTCACACATGCAAGTTGATTTGAATTGAAAAAAAAAAATTATTAGTGGCTCATAATCAATTTTCGTGCTAATTAAATTCATAGCCTACTTCAATTATAATAAATTAATGGTTAATGTACACATTGGAATAGTTATTATTTTTTTCATTTATATATATAGAAACTTTTTTAACGAGAAGAAGATGGAAAAATTATCCGCTGCCCTTTTCACTCGTCGAAAATATTTTTTTATTATTTTTTCAAAATGATTCATTGATTACAACCGTACAAATATTATTATAAATAAATAAAAATTAATTTTAAGATAGAATTTAAAATTTTTATTCAAATCAAAAAAATTTCACTCCTCTAATTAACGAATCAAATGGCATAGTTACTTTGTAATTTTTTTTTATCGCCATAAAAAAATCGATAATGAAAAAATTGGATCAAATATTTAATTTTTACTGCGTAGTAAATATACTTAGTTTGAGTGTGGAAATATGAGTGGAAATGAATTTGATAGTAGAGTGGAATGAGAATAAATTTAGTCATTTTTATAATTTTGTTTGGTTTATAAATTAGAAATAAACACGTATGTCGATGTGGTTGTCGACGATCGTCGACTGGCCACACCGTCGATCGTCGAATGGTCGACGATCGTTGGATGGTTGACGATCAAGCGGCGATCAGCGGCGACGGCGGCGGCGTCACGACGACGGCGACGATGATCGATGACCAACGATCGGCGATCGATGATCGATTAGCGGTTGAGTCGATGGTCGACGATCAGCGGTGGGCGATCGATGGCCACGACCATCCTGGTCGCCCGTCGATGCCGATCACAACTATTGGATGGGCGATGAGCGGACGATCGGCAACTGTGTGATAGACGATCATTTATTATTTCTATTCTCAGTCCCAAACCCACTATTTAAATGGAATTTCAATAATTTTTAAATAACTAAAAATCATTCAAAAATATCAAGCTCAAACTATTTTCATCCTCATTCTCTCTCGTTCCAAATTCTTCGATCAAATCCCACACTATTCTGATCTGGATTAGACATATATGTTATCTCCGTATCTGACAGACTTTTGTAAGAGAGAAAAAAAAAACGTGTCAAACGAGAAAAATCACATTGTTCAAAGGCGGCCATGCATCTACCACACTTAATTGTGAGGATCACCCGTGACTTGTGATGGTGAATTCGGCACTATAAATAAGCTATAGAGATCGATCGATCTCCCCACAAGCTGCAAAATCTTATAAATATATTTGCATATGTGATAATTAAAGGCATCAAATAATATTGATATGAATATAATGGCTAGCATTGTTCCATACAATATTGCTTATCATCCAATCGCCATTAACAACTCCTCTGCATGCGCCTTCCCCACCAAGAGCCCTTCTGTCATAATTCGGCGACGTCGATGTTCCAAGATCGCATGCAAATCTAGCGATGCGCATGAGGAGGCGACGCTCGACCGCCGCGACGTCCTCGTCGGCCTCTGCGGCGCCGCCGCGGCAGTCGGCGGACTTGGGGATGGCAGCCAGCCGGCCCTCGGCAGCCCGATCCAGGCGCCGGATATATCCAAGTGCGGACCCGCCGACCTGCCCGACGGCGCCACGGTCGTCAACTGCTGCCCTTCCTACTCCGGGACCATTAAGAACTTCAAGTTCCCGCCGCTGTTGTCGCCCCTCCGCGTCCGCCCAGCTGCCCACCTGGCCAACGCCGACTACGTGGCCAAGTACACCAAGGCCATCGAGCTCATGAAGGCCCTGCCGAGTGACGACCCGCGCAACTTCACGCAGCAGGCCAACATCCACTGCGCTTACTGCGACGGCGCCTACGAACAGATCGGCTTCCCCGACCTGGAGATCCAAGTCCACAACTCCTGGCTCTTCTTTCCGTGGCACCGCTTCTACCTCTACTTCAACGAGAGGATCCTTGGTACGTTACGCTCTCCTATTTATTCGATGATTAATCTTCTCGATTCTCATAGATTTCATACTTGTTTTCATTCAATTAATTCACAGGGAAACTCATCGGCGACGATAGCTTCGCCCTTCCCTTCTGGAACTGGGATGCGCCGGGCGGCATCCGGATGCCCTCCATGTACGCTAATACGTCGTCCTCGATCTACGACGAGTTACGCGACCCCGGGCACCAGCCGCCGGCCCTTCTCGATCTCGACTTCAACGGGACCGACCCTGGCTTGTCCTACCAGCAGCAAGTTGACCGCAACCTGGCGGTCATGTACCGCCAGGTTATCTCCAACGGAAAGACGCCGTTGCTGTTCATGGGCTCGGCTTACCGTGCCGGTGGCCAGCCCAATCCCGGAGCCGGGTCGCTGGAGAACATCCCGCACGGTACGGTACACTTCTGGACCGGCGACCCGAGGCAGCCGAACAGGGAGAACATGGGCAACTTCTACTCGGCGGGGCGGGACCCCATCTTCTTCGCGCACCACGCCAACGTCGACCGCATGTGGTACGTGTGGAAGAATCTCGGCGGCCGACACCGCAACTTCGATGACAGTGACTGGCTCGACGCCAGCTTCCTCTTCTACGACGAGAACGCGGACCTGGTCCGTGTCACGGTGAAGGACTGCCTGGAGATGAAGCCGCTGCGGTACACGTACCAGGACGTACCGATCCCATGGCTGCAGTCGCGGCCGAAGCCGGCAAAGAAAGCGGCCGCGGGTACGCGGTCCCTGAAGAAACCGAGCGCTTTGACCGTGGAGGCGACGAAGTTCCCGGTGGTGCTAAATTCGCCGGTGAGCTTCACGTTGACGCGGCCGAAAGTGTCAAGGAGCGGAGCGCAGAAGGAGGAGGAGGAGGAGGTGCTGCTGGTGGAGGGCATCGAGTACGACCGCGACTACTTCATCAAGTTCGACGTGTTCCTGAACGCGCTGGAGGGGACAGACGCGGTGAGTCCCGGCGAGAGTGAGTTCGCCGGAAGCTTCGTGAACGTGCCGCACAAGCACAAGCACCGGAAGAACGAGGAGAAGCTGAGGACGTCGCTGCGCCTCGGGATCACGGACCTGCTGGAGGACATCGGGGCGGAGGACGACGAGACCGTGCTGGTGACGATCGTGCCGAGGGCCGGGAAGGGGAAGGCGTCGATCGCCGGCATCAAGATTGAGTTCTCGAAGTGAAATACGCCGCTCTTTGCCACGTAGCCGCGCGCCGTATTATGAATAAAAGTCGTTGCATGCCAGTTTTTATGCAAGACGTTTTTCTTAATTAATATATTATCAGTGTTGTGCTTAAACTAAAACTAAACGAATGATTTCTCTGGAATTTATGTCACTAAAGAAAATCACAGTAAGGATCGATGTATAGTTGATCCTGGAACATTAGCCGAAATGAAAGACAACTCAGTTAAAATTATTTAAATTTAATAAAATTATTTTATAATATAGTTAAAATTATCTTTAAATTATTGTAGAGGGTCAGAGATAATTTTACAATCAATGATACGATTTTAATTTAATTAAAAGTGATATTATTAATTTTCCCTTTGCAAATTCTTCCATTGAAGCTTATTTTCAGTTCTCGAATTCAAAAATTAAAGCCATTTGCGAAAGTTTTGATTATTTCTGAGCCTCATGTACATAATTTTTTCACTTGGCTCAGTTTCATTTCGTTAATTAATTCTACATGAAAGTTAAGTATCGTAATTAAGAAAGAAACGCCTCACCTACAGATAAAGAGATCGAAGAACAAAAGAGAAATAAATAACTTTGAACGTCTGATTTAGGAAAAATGCAGCCGGCCAGGTAGCTCCGCCTCTACTCTACAGCTCAACGTCTGACTTAGTCATCCCCATCGCACTCAATTGTGAAGGTGACCATGTGAATCCGAGCTAGTGGAAATGTACCGTGTGTTTATTTTCTAATTCAGGTGACCACGGAAATGTACGATAATATTCGTTATTGAAGGCGACCTGCCACCGCCGATAAGATCGAGTGACCGGTGTTGTCGGTGTTGTCGGCTCCACGGGGATGGCATGTTGACCTGCCTCCACCGATAAGATCGAGTGACCGGTGTTGTCCGCAAGCTAGCGATCGGTGTCGTCGTCTCTGCGGAGATGGCACGTTGTTAACGTGGATCAATTTGGATGATCCAAGGGACGTTTGGTAATCGTTTTTTTTTTCTATTTTTTTTTTATTTTTTTTAAATGACAAAATATATTTGATTTTTATTTTTCATCTTCATTTCTCGAAAAATAAAGAAATATTTTCTGGAATTCTATTTTCGTTTTCCAAAAAATAAAAGAGTGTTTTCTGGAAAATTGGAAAAAAAAAAACTCGTTTTCTGTTTTTTAAAAAAAGAAAGAATGAAAATAGAAAATAGAAAATTCTCTACGAACTAAATGCCCCCTAAAATTTCTTTTTAAATTCGGATGATCTTTTACTTCTTTTTATTAACACGTCAAGGTTCAAAGGACACTCGTAATTTATTTTTCTCACAATGACCATGATACAGATCGATGGGGGTCGCTAGACTAGTTGTTCTAACCTTTTGCAAAGTGACCGATATTGCCCCCGTGGAGATGATGCATTGGTTGGGATAGTAGTAAGACAATTGCAGAATGGATACAGATTGATTCCAGAGGAATGTCTAAAATTTCTCTTTGAACTCAAATGATCCTCCATTGTCTTTGACTAATGTGTCAAGGTATAAAAGACCTTCCGTGATTTACTTCTCTCACAAATGACCGTGGAATAGGCCGGTACAGTGAAGACCGCTAGGTTGACGGTTTCAACCTTCTACAGAGTGACCGATGTCTCCACGAATGAAATAGATATGAATCGATTGGTTTAAAATCTCTTTCTGAGCTCAGATGACCCTCCATTGTTTTTGGCTAACACGTCAAAGTTTATAGAATCCTCCATAATTTACCTCTCTCACAATAATCGTATGATAGATGAGATCGTTAAATAGACGATTTTAATTTTTGCAGAATGGTTGATGGATGCGATCCATAAATTTATCACAATGAACGAGAGCAGATTCTTTTCGAAGACGTTGGGTCAAGCTCGTGATTTATTTTCTTTATTTATAATTATTATAAAAATTGATTGATAGAGATTGTGAGGGCGATAATTTTATCTTTTGTCACAATTATTGAATCATTGAAGGTGACCTGCTGAATAACAATTGAAACGTGAGGTATTTGTAGCGGGAAGACATGGATAACCCCCAATTATTTACGGCACCTTTGTGAGCCACTCCTATAAATTTCATTAAATGCTAATTTTTTTTTATTTTTTTAATTTCTAGGATAAATTCATATGACTAATATAGCCGTGTTAAAATTTAAAAGGATAAAGAGTCGATTCCTGAAGGTGATGACCATACTATCGATGACTCTATATTTCTGTACTAGCTATTTGAGACCTGATCTATTTTCTCCATACGTAAGGACAGTGGTGAGGGATCATTAATGTGGCGGTCCATATTTTATTAAATGTCATCTTTTTAATAAAAACAAACCTTTTAGAATTCCAATCTAAGTGTTTACGGTAATTAGTTACTACTCATCAGTAGCAATGAAATGTAAAGTTTAAAAAGTGGGGAGATTATTGAGAGGACGAAGTGAAGCTTTCAACCCGGATCTGAGCTACGGTGTTGGTGCAGGGAGTATTATTTTTAAGTTTTGATGTATGAATAATTTAAAGTTAGAAATTATTTATGATTTGATATGAATATTAAGTGTGTAGATTTAATAAGAAAGTTCTAGTAAATCAAATCGATCAGATACTCAATAGAAATTTTGACGGATTAGAAGGGTTGAACACTAGATAGAAAGTTTAGATGGATCGAATGAACCAAACATTTGACAGAAGACCAATTGGGTCAGGAGAATTGAGCAAATGACAGAAAAGGCCAACTAGATTAAAAAAAATCATACAATTGCCAATGTAAGTTCAAATAGAGATATTTGAAAGGTAAACTCTCGAGTGGAGAGATGAGATCGAGTCTTCAGTTGATGACAAAGATAGGTGTGGATTCGACGAAAAGTCAGAGTTAGATTTGGAAGTCAAGATCGAACAATATTACAATTGTAAATATACTTTATACTCTATTTGTGCTAATCTTGTGTTACGGGTCTCCAAGCAATTAGACAGGGTCCATACACTTCTATATTCAGTTGATTGGAAATTATGAGACTATATATATATGTTTTTCTAACTTCTCCAATTGTCACGTATTATGTTCGGCAATTTACCAAACAACGCACGTGAAGTTTAGAATTGCTCAAACAGCGCCCCATACTTTCATATTTACCAAATAGCGCACTTAATTCCCTTTTTATCCCTCCCGCCAAACAGACCTGCAGCACAGTAAAATTTTCGAATGTGGTACTGGAAATTCAAATCTCAACATCACAGTTGTATTGCAACTTCCAAAGACTGCGTGAGTCTGGAATTGCAACTTTCAAAGACGGTGGTGGTCTTTGGAATTGCCACCACCGCGTAGTCTGGAATTAAATTAAATCCTAGACCACGGTGGTGGTGTTGAATTCAAATCCCGACCACGTGAATCGAAAATTAATCTCAAAGACCACAGTAGTGTTGAGATTTGTAATTCCAGTACTACAGTGGTGCAAATTTTTTTAACGGGAAGGGTAAAAAGGAAATTAAGTAAATATAAAAGTATGAGGTGCTGTTTGGACATTTCTAAACTTCACGTACATTGTTTGGTAAATCACCGTATTATCTTCCTTTAGTCGATTAGGGTTTTCAATTGACTAAAAAACTCCTAATTAATTAATTGATTAAACAAATATTATTGTTTGAACAATCTAATAGTTATATCATTAGTCAATGAAAATTCTCTTCTAATTAATTGCTGAAGCATCGACTAGATTAAGTTAACATCTAATCGATTGTTGCTCGAATAGAAATATTATATTCATTAAACATTTGAAGTCGGTCGATTTCCTAAGCTATATATTCGATGTCTAGTTTGAAGCCTCTAAGCCATCGAATTGAATTCAATTACCATTGAACCAAACAATATAATTGTTCATCATTTTAAAATTTACATGCGATAAAATATAAATTGTAAAACAAAAGTTTTTTATATCATGCTCAATCTATCTAACTTTCTAATTAGGATGAATGTCAAATCCATAGATCAGGCTTTGTGTAAAATGGAAGTTCCATAAAAGGATCCTTTTGTAACTATTTTTATGTGTTGCTAATATGGATAAAATTAAATTTTATTGCATTAATAAAAGGAAGATCATTTAGGAAACTAAACCACAAGTGAAATCAACTAATGATGTCCCATGGAAATGATGGGGTGATTAAGACACGGTGAAATTTACGAATAAGATAAGAATCGAATTCGGAGGAGATCTAAAGTCTTCTGAATTCAAATGACTCTCATATATTTTAACTATCACGTTAAAGTCTATAGAACTCTTCATGATTTATCTCCTTTATAATGATTATAGAACAGATCGATAGAAATCATTTAGATTAAAAATCTAATCTCGGATGAAAATCAACTAATGGTTGCCCAGTGCAAACGTTGGAATCTTATGCTAGATAACGAAATGCAATGATTAAGAGCGATAGGGAGACATTTATTGTAATTTTAAATTACAATATAGACTGACACGTACTGTACTAAGAATTATTGATCAGCGTGGCTTACATGTGCACTATTAATATCCTTCTAATTTTAAAATTATAATAAATGTTTCCCTACCGCTCTTATTTCTTGCGACGATTTATCAAAAAACATATTTGAAATTTAGAATTATCCAAACAGTATCCTATACTTTCATATTTATCAAATAGCATATTTAATTCTATTTTTATCTCTCCCGTCAAATAGACTTGTACCACTGTGATGTTGAAATAATAAATTTCAGCACCACTGTTGTGTTGAAATTATAATTCTCAATACCACAGAGGTATTGAAATCCAATATGCATTTGTGATGTTGAATTCTGATTCAACGCTTGATTCAGTGATCTTACAATTACAATTAAAGCTTGGTGTTGTAATTCATGGGATTTAAATGTATTATTTGGTAAATATAAAAGTATAGAGTACTATTCGAACAATTCTAAACTTCACATAAATTACCGTATTTATTATATTTTACCTGAGGTTGAGGTATATGAACAAAGGTCTATTTACTTCCATGGATGGATTGACTAGTTTATCAGATGAAATATTTTAAGATCAATTCACAACGGATGAGAAATTACTCATTGAATTTTTGATTCAATAAAACTCTTCGTGGTTTATTATTATTTATTAAATTGGAGAATCAATCACGAGAAACACTTGACGTTATTACGTTATTATCACATGAACATGGCCTAATTGAAAAATACAAAAAAAAGAAAAAATGCATGCACTAAATATCACCATCAATCCAAGATTTTTGACTCAACTTTGGACTAGAACAAGGTCCATGTAAACCCTACTTTGACACAGCGAGCCTCAAAAAAAAAAACTTTATTCTTGATTAGCTAAAGATCAAAGAAACTCGGCGACTTACGAACTCATAGTCGAGATTTATGAATATGATGATGGAAAAGATGATCACATCAAGAATGTTCGTTGGTATAATCGACCTCGTATCAAGATTTGAGTTGAGTTCGAATTGAGTTTCGATATTTGATAATATGACTAAAAAAAAGGATGATATGAGGGAGATTGTTAATGCAATCAATCTCAGGATAAGACTGACCAAATTCGAGTGATATTCAAGTTGAGTTTTGATATTTGAATATAGAATGACATGGGACATCCATAATCATATGGAGATTAGCATGAAGTTAAGTAGGTTAAGGTTGATCAGATATTTGATAAATGAAAAAATCTAAGTGGGTTAGGGAAGATCAGATACTTGGTGATCGGAAGTTCAATGAGAGTTGACAAGATAAAAATCAAAGTGGGTTATAAAGGACCAGACATTTGGTGATGGAATGTCCAACCGAGGAGTTGACAAGTGTGAAGTCCAGGTGAGTCAAGGTTGACCGGATACTTGGCACGAAGAGGAAAAGTCCAAGAAGGTCAAAGATGATCGAATACTTGGTGTCGGAAACGCCTTTTCAAGTCTGGAGATAGGAGGCAAGACAAGAAAAGTCTAAATGGGTCAAGAAAGATCGGATGCTTAGCAAGTGAAAACCTGGCTGGTTAAGGTGATCGTGTTAGGCAAGAGAAGTCTAGTAGATCACGATTGATCGGACACTAAGAAAAAGAGATTCCGACAGATCAAGAGTGATTGAATGTCGGATGAGAAAAATTCTAGTGGGTTGAGGTCAACCGGATACCAATTGAAGTAGAAATTAGCTTGGAAATAGAGTTGACTAAAGCATCAGTCGATTGGAGATAATTACCAGTTGACTGATACATTATAGGGCGCTCAAGAGCGTGGCCCAAGTCGCATACTCGGGAATAAGTATTCGGGCAGTCGACTGGTGATATAGAGCTCGGTTGCTGAGGAACGGAGGAAGAGGTGCTCGGGCGAAAGTCGCTCGAGATGCACTAGGAAGCCCTGAGCGAGACTTGGGAAGTCTATCCCGAGTGGTGCTCAGGAAGTCTCGGGAGGTTCAGGAAGTCCCGAGCGAGGCTCGGGAAGTATGTCCCGAGCGGTGCTCATGAAGCTCCGAGTGAAGCTCGAGAAGTCTGTCCCTCTTCCCGAGCGATGCTCGGTAAGTCCCGAGAAGTGCTCGATGCTCATGCTCAAGGCGAGAAACAGATCTCAGGCGACTGTGGTGCTTGGGAAAATGAGAAATAGAGTACTCCAGATAGTTCTGATGAGGCAATCGATTAGCTGAAGGGAAGAGTCGGAGGCTCGAGTGCTATAGCAGCCGCGGTGCTCAGGAGTGTTCCGATGCAGCAGTCGACTATTGTGATGAAGCAGGTAATTAGTTGCAGTACTGACTAGCACACAGAGAGTCTCTGAGTCAATCGAGTAGCTCGACTGATGGGGAAGCAATCAATTGATGACCGAAAGCAGTCGACTGTTCGACTGAAATTTGACGTGGATTGAGTCGTTATGAGCAAACGGTCGAGTAACCAGATGACTAGGAATAAGACCAATCGATTGGTAGGCGAAAATCAGTCGACGGACAAGCTTATAAAAGAAGGACTTGACGAAGATTTGAAGTGTCGGTCCCTTGGATTTGGAACCGCCACATTAGCGGCCCCCCACCGCCACCCCTATGTGTGGAGGGGGGGGTAAATCAGGTGTCAGATGACTAGCGCAGAAATGCGGAGTCATCAGTAGTCTGATCGTCACCTCCAGGAATTGATCCCTTGCCCTTTCAAGCCTTAACACAGTGTCGGTTCCTTGGAGACTTGAAGAAGAGTTGTTATTGCATTCCAAATCTTTAAGAGTCTTCCTAAAGCAACCAAACAAAGAGATCAAGCAAAAATGTTCCTATGTAAAAGTGTTTTAGTACTATATTTCATTTTTGTTTACATTTGTATTTGTTTGGTTGTAAGAGGTTTCTTCATCTTTGAAAGTTTTCGAGAAAGAAAAAGATAATTATGCTATTGATTGAGAACTAGATCGTGGAGTGAGAATAAGAAATTCTGAACTACATAAAATTGGTGTAGTATTTATGTGTGTTGTATTTATTTATATTTATGTTCTACATGGAGTGAGAATCAGGAATTCCGAACTACATAAAATTGGTGTAGTATTTATGTATGTTGTATTTATTTATATTTATGTTCTATCGTGGAGTGAGAATCAGGAATTCCGAACTACGTAAAATTGGTATAATATTTATGTGTGTTGTATTTATTTATATTTATGTTCTATTTCCATTGCACTTAATGATTCATAAGCAAGTATTAACGCGAACAAAACATTTAATAATTGAGTTGCGATACTATTCACCTCCTCTCCTGTAGCGCACAGTAATCCTAACAAAGTTAAGTAAAGAACGCTTAATGATCTCGTTTGGAAAGTGAAGTATAGACCAAACGAACAAAAACGCGAACTTGAAAAATAAAAGCTGATGGCAAAGGTCACTAGAGGTGGATGGACTATGATGTGACCTACAAGAATAAATTGTGAATAAAAGTCAACTTCTTAACAATGAGAATTTGAGTCTTTGAATAATTTATTAAAATTAGAATAATATCAAAGAATATATAATCACACACAAAATTAGTGATGCCGGTCATTTCTAACCTAAAATGATCAAGGGTTAAGTAAGCCCAACACGAGATGGTGGTACTCGGCTCAAGTTCATATATTTTTGAGGTTCAAGCCCGACCTAGTCGCGATTATCAGACCACATCCAATAGAATCCAACTCTATTGGATATTCTTTTCTATATCTTGACAGACAATGAGTCATGGCGAGTAGTTTTTAAACAATGATGTAGTAGATTGGGACAATCAAAGTGATTGGCATAAAAATTTAAAATTCCACCAATCCATGTAGCTCTCAAATCGAATCGAATCTTATCCAGTTGTATAGTTCACTTAATGTTTCTTTATATCACATGAGACATGAAACTATTAAATAATAAAGAGCGTAAATGAAACTCTCTTTTCACAAATTCATCCAGTGGAAAGAAATTAGAACTTGTAGTATAAAACTTGGAATGGGTAAAAAAAATTTAATCAACAAAAGAAGTAGTGCTAGTAAAACTTGAAGGCAAAATTTGTTAATATGTGATCAAAAATATAATAAACTTGATAAATCAATATCCACAGCTAGCATATATATATAAGAGACTTCACAATTCATTTCAAAACTTTCTCACTAAAATAAAAACCCTCGAGAATAAAAATCTTTGGTTTCCAACTCCATGATAAGCTCCTAAGCTTGGAAATGCTCCATCTATGAGAAATTTAGAACTCTACCTATAATCGGGTAAAGTTATATTAAAAATAATTTTAGAAAACCTTGGAATCATGTTAATTTAACACTCTAGGTCAAAATTCTACTAAAAATAATTTTGAAAAGCCTTAGAATCGAATCAATTTAACATTCTTGGTCGTGTCTTGAACAACTAAATTGATTAATGATATCACTCAACCATAAAAAGAGATCCCTTGATCTCTCTCCATCTATAAAGAAACTAATAGATTTGCATTTTGTTTTTCTCTCTCTTTGGTACCCAGTTCCGAGTTATCTAAAATTAAAACTGTGATGGGTAAATTTTTATAGATCCAATCTGAGGTCAGTTCGATCGTAAATTCAACTCCCATGAATATGTATGAAAGTTCAACGGGTGAAACAGACGCTCGATAGGACATCAACCGCTCGCCCAAAAATCCTTCTGGTTTCGATGAGGGGGTCTTGCAGAACTATAAAAAGTTTACTCATCTCAGTTTTTTTTTCGTCCCCACGGGGATGGTGCGGTGGTAAGGTAGTGTGGTTGCTTTGGATACGGAGTGGGGTCGATTCCGGAGGGGGTCTAAAATCCCCCTGGGCTCAGATGACCCCCCCACTACCTTGCCACCGTGTCAAGGGACATAGTCTCCCGCTGATTTACCTCTCTGCGACCACAGACGGGTGGCGGTCTAATAGGCAGATTCCCAACTTTTTGGAGTTATCTAAAATTAAAGATCCCAATGGAGATGAAGCGATTGCTAAAATTCGATGGAACTTATGGATAAAATAAGAATTAATTTTAAAAAAGATCTAATTTTTTGTTTAAATTCAAATGACTCCTACATATCGTGATCATCACATCAAAATTCATAAGACTCTTCGTAATTTATTTCCCTCACAATGACTATGGAACAGACCGATGAAGATGATTAGGTTGACAGATTTTAACCTTTTGCGAAGACAAAGTTATCTAAAAACAATCCGTGTTTGTATAATATTTGGTCACATGGATTCAGATAATGAAATTAAATCTATCCTCAAAGATCTCTGAGGCCAAGACCAGTTGCTTCAAGACGTCTTTTGCTCCTCAAAGAAAAATGAAAATCGAATTCTAATTATATCCACACTATGGTCCCTTGGACTTTCACCTATGAGACATTACCCCAACTTGGTCTTGGTCAAATTGGATGAAAAGTTTGCAGTGACTCACTTCTAATGTAACTAAATATATATTACACAAGCAATATTCAAATATCAAATGGTTGACATTATCATATGTTTTATACTTGTAGCACTGAAAATCCATTAACTTTGATATAATTATAGTTCAATTTAATTTGACTTTTTTTATTTTTAGAGGAGAAGCATGCATGCAAATAGAGAAGAATTACAAAGGGTTAATTCTTCGCAAATTGCGAGAGTTTGAATATTATATGGCTTGAGCGCCAGATCATTGCAAAATTCAGTTTTTTTGCAGTCTCAAGCCAAACAAACTTGCAAATGTGGAGCAAACATAAGATTCACATACTTTCGCCTAGTGAGAACTTGTATAGAACGAGGAGCTAGGATGAGAGTTTGAAGAATACTTTGATTAAATGACACTAGCCTTCTAGAATTAATTCCTCTCAATTACAACCATGTTTATTTGAGTACGAATGATATATGATTCCCATTAACTGATTGTTAGAATAATATTTAGCAGTTAGGACAATTAAATCCGACCAAAAGAACTAAAGATCGTATCAAGAAAATGCATCAAAAGGCTAATTGATGATGGGTTGTGAACTTTTCATGACAAGAAAAGATAATGATATTTGTTTTAGAAACGTCAGCATTCACTGTCATAATACAACTTTATAAAACATAATATAGCAAAGAGATGATGCAATGACGACAACATTCAACAAGTCATTTCAGCACTCGGAATAACATAATTTTACTTCTGTAGCTAAACTATTTCCTGACTAATGACCAATGCACAAAGAGGAATTAAGAAAGATACAAAAAAGGGGTTGCAAAGCAGCAAACAGCTTCTACGCCAACCGAGTGTATCATCATCATACCTGCTAAATCTCCACCTCACTGTTGATGTCTATGTCTAACATTTCAGAATCCACCTTTACCACGTCAATCTCCTCGTCGTCTCCTCGTACTAAAAAAGGATAATGAGAGTATCAGAATGATACGCGAACATTTCAAATACTAAAATAAATGAGTTGACAGTTTACTTTGATGCATAACTAGGAGGGAGAAATGGAGGCAAAGACAAATAATACAATGTATATTTTGTGATATTCTCTCCTATTCCCTTTCTTATCTTTCTATCCAAGTAAACCAAGTCTTAGCATTCAATCAAGGTTCTTAAGACAAAAGGATAACTTTGGTGCCCATCTAAACACAGAGAAAGGATAAAGGTTCTGAAGGTCCCTGGTATGATTAAGTTTGCGACAGTGCAGTGAAATTTTTAAAAGTGAAATTATGAACTATATAAAGGCCTATTGGAATGAAGTTTGAGTGACAACTCCATTCGAGTTCACCAACAATATATCATCATCAAGCCATGTTATCCCCAAGTAGTTGAGGATGGTTGCATTATGCGTCATAAGCCAGTATTAACAATGTCTAATGTTTACTCAAAATGTCTAACTATATGAGGATAAATCTTAACCATTACCATATCAGGCACAGAGGTTTGCACTACCACCTGCTTGTATGCATTTTGAGTAGCCTGAGGAGGTGGTGGAGGTATACAAGTACTCTTGGTTGAACGATCTGCATCATCTGTCTCATCGACTGCAATAGTTTCTGCAGCTTCAGATTTCTCATCAAACTCATTGGCTTCTAGCAATTCATCTACCGCATGAGCAGCCATAGCAGTCAAAGGCACTTCCGAACCCTTACCCTGTTGGTTATGGACGTTGCTTAAGCATCTTAAATGAATAAAAGGCAAACTTCAATGACATTTAGAGATATATGTACATGTATGTATGTTAGAAAAAATAAGGCATTTAGTTTAGTTCCACGTAAACCTTTGGCAATAGACAATCAAAATAATTTAAAAAATTCCTAAAGACATCTAGTCTGATTATCCACCATACCCATTAATAAGCTAGAAACTACATTCATATATCAATCCAATTGTGCCAGGGCCAATAGAGTTTACATGCACTAGGAACAAAGGAAAAAAAAGAAGGGAAAAATTCCATCTGACCTTATCCAAAGATCCAATCCTAGAAACATTTCTTCCTTGTTTGTGATTGTAATCTTCCACTTGTGAGGTATTTCTTTTTAGGATTGCTTTCATTGTTTCAATTCTTTTGATGGTGGATTCTGACATAGGTGCAGGTCTTTCAGACCTCTGTAATTTCTCTGATCTGAAAAGTGCCTCAAAATCTCTCTCCCTCTTCCTTGAATTACCTGCATCAATAGAGTAATTACACCAACATAATAGAAATATGCTACGTATTGAGAGCTTCAGTTATTATAGAATGCTCTCTGGAAGTTGCATTCTGCAGTCCAGAATAAAGATGCATCTGACCATAATTTTTCCTAGAATTGTAATTAATTAAATCATCATATATAAAGACTCAGATAAAAGTTAATAAAGTAGGAAAACTGTGTATTTTGTAATCCATTCAAAATTCCAATTGTGCACAGATAACTATCTATAGTATAATCCATGATTTATAATCTCTATTGTGCAAGGATGAGGCTAGGCACAGAACAGTTTCATACTAGTGCAGAAGCCACAGGTAACAAATCAACCATGCACAACTGAAACACCCCAGCAGGACGGATTAAATCAATGTGACTAGTTTATCAAAGTGATAAGCGGGGCCCGCGGCCGCCGCCCCCCCCCCCCCCCCCATTTATCATTTTCTACTTGTTTGCTAGTTGCTGGATATTGTTCCCATGGAGATGACGTGGTGGTTAAAATACGATGGAGTTTACGGATAAAACAAGAGTCGATTTCAAAGGAAGTTTAAAGTCCTTTTCTGGATGTAGACGACCTCACATATCTTGTCTACCACGTCAAGACTCATAGAGTCCTTCGTGATTTACCTCCCTCACAATTGCTGTGGGACAGACCGATAGGAACTGCTAGGTTGACGGATTCCAACCTTTACCGCTAATAGCTGGATATTTAAATTGTCTCTTCTCGACTAATAAAACCATATTTAGAAGATCATTGTTCCTTGAGCTTATTTTACCATCAGCATTAGGCTCCCCGTCACTGATAATATTAGCACTTGGATCATCTTCATAGGCATTAATTTTTAAAGCGTCTGAACTAAATTGATCTCCAATTTTCTGCAGAAAAGTCTGTGACCTGTGAACAGATAAAAGTTCCAAAATCACATCTGAAAGCTCAAAGGTTCAAAAACTATTTGAAGGCAAGGCAACCAGGTAAGTGCTAGATCCTCTAATCATTGAAGCATTAGTCAGGCCCTTGAACATGAAAAACCTAGGAATATAGTTTAAAGACATAATACCAAGTCCCAACTAAAAGTTTTCAAAATGAAAACAGGTAAAAGTGAAGAGAACTAATAGTAACATTTATCGCTCTAAAAATTATACTTGCCGTTTTAACTACTGTGCTTTTATATAACGTGCATGATGAGCTCTGATGAACTTTTTTATTTTGGAAGTGATCCTGCATCCCCATTAAAAAAAGGAAAAAAAAATTAAAGATATATATACTTCAAAATTATGAAGAATATATGATATGATTAAGCACCAGATCTAAGAATATTTATAACCTTTTGTAATCTTCTTGTTCTTTATTAAGTAGGGATTCAGGATCCTCTATTCGAATAGAAAGCTTGTGAGCTTCATTGATTTTCTCATCCAACAAGCTCTGTGGAGGAAAAGTCAAGAACAAGAGTGTATCACCTTCATAAATATATAAATGAAGAAAGGAATTCACATCTGGTAGAAGCAGAGCTGATTGGATTAGTGATGGAGATCATAAGAAACTAACTAGAAACTTCATTGTAAAAACACAGTGGGAAAGATGCGAATGTTGACATTAATCAAGGTTCAGGTGTGGTTGCATTTATTACATTCTAAGAAATCATTACAATACACTTCATCTTGGACTCTGATGCCAGTTGGAATCTCATTAAATAGTGGAGGAAGACCAGAATGCAAATGGTGCTCAGTACCATAATGAATTTGGAAGAACCCACTATCACTATGGACAGTGAAGATGAATAAGCACATTAAAGCTGTCATATGCTACTAACTATTAGAATGGACCATGTGATGAGTTGCAAGCTTTGTATGTTCATTCTAAATAACCTTGCGTGTTTTGAATTACATATTTATTGGAGCACTATGTTACAATGAAAAAAAAAAAAACCACTAGGCACATCAAGCTGATTATTTCTTGAAAAATAATAACTTTCAGATGGCAATGACATGATCATGCACAGTAAGCAGACCGGAAACCATTAAGGAGTTTCTCACTTTGATCTTCACTTCATTTCATCTTAAATGGCCAGAATACAAAGATAAAAACAGAAATTGATCAGCTTATATCACAATGGCATAGAAGAGTAACTCAGGAATTTTCAACAACAAGAAACAATTATCAATGGGAATATGTTATATCACTCCTGCTAAGATGGAGATCATTTACTATGATCTAGTGTCGAACAAAGGGTTTTTGGATTATGTTACGAAGGTATTGTTAGCCCCAAAAGTACATACTAACTTGTTTAGTATAAGTATAATATTCCCCAAAGCATCCTCCAAATGGAGAAGGACTGCTTTTCCCCTTTCTTTGACCTGCAATCAAGACTATATTTTTCTCGACCGGAGCCGAGTTAGATTGTTCATGTAATTTAAATTCTGAAAATAATTCATCTAACTTAATTTTAGAAAGATCTCTAGAAACTTTGTAAGCATCAACCCTGGATGCCCACAAAGTAATCCTAGGGAAAACATTAAGTGCATACCTTATGACATATCGGTTTTCTACCTTTTTTCCAATAGAGTGGAGGGCGTTCATGATGTCTTGGATCCGAGCATGAAGTTGAGTGGCCGTCTCGTTGTCTTGCATTTTTAAATTAAATAATTTATTGAGGAATAAGTCTCATTTACATACCTTAGTATCGGTGGTTCCTTCATATAATTCGGTGAGCCTATCCCAAAGGTCCTTGGCGCTAATGAAAGGGCTGACACGATTGAGTTCCTCCTTAGACAATTCACATTGTAAGATCTGAGTTGCTTTTGCATCGGCTTCGATTTGTCGCTTCATTGCGTTGGTCCACTTGTCATAGTCCAATGATTCCCCTTGGTAATTGGTAGATAAAGCAAAGCCAGTTTGGATGACAATTCATATCTCAATTTGTGTTTTTAAAAAATACTCTATCCGATCTTTCCAATAGCGAAAGTCATCTCCGTTAAAGAACGGAGGTCGGGCGGTGCTATACCCCTCAAGGTGGGTCATTTAAATACCTCGTAAAGACACGAACAACAAGAAAATTTCAAGACTTGGTCTTGGATTAGTAGTGCGGAAAATACTTTAAATGATAGAAACACGAAAAGAAAAAAGTACTCGACCGATGGTTGCACCGAATCTGAGCGCCCCCACTATGATACCAAATGTTGGATCTAGAAAGATACTAGAGGGGGGGGTGAATAGCGTATTAAAAAAAAAACTTTTCTTTTCATTTTGAAAACCACGTAGAATCAAAGCAAATCACAGTGGAAAAGTTAAAGACAAAAGACACAAGACAATTTACTTGGTTCACAATCAAAAGGTTGCTAATTCAAGGCCCTTGCAACCCTTAATCGCTTCAGTGGACAATCAACTAAATAAGTCTCTTCCTCGTTGGAGGTAAAAGACGAACGGAATACACAAAATGTAGAGAAAGAGGCAACAAACCTACCTCTCCTCTTAGCAAGTAAGAAAAACAAAGCAATAAATTACCAACTAAAGAAATGAAAGATGAGAGCTTTGGTTGGCGTTATGACATCGTTACATAGTGAAGAAAGCCTTATAGAAACGTAGCACTTTGGGAGTCTTTTTGTTAATGAATTGGGGGGTTGGGGGGGGGGGGGGGTGCCTCACCCCTTCTTTTATACATTTTCCAAATCCTAGCACGTTCATATCTAGATCTGGATCTAGATAAAACTTTATCCGCAAATCTTATCCTTAAGGTGACACTTGGTTCTTCTCGCACACATCAATCGACTGATCCTATTGGCAGTCGACAGCCCTAGTTGACTGCTGAAATTTCCAGTCGATTGCTACACTTGAGGTTCCAACACTATAAAAAAAATCAAATTGGCGACGAAATTTGGCAACGAAAATAATTTGTTGCAAATCTGCAATAAAA
The DNA here is from genome assembly GCA_025175895.1 of Wurfbainia villosa. Lineage (NCBI taxonomy): Eukaryota > Viridiplantae > Streptophyta > Magnoliopsida > Zingiberales > Zingiberaceae > Wurfbainia > Wurfbainia villosa. The sequence continues at coordinate 7,576,154 of CM045997.1, forward strand.
TTTGCGACGAATTTCAAATTTCGTCGCAAATTAGTAACGAAATTTTCAACAAAATTTTGTTGTTGAAAATTTATTTAAATTTCCAATAATTCATTTTGTCGCAAAATTCTTTGCAAATTCGCGACGAAAATGATTTTTCGTCGCCAATTTGCGATGAAAAATCAAATTCGTTGCAAATGTTTGCAACGAATTTTGAATTCGTTGCAAATTTTGCAACGAATTTTATTTTCGTTGCAAATTTTGCAACGAATTACATTTTGCAACAATCATTTTCGTTGCAAAAATTTTGCAACAAATTCATGAATTTGTTGCTAATTTTGACAATAAATTTTAGATTCGTTGCAAATTGAATTCGTTGGAAATTTTCCATCAAATTTGACAACGAAAAATTTTTGACAGAAAATTTCAATTATTTTGGCATGAGGGGAATTATAAAATTTGTAACAAATATAATATTCGTCACTAAATTGACGATGAAAAATAAATTCGTTGCCAAATTTGCGACGAAAAATAAATTCGTCGCCAATTTGGCGACGAATACTAGATTTCGTCGCTAATTTGGCAACGAATCTAGTATTCGTCGCCAAATTAGCGACGAATTTAGCAATGAAATAGAATTCGTCGTCGATTTTCCCCTAATTACTCCATGCTTCCTTTCCTCGATCGAACCTCACGATGACCTTTCCCTCGATCCGGTACGATTCTTTCTCCCCCACCTCCTCCCCGTTTTTCGTCGCCATCGTCGGAGCAGTGATAGCGCTGCCTCGCGGCCACTGTCGCTGCAGCTTGCAGCCTCGCGTGACCGTAAATTGCCACACCTCGCGTGGCGGTATTTGTCGCACCTGCATCAGAATTCTTTGCGAGGTCGGCAAGCCGCGTGATTAATTAGTTAAAATGTTATTTAAATTATATAAATCAGTATAATGTGTAATATAAATACAAAACTAATATTTTATTTTTCATAGGTTTGTCGTACTTCGTCATTTAGGTGATCGGTGTGTTCGTGAAGTCTTCAGCTGTGAGCTCATCCGTTGTTTCCATCAGGACAGGTATAAATATTGTACATTTATCATAAATTTATAGTATTATCATTTTATATTATATATAATTAATATTTAATTTTAAGTAATTTTATTACTGTAAATATATAATATTTGTTCGAAATGATATTATAGTTTGCAATTAAATATCACACAAAATCACATTTAGTACTAGAAAAATATATTTTGAGTATAAATTTATTGTTAGATTAATAAATATGGATGAAATATGGAAAAAAATAAAATTAATCCTTAATATAAATTTGGAAACAGGATATATGAGAGAAGCGAAGTTGGATGTATAAAAAGAATTTACTAGAACGTCATGGTTTAACCGATGAATTTATTATTAGGTTGGAACAATTTTTGAATTTTACTAATAGCAATGTTGAGTTTATGGATGAGAATAAATTAATGTGTTCGTGCAAAAAATATCATAATGGTAAATTTTTCCAGTGTGATAAAGTTCGAGAATATCTTTGTAGATTTGATTTTACTCCAAATTATTATAATTGGACTTGTCATGGTGAACCGTTTATATCTGATGAAGAGTTGGACGAAACATACACATGACAGTTAGTGGAGAACAAATATATTACGATCAATTCAATCCATACCAAAGGATGATAGTTGATGCAGTTGGTCACAATTTGAATAACGAACCAAACGCTGCAAGTTTTAGTTATCCTTAAACATTTGAACACATGTATACTAGTTATTCATCGTCGTTGGAGGAGGTAGAAGTAACTGGTGTTCATGAAAATGTATACAATGAGTCATATCTTAAATTTCAAGAAGTGTTGAGAGCTGCAGATGAACCCGTATGGTCTGGTTGTGATAGTCACACTAAATTATCTCTCATCGCAAGATTGTTGAATGTTAAAGTTGAGCATAATGTGTCCGAAGATTGTTTTAATGATTTTGTTTAAGTTATTGGAAAAGTATTGCCACGTGATCACATAATGCCGAACGATTTTTACAGTATGAAAAAACTTGTAAAAGATTTAGGTCTTTCGGTGCAAAGAATTGATGTTTACAGAGATAGTTGTATGTTATATTGGGGAGATAATGCAGATTTAGAGACTTATAAATTCTGTAGTCAATGCAGGTACAAGAGTACCACGAGATCAAATTGTAATAAGCGACGTAAATCATTCAGACAAATGTTCTATTTGCCTTTAACTCCTAGATTGCAAAGGCTTTATGCATCAAAGGTTACTGCTGAACACATGACTTGGCGTGCAAATCATGAAACAGAGGATGGGCTAATGTGTCATCCATCAGATGCAGAGGCATGGAAAAATTTTGATAGAACATATCCTGAGTTTGCGAATGAGACTCAAACATCGGGTCACATGTGTTGATGGATTTGCTCCATTTGGCAAATCAAGAAGAACTTATTCTTGCTGGTCAATTATCGTAACTCCGTATAATCTTCCACCCGGTATGTGTATGAAAACACCTTATATATTTTTAACATTGATTGTGCCTGACCCTCATAATCCGAAGAAGTTAATAGATGTTTACATGCAACCGTTGATTGCCGAGCTGAACCAACTATGGGGCGAGGGTGTTTCTACATATGATGTCCATACTAATCAGATGTTCACAATGAGAGCTGCACTTCTTTGGACGGTAAATGATTTTCCTGCTTATGGTATGTTATCAGGCTGGAGTACCGCGGGGATTTTAGGATGTCCAATATGTATGGAGAGATAAAGTCATTCAGATTGAAACACAGAAAGAAACCGAGTTATTTTGATTGTCATAAATAATTTTTGTTGGTGCAATCGGCCCAGGTCACGATTGACCAGACTCGAGTTTGACTCGAGAGGCATTTTGATGTTCGACAAAAACGTATGACAATGTAATTGTCATGGTAAAGTCCAAGTTATGGGTACGGTACTTGGCATGGAAAGTCCAAGTGGAACACTTGGCAATTGGGAAGTCCAAGTCATGGGTACTTGGCATGGAAAGTCCAACATGGGTTGGCAAGGGAAAGTCCAAGCTTGAGTCTTAGCATTTGGAAAGTCCAACATGGGTTGGCAAGGAAAGTCCAAGGGGTTGATATTGGCGGCGTAAAGTCCAAACGAGAGTCTTGGCAGCATACACCCAATAGTTGGCGGTGTAAAGTCCAAGCTTGTGTCTTGACAGCGTAAGTCCAATGTGCCTTGGCGGTATAGACCGACTTAGCATGACAATAGCCGATGGAAGCACATGAAGGCTAGCGTATGGATGAACAAGATCATGGATGACTCGGAGGGATCCGATAGGTGTGAGGCTGATGGAGGTGGCTAGAAGGCTTAGGTCTAGGCTAAGAGTGGTATAGCAAGTATGAGGGTATCATACTTGGGGTAAACCTCATGTTTGAGGTTATCGGGGGCTTTGGACGATCAACCGTCTGTTTGACACTTGGCGGCAGTTGCTGTATCATGTCGGTCGGCCGACCGAGGTTATTACGGTCGTGGACGTGGAGTCAACCAGGATTCGATCGCAGAATAGCCTAGCAATGATCGTCAACATCAAGGGCCGATCGATGGTCCCGAGCAATGATCAAGCTATATCGACAAATGATCGCTATGAATGAAATCCCAAACATTGATCAGCAGCCGATCCGCTCGGGTTTGATAAATGAAAGTGAAGGCTTGATCAATCGACCGATGGGCATGATCTACCGATCGATTCATCCGCTGACTTATCCAACGTATTCGTGCTGCAGGAGACAACGGTTAGGAGCAATGATCGATGGTCTCGATCAATGATCGCCAGGCGTAATTCAGCCCAAGGAGAAGCTTTAAAGGGAGCTCGTGGAGGAGAGATTTGGCATCGATTTCTTGGACGTTTTGAAGCGATTTACTGCTGCAAATCAGGGCCTTCAAGTGTTATTTAAGCAATCACAAAGCAAGCATTCAAGTTCACAATTGTAAAGGTTTTCCTTACTTGTATTTGCTTGTATTTCATTCTTATTATTGTAAGAACCATTGTAAGAGGTTTTCTCCACCTCCGGATTGTTCCGAGAAGGAGTTATTGATTAGTGGTTGCGTGTGCATCACTAGAGCTCGTTGAGCTCACCCGTGGAGTAGGAACCGTAAGGTTCCGAACCACGTTATATCGTATTGTTGTATTGTGTGCTTGTATTCGTGTTATTGTTTTATTATTGTATATTTCACTGCGCACTAACCGAATTGTAGTAAGCACGTTATCTAATTCCATCGACGTATCGAAATGCTATTCACCCCCCTCTAACGGTCACCGAAGTTTCAACAATTGGTATCAGAGCTAGGATCTCTTCACCGGCTTTACATCCGAGGGAGCACGCTAGAGGGAACAAGATGGAATTTGAAAAAGTGGGATGAGATATCAACACCCCAATTCCATATGCCTTTTATGAACAAGAAGACTTCAACCAATGGAAGGCAAGAATTGAAGACTTCTTGATGATGAGAGACCTTGAGAAATGGGCCGTATTGATGGAAGGATTCCAATATCCAAGAGGGCCAAAGGGAGGATTCCTCAAGATGAAGAAGTGGACCGAGGAACAAATCCAAGAATTCGAGAAAAACACAAAGGTAATAAAATTCTTGGTTGATTTGATTCCTAATGACATTGTGTGTAGCTTAGGTGAAAACAAGGATGCCAAGGAGCTTTGGAGCGAATTGGAAAATTATCATGAAAGTCCATCACCGGTCTAAGAAGAAGAGAAAGAAGAAGAGGAGTGCTCATCCTCTCAATCTCAAGAAGAAGAAAGCACATCTTCATCCCAAGAGCTTGAGGATTCAGAGATTGATAGGGAATCAACATTCCGATCGGAAGAGGAAGAAGAGATGGAAGAAGCTTCCACTTTAAGGTTTGAGGGGGAGGAGAGACCATCTACTCCGGAGCAAGGGCAAGAGCAAGGAGAGCCATCTACTTCCGGGAGAAGTGATGAACAAGCTTAAAAGGCCCTTTCAACCACCATTAACCTAGGTAACTCAAGCACATTAATTCAAAATAAAAATCACATTATGTGTTTTGAGTGTAGGGAATATGGGCACTATAAGAGCAAGTGTCCTAAGAAGATTAAGAAGGCTCCATCGATGCCAAAAGTCAAGGATGTCGGTGCCCAAAGTCAAAAGAGCAAGGAGCATGTCATTTGCTTCAAATGCCATCAAAAGAGGCACTATATAAGCCAATGTCTTAGGAGAAAAGAAGAAGTATCACAAGTAGGGAGAGCTAAGGCAAACCCTAAGGTAACTTTTAAATATGCCTTTTCTTCAATTAATAGTCAAAAGCATGCTAAGAATAATTTTAATGCTATTGCTATGGCTCATGAATCAAAGCATGCTAGAAATAATAAGTTATATTGTTTAGGGGCTAAACATGTTGACTTTAGAAATAAGGAGAAATTTGAGACTAATGTCCCTAGAAAAATCCTACCTAGGGAAACCATTAAAAAAATAGAAAACCATCTAGGCTTTAACTCCAAGAATTCTAGACATATGTCTAGGAAGGGCAAAAATGATCATAGAAACAATGAGCCCACAAAATTAGAAAAATTAAAATTTGAAAATCAAGTTTTGAGGTCAAAACTTGAGAAGATAGAGAAGACCCTTTGGAAGATGCAAAATCAAATGCAATGGTCAAATAGTCAAAATTTGGGGTCTAGGAGTCAAAGTCAAAGACCTGGGAAGCAAGGACCATCCAAGGGCAAGCTTAAGCCCAAAAAGACCTATCACAATGTTCCATTCGATTATGGAACTTAATCTAGGTCTAGGAAAACCAAGGTCAATTGGAAAGTCATCTTTAATGTTGACCAAGGTGTGTGCCTAGTGGCTAAGGTTTCGAAGAAACCTAGGGTGACCACCAAGAAGGTTACAAGGGGAGTCGCCCCTAGAGTTAACCTAGGCAAGACCACAATGACCAAGGCTACTAAGCCTAGGAGGGTATCTAGGGAAGTCATCCCTAAAGAATACCTAGTAAACCCAAGGAGCTCCAATAGATATTGGGTTCCTAGGAGCGTGATTGATTCACACTGAATGGGTTAGGGTGTGCCAACTTTAAATGGATAGGTAGTTAACTTAACCATGGTAAAGGTGACAATTTAGGTCATTTCCAAGGTAATGTGATACTTTGGAAATGTGGTTTGATTATAATCCTAAAGGATTTTAGGATATGCCAATAGATTTTGAAAACTATGAAAAATTAATCAAATGGGCACAATCTAAGTTTAGAGGTCATGATGTGCTATTTTGGGTTTTTGGCACACTTGGGGGAGAATTGATTATATGGCAAAATGGACTTAATAATAATAAATGGTAGCTAATATTAAAATTTAGGTATTATTATACCTTTACATTTTATTTGTCATGATTGATTTGTCATATGTCATGTCATGACATCATATCTATTTTTATAATTTAAATGTCATGATCAATATTTAGGTTAAATGTCATGTATGCTTAGACTTCATTTTTATGTCATGACATCATGATCATTGGCCATGTTAGTTATAGCCCTAGAGCCAATCATGTGATGGTTGAAAAGGGAACATTTTGTATCATATTCAATAAAGGCAAAGGATTGGTTATTATATTTAAGTCTTGCTTGTGCCAGCTAAATTAAATATAGTAATGCCCTAGAAAAGTAGGTTCTTATCTACAAAGACATCAATTGCGCGAGAATTGATTATGAGAGATCAGAGAGAACACTTTCTAAATGTTCTAGTCAAGTATTAATATGCAAGGGCAATATTAATACATAAAGACTAGCATGTAGGTCAATTGATGACTTGATCTCACAAGTCATGGATATATGATATCAAGTTGACACATGGGTATATATTAGAGAATATATACGAATCCAATTCGCCATGAGAAAGTTTCATGGATCGTTATATGAGTGTCATAAACTTTCTCATGTGACTATTGGTATGAATAGTCCTCGTGACCAAGTCACTACTTCCCTACATAAGGAGTTATGTACTTTGGTATCGTCAAACGCTCACCCGTAACAGGTGGACCATAAAGGCGACATCGGGTATATAACAAATTATGGAGGGATGTGAGTGATGTAGATGGGATCTATCCTCTCATATGACGAGAGTGATATCGGTGGCCCTTTGATTAGTAGAACTACTAAAACGCATAACATGCTCGAATGAGTCAATATGAGATATTGAGCTCATTTGTTTGAGTTAGTTTACTCAGTGATCAAGAAACACATAGATTGATCGAGGATGACACGCCTATGCGCCTCATTGGTCAACTGATATCAAGGATAGAAGGACACGGCCATACATCAAAGTAGTCAAAAGGTTAGCCTGATCTCGACTTATCTCATAACTTGGGTAGCAATGATGTATTGCTAGATGCCGCTCATTGCTTGTGTATCTAAAAGAGTTTAGATCCACTGCCAACGTTATGAGAGCCTATAGGGTCACACACAAAGAGCATGATAATTAGAGGAATTAGAGTATTCTAGTTCGACTAGAATAATTTGGGAATAAGCTTAAGTACAAAATGGTTTTTGGACTTTAAGCTTAATGAGAATTTTAGCTAATTGATTTAATGAGATTAATTCAATATGTTACCTTATTGATTTAATGAGATTAATTCAATATGATAACATAAGCTTAATTGAATTAATAAGATTAATTCAACATGCATGAATGTCACATAAGAATGCCACATAAGCATGTCACCTAAGCATCCACCTAAGCTAGATGAGGTGGAAGGAGACAAAGTGGTTTTTGTCTCCTTAAGTGGCCGGCCAAACAAGGAAGCCAACTCCTTTTTGGATTGTGTCTCAATGCAATGGATTGCATTGAATGTGTGAAGGTGAAAGGGTTTTTTCAACCCTATAAAAGACTCCATGAAGTGGCCGGCCATAGTAAGCATTGTGGTTGTGTGAGAGCTTGAGAGCTTGGTGGAAGCTTTGGTTGTGTGGTTTTGTGAGTGTAGGCTAGCAAGAAGAGTAGTCTTCTTCTTCCCTTCTCTTTTTCCCTAGCTTCCTCTCCTTTAGGGACTTCTCTAGCAAGAAGTAAAGGAGAGCCCTTCTAGTTTTTCTTTTGTGAGACAAGAGCTTGCTCGTGTGGATACGTATAGAGGCACGGACATTTGAACGTGCTAAAGATCCAACAAACCAAAAGGAAAAGCGGGATTAACAAGGGCACGCAACAAAGGTAATCCTCTCCTATAAGATAGGTTTGGTTTTAGAGAAATTTATTTTGTACGAGGTTTTCTTTCGCAAGGATCACTAGGAAGGGATCCTAATTTTTCCGTTACGCATATGCTATTTGGCATATAGAATTCCCTACAGGCCATGCTTAATTATGTTATCATTTGTGCCATGATCATTCATGTATTTAATTTGATTAAAATTTATTTAAGGACTATGACATAACTTGAAGTCCCATGTATAAGGGAATCAAGTAGAGTTGTCTTAGGAAAATACATGAGGCCTTAGATTAGGATGAACAAAACTCACTTCTCACATCAAATTGACATGTATGTGTATTGATACACCCTAGATACATGTGAGATGCTAGGATATGAGTTAAGTTTAAGGTGCATAATTTTTGCATCTAGATGAACTAAAACTCATCTAATATCATGTGTGAATCATGGGGAAAGCTAATATGCAAGCTCATGTGCATTGAGCCCATTGATCATGATCCAATATAGGTTTTCAAAAATATTTTAAAATCAATTTGGAAAACCTTGGTGAAGTCTAGCTTTTGATAGCAATCACCATTGATGAAATTGATACAAAGTAAGCTCAAAACAATGAAGTTTTTTTTCTCATTTTTGAACTTTGTATCAATTTTACTATTTTATGGGTATATTATTTTTCAAAGATTTTTCACTCATTCTATTGCTTATAAGTATTATATGTATGAAGTTTCAGAATTTTTCAAATTACGTATAATTACTTATGCTTTTTCCAATTTCATTTCTGATAACTGAAATTCGAAAATTTCAGTTATCAGTCGACTGCCACTTATGGCAGTCGACTGGTGTCAAGGTTAGTCGACTGATGACTGTAAGAGTCGACTGTCAATGCTAATTTCGGGTAAACAAGGATGTTTAACCCATGTTTCAGCGGTGTTAGGCTACCCTAACTGCTCCTAACCTTAGGATATGCTTTAGAAATCATTAGAAAGGGTGAAAATCCATTGGATATAGATTAGGAGAGTTGTTTAGGGTGTGTGTCAATTTTAAGGTGAGTGAAAATTCAAATTTGAACTTTTAACCTTAATTTTGATGGTTTAATATTCCTATTGGCTTAGGGACTCTCCAAGGACATTATTGGTGCAATGGTCAAGGGGGAGCAAGCCTTTAGGGGGAGGTATCCATCATGGGATGATGGATGTGTTCTTCCTCTTGAGGGGGAGAATTTTTCAAAAATGGGAGAATGTGAGTGCCCAATTTGGAAATTAGGAGAGTTTATAGGAGTGTCTCTCTTTTGTGATATGAGATTTATCACTAGGAAGAGTGAAAGCATCCTAGATATTTTTGGACTAAGGGAGAGATTGTAAGATCTCATTGGGATATGAGACATTTATCTCCTTGGAGAGAACCTTTTTGATGTATGTCAAAAAGGGGGAGAACTTATGGGGAAAATGTTGGAATTACCAATTTGGGAGAATTGGTAAATAGTTTTGAGTTAGGTGACCTAACTCAAATGGTTTATTTGTGGTTTTTGTCAAACATAAAAAAGGGGGAGATTGTTGGTGCAATTGTCTCAAGTCACGATTGACCAGACTCGAGTTTGACTCGAGAGGTATTTTGATGTTCGACAAAAACGTATGACAATGTAATTGTCATGGTAAAGTCTAAGTCATGGGTACTTGACATGGAAAGTCCAAGTGAGACACTTGACAATTGGGAAGTCTAAGTCATGGGTACTTGGCATGGAAAGTCCTACATGGGTTGACAAGGGAAAGTTCAAGCTTGAGTCTTGGCATTTAGAAAGTCCAACATGGGTTGGCAAGGAAAGTCCAAGGGGTTGATATTGGCGACGTAAAGTCCAAGCAGGAGTCTTGGCAGCATAAGCCCAATGGTTGGCGGCGTAAAGTCCAAGCTTGTGTCTTGGCAGCGTAAGTCCAATGTGCCTTGGCGGTATAGACCGACTTAGCATGACAATAGCCGATGGAAGCACCTGAAGGCTAGCGTATGGATGAACAAGTCATGGATGACTTGGAGAGATCCGATAGGTGTGAGGCTGATGGAGGTGGCTAGAAGGCTTAGGTCTAGGCTAAGGGTGCTCTAGCAAGTATGAGGGTATCATACTTGGGGCAAACCTCATGTTTAAGGTTATCACGATCGGGCTTGACTACCAACCTGGCCAAGTGTTTTGACACTGGCACCGAGTTGGCTCAGACACCGATCGGGTTATACGACTAACGTGAGTCAACTAGGGTTTGACTACAAGAAATGACCTAGTAGTCGACTGTCAACATCGATACCGATCGATGGCCCGAGCGATCGCCAAGGCCGATATGATCCTGGTCGAGAAATCGAAAACAGAATGTTTCCAAGTCGACTGTTGGGGTTTTACAGTCGAGTGAAGGCTTGATCAGTCGACTGATGGTCTATCCGTTGGACTTATCCAACGTGGCTCGTGTCGTTGTGAGATAACGACTACAGGAGCAGTCGATTGATGATCTTGATCAGTCGACTGCTAGGCGAAATTCAGCCCAAGGAGAAGCTTTAAAGGGAGCTCGTGGAGGAGGGATTTGTCATCGGTTTCTTGGACATATTGAAGCGATTTGCTGCTGCAAATCAGGGCCTTCAAGTGTTGTTTAAGCAATCACAAAGCAAGCATTCAAGTTCCCAATTGTAAAGGTTTTCCTTACTAGTATTTGTGTAGTTTACTTATATTTGCTTGTATTTCATTCTTATTGTTGTAAGAACCATTGTAAGAGGTTTTCTCCACCTCTGGATTGTTTCGAGAAGGAGTTATTGATTAATGGTTGCGTGTGCATCACTAGAGCTCGTTGAGCTCACCCGTGGAGTAGGAACCATAAGGTTCCGAACCACGTTACATCGTATTGTGGTATTGTGTGCTTATATTCGTGTTATTGTTTTATTATTGTATATTCCGCTACGCACTAACCGAATTGTAGTGAGCACGTGATCCAATTCCATCGATGTATCGAAACGCTATTCACCCCCCTCTAGCGGTCACCGAAGTTCCAATAATTTTTACCGCCAAATCATAAATTCAGAAGAAATAAAGAAGAATTCACTAAGAATAGAATTGAAATAACACCTCCACCATTGAGATTAACCGGTCAATTTTTATGGCATAGAGTACTTAACTTTCCATCTGTTATTGAAGAACAAAATGTTACAATATATGACTATGGAATTATGCATAAATGGACTAAACGAAGTATATTTTGGGATTTACCATATTGGCAGAGTAATTTGATTCATCACAATCTTGATTTAATGCATATTGAGAAGAATGTTTTTGATAATCTGATAAATACGGTCATGGATATTACTGAAAAAATAAAAGACAATCTGAATGCAAGAAAAAATATGCGTCTCATCTGTAAACGACCCGCCCTTGATGTTGATGAAAATAGTATGGGACCAAAACCAAAAGCAGTTTATGCATTGAATAAGGATCAAAGACGGATTGTTTGTGAATGGTTTAAATCATTGAGATTTCCTGATAGTTATGTCTCTAATCTTGGCAGATGCGTCGATTTGAAGGAATGCAAATTGATTGGTTTGAAAAGTCATGACTGTCATATATTCATGGAAAGACTAATTCCTATTGATTTTAAGGAACTGTTACCAAATTTTGTCTGGGGTGCAATTACGGAATTAAATATTTTCCTTTATGATATTTGCTCGACAGTATTGAGTCATTCACACATGGAGACATTAGAGAGAGACATTCCGATCATTTTGTGTAACTTAGAAAGAATATTTCCACTGATATTTTTTGATTCCATGAAACATCTTTTGGTTCACTTACCATATGAGGCTAAAGTTGGAGGTCCTGTTCAATTTCGATGGATGTATCCATTTGAAGGGTGAATTTTTTGTTTTTTTATCATTGTTATTTCATTTGATCAAATTTAGTATAATTTAACTTCTAATACATTTTATTGTATTACTCTTAGATTCCTCTATCACTTGAAAAAAAAAAGTGAAAAATAAGACTCATGTTGAAGCTGCTATTATTAATGCATATATTGTGGAGGAAGTGACAACTTTTGCATCATATTATTTTGAACCTCACGTTCAATGCAAGAGTCGGAAAGCAAGAAGAAACGATGAGGGTCCCGTTGATCCAAATTTGAGGGCATTCTCAATTTTTAACTATCTTGGTCGACCAAGTGGATCTTGTACAAGTAGATACTTAACTGGTCAGGAGTGACAAGCAACCCACACATATATTTTACTGAACTGTCCAGAAGTAACGTCGTATTTCGAGTGAGTATATAAATGTTATATTATATGTTTCATATATCGTAAATAATTGTTCGTGTTATATTTAATTTTATAGTAGGATTTTCCAAACTATATATTCTGAGCTTCCAGAGCATGAGTTTGATCATTTCTACGATAAAGAATTTGTACAATGGTTCAAAAAATATGGAAGTAGTCTATGATAATAAATTTGATAAATCTTGACTTTAACACATACTTATTTGACTTTAGGTTCTTGATAATCACGCTCACATTGAGCAAGACCTAGTAAAACATCTATTATGGGGTTCAAACTCAATGGTGAAAATTTGGCCGACATATTTCATAAACGGATATAATTTTCATACTCAAGATTATGGAACTAGAAAAACTACAATGAATAGTGGAGTTTGTGTTCAGTCATCTAATGATGGAGGTGCAAGGAATGAATTTTACGGCTTGCTAGATGAAATTTTAGAGGTAGCGTACCCAGGCTCAGATTTGTAAGTTATTTTATTTATGTGTCGTTGGTTTGACCCTATCAAAAATATTAGGGTGCATTCACAGTTTAATTTAGTTGAAATAAATTACAAAAAAATATACAAAAGATATGAACCATTTGTGTTAACACAGCAAGCGATTCAAGTATTTTATGTTTCCTATCCCAGTCTAAGACAAGACAAAAGTGATTGGTGGGTTGTTTGTAAAACAAAAGCACGTAATAAAATTGAGGAACATTGGGAAGACATAGCATATCAACAAGATGAAGTTGTCAATACATTTCATATCGAAGAATATAATATTTCAATATTACGAGATCCCAGCGGCGTAGTAGTAAGCGTTGATGCAAGTGAACTGAATGAGGATGAAAATAAGGAATTTAATTTAGAGGATGAGGATGACGATGACGATGACGATGACGAATAGACGTATGACCAGGATGAAAATTATAATGCGGACTTCGATTTCTAATTGTGGGTAACTTTTATTGAGTACCAATTATGTTTTAATTTACTATCTAATTCGAAATTTCATATATTTGATATATTAATGAACTATTTTTTTTTGTAGGTCATCCAATTGCTATGAATATGGTAATTTTTTCATATTGTTGATATTATAAATTCAATATGCAAATGTAATTTTTTTTCAATGTCATATTCTTCTAATAATTATGATTGTTAGTTTGATGCGTAGGCGAGTAGCGATGGAAGATCACAATCTTCCTCTGCTTCAGTCCCTGCACATTCTGATACTCTTGTAGGAAATGTGTCTTCCACCACTTCTCTAGTTGCAGGATCTTCTGGTTCTCAGTAGATACCTGCTAATGTATCTTCCCCGGTACAATAATCAATCGTTGAGAGGGAAGATACGAGAGAGTTGATATCTCCGCGCGGAGATTCGTAAGTATTCAAGTTGTAGATTATCTATATTTAATTTTTAATATGATATGTATTTTTATAAGTATCTAATATGGTTTGTTTTTATTTTATGGTAGATTTATAAATTCTGTACATGTTATTCACGAGGTGAATAAAATAGTGATAACCATTGGGGCGAAGCTTCTATGACTTATATGAGCAAGCCTGAAGAAATAAAATTTTTTTGGTGGAATGAGTTCAAGGTAACTTATTTAAATCATTTTGTATATAAAATTATAGTTAATATAATAAATTTAATTTTTCTCTACTGCAGCAGTTATTTACTTGGGAGGAGAGTGAAACACTAGAGATTAGGAGAATTTTCAAGAAAAAATGTGGCGATCATATCAGAAACATACTCAGTTATGCGAAAATCAGAAATAAAAAGTCACATTGTATAACCGAAGAGAATTGGAATCGAATTATTGCATATTGGGGATCTGAGGATAGCAAACGGAGGAGTGAGCAGAATAAGCAAAATCAACATTGTAATTCCGGTGTTATGTCTGCTACGTATGCGGGAGGCTCAATCAATATCGATGAGCATAGACATCGATTGGTGAGTTTTTTCGAATCATAATTTTATAATCTAATACTCAGTAATTTATAAATGGTAATGTTGTGTGTTTAGGCCCAGGAGACGGAGACTGAGCCATTATTTATAGACACTTTCACCCGTACATTTAAAAAAAAAGATAAGACGTGGAGTGGAGAAAGAGCTAGAACAATGAAGGTTTGTAATTTTTAAACTTTTAATTCTTATGTTAGTATTTAATTTTTTTCTTTCAAAATAGGAGAAATACGATGAACTTGTACATAGAAATTCGAGTGCAAGTGATGATGCAATCAAATTTGAGCCTTCTGTTAGCAATATAAATTTATGGCTTGAAGCAACTGGAGGGGCAAAAAGTGGAAGAATAATTGGACTCGGTTCTTTAAGCCGATCATATAGAGTCCCTGATGCTTCTTCTTCATCCTCCCCCGCATCAAAAGCATAAGTAAATCAATTAACCGAAGAGGTTAATCATTTGAGGGAGTTACTAGCACAGAAGAAAAATGAATCAAGAGAAAGAGCTCAGGAAGTAAAAGAATTAAATGAACAGATGAACGAATTTCGAAGGCAACAGATGTTCATTATACAACATCTTCAATTAACGTCTAGTTCAAGTCAACTTCCTCCTTCTTGATCTGCTCCTCCTCCTGATCCCTGTAATAATGACAATGATGATGTATTTTTTGACGATGATGGTGGTGACAATGGTGGTTACCTTCGACTTTATTTGTTGTATTTAAATGTTACTTGACTTATCACATACGATATCTATGTATTGTAAGTTATATATGTTTAGGTTTGTTATGTATATATTAATTCTATATTGAAGTTTGATGTGTAAATTTATTTATATTGTTGTATATGATTGTTGTAAAACAAGGAAAATAGTATAATCTATCAAAATATTTTTTTTTTCAGATTTGCAACGAAAAAATTATTTTCACCGTAAAAATTGTAGTGTTAGTCGACTGACGCATGATTTGATCATTGTCACTAGTAAATGAGTGGTCGGTCGACTAAAATAGGTTTCGACGGCTTCTTGATCATCGATCGATGTAAACCATCGATCGATATAGGAGATTTTGCGACGAAAAATTTTTTTCATCGTAAAAAATGTGTCGAAAAATCTTTCGTCGTAAATTTTCATCATCGATCGATGGAATCAGAGCATCTTACGTAAGCGTTTAGAGTTTACTAAACAATGACTATTCACTTGGCAATCGACTGCAATTACTATATCACATTACAGAACCTTTGGTAGCCGACCGATCAGTCAAACTAGTCATATATGCAGTCGACTGATTGTTTTCGTCAGTCGACTGATATTGAAAATTTTGCAACAATTTTTTTTTTCATCGCAGATTTGGCGACAAAAAAATATTCGTCACCTAAATAAAATTTATTTGTGGAAATATGTTTATTAGACTTTCACGACGAATTGATTTTTTGTCGCCAAAATTAAATTCGTCGTGAAATTTGGCGACGAATTTCATTTTCGTCGCCAAATATTTGCAACGAATTATTTATTCGTCACAGAATTAGCGACGAACTATTTTTTCGTCGTAGATTTGGCGACGAATTATGTTTCGTCACCAAAATTTACGACGAAAATAATTATTCGTCGCCAAAATTGGCGATAAATTTTGCAACGAAAATTTTATTCGTTGCAATTTTGACGACTATTTTTTTTCATTGCAGAATTTAGCGGCGAATTATATGCAATGAAAATTTTTTCCATTCCCAATTTCGTTGCAAAAAATTTTTGCAATGAATTTTTTTTTCCAAAATTCGTTAAAAAATTCGTTGTCAAATACTCTTATTTTTGTAGTGACACCTGAAATATAAGGTTATCACAAGAAATACATAATGACATACAGTGTGACAGTCCTAGACTATCCGATCTCGACTTCGGCCTTCCTCCGGAAGCCTTAGTCGAATTGTCGCCTACGGTTGTCCTCGTATTAAAGACGCGACCTGTCCTCTCCACACACGATTTTTACCTTGCTTACCTTTGATCCTTCTGACCTGTCGCTTAGCTTTCGATCACTTGACCACCGAGGTTTCTCCTTCCCGAGATTCTCCTGGCATCACCTGACCACCGAGATTCTCCTGGCGTCTTTGACTTTAGCAAAGTCTAATACATTACCTGCACACTCGACATAACATATGAGATAACAAAATAGTTTAATTTTGAATCTTTGTCATTATCAAAACCTAAGTTTGATTATCTGGTGCCCTACACCAACACAGATGACCCCGTACATGTCTTGGCCACCACGTCAAGGCCTATAAGGCTCCATGATTTACCTCCCTCACAATGACCGTGAGACAGTCCGGTGGGGGCCGTTAGGTTGGCAGATTCCAACCTTTTGCAGGTTAGTTTCATTTCATTAATTCTACATGAAAGTTATGTATCATAATTAAGAAATATCTCATCTTTTCGAGACGATCTGGTGGCTAGAACGATATAGATACCATTACAAATATATAAAATTCGATTCTAGATGAGATCAAAAATTTTCTCTAGGCTCAATAGGTTAATCTCCATCATTTTTAATTATTAGGCCAAAGACTAATAGGTCCATCCATCATTAATTTTTTTTTTATAATTATCGAAGGATTGACGATAAAAAATACCGAAATGAACTTTACCTTTATATTACCAGTAATTAAGAAACACCTCACCTACGTATAAAGACAAGACAAAAGATAAATAAATAACTTTTAACTTTTTCAAATTTAGGAAAAATGCAGCCAGCTCAGATCAACGTTGACTTGTCAATGCACTCCATTGTTAAGGTGACCATGTGAATCCCATTGGAAATGTACGATGTGTTTATTCTCAGTACCTCTATCACTCGCTTGGTAAATATTCTTTTATTGTCCGGAACGGTATATTGGACTAAAAAAAATTATTATAGATAGATAAAAATTGATTTTTAATATATAATTTAATTTTTTTTTCAAAAATCTCTTATTATTTTAGTTAACGGATCCAAAAATATATATAATTTATTTTTCTTCTTCGTCATCGAAAAATTATCGATGAAAGAAGGATATATCGTCTTTTACTGCATAGTAAATATCCTTATGCTGATCTGGATTAGACATATATAGGTGTCTGACAGATTTTGTAAGAGAGAAATTTAAAAAAAAACGTGTGGAAGGAGAAAAATCACATTGTTCAATTAAAGGCCATGCATCTACCACACTTAATGGTGAGGGTCACCCGTGACTTATGAAGGTGAATTCGGCACTATAAATAAGCTACAGAGATCCATCCATCTCCTACATCCTGCAAAATCTTATATATCTATTTGCATATGTGATAATTTAAGGCATCAAATAATATTGATATGAATATTATGGCTAGTTTTGTTTCATGCAATATTGTTTATAATCCAATAGCCAGTAACAACTCCTTTGCATGCGCCTTCCCAACCAAAAGCCCTTCGGTCATAATTCGGCGACGTCGATGTTCCAAGATCGCATGCAAATCTAGCGATGAGCATGAGGAGCCCACGCTCGACCGCCGCGACGTCCTCGTCGGCCTCTGCGGCGCCGCCGCGGCAGTCGGCGGACTTGCAGATGGCAGCCAGCCGGCCCTCGGCAGCCCGATCGAGGCGCCGGATATATCCAAGTGCGGACCCGCCCGCGACCTGCCCGACAACATCCCTTCCGTCGACTGCTGCCCTCCCTACTCCGGAACCACTAAGAACTTCAAGTTCCCGCCGCTGTTGTCGCCCCTCCGCGTCCGCCCAGCTGCTCAACTGGTCGACGCCGACTACGTGGCTAAGTACACAAAGGCCGTCGAGCTCATGAAGGCCCTGCCGAGTGACGACCCTCGCAACTTCATGCAGCAGGCCAATGTCCACTGCGCTTACTGCAACGGCGCCTACGACCAGATCGGCTTCCCCGACCTGGAGATCCAAGTCCACTTCTCCTGGCTCTTCTTTCCGTGGCACCGCTGGTACCTCTACTTCTACGAGAGGATCCTTGGTACGTACTCCTATTTATTCGATGATTAATCTTCTCAATTCTAGTAGATTTCATACTTGTTTTTATTCAATTAATTCACAGGGAAACTCATCGGCGACGATAGCTTCGCCCTTCCCTTCTGGAACTGGGATGCGCCGGGCGGCATCCGGATTCCCTCCATCTACACTAAAACGTCGTCCTCGCTCTACGACGAGTTACGCGACCCCGCGCACCAGCCGCCGGCCCTTGCCGATCTCGACTTCAACGGGACCGACCTTGGCTTGTCCTACGAGCAGCAAGTCGACCGCAACCTCAAGGTCATGTACCGCCAGGTGATCTCCAACGGCAAGACGCCGTTGCTGTTCATGGGCTCGGCTTACCGTCCCGGCGACAAGCCCAATCCCGGAGCCGGGTCGATGGAGAACATCCCGCACAATACGTTGCACTACTGGACCGGCGACCCGAGGCAGCCGAACAGGGAGAACTTGGGAAACTTCTACTCGTCGGGGCGGGACCCTATCTTCTTCGCGCACCACGCCAACGTCGACCGCATGTGGTACCTGTGGAGGAAGATCGACCCCCGACACCGCAACTTCGAGGACAGTGACTGGCTCGACGCCAACTTCCTCTTCTACGACGAGAACGCGGACCTGGTCCGCGTCACGGTGAAGGACTGCCTGGAGATGAAGCCGCTGCGGTACATGTACCAGGACGTACCGATCCCATGGCTGCTGACGCGGCCGAAGCCAGCAAAGAGAGCGGCCGCGGGTACGCGGTCCCTGAAGAAACCAAGCGCTTCAACCGTGTAGGCGACGAGGTTCCCGGTTGTGCTAAATTCGCCGGTGAGCTTCACGTTGACGCGGCCGAAAGTGTCGAGGAGCGGAGCGCAGAAGGAGGAGGAGGAGGAGGTGCTGCTGGTGGAGGGCATCGAGTACGACCGAGACTACTTCATCAAGTTCGACGTGTTCCTGAACGCGCTGGAGGGGACAGAGGCGGTGAGTCCCGGCGAGAGTGAGTTCGCCGGAAGCTTCGTGAACGTGCCGCACAAGCACAAGCACCGGGAGAACGAGGAGAAGCGGAGGACGTCGCTGCGCCTCGGGATCACGGACCTGCTGGAGGACATCGGGGCGGAGGACGACGAGACCGTGCTGGTGACGATCGTGCCGAGGGCCGGGAAAGGGAAGGCGTCGGTGGCCGGCATCAAGATTGAGTTCTCAAAGTGAAATACGCCGCTGTTTGCCACGTAGCCGCGCGCCATATTATGAATAAAAGTTGTCGTATGCCTGTTTTTATGTATGACGTTTTACTTAATTAATATATTAATCAGTGTTGTGTTGTACTCGAACTAAATGATGATTTCTCTAGAATTTATGTCACTGAAGAAAATCACAGTAAGGATCGATAGTTGATCCCGGAACATTATTAGCCAAAATGAAAGACAACTTAGTTAAAATTATTTAAATTTAATAGCATTATTTTAATATAGTTAAAATTATCTTTTAAATTATTGTAGGGGTCAGAGATAATTTTACAATGATTTTAATTAAAAGTGACATTATTATTTTTCCTTTTTGGTCTCCCAAATTCTTCCATTGAAGCTTATTTTCAGTTTTCGAATTCAATAATTAAAGCCATTTGCGAAAGTTTTGATTATTTCTGAGCCTCACTTTCACTTGCCTTAGTTTCAATTCATTTTATCAATGTTAGGGCTAAGACACCGAGATGCGGAGTTTCACTATAGTAAAGATGATTCGGTGTTGACGAATCGGATAGTATCCGCTAATTCAGCTAGATCAATGAGTCGTCTCGGATGAAGATGATTAACTTATCTTGGATAGACGAGAGAGGAGGACTTGCGAAGGAAACACAATTAAGGGCATTGAAAGAGATCTCGGTCATACCCCTCTGACACTCAAGTCAGAGATTGAAAAAAAGGAATACGAAGAATGCAAGGAGAGGAGTGGAGAGAGTTCGAATCTCTGGGGATCTCTTCATGTTACCTTTATCTAGAGCTATACGGGAGGTTTGGGAGGCGTAGGCTTTTGAAGGTGACGATATGCCATATTTAGGAATGATAGAAGTCATTATCTCAATAAATGTGGCAGACGTATGAAGCTTAATCAATGTCGCTCGCGTAGTTGATGAGAGATAAGACTCCATTAATACAGTGAACGTGTCCCCTCGACGTAGGCATGAGGAGATGGTTGTTTGTCGCGTGGTATATGTTGGGTTTCCGAGGCACTGACATGAGCGTGTGTTCGAACATATTTCGCAAATATGCATAGCGGAAGCAAATAAAAATGATAATAAACTATTTTATTACAACATACACACCACACACATGCAGGATACAACAGTGTAGACATAATCACGTATTTAAATTTTGCAATAAAGGAAATTTATACTAGGTATACCTGACGAATTACGTATAGCGAAAATGTCATCAACCTTAGCGACCCTCGTAAGTTTCGCCTCTATCCGAGTCCACGCCGAGTATCGTCGGGATAACTTCACTAAGCTACGAGCCCCATCTTCATGAGAGATACTTGTCTCGCGTTGAAGACGTTGTAATCCGAGAGACGATCACAAAACAAGTTCCACGAACTTGTCTCCTTGGAAGTGCCAGCCAAACAAATTTGGCCGGCTGCAGCAAGGTGGTCGGCGATGGTGCTGCTGGCCAGCGGCTAGAGCTGCTGGCCGGAGGATGGTCGGCGATTGGAGGGGAGGTCGGCCCAAGGTTGGGCGGCGGCAACAAGGGGGTCGTCACACAAAAGAGGAGAAGAGAAAAAGAGGAAAGGTGACTAGGGTTTCAAAAACTCTAACTCGTCCACGAAATTTGTCTCAACCCTTTTATTTATAGAGAATGAGTTTCTTGACCATCAAGAAACCTTCTCTCAATGGTTATTGGTTCACAACCAAAACTCGTTAACCCGCTCCATTAATTTAAGTTAAAATAAACTAAACCGCGTTGGTCTATTTTAAGTTAAAATAAACCAAACCAATTTTGGTTCATTCGTTTAAAACAAACCAAACCCCTTTGGTTTATTTTCCACCATTGGATGAGAACCAAACCAATTTGGTTCATCCATCATGTCTTCAAAAGACTCGGCCCATCCATGCTTCCGATGCGACTGAAACAATTTCATGCTCACTCATTGTTTGGTCCAACCAAATCAAGTCTCTCTCGATATGAGAATCTCATTCTCAAGCTCGTTTTAAATCTTTCGGATAACACTCATAGTGCATGTGACCAAATAGGTTCCCGGTTTATGTTGGTCGTCTATAATTAATCATTAATTATAGAACAATCATGAGTGACACCTAGTAGTACATCATAATCTCTAATTAACCAGAAAAATCAACGGTTGACCCCAGAACAACTTCTGAAACCTTTCAGCAGCTATAATGAATCGTGTCTCGTTCCCTTCACTCATCTTATACCCACTTGGTTCAGAACATGGTCTATTGTGTCAGTCCCTACTAGGATGACTACGTCACACCTAACCCAAGTATTATTTTCTCGTCCTGCGGATTCTAGTTACTGCACATGTATCTAAGAGTACCATACTCTAAACATGTAACGCTTTGGTCAAAGACTTTAGTAACAATCCGACGAGTGACCATAGGGTATACATCTCCTCGCAAGGAGTGATGAATCCTTTGTAGGCTATTCAAACACCTTCGGTCACTTCGACTTATATATAATCATCCCATGTACACATCTCCTCGGAGATGCTTGCTTAAGATATCAAAGCATAAATCTACATGACCAAGGTCACTTGAATACCACAAGTCGAAGGAACATCATAATTAAGCTGTAGTAAGGACTTCATTGACATATCTGTATATGCAGAGAACCATATGAAGTCTTACAGCTGGTCACTTCAATGAATTAGTTACCATAACTAGCATCCACGTTTAACTCTGGACATCCCAATGTCTCCAGCTAGTGAGAAAACAACTGCTTGGATAAACCAAAGAGTACAACTCGTGCTAGTCTCAACAGAATTGATGGCGTCCGAATGTACCAATTCATCGACTAGGGATAATTCTAATATATCACAATTACACATGTAGAGATACTCACTAATTGTGATCCAATCATAAATTCTCTCATGCTATGAATCGTATTACGGGCATTCAGTAAATGAGTCTAAGATTCAATCAAATACATGAAAACATGTACACTCAAATAGTGAATCTTCATTTATCAAATAAATGGTATAACCATAAGGCGATTGCCTTAGGACACCTCTCATATATAACTAACATACTCCCACTTAGCCTAATGTTAATCGCCACGGTATCCAATACCATAAGCTCTAACATGACCCTCAAACTTACTTTAAGGTAAGGCCTTAGTTAAAAGGTCCGCTAAGTTCCTTTCAGTGGGAATCTTCTCGATTTGTATTTCCTTCCTACTGTTGATCTCTCTGATCAGATGATAGCGACAAAGCACATGTTTGGATCGTTGATGAAACCTTGGCTCTTTTGCCTGTGCAATCGCTCCATTGTTATCGTAGTAGACTGGTATTGCTTCAACAATGGTTGGAACCACACCAAGTTTAAAGACGAACTTCTTGATCCAAACCGCTTCTTTTGCTACTTCCGAAGCTGCAATATATTCTGCCTCAGTGGTAGAATCCGCTACAGTATCTTGCTTGGAACTCTTCCAACTTACTGCGCCTCCATTCAAGGTGAATATGTACCCAGACTAAGACCTGGAATCATTCTTGTCTGTCTGAAAGTTGGCATCCGTATACTCGCGTATTATCATATCACCCTCTCCATATATTAGAAGCACATTCTTAGTTCTTCTCAAGTACATAATAATTGTCTTAACAACCGTCCAATGATCCATTCTTGGATCAGACTGATATCTGCTCGTGACACTCAGAGCATATGATACATCGGGCCTCGTACATAACATAGCATACATGATAGATCCTATCGTGGATGCATAGGAGATCTTACTCATGCAAATCCTCTCGTCTTCTATACGTGGACACATAGACTTCGAAAGATATATCCCATGCCTGATGGGAAGGAAACCTTTCTTAGATTCCAACATGCTAAACCTCTTTAGCACTCGGTATATATATGTATACTACGAAAGACCAAGCAACCGTTTCAATCTATCTCTATAGATCTTAATCTCGGTGATGTAGGTTGCTTCTCCCAGGTCTTTCATGGAGAATATTTTGGATAACCAAATTTTGACCGACTGTAAGATAGATATATGGTTTCCTATAAGTAATATGTCGTCGACATACAACACTAGGAACACGACTGCATTCCCACTAACCTTCTTGTACACACAGGGTTCGTCTGAATTTTATGAGAAATCAAACCTTTTGATTGTCTCATCAAAACGGATATTCCAGCTCCTGGATGCTTGCTTCAGCCCATATATAGACCGTCGAAGTTTGCATACATTGGTTTTATCAACTGATGTGAAACCCTCAGGTTGTATCATATGCACGTCATCGAGTAGGTTTTCATTAAGGAAAGTCATTTTCACATTCATCTGCCATATCTCATAATCATAATGAGCTGCTATGGCCAGGAGCATCCGAATGGATTTAAGCATAGCTACAGGTGAATAGATTTCGTCATAATTAACACCTTGCTTTTGATGATAGTCTTTTGCCACTAATCTAGCTTTATAGGTAATCACATTACCATCCATGTCGGTTTTCTTCTTGAAAACCCACTTGCACCCTATAGGCTTAATGCCTTCAAGTGGGTCAACTAAGTTCCAAACTTGATTTTCATACATGGAATCCATTTTCGACTTCATAGCTTCAAGTCATTTGTCCCTTTCTGAACTTTTCAGAACTTCTTCATAACTGGTAGGCTCCTTATCGTCAATGAGTAACACGTCGTTCAATTCACTTACGAGAAATTCATATCTCTCAGGAATGTTACGCGTTCTACCAGATCTACGAAGATGTGGTGTCACAATAGGTTTAGCCGATGGCTCATCACTATGAGTTATTGGTTGTGATGCTTGACCAGGTATCTCATCAATGTCTATTGGAGTTCCTTGAACCTCCTCAAGTTCAACAACACTCCTACTATTTTCTTGCAAGAGAAATTCTTTCTCTAGAAACACAGCATGTCTTGAAACAAACACCTTTTGTTCCACAGGATAATAGAATTGGTAACCTCTCGTCTCCTTAGGGTATCCAATAAATAGACATTTATCAGACTTAGCATCCAATTTTTCTGATACATTCCGCTTCACATAAGCAGGACAACCATATATCTTCAAGTAAGATAAACGAAGTTTCTTACTATTCCATATCTCATATAGAGTAGTAGAAACTACCTTGGTCGGGACTCTATTTAGCAAGTAAACAGCTGTCTGAAGTGCATAGCCCCAAAATGATTTGGGAAGATTCACATGATTCATCATCGACCTAACCATGTCTAACAAGGTTCGGTTTCACCTCTCAGATACACCATTATGTTGTGGTGTATACGGCGGAGTCCATTGAGACAATATACCATTGCCCCTTAAATAATCCAGAAACTCTTGACTAAAGTATTCACCACCTCTATTAGATTGAAATATTTTAATACTTTTGCCAAGTTGTTTCTCTACTTCAATTCTGAATTCTTTGAACCTTTCAAAGGCTTCAGACTTGTGTTTCATCAAGAACACATACCCAAATCGTGAGTGATCATCGATAAAGATAATGAAGTAGCTATAACCTCCTAGAGCATGAGTTGATATAGGTTCGCATACATCAGTATGTATTAGACCAAACAACTCTCCCACTGGTTCACTTTTTCCAATAAAAGATAACTTAGTCATCTTGCCTTTTAAGCATGATTCACACGTATCAAATGAATCAGATTCAAACAATTCCAGAATTACACATCGGTGTAATTCGGACATGCATTTCGTGCTTACATGGCCAAGACGACAATGTCACATGCAGGAGGCTAATTGATTATCTTTTCAAGCTCTCTTGTTGCTCACTTCGATATTGAGAATATCACTGGATACGTCTAATGTATATATACCATTACAAAAAGTTCCAGTCCCATAAAAAACGTCATTCAAAGTTATGTAACAATAATTGTTACTAAAAGTCAAATAGTACCCTTTTCTATTTAAGCAGGAAAGAGAAATAATATCTTTATTAACGAAGGAACATAATAGCAATTATTCAGTTCTAAGATAAGTCATGTAGGGAGCTTCAACAAATATGTTCTAATGGTGACTGCAACAACCTTTGCTCCATTGCCAATTCGCAAATTTGATTCTTCCTTGACGAGTCTTCTTCTATTCCTTAGCCCCTGTATGTCATTACATATATGTGAGTCACACCCGATATCCAATACCCAAGTATCTAAGGAAATATAATGACAATAAATAACGAAGATACCTGAAAAGGATGGGGCATCGAATGCCTTCTTCTTCACGAACTCAAGATAAATCTTGCAGTTTCTTCGCCAATGGCCCTCCTTGCCACAATGATGGCAAATGTCCTTTTGAGCTGGTTCTGTTCTTAGCCTTCTTCTTATTCCCCTTATGTTGTTCCTTTGATTTCCTCTTAGAACCTTTCTTTGAGGAATCAACTAACAACACTGTTTTCTCCTCATGCTTCATAGAAGACTCCACAGTCTTCAGCATGTTGAGGAGTTCAGGAATGGTGGATTCAATTTTATTCATTCGATAGTTCATCAAAAACTGTGAGTAACTCTTGGGCAAACAATGTAAAATTAAGTCAATACTTAATTCATGATCCATCACAAACCCAAGTGTAGCTAATCGCTCGATGTACCCATTCATCTTTAGCACAAATTGCACCACAGATGAACCTTCTTACATCTTAGAGGTGAAGAGGAGCTTGGAGATATCGAACCTTTCGGATCTCACTTGCTCATCAAACAACTCATGAAGATGGAAGATTATGGTATTAGCATCCATATGCTCATGCTGCTTCTGAAGCTCGGGTACCATTACGGCTAGCATAATGCAACTCGCCAATTCAGAATCAGTCACATATTTCTGATAGGCCAACAATTGGTCCAGAGTTACATCATTCTTAGGATGGGTGGGAAGAGGCTCTTCGAGAACATATGCAAGCTTTTCCACCTTAAGAACAATTCTCAGATTTCTAAGTCAGTCCAAGAAGTTCGGCCCAGTCAACTTATTTGAATCCAAAATAGAGCGCAAGTTTATAGACGTCATGATCAAGCGATTAACCTAGATATACAAATCGAGCATATATGAGAAAGATATTTTAAAATGCATCAACATACATTTATAAATTCCATTCATTTTCGAATTTGAAAAACCCTTAAAATCAATTCGGGAGATTGTAGGTCCATCTCCGAATGGACTGATATACAACATAGATAAGAACAACCTTGGAGAGAGTCCAACAAGTCGCTCATAGCTACGATGATAGGTATCAAGTATACCAATTACATATCACGTATATGTAACTATCACATTGTGCTATCAACTAATTGAATGTTCGAACAAACATTGGGTTGTTAACACATTAACAAGTATGCATCATATGCATAACACCCAACTTCACCTCCCTTCACATCGACCTTGGAAAGAGTCCAACAAGCCGATGCTCCAAGTTAAAGCCGACCCATTAATCGAGAAATAGTTTTAATATGGTTAGGGTGCATTCAATTGTTTAGTCAGGCTTGGAGAGAGTCCAACAACCCAAACTAAAGATTGACCTCTGACTCTTACCATATTAGTATTAAACTATTTCAATGGTTCGAACATGTTCAGGTTTGAGTCAGACTTGGAGAGAGTCCAACAACTCAAACAAGAAACGGAACTCCGATTCTAACCACATTAATGGAAGGTGTAGGCTTTAATATTATGTAAAGGTTTTGAGGTCTCATCCTCTTTTCATACAAATAACTATTATCTACCTGGCATGACACGCATGACATACATATGTGCAACTAATGCATCTACATGTCACGGTACGCATGACATAATGATATGCATCTAGTGCAATTACATGACATACAATTATGACATGTTCAAGTAATTTCTAAATTATCATGATTAATTTTGGAAATAAAATATGTTTGTGATTTGATTTCTCATTGATTAAATTAGGAAACAAATTTCTATATTTAATCACATACTTAATTTATTTATGGAAATATTAATTAAGGAAATTCAAATTTCATTTAGGAAATAAATTTCCTAAATTCTAATTTCCTGAATTTCTTAACTAATTCAAATTTCCATAATTTTTCTAAACTTTTCAAAAGTAATTTTTTTTTAAATTACAATTATGGCAAAACATTCATCGCAAAATAATTTTACGATTAAGTCGGAACACAGTCGGGCTCTGATACCACTATTGGATTTCTGGGGCACCGACGTGGGCGTGTGTTCGAACATGTTTCACAAACATGCACGGCGGAAGCAAATAATGTAGGAGATTTGAGGCCGCTAGAGGGGGGTGAATAGCGTCGCGTGATGGTACGATGATGGAATTCTTTCGCGTTTGATCGTCTACAATCTTGTTAGCACAGCGGAATAGTAATAACAAATAAATATAACAAGATACACAATCACAACATGGTCATATAACGTGGCTCGGAACTGAATATTTCCTACTCCACGGATCGAGCTCTAAAGAGCTCTAGTGATGCACACACACTCACTAATCACAAATAACTCCTTCTCGACACAAGTCGGAGGTGGAGAAACCTCGTACAAGGATTACACTAAGTAATACAAAAGATACAAGCTAATACAAGTAAGAAATACAATGTAAGTAAAGAAAAATACTTTACAAGAGAACTTTGGTTGCTTGATCTTTGGTTGCCTTGGACTAGCCTTGAAGGACTGGAAGAGCACCAACAATTCCCCTTCAAATCGCCCAAGAAAACCGCTGCTTGAGCCTTCCACGAACAGCTGCTTTTATCCTCCATCGGGCTGAATTTCCACATGGCAGTCTACTGCCATAAGTCACCAGTCGACTGCCAACACTGTAGCTGTGAGACAACGGCTCAATCCATGTTGGACAAGTTCCAACGGATCTCTTGGCAATCGATCGCTACCAGAATGATCGCCACTACCATACAGAGCGTTCTGTGCTCATGGTCAATCATCACGATCATTGGCCCATGGCGATCACATTATCGAGCAATGATCACGACACTTTCATCCCTGTCGGGCAACTCGTCGACTCACGACAGTCGAACCGACCATAATGTCAATCGACTGCCAACCTCAAAGATGAGGTTTTAACCCAAGTATGGTGTCCCCATACTTGTCAGACCACCCTTAGCCTAGACCTAAGCCTTCTAGCCATCTCCATCAGCCTTACGCCTCTCGGATCCCTCCAAGTCATCCATGACTTGTTCATCCATCACGCTAGCCTTCAGGTGCTTCCATCGGCTATGTCATGCTAACGGTGTCTACACCGCCAAGGTACATTGGACTTACGCCGCCAAGACTCCGCTTGGACTTTACGCCGCCAATATCAAACCCCTTGGACTTCTTAAATGCAAGACTCAAGTTTGGACTTTCTCTTGCCAACCCATGTTGGACTTTTCATGCCAAGACCCATGCTTGGACTTTCCCTTGCCAACCCATGTTGGACTTTCCCTGCCAAGACTCATGCTTGGACTTTCCCTTGCCAACCCATGTTGGACTTTCCATGCCAAGACCCATGCTTGGACTTTCCTTGTGTCAAGTACTAAAGACTTGGACTTTTCCAAATGCCAAGTGTCCCACTTGGACTTACCATGCCAAGTACTTATGACTTGGACTTTACCATGACAATTACATTGTCATATATTTTTGTCGAAACATCAAAATATCACTCGAGTCAAACTCAAGTCCTGGTCAATCGTGACCTGGGCCGATTGCACCAACAATCTCCCCCTTTTTGATATTTGATAAAAACCAAACAAACCATTTGAGTTAGACCACTAACTCAAAACTCTTACCAATTATTCCAAATTGGTAATCCCAAACATTTTCCCAAACATTTTCCCCCTTTTTTGACATACATCAAAAAGGTTATCTCTCCAAGGAGGTCAAAGACTCATGTCCCAATGAGATCTTACAATCTCCCCCTTGATCCAAAAATACCTAGGATGCCTACCATCTTCCTAGTGATAAGTCTCATATCACTCAAGAGAGACAATCTTATACTCTCTCACAATTTCCAAATTGGGTTTCTCAAAATCCCATCAATTTTCCCAATTGATGATACTCTCCCAATAACTTCTCCCCCTTTAAGAAGAGAAACTCCCCCTAAAGGCTTACTCCCCCTTGACTATTGCACCAACAATGTCCTTGGGAAGTCCCTAAGCCAATAGGAACTCTAAACCATCAAAATTAAGGTTCTAAGTTCAAACATGAACTCTTCCACCCTTAAATTTGATACTTTGACCCAACACCTCTCCAAATCCATATCCAATGGATTTTCACTCTTTCTAATGCTTCCCAAAGCATATCCTAGGGTTAGAAGTGATTAGGAACCTTTACCATAGCTGAACACGGGCTAAACAACCTTATTTTTCCCGAAATCAGCTTGGCAGTCGACTACTTACGATGTCGATCTTTGCCATCACATCGATCATTGCCATCATGCGACAGTCGACTGATAACTGAAATTCTCGAATTTCAACTATCAGAATCAAATTTTAAAAAAACATAAGTAATTCTACGTATATCGAAAAATCACAAAATTTGATACGTATATTACTTATAGTCAATACAATGGGTGAAAAATATTTGAAAATTATTTTACCCATAAAATATCGAAATTGATACAAAATCCAAAAGTGAAGAAAAATTTCAATGTTTTGACTCACTTTGTATCAACTTCATCATTAGTGATTGCTATCAAAAGATAGGCTTCACCAAGGTTTTCTAAATTGATTTCAAAATGTTTTTGAAAACTTACTTTGAATCATATTCCTTGGGCTCTATGTATATGACTTGTACACATGCTTTCCCAATGATCCACATGTTGGTTAAAGATAAGTTTTAGTTCATCTAGATGCAAAAACTATGCACCTTGAACTTAACTCATATCCTAGCATCTCACATGTATCTAGGGTGTATAAATACACATACATGTCAATTGGATGTGAGATGTGGGTTTTGGTTCATTTAATCTAGGGTTTCATGCATTTTCTAAGGCAACACTATTTGATTCTCTTATAAATGGGACTCCAAGTCATGTCATTGTCCTTAAATCAATTTTCAATACATTAAATGCATGAAATGATCATGGCATAATAATAGCAAAAATAAATCATGGCCAATGATCATGATGTCATGACATATGATATAAAAATAAAGCACATGACATTTATCCTAACCCTAAGCATGATCATGACATATAAAAGATTAAAGATAAGTATGATGTCATGACATGACATATGACAAGTCAAAGCATGACAAATAAGATATAAAGGTATATAATACCTAAATTTCAATATTAGTTGTCATTTGATATAATTAGGTTTATTTTGCCATATTACTATTAATCTCCCATGTGTGCCAAAAACCCAAAATGACACACAAATCTCTAATCCTAAATTGTGCCAATTTAATTGATTTTTTATAATCTTCAATGTATATTGGCACATCCTAAAATATTTTAGGATTAAAATCAAAATCTATTTCCAAGGCATCCACAACCTTGAAAATAATCCTAAAGTGTCACATTTGCCATGGTTGAGTTAACTACCCATCCAATCAAGGTTGGCACACCCTAAACCTATCTAGCGTGAATCAATCACGCTCTTAGGAACCCAAAACCTATTTGAGCTCCTAGGGTTAATTAGATATTCCTTAGGGATAACCTCCCTAGATACCTTCTTAATGACCCTCCTAGGCTTGTTAGCCTTGGTCATTGTGGTCTTACCTAGGTTGACTCTAGAGGTAACTCCCTTTGCAACCTTCTTAGTGGCCACCCTAGGTTTCCTAGAAACCCTAGCCACTAGGCACAAACCTTGGTCAACTCTAGGGATGACTTTCCTATTGACCTTGGTCTTCTTAGACCTAGATTTAGTTCCATAGTCAAATGGAACATTGTGATAAGTTTCCTTGGGCTTAGGTTTGCCCTTGGATGAATTTAGTTTCCTAGGTCTTGATTTTTTACCATTTGACCATAGACTTTGACTTCTAGACCCTAAATGTTGACCTCTTGACCCTTGAAATTGATTTTGCATTTTTACAAGGGTCTTCTCCATCTTTTCAAGGCTTGACCTCAAGACTTGATTTTTCTTTTCTAATTGCCCTATTTTTGAATTTTGATCTAATCCTTGGGCATGGTTCTTTCTAGGCATATGTCTAGTTCATTTAGGGTTGAGACCTAGATGCTCTTGTACCTTTCTAATGGTCTCCCTAGGTAGGATTTGTCTAGAATTATTTGACCTAGGGTTGTCCTTAGGTAAAATATTTCTAGGGACATTAGTCACAAATTTCTCCTTCTTCTTAAAGTTGACTTTCTTGGCTCCTAAACAATATTCATTGTTTCTAGCATGCTTTTCATGATAGATAGCAAGTGAATTGAAATTCCTAGCATGTTTTTTAACATTTAAATTAGAAGAAGCATTATTTAGATATACCTTAGGGTTTGCCTTAGAGGCTCCCCCTACTTGTGATGCTCCCCTTTACCCCTTCTTTTCTCCCTTTGGGCATTGACTCCGGTAATGTCCCGGTAGTCGGCACTTGAAGCAAGTGATTTGTTCCTTGCTTTTCTTGGTGGGAACACCGGCTTCATTGACTTTTGGCACCGGTGGACTCTTCTTGATTCTTTTAGGACATTTACTCTTGTAATGTCCTACCTCCCTATACTCAAAACAAATTATGTGATTTTTATTTAAACCTACATTGCTTGAGTTACCTAGGGTATTTGTGGTGGTAGGTGTTGGAGTTGGAGCTTCTTCATCTTGACCGGATGTGGAAGGCTCTTCTTGGGGTTGCTCCGGTGTAGATGTTCTAATCCCCTCCCTCTCAATCCTAGAGGTTGAGGTTTCTTCTAATTCTGCCTTTTCCACCACTTCTTCCTCCTCGGATGTCGAACACTCCTCGACCTCCGAATCCTCACTTTCTTGTGAGGATGAGCTCATCCTCCTCATCTTCTTGGATTGAGTGAGGCTCTTCATGGAATTTTTCCAATTTGTTCCATACCTCCTTAGCGTCTTTACAATCCCCTATCTTGATCAAAATATCATTAGGGATTATATTAAGCAAAATACCCATTACCTTATTGTTGATGTTATATTATCGGAGTTGTTCTTGACTCCAATTCTTTTTCTTGATTTTTCTTTCTTCTTCGTCTTTTGGAGTGTCAAAACCTACTAAGACATTAATCCAATTATCAAAGTCACACATTAGAAAATGCATCATTCTAACTTTTCAATACGCGAAATCTTCGCGGTCGAAGGAAGGCGGAATGTTGATGTCGTCACCCAATCTCTCCTTGAATTCCATCTTGTTCCTCTAGCATCTTGACTCCGGGTTGTTAATCCGTAGAAGAGCCCCGGGCTCTGATACCAATTGTAGGAGATTTGAGGCCGCTAGAGGGGGGTGAATAGCGTCGCGTGATGGTACGATGATGAAATTCTTTTGCGTTTGATCGTCTATAATCTTGTTAGCACAGTGGAATAGTAATAACAAATAAATATAACAAGATACACAATCACAACACGGTCATATAACGTGGTTCGGAACCGAATGGTTCCTACTCCACGGATCGAGCTCTAAAGAGCTCTAGTGATGCACACACACTCACTAATCACAAATAACTCCTTCTCGACACAAGTCGGAGGTGGAGAAACCTCGTACAAGGATTACACTAAGTAATACAAAAGATACAAGCTAATACAAGTAAGAAATACAATGCAAGTAAAGAAAAACACTTTACAAGAGCACTTTGGTTGCTTGATCTTTGGTTGCCTTGGACTAGCCTTGAAGGACTGGAAGAGCACCAACAATTCCCCTTCAAATCGCCCAAGAAAACCGCTGCTTGAGCCTTCCACGAGCAATTTGCTTTTATCCTCCATCGGATCGATTTCACCGCTGGCGATCATCATAAGTCACCGATCGATCCGCTAACACAGAGATGTGAGACAATGACTCAATCCACGTTGGATAAGTTCCAACGAATCTTTTGGCAGACGACGCAGCCGTAGCCGATCGCCTGGCCTACGGAGCGCTCCGTGCTTCGTGGCCGAATCATCACTGATTCATGTCCATGACGATCGATCACCAAAGAATGATCGCTACAATGAGCGATCGTCACAAGACACTTTCATCCCCAGTGGCGGTCGAACTCGTCGACTCACTAATCGAACCACCAGCCATAATGTCAGTCAACTGCCAACCTCAAAGATGAGGTTTTAACCCAAGTATGGTGTCCCCATACTTGCCAGACCACCCTTAGCCTAGACCTAAGCCTTCTAGCCACCTCCATCAGCCTTACGCCTCTCGGATCCCTCTAAGTCATTCATGACTTGTTCATCCATCGCGCTAGCCTTCAGGTGCTTCCATCGGCTATGTCATACTAACGTTGTCTACACCGCCAAAGCACATTGGACTTACGTCACCAAGACTCCGCTTGGACTTTACGCCGCCAATATCAAACCCCTTGGACTTCTCAAATGCAAGACTCAAGCTTAGACTTTCCCTTGCCAACCCATGTTGGACTTTCCATGCCAAGACTCATGCTTGGACTTTCCCTTGCCAACCCATGTTGGACTTTCCCTGCCAAGACCCATGCTTGGACTTTCCCTTGCCAACCCATGTTGGACTTTCCATGCCAAGACTCATGCTTGGACTTTCCTTGTGCAAAGTACTCAAGACTTGGACTTTCCCAAATGCTAAGTGTCCCACTTGGACTTACCATGCCATGTACTCATGACTTGGGACTTTACCATGACAATTACATTGTCATATATTTTTGTCGAAACATTAAAACATCACTCGAGTCAAACTCGAGTCCTGGTCAATCGTGACCTGGGCCGATTGCACCAACAAATAAAAGTGGTAATAAACTATTTTATTACAACACACACCACACGCATGTAGGATACAATAGTGTAAACATAATCGCATATTTAAATTTTACAATAAAGGAAATTTATACTAGGTATACCTGACGAATTACGTGTAGCGAAAATGACATCAACCTTAGCGACCCTCGCAAGTTTCGCCTCTATCCAAGTTTACGGTGAGTATCATTGGGATAGCTTCACTAAGCTACGAGCCCCGTCTTCACCAGAGATACTAGTCTCGCATTGAAGACATTGTGATCTGAGAGACGATCACAAAATAAGTTCCACGAACTTGTCTCCTTGGAAGTGCCGGCCAAATTACAAATTTGGCCGGCTGCAGCAAGGTGGCCGGCGGCTGGAGCTGCTGGCCGGAGGATGGTCGGTGGATGGTGGCTGGCCGACAGCTAGAGGGGAGGTCGACCCAAAGTTTGGGCGGCGATAGCAAGGGGTCGATGCACAAGAGAGGAGAAGAGAAAGAGAGGAAAGGTGGCTAGGGTTTCAAAAACTCTAACTCGTCCACGAAATTTGTCTCAACTCTTTTATTTATAGAGAACGAGTTTCTTGACCATCAAGAAACCTTCTCTCAATGGTTATTGGTTCACAACAAAAACTCGTTAACCCGCTCCATTAATTTAAGTTAAAATAAACCAAACCGCGTTGGTCTATTTTAAGTTAAAATAAATCAAACTAATTTTGGTTCATTCGTTTAAAACAAATCAAACCCCTTTGGTTTATTTTCCACCATTGGATTAGAACCAAACCAATTTAGTTCATCCATTATGTCTTCAAAAAACTCGGTCCATCCATGCTTCCGATGCGACTGAAACAATTTCATGCTCGCTCCTTGTTTGGTCTAACCAAACCAAGTCTCTCTCGATCTGAGAATCTTATTCTCAAGCTCGTTTTAAATTCTTCGGATAACACTCGTAGTGTGTGTGACCAAATAGGTTCCCAATTTATGTTGGTCATCTATAATTAATCATTAATTATAGAACGATCATGAGTGACACCTAGTAATATATCATGATCCCCAATTAATCGAAAAATCAACAGTTAACCCCAGAACAACTTCTGAAACCTTTCAGCAACTATAATGAATCGTGCTCCATTCCTTTCACTCATCTTATACCCACTTGGTTCAGAACATGATCTATTGTGTCAGTCCCCACTAGGCTGACTTCGTCACACCTAGCCCAAGTATTATTTCCTCATCCTGTGGATTTTAGTTACTGCACATGTATCCAAGAGTACCATACTCTAAACATCTAACGCTTTGGCCAATGACTTTAGTAACAATCCGACGAGTGGTCATAGGGTATACATCTCCTCGCAAGAAGTGGTGAATCATCTGTAGGTTATTCAAACACCTTTGACCACTTCGACTTATACCTAATCATCTCAGGTCAACGTCTCCTCGGAGATGCTTGCTTAAGATGTCAAAGCATAAATCTGCATGACCAAGATGACTTGAATACCGCAAGTCGAAGGAACATCACACTTAATTAGCTGCAGTAAGGATTTTATTGACATATCTGTATATGCAGAGAACCATATGAAATCTTACAGCTGGTCACTCCAATGAACTAGTTACCATAACTAGCATCCACGTTTAACTCCGGACATCCTAATGTCTCCAGCCAGTGAGAAAACAGCTGCTTGGATAAACCAAAGAGTACAACTCGTGCTAGTCTCAACAGAATTGATGGCGTCCGAATGCACCAATTCATCGGCTATGGATAATTCCAATACATCACAATTACACATGCAGAGATACTCACTAGTTGTGATCAATTACAAATTCTCTCATGCTGTGAATCGTATTGCGGACATTCAGTAAATGAGTCTAAGATCCAATCAAATACATGAAAATATATACACTCAAATAGTGAGTCTTCATTTATCAAATAAATGGTATAACTATAAGACGATTATCTTAGGACACATCTCATATATAACTAACAGTACCCTTACCACGTGTTGCCTTATTTGACATCTTGACTTTAATGACTGCTACGTCGACTAGAGTCAGCATGTCAACGGAGATATAAATTTGGGTGGATCGTCACCGCCACAATAAATATTAAGTCGGTATCAATCGGTATCGATTAATTCTACATGAAAATTAAGTATCGTAATTAAAAAAGAAATTAAACGCCTCACCTACAGACAAAGACGAGAACAAAAGAGAAATAAATAACTTTTAACTACTCATTGTGTTCATTTGATTTTTCTGATTTAGGAAAAATGCAGCCAGCTAGCTCTAGTCTACAGCTCAACGTCTGACTTAGTCATCCCCATCGCACTCAATTGTTAAGGTGACTTGTACCATGTGTTTATTATCGAAGGTGACCACGCGAAATGTACGATAATATTCGCTATTCAAGGCCACCTGCCTCCACCGATCGAGAAGATCTATTGACCGGCGGATGTGATAAATTTATCACAATGAACGAGAGTATATTCTTTTCGAAGACGCTGGTCTTTTCGTCTCCGTTAGTGCTCGGTCGAGCAAATATCTTGACAATTTTATCTTTTGTTACAATTATTGAATTATTGAAGGTGACCTGCTGAATCACAATTGAAATGTGAGGTATTTGTAGCGGGAAGACACGGATACCCTCAATTATTTATGGCACCTCGGCGAGCTACTACTATAAATTTCATTAAATGCCGTCCTTTTTTATAAGAAATATTGAGAGAGAGAGAGAGAAAAAAAAAACAAAGCTTTTAGAATTCCATTCTAAGTGTTTCCGGTAATTAGTTACTACTCATCGGTTGCAATGAAATGTAAAGTTTAAAAAGTGAGGAGATTATTGAGAGGATATTATGAAGGGAAGCTTTCAACCTGGATCTCAGCCTATGGTGTTGGGGCAAGGAGTATTATTTTTAAGTTTTGATGTATTAATTATGATTTTAAGTTAGGAATTATTTATAATTTGATATGAGTATTAAGTGTATAGATTTAATAGAAAAATTCTAGTAAGTCAAACAAATTAAATACCAAACAGAAATTTTGACAAATTAGGAGGATCAGACATCAGATAAAAAATTCAGATGGATCGAATGGATTAGACATTTGATAGAAGATCAATTGAATCAAAAAGATCGGATAACTAACAGAAAAGTCAATTAGATCAAAAAAATCAACTGACCGAAAGTTCTGATGCACTACTAATATCCTTCTAATTTTAAAATTATAATAAATGTTTGGCTCTTATTGCATTTTACTTTGAGGTATACGAACAAGGTCTATTTGTTTCCATGGATTAGTGGAGTTGATAAATATATGGATATTTATTACATGAAGTTTGTTTCCATGGACTAGTGTAGTTGATAAATATATGGGTATTTATTACATGAAGTCTTGGGGAAATACAAAGACCGCTATACTAAGACAAAGTCTCAATGATTTACTATTATTCATCAAATTGAGAGATCGATTACGAGGTTGAACCCTACTTGAAAAAAAAAAAAAATTTGCATGCACTGAATATCACCATCAATCCAAGATTTTTGACTCAACTTTGGACTAGAACAAGGTCCATGTAAACCCTACTTTGACACAGCGAACCTCCAAAAAAAAAAAACTTCATTTTTGATTAGCTAAAGATAAAAAAACTCAGCGACTTATGAACTCATAGTCGAGATTTATGAATATGATGATTGATGTGGACGTATGTAGATTTTCTCACCTCCTTTCAATGTCACAGAGCGTCTGAGAGGTTTAGGGTTCTCTCCGACCGCAACAGTAATAGAAAACGAGCAAACAATATGAAGAACCCCAAAGCAAAGAGCAAAGACACAAGATTTTACGTGGTTCGGAATTCCAATTCCTACTCTACGGGATGAGCTCTATCACGAGCTGCGGTGCCAAAGCACTTTTACTATGAAACTTCTCCTTCTTGAAAAATAATTCCAGAGATGGAGAGAAACCTCTTACAATTTAGGCAATATATCTACAGAATGGAAAGCGAGGTTCACGCTCCCTGGACTTTCTTCTCGTGCTCCTCCCTTTTTCTTCTTCTCTTCTCCGGCGATGTCTTCTTCCTTCCAAGTTTGGGTGTGGTGAGAATTGATATTGAAAAATCCAGCCCCCTTTTCCCTTCGCTTTCTTCCACTTTTATATCCCCTTCTCCGTGCCAGCCGTGACAACGTAACAAACCACCCCCATCAACGTCCATGTGGAGGGTCTCTTTTCCCTGAAGAATCATTCTGTTAATAAGATAAGGAACGAAAACTCTCCCAAATACTGTGTGGGGTCCTAGTTTGTTATAACAAACTCCTACAAATGTTTCGGGAAATGTCCTACCTCTCTTTTTCACCTTCTCTTCCTGTGTTAGGTAACTTATTGGCTCAGCCCCCTCTCTATGGGATCCTCTTATTTCATTGCCACCAAGACATATCTTACCTATTAACACCCAGGCTCACTTTAGCTCTTAGACTCAATGCCTCAGGCCTTTCGTAATGACCCGAGTCAACTCCCAGACCCACTTTACCGAGCCAACTCCCAGACTCGCTTACCGAGTCAACTCCTAGACTCGCTTACTGAGTTAACTCCCGGACTCACTTTACCGAACCGCTTGTTTGATCTCCCTTTAGCCCTAGAGATTATCTCCCCTTCCCTATATCTTCATCTTGCCAACCCAATCAACCCTCTAGGATCCCGGTCCTCCGGTTCAGCCAGTGTTCCACGCATGGTCTTTCTCGTCTTAATCCCTAAATTAGGTAGCAATAGTATCATTAGTCACCCCCTAAAAATAGTCAAACGAAGCACTGAGTTTGACTTTTTAAGTGAAACATTTTCCTCTATCCTTCCCCTTATTGATTCCATCGCGTCTAAGGGGTCTTCTTTCTTCGTTTTATCATATACGCCCAGAACAGCTTATTAGGCCCATGGGCCCAGCCTTCTTTCTTTCACAGGAAAGTTTAAAAGCTACAAACCGGGTATGAGCTTTCCTCCACGCAACCCCTTTAACTTCCCAGCTTCGACTCTTCTCCTTCTTCCGTCGGCGACTCCCGTTAGCAGCGATCCTTCCCCTCTGACTCCCAACGCTTAGGAGTTGCTCTCCCTTCCCCAACGCCTATTCTCAACCCTATGTGAGTTTTTCACCCATAACTCTTCTTATTTCCCTTTTTTGTTAACCTTCGTAGCCATGACCTCAAAAAACCCTAAGCTGCCCCCTTGGTACGAAACAACTATGACCCTCCTGAATGCCCACAGCTCCTTCTTCGCCACCAAAGACCAATATATAAATCCTTCTATACCATGTCGCTTCGCTACCACTTCTTTTAGACCCCATCGCCCCCCTCCGGGCTTCCATTGCTTTTTCTCCGAACAACTACTGAATGACCTACATTTGCCTATACCCCCATCTACACTGATATACTAGACTTTTACCAATTACCCATTAACCAACTTGCCCCCAACGCTTTCCGCATATTGACAGGGGCGGTAATAATTTTTCGTCATATAAACCTTAATCTATCTCCCCTACTATTTCATTGCTTCTTTCGACTGAAGTCCTATAAAGAAGGCATTTTCTATTTCGCCAGCCGACAAGATTGTTAATTCATGGTGAACATACCTTCCTCCCATAAGGGCTGGGAAGACCTATACTTTTTTGCCCAACTTCCTACTCCTATACCCCATTCAGAATTTTGGAAATCCTCTTTACCCGACCTGCCCCCCCCCCCCCCCTTTCAAGAGCGTAGAAAGTAGGGCCCTTTCTAGGAGGTTTTTTTAGGTACTTAGGGAGTGTCACTACAATTCTAATGATTTGTTGAAGCCCTCTCTCCAGAGTCGTTATGGGCTATCTTCATTCCCCCTGGCTGATCCAAGTGTTATAGGTAGAATACTGACCTTATCCAAACATCTTCCATACAACATTTTTACTTACTGCTAACCTTTACTATCACTGTATGATTTTGCAGATGGTCTGATGCAGGACGCGATGGTAAAAGGGGAACAAATCATAGCGGCGAAGAAGAAACCTTCCAAGAAGCGAAGTAGGGGCAAAACCCCTATTATTCCTTCTTCTCCCCGCAAGAGACTTCGTCCTCGCAAGGAAAGTACCCCCAGTTCCTCTACCATTCCGATATCCTCTTCCTCCCATTCTCCTCCTCCTTCTCCTCCTCTGAAACTAAATAGGCATCGACGCCTGGTCATTTCTAAACCCCCCGAGGAGGAGGTTGCTTTTGTAGCCCCTACTTCTTCCCCCCAAGAAGAGCTTTCTCCTTCTCCTTCTATTCCTTCATCTCCTTTTCAACCTAACAAGAGAACTAACTCCCCCACTGACTCTCCTCTTCCAGCTGTCCATACAGATTTGCCTCCTTCTCCTCCTCTTACTCTGACCATGGACCCTTCTGCATCTCATACATCCGCGGCAGAGCCTTTTCTGATTGGGGGGGATATCCCCCCCCCCCTAAACCCTCCATCTACTTCTTTAGGATCCTTGCTTAGGATTCGCAGCATAGAAGAGGTACGGCTCTTCAACCAATCCCAACTACAAAGCCCGTACGAACGCTTGTGCAAGTTCCTGGCTGGGGTGAGTTCTTCCTCTTCTTCATGTTTTAATACCTATATACATGCCAATGCTTATTCTCCTAACACTCTGTTTTTATCCCTAGGCAGTTACAACTTGCAACGAGACCACGCCCCACATAGCAAATTACCAGTCCACTATGGCTACCCGTCACAATGCCTCTCTGTCTCAACAGAAAAAGTTTACCCGACAACTGAATGAAGGTAAACATGTTGGTGCAATCAACCCAGGTCACGATTGACCAGACTCGAGTTGGACTCGAGTAGTGTTTTGATGTTTGACATTGATGTCTGACATTGTTATCTGACATATATTGGGGAGATTATTGGTACAATCGACCCAGGTCATACTTGATGTTTGACGATGGTTTGACCATTATCATGGGAAAAGTCCAAGTCTTGTGTACTTGACATGAAAAGTCCAAGCTTGAGTCTTAGCATGGAAAGTCCAACATGGGTTGGCAAGGAAAGTTCAAGCATGGATCTTGGCAAGGAAAAGTCCAAGCATGGGTCTTGGCATGGAAAGTCCAACATGGATTGGCAAGGGAAAGTCCAAGATTGAGTCTTGGCAATTGGAAAGTCCAAGGGGAATATTGGTGGCGTAAAGTCCAAGCGGGAGTCTTGGCAACATAAGTCCAATGGTTGGTGGCGTAAAGTCCAAGCGGAGTCTTGGCAGCGTAAGCCCAATGTGTCTTGGCGGTGTAGACCACATTAGCATGACAATAGCTGATGGAAGCATCTGAAGGCTAGCGTATGGATGAACAAGTCATAGATGACTTAGAGGGATCCGATAGGCGCGATGTCACGCCCCGCAGGAGACCCCGCCAGACGAAAATCCGACAGCATCTCCCCTGTGCGGGTGACAATCCCAATTTACATACAAGGCCTACATGGCCACTATACATCGGTCAACATGACCGGAATCCAAACAACACACGCAGTGTAATAATTAGGCCTCAGGCCAACAAACAAATGACCTAATCAAAAGTAAGTCACATATAAGCCTACCCCTTCTGCCATCTGGGCAGGAATACTCAACCGAAA
Source organism: Wurfbainia villosa (assembly GCA_025175895.1). Lineage (NCBI taxonomy): Eukaryota > Viridiplantae > Streptophyta > Magnoliopsida > Zingiberales > Zingiberaceae > Wurfbainia > Wurfbainia villosa. The sequence goes on from CM045997.1 coordinate 7,618,168, forward strand.
TTCAATCCCGAACAAAACTCTGAACAGAGGTCCATAAGGACACAAAAAATCCATGAATACATAAATCCAATTCCAGTCCTAAATATATCTTCTAAACAAGATATCCAAAACCAAAAACAAATAACCGAATAAACTTCCACGACGAGGGGGTTTGGTAGCTGGACTCTCCTGACAGCTTCATCCTGAAATAGATATAAATCAACGGGGTGAGTTCAAAGAACTCTGCGGGTATAGTAGATATGCAAAGTAAAGTATAGCTAACAATAAAAATCATGCCAGTACAGTCTCACATAAATAGGGTATGCAAGCAAAAAATACAAAATGACTGTACTTACCTGAATCTCCTACCCTGATATAGGAGCATGTGCCTGACTAGAAGTAATAAAGTCCTCACCATATATAAACATGTATCCTGTATGCATGACAATCATATGCACATCCAAGGCATCAATAAAAAATGCAGCAAACACAATACAAATGCAATCCAGGTAAAAGTGCATGTCGCGTTAATGACATGGTCACCCTCGACGCTACCACCACACGCAATGGTGAAGCCGAGTGGGTAGGGCTATGACAATCGCACTCGCCATCATCGCTTCCCGAAAGTGACCGAGTGGACAGGATACGTCGAGTACACCTATCCTCCTCGCCTAAACATAGTGGGGAGCTAAGCTCTCATCTCCTGTCATAGACCGCAGGAGGGCGGAGGGAGGGATCACGCCCCAGCGCAGCGGACCATCGCTACCGTAGCGGACCCGGCGAACAGCTGAGCAAGCTACACCCTCACGATGTACCACTAATCCATGAGTGGCGGTGTGCGAGCCATGTAACTAGCTGCTCGATAATAATGGAACCTCCGGCTAGCATGCAATGCGTCATCTCGTAATGAACTATGATATCCACATCATATCAACCAAGTCAACTATAAAACAACTAAGTCAACTCTCCCACCATAATATAACATTTCCATCAATCAACCTCTAAACATCCAAAATCAATATCATACCCCTCTGATAATCATCACTGTAATCATCTCAACATCTCACCTGTCAGTGGAAACACAATTAATCCATATGATCCAAATATAAAAATCCTTTTAATCCTATCTGTATATGTTTTAACCATAGATATTTGTAAACACATGTACCTCTCAATATATCATCAAGGTAAACTATAGTAATACCTCAATGATCAATCCTTCAACCATTTACAATTCCTTTCAAGTAAAAATGTAAACTCATCCAAGTTCTGCTCTTAACGGATTCCCTATTTCACAGTAATCTAGAAAAAGAATTCGATAACTGTATGCATCTAGGTGTATACACCTCTTCCTATTATTTTCTTCAAGAACCATACAACCAGCCTCATATCTCCACAAGTGTACAAACCACTTCTGATAGCGACATATATCTAAGGAGAAAAGTTAAATCCATATTCTGTTTTCCACTGGGAAATGAGGTGTTTCATCCATCTTTCATTCCCGGGACAGAGCCTTGATCACCACTAAAACAACCTAAAATTCCAACTAAATCCTCAATCACTCAAGAGGTTGTAACCTTTCATCATCAACATCAAGTTACCATCTCTAGCAACAGACCTGATCAATATCGAACATCAACATGGGAGTGAAATAATGTCACGTGAATTCAGCTAGAAAAGCACGTTCATGACTCCTACCGTTACCTTATCCGAAGTGTAGGTTATTATCACTAGATTGACTACACTATTCTCTTGAGACACTTGCTGCAGCGTCATTTTCATAATTATGACTCACCCTAACGCCTCCCGATAGGAACTGATGGAAAATCCAACTATCCTAATCCAAATGTAAGCCAATAAATCGTGGGTGATCGAAAACAACTCAATCACTATCTTGAGCCCTTAAATGGGGGTAAACTCCATGGTGAACTCCATTATCAATTAATCACTCAACTTAAGGCTCAAGCATTTCCCAACAATGAGTCATACAAAATAACATGGAGAAATACCGTCTCTCGAAAACATCCTGAACCCGTGATCCCGTAATGGGTTATTTCCCCAAATAAATTCCTTCTACATATTCCACCAAGTAACAACTTGATCATTGCAATAGTAAGAAACTATCTCCACTCCTATATAAATACCAGTTATTTACTTATCAGTACCTTCAATGTTATCAATCTAAGGCTCAAGCCGCTCAAGGATCAAAATCCCTATGGAACTTCGTAACTTAAACCTCCAAGGACTGTATCAACAATAGTATACATTCTTTGTCCATTGCCCCACAGAGTAATAATCTGCCTAGTATAATCAGTGAAAATCTCTAACACTGTAGTCCTTGATTTCCACAACCAATGTGACGACTTGACCCCTGCTTTTCTGACTCGGTATCAGTCAGCTCTCAAAAAGGCAATGCATCTTTTCGTCACAGGTCCAAGACTCACAAACTGAACAAGTCATTTATGATCAACTCCATCCACGATTACGAATAGTGACCAATACACTAAATGTTATTTCCTGTTATCCACTAAACCCATAGCCAATCTAACCAGGAGTATAAACACTACGGCAACTCCGGTTGGTCACCATGGTGGGCGACCCCTATTACGAGTCTGCACATGAGTCAAAACTCTATAGACCCTTCAGGCAACTCCTTAGCCAGAGATCTCACTGTCCTCTTGCGTGGTTACCCTGCACCACGTCTCAGTGCAGGAGCACGCCCACCTCATCTCATATCTGTTAAATTATTACATATGTTACTAGAACAGATATTACTAGAAGTAATAACATATAAAATTAATCATCATACCTATTTTGCCGCAGGAGAGGTCCCGTCGCCGCCAAAACCCCATATTAACCTCGTCAAAAATCCTCGAATTTCCGAAACATAAAAATCATCGGAAATCCAAACTAATCCAAAATTTCCAGATTGCCTCGCAAAACCTGTCAAACGTGGCGAACTCCGAAAAATCCAACAACTCCTAGGAACTCAAAAACCTAGGCGCTCTGATACCAAATAAATTGTCACGCCCCGCAGGAGACCCCGCCAGACGAAAATCCGGCAGCATCTCCCCTGTACGGGTGACAATCCCAATTTACATACAAGGCCTACACGGCCACTATACATCGGTCAACATGATCGGAATCCAAACAACACACGCAGTGTAATAATTAGGCCTCAGGCCAACAAACAAATGACCTAATCAAAAGTAAGTCACATATAAGCCTACCCCTTCTGCCATCTGGGCAAGAATACTCAATCGAAATCCAATCCTGAACAAAACTCTGAACAGAGGTCCATAAGGACACAAAAAATCCATGAATACATAAATCCAATTCCAGTCCTAAATATATCTTCTAAACAAGATATCCAAAACCAAAAACAAATAACCGAATAAACTTCCACGACGAGGGGGTTTGGTAGATGGACTCTCCTGACAGCTTCATCCTGAAATAGATATAAATCAACGGGGTGAGTTCAAAGAACTCTGTGGGTATAGTAGATATGCAAAGTAAGGTATAGCTAACAATAAAAATCATGCCAGTACAGTCTCACATAAATAGGGTATGCAAGCAAAAAATACAAAATGACTATACTTACCTGAATCTCCTGCCCTGATATAGGAGCATGTGCCTGACTAGAAGTAATAAAGTCCTCACCATATATAAACATGTATCCTGTATGCATGACAATCATATGCACATCCAAGGCATCAATAAAAAATACAGCAAACACAATACAAATGCAATCCGTGCAAAGTGCATGTCGTGCCAATGACATGGTCACCCCTGACGCCAGTCAGCCGCCTCACACGCAACGGTGAAGCCGAGTGGGTAGGGCTATGACAACTGTGCACTCTGTCATCACTGCTCCTGAGTGACCGAGTGGACAGGATGTTGTCAGAGTACACCTATCCTCCTGCCCCAAACATAGTGGGGGAGCTAAGCTCTCATCTCCCGGTGTCATAAACCAGAGGAGGGATCCCTGCCCGCTACCACGCAGCCTCATCGCTACCCATGAGCGGACCAGCAGAGCTTGACAGAGCAACTGCACACACCCTCCTGATGTACCACTAACCCATGAGTGGCAGTGTGTGCAGGCCATGTAACTAGCTGCGGGCTCAACAATAATGGAACCCCGTCTAGCTAGCATACAATCATGCGAAAATGGTGTATGATACTAAAGCATGTAAATCCTACTCAAAATACCTATCCGAATAATATGTACAATCAATATGTACATATCCCTAATCCATATACTATAATCCAAATCAAACAGGGAAATATAATCATATCCTATCACATGCATGTATCTAGCAGGCACCAAAAGTATACCAGGCATATAAACATGAAAAGTTATTGTAAGCTATCCTAACTAGCATATCAACTTGACTTAATCTAAAAGTTAAGTCAAAATACCCGCCTGCCAAATATCCGCAAAGAGAACCAGATCGTCACGACCGTGATCCTGCCTCGTGACCGTCACCTGCATAATGCATAACTATTGTTAAGCACAAAATACCATTCACCGACAAATCGAATACATAATCGATTCCTTCCATAACCAATTAATCCAAAGTAAATCCATCAAATCCAAGTACACGACAACATGCTAAATTACTACTATGTATCTCCAAGTATACCCTCAATCCGTAGGTCACAAATTGTGATTAACTCCTCAATCCAAGAACATATCCTTGCAATTAATCTCACCATGATTAATACTCATCATATGAAAATAGTATCCATCTCACAACAAATGATCGATTCAAATCCTACATCGACCTCATATCCGATCCACTAGATTGATTTAAATTATTCTATTCAACCTAATCAATCCTCCATACATAATTACAGAACCGATCATAAATATGAATCCAACCTAACTCTAGGTGACATACACACGACTCAACCAATCCTTACCTCAAAACACGATCCAACACTTGGATCCCACCACTTGGCACCCACAATCCATTTACAGCCAACAACACTCGTTACAACCATACAACCCTAAACGGAACCTCATAGTTTCAATTCTCCACCCTGCCACAACCCCTATAATTCACAGAATCAAAATGGACCGAAAGAAAACAATGAAGTCAAGACATATACCGACAATAGGAGCTATGCCGGCGTCACCTCCTTTATCCCCTGTTCATCGGCACCAGACCACTGCCAAATTCATCAATTAAGCTCACCGAAGGGAAAATGCTCAGCTATAACCTAGATCCTGTCCAAGGTACAAGGAATCCAACTCCTACCTTGCTCCGGCGACCACCGACAGGGATCGCAGCCTCCGCCCCAAATTAGCACGTAGTCGCGACTAGGCTAGCAGCAGGCGTGCGCGGGGAGGAAGGAAGAGGAGCGGCGACGGCGCTCCTTGGCAGAGGAGGTCGGCGCCCGTCGTTGATGGCAGAGGAGGCCGGTGCGCGTGGCTGTGGACGGCGAGCGCGCAGAGGGTCGTCGGGTCGGCGGAGGATGCTTGCTGCAAGACGGCCAGTGACCTGGCCGTCGCGTGGGGGGGCTCGGGCGAACAGCGGCCACGGCGCGACCTCGGCGTCGGCCTCGACGTCGACCGGCGAACTGCGGCGACCGCAAGCCTCCGACGCATTTGGGAACGACGGCCTGGGCACCGATAGGCGAGCATCAGCGGTCGAGGAAGAAGAAGGGCGTCTCACGGCGGTCTGAGGCGAGGACGACGAGCCATCTGCCGGCGCGCGTCATCTGGACAACGAGCACGCAGAGAAACCGGCGGTGAAGAGGTCGCCGGCGAAGGGAACCGTCGCGCGAGAGAAACTGCCGAGGAAAAGGTCGCGGCGGGGAAAAATAGAAAAAGGAAATAGAAAATAGAAAACCCTATATTAATAACCTAGGTTAAATTTATCCTATTTTTAAAGTCTGTTTTCCCTATCCCCGTAATTATCTCGTACGACCTCCGTTTAAATCCAGAAAAATTCCTAAAAATTCCTAAAAATCTCGAAAATAATCCCTAGGATTATTTCCCCGAAATTTTGGCCATTTAATTTCGTATTTTAAATTTCAGTATTTTACACGCGAGGCTGACAGAGGTGGCTAAAAGGCTTAGGTCTAGGCTAAGGGTAGTCTAGCAAGTATGGGGGCACCATACATGAGGTAAAATCTCATGTTTGAGGTGTATTAGTCGACTGGGACCTATGGTCAGTCGACTAATGTGAGTCAACTAGGGTTTGACTGCGGGAAATGGCCTAGCAGTCGACTGCAAGAATGGGCAGTCGATTGATGGCCTTAGCAGTCGACTGATATGGTGATCAGTCGATTGCTAGTCGAGGTTTCGGGCACAGAAACTTCCTGAGTCGACTATTGGGGCTTAACAGTCGAGTGAAGACTCGATCAGTCGACTAATGGGCATGATCAGTCGACTGATAGTCTATTCGTTGGATTTTTCCAGCGTGGATCACACCGTTGTCTCACAACAACAGTGTCATCAGTCGACTGATGGACCCGATCAGTCGACTGATAGGCGAAATCCAGCCCGAGTTGCAGGTTTAAAAGGAGCTCGAAGGGAGGGATTTGGCAACGATTTTCTTGGGTGATTTGGAGCGATTTGCTGTTGCAAATCAGGGACTTCAAGGCTAGTCCAAGACAATCAAAGATCAAGCAATCAAAAGCTCATTGTAAAGTATTTTTCTTTACTTATAGTATATTTCATATTTGTATTTGCTTGCATCTATTGTATTACTTAGTGTAATCATTTATACGAGGTTTCTCCACCTCCGGATTGTTCCGAGAAAGAGTTATTTGTTATAGTGGTGTGTGGTTGCATCGCTAGGGCTTTTAGAGCATAATCCGTGGAGTATGAACCATTCGGTTCCGAACCACGTTACATCCTTGTGTATTCGTGTATTTGTGTTTGTCTTCATTTTGTTATTGCTTTATTTCCGCTGTGCACTAATCAAATTGTAGACAAGCGACAAAAGAAAGAATTCCTCCATCTACGACGTACACGCTATTCACCCCCCCCCCCCCCTCTAGCGGTCACCGAATCCTTCCATAGAGCAGGTATATTATATATTCTAAAATTTATAACATTATTATTTTATACTACATATAATTAATGTTTAATTTTATATATTTCTTCTCCGAAGATTTTATTATTGTTTTTTTTCTTTTACATTACTTTTTTTAGGTTTCAAATTTTATGATAAGTACCTATGTTGATCCATATATTTACAGGATATCATCAGTCTTTGAGAAGATGACCAGCAGTTTCTTATAACTTATAATTTTTTTCTTCGTTTGATTTGTATCGCTATCTATATGTGGTATCTTAATTTCTCCGGTCGAATCCTCGGCTTCAATTTTCCTCTGACTTAGGTTTGGAATCATATCTAGTAACATGGCATGAAGAGGATCTATCAAAATTGTTCTAACTTCTTATATCGTCCAAGACATAAGAGTCACTTTAGGACTACACAAGAAGTTAGAACAATTTTGGTAGATTCTTTTCGTGTCATGTTACTAGATATGATTCCGAGTCTAAGCCAGAGGAAAGTTGAAGCTGAGATTTCGACCGAAGAAGTTAAGATACAACATATAGATAGCTAGGGATGCAAATCGAGCGAAGAAAAAAATTGTAAGTTATAAGATGTCAGAGAATTTTTTTTTATATATTGGTAGATTATTTCGGCGTCTAGTATTGCAAATAAAATATGGTAAGTTTTTTCATATTATTCATTATACATTCAATGAATATGTGAATCTTTTTTACTTTATTATTCTAATAATTATGATTGATAGTTTTGACGTGACAGTTATAGATGGAATAGTGATGGAAGAATACTTTCTTCCTCTACTTCAACCCTTGTATCGGCAGGACATGTGTCTTCGGGCTCTTCCCCAGCTGCAAGATCTCTCCAGTTGTAAAATTTTCTGGCACTCCAACTACAAGATCTCATTCTCCAGTTATAGCAGGATCTCTTTCTCCAGTAAAAATCAATTGTTGAGAGGAAATATACGCGAGAGTTGAGCATAGTTATGTTTCAATTTTATACCTAAATGTTTCTTGACTTGTACGGTTACATTCGATATTTTTGTACTATAAATTTCATACGATTAATAGTTTATTATTTGTATTGATGAATTATTTTGAATGATTAGATGTGTTTATCAAATTTGATATGTGAATTTTTATATATTGTTATATGTGTTTGGAATACAAATTTTAAAAGCAGGTAAAAATAATAAATTATATAATAGTATTTTTTTCATATTTTTTTAAATTAATTTGGCGACGAAAATATAATTTTGTTGCAAAATCTGCAATCAGTCGATAAAATCCACCCTCATTGATGAAACATTATCGATCGGTGATTTATTGTAGCACCTCTACGAGAATCTTTGGTAGCCAATGACGGTCAGACTGCTCCTGCGTCGGATCGATGGTATTTTTCAATGACCGAATGAATATTTTGCAATGAATTTTTTATTTTCGTCGCAGATTTGGCGACGAAAAAAAATTCGTCGCCAAATTTATTTTTATTCATGAAAATCTATTTATTAGTCTTTTATGACGAACTATATTTTCGTCACAGATTTGGCGAAGAATATAAATATTCGGCGCTAAATTTAGCGACGAATAGTTATTTTCGTCGCCAAATTTTTGCGACGACCATTTTTTTCGTCATAAATTTGGCAACGAACTATGTTTCGTCGCAAATTTGGCGACAAATAATTATTTTCATCGCCAAAATTGACGACGAATAGTTATTTTTGTCGCCAAATTTTTGCGACGAATTAATTTTTCGTCACAGATTTGGCAACGAATTATTTTTTCGTCGCAGATTTGGCGACGAACTATTTTTTCGTCGCAGATTTGGCAACAAACTTTGTTTCGTCGCCAAATTTGGCTACGAATAATTATTTTCGTCGCCAAAATTGGCGACGAATTTTGCAACGAAAATTTTATTCGTTGCAATTTTTGCGACGAATTTTTTATTTTCGTTTCCAAATTTAGCGGCAAATTATTTCCAACGAAAAAAAATTCGTTGCAAATTTCGTCGGAAACAAATTTTGCAACGAATTTTTATTCAAAATTCGTTGCAAAATTTGTGACCAAATATTGATGTTTTTGTAGTGCAAGCATGGGTCTTGGCATGGAAAGTCCAACATGGGTTGGCAAGGAAAAGTCCAAGCTTGAGTCTTGGCAATTGAAAAGTCCAAGGGAAATATTGGCAGCGTAAAGTCCAAGCGGGAGTCTTGGCAGCATAAATCCAATGGTTGGCGGCGTAAAGTCCAAGCGGAGTTTTGGCAGCGTAAGCTCAATGTGCCTTGGCGGTGTAGACCACATTAGCATGACAATAGCTGATGGAAGCATCTGAAGACTAGCGTATGGATGAACAAGTCATGGATGACTTGGAGGGATTCGATAGGTGCGAGGCTGATGGAGGTGGCTAGAAGGCTTAGGTCTAGGCTAAGGGTGGTCTAGCAAGTATGGGGGCACCATACTTGGGATAAAACCTCATGTTTGAGGTGTATCAGTCGACTGGGACCTATGGTCAGTCGATTGGTGCGAGTCAATTAGGGTTTGACTGTGAAAAATGACCTAGCAGTCGACTGCTAGAATGGGCAGTCGATTGATGGCCTTAGCAGTCGACTAATATGGTGATCAGTCGACTGCTGGTCGGGGTTTCGAGCACAGAAACTTCCCGAGTCGACTGTTGGAGCTTAACAGTCGAGTGAAGACTCGATCAGTCGACTAATGGGCATGATCAGTCGACTGATAGTCTATCCATTGGATTTTTCCAGCGTGGATCACACCGTTGTCTCACAGCAACAGTGTCATCAGTCGATTGATGGTCCCGATCAGTCGACTGATAGGCGCAATCCAGCCCAAGTTGCAGGTTTAAAAGGAGCTCGAAGGGAGGGATTTGGCAGCGATTTTCTTGGGCGATTTAGAGTGATTTGATGTTGCAAATCAGGGTCTTCAAGGCTAGTCCAAGGCAATCAAAGATCAAGCAATCAAAAGCACATTGTAAAGTGTTTTTCTTTACTTATAGTGTATTTCATATTTGTATTTGCTTGCATATATTGTATTACTTAGTGTAATCATTTGTACGATGTTTCTTCACCTCTGGATTGTTCCGAGAAGGAGTTATTTGTTATAGTGGTGTGTGGTTGCATCGCTAGGGCTTTTAGAGCCTAATCCGTGGAGTATGAACCATTCGGTTCCGAACCACGTTACATCCTTGTGTATTCGTGTATTTGCGTTTGTCTTCATTTTGTTATTGCTTTATTTCCGATGTGCACTAATCAAATTGTAGACAAGCGATAAAAGAAAGAATTTCTCCATCTACGACGTACATGCTATTAACCCCCCCCTCTAGCGGTCACCGAATCCTCTACAAAACAGAGGGAGTCCACTCTGACTGCGCAGTGTGAAGACCTAATGACACAACTGGTGATGGCTCAGAGTGATAAAGAAGAGCTCCAGAAAAAGAATGCTGACCTTCATCAACAACTATTTCTGCAATCCAGTTAGCTTCAACAGATTGACCTCCTCACTCAAGAATTGGAGGAACACAAAAGACAGCTTGCCGAGGCGAAGACCTAGGCTTCTGATTCCTCCATGGTTAACCTTCAACTCCAACAGGAACGCCAAATCTGGGAAGCCACTCTGAAGTCCTGCAGGCAGCAACTAGAAAACCTCTCTTTGAATGCTTCCACTCTTCCAGGGATGCTGACTTCAGTGGCCAAACAGCAGCAGGAACTCCATAAGGAGTATTCTGAAGCCCTGACTTCCCTGGGCCATCAAGCTGTGACAACGGCAAAAGAGAGAGATGCCTTGGCTGCCCAATTAGCCGAGCATCAAGCTATGACAGTGCCCAAAGAGAGAGATGCCCTAGCTGCCCAACTAGCTGAGCATCAAGCCCAACGGATGGAGCAGGAAGAGGACCTGAAGATGAGATATGCCCGGAAAGGAGTGCAATTGTTTGTATTGGGCTTCGACGGGTCTTCTGCCCTGAATGCCGCTGAAGGCTACCCCTCGCCAGGCGTGGATACAAGCTACCTCAATCCTGAGGTTGCTCTGGCCAAATTCCCCCCGGAACTTTTTGAATTGTAATTATCACATCTTTCTTGATGTACTGATCAGATTTTTCAACAAAGATTTTTCAAATTGCAATACTAAAGACTCCTTACTGTGTATAAACGATGATTACTTAAAAAAATATTCAAGAACCACCCCTACGCTCCTCTCTTTACCTTAAAATGTATTCCCTTTATCTTATCTATCAATAAGGACCACCCGTCCCTCGGGGTGTCAGCCGACTGCCATCATCTTCCATTCGGGGATTCATTCGGGCTACCACAACCTTCATTCTCCCCGAGTCAGAGCTAATTTCCATATGGTAAAATTTATTACAACTTACCAAGCCCCACCAATTCTTCTCATCCAATGAGGATGTAATCATCCTCTTCGGGATTAATATCTTGATTATTCCCCATATTGACGCCATTACTTCCCTCGACCTTTCACCTTCTCCTCCCCTTCCTAAGGGGGAACGTGAACCTTTCCTCCTGGCTATAAATTATTACTGCGAGTCTTGGTTACTCCCATTCCACCATCATGGCTTCTGCAGGGCACCCTATCAACATAACCTCAAACTCCAATTCCTTTGAGTTGTATGATCTTGATACAGGATCCCCCGGTGATTCTGCTACTCAATCGACAGCCACTTCGACATATCGGCCCCCTCCTCCTTCCACTCCAGCCGATACTTCGACTCCCGACATGAGGAGATCTTTTCGGGCTCCTTTCCCATCCTTCGACAACTGGGTTTGGAACCCCCCGACGACCTAGGAATACATTGTGGGAGATCCTCAGGCTCTAGCTGAACTTCCTCCTCTTCCCCTAGCCCTAGCTTTCCTTCCAGTCCCTCCGGATGAGGTTCCTCCCTTACCTCCAGCCGAAGCTCTACCTCCTTCGCCTCGGGCACGAGGTAACTGCTATAGGGTTCCTTCTGCAGAAGAGGCCTCTGTTGGCTCTAATAATCATGTATGAGCAACAGTTAAACTCATGTAATTACTAGTCTTCATATATAAAAAGAATAAAGTATTTAAACGTGTCATGTTTATTTGGCTGGGATCATATTCGATCCGCTTCATAGGGTTGTCCCTGCCTAACCACATTAGCGAATATCGCCATGAAATAATTAAACCAAAATCAAATGAGATCCGCTCCGCATTTGCTTCCTTTTACGGAATATGATGAGTTTCTTCGGAATTACTACCTTCATCTTCCCCAACTACCTCTTCATCTTCCCATCTCATATGTATTTACTACTCTGGTTCCCCAGGAGGGTTAATTAATACCCCCCCCCCCCCCTTTCTCTTTATAGAACCTTCGTCATCACCTTCACCCAACAGATCCTTTGATTCTTTTGCTTTTGTGGGTGCCCTTTCTCCTACTAGCATCATGGAATACATGTTAGAGTAGGATAGCAACTCTCCTCCTTCAGAGCGGCAAACTGAGGAACAACGTCGTATTGAGGAACTGGATGAGAAGGTCCAGGACCTGAAGCGGCGCCTGCGGCTAGCCTCTACTAACAACTATTCCTTACACCAAGAGCTGGCGGTGGCACAGAGGAATATGTCCAAACATATATTCATATAACAGTCTTATCTTAGGCAACTACTCCATCGCCCGCATGTACATAAAGAAGCTCCGTCGGTACCCCCAGGGAAAGATCTTAATTCCCCTTGATGGGGCCTTGCATATTACTTTTCTTTTCTAGCAAACTGTATTATGTACTCCTTCTCTTATCAGTGAAGTTTTCTTCATAAGAGATTGCACATATCTCCTCTTTACCAACTACTTATTACATAAAAAATGAATAAAACATTCCAGCGCCAACGACAAATAAACTTTACTGATTTCCCGCCAATGCTCCTTTCGACCCATCCATCCGCCTGGCTCTCATCCTTCTTGTGAGTGGTCTCAGACGGATGAAGTTTATCGTAATTACTCAAACCTCATTCCTTCGATCCACCTCGACGTGAGAATAGTGATAACACACCTAAATTCTTCCGATCCACCGCCACACAGGGATAATAGTAATATATAGTTGAGTGGAAACCCAACCCTTCCGATCCACCACTACACGGGGATAAAAATAATATATAGTTGAGTGAAGACTTAACTCTTCCGATCCGCCACCACACAGGGATAAAATAATATATTGGTGAGTGAAAACTCAACTCTTCCGATCCACCACCACACGGGGATAAAAATAGTATATAGTTGAGTGAAGACTCAACTCTTTCGATCCACCACCATATGGGGATAAAAATAATATATAGCTAAGTGAAAACTCAACTTCTTCCAATCCACCACCACACGGAGATAAAAATAATATATAATTGAGTGAAAGCTCAATTCTTCTGATCCACCACCACACGGGGATAAAAATAATATATAGTTGAGTGAAGACTCAACTCTTCCAATCCACCACCACACGGGGATAAAAATAATATATAGCTGAGCGAAAACTCAACTCTTCCGATCCGCCACCACACGGGGATAAAAATAATATATAACTGAGTAAAAATTTAACTCTTCCAATCCACCACCACACGGGGATAAAAATAATATATAATTGAGTGAAAGCTCAATTCTTTCGATCCACCATCACACGGGGATAATTACTTGCCCTGAAGACAAGTAAAAAATAATAGTGACGACCAGACTTAGGGCTTCGCTTGGTCAGGTCAGAAAATTTTTTACTCCATCGTTGTATCCCTTCCGTGCATCTACCTTGAACCCAACTCCTCCAATCCGCCACTATACGGGGATAGTTGTGTGCCTTAAAGACAAGCAAAAAGAATAGTGATGACCAGACTTAGGGCTTCACCTGGTCAGGTCAAAAAAAATTTTACTCCATCGTTGTATTTCTTCCGTGCATCTACCTTGAACCCAACTCCTCCGATCCGCCACCATACGGGGATAGCTGCGTGTCTTAAAGACAAGCAAAAAGAATAGTGATGACCTGACTTAGGGCTTCGCCTGGTCAAGTCAGAGAATTTTTTACTCCGTCGTTGTATTTCTTCCGTGCATCTACCTTGAACCCAACTCGTCCGATCCACCACCATACGGGGATAACTGTGTGTCTTAAAGATAAGAAAAAAGAATAGTGATGACTTGACTTAGGGCTTCGCCTGGTCAGGTCGGAAAAAATTTTATTCCGCCGTTATATTTCTTCAAAAGTGCATCTACCTTGAACCCAACTCCTCCGATCCACCACCGCATGGGGATAATAGCTTGTCTTGAAGGCAAGCAGAAATAATTGTGACGACTGGCCTTAGGGCTTTGCCTAGGCAAGCCGGAATAAATTTTTACTCCGCCGTTACATTCTGCTGTGCATTTAAACTCAACTCCTCCGTTCCACCACTACACGGAGATGATGGCTTCGGTTGACACCGAGCTGTATAGAATGTGACGACCCGATCTAAGACACTGTCCAATCGGGTCAGAATAAATATTTTACTCCGTCGCTCTTCACAGGTGTTTTTACCTTAAACCCTACTCCTCCGTTCCATTCCACCACTGCATGAGGATGATGGCCTCTATTGATACCGAGCCGTATAAAATGTGACGACCCGATCTAGGGCGTTGCCTAATCAGGTCGGAATAAATATTTTACTCCGCCGCTCTTCACAAGTGTTTTTACCTTAAACCCTACTCCTCTGTTCCGCCACCGCACGGGGATGATGGCTTCAGTTGACACCTAGCCATATAAAATGTGACGACCCGATTTAGGGCGTTGCCCAATCAGGTCGGAATAAATATTTTACTCCGCCGCTCTTCACAGGTGTTTTTATCTTAAACCCTACTCCTCCGTTCGGCCACCACATGGGGATGATGGCTTCAGTTGACACCGAGCCGTATAAAATGTGACGACCCGATCTAGGGTGTTGCCCAATCAGGTCAGAATAAATATTTTACTCCGCCGCTCTTCACAGGTGTTTTTACCTTAAACCCTACTCCTCCGTTCCGCCACCGCACGGGGATGATGACTCCAGCTAATACCGGATCGTAAAAAGACAGATTAGGATTCTAGGTTTTCTAAGGGCCCGTATCTCTGCTCTAAAGCTCAATTAATGCCATAAGCATACCCTCACCCATACATAAGATTCTACATCTTCCCTCTTCTTCACTTTCGCCTTCCTTTGGTTCTCCCTACCTCTCCACATTCCTTCACCTGCCAAAAGTTCTCCTACTCCTTTTAACCAACTTCCTCATCTTCCCCTCCTTCGGAAGTCAGGATGCATTCTCTATTTCAACGACTGATGGCGGAATATCGCCAGGAGCTTTCGAGGAGTAACAATCCTTCACCAGCTGCCACCGTATCGCCGACCTTGGCCTCAACTCCCTCTGCATCCTCCGCCCTTGCTCTGGCGTCAACATCTCCTCCTCGTTCCATGGTAATTTCATCCCCAGTCGTTTCACCTTCGTCCAATATGACTACCCAATCGTTACAATGCTCTCCACTTCCTTCTTCACCATTAGCGCCAAACCCTAGTCTGCCTACTTCTCCATTTTCAACGTTGGGCAGCCCTAGGTCGCCACCTCCTTTTTTACAAATCCAAGCGGAAATGAGGGGGGTTGCACGCCAGCGCCTTCAGGACAAAGAGGCGACTTCTCTTGATCCTTCTTCTTCTTCCGAGCTCCTTTCAGAATTAGAATTGGTTTTGGCTAAATCCCTTCCCTCTTTGCCTTTACCAATTCCAACAATATTCTCCTCCTCTCCTTAGCGAACCGATGATTCGAAAAGCCTCTCTCCACAATCAGACTCAGAACTTGATTCTGACAATTCTCTTTCCACCGACGAAGAAGCAAAGACAACCATGACTTCTACAACCATTAATATTCCTTCCGTTTCCTCTCCCCCTCTTGTGTCTACCTCGTTAGAGTCATCTCATTCCCCTACTCCCCCTTCCTTCCCTTCTTCTGTGAGTTCCCCCTCCTCTATTATCCAGCAGGTGGTTTCTGACATTTTGTCACCACCACCGAGCTTCCCCCTGGCCTCTCCTGCTTCGATGAGCCCTTTAGCCATGGCTCTCTTCTCTTCCACTTCTACATTATCCTCTCTAGTAGCCTCTACTCCTGCTCAGAGAGTCACCCCTCCCCTTACGGAACCACTGGTTCAACCTTTTGCACAGCCCACTTTCTAGCCCATCATGAGTGAACCTCCTCCTTTAGTTGCCTCCATTCCTTCTTCCTCGTCCGCTAGGAATACCCAAATCCTCGATTTGGAAGAGCTCATTCCGAGGATGGATAGTCTACGCCATACCTTGGAGATGGTAAGCTTTCTTATCTACTTCCGTATACGTTTCCATCCATAAACTCATTATATGTCTTCTACTCTCAGGCGATAACCAATTATCATGAGCTGGACCACTCCTTCTCCCAATATCGCGCCCAGCTTCAACAGCAAATCCAACAGCAGTTGGAGGATCAGATCGCCATCAGGGATCGGGAGCAAGTCTTATTTCGAGAATTGGTCTGCTGTCAGGACCAACTAGCCGAAGCTCATCGCCAAAGGTAGGAAGATGTCGAGGCCATAGCGACCCTACATAACCAACGGCAGAAGGATGCTGAAATCATATCCGCTCTTCAAAGCATTCAACAGGGAGACGAGCGTGCTACAACCTCCAGAGAAAATTCCCTGTCACAAGAACTAGTTGGCTGGCAGAACCAAATGGTGGAAATTCAACAGCAGAGATAGGAGGATGCCAAAACTATAGCGGCCCTGCAAGCTCAACAGTCGAAGGACGCAGAGAAAATATCTATTCTCCGTACTCGGCTGAGCAAGGAGGTACAGGAGAATTTGTCTTTAATAACAGCTAGAGCTCATGCTCATGCTCGAATACGCAGGCAAGAAACTTCCCTCCAACAACTGAATAATGAGATTGTCCGTACTAGGGCTCACACTGAGGCGGTGGGAGGGATTTCGGCTTCCATATGCCAAGACATGATGGAGATGTCAAGGATCGTGCAACAAAGTCAGACCTCCCGCTCCGACGATATATCCACCCTGGTCGACGCTATTTTTCAGGTATCTCACCGATATTGCCAAATGCATCAAGCTCTTCGGGAACATCGAGAGTACTATGCCAGGTTTCATCTGGATACACGCCCGACCGACCCGAACCAACAAGAACGTCTACTGTCCTTGATGCGGGCCACATATCAGGATTGATTCAACGAAGCAGTTCGACAGTATGTTGATCAGGGATTACCTCCGACCGATCAACCTGCGCTCTTTCTACATTAGGAAACTGGCTTCCGACGCTACCCTCCAGACCACTTTAGATTGTAGCTTTCTTTGTTCTGTAAATGAGAAACTACATTTTCATGATATTAATTTCTCACCCTTTCTCGTGTTTAGTGTTTGCTGTGTAATATATTGAGCGTCACATATAACCCATAGGAAATAGGCCAAACTTCTCCTCCCGACAGCCTTCTTTTACATTGTATGAAAATATCTTAAGTGTATAGCATTCCAGAGCCGAGGCAATTCCTTGGCCTAATCGTCTTTTAGGTAATAAGCTGACACAGCCACTCGGCGAGTAACAATGTAGGGTCCCTCCCAGTTCGGAGCTAACTTCTCCAGGTCTCCTGCAGGGTTGACCTTACGTAAGACTAGATCATCTTCTCGAAACCTTCTTGCCACCACTCTTTTGTTAAAGTCTTGTTGTACTCTTTGCTTATAAAATTATGCTCGCCTTCGTGCTTGTTCCCGTTTTTCTTCCAGCAAATCTAGCTCGGTTCCTCTGATAATTTGATTCTGTTTCGGCTCATAAGCTTCGACTCAGGCACTGCTCAGAATGGCTTCCACCGGGATAACAACTTCCGTTCCATACACCAAGCTAAACAGGGTTTCCCCTATTACCGCTTTAGAAGTAGTTCGGTAGGCCCATAGAATCCCTGACAATTCATTCACCCAATTTCCTCTCTGAACACCCAGTTTAGTCTTCAATCCTTGAATGAGGATTCTATTAGTTACCTCTGCCTGCCCATTAGTCTGAGGGTGAGATACCGAGGTGAAAGCCTGTTGAATATTGAGACTTTGACACTATTCTCTAATCTTTTTGCCCTGAAACTGCCGCCCATTATCGCTGACTAACCTTCGCGAGATTCCATACCGGCAAACGATGTTCTTCCACAGAAACTGTATTACTGCATTTTCAGTGATTTTGACTAGAGGTTCAGCTTCCACCCAATTGAAGAAGTAATCTACTGCAACTAATAGAAACTTCTTCTGTAAGGGTGCAGTAGGCATGGGACCTACTATATCCATTCTCCACTGATCGAAGGGACAAGAAGTGACGATAGCTTTCATCAACTCGGCCGATCGCTCGGATCGATTGTTGTGCCTTTGACAGGCTGAACAAGTCTACACTATACAGGCTGCATCTTGCTGAAGAGTGGGCCAGAAATACCCAACCAGCAAGACTTTTCTTGCCAAAGCTCTTTCCCCCAAATGATTGCTGCAACAACCCTCGCGCACTTCCCTGAGTACCCATTCTACATCCTCCTTCCCTAAGCATTTTAATAAGGGGCCCCCAAAAGACATCTTATACAGGGTCCCATCCACAATTGTGAACCACTTCGCTCTAGTCACCAGAATAGATACTACTCCTCTTTCGTCAGGAACCTTCCATTGATGTAGATATGTCATAATATCAGTTCTCCAATCAGGGATCTGATCAATTCCTGGTACCACCTCCTCCACATTACATACCGCTAGGGAATTGGGAATTTCCACGCAAACCGACGCTGGCTGTCTCACTCCTTCCAGAGCACTAGCTAGCTGAGCCAATTCATCCGCCTTCCGATTATTTTCTCTTGGAATCTGTTGCAGGATGACTTCTTGAAAATGAGCTTTTTCTTTCTCAAAAGCCATCAGGTACTTCTGCAATCTTTCTTCCTGAACAACGAAAGCACCCTGGAGTTGTGATACCGCCAACTGAGAATCTAAATGGATAATGATAGAAGTTGCCCCAACAGCTCTGACAGCTTACAATCCGGCTAGGATGACTTCATATTCCGCTTCATTATTAGACGCCCAATATCCGAGGTAAACGACTATACGAGTTTACTCTTCTTCCAGGGATACCAACAGTACCCCCACTCCACTACCTGTAGAGCCAGAAGACCCATCCACGAAAACATTCCACACCTTCTTCCCTTCTTCTTTTTCGGCCGAACTATTTTTCGAACCAGCAGGTACTTCGGCTAGGAAATCAGCTAATGACTGAGCCTTGACAGCAGTTCGGGGATGGTAGTTAATGTCATATTCACTTAGTTCCACAGTCCACTTAGCGAGCCTCCCTGAAGCATTAGGCTTAGTCACCACCTTACCCAATTCGCTATGAGTCAAGACGTTGATTGGATGGGCTAGGAAATATGGCCTCAATTTACGGGTTGTCAGAACTAGAAAGTAGGCCAATTTCTCCAACTCAGTATACCGTGACTCTGCTCCTTTCAAGATATGACTAGTATAATAGATGGGCTGCTACTGAGAACCTTCTTGCTTCAACAATACTGAACTGACGGCTCCTTCTGAAACAACTAAATACATCCACAATGGTTCTCCCAAGACTGGTTTGGCCAGCAGAGGTAGTTCAGCTAAATACTTCTTTAATTCCTGGAAGGCTTGCTCACACTGATTATCCCATTGGAATTTAGCGGCCTTCTGCAGAATCCGAAAGAAGGGTAGCAACTTGTCTGTCGATCTGACTATAAATCGAGACAGGGAGACTATTCTTCCTACTAGCTTTTGAGTCTCCCATAAAATTGTAGGGGACTTCATGTTGCACAATGCTTGCACTTTCTCCGGATTGGCTTGCAGTCCCTTCTCTGTTACAATATACCCCAAAAATTTTCCACTCTTTACCCCGAACAGACATTTCTTGGGGTTCAGCTTCATGTTGTACCACCTCAAAGTGGCAAAAGTCTCCTCCAGATCTGTAACTAGATCTCGAGTGGTTTTTGACTTGACGAGGATGTCATCAACATAAATTTCCACATTCTTGCCTTTTTGTTTGTAAAAATTTTATCCATGAGTCGTTGATAAGTAGCTCCTGCGTTCTTCAGGCCGAACGGCATCACTACATAGGCATACAACCCTCCTACCGTCACAAAACTGACATGCTTTTGGTCATCTTTTGCTAGTGGTATCTGATAATACCCTTGGTAAGCGTCCATGAGAGACACAACTTCATACCCCACGGTGGAGTCAACCAACTGATCAATACGAGGCAAGGGATAGCGGTCTTTAGTGTTAGGAATATTGTGACGGCTAGAGGGGGGTGAATAGCGTCAATGGAATTCTTTCGCGTTTGTTTCTACAATTTCATTAGCGCAGCGGAAATAGAAAAGTAATAACAATAACGAAATGCACAACACGCTAACACAACGATATAACGTGGTTTGGAACCGCACGGTTCCTACTCCACGGATCGAGCTCTACGAGCTCTAGTGATGCACATGCAACCACTAATAAACACTCCTTCTCGGAACAATCCGGAGGCGGAGAAACCTCGTACAATAATGATTACAACAATAATCAATTAGATACAAGCAAATACAATATGAAATACAAATGCAAGTAAAGGAAAAATACTTTACAAGAGCTTTGGATTGCTTGATCTTTGATTGCCTTGAACTAGCTTTGAAGGACTGGAAAGCACCAACTTCCCCCTTCAATTTCGCCCAAGAAAATCGCTATCTTTTCCTTCATCACGAGCTCTTTATATAGCTTCAACCTGTGCTGGAAAAGGTCGATCAGTCGACTGATCGTGACCATCAGTCGACTGATGCCACTGTTGTCGTGAGACAACGGCTAGATCCACGTTGGATAAGTCCAACGGATCTACCATCAGTCGACTGATCATACCCATCAGTCGACTGATGGAGTCCTCACTCGATCAGTCGAGTCTCGACTCCATTCTGTGGCCGATTTCTCGAGCACCAGTCGACTGATAACACGATCAATCGACTGCTCGAGCCATCAGTCGACTGCCCGCCTCTGGCAATCGACTGCTAGGCCATAACCCGCAGTCAAACCCTAGTTGACTCGGTCCAGTCGACTGTCACATGGCACCAGTCAACTGGCACACCTCAAACATGAGGTTTTAGCCCAAATATGGTTCCCCCATACTTGCTAGACCACCCTTAGCCTAGACCTAAGCCTTCTAGCCACCTCCATCATCCTCACGTCTATCGGATCCCTCCAAGTCATCCATGACTTGTTCATCCATCGCGCTAGCCTTCAGGTGCTTCCATCGGCTATGTCATGCTAACGATGTCTACATCGCCAAGGCACATTGGACTTACGCCGCCAAGACTCCGCTTGGACTTTACGCCGCCAATCATTGGACTTATGCTGTCAAGCTCCCGTTTGGACTTTACGCCGCCAATATTAAACCCTTGGACTTCTCAAATGTCAAGACTCAAGCTTGGACTTTCCCTTGCCAAGAACCATGCTTGGACTTTACCAAATGCCAAGTGTCCCACTTGGACTTCCCATGCCAAGTACTCAAGACTTGGACTTTCCCATGACAATTATATTGTCATATGTTTTTGTCGAAACATCAAAACATCACTCAAGTCCTGGTCAATCGTGACCTGGGCCGATTGCACCAACATTTAGGGCATGCTTTATTTAAATCAAGAAAGTCGATACACATCCTTCACTGCCCAGAGGGCTTGGGAACTAGAACTACATTGGACACCCATTCGGGGAACTGGATTTCTTTAACATGACCTGCTTGTAACAATTTATCTACTTCTTCAGCAATAACTTTATTCTTCTCGGGCCCGAAGTGTTGTTGCTTCTGCTGAACGGGTCGGACTCCCCTGGTGATGTTGAGGTGATGTTCAGCAATGCGAGGATCTATTCCGTTAGGTTGTGCACATCCTTGGCAAAGATATCTTCATTCTTCTTCAAGTAGGCCACCAGCTCTTCCTTAGTCTCGAGTTGTTGAGCCACCCGAGTGACTTTTCCAGGGGCTATTTCTACAGACTCCGCTTCTTCTATTTTTTCAGCTTTGGGAGGTGATTCTTCCAGCACATATACATCAGAAATGATGACGACTTTTCCCTTAGGGTCGTCAACTCTGGCCTTCTTCTAGTCGTCCCTAACCATTTGCATATAACAATTTCGAGCAGCTTTTTGTTCTCCCCTTGCTTCTCCAATCAGCTGCCCGACTGCGAATTTCACTTTCTGATGGTAAGGGGAGGCCACCGCTTAGAAAATAGATAGAAAAGGATGACCCAGAATAGCATTATAAGTGGATGGAGCATCCACTATGAGAAAAGGAATGATATTGATTTTTTGACTGGGCTTTGTGCCCAGAGTGAGGGGCAAGGAAATTTGTCCTACGGAATGCACCATATGTCCCGCGAATCAGAACAGAGGAGTAGCCACGCCCTCCAGTTGTGCATTTCCCAGCTGCATCTGTCCAAATGCCTCCTGGAAAAGAATATTAATTGAACTTCTTGAGTCAACTAGGAATCGGGCTACCTCATAGTTGGCGAGAGAAATCCGGATTACCAGAGCGTCCGTATGATGTAGCAGGACGCCTTGCAGATCTTTTGGTCCGAAAGATATTGGTGGCGTATTTTGGATAGCTCGCTCTGTTCCAATGGCTAAGCTTTCCATAAGGCGAGCATAGGACTTTCGAGCCCTATTGGAGTCCCCATCAGTAGGTCCTCCCATAATAACATGAATAACTCCCCGTGTGGGGATGTCACTCTGGTCGGATGAGAGGCCTTCACCTACTGGCCCTCCTTGTGAAGTACCCTCCTGAACAGAAATCTGTTGGTCTGGCTGGAGGGCAGCTTGAGGTCTTCGGTTATAGGGTCCCGGGCGCGCTACATTAGGTCATTGACCTCTCCTTGCCGGTCCTCCCATCTGGGGTTGTAAATGTGGGTAGGCAGCTCAGATGCGCTCCAACTCCTCTTGTAATTTAAAACACCGGCCATTGGTATGACCATATTCCATGTGGTACTGACAGAAAAAAGGAGTCGAGGGGTTGCGAGGCACCCCCTATATCCCACCGGACGTTGGAGGAGACCTTGCTGGTCGTAAGATTTCATCTCTCGCTCCTTCCACGTCCTCGGGGGAGGAATGGCGTCAGCGGCCATGATCTGTAAGGGAGGTGTGGGGCGAGCCCCTAGCATCAATAGCCAGGGCCTAGGAGCTTCTGGTATGAAGGGTCGCACATATTCTCTTCGAGGGAGCGCCCGTGGAGCCGAGGGACAATTTCTTTCGGCCGGGGCGGCCGTAGTCCTCTGTTCGGCCCGCCTAACATTTAGCCTTTCTTCTTCATTTATATACTCTTCAGCACGGCTTAGCAATTCCTCGTAGCTAGCTGTCGATTTCCACAATAAGGAGCTGAGGAAAGGTCCCTCCCTCAGCCCGTGTGGGATGGCCACCCTCAGAATATTGAACCCCGTCGAAGGGATATCCTGGCAATGGAGGTGAACCGATGAAGATAACCTCTGAGCGATTCTGAATGTTCCTGCCTAATATGCAGTAAGATTGAAGCATCGTGCTTATAGGTCTTGCAGCTAGCAAACTTCTGGCGGAAAGCTCCCTGCAAATCAGCAAAAAAGGTGATAGATCCTGGAGGGAGGGCATTGAACCATCTGAACTTAATGTAGTCACGAAAAACTTCGGCGCCGAGAGCATCCAGATAGCGGACAAAGAGGCTCCAAAGAATTACGACAGATATTCTTCTGGATCAGTTATGTCATCATACTTCTCTACCTGGGGATTTCTGAAGTATGAAGGCGGCAGCTCAGAAAGAATGTCGATGGTGAATAGACTAGGCTCGTAGGTTTCCAGTGCCCTGGTCGATTGGCTTTCTCCTTGCTCTTCTCGTCGGGTTTGCATTATCGGTATGATATTCTGATGTATTCTCCCCCCTAGCCCATCACCTGGTAATACTTTGACATTTGTCATTGGACGGAGTGGAGGAGGCCTCTCATGCGGTTGTTCTCGGGGAGAGGGCTCGTCGGAATGAGGATGGAGATATCCCGTCCTCTTTCTTTCCTTGGCCAAGGCTTCAGCTACAGCGGTGTTCACCATGGCCCTCAGTTGTGAGGGTAATAAGGTAATGGCCCTCAGTAAAGAGGCTGCCAGATGTTGCATCTCCTCTGGCTGCATCTTGACGTCTTGCTCAACGATGTTCCTACAGACGGCGCCAACTGATGCGGACGTACGCGGATTTTCTCACCTCCTTTCAATGCCACAGAGCGTCTGAGAGGCTTAGGATTCTCTCCGGCCGCAACAGTAATAGAAAACGAGCAAACAATATGAAGAACCCCAAAGCAAAGAGCAAAGACACAAGAGTTTACGTGGTTCGGAATTTTAATTTCTACTCCACAGGATGAGCTCTATCACGAGTTGCGGTGCCAAAGCACTTTTACTATGAAACTTCCCCTTTTTGGAAAATAATTCCAGAGGTGGAGGGAAACCTCTTACAATTTGGGCAATCTACAGAATGGAAAGCGAGGTTCACGCTCCCTGGACTTTCTTCTCGTGCTCCTCCCTTTTTCTTCTTCTCTTCTCTGGCAATATCTTCTTCCTTCCAAGTTCGGGTGTGGTGAGAATTGAGATTGGAAAATCCAGCCCCCTTTTCCCTTCGCTTTCTTCCGCTTTTATATCCCCTTCTCCATGCCAGCTGTGACAACGTAACAAACCACCCCCATCAACGTCCACGTGGAGAGCCTCCTTTCCCTAAAGAATCATTCTGTTAATAAGATAAGGAACGAAAACTCTCCCGAATACTGTGTGGGGTCCTAATTTGTTATAACAAAATCCTACAAATGCTTCGGGAAATGTCCTACCCCTCTTTTTCACCTTCTCTTCCTACATTAGATAACTTATTGGCTCGGCCCCCTCTCTACGGGATCCTCTTATTTCATTGCCGCCAAGGCATATATTACCTATTAACACCTAGGCTCACTTTAGCTCTTAAACTCAATGCCTCAGACCTTTCGTAACGACCCGAGTCAACTCCCAGACCCACTTTACCAAGTCAACTCCCAGACTCACTTTACCAAGCAAACTCCCAGACTCGCTTACCGAGTCAACTCCTCGACTCGCTTACCGAGTCAACTCCCAGACTCACTTTACCGAGCCAACTCCCAGACTCGCTTACCGAGTCAACTCCTCGACTCGCTTACTGAGTCAACTCCCAGACTCACTTTACCGAACCACTCATTTGATCTCCCTTTAGCCCTAGAGATTATCTCCCCTTTCCTATATCTTCATCTTGCCAGCCCAATCAACCCTCTGGGATCCCGGTCCTCTAGTTCAGCCAGTGTTTCACGCATGGTCTTTCTCGTCTTAATCCCTAAATTAGGTAGCAACAGTATCAATGATGGAAAAGATGATCCCATGAAGAATGTTCGTTGGTGCAATCGACTTCAAATCAAGATTGAATAAATTTTAATTGAGCTCGATTTGAATTTTGACGTTTGACAATAGATAATATGAAACAATGATGTTTTCAAACAATGAGTCATGGCGAGTAGTTTTCAAACAATGATGTTTTTGCAAACAAATTGTTCTTCCAATTCTAGTAGATTTGTACAATCAAAGTGATTGGCATAAAAATTTAAAATTCCACCACTTCATGTAGCTCTCAAATCGAGTCAAATCTTATCCAGTTGTATAGTTTACTTGATGTTTCTTTATATCACATGATAAATGAAACTCTCGTTCCACGAACTCATCCACAAGAAATAAATTAGAACTTCATGAAAAATGGAAAATAGCGATGAAATTATTTTTCGTCGCTAAAACTTGATATTTGCAATGAATTTTTTTATCGTCGTAAATAATTGTGTATTAGCGACGAAAAATGAAATTTTCGTCGCTAATATAATATACATTAATGACGATATAAATTTATTCGTCGTAAAATGATACTTAGCGATGAAATAAATAAATATTCGTCGTAAATAACTTAGCGACGACCTCTTAAATTTTGTCGCAAAATATTCAGTTGAGTCGCCAATCGAATTAACTCAATTCTCTGGCCGGCCAAATGTCTGACAATTGAGTCGTCAATTCTGGCAGTCGATTGATTATTAGCGACGAACGTTAAATATCTCGTCGCAAAATATTAAGTTGAACCGGCAGTCGAGTTAAATCGAATATGTGATCGACCAAATGTCTGGCAGTCGAGTCGATAATCCCGACAGTCAACTGATTAATAGCGACGAAAGTTAAATATATTGTCGCAAACTATTCAGCTGAGTCGCCAGTCGAGTTAACTCAATTCTGTGGCCGACCAAATGGCTGGCAGTCGACTCGTCAATCACGTCAGTCGACTGATGGTCAAGTATTTGCGACGAAAGTGTAAATATCGTCGCTAAAATAATAATATTAGCGATGAATACTTAATTCATCGTTAATGTCCGCGGAAAAAACCCCTCGCCCGTGCCGATTCCCCCATTTTCTCGACGCAACTTCCTCTGCCGGCGATTCTCCTGCTCTCTGACGATTCTCCGGCGACAAGCTCCGCGCGAATCTTCCTTCATCTTCGTGCTCTGACTCCAGCTCCGGCTTCTCCGTGCTCCGGCTTCTCTTCTCCGACGCGTACGACTTTTCTCACCGGTGCATGCGACGACTCCTCTCTTCCGGCGATTCTCCGGCTCCAACAGCAGCTTCGGCCCCTTCTTCTCCAGCTCCAGTCTCCAACTCCAGCTTCTTCTCGGCGTCGTCTCAAGCTCATCCTTCGACGCGAAGACTTAGGTTTATCCGAATTCTTTCTTCAAAGTTTTTCAATAAATTTAGGGTTTTTTTTAATATTATTATTATGATTAGATGATAAATTTAGGGATTTGTTATACTCAGACGATGAATTTAGGGTTTTGTTAGGGTTTAAGGTTATTGTAGATTATACATACAGTTGTTAGGGTTTTGTTAGCGATTAGACGATGAACTTAGGATTTTTTTATCATTTAGATTTGGACGTGTTCATGGTAATCAAGCAATAACTTATTGTCTAGATTATACATTTGAAGATATGTTGTCAATTAGATGATTTTAGGATTATTTTGTGATTAGAGGATAAGGTTAGGGTTTTCTGATTTTTAGATTATAATGTTCGATAATAAACATAGGGTTATAATGCAAATTGTAGGTTATGTTGTGTAAGGTTTAAATTATAAATTGTCTGATTATTTTGTATGTGATAACAAAATTTGAGTTGCTAAATTCCTTTTATTGAAAATTAACATCAAAATTATTTTATATATGTTTAACCAGGGTTTAAAAATATGGATAAAAGTTGAATAACGATTCAGAATCGGATTAGTCCTGAATATATCAATGGGTTGAATCAGTTTATAAATATTGCGGAGAATTACATGATCAGTTTGAATTTATCGAAAATTCGTTGTCCATATCGACGGTGTGACAATTCGTTTCAGTATGAATTGGATTATGTGCAAGGACATCTTTATAAGTGAGGATTCGATAGACTATATAAAGTCTGGAACTTTCATGGAAAAGCTTCTACATCATCCGATAGTATAAATATTGTTAATCAAGATGAGAATGATTTTGATGTTGAAGTAGATGATTTCGAATACAATTTTGAAGACATATTTATTGATTTACAAAATGCAAAAAATATAACCAATAACGAGCCTCAATCAGATGATATAAATGTAAACACAAATGCAAATGATTATAGACGAAGTTATATTTCAATGTTGGAAGAAGCACAAAAAGAACTCTATCCCAATTGTACTACTTTTTCAGTTTTTAATTTTGTGGTGAAGCTAATGCATGTGAATGTGTTAAATGGCTGAAAAAATGAATCTTTTGATATGTTACTTCAGTTATTGCAAGAGGCATTTTCTAAACCGAATGTGATTCCAAACTCTTATTATGAAGCCAAAAAATTATTAAAAGAGTTAGGATTGACATATGAGAAAATACATGTCTGTAAGAATGATTGTATATTATTTTGGGATGAGCATGAGAATAAGGATGCATGTCCAATGTGCAAGGAGCCCAGATACAAGTACGAAGGGATGAATAAGAAAAAGAATCCTCACAAAATTCTTCGATATTTTCCTCTGAAACCGAGACTTAAGAGGTTATTTATTTCGAAGCATATGGCCAAAGAGATGAGATGGCATAAAAAAAGCGAGTATAAACAGATGGTGTATTAAGACACTCAGCTGATAGTGAAGCTTGGAAAGAATTTGTCAATGCACATGAAATATTTACAGGTGATCCACGAAATATTCACTTAGGGTTGGCTACTGATGGGTTTAATCCATTTGGAAACATGTCAAATGCTTATAGTATGTGACATGTTATACTTGTGAATTATAATTTGCCACCATAGAAAATGATGAAACCACCATATATGACTATGTCTCTATTAATTCCTAGGCCTAAATCACCTAGCAAAGAGATAGATGTATACCTACAACCTCTGATAAATGAACTGAAGGAGCTATGGGATGACAGAGTGGAAGGATATGATGTATCAACTGAACAAGTATTTCAATTACATGTCGTTGTGATGTGGATCATTCATGACTTTCCAGCATACGGAATAGTTTCTGGATGGAGCACAAAGGGCTATAAGACATGTCCAGTATGTATGAATGAAACCAAATCTCAAGGATTAAGGAGTAAAATATGCTACACATGTCACCATCGATTCTTGGATGTGCACCACCCATGGCGTAGAAATAAAGATTTCAACGGAAAGGTTGAAAAAGAAAGACCACCACGAGTAATGAATGGATATGAGATTGTAGCGCGGTTAGACGCGT
Organism: Wurfbainia villosa; assembly: GCA_025175895.1. Taxonomy (NCBI): domain Eukaryota; kingdom Viridiplantae; phylum Streptophyta; class Magnoliopsida; order Zingiberales; family Zingiberaceae; genus Wurfbainia; species Wurfbainia villosa. The sequence goes on from CM045997.1 coordinate 7,647,002, forward strand.
TGCCCCAAGTGACATTCAGTAAGCATCCTTTATTCAGTGAAAAACGGCAACGATCTTCGGATGATACAAATTGGGTAAAGAAGTCTATATTTTTTGAGTTACCATATTGGTCAGGTTTAAAGTTGAGACACAATTTAGATGTGATGCATATTGAAAAGAATGTCTGTGATGCTTTAATTGACACATTATTAAATATAGATGGAAAGTCAAAGGACACTCTCAAAGCAAGATTAGATTTGCAAGATATGAGGATAAGAAGTGAGTTGTATTTACAATAAGTATGAGATAAATTCAGGAAGTCGTATGCAAGTTACACGTTGACATTGGAAGAAAGGCGTGAATTTTGTCAATTTTTAAAATCTGTTAAGTTTCCAGATGGTTATGTTGCTAATATATCTAGACATGTGAATGCAGATGAAGGAAAGATATATGGACTAAAATCACATGATTGTCATGTATTGTTGCATAGAATACTTCCAGTTGTTGCATGTAAATTTTTTCCAAAAGACATATGTAGCCCACTGATGAGTTATGTGATTTCTTCAAAAAGATCACTGCATGATCTTTACACACAGCGGACATATGTAAAATGGAAGAGCAAATAGTCCTGATATTGTGTAAGATGGAACGGATATTTCCTCCGATATTTTTTGACATTATAGTCCATTTGACAGTTCATTTACCTCATGAAGCTATGTTGGTTGGGCCAGTTTCATCACGATGGATGTATCCCTTTGAGCAATATTTGGGAAGGCTAAAAAAATATGTTCGTAATAAAGCACGACCTGAAGGATCTATTGCAGAGGGGTATATTGTAAATGAGGCCTTGACTTTCAGTTCGTTATATATGAGTCAAATTGAGACAAGTTTTTCTAGACCGGAATGGAATAAAGATGTCCAACCATCAATATGAAAATTAAGTATTTTCTCACAGGAAACAAGAGTCTTTGGCAACCAACAAAGTCTGAAATTGCCATTGTCATTGTTTAAGAAAGCACATTGGTACATTCTGAACAATTGTAAAGAAGTCGACCGATATCAAAAGTAAGTGTTTACATTAAGTTATTACTTTAATTCTATTTCATTCATAGAGTTAAATTGATTAAGTTTTATACAGTCAGCATCTACAACTTGTGTCCCAAAAGGTTCATGCTAATCAAGTGATGCAATATCACGAGCAAGATTTCCCACTGTGGTTTAGGGATAAAATTGTAGCGCTAAAAAATTTTACAAATTCAGATATCACAGATGAGTTGTATTATTTAGCAATGGGACCTGATGCTGAAGTTCAACTGTATGATGCATGCATAGTAAATGGGATTCGATATCATACGACATCCTGTGATTCACGCAAAACTACTCAGAATAGTGGAGTTAGTGTACCAGCTTCTGACGATGGGGACAATTTGGATTTTTTTGGTGAGTTGAAGGATGTGGTTCAAATATTTTACTCTTTTAGGTATAAAGTTCAATTATTTTGGTGCAAATTGTTCCAATGTAATCCCAAAAAAAAATCGGTGGTGGAAGAGTATAATCTCTTGTGTATTGACACTTCTAAAACATAGTACGATGATGACCCATTCATTTTGGCAAACCAAGCAAATCATGTGTATTATTTGAATGATATCAAACGTGGAGGTCATTAGAAGGTCGTGCAAAGGGTTCACCACCGAGAAATATACGAAGTAACTGAACTTGATGAAGTATCTGATGATTTTGAGGGTGATACTATCTTGAATATAGAGCCAAACCAAGAGATTTCATCCAATAATTCAACTTCAATAGTCAGTGAAGACTTAGCGATAACTCAACTATGTCTCTTGTAGGGGACCATTGGAACGGTAGAGGGGGGTGAATAGCGTCGTGTTATATGTCGATGGAATACGTTCGCGTGTTCGTCTACAAACTTCGTTAGCGCAGCGGAATATAGATAATAATAACAATAACGAAATAGACAATCACACAAGTACACAAGAATATAACGTGGTTCGGAACCTCAAGGTTCCTACTCCACAGATCGAGCTCTAAAGAGCTCTAGTGATGCACACGTAACCACTAATCGTAAATACTCCTTCTCGACACAAGTCGGAGGTGGAGAACCCTCTTACAAACTATTCTTACAACAATAAAAAATGGATATAAGCAATTATAATAATGAAATACAATGCAAGTAAAGAAAACTACTTTACAATTGCTCTTTGAATGCTTGATCGCTTGGTTGCTTGAAATCAACTTGGAGACCCAGATTTGCAGTGGCAAATCGCCCCAAATGCCCTCAAGAACCGATTGCTTTTTCCTCCATCACGAGCTCCATTTAAAGCTTTGACCTGTGCTGGAAAACGCCGATCAGTCGACTGCTTGGGACCATTAGTCGACTGATGTCACTGTTGTCGTGAGACAACGGCTAGATCTACGCTGGAAAAATCCAACGGATCCATCATCAGTCGAATGATCAAGCCTCCACTCGACTGCTAGACCCAAAGAATCGAAGTCGACTCCATTCTCGTGTCGAAAAATCGAGCACCACGATCGACCGATCACGATCGCCGATTCAATCATAATCGAATCGCCCACCTATGACGATACGACTATTAGGGCAATTCTCACAGTCAAACCCTAGTTGACTCATACCAGTCGACTGTCATATGGCACCAGTCAACTAAAACACCTCAAACATGAGGTTTTAACCTCAACCATGAGGTTTAACCCAAGTATGGTGCCCCCATACTTGCTAGACCACCCTTAGCCTAGACTTAAGCCTTCTAGCCACCTCCATCAGCCTCACGCCTCTCGGATTCCTCTAAGTCATCCATGACTTGTTCATCCATCGTGCTAGCCTTCAGGTGCTTCCATCGGCTATGTCATGCTGACGGTGTTTACACCGCCAAGGCACATTGGACTTACGTCGCCAAGACTCCACTTGGACTTTACACCGCCAACCATTGGACTTATGCTGCCAAGACTTCACCCTTGGACTTTACGCCACCAATATTAACCCCTTGGACTTCTCAAATACCAAGACTCAAGCTTGGACTTTTCCTTGTCAACCATTGGACTTATGCTGCCAAGACTTCACCCTTGGACATTATACCGCCAATATTAACCCCTTGGACTTCTCAAATGCCAAGACTCAAGCTTGGACTTTTCCTTGCCAACCCATGTTGGACTTTCCATTGCCAAGACCCATGCTTGGACTTTCCATTGCCAAGACCCATGCTTGGACTTTCCTTGTTAACCCATGTTGGACTTTCCATTGCCAAGACTCATGCTTGGACTTTCCCAAATGTCAAGTGTCCTACTTGGACTTTCCATGTCAAGTACCCAAGACTTGGACTTTCCCATGACAATTACATTGTTATATATTTTTGTCGAACATCAAAACATTTCTCGAGTCAAGCTCAAGTCCTGGTCAATCATGACTTGGGTCGATTGCACCAACATATGGCAAATGCACAAGTGGATTTGGATATGGGCGCTCAAAGTAATCGTATTGCTGAGGGTGAAGATAGTGAAATTGATAGTGAGGCGGATGATTATTTATCCTTTTCAGATGATGATAGCGATTAGATGTATTTACATGATATTTATATTGTTCTTCATTTATAATTCATGTATTTAATATAATCTTTTATTATACGTCGATCTGTATATAATATTTATGTCACAGCTATGCCGCCTAAGAGAATTGAGCGCCCCCTAGTTGTGCCTATGTCTGACGATGACAGTACTGCTCTTGCTCTTACTGGTTAGTTATGTGGTTTTATATATGTATATTTTGTTTGCTATTTATTTAACATGTTAATTGTTAACATTCTTTAATTTACAGTTCATTCGACACGTAGAGAGACACGAGGCACACACTCCGATCAGCTCAGACGACAAATCGAGAAACGGGGTAGATTACTCATTACCTTTCGTAAGAGTGATGTTCACACTATCGGGATAAATGCAGCTACTTTTATGACAGAGTTAGGGCTATCAATTAAGAAGTTCGCTCCCCTACAAACTAAGAGCTAGAAACATATCCCCACGGATAATAAATAGATGATATATCACCGATTAGCAGTAAGTACAAGTAATTTGATATTTATATAATCAACCATCATTCGTTAATAAATTTTAATATTTGTATATTTTTCAGGCTGCTTTCGATATCAATTTTGCCGAGGAGGCAACGTCGATAAGAAAGGAGACCGACAAGTTAATGAGTGCAAGGTATAGAGATAATAGAAATAAGATGCACACTCATTATAAGAGTCTACTGCATCTTCCCCCTACCGAGCACCGACATCATATGTCGATCGAGTATTGTGAGACACAGGAAGATTGGAACTATATGTGCGATTTGTTTGAATCAGAGAAATTTCAGGTAACTCAATCTATACAAATTATCTTAGCTATATATAAATTAAAATATTTGTTCTATAACTCATATTTTACATTTTATCTTAACAAATTTTTATATTGTAGACACGATCGGCAACAAATGTCCAAAATCGAGCACAACTACCATTTACCCATCGAGGTGGCTCTAAATCATTCATCCAATACAGTTACGACGGTGTAAGTACAAACTTTATAGTTATAATATATTATTTGGTATTTTCAATATTAACACATTATAATATTTTTCAGACCGATCAGTCTCAGAGAAAAGATCGGATTACTGTCTTTAATACAACCCACTGTAGCATGTCAAAAGGGTGGAGTGCGGAGAGAACCGAGGTTGCATACGTAAGATATAATCGATAAAATTTAGTAAATTTATTTTTAAATTTGCATAATTCTTTGTAAACATATTAATAATATGTTTGTTATTCTTACTTGTATAATATTTTGTCACATGGATTCAGATAATGAAATTAAATCTATCCTCAACGATCTTTGAGGCCAAGATCAGTTGCTCCAAGATGTCTTTTGCTCCTCAAAGAAATAGGAAAATCGAATTCTAATTATATCCACACTATGGCACCTTGACTTTCACCTATGAGACATCACCCCAACTTGGTCTTGGTCAAATTGATGAAAAGTTTGCAGTGACTCACTTCTAATGTGAATAAATATATATTACACAAGCAATATTCAAATATCAAATGGCACATTATCATATGTTTTATACTTGTAGCACTGAAAATCCATTAACTTTGATAATTATAGTTCAATTTTATTTGACTTTTTTATTTTTAGAGGCGAAGTAAGCATGCAAATAGAGAAGAATTACAAAGGGTTAATTCTTCACATATTGCAAGAGTTTGCCAGATCATTGCAAAATTCAGTTTTTTTGCAGTCTCAAGCCAAACAAACTTGCAAATGTGAAACAAACATAAGATTCACATACTTTGGCCTAGTGAGAATTTATATAGAAAAAGGAGCTAGGATGAGAGTTTGAAGAATACTTTGATTAAATGGCACTTGCCTTCCGGAATTCCTCTCAATTACAACATGTTTATTTGAGTACGAATGAAGATTCCCATTAACTGATACTTAGAATAGTATTTAGCAGTTCAAGAAAATGCTGATAAAACTAGAACATCAGAAACCTAATTGATGATGGGTTGTGAACTTTTCTTGATAATAAAAGATAATGTTATTTGTTTTAGAAACGTCAGCATTTACTGTCATAATACAACTTTCTAAAACATAATATAGCGAAGAGAGGATGCAATAACGACAATATTCAACAAGTCATTTCAGCACTCGGAATAACATAATTTTACTTCTGTAGCTAAACTATTTCCTGACTAATGACCAGTGCACAAAGAGGAATTAAGAAAGATACAAAAAAGGGGTTGCAAGGCAGCAAACAGCATCTACGCCAACCGAGTGTATCATCATCATACCTGATCGATATCCACCTCACTGTTGATGTCTATGTCTAACATTTCAGAATCCACCTTTACCACGTCAATCTCCTCGTCGTCCCCCTCGTACTGGAAAAAGGATAATGAGAGTATCAGAAAGATACGTGAACATTTCAAATACTAAAATAAATGAGTTGACAGTTTACTTTGATGCATAACTAGGAGGGAGAAGTGGAGGCAAAAGACAAATAATACATTGTATATTTTGTGATATTTTCTCTCCTATTCCTTTCTTATCTTTCTATCCAAGTAAACCAAGCCTTGGCATTAAATCAAGGTTCTTAAGACAAAAGGATAACTTTGGTGCCCATCTAAACACAGAGAAAGGATAAAGGTTCTGAAGGTCCCGGTATGATTAAGTTTGCGACAGTGCAGTGAAATTTTTAAAAGTGAAATTATGAACTATACAAAGGCCTATTGGAATGAAGTTTGAGTGACAACTCCATTTGAGTTCACCAACAATATATCATCATCGCCATGTTAGCCCCAAGTAGTTGAGGATGGTTGCATTAAGCTTCATAAGCCAGTATTAATAACAATGTCTAATGTTTACCCAAAATGTCTAACTATATGAGGATAGATCTTAACCATTGCCATATCAGGCACAGAGGTTTGCACTACCACCTGCTTGTATGCATTTTGAGTAGCCTGAGGAGGTGGTGGAGGTATATAAGTACTCTTGGTTGAACGATCTGCATCATCTGTCTCATTGACTGCAATAGTTTCTGCAGCTTCAGGTTTCTCATCAAACTCATTGGCTTCTAGCAATTCATCTACCGCATGAGCAGCCATACCAGTCAAAGGCAAGCTGTGACGACTTCCGAACCCTTACCCTGTTGGTTATGGACGTTGCTTAAGCATCTTAAATGAATAAAAGACAAACTTCAATGACATTTAGAGATATATGTACATGTATATATGTTAGAAAAAACAAGGCATTTAGTTTAGTTCTACGTAAACCTTCGGCAATAGACAATCAAAATAATTTAAAAAATCCTAAAGACATCTAGTCTGATTATCCACCGTACCCATTAATATGCTAGGAAACTACATTCATATATCAATCCAATTGTGCCAGGATCAATAGAGTTTACATGCACTAGAAACAAAGGAAAAAAGAGAAGGGAAAAATTCCATCGGACCTTATCCAAAGATCCAATGCTAGAAGCATTTCTTCCTTGTTTGTGATTGTAATCTTCCACTTGTGAGGTATTTCTTTTTAGGATTGCTTTCATTGTTTCAATTCTTTTGATGGTGGTTTCTGACATAGGTGCAGGTCTTTCAGACCTCTGTAATTTCTCTGATCTGAAAAGTGCCTCAAAATCTCTCTCCCTTTTCCTTGAATTACCTGCATCAATAGAGTAATTACACCAACATAATAGAAATATGCTACGTATTGAGAGCTTCAGTTATTATAGAATGCTCTCTGAAAGTTGCATTCTGCAGTCCAGAATAAAGATGCATCTGACCATAATTTTCCCTAGAAGTGTAATTAATTAAATCATCATATATAAAGACTCAGATAAAAGTTAATAAAGTAGGAAAACTCTGTATTTTGTAATCCATTCAAAATCTCAATTGTGCACAGATAACTATATATAGTATAATCCATGATTTATAATCTCTATTGTGCAAGGATGAGGCTAGGCACAGAATAGTTTCATACTAGTGCCGGCCACAGGTAACAAATCAAGTTTATCATCTAATATTAATTACTATTAAACCATGCACAACTCAAACACCCCAGCAGGACGGATTAAAACAATGTGATTCGTTTATCAAAGTGATAATATTGCCAGTGCCAGCATTTAATGATTTAAGAGGGTCCCCCCCCCTCCCTCCCTCCCAAGTAGTATATTAATAACAAGAGCAATATAAGATTGCTCAACCTTCCATGAAGATGAGGGAGACGACATTAAATTTAGACAGTTCAAAACTTCTTCCATCATAACTTATCATCAAAATTACCATTTTCTACTTGTTTGCTAGTAGCTGGATATTTAAATTGTCTCTTCTCGACTAATAAAACCATATTTAGAAGATCATTGTTCCTTGAGCTTATTTTACCATCAGCATTAGGCTCCCCGTCACTGATAATATTAGCACTTGGATCATCTTCATAGGCATTAATTTTTAAGCCATCTGAACTAAATTGGTCTCCAATCTTCTGCAGACGAGTTTGTGACCTGTAAACAGATAAAAGTTCCAAAATCAAATCTGAATGCTCAAAGGTTCAAACACTATTTAAGGCAAGGCAACCAGGTAAGTGCTAGATCCTCTAATCATTGAGGCATTAGTCAGGCCCTTGAACATGAAAAACCTAGAAATATAGTTTAAAGACATAATACCATGTCCCAACTAAAAGTTTTCAAAATGAAAACAGGTAAAATTGAAGAGAACTAATAGTAACATTTATTGCTCTAAAAATTATACTTGCCGTTTTAACTCTTCCTGTGCTTTTATATAACGTGCATGAGCTCTGATGAACTTTTTTATTTTGGAAGTGATCCTGCATCCCCATTAAAAAAAGGAAGAAAAAAAATTAAAGATATATACAGTTCAAAATTATGAAGAATATATGATATGATTAAGCAGCAGATCTAGGAATATTTATAACCTTTTGTAATCTTCTTGTTCTTTATTAAGTTGGGATTCAAGATCCTCTATTCGACTAGAAAGCTTGTGAGCTTCATTGATTTTCTCATCCAACAAGCTCTGTGGAGGAAAAGTCAAGAACAAGAGTGTATCACCTTCATAAATATATAAATGAAGAAAGGAATTCACATCTGGTAGAAGCAGAGCTAATTGGATTAGTGATGGAGATCATAAGAAACTAACTAGAAACCTCATTGTAAAAACACAGTGGTAAAGATGCAAATGTTGACATTAATCAAGGTTCAGGTGTGGTTGCATTTATTACATTTTAAGAAATCATTACAATACACTTCATCTTGGACTCTGATGCCAGTTGGAATCTCATTAAATGGTGGAGGAAGACCAGAATGCAAATGGTGCTCAGTACCATAATGAATTTGAAGAACCCACTATCACTATGGACAGTGAAGATGAATAAGCACATTAAAACTGTCATATGCTACAAACTATTTGAATGGACCATGTGATGAGTTACAAGCTTTGTATGTTCATTCTAAATAACCATGCGTGTTTTGAATTACATATTTATTTGGAGCACTATGTTACATGAAAAAAAAAAATCCACTAGGTACATCAAGCTGATTATTTCTTGGAAAATAGTAACTTTTAAGATGGCAATGAACTGGTCATGCACAGTAAGCAAACCGGAAACCATTACAGAGTCTAACTTTGATCGTCAGTTCATTTCATCTTAAATGGCCAGAATACAAAGATAAAAACAGAAATTGATCAGCTTATATCACAATGGCATAGATGTAACTCAGGAATTTTCAACAACAAAAAACAATTATCAATGGGAATATGTTAAATCACTCCTGCTAAGATGGAGATCATTTACCATGATCTAGTGTCGAACAAAGGGTTTTTGGATTGTGTTACGAAGGTACTATCAGCCCCAAAAGCACATACTAACTTGTTTAGTATACAAAAACTCAAAGTATAATATTTCCCAAAGCATCCTCCAAATGGAGAAGGAACGTGCATTCCTCAAAAAATTTCTTCAGATATTTGGCTTATTAATGAATCAAATTAATTATTTTACACATAATTAGAGGTGTCGAGCATTTGATTTATAGATAAGTAAACTAGAAAAAGAACTAATACTGTTTAGTGTAAACATTTATTTGATGAATAATGGACCGATATGAGAATGAATGTGTTTCATTGGCTGAAATTGATACAATGTCTATAGGAATGTTATAATGAATTTGATGACATGAATCACTCAGCTAAAAAATGATATGATATCCAGAATTTCGCCCAATGGCTCAAAATAAAATAGAAATTGAACTAGCATTGGGATTAAAAATTTAGAGAGAATTTTTTTTCAGGATCTAATGAACTATTTTATCTATATGTAAGCTTAAGTTTTGAGGATTCGACCATGATTATACTTTTTGAGGGAAAAAAAAATACCATTCTGCTCACCAAATTATGAAGATGTTTCTCTGCACTCCATGCTTTGGCGACTGCCAAGTGTCACCATCTTAGGTCTTATCCATGTTTGTCATTCATTATGTGATAAGGTGGGTAATATTTTCTTTTGATAGTTAACAGTTATTCAAATATACTCTATGGAGGCAATCTTTGATAAATATTTCTGGGCAATCATCACATACATCTGCAGTCTCATAACATACCACATACACCATGTGTAATCATCAAATTTTAAGTCACATATATTTACTCATTAAAACCTAGATTTCAACTTTTAGAACTATTTAAAATCAACCCTTGAAATCTTTGTATTTGCATCCTAATTTATTATTCGACCAAAATTCCAACTTACTATAAATATAATACTACTGATTAATATGCCTTGAAGTAATATTTCAACATAAAATAGCAACAAGTTACGAGATAGACTATTTGAGGTCAGATATATGCCTCATCTTGACACTGAACTTTATGCAAGGCTATATGACAAGTAATATCTAAATTTTTTACAATAATACATTCATTGGTGTCCCTCTACTAACTCCTACTAACCAATAGATTCAACTTGTCAAATAATAGAAAAAGAATCATTTTAATTCTTTTTCTCTCATTTGTCATTAGGTAGAACTGCAGAACTTAAAAATTCATCTTATTATTCCGATAGCTGCTACAATAACTTTTGGTATGTGTCTTTTTCCTAAGTATCTCACACACTTGAGTTATAAAGTATGGTTGGCTGTATCAACATCTTAAAACTTTCCTTTTGGCCTAAGAGGCACATTTTCCTTTTAGCCTAAGAGGCACAAAACAAATTTAGACAAGACTTTGAAGCTCTTCTTCATTTTAACTAGGGCTATAAACGAGTCAAACCAAGCCAAATTTTATAGTGTTCAGACTTGTTTGATAAGATAATCAAGCCGAGCCGAGCCGAGCCAAGCCTAAAATTAATCAAGCTATTGAAAAACCTGTTCAAGCTTGGCTTGGTATTTTTTTATTTTTTTTTGAACTTGAGCTTGGCTTGAACTTGAATTGAGCTTGGCTTGTTTAATGGGTATCGAGCTTCTAATCAAGCTTGATTCAAACTTGTTTAAATTTGGCTTATTTAAATGTTATCAAGCTCTTAAGTCGAACTTGTTTATTTATTTAAAATTTTACTAATTTAATCCTGATTTATAAATGAATATAAATAAGTTCAAAAATAATTTTTAAAAGAGTCTAATCATAAATCGGCTTGTTAAGCCTCACGAACACTGTTCACGAACGCTATTCACGAATATTGTTCACAAACATTAACAAGCCGAACACATATGTTCAAGCTTGTTTATTTAATTTATCAAGCTTTTTTATTAATTGACTTTGATGCATATTGAACGAACGTAAATGAGCTCTTACCGAGTCGAACACCAAGCTTGTTCAAGAACGCTTGGTTCATTTACAGCCCTAATTTTAACCATACACATCTTACAATATTAGTGATATACTAATGCAAGATATTTAAAACACCTTTAATATTCAATGGTTTTCTGTGTGTGTATATTATCTATCAAGCAATTAAAAGGTGATTTCAAGTTGTAATAGAAGACCTACTACTTAGCACCTCGGGCCTCGGCACTAGGGAAAGGCCTAGACAATCAGCATTAAAATTATATTAAATAAAAAATATATTAACTTAGAATAGTTAATATTTATATATAAATATATAATGTGTATATTTTTAATCAATCAAAAAAGTTTATAATCACAGATAAATATATCATTTCAGATAACAGCAGCATAACAATTCATAATTTATATTAAAACTCAGAAAAACAACCACAAAACCTGGGGGGGGGGACATTATAAGTGTTTTGTGATTAATTATCAAAGCATAATAATTTACAAAATTCCTAAAGATTCCACATTTTAGAGTCCTAAAGTAGATTCAAGAGTTTGATTACTAAATTCAGGATGAATTTTACATAACCAGAGAAAAAAAAACTCACCTTAATGGATCTAACATAATCAAATTTATTATGTTAGAGACCCAACTGTAAACTTTAGGGGTCAATTATAAAATTATAGCAATAAATAGACATATAGGTAGAGGGTACTACCTAATAGTATATATATACACAGACACACACATATCGTATTAAACCCTTATTAGTTTCTCCATTAATCTTTACTAGGTAGTAAAGCCAGCATCGTGGTAACAAACACGATCCCTCTCTAATAAAACTCCAGCAACGACTTGATCCATGCTAGCTTTCAACTACTATGGAACTTGCTATCACTACTTCCCTATGCAACAGTGGTAGAACACAAGAACTGCCTCTCATGATGCCACCCATATGCTCTCTCAACACATGCCGGTCTGTTTTCATAATGCTTGCTCATGCAACCAAAGCTCTGCACACATCTGACCTAGAACAAGAACTATGCTCATGGTCTGACTTCGTCCACTTGCATGGAGCCTTTGCGGTGGTTCACGCAGTCAGTACATCTATGCAATTGTAACACCTGATTGCTTGAGCCACCCACCCATTTACAATTCCTGCCTGATCTCTTCAACAAGAAAAAATGGATCAGGAAGTGAGCAAAAATGACAATCTTTTGGCAACAAAACGTTGATGATTAGCCATCCTAATCGTCCATTTCTTTAATGTGTATATATATAATTTATAAATAAAGCAAAATACGCATTAGTCATTTCCATGGAAATACCTGTAACTCTAATACCACCAACTACAACCCAATGATTTCAACAACAAAAATTCCCAACCACAAAACTCGATGGGCTTTATAAATAGGAATAAGAGAAGGCAAATTCAGAATATATACTCAAGTGACGATATATACAAAATAACATATCACCTCAGTGCAATTAATATGGCCTGAGGAAGTATAGAAAATAGCTAATAGCAGAGAAAAGTAACAACTATGAGAAAGTACAAAGAGGAAAAAGAGACATATCAATGGACTCTTGAGAGGGATCAATAAAAGAACAAACAAAAGAACAGTAATCTCAAAGATAAAACTAAAATTCACCTCCACTTGGGATTTGTGATCATCAAGCATCTCAATATCCAACTGAAGTTGCCTTAGCTGCACGAAGCTCAATGAGGAAACAAAAACACAGAAACAAGTTGCAACTTGCAACATCCTAACAGTAAATCTTGACGACATGACTCAAACCTGCTCTTCGAGGTCATCTTTGTCATCATAGGATGGAGCCTTATCTTCCTTTTTCCTCTCTTCTGAACCATCAGAAGCTTTGAAGCTTTCAGAAAAATCACTTTCACCATCTGTACGATGTTTCTTTCTATGCCTTCTGTCACTGTAAATATGTATGCCACCAGCATATAATGAATGTATGATAAAATATATAAAGTTATGTCGATCTATGCTAATTACATAATGAAATAATAAGTTATCTAGATAGGTTTATGAATGTTGCATGAGCAAGATCAATGTGCCTCAGTTACTGATCTCATGGGACTTGCCATAGTTCAATACAAAATTTGTGGGCTTCACAGCACGCTCATGATTGAGAAGAGAATCTTCAGATAAACAATCATAATACTTCTTGAATGGACAATGAAAACAATGAATGGCATTTTTTATTGGTCCTGAGATAATCGGGTTTCATAACTTGGGCAAATAAGTCTATTTTGAATTGTAGTTAGGCAGTTTATTCTATCACCTGATTATTTTAAAATCGGTCCATCTTTGTTGCATCAATTTATTTAATCATGCACGTTCGTACACAATACATGTCTTCATGACTTGAATATAAATAATAGCATCTATGGAATATTAAATCATGAAAGACCTTGTTGTGATACAATGTAGTATCCTCTGAATATTACAAGACACTAGAACTAAAAGTTTCAAAGCCGAAGGAATCTATAATGCAAAAGGTTTTTAATAGTCTTTGATTATTTTTAAAAGAAGCTTACCTTCTCCTGATGGGTGACCTTGAAAGACTAGAGCCTACAAGTGGAATCATAAAATCATCAGAATAACCAAAAAAAAAGCCTTATTACAAGTAAACAAAGAACAGAAAACTATTAGGTAGAGGCTGTGCAGAAAGCTATTAAGTCAAGGACGTGCTCATAAACTAGACAGCGAAAAAAAAAAGACAGCCCAGTACACGAAGCTCCTACCATGCAGGATTCCGGGGAGAGATCCATTGTACGCAGTCTTACCTTGTTTTGCAAGAAATTGTTTTCAGGATTTGAACCCGTGACCTCGAGGTCACAAGGCAACAACTTTATCATTGCGCCAAGGCTAAACTAGACAGCAAAATACCACAGAAATTGTTTTCCAAGAAGAAAGCAGAAATATGCAGATATTAAGGATAATGCTAACCTCTGTCACGTGAGATTGGTTTTTGATAGCGGAAAGAATGTTGAGCCCTTGCAACTCTGCCAGGAGATACCCTCCTATGAGGAGAATACCTTCTGTCAAGTTTATCTCTCAAGTCTGCACTCCGAAGATCACGTCGACCTGCAGATGAGGGGAAATTTTCAAGGAAAAGAAGAAATTGCAATTCCTTTCTGATACCAAGATTGTCCGGGATTGGAGAACCAAATAATCTTATCAAGCTTACCATCCGCATGAGAAACATGATAAATTCAATAATGATTAATACTGGCTTCCGACAATTCCAAAGGACCATGGAACAAACAAAGTAGATGATTAAGATAATAAATCAATACCCACGCAAGGATCTTAGATCACTGAGAGAGTCCTTTGAATATATAATAAATAGATGATGGGAAACTTGTAATAGATCTCTTCTGGAGCAAAAGAAAACATAAGCAACAGAAACTGAGAGATTTCCACTGATGATCCATTAAGAGAAGTAAAGCGCCTTCAATCAGGTAATTGTGCTGATCTGGTTAAGAATCTCCCAACATAATCTTGCAGCAAATACCTTCTATAATTGTTTAGAGGCCATCAAATAAAGACCCAAAACATGAAACCCAATCCAGAGCGCATGAAATCAACCAAATGTTTCATATATTACTTGCTGAACCTGTTGATAATGTAGAGACTAAAGCCAGCATATATCAGTAAGTACACAACAAATCTAGTATTTATAATCCTTCGCCTTCATTTGGTCATTATCAACACCAGAACAATCAAAAACTACCATGCACCAACTGTGAGTCTAAGAGAGCCAGGATGTGGGCCAATTGCTGGAGATATCAAAAGGTTGTCTGATAGTTCATAATTTCAACCTTTATATTGAAATATTCAATAATAAGTTCACCTGAAAATATTTTGGAAAAGAAAAACAAAAAAAAGTTCCATTTGCAGATAACTATTCCAAGTTTCATCATTTACCCAGTACAAGTAGTAGTGATCCTACATTGCGAGTTCAGTACAGATAGACCCAAACCTAGGAAATTGAAGTGGCAAATTAAGAATAGACTTAAATGCACTATCCAAGAGTTTCTCAAAAAATGCCTTGATTATCCTGAAGAAGAATAACGTGTGGCCATTATAAACAACAAACTTAACACTTGCAGCTGTGTCCTTACATTTCCTGTACATTTAAAATAACCACTTTCCAATCTGTTGTTAACTAGCATTTCATATGTAAAATACTTGTAAAAAATGAAACATTTAATTAATGCGAGAGAAGCTAAATTTCCCTTAACTATGAAACAGCAAATATTATTGGAAAATGAAAAGGCAGTAAAAAACATGTGAAGGATCACAATTCATTTTCTCAATAAGTTCTATTAAACAGAATAATTAAGCACTTGAAATAAAAAAGGTAACCCATATCAAGTACAGTTGAATTTACAATTCACTAAATTCATTTGATACATTATTGTAAAGCTAACAGGCAAATTTAAGTAGATAATGAAGATATAAACGACGATAAGTTCGGTCAAATGTCATGACAAATTCTCAGGCTTTCATTTAAAACATATGGTGGAAATTGTTTTCTGTCCAAATGCAAGGAATACATGTCTTACCAACACAAAATTCACAGCAAATAATAGCAACTAAAACACGTTGTCAACCAGCATCTAGCTCTAAAAACTATTTGGGTGGTCTCATAGTCATTCAACCAATCGAGAATAGACTAAATCTTCCGTTAACATAACAACTCATAATAGCATAGCCCATGCTGAACGAAACAAATTGAGAAATCAGTGAAATCCTGTCGAGTGAAACTAAATTATCCTTTAAAATTTTTTAGTAAAGAGCATAACGCCGAGCGTAAGTATCTCCTTTTCAAGTACCTAAACAGGGTAAAACTCTTTTTTCAAACAAGAAAAAAAAATGTAATCTGCGATATAATTTAAAATTTAGAAGTCGGACGAACATAAACACCAAAGGCGGCGCCTCACCGCTAAGCCTTAATCAATCGCCGTAAGAAGCCAAGTACAAGTACGAGTAGCGTTATCGACAAAAAAAAAATGTGAAGCAGAAAACGAAGGAGGTAACAAACAAACAAGCGATTACCACTGAAAGACCCGCCGAAGCGACGGAGCTCCGCCTCGCCATGGGCAAAGTTGCAGCTCTGGCGAGGGCACCGACCCCTCTGGAACAGTAAGCAGAGCTTCGTCTTGTAGAGCTTCCTCCCAAACATGGCGATCACAGGGAAGAAAGATGGAAGCCGGAGACGATCGGAATCGGATAGCGTAGCGAATAAAACCCTCAGACGGAAGAAGGCCGACCTCTGCCTCGGAAACCCTAGTTTCCTTCCCAATACGATGTTATGAAGTATATATATTTAATGTATTTATTTTTATATTAAATAATAGTTAACCAACACACGTGTTATGACATAACATCCAATTTTATATTTCATTATTTAAAAATCTATTTATCAAATTATAATAAATATTCAAGATTAACGCAACTAATTATTCAAAAATTAGGTACATATTTTTCCCTCGCGGAATAGTATATTGATAAATAAGATATAAAATTTATACTAGAACAAAATTCATTCTTGTATTAGTAGATTATCTAATATCTGAATTACGTTCTTTATCAGATTTATCATCGCATCAAGATAAATGACTACTCATTTATTTTTTTTATAAGTGAGAGAATGGTATATAAATTGTAATCTACCTAGTTGAGTGAGTTGGTATTAATAAATTTATCATAATTAATAAGGATTTATTTTCGATATAATTAATTAGCAAACAAATATTTTTTCCATTCAAAAGGTCATTTAGTCATCATAATATAATTTATTGAATGATGTATAATGCAACGGTAAAATATCAGCGATGTAAAATTACGTATAAAAGATCAATCTTCAACTTCGATGTATTTACGAGAATTTTCTCTCAAATTAGATGACAATCTATAGATAATAGACCATTAGATTGTCCATTGCAAACGTTTTCGTTTTATCTAAGTGATCGATGAAAAAATTTTATTGGATTGAATCATCCACCTTTAAAATTAGTCGATCAAATATCTGAATACGTTATTTGTACCAACTAAAAAAAAATGTTAATGAAAACTCAAGTGAATGTTATCATCTATTTAGCGACTATAAACACCAGGTGACATAATCATGATTATAAATGTAAGATCATCTACTATTTGTTATATTTAATAGACATATTCTAAGTATTAGTTATCTCATAGCAACATTCAACACTATACTCATTTTATTACCAAAGCAATCATAATATTTTAAAAATATAGAAAATAATAAAATAAATAAATAACTTTAAATGTTCACATGCAATTATAATTATAATATTTTCCTTTATAATCTAATTATTTATAAAGGCACTTCAACTTGATAACAATTTATTTAATATACACGTTAATCAAATAAATAATCTAGTGGAGTCATGCATTTATTTGATGTGCGCATAGAGTCATCTTGAGAACTAGTCGGAATTATCATTTATATAGAAATCATTTTGAATATCTGAATTATAAAAAAAATGAATAATTTATTAAATTAATATATTTCGACTTATTAATATTCATAAATACAATTATAAATCATCAATAAATAATATTTATAAATAAAATATATGAATTATATTCATCAATCAAACTCTTATAAATATTACAAATGAAATAAAAAAAAACTCTCAAAATAAATAAAACAAATTTGCAATATTAAACTATTAACCATCTAAATAAACTTTAAAATATATAAAAATAAATAAAAAAAATCAAATGTGCTTAATTAAAAACTCGGCAATTAAGCAAGGGGTGAGATCGACAGAGGTCGATAGAGGAGAGGAAGGACCGAGGATGAGGGCACAGTAGCAAGGGGAGAGGGAGGATTGACGGTACGATGGAGCAAGGGATGAGATTGAGAAATCTGAAACAGGAGACGCGAAAACAAAGAGGGGGGTTGAAAGAAAAAAAAAAAAAAGTTAAAAAAACCCTAAAATAATTATTTCAATGATTTGATTCGTTTTAGATTTGACTTAGGAAATAAGTTTGAGCAATACAAAGGCATATAATTGTGTTTCTTGTAGCAACAAAAAGTGATCACGCGCTCGCTCCCAATATTCTTCATTGTCGATCCTTCGGTAATAATGAAAGGAGATAAATCATGATGGATTATGCTCTTTGATCCGTTGATCAGAAATAACAGAGAATTTTTGAATCTGAATGAAAGTTTTATACTTCACGTCAAGATTCGACTCATGCTCACTTATAATAGCATCTATGTTGTCTTAGCCAACGGACCGTTCCGAGAAGACTTATAATTGCATCTCGTTTCATAGAATTGATGGTCTTTTTCGATATCATTAATTATTGTCCCAAATAAATTTATGACCTTCAAGTTAATATTGGCAGGAAGCTAACACATCCATGTCGAAATTGTTGCTTGTGTTGATTCAACGAAAGTCCTATTTTCTTTTTCTTTTTCTTTTTCTGTTTTTTTTCTTTTTTTCATAGAACATGAAATGGAAGGCCTAACAGTTTTGAGGCTCCAAAATCTTCATCCTCCGTATTAAAGCACTCCTGGATCTTTAATTAAAGAAAAACCTTGTATAAACAAATCGAGTGTTACTTCCAAAAAAAAGCTAGATATTATTGAGAATCCTACATAGAATTAAACCTAAAGCATTGCAAGTTTCCAAAATGTGAAAATTTTAATTTTTGGGATTTCCTTGAATTTCTTTTATTAGTTCTATGGAAAATTCTATTGGATTCTGATGGAGGTAGATTAAACCCAGACTATCGCATACTGAAATCTCCAGTATTAGCTGAAGATCGTATATATGACTTCGATCTATAACTCGTGTTTTTGTGTTTGTTTAATATTTTGTAGATTAGGATGTCAGTGATTTGAGAGACAAAAAAAAAATCATTTTTATTTTCTGAAGAAAGTAGAAAACGTGAAAAGTATTGTTTGGTTGATATTTTTTATATTAATTTTCTAGAAAATAAGACTTTTTTTATTGAAAAAATAGAAAATATTAAAAAAATATTTTCTAAGAAATGAAAAAATACGATAAAAATTAAAAATGAAAACGAAACTAAATGGTCTCTTAAGATTTTTAAACGGAAAAAGATTGCAGTTGGTATATATATATATATATATATTGTTTTCAAACAATTACATAATTGATGAAATTAAGAGATTAATTAACGACGAAACGTGAAAAAGAGAAATACGAAACTTCAATCCGATCGATGATCCAACAAATTGAATTAAACAGATTCTCTACGTCTGTTTTAGCTTCTTGGCGACGAAGAACGCCACCCCTACAGCGACGACGACCACGCCGGAGACGACCAAGGTCGACTTCAGGCTGCTGCCGAGATCGCACTTCCCACCGGATCTGCTCCTCGCCGCCGCCGCCGCCGCCGCCGCCGCAGCTTCCTTCTAGCAGAAACCATGCATGCATGTCAGCAATTTCCAGTACTCACGTCTAAGATTCGAGTTCAAAGTTAGATCTTAAATAATCGATTAGAATAGCACAAACTTTGAAAGATTTCTCAGATTTTATATTAAAATTTAGCACTCATTAACTGATTGATCGGACATGTACGAGTAGAAATATTTTTATCTATGGAATGAATTTCCAACCATATTATTACTGAAACAACAATGGTAGAATCATAGATAATGCCAAAATCCACATTAATATTTGCTGAATTAACATAATATCACGTACGTAAATGTCATTCTAGTATGTTAACATTGCACAAAGGAAAATATTATTAATGAGAACTAAATTTTAACACAACGATATATAAACTAAACCATCTATATTAATCTACTAAATTAAATACGTATTCATGCAATGATACAATGCTAAGAGAGAACTTGAAATACTTTGTTACAGGCATCCGAGGAGACAGAGTCGGTAGGGAATCGGTCAGGCTTGTTTCTGTTCAACTCAGCGGCTGCATTCCCGGCAGGAAAAGCTTGGTCAGCCATGGACACCGCTACGACCACCGCCGATCACTGTCCGTCTTCTAAAGATCCAACACACCTCCTCCCTCTTGTCAAATTGAGTCGCGTATGGATGATGATGCTTGAGCTTGGAGTGCCCTCTCCATGTTCAGATATAAAGGAGGGGAAGGAGAGGAAAGAGAGGGAGAGAATGGTGGGTTTGGTCAAATGGCAGGCCGAAAGGATCGGACTTCCAATCTCCCAATGGCTGACAAAATTACAAGCCACAAGCAGATCCTAATTTCATTGGCCTCTACGCAATTCACAATGATAATTTTTGATTTGTTTTGTTACTCTTTAGAAGTTTTCGACCATAATAAACCAATGGTTAACAATCTCTAGATTTTTATAAAAACAAAACAAAACACAAACCTCGTTTAAATTTAGTTGACAAAATTAATAAAATTACAATAAACGATGAATATTCTAGCGATAGCATATCTTAGGAGAACACAATCTATTATAAGATTCATGCACAAATAAAGCAACCCCCGCTTCACCAAATCATCCATCATCAAAAGAGACTGCGGACCATTTGAAGGATAAAATACTAAACATTGAGTCAAACTACGACGAGCGACATTTTGAAACAAGTCAGGAGAATAGAATCTATAGGCTCCATGAGCCCCAACCTTGCACCGAGAGGTCACTGGCTGCATCGTATACTAGGATTATCCTGATATACACAATGAGGAAGACAACATCTTGATGAGAAATCAGGAATGATTATGTAGAAAATAAGAAGAAAGATAAATCTCAAGAAAAGAATGTTGTTGTGTAGATCCTGGTACCTTTTCCTTGCAACTTGAGCCCTTCAATCTTTCACTACTGTTCTTAGTATCTTCACGTCATGTATTGGCCTGATTTAGCAAAGATTAAAGAAATTAAGAGAGAGAGAGATAGAGAGACAGCAAAAGAGAAAAATGGAGGTAAAGGAAGTGAAGACGAGTGTATGAGTTAGGAACCTTCTAAATCCTTGATCATAAAGCAGATGCTCAGATTTGATATCGAGCAAATCACACAATTATTGTAATAAATGATTCACATTATAAGGAACTCCCAAACCTCCTTCGAATGACACACATGCAGACTTGCTACAAGTATAAATCTGATGAAACTCAAAAATAAAACGTAGAACATATTCCGATAAAAACAAAACAAAAGAAATTATGCTGCAGAGTCAGCGCATGTCATATATTCAGGTTATGTGACTTTATCGCTGGATATGAAAAACAAAGAATTGTGCTCCAACATTATCGCTGTAGAGTCAGAAAAAGTAAATCTTTGCAATTGTTGGCACTATGATTTCTTAATCTATTATCTTATTGTTATAGTGGTCAAGGAGTGGCTTCTGTCCCCCAAGGTCGGCTATCCAACTCATAACTTATTGTACATACTGAGCCAAAAGTAGCCCCTTTTGGGCCATTCATGGATCCTACGAGCCACTAAAACAAAGTATCCCATAGATTGAGGAAATTGGTGCTCGACAGTCGGTTCCCCATGTTAATAAAACTTACGGGTTTTGCAACTGTTACCTCCACCAAGCTATGAATGAGGAGAGAGAAATGCCACATTTCGAAGAAATGTATACAAAATAGAAAAATTAATGAAGTTTGAAGCTTTGGTTTGAATCTATGGCCTTTTTTTATCAAACATAGTTCAAAGGTCTAAAGTATCTTTCTTTGCCTAGGTATTGATCCTTGATCATTATAGTATAGCTGTTGGTGAAATCATCCTTTGATCAAGTTTGACCAAGTACGAATTAGCTTTTAATGTTTGAACAATGTGTTGATAACCAAATAATATTATCAAGAGAGAGATTATTAGTTAAGGATGATCCAGCTCAGTTTGGTCCTTGAACGAGACAACAAGTGAAAGAAAAAATTGTTGGAGAGAGATTATTGATACAATCGACCTCAATGGTTGAACGAGAAGTCCAAATGAGACAAGGTTGACTGAACACTTGTTAGTCAGAAGTCCAACAAATAATTAACAAGTGAAGTCTAATGCTTTGTTTACATGTGGGAGTGGATCATGGACGGATGTGACAAACCTAAGAGCGTGGGAAGGGAAAGGAATCCATAGCCTATTATATTTGTTTACCTTAATCGAGGAAGGTGGGTAAAATCAATCTCTTATATTATTTACTTAGATAAATAGAAAGAAAATTAAATCGTTTATTGCCCAAAATATCCTATCCTTCTCAACCTAAGGGCTAATAGTATGGATTTTTTTTTTTACAATCAGTCGAAGATGCTGCCGCAGACATTGCTGCCTCTGCGGATGGAGAAAAAAAGTTAAGGGAAATGAAGAGTTGCATTAATTATAGTGTGTAATTTCGTGAGTGAGGAAAGGTTACATGCGTCATTTTTTTTATCCTTTGTTTTCTGCCCGATTTGGCGGTGATCAATTTTGGCTTCAAAATTAACCATTGATGGATTAAGTTTTCTTTCCCTTCCAAAATTTCAATGAAGTAAAACGGTAGAAAATTTTCCACCATGGACAATTTTCCCTAATTTTTCTTTCCGCTCTCCCAAGTAAACAGGGCATGAGGGGTCAAAATTGATAGAACATTTGGCATGAGAAGTGAAGTTCAAGTGGATCATAGAGGAACGGACACTTGACACCAAATGGATGTAGTCCAAGTAGATCATGGAGAATCATGAAGAACCATATGTTAGGCAAGTATAGGAAACCTTAACAGGTCGTGAAAAAGTTGATGTTAAACACGTGAATGGAAGTCCTAATAGGCTATGGAGAACTAAATGTTAGACATAAGACAAGAAGTCCTAAAAAGTCATAAAGGATTGAATGTTAAGCATGAAACGAAAAGTCCAAACAAGTCAAAAAATACCAAATGTTTAGCCATGGAGAAGTCCCATCGGTTCAAGATTGACCATATGCTAAGCGAATGGAGTCTTGACAAGTCAAGGGGTAACCGGATGTTAGACAGAAGAAATCCTAATAAGTTGAAGTCAATCAAATACTATACATAGTGAGATTTCAATCTCGAAAAGCCAAAATCAAAGATATTAGTCGACTGCTATGGGAATAACAATCGATCGACACTGTGACATAAACAAAAAGATTAAAACTCGACTGCTCTAATTCGACTGATCGTCATCAGTCAATTGATGGATAGGAGCAATAGATTGATGTTACTATTTGAGTGAATAAAATATTTTGAAACTCAACTAATTGGCATTAGTCGATTGATAGAGAAAGCGATCGATAGATGTCATTGTTCGAGCAAACAAAAGGTTTAAAAGTCGACGGCGGGACTTGATTATTTGGCTAACAATCAATTGATGGTAATAAGCAATCGATTGATATGGTCAAAACTGAATTAGAAAGAATCGCTTCTACGGTGAAGTAGAACCTATAATGGAATAATCAACTAATGGTGATAAGCAATCGAAGTTATGCAAAAAGTAGCCACGACTTGAAGCCTATAAGAGAAGGTTTCGTCAAAGATTTCACACGTCAATTCTTTTTTTAGGAGAGTGCTACTACATTTCCAACCTTCAAGAGGCAAATCAAAACACACGAAAGCGAACAAAAGCAATATTTACTTATAAAGTTATTTCATTTGCATTGTATTTATTTACATTTGTATCTTTTATTTTCTTGTTTGTGTTGCTTGTAAAAGAAATGTTTATAAGAGATTACTCTACCTTCAGAATGTATCCGAGAAGGAGAAAAAATAAGTGGGCTATCACTAGAACGCTAGGTCATGGAGTAGAATCCAAAAGTTCCCAACTACGTAAAAATGGTTTATTGTGCTTGTGTTATTTGTTTCTTATGTTTATTTCTGCTACATATGAATCTTTTGTAGATGAGCACATGTAATCGAATGATCAACACGAATCATTGTTCACCCCCTCCCCCTCCCCAGCGATGTCACAAACCTATCAATAGTTTCGATACTATATCCGTATATTGTAGGGGAACGATCGACCGGCTAGAGGGGGGGTGAATAGCCCTTTGTCGTTAGATGGTGGAATTTGCTCGTCTACACAATTGTTGGCGCAAGCGGAATACTAATAAAGACAAGCAAATAAACAAAGAAGAATACAAACAATGCTAACACGAAATATAACGTGGTTCACGGCTACGCCGCTAATCCACGGTCCGATTCGTCTCCGGTGAATCACTCCGCAACCAAATCACTATCGGTCTCTCCTTTGCACTAAGCTAGATGGAGGTAACTCTTACAACTCAAAGACACTCCTTCTTTTACAATATATGTGAAAGAAAACTAAGAGAAGGAGTTTGAATCTTGTAGAGCACTTGGATGATCACTTAGAGCATAAGCATTAGTCATCCAAAAGCCCACACCCTCTCTTTTTATAGTGAGGGCTGATTTCTTCCCGTTGGCCGCCACTCGATCGCCGCCTTGGCAATGATCATCGGCCACTACAACGGCCTCCCAACACGCTGGATCCCAACCGGCCAGAGTCCAACAGAACATTGCACGATCGATGGATCCCATCGACGATCGCCGCTTTCGTAGTCGACCGTCTGGCCGGCTACGAGCGGTTCTTCCATCGACACTTGGCCATTCGGCCAAGTTCACCTAATGAGCTACTTACAATTCACTCATTCTCTCATCTCACTCGAAGTCCCTCGCCGAAGCTCTCTTCGTTCGCGGCCACGTCCCTCGGCAGCATCAGGCGCACGACTCTGCAATGCTCCTTCGTGTCTCTTGCCTCTGAAGTCTGCTTCCTTGGCTTCGCTTCAAGTCATCTCGTCCGGCGGTCCCTCGACAGCATCAAGCGCACGACTCTGCAATGCTCCTTCTCCGACTCAAGCACGAGGTTGTGAGTGGTGAACCCGCCAAGACTCCATGTGCGAATTACTAAGTCCTGCAAGACTCCAACGCACATATCAAATTATAATCACAACCTAACTTAAACCCTTTGCCACACACATCAAAATCTTATCATGGTAAGAGATTGTCCTAACAAGGCACACTATGACAGAAATAATTTTTGAAAGATCAATTCATATCCTTTTAGTACACATGCAAGATATGGTACTATAGTGTCTGTTATTTGTAGATAATATTATTTTGGTAGATGAGATACGTAAAAGAGTAAATACTAAATTTGAATCTTGGAGAGAAATATTAGAAGTGAAATGGTTTTACATTTAGTAAAGTAAAGACAGAATATATAAAATTAAAATTTAGTAATGTTAGATATAATGAAACAATTGTTAAGTTAGGATATAATGAGTTATCTGTAACTGAAAGTTTTAAATATTTAGAATTATTTTTACAAAAGGATGAAGGGGTTGAGAGAGATGTCTTATATGAAATACAAGTAGGATGATTGAAATAGATGAAAGCATCAAGAATTTTTTGTGATTGTAAAGTACCTTTAAAACTTAAAGAAAAATTTTACAAAACAGTAGTTAGACCTGCTGTATTATATAGAACTGAATGATAGACTATGATTCGAACACATGAACAGAAGATAAGAATTGCAAAGATAAGGGCATTAAAATGGATGTGTGGATATACGAAGATGAATAAAATAAAAAATGAGAATATTAGAGCGAAAGTTGGAGTTGCACCTATTAAGGAAAAACTTCGAGAGATATGCTTAAGATGGTACAAACACATACTTGGACGACCAATAAATGTTCCAAATAGACGATGTGAAATTATTACAAATATACAAATCAAACAAAAAAGAAGAAGAAAAGAATACTCGGTTAGCAACGATAAAACAAGATAAAATTTATTTAAATATATATTATGATATAGTAAAGGACAGAGTTTAATTGCATAAGAGGATCTATATAGCCGACCCCACATAGTGGATAAGGTTTAATTGTTGTTATTGTTGTTGCTGCAATTCAGATCCTTTTAGTGGATCAACTCAAATTTTCTTTGTTAAGAGATTTTGGTGCAAATCTGAACAGCAAAACTGCTGGCCATATGTGTGAATCCCTCTCTTCTTTGAAATCAATTCAATTTCCTCCAATTCCAAAGAATCATCTATGAAATCCTTTAAGTGCTCTCTAATGACAAGGCCATCTCCTTGGCCTTGACGGGACTAGATATTAACTAACCCGAAACCTTCCAAATATTAAATATACAAGACTAAAATCTAACCGAGAAAATATCATATGGAAAAAGATCCCACTTACCAACCCACAATGCTATCATACTTACCTTGAATTTCTACAAAGCGCATCTTTTTTTATCTCACATGGAGAAGAGTTTTCCAGCATCAATTAAGCTCCTCAATAGTTTCGAAGTTCTATTTTGCTACCACTGTTGCTTATTTTTATGGTGGGTGACATTGCAGACAAAATCACAGTCAAAAACATGAATTTGACAGTACAAAAGTGGTGCAATAAAATGTGAAAGAAATAGTTATGAGTATCAAGTCAACTTTTTCATGAGTAGAAATTTGAAGTAGATCAGTTAACAAGATAATCAGAAGATAACCATCCAGCCTGAAGGTCATTTGGAAAAAGATACACTTGCCCATCATCCTCTGCCAATTGGAATGCAATTTACCAGAAATAGTTTCTGGCCTGGTAATAGCAGCTACCTACTTCTCTTGCCCATCAAAGAAACTTTGAAAAATATCCCTTCCTCTGCCAATTGGCATGCAATTTACTAGCCATAATTTCCACCTTTGCAATAGCAGCTACCTACTTCTCTTGCCCGTTGAATAATCTTTTGAATAATACTCCCTTATGGAAGTTTGGGATTTAAACCCTAGGGGGTCTCTACAGTAGAATTCTATTACACTGGCACAACATTAATAACCAGAAGAAAAATACGACTAGTAAATACTGATGAACAATACATTAGGTGGTATTTCCAATCATAGTTACTAAAACTCATTCCACACAAAATCTACCAAGCACCCGCTTCTAAACATCAAGATGTGAAAGCAAAAGAAATTGCATGGGTGTTTCAGAATTTCAACAATATCGTGGGAGTTTAAAGAGAAAAAAGTAGCTTCTTCAGATAAAGAGGAAGCAGGGTGCCAATTATAAGAATGTGACTATCAGTATCCACGTATATGTTAGCATAATGTGTTGTGGACTTGCAATGCAAATGCAGATTTATATCATTTAGAAAAATCTCAGGATTACCTATCACTGTTGTCAGTTTGCACACTTCCAAGACGTTTAATTACTTCCATCCCCCTACAGACTCTTCCAAAAATGGTATGCTTTCCTGTGGAAGGACAAAGCATATCCAAAAAATGTTTAAAACATGAGAAATAACTTAGTTTACCTTCTTGCTGATGATAATAAATCCAAATAAAATAAAAGAATGATAACATTAGCAAATTTATCAGAGATTTGGATACAGATTCATCTTTTAGATAAAAATTTGTGATTGGCCAAGAAACAAAACATGAACATCTGCTAAAGTAATCAGCATATAAGCAGAGGCAAGTAATCCATAAAAATATCATTGCCTAGTTTGCAGAACTTCTATTACATAGTAGAATAAAAGGGAAGGATGGTTAATATTATGGGGGTATGGGATCGAGTCAAGGGACAAAAAGAGGCAATTTCTTGCTGCTGTGCTGACCCAGGTAGCTGCTCCACCAGCTGGAGAGATCACAGCAAGATGCATGAGGATCCTGAAGCATCAACTTATTTAGTCATTGTCTTTTAAGGTCTAGAATATGGTAAAAGTGGTGGTTTTGAGCTTGTTACCCCTGGCTGTTAGGATTAGGAGATAATGAAATCAAAAGACGAAATTTCAATCGAGAATTGAAGTAATCTTCCACTACATCCATATTTAAAGTAACCCAAAAAAAAACAAGTTACTAATCTAAATCAATTTCACATAGATCCTATAAGGCTATAACTCCTATTTGATATCATCCCAAGTTTTCAGCTACCAGTGGTTATTGTCTTAACTCATCATCATGTTTACATGGTGTGTGTCTCAACTTACATGAATCTTCTCCCAATTCTATGCAAAACAATATCATTAGTAATAATCAAATTAATTAAATCATTCTTTATTGAATTGACTAATGTTTTTCAAGATAAATATCACAAATTGGAAAATAAATAACACACTCAAACTCCTACTAAATTAAAAGATACCTATTAAACTCCTATCAGATTAAAAGATACTAATCTACATGATACCCCAAATAGAACAATTTTCAATCAATTCAAAATAAAAACTTAAAATTCAAAACCATTCCTTTCTGAAATCATCAAAAACATTGTCAAATGTAAACGTAGCTGAGCTTCCAAATTGAGGCAACATCAAATTAAATTAAAACACACAAATAGCATTCAAACAAAATAGATAAAGCAAAGAGATAATTATTCTCATACAGAAAAAGAAACACATAGATTGACAAAGGAGAATTTTTATTACTTGAATAATGAAAATAAATTGAAATAGCATCACTTTTTTAACTAAACATTGTACAAACTTGGAAATAAATATGATAAATTAAAAAATATAATAACTCAATTAAACTTCTACTAAATTAAAAATAGCCATTAAACTCCTACAAAATGAAATATACTAAACTACACGATAGTCAAAATAAAACCATTTCCAATCAATTCAAATTAATTCCTTTTTGAATCATCTAAAACTTTCTCGAACATCAATTCCTTGCTTTGCCACCTACCTTCATTTTCTTCAAAACATTTTTATCCTCACTTTATCTAATATTACTAACAACTCTAGGTTCATATGCTAATTAACACAGGATTGCAACACATATAAACTGATGAATGTTAGTGAATTTAAACAAATTATATTCATCATATTTATACTAACTTTCATCACACTTTATGCAAGGAACATCCTTATCACTAATCAATGTTAGCAAATTTGTTTTTGATAGATTGTTTTATGTTATCTATAAGTGGGTATGAGCATAGTTTGAGAACTCGTGGTGCCCCGCAGTACAGCCAAAATGTACCATGTTAAAAGGATAGTTTGAGAAAAACTTATTGTGATTCGTTTTGAAGATGAAAGCAATAGTAATACATTGATGTGATAAAGGACATACATACTAGTGTAGTTATTTGTGTTATCAAAATCTGAAGTTATAATAAATTATGCTCCTGTAATTAAAGGATTACATTAAGGGTCAATATAAGTTCTAATTCTTTTGCATTATTCTAGATGAACTTACCAGACAGCCACATCAATATAAAACTTAACACCGTCAGAATTGGTCCTCTCTTTTCCCAAGCCTAATAATAGCTAAGAATCTATATTTGGATAGGCATTTACCCTTTGCTTTCCTTAAAAAAAATTCAATTAGAATTGGAGGTGGGAGGATAAAAAGGAGACTTAAGAAAACTCTACTTAGATCAATTAAAAATGACATAGAAGTCGTGGATAATAGCAGCCATATAGTCTTATACAGGGTTTATTAGCAGGTAAGATAAGTGCAGCCAATCCCAAAAGTTGGTGCTCAACAGTTTGTTTCTTATACTCAAGAAATTGAGCAAATAAGTGATAAGCGACCACATCACTCAAGTAGCATAGTATAATAATAGAGAGATTCTCCAATACTAGTTCTCCTTTTTCTTCAAGTTAAAAGTCCAAAAGGAAATTATTACCGTCCAATGACTGGCATGGTGCCAATGTTATAAAAAATTGGCTACCATTTGTGTTAGGACCTGCATTTGCCATTGATAGTATGCCCGCTCCAGTATGCTTCAACTCAGGTCTTATCTCGTCATCAAAATTTGGACTGTAAGAATGAAGGGAAAATATTATCAGTCGGTGACTAAGGTAATTGACTATAATGGCAATGAAAAGGTACTAGGGACAAAAAATCATAGCGAAACTATTAAAATCCAATTATAATCAAAACGCATCACAAAAGCCGTATAGCAGTGGCCGTCAAATCTCTGACAATATCCAAAAAAAACCCCTAATTTGCAAAGTCAACCAACAAGAATGCTCAAATTAACCTATTTGCTGCAAGATTTTTCCTGGAAACAACTAAAACAGACGCCCTAAACGCCCTCTATGGCCACAGGAAAGCGGGACAGTAACTAACCCGTAAATGGATTCACCACCCCTTCCAGTCCCTGTCGGATCACCACCTTGAACAATGAAATCCTGTGGAACGTAAGCCAAATAGTGAGCGAAAACAGCAAAAGAGAAGAAAAAGTAAGATTAGGTCACCGACGTAGGAAGGACGAGAGAGAACCTTGATGATTCGGTGGAACTTGACGTCGTCATAATAACCTCTCCTAGATAGCTCAACAAAGTTCCTGCAAGTCTTAGGAGTGTGCTTGTAGTACATCTAAGATCCATCAAAATAGTGATGTCGGAGAGGGGTCCTATGGCACAAATCAAACGAGGAGGAGGAAGACAGGAGGTTGAGAGAGGAGGAACAAGTACCTCGATTGTGAAAGGTCCCATGGAGGTCTCCAAGGTCACCTCCGGCGGGCCGCCGTCGGCGCTCCCCCACATGGTGCAGCGAGTTAATTTTTATGGAACCGCAAATTGAAAAAACGAGGCGACGGTGCTTCTCACAGCTCACTCACAACCAGAGGCAGTTTAGCTGCTAAAATAATTTTTATATTGATCTTTTTAATATCTTATATTTAAAATGTATTTGATATTAGAATTTACAATAAATTAGGAACCGCCACGCGGCTAAATTTTCATAGTATCCAAAATACATATCTATTAAAATATATAATAGTATTCGATTAAAACTTCTGCTTCATCGAATTTACTGATCGATTCCTATATTTATTAATTATGTTCAATATATAATGAGCAATTAGATGTTGATTTCAATATTATATTATGATAAAATATTTCAAAGTTATACCAATTTAAAAACTCATAATTGTTTATCTAAACTATAAAATTTCATATGCGAAGATATATATAGTTACATTCAGGATGATATAAATA
Organism: Wurfbainia villosa; assembly: GCA_025175895.1. NCBI lineage: Eukaryota > Viridiplantae > Streptophyta > Magnoliopsida > Zingiberales > Zingiberaceae > Wurfbainia > Wurfbainia villosa. Next base: position 7,678,260 of record CM045997.1, read on the forward strand.
GTGTAATGAATTTAATTTGAAATTTATTTAATGTATCTAAGAGGATGGTCTTAAAAATATTAGAATCGTTTTAAAATCAATACTTTTGCATAAAATTTAGATTTTATTATCTAAATTGAGAATTATGAGTTTTTAAATCTTCATTACCTTAAGACAATTTGATATAAATTTATTAAAGAGCTTAAGTCTGTTATACTTGCTCACCAATGGATTCCTATGACTCCTTTGTTCGAACTATATCAAATTTTTAAAATTTTAAATATTATAGAGTCGTCGACGAGTTTTAACCTCAACTCTTTATGACCTTATGAATATCCAAATTACTTCAAATATCAAAATTACTTCAAACTAAGACTAATATACTCCTAAGAGAGACTCTTGAGTATAACCATCCTCTTACATCTAGATTCCACAACTTAGATTAAGAGTATGAGTTTTTTAAATTTTTACGAACCTCGAGACAATTTGGCATACATCTCAAAAACTCACATCTCCTAATATAGACTATAGAATCTAAATTTGAGAGCATTATTGTACTCAAGATGCTCCCGAATAATATAGCAATATTGGTTTGGAGTAATTTTAATGTTCATAAGGTCATTAATGGGTTTTAATAAAATTCATTGATAACTATTTAATGTTCAAAATTTTAAAATATTGTCCTCACGAGAGGATCAAGTTGCTAGTACAAATGGTAGAATTATCTTAAAGAGAAATGGTCAATCTCATAGAGCTACAAATTTTTTTAAGATGCTTATAATAAGCTTATGTCTTTTAATAAATTTATATCAAATTGTCTTCACTTTTAAGGTTATGACAATTTTAAAATTTTACGGTTCTTTATTATAAACTTGATTTAAAGTTTTTATAAGGTATTTAAGACTATAAATGAATTTTAATCAAAACGTTGGTTTAGGAAAATTAGAATCACATCAATTAAACATCATTACACTTCTAGAAGCTTCCTAAGTGCAATTATGCTTTTAAATTTGGATTTTTTTAGTAAAGATTGAAAGATATTAATTTTTGAGAAATGTGTCAAATTGTCTAATGTTGTAAAGATTTTAAAAATTCATATATCTCAATATAAGTTTGTGGAATCAAGATTTAGACATATGGTAATAAAACTCAAGAGGCTCTCAAGATGAAATAATTTTGATATTTTTAAATTTATCGGTCATTTTTTGCCAAAAACTAATTGATGATCTTAAGTATATTAGAAAAATTAAAAATCAATCTTATTGAATTTCTTATATCATTCCGGGTATAATCATGCCCTCAAATATAAATTTCATAGTTTAGATAAAAAAATTATGAAGAAATTAATTAGTAAATTCAAATGATTATATATTTTAATAAATATATAAAAATTATATATACATTTTGGACATTACGAAAACCTAGCTAAGTGATTCAGTAAGAATTTGAAATGTAGTCTATTAAAAATTTCTAACATATTGTTTTTCAAAAATATTTAATATATTTTAATATCAATTGAATTTTCTCTAAAACTTAATTAAATGCTCTGATATTCCTAAGGTCATAAAGAGTTGGGGCTTATAATTTGATTTTCTAGAGGGATGGGAAGATCATCTTTATTTAGAGGAGTTTTCGTATTAATAGCTTGTATATATGCATTGATCAAGAACACTATTTTAAAATATTAAAAATAAAATTTAAAAAAAAACACTATTTTTTAGATATTAAAACTCCTCACAATTGCAAAAACAAATCAAAGACATGTGTGTTTATTGTCATGTCATGCGTAGAGTAATATTACAAGAAACACATAGAAACACACCCTTTAAAGTTTGAACGTAGCTTTGAAATCTTTTTCATAATTCATGACTTATAATACTCCATGGCCACGAGGGAAAAGAAAGGGAGAAGAAGCTTGAGACTTTTTTTTATTGGAATACTTAATATTAATTAGATAATTACTCTCCCATTTCTAATAATGCACTTTGGATTTATATCGACAAGCGGACGTACTGTATACTCTTTTCTAATGATAATTATAAGACGACAATAACTCAGATTGTTATTCTAATGATATAAAATTTTGTAAGGCCTAATTGCACTTGTGATGCAGGTTTTTTAATTTTTTTCATCGAATTGTATGATTATCAATTAATTAATTCCCTCCATTAATTGGTGGGTCAGACGTCGACGGTGCATGACGTGGTTTGCCGGAAGTGGAACGACGGCGGTGCAGAGCTGCCACTGGTCCCCGTCCCTTGGTCAGTGGAGATGATCGCCGGGCAGTCGACATGGAGGTGGCGGTGGCCGTACGTCCACGGCCCCGCCTTCCACCGCAGCCTCCCCTCTATCTTCACGTCGAGGACGAGCAGCCCCGCCGCGGCGTCCCGCTCCATGGCCACTGCGGTGTACTCCCCCACGGGGAAGCCTTCGCCGACCAGGAACGGACACCACACGGCGGCGACGTGGTGGCCCTGGTAGCCGGCAGGGAGCGCCGTGTACCCGGTGATCTGCTGGCCCCGGTAGGCGGCGAAGGCGTCGAGCTTGTCGTAGTAGATGCCGATGCGATTGTTGGGGTTGTGCGAGGAGAGATCGACGTGCAGGACGGCGGTGAGGGCGTTGGAGTCGCCGGCGGTGAGGTTGAACTGCTGGACCGAGGCATCCTGGAGGTAGAACTCGGGCTTGGTGGGTCGGAGGAGGAGGAGCCAGACGATGAGGATGGTGAGGAGGATGAGAAAGATAACGATGAGTGCGGCGCCAGCGGCGAGATAGAGATACAATCTGCGGCCCTTGCAGCAGCGGCCGTGCTTGCCACAGTCGTCGATCGACATGCCGGCGAGACTAATGAGAAGGTGCGAGCAAGAGGAGGCGGCGATCGAGAATATTTAAAGGTAGTAGAAAATTAAATGAACAAAAATAATCTAACAATCAATTTGATAATTTTAAATTTAATTTGATTAAAGAATCTCTAAATTAGTTGTTGGTTAGAGTAGATTGTAGAGTATTTTAGTTAATTTGGAGAATATTAGTTGAAGCTTAGGGATAGATTATTAACGAGAGAAAATGAGGAACTTGCACGAAGAGTTGAAGCTAAGCTAGAAGAAAATTAATTACAAGAATTTCTCTCGAGGACTGTTTATTTTGTTTTATAGGGATAAAGATTTTATTATTAGTTATATTTCAATAGTATGCACATTATCAACCAATATAGATATTACAAATAAGTCATTAATATTATTTATATTTATATTCTTAATAATTTATCGGTTCAAATATAGCATAGAGTCTTAATTACGTACTTGCTACACATATTTGAATTTTTAAATAAAATAATAATTAATTTTTATATGTTCTGTTTTTTTTTCTGTATGCAATTTGGTTGTTGTAATCATTGACTTTATAACATCATTATATTTCCTATATCATCATCAGTTGTTTGACCTAAATAATAACTTGCTAGGAGGATGATATCTCATATATACTTGACCTAACTACAATAGTTTACTTCTTGATATTTAAGGAAATCAAGTTACCTGTCAATATAACACAATAGCCTTTTATATGCAGCATTTATTTGTAGACTAAGAAGTTGCCCAATCTCCATTAGATGATCTTGATTTTAATATAAGTCTTTTTCTTAGAGTAAATTTTCAATCGCATGGCCAACTGATAAATAATGGAGACCAGTCAAAACTGAAGTTACTATAAGAATCCGAGGAGTATGGTTAATAAACTCATCAAATAGGAAGGAAATCAGTCCATTAATGATCAAGGTACGTAATTTTAGAAACTACTAATCGCAAGAGCTCTACAAAGAGTGTTTTAAGGGAGGAGTTTGGGCATCGGTTAACTTGAACGTACAATCCAAAGAAGAAGAAGAAAAAAAACAAAAGAGAGAACAATTAATAATTGTAATTATTATTTTTTGTATCGTTTTATTTTCTTTTTAATTCCTTGTATTTGCTACAATATAATTTTAGGGCTTGTAAAAGCTTTTTTCACTCCTAAAATTAAGTAATCTATTGCTAGATACATCACAGATAATAGATGATCAGCAAGAGCCAAGAGCTATACTTAATCACGTACATTGTCGTATTAGCAACTCAAGCACCTCCCTTAGCTTCCGAAAGACTTGACAATCCAAGCATTCCCTTTAGCTTCTAGAGTGCTAATTAACAAATTGAGTATGGCAGCTCAAGCACGACGACCCTCATCGGACGCTTGAGAACGTACCCAACTGAACAAGGCTCCTCGCACAGCTTTCCTTTCAGAATGTGTAAGGTCGTCTCCCTATCCTGGATAAGGTTGCCAACCCTATGTATCCTTGACAGAAACAATTTTGCCTTTGGCATAGTGCAGCTAGAGCAAGCCATAATTGGATAGGCATCTGTGATCAGAAGGAGCCACGGTAACATACGACGATTATAGGATATGTAAATCATATATAATTGGGTAATTAAACACCGGACAAGGATGATATATATATAGGGCATCATTGTCTGTGTGGACTGAAACCATCGCTGGGCCCGGGCATACCCCTATTAATATCCATACGTACTGCAAGAAATGACCTCTAGTAAGACCCAAGGGACTGATCATATATATAACGTACAGAGATAACATCAATATTAATGGTAAAAGGATTTCATCCCCTTTCTCTATATATAGTCTTCTTTAACTCACTAATAATACTATCTCCTAAGCTATACCTCCACGGCCATCAACAATGGTAAAAGGATTTGATCCTTATTCCTTATATATAGTCTTCTTTCTCACTGCATTAATGTACTCTCTCCTAAACTCTACTGTTGAAGTCTAACTTAAGTATCAAAGAGAGAATTTGCAGGACATCTCCAATATACGCGTTAGTTCATGAAGTGCACAAGTTTATTGTGGGCATCTCATTATTTTGAGCGCATCGCTTTGTAAATTAATATTTATATATTTTCCTTTTGTTCATTTGATGTTTCCAAAACTAGATAAGTTAATTATGTTCGGACTTATCTAGTCCTGGAAATATCAAATGAACAAAATAGATACATCAGATATATCCGATCCACAGTGGAAGGGAATACAATTAAATTATTTTGTGGATGGAGAATTAATTTACGAAAGGAACTGATTAATCATTAAGAGTGTCGTGATGATTTATATTTATATAGATGTACCAATTCACTTTTTCTATAATGTTGGGAAAAAAAACTATAATAATTAAAGATTCAAATAAAATAACTTTATTCTTTTATATCGCCATCATGCATCAAATTGATCGATCTAATTAGTTGACTTAAACTATTAACAAATGATATATTTGGCAGCACGTTGCTGTTTATAAATTAACTGGTTTAAGAACTTATTAGCTCGATGCAGACTTTCCACCACCTGCTGATCAAAGTCTGATCAGCTCGTTAATCACTGCTCGTCATCTTCTGCGTTGAAATTAAAATAATGCAACGCCAGCGACTCGAGTGACTTTTGGGGCGGCTGTCACTGCAAGTCAACCCGTCCAACATGACGGCTCTGCATGTGTTTGAAGAAAGTTGTCGTGAAAAGTGTAAATTAACGCAGCAAACGTGGAAGACGCCACGCCTGTCGTCTCTCTTAGTTTTCTTTATTGATTTTTTTTGTTTTTTTAATGTTCAGGCAATCGAAGACCATCAATCTGCAGTCAGTTCAAGAAGAGGCTGATTTTAGCCGCCGAAGTTACCGACAGAGGGATATCTCTGTATTTTTTTTAATATTTTAAATTTATATAAAATAAATTTATTTAAATATAAATAATGATATAGTAGAGAATAGAATCAACTAACATAAAAAAAAATTCATATAATCGATTATGAGATGAAATTTAGCAGTTGTTGTAGTAATAGTATTTTAAATTCATTAAATATATATGAATTGTAAATCTTAAGATGATAAATTATTGAATCGTTATTTAATTTAATGTTTGATGAAAAATATTTATAGGAACAAATCGATCTAGCTCTCGAAATTAATCAAGGCGAATAATTAAATATTTGTGGCAAACTAAAAAAGAAATTAATTTCTATGAATAAAAATATTTTTTATTGGCATAAAATATTTAGGTTTTTGACTTAATTAATTGAAACGATCCATTGGATCTTATAAAAAAATTTTCAATTGTTGGAATAAATTAGAAAATTTTCACGGCCAACGGTTCAGTCGTTTAACATTTTAAAATTTATTATTTTATTTAAATTATTTTTTATAGTACGTACATTGCAAAAAAATTAATTTTGAAACTTAATCGGAATCATTCCGATTATGATTCAATTTGATTCCAATTTATTTCGAAATTGATTCGGAACCAATTTGAATCGTTTTAAAATCGTTTCGGAACCGATTCTGATTCCGATTTGGATTTGATTTCAGTTGTTAATTTAAAGATGAAACTTTTAACATATTAGTATATCTATAAGATTATTTTGTGACAGAAAATAAAATAGGATCATTAGCGCGATAGATGAATTTGGAAGCTCAAGTTCGAGGAAGGATGATCCAAAATCGTTTCGGAATCGATCCGGAACAGTTTCAAAATTGGTTCGGAACCATTTCAAAATCAGTCCAAAACTGATTCAAAATAAAGTTAAAATTTTAAAATCGAAACTGATTTAGAATCGATTTTGAACCAATTTCAATCGATTTCAACGTCGTTAGATCCGAAATGGATTAGAATCGAAACCGAAGAACAATAAACATGTCTAATTATTCCCAATGAAATTAAGACAGCATTAATTGCTAAGAGGAGCCAGCCTTTAAATGATTTGCACAAATCATTTTTCATTTTGTTAGTTCAAAAAAAAAACAAAGCTAGATGGAAGTGAGAAGGAAAAATAGGTGAAACTTAACAAATTTACAAACTGCTAATTAATGGAAGAGATCTATTTTCCTTGGCGAAACCTGAAGCAATCAGAAATCATAGCACAAATTGCATCTATACTATACAGTATACACACACTAATAACTTTTTTTTAAAATTTAATCATCGCCATTAATTGTTTGCCGGAGAATTAAGGAGAAGTTTGAATTTCTTTTGCACAAACAAAACATATATATGATTATATTACGAAGTACCTGATCTGCTACTGTGATTGAGGGAAAAGGCAGCAAGTTAATGCTTCGCGAGGTTCAAAAATATGGATCGAGAATAATGAACAGATATGAGATATGATTAACTAGGTGGTGAAGAGGGATAGGAGAGATGGAAGCGAGGCGAGAGGCATGGCGAGGCCCTCCACGCCCGAGCGTGCAACTTCAGGATCTCCCTGGCCTTCTCCTTCGTCTTCGCCCTGCACTCCAGCTGCAGCACCAAGCAGAGCTCCGCCACCGCCCCCACCTCCTCCATCTCCCTCACCAGCCCTGGCGTGGCCGCGTGCCGCGCCACCGAGTGCAGCACCCTCACTGCCCTCTCGCTGCCGGCGTCCGACACCCGCAGCAGCTTCTTCGCCACCGTCGCCACGCCCGCCGCGTGCGCCACCAGCTCCGCCCGCCCCTCCGCGCACCGGCAGGCCTGGTCCATGCCCGCCAGCGCCAGCTCGCACGCCCGCCGCTCCGGATCCGCCAGCAGCACCTCCACCAGCGCGGAAACCGCGCCCGCGTGCACCGCCTTCACGCGGTTCCGCCCCGTCGGGCACATGCACGCCATGGCCAGCACGTGCAGCGCGGCCTTGGTCGCTTGCCGCGAGACGCCCTCGCGCACCACGTTGATCACCGCGAGAAAGAACTCCTCGCCTAGGGCGGCGAGCTCGTGGTGCGACATCTCCCGCACGATGAGGTCGAGTAGATGCATAGAGTTGGCTCGCGATTGGATTTGGCGGTCGCCTCGTCGCCGCAGGATCGCCGTCAACGACTCGACGATGCGTGGACTTTTCGCGACGAGGTCAGCTCCCGAGACCCTGAGCGACCAGAGAATATCAAGTGCCTCGGCGCTATGCGCTTCCTCGCCGGCGACGGCGAAGGATGCTAGGAAGTCGACGGCTCCGGAGGCCGCCTTGACGCACCGCTTGCCGTGCTCGCTCTCGTCCACGACGGCGCGGAGTTGGCGGAGGGCGGCAAGCGGGTGCAGCTTGAGGAGCTCCGCGACGCGGGCAGCATCAACCACCGGGCGATCCATTGCCAGGAGCTGCTTGGCGACGCCGTTGAGGGAGCACCAAGATTGGATGAGGCGGCGGAGGGTGTGGTTCGGGATGAGGATTTCAGAGTCCGGCAAGAGTTTTCTCGTGACGGGGCAAGTGCTCCGGCTGCCGGCGAAGATCCAGTGTTCAATGCTGTCCCGGTCGTAGGTGATGCCGGTGGAGAGAGTCACAGGATCCTTCATCAGCTGCAGCGATATCGGACACAGAAAATAGGACGGCACTTCCACTCCCTCCATGGCAATGGCACAAATTAAGTAAACGCGATCACCGAGATAAATTCCACTACCTCCGAAGGAGAGGAGGAGGAACTACGTAGAAAACAATGATCAGGCAGAGTGGTCTACCGTTCAAGGATAAGCACGCAGTGGGCTGGGCTGGTCGCCATTAGGAGCGTTGACATCGTGGCCAGCCACACATCTGAAAAGTCTTCACTTTGACCGTGAGCCAACTTGGTTGGAGGTGCCAGGCCAGCGCCGTCGCGGAGGCGTCGCTCACGTGGGAGAAAAAGATCCCTCGTTCGGCCCTAGTCGCCGCCGACCGCATGCTGAGATTAACATCGCGCGTGCTTATTTACCAGTTGGCATTTGACTTGCCCGACAAGGTGCAGTTGTTGAGAGACGATCACGTGGATAGATCTACTAAATCCAGGATTCAGTGGCGGATCTATTCCCGTTAGTTTGGGTTAGGTACCCTGCTAGATTCGATTCTAGATATTCAGTCGTGTCGGACACCAGCAAAACAACAAAAATTAGATGAACGTAGATACCCAGAATTCGGAATTAAAATCCGCATTGCCATTAATGTGTCTAATTATGCATTTAATTGTCCATTATTATAACTACTCAGATTAGTGCATGACTTAGAGACGTTAAGGTTCTTGTTTCATAAGAATTGACATACTCGAAATAATGAAATCAACATCCAAATAAAGACAAAGATAGCATTGATAAAAAGCTTTTTTTTTTTTTTTATCAATAAGTTTCTTTCATCCAAATGAGGCTAAAAAATGGAATTCAAAATGTTCATAATGCCACAACCGTTTAATGATTCATACATATGCGTGAAGATATACGCTACAGCAGCGGTCGATTCAAATTATAATGCAAATGAGTTTCACTTTTGTCCAGGAAAGATCTCAAAGCGATGCGAAAGATCAAAATCATTCAAAAAGAAATTGTATGTGAAACAAAAGGAACCTTATTGAACCTCTGAATCATCAGAAAACACAGGAAAGAAAGCTAAATACAAAACAGTGCTACAACACGAAGGCCATGGCACGAGTATGCATACAGTATACATTCCATTCTTATATGTACATCCGATTCGGACCCAAAACGATGTAGATTTTGTGTCACAAGGATTTCATTCAAAACTCAGGATGAGGATCAGATTTGTGTTACAGAAGGTAGTTCGCCATAGTTACATACAAAAAGGTAAAGTATGGATTTGTCTGATAGACAAGGTTAGCACACATGAGCTGACATGCATGGATACCAAAACCATGGAAAAACTTGAGTAATATTTACAGTAGCCGGTCGATGTCAGAGTGCCGCGGTTTGAGGTCAATCGCGACTTTTAACTTGGTATCGGAAGGTCTTGGAACAGAGTTATATTTCTGAAATATTCCATGTCGGCGTATCAACAACTTGCACACAATGACAATTCCAAATTCAGGAAAAAAAAGCAGTAAATCTATCAGTAATTCTAAATCTCATAGTACAGCGACTTGGCTCACTGCACGCTTGCTTCAACAGATGCCTGAGAGAGAGAGAGAGAAACAAAATCTAAATACTAGCATCAACAAAGCATTTTAAAGAGGCAACTATGTTTGAAACAGATCATGGGTAACCACAAACTTAAAAACAAGGGCAACGGGTATGGATGTTTTCAATTTAGAAAAGACAAAATTAAAAATATATATTTTTAAAATTTTATTATGCGACGAAACTATTCTATAGATTCCTTTAAAAGTCATTTAGCTCTCTATACGAAGAAAGCAAATTCATTGTCATGCAACACCAAGGGAAAAGTTCTAGTCTTCTCTAATGCTCTTGTTCTCCTACTGGTTGTATCCTCGAGTAAAAGATAAGAACCAAACCCGGACATGAACGCGTCGAATCTATTAGCTTAACCTTCCTGCTACGCTCCTTTTTTTCTTCAACAAGTCTTATTAAAGGCATTAAACTTGTGGCTTGATAATAAAGCATCTTTTAGGCTAAGTGTGCCCTTATCTTCAACTACTTAATTTATTCCAAATTATTTTGACATGATTCCAAGAATCTAAGTCAAAGACTAAACAATTCAAAATTTATGGCTCCTTTTGTTGTTGTTGTTGTTTTTTCTTTTTCTTTTAGAATATGAAAAATCATCATACCGTATGGTATACCACATGGAATTTTGGTTTGAATTAGTTGATCTTATTCATTATACTTTCTTGGAGTATGCTTGTGTATTCCTTGAGTTAGAAGTTTCCTCAAATAATATTTTCCAATTTTTGTGCCAACTAGTTCCCAAACTACCACTTAAATGTATATTATTAGGCCCGATATCTCCAAAAGTTCCATAATTCTGCTCAGCAACCTGGGTGTTTAGCTAACCTAAAACTCATTCAAGGTGACATTGTGTTCTAAGATTTTCACCAGTGCCATCAACATTTTGTCCTCCATCGACCACTAGACAAGATACTTAGCCTAATTATTAATATTTCATTCATCACCTTAGTGTGTTGATGCATGCCAAGTATGAGGAAATGCCTGTCGCTGTCATATTAGATTTTAAACCATGAATGGAATTGATATTTGGATGGTTTGACAAGGAAAATGCATGTAAAAATAATTCAATAAACTCGGATAATTGATTAGGCAGGTATAATCAATTGTGCGCGCTAATTTTTTTTGGGGCAGCAGAAAATAATTTGTATGTTTACCTTCTGATTTCGCCTTACGTTTGATTCTTGGTCTCTGATTGAACCTCACAGTTCTAAGCTCAATATATTTTTTGTTTGTGTTATTTTGTCACACCTTACATTTGATCACAGTCAGGCTCAATACACTAAATCCGTAGCTTGATTTATTTTATCGCATGATCGGAATAGGCTAAATCTGATCTCATCTTCAATTATTTATTGGAAGAAATTATTCTAATCTGCCAAACAATGTGAGATTGACTAAAGAAATCAATTGTAGGAATATAATCTGAGTAATAGCTGAATATCAAAAGATAACAAGAGAGTTGAGTTTAACAAGGTCAAAATTCCAAATGAATGATCCATTTCGAGAATAAATTATTTTAGTAGTGGTACCTTAACAAGTTGTAGGAGCTCCTCCAGTTCTCCTGTGATCTCTTTAAACGAGGGTTTGCTAGGAATAGAGTCCCAACATTTCTGCATTAGATCTTGTAACCTGGGATGCATATGTTTTGGAGGATCTGGACGTAGGCCCTGTTTTCGCACAATTCCATCTCGTAAAACTAGTTCATTGCTGGCTATTCTGGATTAGTATCTTAAAGACAGCATATACCAGTTTAAAACACTAAACCAAATAAATGAATGCACCAGAAGAATCTAGGAAATTATGTTTCTTTCTCAAAATAATGAATTAAAACCGACAACGCATCTTAATCATTTTGAAAAAGTATCAGACAATTTGGTCTTTAGGCAATAGATAGCCTTGCCAGCAATAAATGGGACTTTTTGCAGAAAAGTGATCAAATGCTGAATGATCTTAAGCATCAGTTAAAAATAACAAACCTGTCTAACTCCGAGAGCAGCTTGCAAAGGCGACATTTTTTCATATGGAACCTTCATTACAACCACAATAAATCATCAATCCTTCGAAAGTTCTGTGTAACAAATCTGAAATTCAAGCAGGACTACTATGCATACCCTTGACGTCACTAGCTCCCACAGCACAATTGCAAAACTGAACACATCAGCCTTGTGATCGTAGAGTTGGTGGTTTATAACCTTGGCAGAACAAAAAACACAGAGAAAATGAAAAGTAACACTTATAAAACAGGGTCATCACAGCCACTTGGGCAGTTTTGATAGAGGACAGCATTGAACAGATAATCTACGGTCGCCAAGTGGCCAGCTTTTATTAGTCACAGATACAGAAAAGGAGGCTTTTTTAAGCACATGAGAGTCACCTCAGGAGCCATCCATCTGTATGTTCCAGTTTCAGCAGTCATAATCCCCTCTTCATTCTGAAACCGTGCCACACCGAAGTCAGCCACCTTCACGACCTAGGTGATTGTAAAATTGCGTTAACAATACTTGTGACAAACAAGAGTCGATAAGTCAGCCACCTTCACAACCTACGCGATCAGAAAATTAAGACTAATTAAGGAAAAACAAGGTAGTATTAACTCTTGAACTAACAAACTGCACAATTTTTTTTTCAATAATAAGACAAAATCCCAGATTCTCTAGTGTGTGAATCCTGTAATGCAAATCCCTATGTATGCTCATGCAGGCACAGGAATATTCAAAGAAAAAGAGGAATCACAAAAATCTTGAATGCAGAGAAGGCCTCCTCTTAAAATCAAATAAATTCAATAGGTACTCAACGATGAAGCTTGATTTTTTGTCCCATTCCATTATGGAAAGTTTTAATACACCTAGGAGAATCGCGAGCATAATGCAACACAATAATGAAATGCAATAATTAGACAATGTATAAGATGACAGCTAGTTCTGAATTATAGCATAATGAGATGCAATAATTGAAAACCGCATACGTTGTTGGCGTCCATCAGGAGGTTAGCTGTCTTGAGATCCCTATGAATGATATTGTTTTGGTGTAAGTAGTCCATCCCTTTGCAGATATCGATTGCAAACTTCAATAATTGGGGAAGCTCCAAAATCATGTGATCCTTGTGAAGGTAATCATAAAGGTTTCCACCCATCATGTACTCTTAAGAAAAGAAGTAATTGACTAGTGAGTAAAAAATTGGAGTAGAATCTTACAAGCAATTACCTAATGTGACTAACAAGCAAAGAAGAGAATAAAATAACTGCTAACTAATTAATTAAATTAAGAAAAAAGAGAAAGGAAATGTTCTAAAAAAAAAATCAACGCTAATTGTTGAGTCAAAATTGAAATTCTAATCTTACAATTACCTGTTACAATACAAAATTCATTTGGCTTTGTGCATGCACCAATAAAGCGAACAACATTCTTGTGGTCGACTTTCCTGAAATAGAAACGTTTACAGACTGATAATAAGAAAGACTACCATAGTTTTATTATGCAAAAGAATAATAGATGAAGTGGAATATGTATATAGTACAAAAGTTACAAGATGATTATCTGCAAATCACCTTAAAATTTCTACTTCTTGATTGAATTCCAAGGCCATCGCTTCATTTAGCTGTTCAGCTTTTAGGATCTTTACAGCAACGTCCTGGCCTAAGTAGGTAGCACAATACCTGTATAAAACAGCATCAGAGCACAAGGACACTTGCAGTCAAGATATGTAACAAAAGAATATGAAAAGGGAAGAGCGACAACTCGTAACTTATCAAACTTACAAATCACCACAAGAACCACAAGCAATCTTCTTTCCCATCTTCAAGCATCTTTTATCAATTTCCCAATCACCACCCTTCGTTAATGATCCAAGCACCTTATCACTAGCTGAAGAAAGAGATGCCCCAGAGAGGGACCCCTAAATTTATTGAGAAGTAGAATTGTAAGCATGTGAATAATTACATATACACAACCTATTGGAATTTAATACAAGTTTCAAAAACGAATACCAAATTGTAATCTTGTGTTGCACAAATATATCTGGCAACAGTATGACGAGCAAGGTTTTTGGTGAGACTAACAAAGCATACCTCATTATTTGCAACTGCAGCATCAAGCTCCCTTATCAAGCCCTCCGTTTCCTGGCCATACAACTGCGAAATTAGCAACTTTTTGGCTCGGAATAGATGCCTGATACTAGAACTAGGGTAGCAGGATCCCTAGATTTACTTGAGGGTTCACATAGAGAGTTTACTAGCCACGCAAAATTAGTATTTGGTTCATGGGCATTATTAGAATAGCAATGCTAGTGAAAAACATAATGACGAATTGTTTTGTTTATAAAAATTTCACCCAGATAAACAAAGACAACAAGAACAATGCTAGAAAAAAGTCAAAAGACTGATAGTTTGACTTTCATTGTCCTCGATGCTTTGAAAACCCAGACTAGTGATCAAACCAGACTGTGAAATAGATCAGGGACAATTCAACCAGTTTGGCCTAGGTAGTCGAAAAGGTCATCTGACCATGGTTATTCATATGCATCGAAAGTATAAAAAACTCAAGTATTGGCTGTATCAAATGGGTGGAAACAGAATCTGTAAAAAATATCCATTTAATTAATTTAATTGTAGTTAAATTAATTAAATTAAAATTTTATTTAACCAATCTAATCAATGATTTTAAAATATGATTAATTTAATTAATTTAATCAATTAAAATTCTCATAATTTAATTGTAATTTGAAATCTGATTCAATCCCTAATTTAATTAATTTAAACAATTTTAATTAAAAACTGATCTATCAAATCAATTTAAATTAATTATGATTAAATCAATTTTAATTATTTCCATTAATTTTAGTTGATTAAATTCCACTTAAATCAACTAGATTAATTGAATTAAAATCTCATTTAATTTAATCTAAGATTTAGATTTTAATTAATTTACAATACAATTTAATTTAAAGCTAATTTTAAAATCTGAAGAGGAGTCTTGACACAATATTAAAGTTGGTGTCATGTGATCCAGAGGTGTTCGAATCACGAAAACAATCTCTTACAAAGCAAGATAAAATTGCATACAATAAATTCTTTCCCAGAATCCAATATTGATAAGAGTTCATGCATCGAACTGCTTTTTTATTCAAAATATGATTTAATCAATTAAATTAGAATATCTTTAATTAAATTAATTTAGTCTATGATTTCATTTCTTTTAATTAATAAAATTATTTAGAATGAATCAGATCACACCGAATAAATTATTTTAATAAATAATTAATAATCTTAGCTCCTATAACTCTGTCCTTACTCTTGAATTTATCTTCCTTTTCTTGCACTCCACATAGAATTCAACCTCAATTCTTATCAACCTTGATGCCCAATCTTCTCACAAATGTTGCAAACAGCTGAAGCTTGACTCCTCATATTTTCTTCCTCTGAAAAATGAGAATTTCTTTCTATTTCCCCTTCTCTACCAATAGCAAGCCATTCTAAATGTTAATCTACACCCTACCAATGTCTGAAATTGAAAAGATTCCCAAGTAGGATTGGAGAGATTGACCCAATTGACTAAATTCGCTCAGTTATTTCTTCCAACTTCTAACCAATTTCAGCTTGTTTAGCATGTAATTTGATCAATTTACAAGGTGATAACTGAATATTTTAATATTCTCGACATGATGTTTGAGAAATCCTAGAAATGGTATCGGCTAACACTGTTCCTTATCCAATTCGGCTGACCCCAAGTTTGCCAGCCATTATGATACCATAATCATATTTAATGTTGGCATGTACATCAATCATGAAAAAAGATCAAAATTAGGAAAAACTTATAATGTTTTCTTAATCTTCTTCCATAATTTCAAAACAAGATTGGGAAACAAATGTTATGTAGAAAAATCTACCTGGTTTGAGCAGGGGAATGCTATGGTAAATTGCACAAAGAATATCTAACTGGTTTGAGTAGATGGAAACAAAATCAAAATAAACAGGACAATTATCCAAATGAAGTCAACAAATATTGAGAAATTCTTTTTTATCATGCAATGTTCTCTATCCATAACGAAGATTCAACTTGAATGGTAAAATAATAACTACCCAAATAGCATCAATCCGAAGTGCTATATTCATGACCATTCACTTATCCCTTATCCCCATGTTTTTGCACCTATAGCCCAGGTACAATCGTTGACTAAAAAAAATCCCATTATGGCAAGAAAGAAAAACATGACTGAACTACTAAAACAATTTCCAGTGCCACAACTTATCTGGGAAAAAATGATAAAAAGAAAGGACGATAAATGCTTACCTCCTCAGGCCACCCATCAACTTCAAACCAGTCCAAAGAATAGCCATCAGTTGTTGAAAAAACATGAGCTTCACGTATGTTCAGCCCAATGTCGGCAAGCAAAGCAGATAACTAAATAACACATTGAACATTGCCATTGGTAAAAATTAAAAAGGTAGAAATATGAAAGTAGTAGCAATACTTCACACGAAATTAGGCAGTATGAGCTTTACATGAGAAATGTTTACGAAACTGAAGTTCAAAAAATAAACAAAAGGAAGGCAATGTTGTTATCATCAATAAATATTAGTATTGAAAAACAGCATATAACTCAAAATCAACAAAGCAGTGCTCGTCTTTATTATAGAGTACAACATTAACTTCATCAAGCAGGCTGAATGTGTCATTTTATAAAAGAGTCTATTGGTCATTGGTTGGCTCCTATAAAAGGTTCAATGACCATAATCAAATTGTTAGTCCATATCTAGTATCTTGCAATGAATCCAAGCTGCAGCTACTGCTAAACCACTCCAGTCATTGGCCATTGCTTGGCGTGACCTATGATAGATTGAATGTGGCAATTCATCAAGATTCTCTACTCTTAGTTGAAGTGTAAAACTTCTTCTAGCACATTAGACAGAATATGTGTGCGTTGAAATATTTTGCGCATATGAATATATTCCAAAGAATGGGAGTCTTGGTGCAACGGTAAAATTGTTGCTTTGTGATCTAGAGGTCACGGGTTCAAATTCGAGAAATAGCCTCTTGCAAAGCAGGATGAGACTACATACAATAGATTCTTCCCTGAGATTCCGCATGGCGAAAGTTTCGTACACTAAACTGCTCTTTATATGAATATATTCTAAACCATACACTATCAAAAGATGGGGAAGAAAACTTGAACTCCATTAACTCAGAATGTACTGACCGTCAGTAGCATCTTCTTAAAATCTGAATAAAATTCAATTTAAAGAATAAATAAAATAATCATTTTATTCTTAACTTTTATCATTTTTAAAAAATCTCACCTAATTTTATGGTGAGACATCTTTTTCTTGCTCAAGTACTTATTTTATTTTTCTTTTCAAAATATTTTTTTTAAGCAAGCAGAAAGGTTTTAAAATTTTTTCTAAAACAAACTTCTCTATGCTGCTTTTCTTCAGAGCATATAATGTACCCATATATTCACCAATCAAGTCTCCATTTATCATATGGATCGAGATGGGCAGCCAGTATCCTCGATGGTCATCACTCGGAATCTTGCTAACCGAGACAATTCACCTCATTTATTTAAATCGTGTCATGTTGAGCAATAGGGGCAAGACATACAATTCTGACAACATTTCAAAATTCATCATAAGGGATGCTTGAAATTTTTGCATGGGAAGCCTCATACGTACAAGCCTGACACATTATAAAGTTAAAATACAAAATCTTGACAGCAAATTATATAATCATTATATTGTAACTAACTTAGATGCATGTAAGAAACAATTGTAAGAAAAAATATCTGGAAAGAAAATCTTTATTTGTTAATAATAGTTACAGGTATAACTTGATTTAGGACAATTCTAACTCAAAACATCTTCCCAAGTTTCAAATGCTAATCCTATGAAAGCAAGAACTTGGTAGTGACAAAATTCTCAAATATTTATTAAGATTAATATTGCAAAAAATGATTAGCCCACAGCGTTAAGATGCAAAGCAAAAGGAAGCCTAAATTTATCGTTAACAGTTACAGCCTGAGTTTTCTAGCATTAACTTTCTTTTGCAGTACTGGTGGAACTTAGCAAGATCAGCTGTGGAAAGTTGGGTGAGGTTGGCAAAAATCTTATGTTGCTACAAGAGTGTGGCAGTTTTATAGGTTAAACAAGAAAACCAAATAATACAAGTTCAATGTTATGACAAATTATTGGGGATAAGTATCTTTTTGTGAGGATTGATGGTGTGTTTGATTGGGGAATCAAAGAGATTATGATTGTAGGAATGTATAAATCGTATATTCAGGTCAGATTTGTGTTGCTATGTGCTACATATCCATGAGATAATACTTGTTGTAAGGGAGATTATTCATTGAAACACCCCTAAGTAGCTCCCCACTACCTGAATATCAATGGTATTAAGAAATATTACACTAATGACACTCTCCCTCAAGTTGGTTCAAATATATTGTAGAAACTTAACTTTTTACAGAAAGAGTAAGCTCTAAATTCTTTTAACTATTTGGTTGGCAAATTACAATCAGTCTCTATATATTTTATCCTCTCATGAAAGATAGGGTTCAGCAGCTTGATGAAGTAAAACTTCATTGGCTCTGCAGTTGTATATCCCAAACAGGCTAGCGTATTACTAGGATCATTGCCCTATATTCTACCTTTGCACTTAACCTTTCTATAGGTATCAACTTTTTGCTCTTCTAAAATGATAAAGTTGCCTACTAAAATGATACAATAGTTACATGTAAATTATTTCTCTCTACAAGAACTTGCCTAAATTTGTATCAAAATGCCTCACAATTTAAAGATGACCTTGATCACAAAATAACATATCTCTCATTAAGCACGCTTGAGTTATCATACTATCCTCATAGCTCCTACTCAATGATTATAACCTTCAAAGAGTAAATGAGATGTTAGATCGACTATGAAATAGTTGAATTTTCCTAATTAGTGCTCCCCTTGTCCCAGTACTAATCTAACACAAATCTATGCATGCCAGACCCATCGGACATATTCAATCATGCTTGCATTGTGAATATGTATATATACTTTTAAAGATTATTTTAGTTAGATGTCTTATGTTTACACATGAGATAATCCTCTTACACAGCAAACTTGGAGGTTGCTTCATGAGCCTCCTTGGAAAGTTCTTAATAAAGCATTCTCTATAAAAAGCTAATAAACGGTCAAGAAAAAAATCAGCAACCAAAGTATGCCTTAGCCACCAAACAAGCTTTAAGGCAGTGTCATCTGAGTACATTTAATCAAGAAAATTCCTTTGTATTCCAACTTCCCAGTATGAAGTAACCAATTCCCAAGTATCATTAGAATAGAGTGCATCCATCTCATTGATCATGGCTTGTAGCCATACATGATTCAAGAAGACCTCCAGAATACTCTAAATCAATATGAAAAAAATAACAAGGTGGTTACTTGCAATCTAATTGGATATGCATGTTTAGAAAGAAACATCAACTACATAATGGCTGACTAGACCAAGACAAGCTCCAATGGTTCTATTATTAAGAATCTGGAAAGAAGTTTCAGAAGCAGATTAAATAGCCACATATAAAAAAATTTTGCTTCTTATTGGAGAAGGCAAATAATAGTTTCTTCATACTCAATTGACCAATAATCAGTAAAAGAAAGGGCAATGTTCTTAATTGGGCTCAAACTATAATCATCAAAGTGTCTGAAAAGTCTTTCTTATGTGAAATAGTACAGCTTTCTGTACCTGTTGTGGACAATGCCCCTTCTAGAAATCCATAGATCAACATGAGCATCATGAAATTTCTTTTAAAATACAGAGCTAGTGCCACGGTAAGATCCAAATCATCCCCAGGAAGTGCAAAGAGAGAAAAAAATAATAAGCTCCAGAGGTAGAAGGTTTCTTCTTTTTAATCTGAATGATCAAGATCTGGATAATGGAAATATGCTCTCTATTCTGTTGGCATTCATCAACATTAAGTTGTGTTCTCACAGCCCTTTGGGTTCAACTACATGGATCTCATTCCTTCCTTGAATTGATGCTGTCAGCATTGTCTCTCAATCCCTACATTGATGTGAATCCCATGCACCAGAATAACCTACTTTTTTCAAAACAAACACAAGCCTTCAAGTAACGTTTAACTCTCACTAATTATATGTACTAGAACTAAAATTGTACACTAATTTTGATCACTAAAGAAAAGTTTCTACGTAAATCTATGGCTTGAATCTCATTTTGTGTTGGGCAACACAGTCAAAAAATTACCTTGTACCATTCCAGTAATATCCTGAAACTCAATATTGATCACCATGAGTAAGTTCTCTTGTATCATTTGTGTTGATGAGTAAGATGCAAGCAATAGTTCAGAGATACTTGTAATATTTTGTAACTTATTGCTTTGAAATTTTAATTCAAATCCTTCTGAATTGTTATAGCCTTATATTTAAAAATAAACAAGCCCAAGTGAAAGAGGATTATAGGGTCAAAATTTATCTGCCCAAGTGAAAAAGGATTATAGGGTCAAATTTATTTGTCATCTTGCCACATTTGGGAGAATGCCAAGTATCAACGCTGAACTGCAAGACACCAAGACTGTACCATCCTAATTGAGACAAGATTTTATACCTTGAATAAGAAAACTTAAACCTTTTAAGATAACCTTGAATCCTATCAGCTATTTCAACATCATGTATCTCGGCAACTAAATAGATGGATCTGATTTTTAACTCTATGTTTGTAGAAATCAAGTTTGTATTAGTAACAGATCACACTTGAGTAAATTATTGATGTTTTTGCTAAGTGCATGGTAAGAAAATTGGTCATTAAATGGGAAATAACTTGACATTTCTACTTTCAAGAGGATTATATGAGAACAAACTGCTACTTGTCAGAATGACTAATCTATTGGCAGCATGAACAAAGGGGCAGTCCAGTACCCAAAGTTCCCGTCCAATGCAGGGTCCCGAAAAAAAATCTATTATACGCAGTCTTATCCTATTTTTCAAGAGTTTGTTTCCATGATTCAAACCTATGGCCTCTAAGATATACGGTAATAACTTTAGCATTGTGCTAAGGCCCTCCTTCATCGGCGATGAAGCATGAACAAGGAAAAAAAAAAGAGGACAATTTGGTGCACTGAGCTCCTGCCAATATGGGGTTCTGGAGAATGGTCTACTATACACAATTTTATTCTGTTTTGCAAAAGACTACTTCCATAATTAGAATATGTGACCTCTAGCTCACATGACAGCAACGTCACATGGCAACAAGAACAAGAAAGAGAGGAAAAAAAGAAGAAATTTTCTAATTCTCATAAGAAGCCACTCTACCTGGCTAAGGAGCTTGGGCTTGTCAATTGATGAAAATATTATCTCATGAACTGGGACGTCCTTGATGTCTTGCCTGCAAGTTACTAGTGCAATTTGTTTTAGGAAACAAACAAATCATTAAGATAAGTTCATCAAGCACAATACTGAGGATAGTCAAGCATATTATATTGACAGTCTAATAGAAGTAACAGTTTAATCAGCATTTTAGAATATCATGATATTTCAAATGTGATAATTTAGTACTTTTGCTTTTGTTGCACTTTCTTGACTTTATTAGAAACAACGGGATCTAACATCCCACATGAGGAATCCAGATTGGCCAAATCTAACAAACAGAGTAGTATCTTGAAAACAAGTGACCTTATGGCAAAGACTGACTTTCATGTTGACTAGGACATCCGGTAGAATGAGTTTGGATAATACCAAACTAGATTTAAACTAAAAAATCTTGTAAGCTCAACGTGTCTATGAGTTTAAAATCTAATTTTTAAGTTATTTTTTCTGCTTGCTGTCTGAGTGATGCAAATTAATTTGACATAGGTTAACAACATCAGAAAAGGAGTCTTGACACAATGGTAAAATTGTTACCTTGTGACCTAGACATCACGAGTTCGAGTCCCGAAAACAACTTCTTGCAAAGCAAGATAAGATCACAGCAATAGACCCTTCTCCAAGACCCGCATAGCGAGAGTTTAGCACGGACTGCCCTTTATAGGTTAACAACATATGAAAAATTCACAAGTAAGAGTTTTTGTTACTTCTAAAAGAAATTTTGAAGTGACGAACCTAGCCTGATACATATATAAAGAATGTGAATCAAGGTAAAAGGTAGTCCAGTGTACAAAGCTCTCTCAATGCAGAGTTCTAAGGAAAGGTCAAATTATATTGGGTTTATTGTATGCAACCTTACCCTGCATTGCAAGAAGTTGTTTTCACAACTCGACCCATGACTTCAAGGTCACACGATAACAATTTTACCATTGCATCAAAGCTCACCTTCGATGTGAATCAAGGTAATAATTTGATATTTTACAATTGTAGTGTTGCAATCCAATCCTTCACCAATTGACAAAAACAAAAGATACAGATCAAAATGTAGTTGTGAGAAGATCATTTAGTTTGTTACATATTGCAACATCAACATTTCTCTTGTTGCATTAAGAAGTAAAGCGAGTATATATTTTCATTTCTCTTTAACTATACTTGTTACCATCAACACAATGAACTGGTTGTTTAGAATTCTACGAAATTTTGTACATACAATTTCTCTGTCTTCACTTACCTTTAATTTTTTCAAGAATGCAATTCCTACACAATACCCACTTCACACGAAAAACATGAACTAGTCTATATGCAAGTCAATGTGAAGACTGAAGAAGACAATTGGAAATCCAAAACAAAATAGTTTAACTATTCCTCTGTCCTCAAAGCCCCTCATATTTGCAAACAAAGAATTTACAACATTCATGAGTATTTACTTGAGTGCCACGTGATTAACAGTTTGAACTTTAAAATTTTACCAATACCATCAATATTCCAAATTAAATGGATTAATTTTATCAATAAATATGCACCTAGCAGAAAGAGCCTCCTCCGCATCTCCATCATCCTGAGCAACATCTCTAACATCTAAATTTAAATCTTCAAGCTTTGAGCATGGTTCAAAGTCAACACCTTGGTCTCCATTTCTTCTGAACTAATTTATAACAGTTAGCAATATCAACAATTGTTAAGCATCAACAAAACCTACACAGAATCTCATGCAGGGATATGTAGAAGGCAGAATGGAAGCAAATATGCCTATTTAACTTTGGAAAGGAAAAAAGAGAAAAATGGTAAATAGTGTACCTCAAATTTGGTGCAACGATTCTCTCATGGACATGATCAGTAGAGTCTTCGCCAGTCGAATCAACAGCCTGTTGCTGACCATCATTTCCATATGCACTAGTTCGAATGCACTTCACCATATGACATACAATAGATGATAAATTACTGACTAAAAACATCATTCAAGGCAGCATGAGGCATTCTATAATTCGGAATCAATGTGCATTTTCTAATTTGCATAGAGAGGGTGAAGGGTAAGCAGGAGAAGTGTCAATGACCTCTAAACACTATCCAGTCATAAGAATTACCAAACCCATAAAAAACTGAAACATAAGAAATGGCTGGCCACGTGAAGGATCTGATGAAAAAAAAAACCTGGCACATGCAGCAGAAATATGACATTGGCAAAAATGTTGTGTAAATATGCATGGATTATATCTACAAGCACCTGAAAGTTATCACGCAGCACAAGTTTGCACCTTCTAATTTTGGCAGGTGAGTGACACAGAAAAACACTTATATCATAGTTGATATTAGTTTATTTGAATTGAGAGTAGCCAGTTGTATGCACAACCTCTAAAAGATTAACAGCGCCTAAATGAGCAAGAGTTTCTTGATAGAATGAAGAGTCTTCTTTCCTTTATTATGTAGATTTTATCCCATAAAATACTTATCCTTCTTGAGCTCTTCTCAAATTTTTTTCCTCTGATCTTGTTTAAGGAGGTAATTAAACTTAACATACATTAGTATCAAAATATGAGGAAAACGAAACAAATACAACCAAATGTTGTTTCATATGCAAAGATATAGTTCCTACCTGCATATAAGAAAATTGCCTATAAAAATAGTTCAAAAGCATATAAATGTAGGAACACATGGAAAACAAGTGTCGACATGGTGATTTAAACTATGTCCATGATTGTGTGTTGAAGTAATCCTCAATTTGTCTAAAAATTTTAAGAGACAAGAAGCTAGTTTATGAACTTAAATAGATCAGAGAGGAAACTAAGCATAACAAATGGAATTCAATTCATAATCATGTTGCCCAAACTAGATTATTTTTCTTTAAATTGTCATACTACAAGTAGTTTTTGGCACCAATACTCAAAAGAAAAGAGCTTTAATACTCTAAGAGAAATAACTCAATAAGACACCAAGAATTCAAATGTCAAGTCGTCTACTGGAGAAACAGAAACTGGAACTCAAGTTAAATTATATATCCATCACACTAAAAGCTACTTTGGCATCAATTCTCAAAATAAAAGAGTTCTAATACCTCAAGAGAAATAGGTCCTTTATCCTTGTATGCTTCATGTGTAGAACACTAGTTTAGGTTTAGGCATATAATAGCATAGAAAATGGATTTACATGTAATTTAGAAATCCCACCACTTTGGGTAGGATTTCAATATCCCAATTTTTTAAAATATTAGGATTCGAATTCAAAAAGGGATCCAAATAATGGTACAAAATCTTGTATATGACAAATTTAGCAATCCTTTTTTTCTCAATAGAGCTCTGAGAATTTCCATGTAGATTTTGTTGCATAACCTATAATTCAAAACCTACGACTACAAATAAACTTGGTTCCTAAGACCCTTCCATGATCTGAAAGATGTATCTTAAGATGGCCCAAAGGAATGTCATCAGTCATGGTGATAATTACAATGACCAGCTGCTAAATACAATGTCATTGATTATGACAACAGATTTAAGCATAGATATCCAGAGATCAGATGGATATTATATGCTAAAAAAGAATCAAACTTCACAAGTTAGACAAAACTGAAAAGGGCTGTTTTGTGATAGGCAAACATATTAAGCTTTTCCGTTACCTTCATAAAGCGGACATAGAAGATTGGCCGCTTTTCTGGATCCTCAGCATCTGCAAGAATCTTCTGATGTAAAAGGACGTCTTCTACTCTATCCATGTTCAGATCGAGCCCATATCTAAGGAGCACATAAAAAAGTGAATTTTAATCAGAATAAGAACCTTGCTATGGTCTCGAATACCGAAATCAACAAACAACGAATTCAGGATATTATAGGGAAAATATTTTTAAGAAACAAGGAGAACAGAAAGATTTTAAAATTTAAAAAAAAAAACTCCTTTTAATTAAAGAGCAAGGCCAAAATAGCATTGATCACGAATCTCATTAGAGAAAATCAAAAAGGGTACCGTAGGGGCAAGCGGGCGAGGTGCGACTCGAGAAGGTCGCGGAAGTTGGGGTTGAAGACCGCCTCGTCGTTGCCGCTGTCGATGAGGCGGTCGTAGATATCGTTGCAGAGGGCATCGTGAGGGGAGGGGCCACCGGGGAGGGGCCTCGCAGGCGACGAGCTCTCTCCCTCGCCTTCCTCCATGGCGGTTGGCTAGGCGTGGGAGCCCATGCCAGCTTGGGCCTTGGACCGAAGCTAGAGCTTGAAAATTTGAATCTTGCGGCGGCGGTGGATGAAGAAAAAGAAGAAGAAGAAGAAGAATCTGGTAGAAGCAGGGAATGTTTGGGCGTTTGTGGAAAGGTCCGAGAAGGGTACGCGGAGGAGGAGACGGCCAAAAGAAGGAATTTTTGGGGTGGGGGAGGGCGAAGGCAAGGCAAGGTCGCCTTTTTATTTTCTAACCAGATAAAGTCATGCGGAGTGGAGGCGCAGCAGAAGCCAGCGGCGGCCGGGCAGAGCAGGGCAGCCTTTTGGAATCGCTGAGCTCGCTCCTGTGTTCGTTCGACAAACTCTGGCAACCGACCCGATCGCCTTCCCAGTTCCCACTCGGCCGGCATCCATCGCCATCTTTTTAACACCGTCCCTCCGAGTTCGCTTAATTCCAAAAGCACCCGTTTTTGACGTCAACTTTTCCTCCCAGATCCACAAAATTCATTGGATTCATCGCACGAAGCCCTCTCTTACTGCTGCATCATTCCGTAAATTTAGCTTCAGCCATTCATTTACCATCTATGCTCCGATTCCTCTAGATAACGCGCATGACAAACAACACACTTGTGCAAAATCTAACTGAACTCTCATAAAGATTCCACGAGCCGAGGTCAATCAGAATCTCAAAGAAGCAATGCAAGGGAACAAATATGCAACAGAGACATCAAAATATAATAACACCTCGCAAGTTTTTGACTCATCCTTTCTCGTGTTTGTTTACTTTCCACCGCCTTGTTGATTGGTGAGTTGCCAAAGAGGGGCACTAAGCAATTCATATGGCACTATCAATCCATCTCGAGCAAGTTGGACTTTAGAGCCTATTTCGATCAACTTGAGCTTAAATTAGTTCCCGTGAAACTTTCAGTTGTGTTTATCTACATACGAGCAATATCTCTATTTCTCTGGGGGGAAGAAAAATTCTTAATTGATGCAAGCTTCGAACAAACAAACTCTGGGTGAGAGAAAAAAATATACAAATTAATCCTTGTTTGGTGGTCATCAATTGCCTCAGAATAAAAATATTTGAGCTGACTAAACGAGATTGGTTACATGTCCTTATGCAAGCGCAATTACCTGACTTAGAGGGCATCACATTAAACAACATTAATAGCTTTCATGACTAGCAGGGCACTACAGAAGGAGACTGTATATTAAAAAAACTCAACGAGGTGCCACTTGTGGACAAATTCTCCATTACAATATCGCGCCATTTCTTTGACAATTTGCAGGGTTTTGCTAATGCGGGCCTGAATCGCGCTGCTTGGTATGGGCACAGAGACTTTTATCTTAATTATTTGGCATCTGAACTCCCGAGAAATTTTGATCTGATAAAAATCAGACGAGGCGGCCATGGTTGATATGGGGGAGGAGGAGGAGAATCCTGCTGTCTTTGTTGTATTATATTCCCTCCGGCAAATCCTGGATCTTGTGCTTGGCTTGGCGAGGATTGTTGAGCAGGCAGATTCCAGGATTAAAGAATGAGGCCCCTTTACTGCTCTCCACTCAAGCATGATCCACGGGGAGCTTTTTGGGGTATAGTGGAAGTGTGACTTGCTTGCCTCCATTCGGATCAATGTTCTTCTTCCCTGCCGAAAATATTAATAAATAAAAAATGAAGTATTGGATAGGGAATGATGTCTTTGATAAGTCCCTTGTAAGAGATTATGACGGAACACCTATTTACCTAGTGATCAGGGAAGGAGATAAGATCATCATTTTATTTTATTTATATTTATATATATAATCAATGGAAGTGGAATGGATGATGAATAAACTCATGTTGCAGACAACAGAGAAGGGCCAATGGAGATCGACAGAAGAAAAAAAAAAAAAAAAAAAAAAAAAAAAAGTTGCTCGAGGGATGCAAAGTTGTTGGCGGATGAAAAGAAGAGACAACAAAGACAAACGCAAATAATGAAAATTTATCAATTAATTTTGTGAGATCGAAAAATAGTGAAAGGTAAAATTATAACTCGAAAAAAAGTAAAGTAAAGCAGTCATGCATGCATAATATATAATATATAACATATGCAGTACGTGGTTTAGTTTGTGTTTTTCATAGTTTTATATAAAAGCTTAGAAAAATTCGATCTCAAAATATGAAATACCCAAAACCTCACAGTTCAATTCTAGATTCACGTTGGGTATATTAATATTTTTTTGCCCAACCTAGCTCACAGAGGATGTTAGAAAATTTGATTTGATAAATATTTGTTGATCATTTTAAAATATCTATAGTTAGAAATTGTAATCAATTGATACGGACTGCTATTTTATAAATAGAGAATTGAATATCAGTTTCTTAGATGAATTAAAAAATTAATATCTAATAAAAATTTTTATAAGAAGTGGTGTTTGATGGGAGGAGGGTTAAAGTTTGTATGCAAATGTTAATTCACACGATATAAAATTAAGGATTAATCTTAAGATGCCCATTAATTGCGCATGAAAGTAAACTTAGTTGTACAGTATAATAATTAATTAAGTGGCACGTAGAATTAGAGCTGTAAACGAGTCAAGCTTTACAGTGTTCAGATTTATTTGATAAGATAATCAAGTCAAGTTAAATTAAATCTAAAATCAACTAAGTTATTGAAAAACTATTCAGATTTCTTTTTTTAAAGATTGAGCTTGACTTGAACTTGACTTGTTTATTGGGTATCAAGTTTCTAATCAAGCTCGATTCAAAGTTTCAAACTTGAATCAAGTTCGATTTATTTAAACGTTATAAAACTCTTAAGTTAAGTTTGTTTGTTTATTTTAAATTTTTAATATTTTAATTTTTATTTATAAATAAGTATAAATAAGTCATAAATATTTTTAAAATGAGTTTGTTCACGAACATTAACAAGTCAAACACATATGTATTCAAGTTTGTTTATTTAATTTATCAAGTTGTTTAAATTTATTTATTAATTGACTTTGGTATATATTGAACGAATGTAAATGAGCTCTTATCGAGCTAAACATCAAGTTTATTTATAAACGTTTGATTCATTTACGGTCTATGTAGAATTGGTGGAGAAAAGACGAGAGGAGAGATTTGTCTTCTCTCTCCTATTAATGAAATATTCCATTCAATTAGTGATTTATCGTCTCTAAAATGTTTCAGGACTTTGAAGGTTTATTAAGACTCAAAATTTAAAGTTTTCTTAGATTGCACTGTAAATTATTATATTTTGAAAAGTGATCGATTATCAATAATATATCATAAACATTTGGTCAAGATAATAGCATTTTAAGGAAAAAAATACTTTATAATTAACCTAGCTAATTATATTATATATCCGGAGGGATAAACCAACTCAAAAGGTTGCGTTGACATCCATAAAAAATGATTTGGCAATTAATCGATATTGTTAAGTTGATCATAACTAATATTAATTAATAAATTAAATCAACGATGATACTATCAAAAAGGATACATTTATGATATAAGCTGAGTGATCAAATTCAATATGTTGGACAAATCTCATCGATTGGGAGAATTCCAAGTACATGTATGACAAAAAGAACTTAAGTTACAATCAGAGTCGATCATGAGAGAGGACTATCGGAGCTATCGTCCAAGGCCTAAAATATTTTAACACAAAATATCTATATTTTAGAGCCTAATATTTAAATTGCACCCTAAAAATAGGACCCCAAGATGAAATTTAAAAAATAGGATCAGCTCTAGTTACAACATGTAATAAAAATATTCTTAAAGCTCTAATTGACGTGCACAAGTAAGAAATGGTTAAGAAAAATTACACATCTTAATACTCATAAAAATATATAAGATGAAGCAAATGCAAGCATATATACACAACCGATAATACTCATAAAAATTTACCCATCGTAAAAAAAAATAAATACATTAATGGCTTGAAATTTGAAATGATCTTAAGACACTGTTCACCAAATTATACATATATGGATGAATATTTGGAGGGGGATATTTCTTCAAATATCCCCCAACTTCAAATATCCTCCGTTGGAAGAGTTATAAATGGAGTTATTAGAAATCATCGGACAACAAGTTTTGCTCGGAGTTTTTTATTTTTTTAAATAAAAAAAATGTGAACTACAAATTAATGTCGGTGGGTCTACAATAGAGCCCGCCTACGTGTGCTACATTATTATAAATGAAATATTTATTTGATGACGTGGATATAGAAAATATGAATATTTAGGAAAAAATATTCCCTTCCATTGTGGATGCCCTTAGAGGTTTGAGTGAAAAGAATGGAAATCCTAATTAGGAACCTACTCAAAGGCATAGAACTAATGTAAATACAAATAGATATATGTGCTTTAGGGATTAGGCTTAATTTTAGGAGAGCAGGACCAAAGTTTGATGAGTTGTTTGGAAGCTCGGAGAATTGGGAAATTTCATAAAGAGATTGTCAAGATGTGCTAATGATTGATTCATTAAGAAGATCAAATCCAAAACAATGACATCACACACACTTTAATTAAAACTCAAGAAAGGCGAAGGATCTCATTCATAAATTTGTCATGTTGGTTAAACAACATCTATCATGATAAGCAAAGGGATTAAATACGGAATCTCTTTTGACGTTGAAAAATCATTTGATGTCATATCATTAGGGTTGGAGCCGGCCACCACAGAAGGTTTTTGCTTGCTGATATGGTCGGAATGGGTGAATGGACCATACCCATAAATCAAGGATCCACTTGGGCCTGAAGCCCACCAAGAAATGCGAGGGAGGCCCGTATATGATGATCCAAGGTTCGCAGAGTCAGGACAAAGTGACTCAGATCGTCAACGAAGAAGTGAGTTGAGACGAAATGACTCAAGGCGTCAAGAAAAAAAATGAGTCGGGACAAAGTGACTCGGATCGTCAAGGAAGAAGTGAGTCAGGGCAAAGTGACTTGGGTTGTCAAGAAAGAAACGAGTAGGGGCGAAGTGACTCGGGTCGTCAAGGAAGAAGTGAGTCGGGACGAAGTGACTAGGATCGTCAAGGAAGAAGCGAGTCGGACAAAGTTATTTAGGCCGGAATAAGTCAGAGACCCTGGGGTAGATTCCTCCCTTTAGGTTATTACAACTAGTCTCCTAAATAACTCCTCGTGATGACTCTCGAACACCTCGAGTGTCGGGTGAAGATTCCATACAAAGGTTTCCCCTAAGGCCCTAACTGCATGCTCACTCCCAGGAGGATGACGACCTACGTAACATCACCATGTAGAAGGTTCGTATAGAGTTTGTCCCCTAATAACCTACCAAAAGGCGTTCTGGAGGTGATGGTGAAAATGAGAACAATTACCACGGAGCTATGGTATAAAGGCAAGGTCGAGGAGAAGGAAAAGAGATAACTCTCTGAACACTTATTTTTGTATATTACATTCTTCATTTTTTTCATCATCTTTCCTAGCCTAACTTAAGCATCGAAGAGTCGTTGTTGAAAAGTATCGATAGCAATCTGACGCGTATTAATTTTGACAGAAAAGTTACTGTTGTAGTTGTGAAGGACCCACCTTCTTTGATGCTCCTGCGGAAGGGATTAAAAAAGCAAGTCACATTAGTTACCGTCGTATGTGAAAAATTTTACTGAGTAAGACGTCGAGATACAACTTCAAAAAGTTCCTCCTAGGGCATCTCCCCTTGAGGAGACTCCCATCATGTTGACTCCTATCGAACTACCCACCATGATAGATAAAGTTGTGGTCGGCTCCTAGGCGTAGGAGGTTCGGAGAATCAAATATCTCTAGCCTCATTTTACTAAAAGACGCGGAGGTGCCTTTTTGATGGGAGGGGAATCACTCATACCCCTTTCTAGCCGTCAGGAGCAAGGAGATGCGCTAGAGGCAGAACCAACTGTAGGGGTTGGTCAACTTATTATCTCTCTCCCATTGAGAGGGAGGAATGAACAAGAAGAAAGCCGGACAATGACAACTCTGGATGAATACGAACTGTCACCCTTCACAGAGGATATATTGTTGGAGGATCCCCCTGCTCACTTTCGATCCCTCAAGTAGGAGAATACGATGGAATGATAGACCTGGAGGAGCACCTAGGCCAATTTGAGAAGGTATGCAGATGTCATTAAGTGGCAAACATTTATTACCACCTTGGTATCATCAATTCAGAGGTGGTTCTTATCACTGCATACTGGTTCAGTGACTTATTTCAAGGATTTGAAGTGTATCTTCTTCCAGCATTTCGCTTGTTGCAAAAGACACCAATAAACAACCTTCAGACCACTGCATCTAAGGGAGGAACCTATAGAATCACTACAAAGTTATATTAATTGATTTACTAGAGCTGCCTTGGAGGTTCCTTTGACCACCCTAGATATTTTGATGGTCGCCATCTCACATGGACTGAGGGAGTGTCATTTCCTCAGTTCTTTGCTCAAGAAACCCTCGATGGAGTATGATGGGTTGCTCGGTCGAGTTGAAAAATGTATCAATGAAGAAGATATTCTTAGGGCCCACTAATCTACGAAAGGGCATGTTCCTGCCCCTTGGAAAAGAATCGTCCCCCCATCTGACAAGTTTTTCTTAAATTGGATTATTTTACGTCACTCCCCCCCCCCCTCCATTGAAGCTCCTCGCAACATACCATTGAGGATTATGGAAATGAAGCCCTTGGCCCCCCCCCCCCCCCTCCCCCCCGACTGTTGAAGTTCACGAAGGATTATTGAAGTTTACGAAAAATATAGAGTCCTCTGTGGTCCTGGCGATTATACCGGCTCTCCCCGAAGTCTCCCCACCCAATCTTCCTATCGATATCACATGGAATACGACCCATTATAGTGCACAATGTTACAGATTAAATAGGGGATGGGATGAATCAAACACAAGCATCCACATATACAACAATCCGCTAAGCTAGAGTCAGAAAAGAGGGTGCCCCTTAAAGCCTTTCGCCCGAGACCTTATGCCTGAAGGGGCCCAGGCTTGGGGGAGGGAGGGCTAGCAACTAGGGAGACAGGGAGAAGCTCCGAAAGAGATTGGACGGAGCAGTGGAATATTTGTCACCCTTGAGGACACTCTCTCGAGGGGAGTCATTAATGTCATCGTCAAAGGACTAACTAATGGAGATTTTAATTGAGCGAGAAAATCATACGCTCGCCTAATGGAAAGCCTGACCATTGATGAAGTCAGAGCTACCAAGGAAGCTCTCCAAATTAGCTTCGGCCCCAACGGTCTAGAAGTTATTCTTCTCCCGCATAATGATGCCTTGGTCATTAGAGTCACTATTGCCAATTATGAGGTGGGTCGAGTCCTTGTGGATTCAAGAAGTTCGGTTAATGTGCTGTTTTAGGAAGCCTTTAATCAGATGTGTTTGAAGGATGCTCAATTGGAGGTTGTGGTCACACCCTTGTTCAGATTCACAGGATATATTGTGCACCTAGTCGGGCAAATATTCTTACCCCTCACACTAGGAAAGAGGCCAAGCCAACGGACTATCATGACTCCCTTCCCGATACCAGATTCTCCCTCGGCCTACAATGACATTTTGGCAAATCTTTCCTGTCCACATTAATGGTAATGACATCCCCCTATCATCAGAAAATCAAGTTTTTGATAGGGCAACTAGTGGGAGAGATGACGACGAACAAAAGGTGATCCGTAGTTGCTACGTGAAGATGGTCCAAGCCAAACAGAAAAGGGCTCAGATTGACGATCCAAAAGGCAAGACACCACTCAACAAGGAGATCTACATGCTAGAGGAACTAACCCCAAAGCAAAGCACTTTGGAGAAAGGAGAGCCAATGGAAATTACAAAAGGAAAGTTGACCCAAGTGATGGCAAAGCTGGATGTAAAGCAAGATCTTATCGTCCACCTTTGGAGGAACTCAGATGTCTTCGCCAAAGACATCCACGGTCTGACGGGCATCAACCCAAGGATTGTGGAACATCACCTAAATCTCATTTGTGGAGCTCGACCCGTCGAACAAAAGAAATGCCACTTTGAGTCAGAGAAAGATAAGGTGGTAGCCGAAGAAGTAGAAAAGTTGTTGTGGGTTGGGCACATGAGGGAGATCCAGTTTTCTGAGTGGGTATCTAATCTAGTGTTGGTCCCTAAACCATTGGAACAGTGGCGCATGTATGTAGATTTTCGTGATTTGAATAATGTATACCCTAAAGACTCCTGCCCTTTGTCTCGAATTGACCAATTATTTGATTATATAGTAGGATACGAGGTGGTGTCTCTCATAGACACTTACTAAGGATACCATTAAATTCCCTTGGTCTGGGGGGACCAAAGTCGAGTTAGCTTCATTACTTCCGAAAGCCTCTACTCTTACATAGTTATGTCTTTCGAGTTACAGAACAAGGAGGTCACCTTGTTGGGACCGATTGGTGTGCTAGAGGGGGTGAATAACGTCGCTCGATTTTGTTCTTCGATTGTGTGTTCGTCGTTGGATCGTACTTGTCTATAGGTTGTTAGTGCCGGAAATAAAAATAAAGAAAAAACAAAACAATGCACAAGCACAACTTAAGCTTTTACGTAGTTCGGAACTCGAGTTCCTACTCTACGACAGTGCTCTAATGAACTATCCTCACTAAGAACTTCTCCTTTTCGACAATACGTCGGAGGTGGAGAAATCTCTTACAATTGAACGAAATACAACCAAATACAAGTATAATACAAAACAAAAAACTAAAACACTTTACAAGAAGTGAGTCTTGTTTACTTGATGATTTGATTACTTTAAATGACTTGGAAGGTCTAGAATACAACATCAACTCTCCTTCAAAATCCTTAAGAAAATCGCTACTGAAATCTTCCTGAAGTCCTGCTTTTATAATTGTTAGGACATCAATGGCCACTAGAGGAGGGGTGAATAGCGCGTCGGCATTGCTTGATAGATTACGATCGCGTTTGTCTATACAACACTTGTTAACGCAGTGGAATATATAATAACAAAAGTAAATACAACACAAGCATAAGAGACAATACGATATAACATGATTCGGAACAGAATGGTTCCTACTCCACGGATCGAGCTCAAACGAGCTCTAGCGATGCGTACAACACCACTAATCAAATAAACTCCTTCTCGACAACAAGTCGGAGGCGGACAAACCTCATACAAGTATTCTTACAACAATAAGAATGAAATACAAATAATTACAAATAAAATACAACAAAAGAAGTAAAGAACACTTTACAAAAACTCTTTTGGATGTTTACTTTTTTGGTTGCTTGAATTGCACTTGGAGACCCCGATTTGCAGCAACAAATCATCCCAAAGACATCCAAGAAACGATGGCGAAAACCTCCTCTTCGAGCTCCCTTTAAAGCTTCTCCTTGGGCTGGATTCCGCCTAGCAGTCGACTGATCGGGACCATCAGTCGACTGCCCCTGTAGTCGTTGTGAGACAACGACACGAGCCACGTCGGATAAGTTCCAACGGATAGTCCATCAGTCGATTGATCGAGCCTTCACTCGACTGTCAAACCCTAACAGTCGACTCGAGAATATTCTCAGGTTCGATTCTTGATCATCGCCGACCGCCTAATACCGCAAATGATCATTGTTAGCCAATTCCAAAGAAACCCTAGATACACCTCAAACATGAGGTTTTATCCCAAGTATGGTGCCCCCATATTTGATAGATCACCCTTAGTCTAGACCTAAGCCTTCTAGTCACTTCTGTCAATCTCACGCCTATCGGATCCCTCCAAGTCATCCATGATTTGTTCATCCATACACTAGCCTTCAGGTGCTTCTATTAGCTATTATTATACTAATGTGGTCTACACCGCCAAGACACACTGGGCTTACGCTGCCAAGATTCCCGTTTGGACTTTACGCCGCGCGCCAACCATTGGATTTATGCTACCAAGACTCTACCCTTGGACTTTATGCCGCCAACCATTGGACTTATGCTGCAAAGACTCCACCCTTGAACTTTACGCCACCAATATTCCCCTTAGACTTCTCAATTGCCAAGACTCAAGCTTGGACTTTCCATTGCCAACTCATGTTGGACTTTCCATGACAAGACCCATGCTTGGGCTTTTCCTTGCCAAGACTCATGCTTGGACTTTCCTTGCCAACCCATATTGGACTTTCCGTGCCAAGACTCAAGCTTGGATTTTTCATGTCAAGTACATAAGATTTGGACTTCTCTCATGACAATGGTCAAACATCGTCAAACATCAAAATACTAACCTGGGTCGATTGCACCAACAATCTCCCCAATACATTGTCAAACATCAAAACACTACTCGAGTCCAACTCGAGTCTGATCAATCGTGACCTGGGTCGATTGCACCAACAATAACCTCCACACGGACCTTTTCGTCACCTTGAGTCGACTGCTCACTTTTTGACGGTCGACTGTTCGTTCGACCATTGTCTTACAACGATAACTTTGCCAGTCAAGGTGCCGCCTCGACTGAGCCCCAATCGAGGAGTTGGCCAAGCTTGTCTCGCTTCTGACCTCCGACTACAATGTCACCAGTTAACTGCTCTACTACAATAGTTGACTGCTTGTTGGAGCTACTGTTTCTCATGTCGCCCGACCATCCTTCAGACTTCTCGAGTATAGGCCAGTCGACTGCTCTTCTATAGCAGTCGACTGTCGACCTACTTGGGTTTCCCGAGTACTGCAGTGTTGAGCACCGCATTGGACTTCCCAAGCACGCATCAACCAATTGACTGCCGAGCACCATGGTTGTTTCTCGAGTCGTACAGTGTTGAGCACTCAGTCTGAAATTCGAGCCCCACAGTAGGAGTCGCCCACACTGGACCAGTCGACTGAGCAAATCCTCCAGTCGACCATCGCACCTCAAACATGAGGTTTAATCCAAGTATAATTCCTTCATAATTAATACTCACCCTTAATCTAGACCTAATTCTTCAAGCCATTTCCATCAGTCTTACGCTCTTAGGGTCCATCTGAGTCCTCCACGACTTCTTCACCTTTCGCACTAGCCTTCAAGTGCTTATATCGACTTAGACAAGTTACTGAGTATCCTTAGTCTAGACCTAAACTTTCAAGCCACTTCCATCAACCTCACACCTCTAGGATCCATCCGAGTCCTCCATGACTCGTTTACCCTTGCACTAGCCTTCATGTGCTTCTATCAACTTCGTCATGCTAACGGGTCTACCTTTTCCAAGAGGTAGCGCCTCCAGGACTTCTCCATTGCCAAGAGGCCGCGCCTTCAGGACTTCCATTGCCAAGAGTCATACCTCCGGGACTTCCATTGCTAAGGCTTCATCCTTGGACTTTCTCTTTGCCAAGTATCCACACTTGGACTTTCCTCACTTGCCTAGCATCCAGTCAATCGTGACCTGCTAGGACTTCCACTATCAAGCTCGATCTCTCTGATCAGACGATTCTTCCCTTGCAAAGCACGATCTCCCTGACCTGTCGAGACTTCACTTGCTCAGTCATCCGATTACTCTTGACCTACTAGGACTTCACTCTCCTCATGCCAGGTGTCCGGTCAACCTTGATCAACTTGGACTTCCCTTGCCAACTTCCAGTTGGTCTTTCCAATACCAAATGTCCGGTCACTCTTGATCGACTTGGATTTCTCTCTTATCAACTCTCAGTTGGACTTTTCATACTCAACTTCCATATGATTATAGATGTCTCATACCATCCCATAATCATATTATCCTTCATACTCAAATCCCATTGTTAAACATCAAAATCCTACTCGAGTCTCACTCGAGTCTAGTCAATTATGACCTAAGTCAATTATACCAATAATCTCCTTCTTTTTTATGTTTGATAATACCTCTAAGTTAGGCTAGCCAATAAGCCAACTTTCTTCATCTTATGCCAAAGTATAACGAAGAGTTCTCAATTCCAGAATTTTAAATTTTGAAATTTTGAGATTTAGTGTATATTTTGGTTTATAGGTCATTGTGTGCACTACAGATCTTGAACCTAACTTAAAAGGCGTCCGGGAGGCGAGGGTGGAAAGGAGGACAATAACCACGGAGCTATGGTATAAAGGCAAGGCCGAGGAAAAGGAAAAGAGAGAATTCTCTAAACACTTATCTCTGCATACTACATTCTTTGTCTTTTCATTATCTTTCCTGGCTTAATTTAAGCATCGGAGAGTTGTCACCGTGAAGTGTCAACAGACATCTGACGGATATTAATTTTGATAGGAAAATTACTCTACAGTTGTGAAGGATCCATCCTTCTTCAACGCTCCTGCAGAAGGGATCAGAAAAGCAAGCCGCATCACTCACAGTTAAAGGAGTTGAAGCAGGGAATAGCAAAGTCCAAGTAGCGGCTTGCTAGCTAGCTTCAGCATAGCTTTTTGTTCAAAGCCACAATTAACACCTTAGAAATGATACAAGAGACAATGATGCAATTTAAGTTTTAGATCACAAGAATTGTTGGTAAAAACAGTTGAAGCAATAAAAAACTGAAGTGCCAATTGAGGTCACTAGCAGTGCAGCACTGATCATCAAGTTTTACTCCAAAGTTACTGATGCCGTGGCAATTTCAGCAAAAAACTGAAAATCAGAGTTTACAAACCAGTAACAATTTTGAAGATGCATCATCAGTAAACTCACAGCTCTATGAACTTTTGAGTGCCTCCAACTTGAAGATGCCTTCTTTCATTCATTAGATGGGACATGAGAGCACAAACTGTCAGTATCTGAAACTGTAACTATTTGATACTTCAACCAAAAAAAAAAAAAAAAAACAGTCTCACAGCTGATGTGCTTCCAAAATCATTCTTTTAATCACAAACGCAGATGATAGCAGTAGAAAGTATTTCATAGCTGCTATTCAGGATTATCCTAGAATGGCCAAGAGCTGTATAAGGTCATCTTCACTATTTCTTCCCAACTAAACATACAATTCATATCATGCCACAGAAGAACTGGATGAATTAATTGCCTTTTGTTGCAGAGCAACAATTTTATGACATTTTGATCATCTTTATAAGATGATGTGTAATCTTGCCCGAGACTTCATGAAGGTAGGCATACCTAGAAATTGCATGAACTTGGTATATCTCCATTGCTTATGTAAGAATGATCATGTATCCAAGAAATAATAATAATTTTTTTCAGCCTGAACTGCAAATTCAGTGATGCCATAAACATTTTTCTTATCCGCGTATGCCCATGCTTGATCACCCATTTGTTGGTCAGTAAACGCTTGTGCAAAAGTATTTAATCAGTCGATCGGTGGGTCATTAACAAAACAAAGATAGACTAAAAAAATCATAATTAGTACAGCAATGATACCAATTTAGCACAAATCCGAGGTTTCTAAGATCCATCAACTAATGCTCATCAAGACATACTTTATTTATTGTACACAAGAATGGATTCTCGTATCCATGTATCTTCCCGTTTCTGTCCTGTGAATCTTGTTCCATATCTTTGACAATAGTAACAAGATCCCCTTAGAAATCTGCTACCCATTGATTGTGCATGCAATTTAACCAGTTGGGAAATCACTTTCCTCGGTATGTTCGAACAGCGATAATAGTGAAAAGAAAGCAAAAAAAGAAGAGAGCTTTAAGCTGGAGGAAATCGTTGGTAATCCGTCCAAGCCCAACTGAACAGAGGATGAGAGGAAGACGGCGATGAAGCAGAGGGAGAAGAAACAGACAAGTTTTGCAGTGAATGAGAAGCTATGGAAGAGCCCTCGTCCACCTCCGCAGCCATCTCCCAGGTATCAGAGACGGTCACCGGAGGAAGGCTTGGGTAGCGCTCCCCACTGCACTGCAGCAACCTCGAGTACTCAATGTAATCTGTGAGGGCGGCGGCCGGAGCCTTCGGGCTAGAAACAGAGGACGTGCGCCGGCGAAGACATGCACTCTCGGGGAAGTTGAGCTTGGCTCTGCTTCCCCTGAAGCGGAGGGCAGCCGCGTCGTAGGCCCGCGCCGCGTCCTCAGCCGTCCCGAAGGTCCCCAGCCACACTCTGGACGCCTTTCTTGGGTCGCGGATCTCTGCCGCCCATTTGCCCCACGGCCGCTGCCGGACGCCACGGTACTTCCTCGGGGTGGAAGGAGGCAAAGACGGTTCGGTGGCTGCTATCGGAGCTTGAGATCGATGTTTCCGTGAAACGCTCCGTTGGTAATATGCTCCGCAGTCAGGGCGAGTACTCGGCGAAGAAGAAGGGGAAGAGACGGCGGCGGACTCCCCGGACAACACATGGGTCAGGGCCGACACGAGGGTCGACATCTCCCAAGCCAAGCGGCGGCGGGAGAGAAAGGGCGGGACGGCATTCCCTATCTCTCCAATGGCGGGAAAAACATCGCCTTCGCCGGAGGAGGAGGATGAAGAGGGAAAAGGAAAAGCCGCCATGGGCGACTGCTTGGGAGTTGGGACAGAGCTGCAAGTTTTAAAAGAGGGAGGGAAAGCGGCCGCCTATTTAAACAAAACCACACGTTTTGGATTGAATGGAGAAAAGGCGAGTCGGCGATGCGAAGATCGTGCCGTGGATTCGAAGTCAACCGTTTGCAAAAGTCAACAAATTTTTAATACAGAAAGTCAGTGCCCTTCTATCTTGAACGCTCCTCCATTCAAAGATAAAAAAAATAGATATTTAAATTATAATATTCAAATATTAAATAAATACATTTCCCATTACATACAACTTCATGCTTCTCTTGAGTTCTTCTCTTATTCCCGTACTTCAATCTGAATGCTTCTCAAATTTTTCAATCTCAAGTTTCAAGTTTGTCTTGGCTTTTCATCTCTAAAAATTTAAAGTTCCTTGCATTTTAAACTTTAAAGAGCCCTTATTTTAAGATGAAAATTTTTGTGCCTTAAAAAATGATTATGGATGATTATAATTACCTCGATGAATCTTTAAAAAAAAGTTCAACTCGTGCCTCGACTATAAACTAATGAGATTGTTGGGTTGAGCCCAAATGAGGAGCACTCTTGCCCACGATGACAATTCACGATGAAAGATAAAGGCAATATAAGAAGAAGACAGAGAGTGCTACTAATGAACCAAGTTTGGTCGTATAAAGAATTATTAATATGGAATTTTGAACGAAAAAAATTTGATTAAAGTAAAATGGTTCATAACGAGAACTACAATGGTGAGGAGCTTTGTCTTCATCGATGTTTTAAATAATTGAATTGTCGATTCCAATGGAAGTCAATATCTTACAAATCATATTTTCAATTCTCAAATGTTACTATTCTTATTGGAAATAAGTAAATAATCAACATAACGTAGTAAAAGTCAATTTAGAAAATTCTTAAGTTGACTTTTTTCCTTTTCCTGGAGTGAATATGGATCTATCACATAATTCTTCAGTCTTGAAATAATCCAAGTCCATGTACATAATGTATATTACGATAGTTTATTAAATGACACATCTTAAATTTAGAATTGTCCAAATATAATATCATGATTTCATATTTATCAAATAATGCATCTCATTTTCTTTTTATCCCTCCCGTCAAATATGTATTTAATGCTCAAATATTACATGCATCCGAGTCACAACTGAAAATCTCGAACCATCCAAACGTGATGCTGGAAATTCAAATCATATGACCATTGTGTTCCTGGGAATATAATTTTCAGTACAACTTTTTTTTCGGCCTGATTTCTAAAATATGACTTGAATACCTAATAAAACATTGAATATCAAAAATTTAGGTATGGATACATAGAGAGACACTTTCCAAACTCAATAGACTTGGATTAGATCGAAGAAGAGGTGAATAGGGTCATCATGGATTTTGATCGAAATCTATTGATAGACCTAGAGGAGTCCAAATTCTGAAATCTTGAAATGACTGAAAGATCTTACATCATAAATTGTTGATGTGTCGAGAAAATTTGGTTCTGATCCTCCTATCTTCCAGTTTTGGTCGTGTGCCACGTATAAATAATAAATTCAAATTGGACGAGAAAAAAGATAGTGTTGAAAATTATATTCATAGGAATACAGTGGTCCTGGGGTTTAAATCCTAGGAATACAGTGGTCCTGAGATTTAAATTTTCAGCAACAGTCCAATTTCAAATTGGCCAAGAAAAAAGTTAATGCTGGGAATTATATTACCAAAAACACAGTAGTGCTGAGATTTAAATTTTCAATACCACATACAATATCCAATTGTCCGAGAAAAAAGTGGTGTTGAGAATTATATTACCATGAACATAGTGGTGCTGAGATTTAACTTCTCAGTACCACGTACAATATTAAGCTGACCGAGAAAAAAGGTGGTATTGAGAATTATATTCCCAGGAACATAGTGGTTTTGAGATCTAAATTCTCAGCACCACGTACAATTTCAAACTGGCCAAGACAAAAAATGATGCTGGAATTATATTATCAGAAACATAGTGATCATGAGATTTAAATTTCCAACACCACTGTAATGTTGGTACTGGTCTTGCATAAACACTATAGTGCTGATCTTGCAAGACCAGCACTATGATGGTGGTGCTGAATTTGCAATTCCAGTACAATTGTGGTACTGATTTTGCAAAATCAGCACCATGTGTTGATTTTAATGCAGTGTTAATTTTAAGTCGAAGTTGAAATTCAAAATCCTTGATATAGTGGTATTGGTACTGGTCTTGCAAGAAAATTCGAAAAATATTTATATTTGTATGAGTGAGAGAGTTCGAGGAACTCATTGGTGTGCACTAATCTGTATATTTTTGAGCACCGCTGGCGATGATGTTCACAACGGAGGGACGACGATGCTCGATCGGGAAGGTCGCCAGCAGCATGCTACAGAAGGTGGTGTCGGCATTGCACGAGGAGATCCGGTGCCGAAAAGAGGGGCAAATGGGTGAGGAGAAGAAAAGGAAGGTGACAGTGAGGAGAAAAGGGGTCGAGAGGATTTTTGCGTTGAAGAAACAAGAGAGACGAAAAGGAGGGAAGGAGAGAAAGATAAGACCAGCATCATCTTTTATGGCTCGGATGCATGCAGTATCTGAGTATTAAATTCATGTTTGACGAGAGAGGAGTAAAAACGAAATGAGATACGTCCTTTGATAAATATGAAATCATAATACTGTATTTGAGTAATTTCAAACTTGCGATGCATTATTTGATAAATTATAGTATATATTATGGTATAAGTAGATAAGGCAATTGAATTGCACAAAATATCAAGTATAAGTCGTCTTAAATGTAAATCAAGACGATTTGTATTCTTAAATATTTTGGTATAATATGAATGTGTTTTTAAAATCTAAAAAATCACATACATACAACTCGAGTTCTTAAGTTGAGATATTGGTTGCAATTCAAGATAAATTAATTGGATCATTAAGTTAATCATTATTAAAAATATTTAATAGGAATTATTAAAAATTAATCTATAGGGGATGATCATAAAATTATATTTAATTAAACTTAAAGAAGATGATAATATTTTAAAAGTTAAAAAAATACTCAAAATTAATTTTAAAAATATATAAAAAGTCAGTCTAATTATGAATGGTTGTTATATGTATTTTAAAATATTTAAAACAATAAATTTTGCAAAATTGTATCCAAATTATGTTTCCTGAAATTAGATAATCCGTAACTATTTCAATATAAG
Source organism: Wurfbainia villosa (assembly GCA_025175895.1). Lineage (NCBI taxonomy): Eukaryota > Viridiplantae > Streptophyta > Magnoliopsida > Zingiberales > Zingiberaceae > Wurfbainia > Wurfbainia villosa. The sequence continues at coordinate 7,721,199 of CM045997.1, forward strand.
AATGAAGTTTGCCTGCATAAATTGAGCGAAACATTTGATTTCACTTAAAATTAGTTTCTAAATAAATTTAAAAAAAAACTTCGAGCAAAATCTTTAATATCCCACCTAATAAATGCCAGAAATCTCTTTAAGACTTCCCTCATTTCTCATCGCATCAACTCGAAGAGGCGTCACAAAGTCCACTTTGATTGTTCCTGCATCCTCAAAGTCAACGCGAGGGTCAAAAGTCGACTTCATTGCGCACACTAAGGCATTAGCATCCGACAGATCGCGTGGCGTGGAATTTGCGAGGGCTGACCGATGGATGCATCTGCCACTAGAATAAGTCGGCGTCGAATTGTGTTATCATGGTTGACCAGCTCCATGTTGCAGCGTATCTTTGAATGATTATGATCAATTAATCACCATGCGTGCCCTCCCATGCGCAGGCAAATTTAATCGCTGTCAAAGTTATTTTTTCAGTCAACCATAAAATTGACACTGCTACGTAGAACAAACTAATTAAGCTCAAACATTCTCGCATTAACTAGTAATCTACTTCTAGTTACGTTCCTCTCGACAAAATCATCTCATCTGTCTCACTAGTCTTCTCTCCACCATCAAGTTGACCCTTCTTCTTCATGATCTTCTACAAGCTTTAAAGGATTTCAGACATAGTCAACCTGCAAAACCAGCACACAAAAGATTGTGTGCTCTAAGATCCTTCTGTGTGTGCTCTGAGATCCAGTGTGATGTACAACCTTTTCACTGAACTGATGAACAACCTGCAACACATGATTTTGTCAATGTCAGCTCTCTTCATGTTGAGTTATATGGAACAGAGCATTGGCATATGAGATAGTTCCTAAGACATACTCCCAAGGGACGTCGCCGGCGAGCATTCGGTCGCCTTCGTTGTCTTCGTAGAGAAGAATGTAGCTTGTAGGAATGACCCCATCCTGCTCATCCTGCTTTGTGTTGTTCGAGCAGTTCACTAGACAAAGACAGTATCAGACTCTATAATTGATGAAGAAGTGTCCAAAAGATGAGAGTTGGTAGTTTACCAGAGAAAAAGTTGTGAAACATCTTCTGCAGGGCATGTGACAGTGAATTATAGCCATCATGGAGTTTGAGGTCAATCTTCCTACCCACTGTGCAACCATCCATGTTCACCTTTACAAACTTTGTCTGCCCTTCTTGGCTTTCACTAGCCATGCTCTCTTTATTTTCGACATGGATGTCCTCTACCTTTGCCTCTGAAGTGGTCACAGGCCTTGTTTGATTCTGAAACCCCAAGTTCCTTCGGAAGGCGCGGACTGGAGGCCAACCCACCACTGCTGAAGGATGCTCATTTCTGATAATCTCTCACAATTACAGGACAATTAGAGAAGATGACCGCACTAGAGGCACAAAACGTGAAAGTTGCAAGATAAGATAGCTCGATGCAAGGGTAAAGAATTATATGTAGATCAGAAGTAACCTTGCATTTTTCATGAGCCCAAAATGCTTAAATTATTAAATATGTCACTCATCTAAGTCTATAAACTCACAATACTAGTCCACAACTCTGATCCTGAGTTATTTTCGCAAACTTCTAGCTAGATCCTCAGTCTATATTCTTCTTTTTCCTCAGTTTGTCGTACAAAATAGTCCTAGCTAACTTGTTAATAAGAGCAGCAATTCAAATTTCTTATACTACAAGTGTGCTCTTCCATAGATTATGCATTTCTGATAAATCTAGAGTATTGCTAAAGAAAACTTCACGGAGGGAAAAGGAAGTCATTTGAACCTTGGGACTGTTAAAGAAGGTTTCAGCTTCTGGTGTGCTTGCTCCAGAGCCGCGTTCTGCTGCCGGGCTGCCAGGCTCCAAGGGTGGACAAAGACCCCTGACGTCTCGTCGAAACACCTCTTTGCTACTGATTTATAACCATTACATCTCCCATCAACTTCCACACCACTCACTGGAGACATACCAAGCCTCAGCTCCAAGTTGTTTTCGCGGCCATCAGTCTCATTTTTGTCATCTCTAACTTCTGTATCTTGGCTTCTTCTGACCTCGTGAGGCGGTTGAATTGCCGCGGTCTTCATGCTGCTCTCTCTGGCTCACTTGAGGCGAGGTGAACTCGTTCTTTATAAATATTGGACCTTCAGGAGGTGAGAAAAATGTGATGGAATGATGGTGGATGAAAGGGAAGGCAGGGATTTCTGTGGCTATACTTAAGTGGAATGGTGGGACTCAAAACATGATGACACTTGAGAAATGAAAACAACTTTGCTTTGTGGGGTTGAAGGGAGATGCTTTTCTCTACTTTCTACTTCTCTACCCATCCATTCCATTCATCATTTGGTTCAGTGGATGTAATTCCACCTTATCAATTATCAAACTTTATGAGCAGATAAATCCTCATCATAGCTGTTTAATCGAGTAATCAAAACTTGCATCTTTTTCTTTTTTGGTTAGATTCTTCTCTTGTGATTATCATGATGAAACAATAAAACTTGTGATTAACTTTTAAAAAAATGAGAATTGCTGCGGTGCATCTTTAACACTTTTTCTTGTCATATAACGAGGACAGTACATCACTTGAAGATCCTCCTTGAGCGGATGATATAAAGTTCTCTCATAGAGGTAACAACAAAATAGAAGTTCAAGCTGCAATCATGGTGTTCTAAAGTGCAAAGAAAGTGAGGAGGGGGGTTCATCTAGACCATATATTTCCTCTAGGCATTGACAAGCAACCACCATGTAGATTCATGAACTTTCAGTGTGTTTTAAATCACTGAATTGTAGAATGAATTCTTTCTCTAGCTATCTGATCATTCTCATCCATGCCATGGTGAGATAACAAACCAGAGATGAATAATTTTTTCAAGAACTGACATCTCCAATTCAAACATCATAGACAGAGAGATGAAAGAATTAAGGCCCGGTCTTCTTCGTGTGACTCGAGACTTTTTCTTCATTTCTCAACACTAACTTTGGTTTGGCAAATACTGGGGAAAATGACAACCACCAGGGCAACTCAGCTCGCTAGTTGAGCAGATAGGCATGGTATCGAAGGAGTCGAAAAGGTCACAGAGTCATGAGTTCTTGTCTGAAAAAGAATTGCGGCTTGTGATGGGATTTTGAGGTAGTGCAACTCAAGCAGAGTGGTGGTATCCTACATCTCAAAGTGGTGGCACAAGATGAGCATTTGAGTGGAGTGGTAGTGTCCAAGGCCAAGAAAAGGTCACCATCTCAAGCTATCCAAATGGAAAAGGAGAGATGGATGCTCTTTTTGCTCATGCAAGGTCCTTGTCAAAAGCCACACTGATGTTCTCTCTTGGCATAATGATGGGGATGATTGTGTTCCTCAATAATTTTAACTACCATCTGAAAGACAGAAGGGTATGGTGTTTAACCATTAGTTTCTTCATTATTTTAACTGCCAACCTATGAACTCAGTTTCAAATCCTCAGTGAGCAGGCAGTGGAAAGAACTGAAACAAGAACAAAAAAAAAACTTGAAAGATAATCAGTGATATTTTCCATCTTTATTTAAGCAATCAATACGATATGATTGTTCTAAAATGTGTTTAAGTAGCGTTTAATTAACATTAGTGAGGTCAATGGCACACCCTTAATCTTCCTTTTACTTGTGTGTCGATTTCCAAAAGTATTAGCTCCCCCAGTATTTTAAGTTTTTGTAACAATTGTTTCTTCTTCCTCATTATGATCGAATTTAAATTCCTTTACCTAGCTTGAAGCTAGTTTTCAAACTCCTCGAGAGATCCACAAGATGCACAATCTCACATGTTTTCCTCTAGTCATTTCATTTATCATTGGATGCCCATCGACGTCACTTAAAGAGTTGAAAAATATTTATTGTGTCCCTTAAAAATAGAATAGATTGAATCGAACAATAGAATTGAATTGAGAATAGAGCTAAGGGTCTACTATTTTTGCCCTTGAAGATGAAAGTAGGAGAATGGAAAAGGAAAGGGAACACAACGAGGAGGGAAAAATTGTTTATCTGATAAGAAAAAGGGGAAAGAAGTAGATTTAAAAAAAAAATGATTGCTCTTCTCCTCTTCAATCATGCACTCCGCTTTCAACCTATGCCTCTTCTTCACTTGATGCTCCATTCCAATCGTAGAATGTCTTGCCACGCCTCACACATTTTACTAACTATTAGCGATGAATAATTTGTGTTAGTGGTGGATTTTCATATGATTATCGTAACCGTTCGATTATATCGTATTTATTCGAATCTGATTAAGTGATTTACTTATTGGTTTGTTATTTCGACTATTTGATGTAGGATTTAATGTGTAGAATTTGTTATAGCACATATTCATTATTGATGATGAGTTGATAACGGATCTAATCCGTTTTCTATATATATGACATGATCCCGTCGGAGCTGACATTCGGATATAATCATGGTATCCTATCGGCTAGGATTTACAGTGTCATCACTCCAGAACCTTACGAAAGACCTGCTCCTTGCTTCTTAGCAGAAACAACGGCTTAGATCTTAAGGAAAAGGAACGATAGTCACTCCGCTACAATCAGGTTTCTCTGTTTATACTATTATTTCATTTTTATTGTATTTATTGTCATAGAAATTTGATAAAACTAAATCTACTTCACGAATCTTCTTGTATATATATCCAATTTTTACATATATATACTTAGAACAGTGGATTTCCATCAATTTATTGATAGATTTTCCTTTTAAAATATTACTGTTCTTTCTCCTTTTTCAATAATTAATTGAAGATGAAAAAATCTCTTACAACGGAATTTAAACAAAAAAGAAGAAACGGAATTTAAACAAAAAAGAAGAGAGTTGAGAATTAAAGCACAAGAAGATTAAAAGACAGAGTTAAATGATCGCAATGAGAGCACTTTCAATGATATTTCAATATTTATACCTTTTAGCTCTATTTTTTTTCCAACCCTGATTGAATCATACATTTGTCAATTATTTAGTCGATTTCATTAGCATGCTAAATTGCAACGAACACCTGGGCCGATTGATTTAGCTCATCATCAGTTTGGAGATGCACACCATTTATCTTCCAATTCAGGCCGGAAATTATCAGGTTCAGAAACTCAGTTCCAGGGGGCCGGCACTAAGCACCATTGCAAATTCAGAAGTCGAACTTACCCCCTTAGGTAAATTCAAATGAATCCAAGTGCCGACATCATCGATCGCCGATCGAGTAGACTATATTCTGAATCCTCGTGGGACAAGATCGATCATCCCTCGCCTCTTTAGCATTCTTACAATCATGGAACACACACAAAATATATGAACCTATTCCATCATCCATCCTTGTTTGATGGATGCATGGTAAGGCAAAGGCATGAGCTGATTTTGCACTGAATGTTATATATGTAGCCATTCAAACTCTCCCACCATTCTCATCTTCGCTGCAATCTCCATGAGGATTTTATCGAGTGAGAAATTAATCAAGAAATACTTCTCGATACCATCTGCAAGCTAACTTCAACTGAAGTAAATCATTTGGTCCTGTTCTAGATCATTTTACAGCCAAAAATTCTTCCAGAAATGAATCTGATTGCCACTGCCTATTTTCCACTTAAAATCCGCTAGCTGTAGCGTGAAAATGACCACTGATGCAGTGGAAATCTGCTGGATCATTTGAAATTATCGACGAATTGAAGCTTTTTCTCACTTTTATTGATCACGAAGCTTTCTTGATGATATGATGGGATCTGCATGGATTGACATAAGAGACCCACCCCAGAATAAGATATATATTATATATATCATGTAGAGGATAAAATGAATGAAAAGAAAAAAGAAAAGAAAAATTAGCCCATATTATCCTTAGTTATAATATTTATAAAGATATATTCCAAATCCTAATTAAGAAGATTATCGGATTTCCAATTTATGGATTATAGATAGTAAATAGATGTTGCTCCAATATATCTCATCAGTAATTAAGTTAGATTGAGCTCGTGCCATATAATAAATCTGATTTATTGAGCTAGAAAGGGAATCTATTAATTCTTAATATCAATGTATTTTATTGACTTGTCCAAATTGAATATCCATGATATCAACCGCCAAAGATAATGTTTTTTTAGATTCGAGGCCAATTTTTAAAAATAATTCTCCTTAAAAAAATCACTTAGAATTTCGAATTAATGTTTTTTTTTCATTATTTGCATTTTCTTTTTTAACAACTAGTTAAATATTTAAGTACATTATATTTATTGTTGATAAAATATTACAAATATATTAGAACATATAAATTATTGATTTTTTAAAATAATTAATTTATATATATATATATATATATATATATATATATATATATATATATATATATATAGTATCCAACTTAATTTATAAAATATTTCTTAATATCAATGTATTTTATTGACTTGTCCAAATTGAATATCCATGATATCAACCGCCAAAGATAATGTTTTTTTAGATTCGAGGCCAATTTTTAAAAATAATTCTCCTTAAAAAAATCACTTAGAATTTCGAATTAATGTTTTTTTTCATTATTTGCATTTTCTTTTTTAACAACTAGTTAAATATTTAAGTACATTATATTTATTGTTGATAAAATATTACAAATATATTAGAACATATAAATTATTGATTTTTTAAAATAATTAATTTATATATATATATATATATATAGTATCCAACTTAATTTATAAAATATTTCCTTAGTTTCCAATTCCCTCTCAAATCAATTAAACAATAACGAAACAATCTTAATTGCCCACAATTTACGAATTCGTATTAAGAAGAAGAAAAGCCAATATACACAATTAAATAATAGAAAGATGTCAAAAAAAGTCAAGTATAATAAATTAAAAAATTCCTAAACTCCACTGCAACACTCACTAAAATTGAATAAGTTAACTAATAATATAATCTCTCTTTTTTATATATATAGTGTATATATAGTGCGTGTACCAATGTACTGCGATTGAATTTCAATCGTTTGATCGTACGAGATTATACAGTAATAAAGAATATATAATATTTTTTATTCATTCGATCTCTTTATTGTTGGATATCATCGGTGTCGATCAACATTATAATCTAACCCCTAAACACGTCGAGATCACTGTCGTCATCCAATCAATCGAACTGTGATTGATTTCGACTGCAATTCAATCGAAATTCTATCGTAGTCTGGGTGATATTGGATTCCGACCAAACCCTGATGTCGGTCTAATCACGATCGAATTATGATCAGATTGCAGTCGGAATTCGACCACTCGACGATAATATTGAACGACCAAACCTTTAATAAGAAATACTGTGCATTTCTCTTTACTTGGGCGCACACAAGTTGTGCATTGTAAGGAATGCAATGTATCAAACTCGTAAATAATTCATAATCGTCCTAGGAGAGGACAATTGGAATCCTCACTCAGGGTTCAAAAATTGATTATCAAAATAATCTATATAAATAATCCAATTTTTATGTGAGACAAGAGCTTTTAAGCACGAGGACCGACTATATATATCCATTAAAATTAAAAAAAATAATTCTTAAGTCGGATGGAGTATAATAATGAATAAAAAATATATCTACGTAAAAAAAATGATTATATTCCCTCTTAATATTCTTTATAATTAATCTTTCGAAAGGAATGAAGATAAATTACAAAGAATATACTCTTTAATCCGTTGGCCATAACAACGAAGAATTTCTAAATTCCGATATAAAATATCGATCTTGTATTGAAACTCGATTTCTACTCATATGTAATAGCATTGCATCTGCATAGGCATCCCAAAGTGACAATAAAAAATATATCTCAAATAAATGAGACATAAGTGATCAGATCGTATTATAGAATTATTATTGTTATATCACTACAACGTTTATGCATTGTATTTTTTTTTAAAAATAGTTTGTGATTTAAAAGGGTTTTTGACATTTTTTAGCGCTTTGTATGCTTTTCGTAATTAAGTTACTTAATCTCCATGGAGATGACGCAATGGTAAGACAGAGGATTGCTTATAGAATGAATAGAGATCGATTCTGGAGAGGAGTTTAAAATCCCCCATAGCTTCAGATGACCCCCCTCTGCTTTGCCACCGTATCAAGGGACCTTGTCCCCCCGCGATTTATCCTCACTCTTACCGCAGCCCTGGGACAGATGATAGGAGGCTATTAGTTGAACAGATTCCCAACTTTTATAGTAATTAAGTTACTTAAGGTTAAAAAAAATCAAATTGTTTTTTAAATTTATAATTAACTTATAATAATTTTTTAAAACTCTTCTCGAAAACATTCCGAAAATAATAAATTAGTGCATAATCGATTGAACGATCAATTCTAAAATAGAAATGAAATAATTAGATTATGACATCGGGATCGATAAGACATTTCATACAATTCGATTTCATACTAAAATATATTTGACAGTGAATATAAAAAAATTTATATACCAAATAAGATGAATTGAATATTTACATTCACAAACCGAATACAATTTCGACATTATACGATTTTATAAGGATGATGCAATTGCATAAATTGAATTTCATCGTCGAACCACGAGCACTATCAAAATTTATTCTGATAATCGATGAAATTTTTCTATAAAATTAGATTGATCATCTTCAAAATTAATTATATCGAATACTTAAAAACTTGATGTGCGAATTAAAGAAAAAAGAAGAAATAACTAGATCGTTCCTATAATAACACAACAACAATACTCCAAACAAGCGTCAAACACTTAAAAATGAGATAAATTAACATCAGCACTGCATTTCAACATTTAACTGCTATTTAATTATAATAACTACGTTAACTTTAATTTCGATGAAATTTGTAAGGAAGAATTTTTTTTTCTTTTATTTTTTTATAAACATCGAACGAAGTTAGAGGTTTAGTTCACCTCGCAATTTCTTTTATTTCTTATCCAGGAAAATGACTCTTCGCAGAGGAATTTTTTTTAAATATATATATATTTTATTTTCCAACCTTGCAAAAAAAAATATTTTCCAAAAAGTAATTTTCAGGGAAAATAAACAGCTAAAATCCGAGTGGTGATCCGATAATCCAATAAGATTTGCGCCGGGAAGAGAGATCGGAGTCGAATTTCCTCACAAACACACACACGTGACCCGACACGAACGTTCCATCCAACTACCCGTTATGCTTGCGCAGTGCTACCCGATCCGCCTTCATTATGGATATCTATAAAGTGAGAGCTTATTAAGTTAACTTGTTCCCGTTTCTTCGATTGTTTATCCATCTAGAGAGAGAGAGAGAGAGAGAGAGAGAGAAGCGCCGGAGCAGCTGCGACGGCACCGACGCCGACGTGGTGGATCGGAGAGGAGCACCGATTCGCTACAAATTGCTTACCACGCGTTGATTGTAATTAATAGCCAAGGAGTCATGTGAGAACCCTAATACAACTCGATTCACGCATCGTCTGCGATCCACGCTCGATCTCGATCAGATAGGAACAACTAGGAGAAGGAGGGGAAAGGGGCGGAAGAGAGGACCCGAGCTGCTTTTTCAGGGAACGGCGGAGCCATGGGGAATAAGATCGCAAGGACGACCCAGGTGTCCGCGACGGAGTACTACCTCCACGACCTCCCTTCCAGTTATAATCTGGTGTTTGTGGAGCTCCTCGGACGCGGACGCTTCTTCAAATCCATACTCTGCAAGCACGACGAGGGCCTTGTCCTCGTCAAGGTTTATTTCAAGCGCGGCGAACCCCTTGACCTTAGGGTTACTTTCCCTCACTTTGGCTCCTTGATTTATTGAGCTTGTTGTTTAAAGCGAGCTACTTGATGTGACTGCTTTTGTAGGAGTATGAGAGGAGGTTGGCTCAGATTAGGGATATCTTCCAGTCCGTGCAGCATCCCCATGTTTGGCCATTCCAAGTGAGCATTGTTTTAATTGACCAACATGCTCTTGATGGTTAACAACTGAATTTCTTCGAACTTATGTGCTTACTTTCTGGTATTTATCTCTGTATCATAGTATATCGTTAGGCAGTTGAAAGTCTTGACTTTTGGTCACTTTTATTTTGGAACCTCACCTAGAACTCATTCATTATTTATTTATTGCATTTTTCTAACACCTGTATAAGGGGATTAATTCTTATATGGTGAACAAATGAACAATTTTTCATTTCTAGTGGAGAAAATAGTTGCTTATGTAGTTAAGCCATTTAAATGATGGTCTGCAGCCTCATGCTTCTTTTTCTTTCTTTTCTTCTTTGTGTTTTGTTTTTGGTTCTGTTTAAGCATTGTTTCTAACCTCTTGCGTTGATATATAGTTCTGGCTGGAAACTGATAAGGCGGCTTATCTTTTGAGGCAATACTTCTTCAGCAACCTTCATGATCGGCTGAGCACCAGACCATTCCTCAGCCTTATTGAGAAAAAATGGCTGGCATTTCAGGTATTTGTTTCATTCACTATGAAATGATTGATCATTGTTTAGCAATACAATTGTTTTGAAATAAAGTTTCTCCTCCCGCTTGAAAATCCATAGCTTTATGAAATTGTATCCACGTGTTTTAATCCATTTTTACCTTCAGCATGTCCTGTTCCTTTCTAAATATGGGCCTGATCTTAGCTTATTTGCACATGCAGTTACTTTGTGCAGTGGAGCAGAGCCACAATAAAGGAGTTTGTCATGGTGAGAACAATTTTCTTTGCGGGAACAAAATGTTTTGCTCTTAAAACCCTATGTTGAAAATATTCACAAATGAGGTGTTTTGCTAATTCTAGGTGATATCAAGTGTGAGAATGTTCTAGTTACCTCTTGGAATTGGTTATATCTTGCTGACTTTGCATCTTTCAAGCCAACATATATACCAGATGATGATCCTTCTGATTTTTCATTCTTCTTTGACACTGGCGGGAGAAGACGATGTTATCTTGCACCTGAGGTGTGTTTTGTGCTATGTTGTTCTCTTAGCATCTTCAATCTCTGTCTTCAAATTTTCATCAAATAGTATTAGAAGACTTAGATTTAAAATTTAGAAAGGAAGCGATACATGGGGGTTTTAATTTAAGGAAAAAAAGTGAGTGGTACTATTTTGATTTTTTTAAAATAAAATCTCAATTCACACTGTCAAAGAAAAATGAGGACTTAATTACTTGCAACAGTAGCAGTAATTATATTTAGTTATAATTGTCTTTTACAGGGTAGGTAGATAAAACTATGAATAAAATTGTAGCCTCACCCTATAAATGCTTAATTAATCAACCTTGCCTATGACTCTAGATATGGTTTTTGGGAATTGGTAGTAGAAATTGTTTGTTCCTATTTGTAACAGAACTAGAAAGTTGATACTAAGATGTTAAAGACAATAGAAGTAGAGCTTGTAAAATAGGAGGACGGAAGAAAAGTGTTTGGAAAAACATCAATAATGCTTTATACTTTGTGGATTTTGGTGAAAAATAAGGTTGGAAAGTGATAATTAATCTCAAATCTTGAATGGTCAAGATGCAACTTCAAGTAAGAACCAGTAATGACACCATAAAGTACAAAAACTACTATATAATGAAAATTCTTTAATGATTACCATAGTTTTAGAAGGAAAAAAGCATGAATAGCTATGCCATTTTTCTTATTTGAACTTAGGTAAAGTATTCAACAAGGGTGTGACTCCAGGTTTTGACACAGCCATATACTAAAACTTTTACAAATGATCAATTAGGATGTCAACTCGGTGTGTCATAGGTATTAGACGATAAGAAATAGCTAAAGATAAAAATTTGTTACAAGTATAATAAAGTTTCAAGCCTGGATTATTTGCATAACAAGCTAAAAATTGAGTATAAGATGAAGGAAATTTACATATTTCTAAAGATAGAGAAAGAAAATATAGAGCTTAAGTATTAAATAAAATCTATCATGATTTGAAGTCTTGTGTTTGGCAACATGATTGAAACATGTTGTCCAAGTAGATTATCAAAGTTTGATACTAATCGACTTGAAAAATTTCTCGAATGCCATCCATTCTAATTGTTCATATGAATATTTTACCATGTTGATATTCAACACGCTTTGGCACATGACAAGATGAATCCTCTGTCGATTTTTGTCTCTTGTTTTTTGCTTTCAAAATTCTACTTCACTTTATCTAATTTTTATAGTCTTATTTTTAAAACTAAAAGATTATAGGAGTAGAATTCATACTAATTTATTTCGACAAGCATTGAAGTAAAAAATTGAGAAGGGAGCCTTGGCACAACGGTAAAGTTGTTGTCTTGTGACCAAGAGATCACGGGTTCAAATCCTGGAAGCAGCCTCTTGTAAAAAAGCAAGGTAAGACTGCGTACAATGAATTCCTTCTCCGGTATCCCGCATGGCGGGAGCTTCGTGCACCGGGTTGTAGTTTATTGAAGTAAAAAATTGAGTAAATTTTTTTTTTAGTTCTTCTATCTAATTGAGTCTAATTAGAAACTACAATTTCTTAGTGTAGCTCCTCTATTGACTTTCTTTTTAATATATGTGAGTTTAGCCACAAATGATATCTCCTAGCGACTTTTAGAAGTGTAATATCAAGACTCCAATTAAATAGAGACTTAGTTGCTAAGGTTATTAATGAAAGTCAAATATTTTGAGAGGTAATGACTCATTTGGTGATCCTTTTAGATGTCATACAGATACAAATTGGATGTTGGTAAAGATAAAATGATTTATTATTAGTGATTATCAACATATGGATGTGGTAAATATAAAATAATTTATTGTTGGTCATTATCAACACATACTTACAAAAAAGTATTTTAATTTTGTTCACTTATTTATCTTACAATTAGAAAGGAGCCTTGACACAACGGTAAGGTTGTTGCCTTGTGACCAAGAGGTCACGGGTTCAAATCTTGGAAACATTCTCTTGCAAAAAAAGCAAGGTAAGGCAAGACTGCGTACAATAGATTTCTTCTCCGGTACCCCGTGTGGCGGGAGCTTCGTGCACCGGATTATAGTTTATTTATCTTACAATTGAGTAGTAGCTACAATATGGATTGACCCCCAATCCAAAAAAATTACAATATAGATTTTCTCGCAAATGACATCTTAAGTGGTTCCTAAGGGAATTGGCCGGTTTGTCCCTCATCTATAGAAAAGTACAAAATTGTCTCTCTTATCGTCACTTGGAGAGATGATTTACGTTTATTATAATATGTGCCTTCAATTAAGTGTTATAACAGAAGAGAAGTAAAAAACAAAAGTCAGTAAATGTACACCTATATGATATTGTATTCATTTAGTTTGTGATGATCCACTGATAAATTATTGGACCATTAAGGGAATATATTACTTGATGAAGCAGGAAATCATCCACCATGACCATTTCAATTCGTTATCCAACAAATAAAACAAGTGCAACGGAACGAAGATGCTTGTGAGGAAGATGATGGTGAAGCTTTTGACTAAGGATTTCTTTTGTTTGGATCTTGACTGACATTTTTGAACATCTCAACTCTAAAATTCCAACCACAACTACCACAACTAAAGACGACAGACAGAGAAAAGAGAGATGGACATAATGAGAGTGATGAACATGGAGGAGAGAAAGAGAAATCTTTTGAAACTATTCAATAGAAACTAGGTCACAAAGGAAGGAGTGATGAGAATAATGAGAGTGATGAACATCATCTCCTTCTAACACAGCAATCCGATGAGAATTTGAAAATGCTGATAGTTATTTTGATAACAGTGCGATTGTAGTTGTTGATGGATGCGATGGTAGTGGAAATGCACTGAGTGGAAACTTATATTCCTTCGACTTCAATACCTTAGTCTTGGATATGTTAGCAAGGTTACACATGCAACCTAGGATGATGATCATAGCGCCAAAGCTATTAAGAGTCAATATTAATGTCGATATAAGGATGGTAGACAAAATGAAGCTCAAGATATGTGGGAGAATTTAGTTAAGATTGATTTTGATTAAGCTTCATCGTTCTCTTAGATTTTTTTATTATAACTCTTATGCATCATACAATTATCCATTGTACTAGAGCTTGATGACATGTAGGTATCATTATGTTGTGCTTTACAATTCTAATTCCAATGTCCAAGTTTAACTCAATTGTGAATCGAAACATGTTGATGGACATATGGAGAAATCAATAAGGATAATTATTTAATTTGGGTATTAGAAACTATGGTGTGGATCTTACAAAGATGATACAAGAAATTATCCATCCGATAACACTCTTTTTTGGTATTGGTAACTAAATTCATTTTAATTAGTCGTGTGAGTTTTGATTTGATTTAGTGTTTTGCATTAAATTCTTTTTTAGAAAGAGAAATATGTGTTTGTTTTTATCTAACAATATCAAGGTATTCAATGCTTGAAAATTTACACAAAGTCATTATAAAATCAAGTATAATAGGCAACTTTTTTTTAAATAGAAAAATAAAAATATATAGAGTGAACACTCATTCACCCAATAATTATGATATATGTAGGTATGTAGACAATAGGTTACTGAGCCAAAGCCATCATCCCCTCGCTACACAAGGAATTTGATTTTATGTGCATTCTTAAACTAAAATTTATTGACACTTCTGAATATTATCAAAATGCCAAAAACCACATTAAGTTTCATGAATAATTTGTAGTTGATTAGATCCAAACAATACGAAACTTTAGCAAATTCAATAGTAACTTTAGTATATTGATACTTAAGTGTAAGTCGAAAGAGAAATTATCAAATACATGTAAAATGTAACAATAAGCAATTCTAGTAATTATCAAAATTTTAAACTTGTGACAATTTGAATTAACTATATATCTAAACATATTGAAGCTGGGAACTAATCTCCACGGCCATTATGGATGCAAGTAGTTGGATTTGAAATAGTAGTAAAATAGCTCGAGGAAGAAATTGAGTCATAACCTCTACAATTAAACTCTAAGCCATTAAAAGTTGAAGTTTATTCGATTTTATTATATGTACAATAATAGCAAAAGTATAGGTTTTAAATTTATGCCTTAACTTACTGGTTATTGTAGAAGATTCAAGAATCACTAAACATTTTATGAGATAGCACTCAACCACATTGAATTGACCATACATCCTCATTTTGGATTTGGATTTAAGGGAGCTCACAGTTCATGTCAAAATTACACTCTATAAGAATACTATTCCAAGAGTGCTTAAACCAACTCTGCCTGAGTAAGTTGTTAGATAAGAATGCTTGTTCACCATAACATTCAAAAAACGTTTAACATCTACCTATATCATTTGAAACTTGTCAACTATTGTTCTCAAATATTAATAAAATAATCTTTTATAATTAATGCACACTTATATAATTAGTATACTTTTATATTTGAAAGGAATAAAGAATATGGTATGAAAATTGTATCATTCTGAAACTCTGACACTGTTGAAGATTTAAACCTTTATATTTCATAAAAGTAGATACAAGTAGATGATGATGAATGTATCATGCATGAAATAGTGATTGAGTGGTCAAACTGGCGACTACTTTTTTGTCATTTGTTCCTCAGGCTTAAAGAAAAAATGTTAAGAGATTGATGGCTCTTATAGATTATTAAATTGTAAGAGATTATTAAATTATTTTATTATATGTTAGAAATATAAGATTCAGGCATAATGTAGGACTAATCATAATTTATTATATATATTTATTAACTCTTATGTGGTTAATTGTTGACTACATATCTGCTAACTTCATAACACGTAGCACTTCCCTAATCATTTTTGCCCACTTTGTTACACTAAGTAAAAAAGTCCACAAAAGGATGGTTTAGGATGACCCTTTTGTCAATGTTTGTTCCCATTAACCTCACAATCTTTGAAGGAGAGTACTGACCTTTTGTCAATGGATGTTCCTGTTGAACATTGCAATATTCTATGTGCCATTAGTGCGATCATTTGTGGGAGGCATATTGGAAGTTTCTACAAGAATGAAAGAGAAGTGGAAGGCGCAATGCACTAAACTAATTGTTGTGCACTATGACAAGGTGCTACGATGAATATCATGTGGTCCCATAAATTCGCATAAAGTATTTTCTTGTCGACTGATATTGATGATGAAAGCATCCTTGAATAACTGGACAAGTATCTGGTGCCTCAGAGCAAATGAGAAGCACAAGATGACTATATTATACAATTTTCCGTCGCACTCATAGTTTTTGGAGGAATCCCAACCATGTATGATGCAGCAGCATCATGGATAATTAAAGCATTATATATACCATCAGTTCATTCCTTTGTGGGAACTACCTATATTAATGAACCTATGGAAGGACGATGTTTATCATGAAGAGATTGATTGTTCTTAAATCTTGTCACTGAAATGAAAAGATTACAATATTGTTTTGGGGAAGACCCTTAACATACAAAAGCAGAAAAAGAAAGAACATATCGATTTAACATCTATATTATTGTTCCAAATCTAGATGATGGTACTTCTCAATTACTGAGTTTCCTGTAACTTATGGATAGGCATATTTGCATTTGCCTTCTTCGAGACACCAAATTTCCTTAAATTTCATGATTAAATTCTTCCTGTAATTCATAGAAGCACTTAGTATGGTTTAATTTTTGGATTAATATTTATAATTTTTGATGTGTTTCTGTTCAAATTTTCTAGAGTTGTGTTATTAGAGAAGGAAATCAATCCCTGCTGTTATTCTTTTTTCAGAGGTTTTATGATCATGGAGTCGAATCACCTGTTGCGCCAGATGCACCATTAAAACCATCAATGGACATTTTCTCTTTGGGGTATGTGTGTTTACAACTTAATATAGAATCTTTATTTCCTTCCAGTTAGTTTTACCATTTCAGCTGTGTTGCCTAAATTAATTTCATTTGAGTTGTTTAAATTAGCCGATCCCAGCTAGTGGGATAAGATTTGATGGATGTTATTGTTGTTGTTGAGTTGTATAAATTAATCCTTTTAAGCATAATGTCAGTGATAAGTCACAACATAGCTATCAGACTATTCTTTCAGTTCCACAATTCAATAAAAATTATACCCTCCAAGAAATCCCTGATATCTCAATATAGATCTTTTTTTTTTTCTTTCATTAGACGTGAGAATGATATTAGCATAGCTAACTGATCTTGTGATACCAGAGTATTTATCAACTTTGAAGTGCTAATTTTGAGTCGAAACTTAAAAGGTCATTTGCGAGATTACAGTGTTGTACTGAAGGTATTATATTTGCTGATGCGGATTGTCTACAGTTTGCTCATGTTGTCCAGTTTCTAAAATGATGCGTTTTGGTGCTGACTTAAAAACATTGGCACTTTATACCATTCTTTTGAATAATCCATTTTTCAGGTTTCAGTTATATAATAGTCCTGACTGACATTAGATCATACAGTTTGTGTTCAACGTCTTTTTGTCATACATATTAGATCCTATTAGATCAATGTCAATATATATATATATATATATATATATATATAATATTTTTATTATATCAGTCATCGTCGCTTTATCCTTTTACTATAAAGGCCAACCCGATGTACGAAGCTCCCGCCATACGGGATCTCGAGGAAGGATCCATTGTATGCAGCCTTACCTTGCTGTTAAAACTGAATAGACCGAACCAATAAACAATGGATAAATTTGGTTATCAACCGAAATACTGATTTTTATATAAAATAAAAATATTAAGACGTTTTAATAAAAATTTAATTGGTTTAATAAAAAATTAAAACATCATAATGTTGTTTTATTTTTTAATTATTTAATTAAAAAATGGGTTAATAGGTTTAAGTGATTTTCAATTCAAAACTGAAACCGAACCGATTTAACCAAAATAACTCGTATCTTCTTTTTTTTTTAACTGAACTTTCAAATAAACCGAAATAAAATTTTGAATTAGTTTGGTTTGATTAGTTATTTCAGTTGAACCAAAGTTTTGCTCACCCCTAATATCCCCATTGAACTGTAATTTCTTTTCCTGGCTAAGTGGTTGTCTTTTCCTTTCAGATGTGTTATTGCTGAACTTTTCTTGGAAGGACAACCATTGTTTGAGTTATCCCAGCTACTTGCATACCGGCGGGGGCAATATGACCCTAGTCAGTGCCTAGAAAAGGTATATCTTTGGACATCTGTCCAATTTATGAACATTTCACCTCATTTTATGTAATAACTTCAAGTACTATTTTCCTTTTTCTGATTTTTTAGAAGGGAACCTGATTTGATTTCTAGCTGTGACCTTTTGCTTGGAAGTGTCCCTCATTATATCATCTATTTGTTGTAATATCTTGCTTATGGTTAAATAATTTAAGATTCATTAACTAGAACTTATCTTTTGTGTAACTATTGTAGATACAAGATGAAGGTGTCCGGAAAATGATACTTCATATGATTCAGTTGGATCCAAATGCAAGGCTATCATGTCAAAGTTACTTGCAAAATTATGCATCTTCAATATTTCCAAGCTATTTCTCACCATCCCTTCACAAATTCTTTTCTTATTTGGTTCCTCTTGATTCTGATGCAAGGGTGAGAATGCCTCTGCTGATTACAGTTGCAAGATATTTTTAACCTCATCCTAGTAAAAAACACCATTTATTCCTTCCATAGGTTGCAGCAATTGAAAGAGCATTCCATAAGATTCATGTACAAATGATGAGTGTCAGGTCATCAGAGGATGTGATTATTGACTCATCTGCCTCTCCCAAACTTATAGATGATGAAGGGTTTCATATGGAAGGTGTGACTCAAAATATGCTTTTGGCTAGGGGGAATGCGAGAAGCATATTAGAGAAAAGTGAAATTGCAGGCCAGGTTCAGCTTGTTGGAGCTATCACTTCACTCCTGAGGGATGTAGAACACATAAATTGTTGTACACACACAGACGTAACACGGAGGAATGGTATAATCTTGCCTATTAATGATTCTGGTACTGACAACACTGCATTTTCTAAGCAATCAGAGATTATGATAGATCGGTTATCAAGTGATCCCCAGGGGCACAGGCAGAAAGATTTGCTATTTCTAAGAAACATCTTGAAAGGCGAGCTGGACCCTTTGATGGATGTTTATGATAGCCAGACAGATACATACTGTTTCCCATCTTTTCCCAGCGCAGTGGACAAAAAGAGTTGTGATGGCATGGTCCTGATTGCATCATTAGTATGTTCTTGCATAAGAAGTGTGAAGCAGCCACAGCTGAGAAGGGCTGGTCTCATCCTCCTGAAAACTGCTTCCTTGTACACTGATGACGAAGATCGTCTGCAACATGTACTTCCATATGTTATTGTAATGCTTTCTGATCCAGCTGCTATTGTTCGCTGTGCTGCTCTTGAAACATTGTGTGACATTTTAACTCTTGTCCAAGATTTCCCTCCTAGTGATGCAATGATTTTTCCTGAGTATATTCTCCCGATGCTATCCATGCTCCCTGATGATCCAGAGGAAAGTGTTAGAATTTGTTATGCTAGTAATATTTCTACGATTGCCTTGACTGCTTATAGATTTTTGGTTCGGGCTGACAGCATAGCTGATGGAGGACCTCTTGGCAAGTCAACTCTAGGCCCAAAACAACAATCTCATGTTGCAGAGTCACCAGGAAAACAAGGCCAAAAAGTTGATAGACAGCTTATGCAATTAAGGAAATTGATAGCTGAAATTGTGCAAGAATTGGTGATGGGTCCAAAGCAAACCCCAAATGTCCGTCGAGCTCTCCTGCAGGATATTGGCCATCTATGTTACTTCTTTGGTAAGAAGCATAGTAATGATTTCTTATTGCCCATCCTCCCAGCATTTCTCAATGATCGGGATGAGCAGCTCCGAGCAGCTTTCTATAGACAGATAACTTTTGTCTGCTATTTTGTTGGTCGAGTGAGTGTGGAGGAATATCTTTTACCATACATTGAGCAAGCTTTAAATGATGAAATGGAGGCTGTAATTGTGAATGGTTTGGATTGTTTGTCTGTGCTGTGCAAAAGTGGTTTTCTGCGAAAAAGGATGCTTCTTGGGTTGATTGAGAAAGCTTTCCCCCTGTTGTGTTATCCAATCAATTGGGTTAGAAGATCAGCTGTTATTTTCATTGCTGCTAGTAGCAAGAGTTTAGGACCAGTAGATTCCCATGTTTATCTTTCTCCAGTTTTACGCCCTTTTTTAGACAGGGTCCCAATTTCTTTATCTTCTGAAACAGCTCTACTTTCATGCCTGAAGCCCCCGGTCTCTAAAGTAGTATTCCATCAAGTTCTGGAAAATGCAAGGAGTTCTGACATGTTGGAAAGACAAAGAAGGATATGGTATAGCTCATCAACACATTCCAATCAGTGGGAAACCATTGAACACTCTAGGAAGGTTTCAGGAGACATAAAATCCAGTAAAATTTCTTCCAATAGAAAATCAAATGCACAAAGTGGAAATTATGCAACCAATATGATACTGGATGCATCTTTACCTGATGTGGAGGATGTTGCTGTGAAAACAGGGATATCTTTCCGGACTTCTGGTTCAGTGGCTATACAGAATTCTGTTTATTCTGAAAAAACTCAATTTTCTTCATTCACATCTCCACAGATCACGGCAGCTAATAATTCTCTTTGTGATGGACCTACTGATGGCATACCCTTGTACTATGTTAGTCTTGATAAACATGCATCTGGTATTGGTCCTGAATCTTCATTTCAATGGAATCCTAAAGGGGTTGCCGCTTCATGCATGCCACGTTTGGAACCTCTTGACAAGACATTTGGCTTATCTAATTCAGTTCCACCCAAGCTTGTTTCAAGCTCTTTTTTAAACATCAGCACCAACATCAAACAAGTCCAAAAGCAAGCTGATGTTGAATACAGGGACTCTGAGCAATCTGCATTCCTTACCAGTAAGTTTCAGGATATCACTGTTTATGACGCTTTGAAGGGAGGCTCGTTGGATGATGCCTCACAGTCTGAATTTAGTGGATTGTCTACCTTTGCAAGAGCATCTTCAGTTCCTGATACAGGATGGAAACCACGTGGAGTTCTGGTTGCTCATCTTCAAGAGCACAGGTCTTCTGTGAATGATGTAACTGTATCAAATGACCACACCTTTTTCATAAGTGCATCAGATGATTCAACTGTTAAGATATGGGATACTAGAAAGTTGGAAAAGGATATCTCTTTCAGGTCTAGATTAACATATTCTCTTGATGGCTGTCGAGCTTTATGTGCAACTATGCTTCGAGGAACTGCTCAAGTGGTCGTTGGTGCAAGTGATGGAATGATTCATTTATTTTATGTAGATTACATAAGTAGAGGGTTCAGCAATGTAATTGAAAAGTATTCTGGTATTGCTGATATCCAGAACAGAGAAATTGGTGAAGGTGCAATTCTTAGCGTGTTGAACTGCTCTAGTGCAGATAGTTGCATTAGTCAGACTGTTTTATTCACCACCCAGCATTGTGGAGTTCATCTCTGGGATACAAGGGCAAATTCTGATGCCTGGACATTCAAAGCTCTTCCAGATGAGGGATATGTCTCATCTCTTGTGATGGGTCAGTGTGGCAACTGGTTTGTATCTGGTTCTTCTAGAGGTGTTCTGACACTCTGGGATCTTAGGTTCCTTCTGCCTGTGAATTCATGGCAATATCCCATGGTTTGCCCTGTGGAGAAACTATGCTT
Source organism: Wurfbainia villosa (assembly GCA_025175895.1). Taxonomy (NCBI): domain Eukaryota; kingdom Viridiplantae; phylum Streptophyta; class Magnoliopsida; order Zingiberales; family Zingiberaceae; genus Wurfbainia; species Wurfbainia villosa. The sequence goes on from CM045997.1 coordinate 7,742,771, forward strand.
ACTAATTCCACCATTGAACTCAGCGGGTGCTGTGTCAAGGCCATTAGTTTATGTTGCTTCTGGAAGTAATGAAGTCTCCCTTTGGGATGCTGAGAATGGAAGCTGTCATCAGGTACTTAAGTCCACTCACTTTTCCTCTAGGGTGTATTAAAGTAAATAAGTGATGCAATTTTATGTTAGGATCTCGACCATAATGGATTCATTGAGATAGACCATAAAGTTAATGTTACATAAAAGTTTGTGTAATTTACATGGTTTACAAAATGGTCAAGTCATTTAAGCATCATGTTTTGTTTATAAGCTACTTGTTGACTTTTTCCATCTGAAGTCTAGATTTCTAACATTTGATTTTTTTAATACTTGTTTCTCCAGGCACGCAACTATATTTATAAGCATTACTACATTGTTATATGTTATGAGTATTTTCAATAGTTTCTACTTTGTTTATAAGTCCTTGTTTATTGGGGGAAAAAAGCTGAAATGTACTAATTGCCAAATGAGTTAATTTACAATCTTCATTTGGTATACTAATTGCCAGTTTAAGCACTAGGGTTTATACGATAAATCTTATCATTTATTCGTGCTAATTCATAATAAATGATAGTTTGTTCACTTTTTTGGATCACAACATGATGCACCCACCTACCTCTTTGAGTGCCCAGGATATTAAGGTATTGAGTATTTTTTTAGGCCGAGTTTACTTGAGTTGCACAATGATTTTCTCTCACTCCAGACAATAAAATTAGTTTGTGCACCTTCTATCGAACCTAACCTCAGACATCCACACAGTCACACACCTCTTCTTTGAATATGACGGTGAGATATGATTAGTGTATGCAAGTCACAATCCTACCTTTTAATAGATGCCTAAACCCCTATTGACTGCACAAAATGTGCTACTCAGGTCAAACAAACTAGAGGGGGCTCCAGACTAAGTTGAATCTGGTCCATCTTGATAAAATGAAATAACTGTATATTTTTGAGAACTGGCAAGAGGAAGGGCTCTTCGTATGAATTTTGGAGGTCTTTAACATTTGGAAATACAAGATATTTTTCCAGATCTTGTTCATATTCCTTATATAAAGATTAGCTCGTTCATACTTGCCTTTTTTTTTTAACCTGAAAATGGTATAGAATTGCTTGTCCTTGTTTATCGTCAAGTTGCAGTATGGTGATTTTCCTGTTGTTTACTTGAAGAAAATTGTTGCATTCATGAATAATATATTTCAAACAAACTGCAGGTGTTGAGAGTAGCAAGTGCTGAGCAGGAAGGTGAAACATCCCATTTTTCACGAGTATCAGGAAGGCCTTCTAACAAGCAAAGTCCAAAATCGGATGGGACAAGAAATATCAATAGCAAATACAGGATTGATGAGCTGAATGAACCTGCCCCTCGTCTACAGGGCATTCGGTCATTGCTTCCATTGCCTGGGGGAGACCTGTTGACTGGAGGAACAGATTTGAAAATACGTTACTGGGATCATACAAGGTTCTCATTCAAATCCAATCTTTTTTTCTTGTTCCTATGTGAAATAAATTTTTTCAAGAAGAAAAAAAGCTTATTATTTTTTTCATGATTTGCAGTCCTGAGCGTAGTTACTGTGTCTGTGGTCCGTCAACAAAAGGTGTTGGAAATGATGGATACTATGATATTAGGTCTAGCTTTGGTGCGCAAATTGTTCAGGTAATTCTCAGGTTCATGTTGTTTCTTTTTGCATCTTTCCTGGACATTTCATTAGTATTATTTATACATCAACGTCTATGCACTTCTATATCATACTCTCTGTTGTATTTAGAAGAATATTTAATTCTCATGAATGGTTCATTCGATTTTATTAGGCAAAAGTTTGAAATGCTTAACGTGTTAAAATTTGATTGTACCCAAATCTAATTTGATGGCGATGCAGTAGTTTATTATATTTTAAGCTTGACTTTTGCTTCCCAACTTCTTTATTTGGACAGACCATATGTATGCATTTTGTCAATAAAAGTTTCTTTCTATCCTCAAAAATAGGATTTTTCTTAAGAGTTCAAGCACCAATTGAGCAAGCAAAGCCATGATTGCAAAATTGCTTCCTCCTAATCTAATAGGAGAAGAATAACCATATCAAGGGTGATAAACTTGGTTAGCACATGTGCTGATCATGGTGAATTATTAAGATTTGCTAGGCTCGGTTATTCAATTTGTCTTGTGCATTACCACGTCAGAAGAATGTCTAATGTGATTATGGAGTTTCTTAGACTTGGAAACTTAAATTTGTAATTCAGTGTTTCTCCTTTTTCTCCGATGCAAAGGAACTGCCGGCGCTGAAGCATGCTTTGCCTGACTGTTCGAGTAAATGAAACTAATTATTTGCTAATTCTTTTCTCAATATGCTATTGAAAAATGTCAAACAGGAGATGAGCAAGCGGCCTGCTACGTCCAAGTTGACCCAGAAGATGCTCCTTTCCACGGCGGCGACCGATTCCGCCGGGTGCCACCGTGACTCGGTGCTTTCATTAGCCTCAGTCAAGTTGAGCCAAAGGGTTTTGCTCTCGAGTAGCAGAGACGGCACGATCAAGGTATGGAAATAGGAAAAAGGAAAAGAACCGACTCCTTTGTGAAGGTGACATTGTACATATTTTTGTCTTCAATAATATTTGGAAATTTAAGTTGTACAGAGGGATAATTATTTAGAAAAAAAAAATTGCAAGGTTTTCCACTTCCTTATTATTATTTTAGGAAGGCTGATGTATCTTCACTTGATTGGATAAATTGATAGCTAATCATGCTCACTAATGGGGTGTCACATTGCTAGTAATCCATCTCTTTTTTTTTTATTGGTGGATCTCTTACCAAATTTCTATTTATTATATTCATCTTCATTTCTATTTTCATCCTATATTTAATTTTCATCTTCATTTCTATATTCATATTTTATTATAATCTATAATTATATTTATATATTTTTTTAAAAAATTTAAATTATTTAGGTGAAGTTATGAATATTTATTAAATTTTCAAGAGAAAAATAAAAATAAAAATTAACAAATTAAATATCATAAAAAATAATAAAATATTAAAAATGATTTATTTCAATATTAATAATTTAATTGAGTATTTGTATAGAATATAAATAGGATTCTACGAGATTCATTTCTATATTCAAATTGTCATACTTGATTATCGAATATTTAATCGGATCTAAAAAAAAAAATCCTTTTTATCCTCTCATTTGGATAAAATATCGATCATCTCTATTTCCAACCATGCCTGACAGCAGCATTTGTTAAATTTTTTGTTTTGATGGTGTGCTCCAAACTTTCATAAGGCGAGCTAAACATATTTAATTAAAGATAAATGACATATTATTTAATTTTAAATTAAAAAGAATTTTAATCTATAAATTTACTAAAACCAAGAAATATTGGAATAAATTTAGCAATTAAACTTTTTATATTTGTAATATAGTTAGCTTCTGCTTCATAATTATGTGATTACTAGAGAATAAAACATAACCTTAGAATAAAGTATAACATTTGATAAAAAATCTTATTTGATTGGAGGTTTTAATATATAACTTAGTTTAATATTTTACTAAATTACCCTTTGTCTTTGCTCAATCAATTCGACGATGACAACGGAAATATTAATGATGACGGTAGCGATCAGTCGGCGATAGTGCCCGGCCGATCGACGACGACGGTGATCGACCAGCGGCCGATCGATGGCGGCGGTGACCGACCAACCGGCGACGGCGGTGACCGGTCGACCGCGGCGACGGTGGACCAGCCGACGACAACGGTTGACCGGTCGGTGACGACGACGGTGGTCGATCGATCGACGACAACAACGACGATCGATCGACCAGCGACGACAACAATGGGCGATCGATCGATGGCGACTGGTCGAGCGACGGTCGACGACAGCTGGCGGCGATCGTCGGTCGACGACGGGCGGAGGCGGCGACGGCTACTGCGACGAGCAATGGCGGCTAGCGACGACGACGATGGCTGCGGCGATGGCGGGCGGCCGACGGCCGGATAGCGGCAATGGCCGGCGACGGCGATAACGGTGATGTAACGCGCGACGACGGTGGCCAGCGACGGGCATCGACCGACGATGGGCGACAAATCGATTGAGTTTTAACAAATTGACATTTAATATATTGCTAGGGGTAATATTGGAAAAAAAAATTCTTAACTGGTAATTGTTCGTTACTTGGTTATGAACAAAAACCTTTTTAAGGGGAATCGAAAAATCTTGGAGAACCAAGATTTTTGTTATATTACCCCTAGTAATATATTAAATGTCAATTTGTTAAAACTCAATTGATTTGTCGCCCGTCGCCACCGCCGTCGCCGATCGGTTGCCCATCGCTGTCGCCGCCGATCGACCGATCGCCATTGCCACCACCGATTGGTCAACCACCGTTGTCGCCGTACGCCGATCATTATCGCCGTCGTCGCTGTCCACATCGCCGTCGATCGACGACACTATCGCTATCCTTAGATCAATCATCGTCATCATTAATATTTCCGTCGTCATCGTCGAATTGATTGAGCAAAAGACAAGGGATAATTTAGTAAAATATTAAATTAAATTATATATTAAAACCTCCAACCAAATCAGGTTTTTATCAAAAATTATACTTTATTCCAAGGTTATATTTTATTCTCTGATAATCACATAACCAAGATTATGTATGATTACTTAAACTAAATGCACCCTTAAACTTCTCAAGTATATAATATATGATCATAACAAGTTCGTATATGAACTAAAATAACATAATACACAGATCAACTTATATAAATTTACAAAAACATCAAAAGACATCTTTAATTATTAGAATACTCCTCTTTTTAAACATTAAAAGAGCATCTTTTATTTTTAAAATACTCTTATTTCAATGTTATTACAACTCAAAGTCAAAAATACTATACATAATACACTTATATATAAAGTTTCTATTATCAACTTATCAATGTTAATTGATCTTGATTAAAATCATTTCAAACAAAAATCAAAATCATCATAAAAATTTAAAATCAAATTTAATGACTATTACAATAATTACTGTAGCAACCAATTAATGATGGTGCTAATTAATATTTAATACTAATTAACTACTATAATAATTGTAGCATCTCACCTGTCTAAAAATTACTAAGCTGATTGATCCCCTGACACTTCAGAAATTACTCACCTGAAGATCTCCTCTCACAGAGAATTGATCACGGTCGATCTATGATAGTATTGATGCTTAAACATGGCGGAGGACAAATACTCCAACTGATATTTCCATCTATAATAACCTCGAGCTCACTGATGACCTCAACCGGATACAACTGCCCTCCATGAACAATCCTTCTTTGTCAATGCTTACAATTAAAGTCCACAGAGAACAAATGCATCAAGAGACTTACCCCAAGTAGCAAGTATATCAAGAAACTTGTACGTTAAACCCCTAAAATTATTAGGGGCAGGAGAATATTTCCGCGAAACAAATACAACTAAGCAGTCTACTACTGACATGTTTTTTGTTCTTTGAACAATTAACTGAGGTTGTATGAGCTATAGAGACTTTTCACTATGAATTGAGCGAAGAAAAAAAGAGACTAAGCACATATTCCATCCAAAAGCATACGAGGGTCGTCAAACAAGAGACTGATCTATTTGGAATTGAAACAAGAGGCATGTTTTTTTGTCAGCTTAGCACCTTTTGGAATTCAAGTTGAAGATATCGAGGGATGGCCTTCCAATTGCTGGCTTATATGTGAAACGCCAAACGGAGAAGGGTTCTAAAGACGAACAATCAGGCGAGGAACAGAATTGCATCATCCTTGTCTCAGTAGAGAACCATAGTATCATTCATATGTCGAACAATATGCATCCTACTTAGAACGATGTTTGTTGGGCACAGCTTTTATGATATAGTTCCTTTAACTACTATGAAGGGAAAAAAATCAACTGCATAAATGTGGGCAGGGTGGATTACCTTGATGTGTCCTTTTTGCTTGTAGAACATCTTCTTCTGCCTTTTTCCCTTTCTGAACAAACTCTCCTACTGAATAAACATCTCTCTCTTCTTTTGCTGCACAGCTTAGATGCTCTATATTATAGCAAGCAACGTCCTAAGGTTTAGCAAATAAAAATAGATATCATCAATCACTCTCAAAAACAAAGCCAGGCCCAATAATTCGTTTGCCACAGAAAAACCAGATTCTCACGGATAACAAATCAACATCTTTAATTAGCTCGTATGACCAGTCTTCCACAGTGGAAATCATGGATTGATAAGCATTTTTTAAATAAAGAAAACACAGACAAAAGGTTTGAATTGCAGTAAACAATGAGCACCTCTACAGAACAAAGCAAAATGTCAGTAAATGTGCAAAGCAAATCAAGTAGGTATCTACCAACTTGTGTCAACTCATCCCGTAATAGATTGAACCATTGCTTCAGGCTTGGCCTGTGGAAGAAAGGCAACAAGTCCATCGCATGCATGTGAGAAGAACAAACAAACAGATTTAAGCACATATATCTTCAACATCAAACTCCAGCAGTTCTTAGAGTGACATAAAAGAGTCCAGTAAATCCACGTGGCCTACCTTTTGAAGAGCAGCTTGAGTGAAAATGGCAGTACTCCAAAAATCTCAGTGCCAGTAATGTCAAAACTTTGGTCTTAAATCAAAATAGAAGCTCATCTCCTTAAAACATATAGTCAATCCAGTAGGAAAGGCCTTCAAGCTCATCCCACTTACCTGCTACTCTTGGCACACCACCAAATTTTCCATAGCTAAAATTATGTTGTTTGAATGTAAAGTTTGATAAAAAGTAGAACTTCAGGCGATAGGACAAAATAAAAGTAGCAAATACCGCAAACAGAAGGAACCAGGTGGCCAGAGATGAAAGGGAGATACCTTATGAAAACTAGGAGTTTCATCATTAAAAGTTTTAGATTTCGTCAAACTTTATTTTGGTGGATTGTCTTTTTTGGAGATTAAGACTTTAAAGGAAGTCTCCAAATTAGTATCTTATTTAGGATTGTAGAGAAGCTTTGGTAGGAATGTAATTTAATTTGATTCATTTTTTTAATTTATAATTTTGTTTATTTCTTAGTCAGTCCCTTTTAAGTATTGAGTTCTTTCTTTACTTGAAATTTTTAGTTTATTTTCAATTTTGTCTGATTTGGAGCTTTCAAAGACACTCCAATCCCCCTCACTTTAATAAACTTTGCATAATAAAATTTCTATTGTTTATGTGAGGTTGTTTACTTCTCTATGTGAGATTCGTTTTCCCTCAAGTTGCATCCAGTAGTATCATTTTCTTTGTGTGAGATTTGATCTGTTTTCCTAGTGCATTTATTCCCTCTGTGACAATAAATCCAACTTTCATCAAAATAGCATATCGACGCGTACAATATGTTAATTAATCTGCAAACAGGTACTGATAGTGTAAGAATTCTCAACCTGATGCCAACTCTGACCTTGTCCTTAAGGGATCACATGATTCTTGACAAAGAATTGATTGGTGCAATCTTATTTTTCTTTAATTCAAGGACTGCCAGTCTATCTTCCTCTCTTCTCCTTCAACTTCTTTTCCTCTATATGTTCTCATCTTTCCTCATTAGTCTCCAAATGCCTCTTTGTTCTTCACCTTCTCCACTTTTCTATTATTTCCAGCTGTTTGATCTGTCATTCCCTTGTTCCTCGTTGTTACACACTGCTCCAGTGGCACCTGTCTGGCCTTCTTTGATAATCCATGTTCCTTGGTGCCTTCTCTTCTCCACGAGTTGTCGCAGAGCTTCCGTGGTTCTGCATCTTCTTACCTCTACTAGATAAAGAGAAACCCAACAAAGAAGCCGAATCAAGTACCCTAGAATTTAGAGAACCACCACAGATATGTGATTTTGTTACATGCAAGGGGCACCCTAGTAATTCAGATTGCCATAGGTTTCTTTGGAAAAGCCTATTGAAAGTAATCTAAAGAATTGCACTGAACAAGTTACTTATCAATGTAGTTTCCTCCTCCTTGCCACTTCCTACTCCTAAATTCTAAGTAGGCAAATAGGCCACAGTCGTTTTCAATCATACTCCAACATTCAACCACTAGAATGGTTGCTTGGTCTCCAACATTTACTTCTGTAAAATGGTTCGATATAAAAGGAGAGTCGAATTGAAATTTAGAAACAGATAGAAACAACATGGTATAATGGATTTAGACATAACAAGGGTTTAAAGACTAAGATACAGAAGGTGATTGCACTAAGAAATAGGGGAAATAAAAGAGTGTTAGAGGTGCCAAATTTGTCAAAGTCCATGTTGAACAGGACAAAGATGCATACCTACCACCAAGCGACAGTTTCAATTTCAGAGGAGGTCATGCTACATTGGAAGAGAAACACAAAAAATTAGAATGGCCCTATTGCCGGTTCCCCAGAATCAAACAGTCATTCATGAGTATCCTTTTGGCAACTCAATTGAAACAATTTACGCAATTCAAATTTGTAGTAATGCAAACATAGCACATGGCATTAAAACTCATTGCGTTGATACTAAAAACCAAGGACCTAAATCACAATAGGTAATGCTATGTACCAAGGAACTATGAAAATTGCTTACCAAAATCAAGCTTGGATAGTACAGGAAGAAGATCTAGGCATCACACCACATAAAGAAAAACAAATAGTTTTTTTTTATTATCTAACTTTTTATTTTTTATTTGTCTTCTTTCGCTCAATGAGCAGTTTGTCCATTCTCAACACCCAGCCCATACAACACACCAGCATACCTCTCAGTAGAGCCACTAAAAAATGACTCCTTCAATTTCCTGAAAGCGCAAGAAGTTAGCAGGCTGTCAGAACCGGCCTGGTGACATATCCCAACTCTCTCTAATTCAAGCAATTCAGCGAGCTTATTCAGGCCCCCATGGAGGCTGTTGCAGAACTTCATGAGGTGTTTGACATCGTACACGGTTGGGAAGTAGATCCTGATCAAATTGAAGAAGCCGACTTGGACATCGGGGAGGTTCTGGCAAGTGAGCACCTTGAGAAGGTAACCAAAATCATAGCCGCTGTGGAATGTGACCCAATGAACGGAGTCATTAAGCACTATCCCGGAAGACATGAGGAGCTCACCAAACCGCTGGGCGTCGATCCCTTCCTCGCTGTTCCTCTCGAAGTCGATGCCGCTCTGCCGGAGGAGCTCGATGGAGTCGGTAGCGAAGACGTCGCACTGCAAGTCGAACTCGCGGAAATTGAACTGCCAGACGCATCCGCGACTGCTGCCGCAGGTCGGGAGGTTGCCGCGCTCGTCGAAGAAGGTGAGGCCGAGCTGGATGAGCTTGAGCACGTCGACGTTGGCCTTGAGAGTGGCGTAGTTGAAGTCGGCGCTGCTGCGGAAAGTGCCGAGGGGGCGGCAGACGATGCCGGGGAACTCGGTATCCATGGCGACGTAGGGGAAGTCATCCACCACCTCGCGTATCAGGGCGAACTCCGCCTCGAGATTATCGGCCCACACCTCGCGGATCTGCACGGTCTCGTTCTTCGGAAGGATCGCCGACATCGCACCGGCATCAATCGGAATGAAATCCCTAATCTGGAGGATTGATTGACCTCGAACCGAATCGAATCGGGGGAGACGGAAGAAAATAGTGGGCTGATTGGAGAGAGGCGGATCGAGAGGCCATTGATCCGATAGCCTGAAAGGGCTCCGAAGGGAATGAGGCGCCGTATGCTCTGATTGGAAGATGATCCCAAAGAAATATTCTTAGTTGCCATGATTTAACAGTAAACTAATAGGAATTTAATATCATAATAAATTTATTATTTGTGCTTTTATATTAACTTTTTTTATTAAGACGCATCTAAAGTATAATATTATTCAGAAGACACCAAGATTGCAAAATAATCAAAGGGCATACTAAATTTATGCACTATCCTCTTGACAAATTTGATTTTTTTTTTCATTCCTTTCTCTTTTGTACGTAATAATTTTTTTTCTCTTTCATTTTAAATTAAATTAATCTTTTCTTTCTCCTTTTGCATGCATACAAATTCCACATCATCTTTAAAATCAATATCACATCTATAAAATCAGTACTATAAAAAAAATCAACATCATCTTTAAAATCAACAACAAAATGATACTAATATTATAAAAATTAATACTAAAGTGATACTGATCTTGCAAAATCAATACCACGATGATATTGATCATGCAAGACCAATACCATGCCCCCGCAGGAAGGGCTAGCGCATGCAGATATTGCATATATAATAGGACAACGGGTTAATCCCTCGCAAATGCGAGGGTGCCGTTCCTCTATGCACTAGTTACTAGTCTTAAGGGTCAAAGACCTATCGTAATTTCCCTCTCTTACGATGGTCCAGGAACGGACTGATAGGGGCCGCTAGGTTGGCGGATTCCAACCTTTTTGCATAATGCAAGACTAACACCATACATAGTATTGGTATTGCAATATCAGCACTAACACTATGGTATTGGTGAAAGATCAACATCTTGGGGTGTTGGTCTTGCAAGATTAATACCACTTTGATGTTGATCTTACAAGACCAGCACCACATATAATGTTGGTGCAAAATCAACATCTCAATATTATTAATAACTTCGAGCTGATATTTTTGAGTACATATAAATTTTGGGGTACTTCAGACATCTATAGCACTTGGAATGAGTCCAATCGGAGCTCTCTAGGTCCGTCAATGGACTTTGATCGAAACTCATTGATGAGTCTAAGAGATTTGGATTTTTGAAAAGTTGACACGTAATGAAAAAGAATAGTGCAATAAAGGTGTTTATGTATAGTTTTGACATCCCTATGATAAATTATATGTATGTATCAATTGTCTTAAAGTCATAAATTTTGAAAACCTTTTTATCATGCATGCAAAACCAACACCACTTTTAAAATCAACACCACATCCAAAATTAGCACCATGGTAAAAAATCAGCATCACCTCTAAAATCAATAACAAATTGATATTGATGTTGTAAAAATCAACACCACAATGGTGATGATCATGCAAGACCAACATCGACACATGGTGTTGGTGCAAGATCAACACCATCTTAGGTGTTGGTCTTGCAGGACCAGCACTTGGTGTTAGTCTTGCAAAACCAACACCACCTTAATGCTGATTTTGCAAAACTAACATCACATATAGTACTAGTACAAAATTAACACCATAATATTGTTAATGACTTTGAACTGATATTTTTGAGTATATATGTACTTTAGGGAACTTCAGAAACCCATGACACTAGGTATGAGTCTGATCGTAGCTCTCTATGTCAATCAATAGGTTTTGATAAAAATCCATTGATGAGTCTAAGAGATTTGGATTTTTAAAAAGTTAACATGTGATAGTGCAATGAAGGTTTTTATGGTATTTATATCTAGTTTTGACATCTTTATGTTAAGTTATACGTATGTGTTAATTGTCTTAAAGTTATAAACTTTGAAAATATTTTTATCACTATTGCTAATGATTTTGAGCTGATAAATTTGGATACATTTAGACTTTAGGCCACTTCAGAAATTTATAGCACTTATCTTAAAGTTATGAGTAGTGATAAGAAGATTTTTAAAGTTTATGACTTTAAGACAATTGATCACATATACACATAACTTATCATAGGGATGTGAAAACTAGACATAAACATCATAAACACCTTTATTGAACTATCTTCTTCCATTACATGTCAACTTTTTAAAAATCCAAATCTTATAGGCTTATCAATAAGTTTCGATCAAAACTCATTGATGAACTTAAAAGAGCTTCGATTAGACTCATTTCAAGTGTTATAGATTTATGAAGTAACCCATAGTTTATGTGTGCCTAAAAATATAAGTTTAAAGTCATTAATAGTAGTGATAAGAAATTTTTTAAAATTTATGACTTTAAGACAATTGACATATACTCATAACTTATCGTAGAAATATCAAAACTATGTATAAACATCATAAACACTTTCATTGCACTATTCTCTTCAATTACATGTCAATTTTTTAAAATCTAAATTCTCTAGGCTCATCAATAGATTTCGATTAAAACTTGTTGATTGACTTAAAGAGATATTGGACTTAGATTTTTGAAGTAATCCAAAATCTATATGTGTCCAAAAATATCATCTCAAAGTCATTAACAATAGTGATAAGAAGAATTTCAAAGTTTATGACTTAAGACAATTGACATATACACATAACTTATTGTACGAATATCAAAATTAGACATAAACACCTTCATTGTACTATCCTCTTTCATTACATGTCAACTTTTCAAAAATCAAAATTCCCTGAGCTCATCAATGGATTCGATCAAAATTCATTGATGGACATAGAGAGTTACGATCAAATTCATTTCAAGTGCTATAGGTTTCTGAAGTGCCTTAAAGTCTATATGTGCTTAAAAATATCATCTTGAAGTTATTACTAATATTATGATATTGATTTTGTACCAATGCTATATGTGATACTGGTCTTACAAAATTAGCATCAAAGTGGTGACCACCATACCAAGACCTTGGTGCTCAAGATTAGCATCAAGGTGTTAATCTTGTACCAGCACTACGTGTGGTGCTGGTCTTGCATGATCAACACCAAGGTGGTTTTGGTCCTGCAAGGTGCTGATCTTGCACCAACACCACGTGTGATGTTGGTCTTATATTAACATCGTTGTAGTGTTGATTTTTATAATATCAATATTAATTTATTTTAATTTGTCGGTTTTAGAGGCAATGTTAATTTTGAAGGTGATGTTGATTTTTTATCATGGTGCTAATTTTGAATGTGGTGTTGATTTTAAAGGTAGTGCAGGTTTTGAATGCATGATAAGAAGGTTATAAAACCTTATGATTTTAAATCAATTAACACATACATATGACTTATCATAGGGATGTCAAAACTAAACATAAACACCTTCATTGCACTATTCTCTTCCATTATATGTCAACTTTTCAAGAATCCAAATCCCTTAGACTCATCAATGAGTTTCGATCAAAACTCATTGATAGATCTAGAGAGCTCTAATTAGATTCATTCCAATCACTACATATTTTTGAAGTGCAATAAAATTTATATGTACTCAAAAATATCAATTTAAAATGATTAACAATATAGTGATATTGATCTTGTAAGACCAACACCTCAAGATGTTGATATTTCACCAGTACCATGGTGTTGGTCTAATTAGTACCACTTCGATGTTGTTTTTTACAATATCAATATCATTTTATTGTTGATTTTAGAAGTGGTGTCGATTTTTTTTATCATGGTGTTGATTTTGGATATAGTGTTGATTATAAAAGTGACGTGGATTTTGCATGAATATAAAAAGAGAGAGAAAATATAAATTTAGTTTAAGAGGAAAGAGAAGAAAAATAATTGTACTTTGTGAGAGGGATAGTATAAAAATTTAGTGCTCTCTTTGGTTATTCTGAAATTTGGGTACGTCTTTTGGGCAATATTATATTTTGAATGTGTTCTTTGATAAATTACTGTGTTAATTTAGTTAAAATTAAAATTCTTTTGATGTAATTAAAATTGTTATAGTATTGTACAACAAAAGGAGAAATTCTTCCCCAGTGATCTCTTCTCAGCGACTCCACAGTGAAGAGAGAAAATAAATCACGAGAGATCTTTGATCTTATCGACGCTTGGTGCAGTGGAGGATTAAAATCCAGCCAAAAGTGAAAATTGACCCGTGCTCTATTGTACAACATTTATAATGTGTTAGCCGTGTTAGTCATCCAATTTTATCCGTATGAGCTGTATAAAATTATTAGAGTAGTTAATTAAAGACGGCATTATTGTAATTATAATAATTATTAATTGGTTATTATAATAGTTTATTGTACGGTGATTTTAAAAGTAGTTGTAATTGAGTTTAAGTAATTCGATTAAGTTAATAAAGAATTTTTTTAATATAAAAGTATTCTGTATATAGATTTTTTTAAATCGATTATAAAAATATTATAGTAAGTTATTGAGCAACAAGGGTATTTTTGAGACGAGCAATATAGTGAGTACTATTTTAAAAATTAAAAACTCTTTTGACCGTTAACTTTACCGTGACATGTTATTTTTGAAAATTTTAGCACCGAGATGTTAACGTCACCAATGCCGGGCGGTTGAGAACCCTACCACGAAAATGGCAGAGCACCTCGATGACATGCTTTCGGATGCGAAAGCGCCACCGCCCAGCGAGACAAAGCAGTGCCGGGCACGGGCGAAGGGCACCGCCTCTACATGTCCGAATCCGTTCCCGCGGGCTTCATGTGATGACTCTCGGCCGGGCGGAAGCCAAACAGTTGAGACCCATTCCGCTTTTTAGTTGAAGCATTCAATTCGTTCATGTGCTCCAGCTACTGTCGCTTCTTTTCGCCACCCTTTTCTGTCGACTGTCGCGACCTTTGCTAGCTCCAAATTGGATGCTTCAGGTGTCTATTTCTTCCCGCGGACAGCGGACTGGCGGTGGCGGTCAAGGAAGAGTGGGGGATGATATTTCCAGTTGCTTCTGGTATGTGCTCGGACTCAATGTTTGCTCTTATGGTGCGTTATCAGGGTTGTGAATGGCTCTACATGAGCCTTCATACCATCAGTCCATTTGCTGTATGATGAAAAAGGAAAAAAAAAATGCAGGTGGAATATGTTCCCGTTGTGGTCGAACATATGCACAAATTTCTTTCTTAAGAAAAAACCTCGACTTTTGTTTTTCTATATAGAGTTAAATTTACTAATTTTTTGAATTTTGTGAAACTTGTGATTAAATAGGAAATGTGAGATGGGGTTCTTTCCTGGTGATCTCTGGATGATTGGTGTTGGACGTACACTTTCTCTTTGCATGGCGGTTGATGAAACTTTGGCCTTAAAACATTACTCATGTCATAATTAGCATTCAAGGTTTATGTAACTTCTACAACGACCAAAGCCATTTACAGGAATTCAATTAAAGGGGAAAGCTTTAGTGATGTTAGCAGTCATCACAAGGATGACTACGGTCCCATCATTAACCACCTTCACAACCATATGCATTTGACCAACTTGATACATTTGCAGAACCACATGCACCGCGGCACCCCCTACTTTGCAGAGAGATCCCTCATGAGGGATCTCCTTATCCTCCAGAAATCTAAGTCTCTGAGAGATCCCTCCACGAGGCCTGCTTCATCCTCTCCTTATTTTGTGGCCAGTTTTGCTAGGGAAGCTGCAAAAGGTGGTTCAAAAAATGGTAGGAGGAAATCTATAGGAGGCAACTGTGTCAGTGAGGTTGGCCAATCATTCAAAATTTCACCTCTTTTTGGATGCATTGCAACAGCAAAGGTCGCTGCTGATGAAGCAGCCAATGAGTATGATTTTGAGCAAAGAGATAGGATCACTAAGACAAGTAAAGCAGATGATATTACTAGAAGAAGTTGGGAGAGTGATATTTTATCTGGAAATCAGGTTTCTCTGTGGGGCATGCCACAGAAAGATGTAGATTTAGTGAATAGGGAACTCAATACGGAAACAAGAGATCAGATTCTTCACCCAAAGGTACTCCTAGAGAAATTGGAAGAAGTTTCTTATCTGGGAGGAAACTTGTGCCAGAAGCCTTCTGATTTGTTTCTGAATGGTAAACATGAGAGTACTGTGAGAACCAATGACGAACAAGAAGGAAGCATTTGTGACAGCTATTACCATCTGAAAAGACAAAGGAAGCTTAGGCTGAGAGGTACAAGGCAAACACGAGTATCTGCTGATTCAAGAAGTATTGGTGCTCACCATAAGCCAACAGATTTATCAGATCCAGTAGCCAAAGGGTCTATGAATTGTAAAGGCTATCAGGATGACTTAGAAGAGGATATTGTACTGGAGGTTGCAAAAGATCCAAGAAATGTCTGTCGGATTCCTTGGAATTGGTCTAGGATTCATCAAGGCAAAAAATTTCTTGATAGAGCTGGGAAAAGTTTATCTTGTGGGCTGTCTGATTCTAGAATGAAGAATCATAGTGGATCTGTTTCACAAATAGAAGGAAATGCTTCGAACCTGGCCACAGCATCTGATCATTTCACTTCATCAGCAAGTCCAGAAATACCATTACTTTATGGTGCACAGGAATCACAAGGTAGTGGTTCTAATCATTTTGTGCCTAATGATTATTCAGGAGAGCTAGAAATTTTCTCTAATCATTGTTTTAGGGATGATGAGGAATCTAACCTTGTATCTACAGCAAGATCCTGCCAGCAGAGATCTCGATGCTGTGGGCATGGAAGACACAGAAGTCTGTTGCAGAAATACATGCCAAAAACCTTCAGAGATCTTGTTGGACAGAATTTGGTTGTTCAAGCTCTTTCTAGTTCTATTTTGAGAGGAAAAATTGGGATGGTTTATATCTTTTATGGTCCTCAAGGGTCAGGGAAAACATCTTGTGCACGAGTATTTGCTAAAGCTTTGAATTGCCGCTCTCTGGAGCACCCTAAGCCTTGTGATGTCTGTAGCTCTTGTATCTCATATAACCTAGGTAAAAGCAGAGATGTGCTGGAACTTGGACCCATCAGTAACTTCAATTTCAAAAGCATAAATGAGATCTTCAACAACCTGATGTTCTCACCAAAATTATGCTCACGAAGAGTTGTTATTATCGATGATTGCTATAGATTGCTGTCTAAGTTATGGAGTGTCTTATCAAAGGTCATTGACCGAGCACCACGACATGTGGTTTTTGTCCTTATCTGTTCCAATCTTCATTGTGTACCTCATTTTATCCTATCCAGGTGTCAGAAGTTCTTCTTTCCTAAATTGAAAGACCCTGATATCATCTCTACTTTGCAATGGATTGCAACCAGTGAAGGATTAGAAATTGACGAGGATGCTCTGAAACTTATAGCGTCACAATCAAATGGTTCGTTGAGAGATGCCGAGATGACTCTTGATCAACTAAGCTTGCTAGGGAAGAAAATTTCTCTTCCGCTTGTCCAGGAGTTAGTAAGTTTTCCATCATTCTTCCATCTTACCTTATCTTGGAATTGCAATTTAGACTTGAGAAATTTGCAGTGAAGATGCACATACAAACCATATGAGATATTTAGAGCATCATATGGGTAATTGTCTGCATGTGCATCTTGAATGTTTTAGAGCATCACATTTTGTGATATTTACTATGGAGAATAGAATTTCATGTGGACCTATATGATTCTATTGGACAAGAACAAATGTCAATACATGATATATTTTTTGTTTATTTATAAAGTTGGGAAAATGTGTGAGAGGAAAATGTACGATAGCAAGTTAATAGTCATCCTTTTTTATCAGTCATGATCACTCAAAGGACTCTTGACTTCCAATAGTTAAATGACTTTTGCAATTAATATAAACAATACTGGTAACTCAATAGTTAATTTTTTATTAGTAAGATGAACCAAAATCCTAACTTAATTGTTGCTTTTTCATGAAGATAATTATCTTGTCCATTTTTGCAAGTTACTATGTCTTTGGTCCAATCTTAGTATACATTACAATGACCTTGTATTTCGAACATATTTCGACAAAAATCATGCGATTACTTTATTGGTTGAATCTGTATTCTTGCTTAAATTTTTATCATTCATAATGTAGGTATTGGAGAACTAAAATTTGGAGAGTTAAGTAATGTTTAGGTATTTGATCGTACTAAATAATCCTTAAATGTTGTCCTTTGTTATCATTGGCATTTATTCTGTGCAGGTTGGTTTAGTGCCTGATGATAAACTGTTGGATTTACTTGATATGGCATTATCTGCAGACACTGTGAACACTGTGAAGAGCTTGAGAGAGCTTTCGGAAAGTGGGGTGGACCCTATCATGCTAATGTCACAGCTTGCAACTATAATTACTGATGTTTTGGCTGGTAGTTATGTCTTTACACGAGAAAAACTACGGGGGAATTTTTTTTGTCAGCTAACTTGTGAGTAGAAGAATCCTTTGCTCCTTGAATTATTATGTGACCTAGTACTGATAATGGACAACCTCAATTCATCATTAGGCATTCAACCATATGGATGCTCATATAAATGCTGCTTGGATGGAACACCTTTCTGGTGTATTCACACTCAATTTTGTATTTCTTGCTATTATTCTTCTTGTGTCTGAGAATATGCCAACCATGCTATAGTGTGTTTAATTTCTTGATCTTTAGTGTCCAAGGAAGACATAGAGAGATTGCGCCAGGCTCTAAGGAAGCTCTCGGAAGCTGAAAAACAATTGAGAGTTTCCAATGACAAACTTACTTGGTTGACAGCTGCTCTTCTTCAACTTGCACCAGAGCAGCAATATCTTCTGCCTAGTTCATCAGGTGGAAGTCCTAGCAGTGATCAAGTGATTATGAGAGGCAAACCTAGGAGTTCCGCCAACAAGCAGGATGAGATGCAATCTGGGCATAGGAGTTTTTCAGAAGGGGATGTTCAGGAGCATTATAGCAGTAAAGGTGTTGGGGATAGAAGTTGCAGCGTTACAGTGGCTACTAGGACACTTCATGGCCAACAGACTGAAAGTGATTTTATATGCTCAGGTGAAGCCACTGGAAAAAGTATAATGCACTCTGGCAAGAAACACAATGATACTGAAAAGATATGGCAGGAAGTACTAGAGCATATATCATCAGATGCATTGAGACAATTTTTATACGATGAAGGGAATCTACACTCAGTTAGCCTAGGCACTGGTAAGTTCATAAACACTGGCTTCAGAATATGTAAGTGAAGGGTTTCTTTAAATACTTTTACTAACCACCCAAAGCATGAAAGTTTTTATTCAGTTGATTCTTGCTTTAGTTGAAGTGTGTGATTGGAACCTGAGCAAATTAGAAAATACTTGTAGGATGAATGACCCTGGTTAAACTGGTGATTTCTACCTAAATCTGATTAGGCGACATTTAGAGTGTAACCTTCTTGTCTATTTGGGCACTAAGGATGATGCAAAGTTTAGAGTGCAACCTCCTTGTGCTATTTGCATACTAAGTTGTATATTTCTGATAATAGATTAATATATTAGTTGTTCTTAACCTCATAGTTATGGTGGTAACACTCCCCCAGATACTTTCTGTAGTATAGTAATGTAGTGAAAAAAAGGAAATATTTTGTTCTTCATAGGACCCCGCATTGGCAGAAGCTTCATACACCAAACTGTCTTTTTTTTTTAATTTTGTTCTTCATATAAAATTCATTTTTCCTGAAATGTGGCTTAAAATGATTACGAGGAGCTAATCAGTTAAAAACATATTCAAGAACTGCCATATAATGATCCTGATTTTGATGTTAGTTGTGCTTGTCTCAACGTTTAGGCTGGTTTGCTACAAGGGATAGAAAGTCGGAAAGAAAGGGAAAAAAATGCCAAAGGTGAAAAAAGTGAATAGAGGAAAAACGATAGAGTTATTCCCTTATCTTATTTCTCTTTCTTTGTTAAGTTTCCTTGGAAGGAAAGAAAGAAGGGAAGTTTCTTTATTTTGTTAAATTAATTTGTGAAATACTTAATTTTATTTAAAATGCTTATGTAAATATTAATTCCTAATTTTTTTTTAAACACAATCAGCATTTTCTGGCTGCAGTTGGATTCCAACTGATAACGGTTGAAATGATTTAAGAGGGCTGTGATCTGACAAAAACGAAGTGAGAGAACCAGAGAGAATTGTTCTTCTCTGGATTTTGTTCCTGTTTTCCATTTCCCTCAAATGGAGGGAAAGTGGATTCCGCTGGTTGTTTCTCTCATCCTACAGTAGGAAACAGTGTCAGAATTTACTTTTCTCAGTTCTCCTTGTCTGTGGTTTATGGAATTATGCCTCTATTTCAAACATTTGAGCTTTTTACCAATGCTTGGCCTACTGAAAGATTTTAGAAGCTTATAAAAGGTGCAGTAATTGTAAATTTTGATTCCTCAGAAAGTATTAGTGATCATATTATAAAAGGTGTGGTAGAAGATAGGTTGATGTGATTTTTATCTCAAAAAATATTCAGTATTTTTAGGTGGATGTGATTCTTAAAGTATATGGCCTAAGTTAATTTGAAATACTCCATGCTAAATTAAGTAAATTAAATGTGCCATGTTGCTGCTTCTTCGTGACAGCTCCCACTGTGCAGTTGATGTTCAGCTCAAGAACAAATAAATCTAGAGCTGAAAAGTTTGGAGGGCATATTTTACAAGCATTTGAATCTGTTCTTGGATCTCCAGTAATACTCGAAATGAGTAGCAAATCTAGCTTCAACGCTACCTCAAATCAGGCTCCTTGTTTCTGTAGCTTTGATAGTGCTTCTTCTAAGGCAATAAAAAAGCCACATTCAAAGAAGAAGCAAAATTCACTTTACTCTGTCTCTGATGATTTTAAAGGAAAATTTTCAGAAGCAAATGTTCTTAGAAAAATTGGCTCCAATAGACCTAGATGGATGGGTGTTGGTCCCCACATCATGAAAGAAGACGAAATCAATGAAACAGGACCTCCTGAACAAAGAAATAAATCTCTGGGAAAGCAAAAAATTGTGTGTGCACGGGAAGAAGCATCAACTTCACAACATCATGCTAATTTGGGTTCTTCCTCAGAGCGGAAGGAGATTGAACAGAAACAAATAAAAAGCTTAGTCAGAGGCAAGGTCTCCCTGGCACATGTTCTTCAGCAGGCAGAAGATTGTTCCCACCAAGGTGGATGGTCAAGATCCAAAGCCATGTCAATAGCAAAAAAGCTTGAACACGAAAACCTGTGAGTAGTTTATAATACTTTTGCTAACCTTTTATCAACATGTTCATGTTGACTATGTATCTAATGAAGAAGATTACCAAGAAGAATGACAGTCATATAGAAACAACAACCTTTGACTATTCTGTTGGTCCTTTCTAAATTCATGTGTACTTTTCCGAAGGAAAGTTAACTTGTAGCTTTTTGTTAAAATAATTTAAGATTAAATGCTGAGTAAATAACACACTAGGCAATATGAAAGATGAATTTGTGCTTAAGGATGCAGTCAAATCATTTCATTTGGACCTTGGTTTTGGCAAACAGTTGCGATGGTAAGTAGGTCTGATTATTAATATTACGCACAACAAAGGATGCATGTTTGTTAGAAGTGATCGAGGGTAAGTCGGATTCTGTGGAAGGTAAAGCATGATTTTGTAATGGGACCATAAATGAGGTAATGTTTGTGTAATTTGATGTGGCCTGACAACATGTTATCTGGAAAGCGGTTTCCTAGGTTTTGGTTCTACTTTGATTTAACATGAATCCTCAATCTAAAATCAGCTTGACATTTCGAGATGTATCAAGGTAATAACTACATTCCTAATAAACTAGGTTTATTTCAGTTATGCATTTGTATTCACAATCTGATTATATTACATCATGTGTAATATCTAGACAACAGCGACAAGAATTGCATGGTTGAAAAGTACATTTTTGATTTATTGTTTGCAGATTTTCATCAGACATGAGTAGTGTTTATTTGAACATTCTCACCTCTGATTTTAGTTTCATTCAACGTCAAATTATTTCTACCATTTTGTGTAGTTATCTGGTATAAAAGCCATCGGTGAGAATGTAGATTAGTATGTGTGAATGTAGTTCCTTGTAAAACATTATTTTGTTTTAGATTGTGTACAACGCTGCTCTGAATTTATCTTCTCACTGCCAAGCTTCTTCAAATTTACTGAATTTTTCAGGAGATTGGAGCCTAGATCAAGAAACATGTTTTGCTGGAGAGCTGCTAGGGCAACTCAAGTAAAGGTAATTGACATTAATGTCTTGTGCATTTACCTAGCACTCTTATCTCTTTGATGGCAATAGATATAGTAGTTACACATGCATTGTAGATGGGGGGAATGTGCGGCGGAACTTGTGTAGTTTCTAAATTCAAAGTGCTGTTTATGCATAAGTGAAAGTTCTCTAAAAAAATTAATTGTACTGAGCTTGTTGATTAGGAAGTCTTTTTGTTAGTCCTTATAAGATTCATATATCCCACAATGATATGTTATTGTCCACTTTGGACCTAAGTCCTAGTGATTTTATTTTTGAATTATATCCAAAAGGTCTCATACCAATGAAGATATTTTTTCATCTTATAAGCACATGATCTTTTCCATGTCTTACTAATGTAGGACTTTTATTGTATTTCCAATACTCCTAACAAACGAAGCATCACATTAAGCTCCTCTCAAGTCTATCTGTCCTCAAATGACTCTCTCTGTTTGATGTTCAATCCTCAACCCATTAGGTCTTCCTATCAACTGTTTGGTCCTCCTGACCCAATTAGACTTCCTGTCAATTATTCGGTCCTTCTGACCCAAATAGACTTCCAACTAGTTGTTCGGTCCTCTTGATCCAGATATGTGAGTCTCGCTTTCTTCATTCGAGATGCATAGTTTGACATGGATCATGACTCTGATACCAATTATCAGTGCATATAAGATTCATATATATCCATAATGATATGATTTTGTCCATTTTGAGTTTAAGCCCTCATGATTTTATTTTTGGATTATATTCAAAATGCCTCATATAAATAGAGATATTTTTTCATTTTATAAATACATGATCTGTTTTATGTCTTACTAATGTGGAACTTTGATTGTATTCCCAATACTCTAATACTTTGCTCACTGTTTTCCATAATAGGAACACTGTTGTTACGCAATTAAATTATATGGTAATTAAATTGTATCTCTAATGATATTTCATTTGTCTGCCTATATAAATCCTTCATTCATTCCCCTTATTCTTGCGTATTTTTCATATTTAGGTGTCCAATGCATTTACAACTAGTATTTGCCCTTTATTCTTGAGTCGTTAGCATGAATGTTTTATCTTTTCATTGACAACAAAGGAATACTGTTTCCTATCTTTTATCTTTGATTTTCATGAATGAGTCGTTAGCAAGGGAAGTATATCGTCATGCATGATATTCTACTTAACTTAGTTTAGGCACATGTAAGGGTTGCTAATTTTGTTGCCTTTTTTTTACAGCCCTTGAGACTACGAATTAGGAGAAGGAAGTCAAGTACCTTGTCGAAGCTCGTAGCATGTGGAAGATGTCTACATAAGAGATCCCCAATGTAGATTCTGTAAACTTGAGAATAAAAAGGTCGTCCGTTATGTATGATTGTTTTCCCCTATCTTTAACTATGGCATTCTCTCGCACTTCTAGTGTCGTTCCATATCTTAGTCTCGTTTGATCATGTTGTTATGACTTAGTCCTTTGATTAAGCATCTTGTATTAATCAAGTTGACGTATAGCATGGATTGTCAACCATTTATACTCTTTGTCCCATAATTTCTGTTGTATAATCTTCATATTCATGAAATATAATCTAATTAATTTATTTGATACGGTATCCAAGCCTCTCTAACTCTCTCTCTCTTTAAAGGATAATTCGATATATGAAACTTTTGCTAGGTGGGATTCTAGAAAAAGATTCATTGTATACAATTTTATTTTACTTTGCAAAAGACTATTTTTAGAATTCGAATCTGTGATCTTTAAATCACAAAATAATAATTTTATCATTATGTCAAGACTTTTCTTCCTTGAAAAAAAAAAAATGGCGTGCAAGGCTTCCAAATTAGGAGAAGATGAAACCATTAAATTTTCTTCTCGCTCAAGGTCATCGTCATATATGCTTGTGAAAAATCATCATGTGGTTTTCACGGATTCATTTTTATGGCTAGTTGCTTTCAGCAAGACATGAATCAAATTTTGTTTGATGAAATATGTGGGCAGGATCGTAAACGAGACAAGTCAAGCTAAGTTTTATAATATTTAGACTTATTTGATAAAATAATTAAATTGAACCGAGCTAAGTTTAAAATTAATCAAGTTATTAAAATATTGGTTCAAGCTTGACTTTTTTTTTTTTTAAGATTGAGTTTGACTTGAACTTGAATTGAGCTTGATTTATTTAATATGTATCGATCTTATAATCAAGCTCAATTCAAATTCAAATCGAGTTTGATTAAAACTCGTTTAAGTTCGACTTATTTAAACGTTATCAAACTCTTAAATTAAACTTATTTTTTTGTTTGAAATTTTTATTTTTATTTATAAATGAGGATAAATAATTTTTATATGAGTCTAATCATAAATATTATTCACGAATATTGTTTACAAATATTATTTATGAATATTAATAAGTCGAATACATACGTATTCAAATTTGTTCATTTAATTTTTCAAGTTGTTCAAATTTATTTATTAATTGACTTTGATGCATATTGAACGAGCATAAGCGAGCACTTACCGAGTCGAATACCAAATTTGTTCATGAATGTTCGATTCGTTTATAATTTGATCTATGGGTCCTTTATCTCTTCCTTCTACAAGTCTAAAAATACTATAATTTATCTCTTTTTTATTGACCGTAAAATCAATTGACTACGACTCGTTGGGTTTGTGTGGGCATCCTCGATCATAGCCCGCCTACAATTGTGGCACCAACGCATAGGTCAGTGCTCCCTTCTTCTCGGAGACTCCTTCCACGTCACTCGTTCCTTTTACGTTCATGCCTTCTAGAAAAAAAAAACATGAAAGGATTTATAGGCATATTAGTAGTGCAATAGTGTTCATTTGATATGAATTTGACACCTTCGCCTTCGGAATTGTCAAACATTTTTAGCCAGTTGATTGAATATTATTATAACTAATTGAATATGATTCCATTTGCCTAGCAGTTATCACATACGCCAAAAAAAATGTGTTGGTCATCTATAATTCAAAATTAGAAAGAATAAATAATTACGGACAACGAATTATGGACTTTATATTAATTTTGAATTATAACTCAAAAAAGGCATTAGTAACATAATAGCGTTTATTTAGCAATGAATATAACTATATAAGGTCTTTATGGTTATATTTCTGAATAATAATGTTTGACAATTAATAGTTGACTGAATAATATTCGAGTCGACTGGATGACACGGTAGACCAAGTGCGAAGGTTCACTGTACAAGGTGATGCGGTTGCGAGCCCACTGTCGAAAAAGAAATGCATACTTCTTAAGGTGGTAGAATGACGTGATGATTAAGATATGACGATGTCTGCAGAAATGATATTGATCAATTTCGAAGAAGATTTTAATTTTTTTTTCTGGATTCAAATGAACTTCACATATTTTGACCACCACATCAAGATTCATAGGACTCTTCGTGATTTATCTCTCT
Organism: Wurfbainia villosa; assembly: GCA_025175895.1. Classification (NCBI taxonomy): domain Eukaryota; kingdom Viridiplantae; phylum Streptophyta; class Magnoliopsida; order Zingiberales; family Zingiberaceae; genus Wurfbainia; species Wurfbainia villosa. The sequence continues at coordinate 7,767,928 of CM045997.1, forward strand.
CATAATGATCGTGGGACAGACCGATAGAGGTCGCTAGATTGACGGTTCCAACCTTTTACATATAGTAGAATAGTAAAATGATTTCTCATGTAATAAAAAATTCGATCCCTTTCAAAAATAATTCCTTATAATTCTCTGAGTTTGAACTCCTGAAGAGATCCGATCTAATTGAATCATTCATTGATCCTTTTTTTTTTATCAACGATGGAGTATTTGAACTTTCGATCCGACTTTAGAAGTGATCGATCTTGTACCATGGACTTTCAAAACGTCTCGCTAACAATTGAACCGGATAAGATCGAAACACCTAAGTGGTCTTCACCACCAAAAATAAATCAAAGAAATACTCATAACTTTTTCACAGTTTGTCATGATCGTCCGAATAATTTTTTTTAATTCGTCGTCGAATAATATCATAGTATAAAATCGAACTATATTTTTATATAAAATACTTCTCCACTTTTACTATTGCATCATGCCCCAGACATCCATTGATCCTCTATGTACTATTCAAATTTACTCTTATCATGCAAAAATTTTAGTAGATTCAGATCGTCCACCTAAAACTGATCAAGTCAAAAAAAAAAAAAAAAAAACTATGTGAAGCCAGGAAACCAGCGGAAACTAATCTCAGATGACCTAAAATTGTGCATAATTGTGCATAATGTAGATTCAATAAATGGATGCATAATGTCAGTATCGCTTCAGAATCTCAGGAAACCAGAGGAAACTAATCTCGGATAATAGCATGCGAAAGAACCAAAGAACTATGTGAAGCATGTCAGTAGGATATTAGATAATGGTCGACTGATTCCAGCAATCACTACTATTCTCGGCCAAACTATTTATTTGATTCTCTCCTGTCATGCCCTTCATCAGATGGGCTGCTACAAAACTTCGTAGTAATGTTTTTTAGCGTTTTCACCACAAATTTCACATCGGCATCCAAGCATGAGGTACGATAGGCATGAAGCAAAAAACTGAAAATAACAAAGAAATTAGAAGAACAACCCACAAGTTAGTTCAGACAAGCAACCAATTTTCTATATTCGAGAAGCCAGAAAGAAAAATAAAAAAGAAGCACAAACAAACATGACCATCCGTCGAGTAAACTTTATTTAGACAAGCAACAGATTATCTTCGTGTTGTATCTCAAGAAGAGAACACCAGATATTCAATAATTTAACTGTGTAAAGCAGTCTACCATATATCCAATTTCACACAGTTACACACTTCCATCTAACAAAGACAGGCCAACCTGTGATATTATCTGTTCAAATCTTACTTCCAAACAAATAGAACGAGTTATGAGATGATTAATCATCAATTACATTTCTACAATTTCTGCATATGCAGCTCAAGTAAAATATGGATGGTAGTGACTTAAATCTAGGATAAATTCAAAAGCTCAGCAACAGTGAAATATAATATTTAATACCTCTTTCAGTTCAAATTAAGGGAGATATAATTGAGATAATATCTCTCAATTCAAAATCAAGTGGAAATACATTAAGATCCGGGGCATATTAATATATGTTCTGACAAATGGAAGAGAGATTACATCCAATTATCCCTTGCTGTCCATTCCATGGTGAGGTAGCGTATAGATAAAATGATTAGCACATGATGCTCAGTTCTCATCTTTTTAGATAATGATGTATCACGTCAACCCAATAACATTGTGTGTCCAACAAATCAAGGAGTTGACCTGCCCACAAAATAATGTTGCCCAGTTATCCAAATCCTGGATCATCCCAACATCAATTAGTCAATAATCAAAGAACGACAGAAAAGGAGTCAGCTTCAACCAAAAGCTATATTATTCGAGTTCTTATTTTCAACTCCATCCACCTTTTCTTCAGCCACATTTACAAAGGGTTTCAATTAATATGGTCAATGGTAACAAACAAAAAAGAAAGAAATTTTCTGAGAAGGTTCAAGGCTTCAAGTCCCAGCAAAGGAGAGTGAAAAGAAAAAGGCTTTACAGGGGCAAGTCAAAACGTTTGAAAAGCATGAAACAAACACATGGTAGAGAAAAGGAATGATCGTGCCTGCCTGACCTACCATCGCTACCTCCCAAGTATGTTGACATATGAAAGCAGGATCAATCACATTAGCGATGGATTACAGAAGCATAAGATAGACATAAAGTACCTGTTGCCTTTAACCCTAAACCACACCTCTGCACAATCACAGTGGGCGACACTAAGGTTGCCCTTGTACTCACAGCCGAGCTCAATCAGCTCCAAGATTTCTCGGGAGCCACTGGTGTCCAAAAGGCAGATACTGCAAACCTTCTACTCCTGCTGAACGCTTCTCCCATCAACAGGTTAAATCGAGTGATGCTAATTGTGATCTATATATAACAATTTTAGATAAATTTAATATGACAGTAGGTATCATTCGAGAGTCGTGCTTGGCCATAAGAGCAACATTTTTGGCTCAAACAGACTAAGCACAATTGCACTCTGTTCAGAAATGATTACACTTGATTTTCTTCAGCAGCAGAATTATTGAATTGCCAAGCAAAAATTCTATTACATCAAGTATTTGTACAGATTAGAGTCTCCTTCCTGTTTACCTATGATAGAAGCTGAATAGCAGCAATGGCAGGTATCTTTTCTCGTAGCTTCTGAGTTACCGCCACACGAACAGTCATGACACCGGCAGCTTGGCCAGTTAGTCGAATCTTAACGATGGGCTCCTCAATTTCGACAAACTCAAGCTCGCCCCCACCAGTTCCAGCAAGGTATGGCCTTATCTCATCAAGTACCTAAGAAGAAACACCAAAGATGTAACTAAGGTGTCCGTTCTGACATGTATTAGCTGATACCAACACATAGGAAACAAGCTACTGCAAATAGTTCAACACAGCACTTCTCTCTATTAGCTAACCTATCAGCAGCAGAAATTACCCGAAAAAAGAAAACTAAACAGGAAAATTAGCAATACACAGAAAAAACGAAGACATCACGAAAACAAAAGATGGAGGATTCCTCTCGCATTTAAAATAAGGAGGTGATGCAATAATGCCAGTATGCTATTACCTTCTCAATGTTTTCTTCATTTAGCTGGAGCCCTGTCTCCTGATCAGTTATCGGTTCAACTGCAACAATTTCTGGAATCATTTCCATCAAGCGGCGTTCAATTCCCATTTTCATAGTCATCACTGAACTTGGACAAGACCCACATGCACCTTGTAGTTTTAGCCTTACAACATTCCCATCTATCTCATGAAGTACCACGTTTCCTCCATCAGCAATAAGATATGGTCGTACTTCATCCAATACTAACTCCACATTTTCAGCAGTTAGAGGCAGCTCTAGTAGTGGATTTGGAGTAGCAACTGATTTAACCACTGTAGCAAAGGATGCAAGAACAATCATCGCAACATCATCAAAGCCATGAATTAACTATAATTGCAAGAGAGAAAAGGACACCCTTGGAAATTTTATAAAAAAATGAAATATTGCTCAAGTTTAAAACATCTTAACATGGATAAATGGGACTATGGTTTGTGTAAAGAATACTCTAGTTTCTGTTATCAAAGTTTCTGTTTCCCATCCAAATCTTGCCTTCAATAATCTGGAGCTAGGGTTAAGATTTATAGAGGCAAATTCACTCATTCAAGATTAGATTTTTCATTTTCCAGCTAAAAGATCTCATTGTATGATAATCCTGATTGGCTAAGGAACTGATGCTACGTGTATACGATAGAGTTACTTGCTTTACGCCAAAGGCTCCAAAAAAGAAACCATATGACATTACAGTCACATGCCTTGCATCATTAATCACTTAAAAATAGTGATGTGGGTAGAATTACACACTGATCTCATACACCATTGAGTTGCCAATATGGATACACAGTAGGAGGTTGATCCCAATTTGCAGATAATCCTAAACTTGCTATAGTTAGTTCAGAATCACACTCAAAGACTTGTAGGTTGCTAGGGATGCAACTAAATGTGAAGAGGAAATTAAAGGCATGGCATAAAGGTCAAGCTTTCACTAAACATGCACTAAAAGTATGTTTTGATAGTCTCAAATTGATTACTTGATTTTTAAGAAGACAAGAAACAAGGTCATGCAAAATAGGGAGGAGTCATGCGAAATTATAACCGAAGAGTGCCTGGGATGTTTAGGCTCACTGCTATGGAGAGAAAACAGTTCCTGGGACAAGACATATTGCCAATCTCTGGTCACTTTTACGCTTAAAGATCCTTTTAGCTTTTTTATACAGTACCATGAAAAAATCTTGAGCATTAGCACTTTTAATCCCTTTTGAATTTATGTTATTATGTTCAATAAAATCGGTCCTTCAGTCTTACATAAAATATGTACTTTGCTTGTGAAGGATATCTAAAACAAAAGCCAACTTCAATGAAGTTGTTCGGGCTGAGCTACAAGTATACTTACAACAGCTCAAATAATCGAGAAGGTGAACAGTTCAAACTGAGTTGGATCTATGAGAAATTCATTATGCTTGGGCTGAAGAAGAAAGAAGTGAGCTTAAAAGCCATAAAAGCCACATTTGAATAAAAGGTCCAAGTGCTTCCACATTAAAAAATAAAATAAAAGGTGAGCCCTTAGATAGAAGATAAAACCAGAATAAGATGTTCTAGGTTCTTACCTATTAAGATAAAAAAGGTGAGCCCAAAGGCCATCAAAGAAAGACATGATAAAAGATCATAAATGCAAAAGAGATCAATCTATACTTGAATAAAGTGATGCAAGTACTAACTATGGCACACAAGGAACATGCAAGGAACATGCATGTACTTAGTTAAGCACAATCACTAACTAAAAAATGAATCATCTGATGTTGAACATCAGAAAGGACAAAGCCAAAATGAATACAAAAATGAGTTTTACCCAACATGGGTAAAAATAAAAAGAAGCAAAAATGAACTAAAAAGGACAATCTCTTGGACTTCTCCTCATCTTTCAGAACATTATGAGGAAGGTCCTTATTGTCATCCCTCCACCAACAATGAAATGACTAGATTCTTTCTGATCCTCAACCAACTTGTCCATCTCAATGATGTGTTTGATGATGAGTCGGTTGACTTCTTGAAGGTGGAATGAATAGCTCCTAGAACAATCTATTGTGTGATTTGAAGCTAACCTTGAGGAACTCTTAGAGGTCAAAATTAATTTTCAATCATGCGCAAGTCCTGGTGACTGGAGGAGAGTTAGGCCAGTCTCAAGTTTTGCTCACATGCTCCTTGATCGATTGCTCTTCTCTTTCCTTGGACTGAAGAGCTGGTCAACTAACTGCCATTTGCACCTTGAGCCTTTCAATTGTAGATTCAAGCTGACTCCTAGAGCAGACTTCATTATTCATTGAGCTTGTCATTCTGTTCCAAGAGCCAATGTAAGATGGACTCTGACAACCCTTGCCCGATCTTGGATGTTCATAGAGGAATCAGATGTAATCCTTTGAACAGCAAGATAACAGCTCAAAAGGATTCATATTAGACTCAGGTGGATAGGTTGGAAGCATGGCACTATGAAGGTAATTCAGAGCCTGCTCCGAGCTCTTCTAAAGTTCTTCATTGTCTTCAATTGCCACTGGACCCGAAACAAGGAACCATTGGACTCAAGAAAGTTGTTTTGAATGTCACCAATTACCAAATTGTGGGAAACGCAATACAGTTCAATGCTAAGTAATCAGGGGCGACATTTAGCTTGAGAGCATTCTTCATTTGAATCTAGGACGCTTCTAAGTTGGTGGGAGTCGCCCTATAAGGCCAAAAAACCCAAGTTCTCTTGCAAGGCCTGGGTATAATGTACTTTTAGAGACCACTAGGAAGTGCACGTTATAAAGTTTCGGTTGCAATTAGTTAATGTTGATAGGCCCAATAGCCTGAGCTTCAATAACACCAATAAATTTTGATGGGAGCTCAATCTTAAAGGTCAAAGGGGGTCCTCGACCCTGAGATCTTTGGAAGTGGAGTAAAATGCGAATCTCAGAAGGAGCTCACTTCTGTGTGTACTAATTGCGAGAGGGTGTGGTTGTCCTCTCAAAAGAGCGTTCGCATGATTCCTTACCTAGACAGTTCGACAAGTCAAGATCTATGTCCACATAAAAAGGAGTTCCATTGAAAACAGTTACGTGGGTGTCTAAAATAAATTACTCGATCTCCCTAGAAATCATGCCTTTATTGCTACAGAAACAAGCTTGCAGTTATCGTCGCTGGAATTCTGGAAAGCCAAGTCTGATAGGCGATTCTACCATTCAAACCATTTTTGTTTGCAAAAAAAAAAAAAAGAAAGAAAAAAGAAAGAAAAACATCCAACATAACCGAGATCAATGGCATAAAAAAGCTCACGGATATGCCTCTTAGGTCCGCAAATCGAGCTACTGGAGGAACTCTTCCTCCGCTGGAAAGCGGCGATCTGAATCCCGGTTCCTCTGACGCCAGACTCCTGCCATCAAAACCAAGTGAATCCGAAACCAATGAAGCCCCAATAAGAACCCCAAAACGAGAAAAAAAAACCCTATGCGAAACAAAGACCTTGAAGGAGAGAAGACGAAGCGGAGAAAAGGATGATGCGGCGGCGGAAGACCAAGAGGCGATTCCGTGGCAAGGACTAGGAGAGGAGTCGGCCAGAAGCGACGGTCGCATCCTACGGAACTAGGAATCGAGTCTCGAGAAGCTGCTCCGTTCTCTTCTTCTCCCGGCGTGGGTTTACTTCAGCAGAAAGGACGAGAGGCGGATTGAAATCAGGCAAATGAAAACGAATCATAAAGTCACCAGTGGCGCCTCCTTAACCGCACCCAAACTAGTGGAAGCTGGATTACCGTATTAAATATATAAAAATATATATATAATACCTTCTTTTATGATTGTCATATATTTTTATTTTTAAGATAGAAAAAAAATAAAATTCATATTGAAAAAATCATGATAAAAAAATATCCCATGGATCAAATTTTAAATCTTTAGGATTTATTTCGTACATTTACTAATTGTGTCAAACTCTGAAGACTATCATATTAAATAAAAGTTCCTTTGTGGCCTGGTCCGGAGTTCTGAGACCCTTTATTAAATATTTCAACTAACTCAATCCCTACTTAATTAAACATATATTATTTTTAATAATATTTATCATTGAAGGCTTCTCTAAGTTCGCTCCCGTTAGGCTTCTTCTTCATTAAATATGCCTCCTTGAGCTTACTTCGAATGTTATTGAATTTTAGTCAGATAAAAATATCTTTTATAATTTATTTATTTTCATTTAATTATGAAATCGACGATAAAAAATATTTAAAATAAATCCCAAAAAAATACAATGCGTGTTAAACTTTCTGTCCATCAATCAAATACACTAAATTTCATAAGCGAAATAGTATCATTTAATACTTACAGTCTTTTAAGTTTACTCGGTACTAAACCTTTGGTTGTATGATATTATTTGTAGCCTAATTTTTTTAAGCTAATTATGTACCCCTTTTTTTTTAATTGATTGCATGGAAATTATTATTTGCACATGCTCAATGTAAGAGTCTATATGTATATTCATTTTTTGTGCAACATTTTACGTGCGTCAGTCATTAGTCCCCTTTTCACAGGGACGTCAGTATGTATATTCACGTACATGGAGTGTGTAATCATCACGGAGATAGTATGATGATTAAAATACGACGATGTTTGTAGAAGTGACATTAATCGATTTCGAATATCTAAAATTCTTTTCTAAATTCAGATGATCCTTACGTGTCTTGGTCATCACGTCAAAACTCATAAAGTCTTCCGTGATTTACCTCCTTCGTAATAATCGTAAGACAAAATAATAAAAATTATTAAATTGACGATTTTAATCTTTTACATATATACATGGAGTGTGTAATGACATGGAGAACATTATATGGAGATAATTTTTTTAAATATCTTCATTTGCATGATAATTAGAAATCATCCCGTAAAAATGTCTGTTAGGCGATTTCTAAATAAAAAAAATAAAGTTAATAAGTGTGCAACTTTTGCACACAAAGTGAGTGGATGGTCGCTGCAATGCTCACAAACATTTATAATTTATTTTTAAAATCATAAGAAGATTGACAACGATTGAATTTTAATTGAGAGGGTTATCAATATTTGAAATTTGAAATGTGGGACAATGTTCATTTTTTCTATATATATTAATTTTTCATTTATTTTTTATCATTAAAAATTATCACATACTAAGAGAGAAATGGATAAAAATTTGAGTCATCATTTTAGGGATTTGCTTAACTCTTCAAATATTGACAAAGATTTAAATGAAGAAAATTCTCGAATTCGTCCAAATATCATCAATTCTCAATTTCCATTTCACACACAACACTCACACAATTTCCATACCAACTACTATATTATCATAATTTTCAAAGTTATCCAAATTTTTTGAGTGATGATCCTCGAGTTCCATTTTATACATGTCCTTCAAAATATTAGCCGAGTAGCCAATATTCCATGTAAACTCTATCTCATGAAATTAATACGCTTCAATTATCGAGATTCAATCAAATGAATAAAAAAAGACTAGTGTTTATATAAAATGACAGTGATAAAGTTATAAAAACACCTCATGCAATTTTCGAGTCACAAATTCCTTCTTTCTCATCAGAAATAGAGTTTGATAATATTATACTCGATTTAGCAACTGAGGCGATAACGAATCAGATGGAGATACATAACGAGTGAACATTGTAGACAGTAGTAGATTATAAGCTCCTTGCATCAGCCTACACTATCATAAACGAAGATCCAGAAGTTGACAATGTCTAGAAGGAGTAAACTTCATATGGTATCCACGAATCTAAATATGTATACAAAAAATCAGATATATATACAATACGATTCGTAGAGTAGATCTAGTTTTATCAAATTTCTATGACAACAAAATGTGCTCAGCTCGAACTCATCCACACAAATTATTAGTCGACTGAAAGTTATGACAGTCGGCTGACTCAGTCGACTAGAATACCTTCTGTGGACAATTTCAAGAGCACCAATCGACTGGTGCTTGACAGCAATCGACTGATCAAATCAGTCGATTGCTCCATTGCTCCAGTCGACTAAAATATCTTCTGTGCGCAACCTCGACCACATCAATCAACTAAGGCCTTATAGTTGTCGACTGATGTACATCAGTCGACTGCCCAATCGACTAAATATGGTTATGTGCTCGAGTTTGAGTACATCAGTCGACTAACCTAGATGGCAGTCGACTGGTATATGCAGTCGAACTCAATTTAGGCACAACAGTCGACTGATGCTTGGCATCAGTCGACTGGTCAAGGCATCAATCGACTGATATGTGACTCAGCACGATTTTTCTAGGGCAAATACAATGGTTTCACCACGAACGACGACAGTTACATCGCTGTTCTTCATGTTATTTGCTGAAAAACACAAAACCTAAGATCTAGCGCCTAAAACTAGATTTTCTATGTATGTTTTCATCAAATAACCATTGTTTTACGACAAAAGATCTAAATCTTGCACAAAATCGACAAAAAACAACAAAAACTACAACCTAATGCCATAGAAATCGATAAAACAATCAAAGCTCTGATACCAATTGATAAAAATCCACAAATCAAAATATATATAAAAAAATCGGATATATACAATACGATTCGTAGAGTAGATCTAGTTTTATCAAATTTCTATGGCAACAAAAGCATAAAAACAAAATGATAGCATGAATACAGAGAATTTGAGTGCAGCGGAGTAGCCATCGTTCCTTGTCGGAGAGATCTGGTCCGGAGATCCTGCGAAGAAGCAAAGGGTAGATTTTCTGCAAGGTTTAGGGTGATGACGACGTAAACTTCTCGCCAATAGGATACGAGAAGTTTGTCAAAGTATATAACCTCTACGGGGATCATGTCCTATATATAGATATTTGGTCGGATTCGTCATCAGCTCATCATCAATAATGGATCCGTGATCTAATGGGTTATACACATTAAACTTCCACATCAAATAATCGAAACCCGTAAACCAATAAGTAGATCACTTAATCGGATTTGAACCAATACGACACAATCAAACGATTACGATAATCACATGTAAGCCCACTATCAATACTTGCATCAGCCTACACTATCATAAACGAAGATCCAGAGTTGACAATGTCTAGAAGAATGAGTCTTTTTGGAAATGGATGATGGTATACTACAATACCAATCGAGATAAAAGAGCTAAAAAGAGAACTGCGGATAAAGAAAAATCACATTAGGTTGCAATGAAAAAGATCGTGAAGAGGTACAATAGAATCTGTAATAAATAGTACAACGATCGACCAAGCGAATAGAGTGACGAGAATTTGATGGTGCAGGCTCATGAAGAATACAAGTGTACTTTTAAATCTACTATTCAATATGAACATGTACGGAGGATTGTGAAAGATAATTCGATGTACACTCCTCAATCCTTAATGTGACGGACTATAAAGAAAATAAGAATATCATAATCATTAGATGCATATACTAACTCTTCTAATCCTAATACAACTATTGATATGGATGATAGACAAAGAAAGAGTAGACTTAATTGATAAATTGAGTCAAACTGTGCAACAATTAGGAATACATTTAGAGGAGCATAATAACAATAAAAAAGTTGACCAATTTCTCGTAATGGACATACGATGCATGACAAATTAACAACTTTAGAACTATCTAGCAATATGTGAGCAGTTGAAAAAAATATTAAATATGTAGTGAATTTGTTTATTTTATTCATTTAATGTGATTTGTAATTCCCATAATTTATCATTTTATATTTTATTAACGTATGTTTGTAATTTATATTTTTATGTCATAATATATTATCATATTAATATACTTTTCGATTTCGATTATTAATATTATTTTTAAATGTCCATCTTCATGTTATTAAATTAATTATATTACATAACTATCAAAAATAAGTTAATAATTATTAAGAAAAATTTATAAATGAAATATATTAAATTGAAGAATTGAAAAATATAATTAATTTTATTTAAATGTAAAATTTAATATAAATTAATATGAGAGAGAGACTTATAAATATTTGTTTGTGAACTTTGAAATATTTAAGAGTAAGATATTTGATAAGTGGAATCTATAAATATTTAATTTGTAAAATATTTGATTGTTAAAGTTGAGTATCAAAATTTAGGTGAAATATTTACCTTGGATGCCATAAGAGTATGTCTCCGTTTAATTTTTTTTATCACTCGAATAATAATAAATATTATTATTTTTATTTCTCTGATAAATTAATTTATTAGGATCATTGGCGTTCCTATATTTGATCAACTGGTCGCCAAAGTACCAATTGTATTATTGGGAATGAACCTTCACAATTTGTGGAGTGGAAGTTCAACACGAACTAAAGGAGCGAACACTAAAATTTTCTATAAAAGATTTAAATCGTCAATCCAACGATCTCTATTAATCTGTCTCACAACTATTATGAGGGAAAGAAATCACGAAGAATCTTAGGGTGCGTTTAGTTTAAATAATCATACGTAATCTTGATTATGTGATTACTAGGGAATAAAACATAACCTTAGAATAAAATATAACCTTTGATAAAAACCTTATTTGGTTGAAAAATTTAATATATAACTTAGTGTAACATTTTACTAAATTATCCTTTGTCTTTTGCTCAATCAATTCGACGACGACGACGGAAATATTAATGATGACGACAGCAATCGGCCGGTGACAATGCCCGGTTGACCGATGGCGGCGACGGTGATCGACCGGTCGCCAGCGGATCGACCGGATGGCGGCGCGGCCGGCCGATGCGGTGATGGCCGGCGCCGTGAACTTGGCGCGGTGTGGCAGCGATCGACGGCCGACGGCGGCGGCGGTGGCCATCGATCGCGGCGACGATTCGGCCGCGCGAATGCGGTGGCCGTCGATCGACGGCATAAAGAACGCGATCGATCGACGAGGCGATAAGATGGGCGTCGATCGGACGACGGCGGCGATTGGCCGAGCGACGGATGGTGTGGCGGCAACCGTCGATCGGCGACGGGTGACGTGATCGGCCCGGACGGTGGAAGGCGGCGACGGTGATGATGATGCGGGCAACGGCGACGACAAAGGGTGGCGACGGTGGCGACGGGCAATGGCGATGGCGACGGGCGACGGGCAGCGACGACGATAGCCGCGGCGGCAGTGGCCGACGACGAGCAACGGCGGCACCCGGCGCCCGACGAGGAGCGACGGCGATGGCCGACGACGGGCATCGACCGACGATGGGCGACAAATCAATTGAGTTTTGACAAATTGACATTTAATATATTGCTATGAGTAATATTGAAAAAAAAATTCTTTAACCCTGTAAATCAATAAAAATTTTGGTTCTCCAAGATTTTTCTATTTCCCTAAAAAGGTTTTTGTCCGTAACCAGATAATACATAATTATCGGATAATTATTCACAATTTAAACCAAACAAAATTTTTATTAATAACCTAATAAGATTATCAACAAAAAATCTCTAACCAAACGCAATTTTAATGCGGTGATTAAGATGGAGAACAGACTAGAATACGATGGTCCCTAAACACCAAATCTTTCGATACAACAATTCGCGAGCTGGAATGCTGATTAATTTTTTTCTGGCACTCTCTCTTTATTATTATTATTATTATTTTTGTTTCCCCTTTCAATATTTTGGCTATCGAGTTCTAGATTTAGAAGAACCAAGATTTCCATGGATGTTGTGGCTCGCCATGTGAGAGTTGTGGAAGGTTTAGAATGGTCATGGTCAAGCACAAGGCAAGCATAGTTATAGAGATTGCATGTACACCCTGCAAGCGTGCATCAGGCAAAAAGCATGCCGATCCGACCTCAACAAAACACTTAAAATATTTTTGAATTTCTATAAGGGGGAACAGACAGCCTGCTGAGTCAGAACCATTCGAGTCATGCAGCAGTGAACTGACGATCGAGGATACTTGCCCGTGCACACGCGAGGGGAGAATGGGAAGAAAGAACCATGAGCATCCCGTGCAAAACGTCAGAAATTAAGCAGAAAGAAGTCTACTGTCTTATTATCAAGAAATGTGGACAGTAACCAACAGGAATTAAAGAAATTATTGACTTTCAAGTTGAAGGAATGAAGTCCTAATCGCTCAAACAAAAGATCTCATGCTACCCCGCATGCAAGTGTATAGATGTTGGGTAAGTCAACGCTAAAAGATCTTGGGCTTGAAATCCTGACAAAGTTGCTATTCCGTACAACTTTTTATTTGCTTTTTTTTTTGTAGTCAATTAGTGTTTGTGTGTGCTGTAAGGCAGGATAAAGTTAGCACGGTACGACATTGAACAAGAATTAATTTTTACTACTGAATAAAAATATGATATCTATTCTTCATCATATTCAAATATCATAATTAACTCCTTCTCTTCGCTATGGGGCTCAATTGATCATCAAAAGTAGTTAGTAAGATAATGTATGATCTATTTGGTTTTAGAGACCAGTCCTTATTTTCTTTCTTTCTTTCTTTTTTTTTGTTCAAGGCATTTTTCATCTAGTAACATTTTCTCATAATATCACAAGAATAATGCATGGAAAATGCACTTTCGTCCGACATTACTATTGCAAACATCTAGTTTTTGTGCGTGTGCTTAATCAATATTGCCTGTCGGGTCTGGCAAAGAATGGTTGATTATGCTTTGGTAAATGCTGCCTATTTTTTTTTTTAAAAAAATACAATAATGTTTATTAAATTGATTTTTAATAAGATTATATTGCACTAAAATTGTATTTTAAAAGATCACTTGAATTCTAAATTTTACTATGGGTTAATCAATTCAAATAATATGAACTAGCTAGTATTGTAAGTTTACTGGAAACTATTGGAAGTTCTATAATATCTAGCAAGTGTTTCCTTTAGAATTATGTATATTATTCAATTTCCAACAAGAAGTTAAGTATATTTAAAAATAAAAATATAATTCAATATTTATCCATACTATTTGCTTAGAAATATAAGCAGGCATTTCATAAACTTTTTTTATGTTAAATATAGACATATAAAATTATTAATTTTTTTAAAAATAAAGATTACTTATGTTAAATAATATTTGGCCATCCGATCCATCCATGTTGGACTAATGCGGATGTTGAGAATTTTACCTTCAACATTCAATGTGAATATTCATTCATCAAGAATAAATTTGACTAGTGAATATTACAAGAACCTTAAAATTTGATTTTTTTTTTTTGTTTGATAAAAGATACCAAAATAAGTACAAAGTTAATCGAGGAAAAAAAATACAAAAGTTTCACAGTTATTTGGAAAAGTTTGAAGATTTTTTTTTTATTGTTTTAAAAGAACCAAATAATTATATTGGGAGAAAAGTAGAGAATAAGGGAGCAATAGAATGACAATTGTTTCTAAATTGATGAAGAGAGCAGTTTAGGCATTTACTCATCTTTCTACGTACCCTTTTAGTTCTGTCCAAGTAATCAGTACTAGGAGGGATTGAAAATAAAGTATCATTCTTATCCTCTCATCATCCCCAATAAGTAAGCACTTTAACTGTCTTCCTTCCTTAATTTGCCTTCCGCTCCATCCTCCACCTCCCTTCCCTTTGATTCCCTATCCTCCAAATAATCACAATCTTAATATTATTACAATTTCGGGGCGCACACACACAAAAATCAGCATCATTATCATTAGTTTTGCCTTATATTATTGCATATGCATTAATAAACTAAAAAGTGTCTAAATATTACCATTTTAACTGAACTAGATAAGTCCATTTGATAATATATTTAACAGAAATTCGCCTAAATAATAATATAATTATACATGCACAGTGTTTTGGGAGGAATTTAACCTATCAGCAATAGGAAACAATGTTTTTGGGAATGGGGAACAAGACAAGGTCTCAGTGTTTCAGGGAGAGATTTGAGTGATTCAGTAAGGGAAAGGAAGAGGAGAATGAGCATCTAGTTGTCATTTTCATCTATAATCAGGATCTTTGTCATGAGAAATGGAAGATTGGTACATACTTTCCCTTATAATTGAAGAACAAGAGGGCTGTATATTTTAGGTCCTGCAAGTCAGCCTAATCACAAAAGTGTTACGTCAGGTTGATAATACCATAGAGCTTAACTAATTGAGGTTGAACTGATGCATAATCCTGAGACAAGTTGGTTCCACTGAGAACTAGATGCTACTGACAAGTAAATTTTTTCCCCACCCTCTTTAATCTTCAAATTTTTATTTTATTTTTCCTAACAAAATTAGGAATATTAAATTTTCACAAAAAATAATCACTGGCCAAGTCCTTTTACTAGCAAAAGCGATCATGAGATTGATGCAACAGTTTGACCCCAACTCCACACACCTTGCACCACTTTCCAAGCGTGACTCTATCTTCAATGCACTAAAGATATATATATGTGGCCAACCACTTTCTGCTGCAATACAACAGCTAAAGGGACCATTTTTCTTTTCGGTTTTTCCCCTCAAACTAAAATATATAGTTTGTCCCACCAAACACAAGCACAGAGTTACAGAATTCTTGGATCATAAATTTTTTTTTTTAGTTTCCAATTTTTTACTTTTCTGGAAATATAATTTAACTGCTTGTAATTGATCTCTAGCATTGACAATTCCCAGGTGTTTATCGTTCGAGCATGGTAACACATGATTCATTGTCTAAATTACACTAGAATTTACGGTTTCAATTTGGACTAGGTGAGATGAACTGATTTCGAGCGAGTAGTTAATTGACAAGATAGTTTAACACCCAATTGAGGAATTGTTTATTTACTTATCTGGGGACGTGTGGCATTGACCGGCCGATCAAGACCGGCGGCTGAGCAAACCCAATGATCCAGATCGAGGGAGGCGGACCGTCGCTTCCACCACCGCGCACGTCGCCTTGCAGGAGCCGTAGAAGTCCAAGATCCGGAAGCGGTGGGCGACGGTTTCGGCCGATCGCCGCGAGGAGGCGGCGGCGTCGGGCACGTCACAGGGCTCGTCGTCCACGTCGTCGTCGTTGGCGGGAAGGGCGCCCTTGGCGCAGAGGGCGAGCGCGGCAGCGAAGGGGTCGGCAGAGGCACCCGCACCCCGGCCGGAAGCGGCGGAGCGCTTCTTGCGCGGAGTGGGGATCAGATCGGAGTGGGAGCGGACCGGGGGCGGGAGGGGGAGGAGGGGATGAGCAACGGCAGCGTCGGCGGTTTCGGGGAGAACAGCGGAGAGAGGCTTCGGGATTCCAGGGCGCTGCTCCCAGGAGAATGGTACGGCGGAGGATCGGGGCGAGGGGGAGGCGGAGCTGGAGAAGGAGTGGGATCGGGACCGGGAGCGTGTCCGGCCGGGGCGACGGTTGCAGGACTGGCGATCCACAGGGGACCCGGCGGCAGACTCAGCAGGAGTCGTCGGAGACGGCGGCGCCGCGTCCTCCATCGGAATCGGAGTGCACAAGGAACCAAGAGAGCACGAGACCGAGAGCAGAGCAGTTTGTTATCGTGCGTGCTTTATCAGGCGATCGCACAAACAACCGGAGATCGAAAACCAGAACGCAGGCCGTCCGCATCTAAAACGCATGATGGATGCGTTCTCACCATTTGATTCCCCTATCTTTAATCCCAACCGCACAACATTGTACGTCTGAGATTAAATCTACTATATCCAACGGCCAAAAAGCGGTCCTTCATGTGCTTTTACGCGAAGCAGCGCTGCATGCAAAACTCGAGCAGGAGTATGTCAACATCTCTCTCTCTCTCTCTCTGCACGCTGCCATACAACGGAACAATGAACTGGCACTGACCAATACGAACTACGAACCGGCTATAAATAGTATAATACTTATTATTATAATAATTTTAAAGTGATTTTAAATCGAAATGATTTTATTCGAGTTTAAACAAATGGACGATTAAATGTAAGTATAACAGTATTGAAATAAAAAAATATATTGAGATGCTATTCTGATATTTAAAAAAAAGTGTGTTGTTATTTATTTATGAAAAGGGTAATAAGAATAATAAGGACGATCAGTAAATAATGAAAATTTGTTTTATTTAACAAATACTACGAGTATTTTAACACTGTTAAATTAATTATGTTGATCGAGTCACACGGTGAGGGGAGAGAAAGATTCGGACACGTGGATCACGTTGATCAAGTATGAGTGGAGGCCGGCATGGCGTCGCTTTCTTTCTTTTAAAAGAGAATGGTTCAAATGAATTTTTATAAATATTTGATTTTATGGAAAAGAGAGAAAACATTTACTTTGCGTGTCAGTTCATTTGGAGAGCATTAAATTGTTTATGTCGAAATTAAAAGAGTTTTTGTTCTGCATATTTTGAGCATTAGGCATTAGGGCGTGTCCATGATGTAATTAATAAATGTGACTTGACGTCTCATAATTACTCCTTTTTTGGATGATTATGCGAGATGTTATGTCAGACTACCACTTAGGCGGTTTATCTCACATCAATTAGACTAATTTAATCAACATGTTGTCACTGATTATGTGGAGTTTTCATCTCGAGCAACGTGCTGAATATTTCATGCAACAAAGAAAAACCTACGTGAATAGAATAAGAGTATAAGACAATAATTACAAACAGTACAAGATATATATATATACAGAGAGAAAAAGAGAGAAATCTCCTCCTGCGCGACTATTTCGTTCGTATCCGTCCACACCACGTGCAAGTCGTGCACGTTGTTGCCATCGTCACTGCGTCGTCCGATCACCGTCGACCGTCGGACCGGACGCTATCGACGCGCGACTCGCCGACGGTCCAGCGGGGTCAGATTTCAACCGGTTAGTACTCGAAATCCGATGCAAACCAATCGAAAATGATCGACCAGCGGTGCCGATGGTACAAGGTATTAACCATCGCCGCTCGCTGACGGCCGATTCGACTAAATCGCGACTGAATCCGACCGATGGATCGACGGTAGCGTCGGTCCGTCCGATATACTCTGGCCGCTTAGGATTTGGCCGCCGGTAGGTCTGAAATCGGCCGCCGAATCGAGCGGTCGATTTTTGCCCGATCGGGCCGGATTCGGATTGCGTCGGAACCCGACGGCGGACGAAGCGTGATGTCGTCCCATCGGTGCGATTCCGATCGCACCGACCGGATCCGGTGATCGGATGGGCCGACATCGATCCGTCTTGGCCCATTCGCCGCTGGATTCCGCCACAAATTCCCGACGAACCGGCTTGATCGCGGGCTCGCCAATGGTCACGCGCTTACGCTAATCGCACACCCGATCAAGCTTCGGACCGATTTGAGTCGGATTCTGGACGCTAATCGGTCGGAATCCGAGCCATGCCGGACCACTGGCGAGTCACGCGTCGATCGTGACCGGTTCGACGACCGATGATGATCGGACGGTGCAACAATGTGGAGCGGACGGGCACGGAGAATTTCATTGCGCAGGAGAAATTTTTCTATATATATATAGTTGCTCGCCGCTCGTGAGCTGGGAGATCGCCATCGCCACCGAATGATCGGATTCTGACAGCGATCCGGCCGAAATCTGGTCGTCGTCAGGCCGGCACTGGATTCCGGCTGGATGGCAATCGGAATCCGACCAATTCATGGCCAGAATCGCGTGCGATCGTTGCCGCCAATGGCCGTGATCGAGCTAGATTCCAAACGCAATTTGACCTGAATCCAACGGTGTGGCGGTCGAAATCGGGCGCCTGATTTTGACAGTTGATTTCAACCGCCCAAGTATAGCGGAAAGACCGGCATCGACTGTCGGTCCATCCGCCGTCATATTCCAATCGCATCGCGGCCGGCAGTGGCGGGCGCTAACCGACCGAAAGCCGAGCCCCGTCGGACCACCGGTGAGTTGCGCATCGATCGCATCCGGTCCGACGGTCGGCAATGGTCAGACAGTGCAGCGACGACACCGGCACCACACGTGGGTCGGACGGTGGATCGCGTGGAGCGCACAGGCACGCAGGATTTCGACGCACAGGAGATCAATTCTCTCTCTCTCTCTCTCTCTCTCTCTATATATATATATATATTAATGAGCCCTTCCATCATTCATCGTCCAATCGAATACACACTATAGTTCAATCCTTAAATCCAACGATAAATAATGCTCATGGGGCTATAAATTACTGTGATTGTTTCTTTGTGCATCAGCTTAATGGATTGATGTCCAATTTGTGTGTTATGAGAGTAATTATTGTTGGTGAAATTGGTCCACGTCACGATTGATCAGATTCAAGTAGAACTCGAGTAGGATTTTGATGTTTGACAATGAAATTTGAGTATGGAGGATAATCTATGAGATGGTATGGGACATCTGTAGTCATATGGAAGTATGGAAAGTCCATCTGGGAGTTGGCAAGGGAGAAATTCAAGTCAATCAAGAGTAGCTGGACACTTGGTGTTGAAAAGTCCAACTGGAAATTGGCAAGGGAAGTCCAGATCAACCAAGGTTAACAAGACACCTAGCACGAGGAAAGTGAAGTCCTAGCATGTTAGGGAGATTGTATTTGGCAAGGGAAGACCCGGCTGATCAGGGAAATCGAGCTTGACAGTGGAAGTCCTAGCAGGTCACGGTTGACTAGATGTTAGACAAGCGAGGAAAGTCTAAGTATAAATACTTAACAAAGAGAAAGTCCAAAGATGGAACCTTGGCAATGGAAGTCTCGGAGGCACAATCTCTTGACAATGGAGAAGTTTCAGAGATGTGGTCTTATGGCAAAGATAGACTTGTTAGTATGATGAAGTTGACGGAAGTACTTAAAGGTCAGCGCAAGGGTGCACGAGTCGTGGATGACTCGGATGGATCCTAGAGGCGTGAGGCTAATGGAAGTTGCTTGAAAGCTTAGGTCTGAGCTAAGGGTACTTAATAGCATGACTAAGTCGATGGAAACACTTTAAGGCTAGCGCAAAGGGTGAAAGAGTTATGGAGGACTCGGATAGACCCTGAGAACGTGAGACTAATGGAAGTAGCTTAAAGACTTAGGTTTAGGCTAAAGGTGAGTATCAAGTATGAAAAAAATCATACTTGATGTGTTAAACCTCGGGTCTGAGGTTTAACAGTCAACTGATCTTGTGTGGTTGACTCTCGCTCTGAGGCTCGATTTTCAGAGTGGGTGTTCGACAGTTGACTAACTGAAAATGCTCGAGAAATAGAGTTTGTGCTCGACATTTGTGTGGCTCGGAAATGAGCACGGTGCTCTAGAGAATAGTCCCGAGCAGTCGACTGTCGTTGTGGGTAGTCGACTGGCCAAGCAGAGGTCAGGCGATGAGAAGTTTGACTCAGCACTTCGTGCTCGAGAAATGGCTGCGGTGCTCAGCAGTCAGCAGTCGACTGCCGAGGAAGAGCAGTCAACTAGCCATAGGTAGTTAGAAAATTGAAGAGCTACTCAGGCGATTGAGAAATAGTAGCTCCGATAAGCAATCGACTATTGTGGTAGAACAGTCGACTGGAGGTTTGACAACGACAGATCAAAAGCAAGGCACACTCGACTACGACTCAGTCGAGGCGGCACCTCGATTGGCAAAGTTACCATTGAGTGATAACGATCAAGAATGAGTCTGACGCGAAGCCTATAAGAGAGGGAGCTCGAGAATATTTCCATAGCGATTCTTTGGAAATTTTGAAGGAGAAGTGATATTGCATTCCAAACTTTCAAGAGCGTTCGACCACAACTAAATCTACAAGCGATCAAAAACAACTTGTGTAAAAGTGTTTCTTTTGTTTCCACATTTTATTTGTATTTGTATTTGGTTGTTTTTCTTATTGTTATAAATTTATTGTAAGAGATTTCTCCATCTTCGATATTATTGCGAGAGGAGAAGGTTTTAGTGAGTGTAGATTACTAGAGTGATGTCGTGGAATAGAAATTTGAATTTCGAACTACGTAAAATATCATATGGTGCATGTGTTCTTGTATTTTGGTTGTTTATATCTTTATATTCCGATGTGCTAACAATTTATAGATAAAAATATGCAATCGAAGCACTGCACTGAGCAAATTACTATTCATCTCCCCTCCCCTCCAACGTACTAACGGTTCCAATAATTATATTAGCAAGGAAGGCCTTGAAAGGACATCGAATGGAATTGAGGATCTGTCATTTATACAATTTATGAGAAAAGTCCAAGCAAAATAAATAGCTGCTGATTTGTATATTTTTTTATTAGTATTAAATATTTAAGTTTTAAACGTTATTCATTTTGAGGATGACTCATCTTATCTTTGATAGAACCAAATATCGAGGATCCTCTCCTTTGTACTTGTCACTTGGGTCCTGATTTACCTCCTCCATCGATAGGGGCAGCCAGAGGGGGCAGCTAATGTCGCGGTTCCACATTTTTGATAGAACCAAATAATTTTAAATGAGATGTACTGTATCAACAATCAAAGTGAATAAGAAAAGTATTTATCGCTTAGCAATTTCGATTCACATTGAATTTAAGATTGACTGTTCAAATTTTTTCAAAATTTAAAATTAAATTTATCTCATTAAAAAATTGAATCATATTAGTCCGGGAAATATTGTCTCTTGCACCGTGCCTCTAAAGGCGGGATAATACTTCTTTAGCTTTTGGTTAGATGAACTGTAATACGAAAGCAAATTTGACATTAACAGGATTTTTTTTTTGAAAAAAAAAAATAGAGGGAGAAAGAAGACAAGAGAACTCATAATGGCACTCATATCTCCACCATCATGCGTGGATTTTATAATAATCTGCTCTAGTCTACCAAAGGAGAGTAATGATGCACACCTCGCAAAGCATGTTTTTGGTTTGGTTTTTAGTATTTTTTTTATGTATAAGTGGCTTTTAGTTTTTTTTTTTTTGTTCTAGTTATAGGGAATTATCAAGTAGTATTTGTTTAATTTCGTTTATAAGATAAATAAACTTCAATTTTTTTTTTTTTTAAAAAGTTACTTTAGTAAAGCAAATTCCATGAATTACGATATGCTGCTGAAAGCGAAGGGAACAACAGGTGTGTAACCATATCGCCATGAAAATCTGACTACATAACCAAACACATGGGACTAGCTAGAGCCAAAAAAAGTGTTGAGCATGTTTGGATAGAAAATAACCAAAGTCTGTGTGATGCTCGACCCACAAGCTGAGCCCCTGGTTCCTAAGCTAACCTACCATAATGCAGATTGTGTCGAGCAGGGCTGCATTATTGGCAGTCTGACCTGTTTGATACCTGTATTCGGTGAGGGCCACTATACTGCACTGACATCCATTGCCACTCGTGCTACTTATAGTCGACCATGGCACAGCAGGTGCGATAAACCAGCCCTCTCCGGCGGCTTCCTGTGGTGCCGAGCAATTCTTATCCAAATCGTCGCTGCTAATCAAGATAAACCATTCCAAACTTGAACCAATAGGTCAATAGTTGTGCATGTTAAGCTTGCACCAAATACAACACTACAAAATGTTGCACGGCGTTTTCTAGCCGCTTATGAGGTTATGCCACTGGACACGAATGCAAACACAAACCAAATGTTTGAAATGGAGCACTAGATGCCTTATAAGCTCCCTCCAACTCGGTCGCGGGGGATGAGACGCAGCTCCGAGCCATGTTTGAGAAATACATTACCTGCAAGAGTAACATAGCAGCAATGTAGGATAAGATGATGCCTCAAAATCACATTTAATGTGAAAAAGGAAGTTACAGTGGAGGCCAGAATTTACAAGATTGGATTATTAGATTTATCACAGATTCATTTTTCAAATATCTAATCATTTCACATGTCCACAAACTATGATGAATCGACTTTTTTGAGAATCGGCAGCAACAGCCAAAAGTTCCTGGATGTGCATACACGGAAATCATGTCTAAAACAAATATATCGTTTCAGTAGTTTCTCAATGTCCCATGGAGAAATTCCTTGATACATCACATTTGTGTTTTCTCAGTCCAGATATCTACCAAAATCCAATGGCAACTTGAAGCGGTAGCTTTCTTGAACGAGCCAAGGCAACATCTATAGCATCTTTATAACCTACCACGAATTTTAGCATTTAATGTAAATCCATATATAGTCACTAACGAGTCTGGAAACAAATTAATCAACATTGGAGGAACTGAAAATATCAGTTAGATCCTCCCTGATACTATAATAATTATTACCGCACACGATACTGGGCGCATTTCTATAAATAGAGCTGCATTACCTTTTAATTTCTCTAATGAACTAAAATATTACGGATACTAACTATTCAAGTGAAGGGGAGTCTTGATGCGATGGTAAAATTATTGCTTTGTGACCTAGGAGTCGTGAATTCGAATTTTGAAAACAGCCTCTTGCAAAGCAAGATAAGACTGTCGTACAATGGATCCTTCTCTAGAACCTCGCGTGGCGAGAGCTTCGTACACCGGACTACCCTTTTACTAACTGTTCAAGTGAAAAGGCAGTCAAATATTAAAGCTTTTCATGTGCAAAGTTTTTGCCGCCACCATCTTAAGAGAGACTTTGACGGGCAAATTAGTCTAAATCAACAAATATCAACTGTACTGACTCTATTTTGTCACTCCACTCAAACAATTGACTACCTAGAAAAATCACAACAAATAAGAAAATCGTCTGCGATGACAATGTAAATCAACTATCTCAAAAGGACACCAGTCTGAAATATCTACCACAAACTGATAATTTCATCCTGTTCTAAACCAGAAAAACAATGTAAAACATGACATAAAAAAACAGTGCCTTATAGTGGAACTAAGAGTGCACTAGAAGAGCATGATAAATTAAACAATTAATCAGACAGCTAACTATTGCAAACCAGATTTCAAATGGCGTGAAGGTGAACCGAGTTAGTATCCAAAACCAGATTCTAGCAAGAGAATAAAGATACAGGTCATGAATGTTTATTTGTCTTCTTTTCAAAATTCCAGAGAATACAAGTCATACGAGTGTTAATTATTTAGTGATAACTGCATGGATCTTTTTGTTCCCTTAAATTCTACACTATAAGGCCATTTAGATATCTTTGGCTATAGGAAAGGGATGAATAGATGGTGACTTAAAAGTAATGCAACAAAACAAACAAGTCAATCATTAGCTGTATACGAGTGCTCATATATGGATTCGGTTGATCATGTCAAGTATTTACACACTGGAAATATAATATCAATCAAAAGGAATAAAGACAATGCTAGCAGGTAGTTTTATGGGGTTCAAAGCCCTACTCTTACTCCACAATCTATCAATTTGCAAAGTGAATTAGTACTGTAAATCCACTTGAATGTTCCCCTTACCAGAGGTAAAGCAAGCTCGTACAAGTATTTTTGCTTTCGAAATGAAAGAATCAAATAAGCCTAGAAGAGAAAATTTACCAAGAGCTTGTGGAGAAAAGTATTCACTTCATAATCGCAAGACCTTGGAAGTTGTTCAATTTGAGAACTAATCACAATAAAATTTCATAACAATTTTGTGCACCTTACCAAGGCAAACAACCTACGGTTCATACATAGAAGAGGCTCCAACAACTCTATTTAACCCACCACTAGTCAATTGGATAAAGCTCCATTCAATTGCTTAGGCAATTCTAGCTGTTGAGAAATTAATGACGTTTTAGGTAAACGAATAGAAATTCCTTCAAGAAGCTCGAACAAAAATATTTTGTTTTTTTGAACCTTGGCGCTCAATTGACTGAATTTGTTCGATTCTTTTGGCCTATACCTTCCTAATCTTAGGTAAAGCGTGGGATCAAGTTGACCCATTGACTAAAACCGGAGCTAGTTCTCCCTGGGTCGACTGTTTCCCATAAACTACTAGATAGACAAAACTCTTCCTAGCTAACACATCACTTTACATTGCCCTTGACTTCACCTTGCGTTGGGCCTTTAATTCCTCGGATGTACCAAGTCTTCCAAGCTTGTTCCACTTGTCATCATTCGTTGTTTGTATACAGAGTCCATCTCCTGTTGGGTTGCCCTAGAATTTACCTCGTTAGGAAATTTTCAATCTCTCAAATGCTCTAAGCTATTTTTCACTAATCGCCTCTGAATCCACCTAATTAAGGTTGTCATACTATTAAACCAACAACCACTTCTCATCCTAGAGTCCACCGTGCTAGGAAATTTTTGTCCCTGGAATGCTCCAAATTATCCTCTATTAATCACCTCTGACTTGGTTATGGACCTTTGAGCCATTGGACATAACTAATCCGACTGGATTGCATCAAATCACCCATCACAACAACTCACCACGTCAAACTTAAAACTTCTTGAGCTCTATGTGCACTTTGCCAAGTCCCAACATACTGCACACTTGATACAGGAATCACAAAATCAACTTAACTTAGAACTTTTGCCAAGATGATCAAACCAACTAGGTTAAACCTGACCACTTGGGAGAATCATTAGTACTACTAAGGCCATTTAAATATTTTAAATATTTTTTTATCTCCCTCTATGGAAGACTCTTGTTTAATCCCACTATGGTGAGCCCTAAGTCTGGATGAGAAAGGAGAAGGATTACATTAGATTGCTAATCAGCATTGAACTTCGACAAATTCCAATGAAGATCCATCAAGATACTGTTGTTAATACTAGGTTGTTCCTCGGAAGGAATACATTGTAGGGTCTAATTGTAACGTTTCAGCAAGGATCGCTACATCTCCGTGAGAACTTGAGTGTAGAATTAAATATGCAAAAGTTCTCACACCATAGGTTGGATAAAAATAAATATTATAGAAAAATTAATTGCTTACGATTTGGAAAATGGAACATAAGAACACTCACTGATAAAGCAATTAAAGTAGTAGATACTATGATTAGAAGAAGAATTAATATTTTGTAGTTACAAGAAACAAAATAAATATGAGAGAAGATAAAAATGATAGAAAACTCAGATTTTAAATTATGATATACAGGAAAAAATAGAACATGAAATAGAGTAGCTATTGTTACAGATAGTTCATTAAATAATGAAGTAATAGGAATAATTAAAAAAAGGATAGAATTATAGCTATCAAGATAGTAATGACGAAAGAAACTATTAATATAATTAGTATATATGGACCTTAAATAGGATTAAATGAAAACACTAAAATTAGATTTTGGAAAGATTTAGATGAGGTATTACAAAAAGAATTAATTGACTTTCTTATGGTGAGGAAGAAGAATAGAAAGATTTGTAAAGATTATAAAATTATTCTTGAAGAAAACTTAACTATCCAACATAGGTTAGTAATGTTGGATATGCCCCTTAAGCATAGTATTAATAAAAAAAATATGTATGATTTCTAGGATTAAATGATAAAAGTTAAAAGATGAGAAAATAATTATATTTAAAGAGGGAAAGAATATAAATATTAGAAGAGATATATGATGACTCAAATACAACATAAAATAAGTTGATATTAAAGTTAAAAATCTTAACCAAAGGCTTACTAAGTGAGTCAAAAAGATATGCACCACCAAGTAAAAATCTTGGGGGGGTGGAATGAGAAAATACAGGAGAAAGTAAAAGCAAAACGAAAAGCCTATAAAATATTATACACTTATGAGAACGAGGAAAACTTAAAAAAATATACAACGGCCAAAAAAATAATAAGTGCGACTAAGAATGAAACTTTTAAATGTTTATAAGGACAGAGATTTATAGAATAACTAAAGATAAAGAAAAACTAGAGATCTTCCCAAATAAGATGCATTAATGATGAATGTAATAGAGTACTAGTGGACAATGAAGAAATAAAAGAGCGATAGAATATGTATTTTCATCAACTCTTCAATAAAGGTTTAGGTGATTAAATTAACTTAGGTAATTTAAGTAGGTCAAAGAAGTATAAAAATTTAAATTTTTATTGTAGATTTCAACCTTCAAAAGTAGAATAGGCTTTAAATGGAATGCAAAATGGAAAAACAGTTTGACTAGATGATATTCCGATAGAGGAATGAAAATTCCTAGGTAAGCAAAGTATTTGAATAATTTACAAAGTTATTCAACTTCATATTAAAAACAAAAAAATGTCTGATCAATGGAAGATAAATTCTCTAATTCCTTTATATAAAAAGGAAGGAGACATACAAAATTGTGCACATTATAGGAGTATTAAACTAATGAGTCATACCATGAAACTATGGAAAAAAATTAAGAAAAGAAACCACGGTAATCAAAAATCAATTTGGGTATATGCCGAAAAGATCGACAATAGAAATTATACATCTTCTCAAACAACTAATTGAAAAGTATCAGGAACGAAAGCAAGATTTACATATGGTATTTATTGATCTTGAAAAAGCTTATAATAGCGTTTTAAGGAAAATTATATAGAGAATCCTAGAAAAAAGGTGTTAGTAGTATATATTAAAATAATTAAGGATATGTATGATGATGGAATGACAAGAATGAAAACATCAGGAGGATTAACAAAAGTGTTTCCCATAAAAATAGAATTACATCAAGGATCAACTTTAAGCCTATCTTTTTACACTAATTATGGATAAACTCGCTAGACACATTCAAAATATGATACCATGGTGTCTATTATTTACAGATAATATTGTTTTGATAGATGAGACATATGAAAGAGTAAATAATAAACTTGACTCTTGGAGGGAATCATTAAAAGTGAAAGGTCTTACACTTAGTAGAGTAAAGACAGAATATATGAAATTTAAATTTAACAATGTTAGATACAATGAGACAATTCTTAAGTTAGGGAATAATGAGTTGTCTATAACTAAATTTTTTAAATATTTAGGATTATTTTTGCAAAATGATGGAGGAGTTAAGGAAGATGTCTTACATATAATACAAACAGGATGGTTGAAATGGAGGAGAACATTAGGTATTCTTTATAATTGTAAAATACCTTTAAAACTTAAAGGAAAATTTTATAAAACGACAATTAGACCTGCAATGTTATATGGAGCTGAATGTTTCACTATGACACGAACACATGAGCAGAAGATGAAAGTTACAGAGACAAAAATGTTATGATGGATATGTAGATATACGAGAATGAATAAAATAAGAAATGAGAATATTAGGGTGAAAGTTGAATTACATCTATTGAAGGAAAACTTCGAGAGACACATTTAAGATAGTACAAATATGTACTTAGATGACCGATAGATGCTCCAATTAGGTGATGCGAAACTATTACAAATTTACAAATTAAATGAGAAAGCGAAAGGTCAAAGAAAATTTAGTTAGCAACGTAAAATATGATAAAATTATTTAAATATAGATGATGATATAATAGGGGATAGAGCCAATGACGTAGGAGGATCCATATAGCAACCCCATCTAGTGGGATAAAGCTTGGTTGTTGTTGTCCCTCTAAGTCAATGCATTTAATCTTAGTTGATTCATGCTATCCATTTAACATAATCAATTGGTTGTATCAAAAGCTAGGACCCTTCGTACTGTCACAAAACTTTGTCAAATCCTCACGAATACAGTTCCAAATCTAAAAGGTTGTTGTCGCAAAGTAAACTTTCCAAGTTATATTGAATCCATGTTCTTCCAATTGTCTTTGAAACTCCTGTCACAATCAGAAATCACTCTACATAATTAAATTATTTATTTAAAGTAAAAGAATAGGACATTAAACTACGATAAGATACTGCAGCTTCCTTCAAATGGTAGTCATGACATCATCTTAACTACCAGAAAACCTATAAGAAATTCAATCTACAAATAAAATCCCAGGTGGATCTCCAAGCAAAGATAATAGCATATGTACAAGACGTAGGTTTTCTGGCAATAAAATTACTAAACACCTGTCTATTCATTTACAATTTATAAAAATTCACGATGTCATGAGATAATAACACTGACTGAAACTTTAGTAATTGACAAATCCTCTTCAGTTAGGGGCAGCTGAGGGGGGCGCTAATGTGGCGTACCATTTTTTTTTTTTAGTAATTGACAAATAAAGGCAGAATGATGACTTACCAGCACTTTGTTGTGGATTGATACCCACGCCATCTGCAAGGAAGAAAGAAACCAGAAGTTTCATAAAATACTAAAATAAGATTACAAAAACGCATAGATGAGATTTCATATAACAGAAAAATAACAATCTATATTGTCCAACTGAACGCAAAATCAATAAAGCATTTCTCCATCAACACCTGTCGTTTTTCCTTCCGATCTACATAACACTTAAATGGTGAAGAAATATAGATCACAGCCAAGACAACTATAATTCCGCTTAATCCTATTGAAACTAGCCAATGAATCAGAGACCAAAAACACGTTTGATGGAGAAATTCCTAAATAAAAAGTTTCAAACTCGACGTAAAAAATCATAAAAATCCTTCCTTCCGCAGAAGATTAGAATCAGAAATTGCTACGCTAAGACATACCGTTGGTGATGATGGCGCTGGTCTGAGGAGGGACCTTGAACTCCTCCGCTGCGAACTTTAGCACCGCAGTAAAAGGGGCCGCCTCCGGGACGTTGAAACTGAGATGGGATCGACCGATTAACCAAAAAAATACAAATAAAATTGAGCAAAACCTAGCAATCTAAATAGAAAAAAAAAAAGAAGATAGGTAGCAACAGAAACGACGCCTTACACTTTGTATGGCAGCTTCGGATCGGAGGTCAGGATCACCTTAAACGAGACCTTTCCGCCGCCACCGCTTCCTGCCGCCATCAGTCGCGCCGGGACGGAGAAAATTTCAACGAGCAGAGGCGAGGAGAACCTTTCCGATTTCAGAGCGGAACAGCAGGGAATCGTACGTTTCGTCGTATCGTAATTTTTTATTGAAGCCGTTACGATAAGAGCTGCCAAATCCGTCTTAAAGAACCGCTGCGACGTTACATTGAATATATCGCCAGCCATTTAGTAGCCAAGTGTTTATTGTTTTCCTATAATTAAAATCGTTTAGACTAATTATACACACATTATTTTGTTTTAAAAAAATGCAAAACTTATTTCAATTTGACATATATATATATATATATATATATATATATATATATATATATATATATATATATATATATATATATCCGGATGAAATAAACTACATAAATGAAGAACAAGATGTATGACAAAAATATTATAAAAATAATAATTTCTTTAACAAATTTAAAAAAAAAAACTCTCTCTCAGGTATGCTGGCAAGAGTTCTTGAGGGAAACTGGGGCCCCCAGCCTGGTCTGGTCCAGAACCAAAGCGCACTCCACGTGGTTGTAGAACTTGGGCTGCACGAGTCGGCCCAACACGAAGGCCCTCGACCTCACCGTGAAGTTGATCGTCAAGTTCACCGGCGGGCTACCGGGCCGACTGCTGAGCCCCGCCCCGCCGCCGTAGACCGGCAGCTCGGTGCTCGCCACCGCCACCTCCAGCTCCCTCTGGCTCTTCCGAGACTGGTAGAAGTACTCCATCTGCAATTAACCCCAAAATTGAAAATGTCAAATCGTATCCAATTAATCTCTTCTTTTTTTGTTTTTTTTTTAATTTACTTACGCTTCCGCTGGCGATGGTCTGTTGGTAGTAATTGAGGATCACCGGAGTCGAGGTGACATGGACGCCGAAGAAGCCGCCGGTGTTGCGGTAGCTTAGCTTCAGCGTCGAGTTCAGAGTCACCAGATTAGTCGGCACTAGGCTGGAGTCTGTGCCGGCCTGGACGTTGAATTCTCCGATCGTAATGCTCTGCGATGCCCACAATCGGGAAAACAAATTAAATATTAGAAATCTTTCGCAAAGATTTTTGCTTTCGCTAAAATCTATCAGTTTAGCTCACGTTCATAGTGACTACGGGCTGTTTATCATGGCTGGCGCCCCAGAGGATGACGGCGAAAAGGAAGAAAAGGAGGAGGAAGACTCCGACGAACCCGAGGAGGTAAAGCCTCACCGGAATCCCATCGCCTTCCTCTCTCTCGCCGTGGAGCAGCCTCTCTTCCTCGATCGCCGCGGGGTCTTGCCACATCGCGTCGTCGCCGGGGTACCTAAACCTCGAGGCGCTGCTGCCGGCAGGCCGAGCGAAGCGATCGGGGGTCGAGGACCCCCAAGAACGGCCCCCGTGGTAGAACTGCGGCGATCGCGCCGGCGAAGAATGGTACGACGGGATTGTCCTACTCTCGCCCGCTTCCGGAGGGCTCTGGACGAAGTAAGCTTGCCGGGGCGGCGACCTCCGCGGGGAGGAGAGCGAGATGGTGGCCGTCGCCTCCGACTCCGTCTTCCCCTGCTTTCCGTTCATGCTGCGGCTTCGGGAAGAAGATTTGACGGCGGCGACCGCGAAGCTTGTTGGTTAACTTCCCTGGCTGGGTTGACAATTTAATGGAGCCATTGTGGAGGACATGGCGTCCACGCATTGACATCCAAAAGCTGGTTGACGGATTCGATCGGGCTCCTGCTGTAATCTGAATTCCTTGACCGCGATCGATCGTCGATGAGCTCCTGCGATGTGATCTGGTGGGGGGTTTTCATTAAATATGCCTGCATGTTTTCGTCGACTTTGACCTTCTATAATTCAATTCGATGAAATATATCCTCTCTTTTTTTCTGTGATCTTATGGCCATTGATTTGATGGGTCGTAAATATATTTTGAATTGAACTGAAGAATAAAAGGAGAACGTAGAGATGTGCGTTATGATTAATTACGGATAAATAAATGTTTATTAGCATCGCAATTGGTAATTTAAAGCGCGACGACGGCTCGTGTGCAGGCGTTTTGGGCAGCAGCATTAAAGATTAGAGAACCTTTGATTTGTTTCATGTTCGTTCCGTAGATTCGAGATCGAACGATTTACATTTAAAAGAGTTCGATGTAAATTAAGAGAATATATTGAATTTTGGAGACCGATTGTGTTAATTTTAGTCAGGTCAAAGGGCGTTTTTTGGATTTGAGTTTTCCCTGGCGTAAAGTGGTGCATGAGACTCTTTTCTTTTTTTTTTTTTGATGCAAAAAAAAAAAGTTGACTTTTTTGGATTGCGGCGAGGATGAAATGTTTGATTTTAATGGGTTGAATCAAAAGTCGTCCAAATAAATTAGAGAGGCATCTTAAGGTATTTAAATAAAACAAAAATATGTCATTACGATAATATGTGGTGTTTTTAAGAGTTTTGAGATTGGTTTTTAAAATACATTCGGATATGGATAATCTAATTGACCCATCGAATTACACAATCAATCTAATTTCAATCCAAAGAGCCAAGTGACCGTGTCCCTACGGAGATGGTGCATTGATAAGACAACGTAACAATTTACAGATGATGCGCGGATTGAATCTTAGAGGGAGATCTAAAATCTTCCTCGGGCTCAAAATGGTCCTTCACGGTCTTGCCAATTGTGTCAAAGTCCAAAGGATCCCCGTGATTTACCTCCCTCACAATAGTCTTGGGACGAATCGATGGGGGCCACTAAGTTGACAGTTCAAACTTTTTATGGAAGAATGAAGTAACCGCAACCCAGTAAATTTGGTCCATACATCTAATAGTCAATCCGAGTAAAGACCAACTAAATGAGACAGATGGGCAAGCAACTCTGATAATCATGCACATTGACGATCAAGACAATAATCGTGGCGTGTTTCTCCTTGCGTGTTAAATAGGCACAGTGTATGAGAACGAACAAGATTGAATGTGGGGCATAATGTCTGTTTGATCATCCTCAAAATGAAAATATGAAACATGGTTCCCACCCATTGTTCTCCTACCGTGGAGGAGGATAAATCAGAAATTCAGTTAATAAGTACAAATGAAAGGAGTCATCGATGGCCCAATGTAATGATTTCTCTGAGAATTGACTTTTGTGCATTATAGACAAATTCCTTTGTACTTGTCAACTGGATTAGTCCTGAGAACTCTATTTGATCGTACTCAAATTTGTATGAAAAAAGTGTCTGAAAGATCAATGAGAGGATCAATCAATGAAATTTGAAAAACTATCTACTTTATTATGTTTTTCTACACTTTGCTCTTTTTTTCTATTTTATTTTCTCTTTTTTCATCGTTGAAATATGACTCGAATATCGGAAGAGCTTTACTAAAGATCATCCTTCGATTCCCTCTTAATTTTTCACTATATATGGGAAAAGTCATTTGTTAAAGTTCGACAGAAATGGTCTTCCTCCTAAACACATGACAGACAGATAATCAGAGTGTGAATTATTACAAACTCAAGCGCTTGTTGACCTGTACCACAATTGATCTGAGACAAAGCTATCTGATAACCGATGGTTGACTTGTCATAGAAAGTCAATCCATTAAACCAATTTACTAACGAAGGTAGACTCCATAAATCAACTAAAACAAAAAGTTCATTCAAAGATTCAGAATTTCAGATAGTCCAACTCACCTATCGATCTTAGATCGATCATGTACATTAAAAAAAAAAAATAACATCCTTTTAAAGAAATAAAACATACTGTTTTTGAAGAACTTGTTGATATTTCAAAATTCTTTGGGGGGGGGGGGTTTATGAAATATTTTTTTAACAGATTTTGATGATTTTTAAAATTATAATAATTTTCAATGATTTTAAACTTAAAGTAAAATGTGTTTGAATTAACTTGGAATTTTGAATTTTTTTTTTAACGTTTTGGGCATTTAAAATTTTATTTATGAGATTTTTATAATATTCGAGGGATTTTTAATGATTTTGAAAATAAATCCTAAATGTTTGATACTTTTCCATAATTTTTTGATTTATTTTAAAATAGTAAAATATTTTGAGATTAACTTGAAGGGTTAGGCAATCTAGATTTTTTTTTAAAAAAAATATATTTGTGAATTTGAAAATTTCTTAAAGATTTTCAATAAAAAAAATCTCTAATTTTTATGATTCTTTATATGGTTTTAGAATTTAAAAATCAATAAAAAATTATAAAATTGTCCTGAAATTTTAAATCATACTTTTTGAAGAAAAAAAATTGCAGGTTAAAAACAATTTAAATTCAGTTCTCAATTTTAAAAATTAGGCATGTGCACAAAATAAATAATAAAATTACGAGTTAATAACAATATTTGAAAATTTAAAGTAATTTACTCGTACTCATAACTTAGATGGATCTCAAAAAGTCAAATAGCATAAACAAGAGTGAAGGAATGGAATGAATGAAAAAAAAAATCAGAAATAAAAGAAAAAAGGGCTTGAGAAAAATACAATTTAAATTGAAAACCATTTACAAATCACACGTATAAACTGCAAACACAATTAATTAAAACATAAGAAGAGATTCTAATTTATGGTTAATACAATATAGATTTGTATCAAATAAATAAGGATTAATTTTTCGTATTCGCGAGGATATTTATTTTTCATTATGTCAAGCGTCGATATTATAGAGCGTTGTATCGAGAGGATAACGGATCGATTAAATATGAATCGAGGTGTCGTCATAATACACTAGTTATTAATTTCAAGATCAAAGATCTATCGTGATTTACCTCACTTATAATGGTCCAAAGGAGAATTAGTAGGGACTGTTAGATTGACGAATTTTAACTTTTTGCACAAGATACTATTAACGTCGATCGTAATTTAGTTTTTTATTTAACTGTGAGATTGAGAGGCACGCATCATCATGACGTCGAAAAGAGATTCTAATTTATGGCGATGCATTCAAAATCAATTAAAAAAAATCAAAGAGGAAGAAAGTAAAATAATAATAATAATAATAAAAAAAAAAAAAGGAGTTATGAGAATTAATAAGATTTTTTATTATAAAATAAATAATAATATAATATAATTATAAAGATTAGTGATAGAATTAAAGAGAGTGAGTACGGAGAAAGAGGGAGAGGAAATGAATTGAGATTTGAGAGTATAGACAATGGGAATTTTTGGGATAGAATCAGAAGTATTTATAACAACATTTTAAAAAGACTTTATAATTTTTTAGATCAATTCGGTAATTTAAAAAATATATATATAAATAAAAATAACAATGATGACAATGAATCGGATTCGTATCTTCTCTCTCTATCCTTATTTATTATATAGATTTTCATTCTTTTTATCTTCATAAAATATTCGATTTTTTCCTCCATTTCTATATTCATTGAAAGATCGAATATGTATATATATATATATATAGTTGAAATTATGAATATTTATTAAATTCTTATAAAAAAAATGAAGATAAAATAAAAAGTAGTGAACTAAACGTAAAAATTTTTTTATCTCAATATCAACTATTTAATTGGATATTGAATTATATGAGATGGCTTCTGTATTCTAATATGAAAATCTCTTTATTTGATTATTAATTGGGTTCAAAAAAAATTCTTCATTTTTTTTTGATTGGCTCTAAGGTATATGAACTTTCGGTCCGATTAGTCTCTGAAAATGACTGATCCTATTCTACGGACCTTCAAAACGTCTCATTAATAACTGAGCCGGATAAAATCGATGTCCAAGTGTCCTTCACGGACCACCAAAGATAAATTGAAAAAGTACTTATAATTTTTTTACAATTCAATTCAAATTTCATAGTCACACCATGTTCATCATTCTCTTCTATTTGAATCGAATTCATCGGATATTTGATTATTAATCCAATTAGTTTTTTTTTTTTTACACGCCGAGCCGGGCACATCCCTTTCCTGGGCTATGCCCCACCCGACCCATGGGCTGTCTTGCCCAGTTGACCCACCCATGAACAAAGCCGAGCCCATTGATTGCCACGCAGCCCAACCCATAGAGACTGACCGTGGCCCATTCATACTCACAAATCGGGCAGTGTCACCGTCACGGCCAGTCCCGTCTTCTGCACCTGTCCAACGAGACTGATCGAGACAGATTTGAAGGCTCAATAAATAATAACAATTAAAATGGGTTGGTTTTGGCACAGGAGCATGTTCACATACCCAAGTGGACTCAGCCCTACGATGCAGTCGGTGAAACGAAAAGTCAACCTTTTGGAATAAAAAACAAAAGTAAACATTGCCGGCCTCAGGATTGGTTCATCGTTCCGTATCGTATTGTGCAAGTTCAACGTCTCAGGAAAGTCAGCTCTAATTTCTTATTATTCAGGTTTAAGTCGATGGCTGTTTTCTGTATCTAAATTTCAAATATAAATTTCTCACGAAAAGAAAATAATAATTTCTAGAATATGTACGAGAGCCAAAAAGATCAGTTTGTCTGATCGGATCGGTCAGTTCCACCGATTTAAGATTGTTGGCAATCGTAACTAAGGCTACGTTTGATACAGGGTAATCAGATTTGTAATGTAATCGGATTATATTACAAGATGATTTACTTTGTTTGTTAACATTTTAAAGATGTAATGTAATGTAATCGCATTACAAAATAAGAGCCAAGATCCGTAATCTCGATTACGAAGGAAAAGCGATGTAATCCGATTACATTACGGACTCAATATTTATCTTTACAAATATGTCATTTTTTTATTTTTTCTAATTGCTGAGGCGGCTGACGGTGGTGGCGGCGACGAGGCGGCCGGCGGCCGGCAGTACACGCACGTGATCGCCTTTGCGCTACGATAACCTTATAAGACTATTTTTGTCATTTTATAATAATATGAATTACATTCTTTATAACAAATATGAATACCAAACAAACGAATGTAATCACTTTTGTAATACACATTACATTACAAACTTAATTACATTATAAAGTTGATTACATTATCCCGTACCAAACGTAGTCTAAAAATCAACTGAACCAGCAGAGTCGAATCGTGTGGGATAAGTGAATCAGCTAAGCATAGATATGTGAACGAAACCAGACAAAAACATTTAATGTGTGAATAATAATAATAATAATAATAATAATTTTATTATCGAACTTCAACGATTTAAGATGTCGAGGCCACTTGTCGGCACCTACCGCCTACCGGCCCCCGCCGACGGCAGTCAACTCCCGTCTGAACGCCGCCGTCTCCGTCAAACCGCCCAGAAAAGGCAGGTTTCGTCGGTAGTTACAAACGAATTGTTAAAACCTGTCCGATGTATTGGGCGAACAGGTTCGTTCTGCAGGGAACTGGAAGAGTGCAAAAGAGTTTTAAAACACCCCCTGATGTTTTATAATTATTCGAAAGGCTCCCCGGATTTTTTTTTTTAAAAGTCTAATCCCTTCCCACAAAGGAATGCTCAAGTTTATCAGTTTTTTTTTTTAAAACACGCCTCGGATTTTCATAATAATCAGAATACATAATAGTTTTAGACTACCACCTAAAATTTCATCTTTGCCCTTTCCACGTTGACTTCCGTGAAGATTTTAAAGCGAATAACTCGAACGTATGTTTTTTCAAGTGAATGGCGCAGTCGTAGCGAGCAATCGCGGGCTATTCATTCGAGGCCGCAGCAGCCACAAATAGCTTCACGCAGGGACACAGTCGATGTCGATTGCCTCGCGTAAGGTTGCGGAGGCTGTCGACGATTGTGCGGACGACAATGAGCGAATAGAAATTCAATTAATTTCTCAAACTCTAATTTAACTATAAGTTAAATAAAATCAATTAAATTTTATTTTATTATTTTATATATTATAAATAATAATTTTATTATTATTAAAATTTATTTTTTAAAATCCTATTTAATTAACTTAATTAACTTAATATTATAATTAATTTTAAGTATTTTAAATTATTTTTTATT
The DNA here is from genome assembly GCA_025175895.1 of Wurfbainia villosa. NCBI lineage: Eukaryota > Viridiplantae > Streptophyta > Magnoliopsida > Zingiberales > Zingiberaceae > Wurfbainia > Wurfbainia villosa. The sequence goes on from CM045997.1 coordinate 7,805,434, forward strand.
TATATATTTTATATTTGAAAATTATCGAAATTTATCGATACGATATCAAAACTGTATCGTTTCAATCGTGAATCGAAATTTCGATACAGAACGAAATTTTAAATTTTGCCTACGAAGTTACATTGTAATAAAGTTTAATGATGGTACAACAAAGTATGATCGAGCCATCTTGAGAGTGAAGGATGGCATAGAGCACAAAGTGTGTTCCTTTAGAATTAATCGTGATTTTTTTAGTTTTAGTGTTTTCGTCGAGGTTAACAGGATAATTCTAAAATTACAGGGTTATTTTGAAAATCAGAAAAAGACAAGGCCATTTTGACAAAATGTCAAACTTGGGGGTGGGCCTTATGAAAAGCGGTAATAGCGTCAGCCTTTGCAGAGTCTATAAATTCCAGGGAACTTCGTTAGCAAGCATCGCTAGTGGAATTCTTTCCCGTCTTGTCAGGGAACGAGGTTGGCGAAAGCTTGCATGTGCATCGAGGTGGCCAAGCCTCCGCCGGATAACGCCGCCGACGCCAATTTCATGCACCCTGACTACGGCGGCGGAGATTATCCAGTGTTTGCTTCGCCGGCGCCGGCGGTATCCCCGTTGTTGACTTCGTCGTTCTTGGAGAAGGAGATGTCGGCTATGGTGAGAGTCCTTGCGCGCGTGATCGCCGGAGACGGCGCTGGTCTCAGCGGGCAGAAGAGGACGAGGGAGAGCTTCTCGAAGATAAGCGAGGAGTTGCCGAGGTTATACTTCAGCTTTGCGGAGTCGTCGTCGTCGTCGATTGGTGGAACAGAGCAAGCCGGCGCGGCAGTGGCGGGGGGAATCGCTTCCGCTTCCGCCGCCTCCGGAGCAGAGCAAGGAGGGGGAAGAAAATACAGGGGAGTCCGGCAGCGTCGGTGGGGGAAATGGGCGGCGGAGATACGCGATCCTCAGAAGGCCGCCCGCGTTTGGCTCGGCACCTTCGACACAGCCGACGCCGCCGCCCGGGCCTACGACGAGGCCGCGCTTCGCTTCCGCGGAAGCAGAGCCAAGCTCAATTTCCCCGCGGAGGCTCAACTCCGCCGACCTTCCCCGCCTCCGGATTCCGCCGCTCTATCTGCCCTCCTGGACCCGTACCCCCACGGTGCCGCCGCCGCCGACGGCATGAGGGAATACTTGGAGTACCTGAGGCTTCTCGAGGGAGAAGGAGAACACCGGATCATGCCGGCGACGCACTCCGTCGCTCCTTCTACCTTGGCAGCTGACGCTGCTGCCGTCCCATTCGACGAAACAGTTGAGAAATAGTTCACAAGAGGCGGAATTTATTCAAATCTCCGGCAAGGAATGGATCCCGATCCGGTCGTTACGTGGATGCCCATCCTCTTCTTCGTGATACGGATTCTTCAATTTTTATTTATTTAAAGGAGGAATCGTATTCCACGATACGATCCAGAGTTTGACTGAATTTTCAGTTGTTCATTTCAGGTGACTAGCTCTGAATTATTATTTTTTAAATAAAAAATTAGATCTAGAAAAGTTGAACTGTTAGACGTGCACGGTGAGTATTTTTCTATTTATTTTGATGGTCATTAAAAAAAATTTATTAGAGAATTAATAGGATCAAAAACTTAAATATCTAATGTCAATTAAAAAAATATAAATATATCCTACTTTATTTTTTTATGCCTCCAATGATAAAATAATTCTTTCAATCATCAAGTTAATAATTTTTTAAGAAAATAAAGAAAGTTGAAAGTTGAAAAGAGGAGGAAGAAGATCTTTCTTATCTTATTGTCTTTCATATATCTAATATAAGAGAGGAAGAAAAGAATTAAATATGTAGTCCATATGTACAGGTCTATTGGAAAAAGGGGGATATATCTATGAGTGAGATTGGTCAAAGGGAATTATGTCCAACTGTGATGCAACTTTAAAAGGTTGGAATCCGTTAACCTGGCAGTTTCTACTAGTCCACCTTCGAACCATTATAAGGGAGATAAATTACGATAAATTTTTTGCCTTTGCAACTAATAACTAGAGTATGAAGGGCGATTTACACTCGTGTTAGCTGATCGATCTATCATTATAATGTAACGCTTATACATCTTTAAACTTAAACTATATATGTTAGGGAAGTGAGGTTGGAAGTACTTGAGAGATATAGCATTTGGATCATAAAATGATCGGGAAAATATTGATTCTTAGGTTTGGAGGTGCCTAAGCTCGAATGCTTGAGTATAAGGATGACTGAGCAAGGTTACTCGAGTGGAAGCTATCATACTTGGAAGACCGACACCAGTGTCGAATCTATATCTGAAAGCATTTTGATATTGAACATATTCATGTACCATAGTTTGTCCTAATTAGTCCGAGTAGTACTTATTCATCAAGAATATTAATTCTAATAATAATACAAATTTTATTTTATAATATATTAAAAATGAGATTAATTAATTAATTTAATATTCTCGAATCCAAGTGCTGAAATTGACTTTTGCTTACCAAACTGATGATTTTTTTTCATCAAGCGTTTTTCTTTTCAAAAAATTATTTAAAGATTTTAGAATCGTGTGAAACGAAAATAGCTCCATTTATATTATTCCGTTCCTATTTATAGATTTTAAGTCATTTAAAATGACCACCAAACGCTTTCCCATAAAATAAAAATACTTTATGGTTCATCCCAAGAAAAATAAAATAAAATAAAAAGCACTTTGTGGCTGATGGAGTTGAAATAAGTTGAGCAACGTCACCAAATTCAATCAAATATCAAGCTAATGTGGAAATGATAATAAATTGGTCGTCTCCACGAAAATGATATAGTGATTAAAATATAATGAAATTTACGAATAAAATAAAAATCAATTTTGAATGAAATTTAAAATCTTTTTTTGAATTCAGATGATTTTCATGATTTATCTCTCTCATAATGATCATGAAATAAATTTATCGCTAAATTTATAAATTATCTTTTGCGAAAAATCAATTGGTCAATGAAAAAATTCAGACTTTTTAATAAAGTGCACCCCTATTAAAATGTACGTCCTTATCCTTTTTGGTTTTGCATCTCCTAATCTCCTCTACATGAAGATGTATTCCTTAAACTTCTTCCAAAAGCGATTATTCCTCTTGATTTTCTCTTTCTATACAATGGTAAAGAGAAAAGAATGTGGAGGAAGGGGATGAAATAATCTTCCAAGACTCCTTTTCATTTTCTCTATTTTCTTATTTGAACATCGGAGAGGACGCGTTAAGATCTTCTTCGGTCCTCTTTTCATCCATTGTCAAGTCCTTTTAAGCCTGATCTATTCATTGCTTGGAGGATTGATCTCTGAAGAAGGTCAACATACGAATTAATGTTCAATCTTCTAAGGTCCCATGTGCATTCAACCTCCCGATGTCCCATGCATGTTTGACCTCCTGAGGTTCCGTGTACATCCGACCTCTCTAGGACTCGTGTATGTTCAATCTCTCGAGGTCCCATATCTATTTAACCTCCCTAAGTCTCATATATACTCAACCTCTCGAAGCCCAGGCGAAGATCGATCTCCCGAAGATCGTTGATGTTTGACCTCTCAAAGTCTAAAGGACGATCGCTCTCTTGAGATCTAATTGTCGTCCGACTTGACCTAATCTACAGAAGAAGGCCAATAATCGCTACATCGAAGATATACCTGATTCGTACTCAGCCGGTCAAAATACTCGATCGTGAATACTCTACTAAATTCATTCCATCTATTGATTTTAAACTGGATCAATGACCTTAATCCACACGAAATTTGCATCATTGTACCATTACTTCCCGATCTTAAATTATTTAGGATATCAAATACTTTTGCATAAAATAAAAACTCTTTATGACTATCAAATATTTTTCGCTATAAATTTTTAATGGCCCGAGAGGACTTAAATTGCTGCCAATTTGAAATGAATATGGTCGCTGAGGCTATCAAACAAGAATCATAATTCATTTTTTTGGCTCCTAGGGTTGATCGACTCAACTCTATAAAAAATTTTCGTTGACCATCTGAGTAAATCGAAAAATATTTGTAGTGGGTGATCCAATAATCCTATGATATAGGATTCATCATCCATTTAGAGGAAATTTATATAAGTACATCTCAGTTGGAAATTAAATCTAATATATCGACTTGCCATTGTACCGTCCCGAAGATAGATGACTTCTAAAGAATAGACATATTCTTTCCATATCTTCCATTGAAATAATAGAATAAATGAATGAAGTATCAGAAATATATAATTGTACTTTTACTAAGTCAAAGTTTGTACAATCAACTAATTTGACTTTTCATGTATATACATTTTTTTCTATTAGGACAAACAAAAGATAAGCTTACATGTTCATTAAGCAAAATAAGTTATTGTATTTGCATAAGTTTTCTTAAGCTTTATTTTTATGATATGTGCATGTTCTTTATTTAAGTAAAACTTTTTTTGTTTTACTTTTTCTTAAATAATAAGTAGTCTTTAATTTTTGCTTAGGGTTGGATAGAAAATTTAGGGGGCGTTTGATTCGTAGAGAATTTTTTATTTTCTATTTTTATTCTCTCTTTTTCTAGAAAATAGAAAACGAGTTTTTTTTTATTTTCTAATTTTCCAGAAACCCTTTTTTTATTTTTTGGAAAACAAAAATGGAAACAGAAAATGATTATTTTTCGTTTTTCAATTTTCAGGAAATATTTCTTTATTTTTTGAAAAATAAAGATGAAAAATACATTTCTCATTTTCGTAGAAAATGAAAATAAAAAACGGAGAAGAAAACACCTGTTAAATGCCCTTTTAATTTTTTTCCCTTCCCTAAATATGCTTGATCCATACCGTTGGGAAGTGTAAAGTTAACTATAAAAATTATATTGTTGAATCTTTAATTATTTTTTTATCTGAATATAAGTATTGTTTTTTAAAGTTTAATAGTAATGTGTTGTACCTTGACTCCTATATTATTATATAAAGGAGGTACATATAAATCAATTTAGGATTTATGGATTTCATTTCTTAAGATAATTTGCTAAATAAATTTTCACCTAGAAATGGATTACAATAGTTACCAAATACTGCTATTAAGGCTAAAAAATTATTAAAAAAATTTGATATAGTTGAAGTTATTTTAAATCTCTTAGATAAAAATTATGTATTGGCATTCTTAGCTATTAATAACTTGTGTATGGTATAACAAAAGTTATATATATTATTTCTTTAGCTGCTATTTTAGAGACTTCTCTTATTACATCACCTAGTTAATTTTCTCCTATTTTTATCATTGCCTCACCACTTTCAATGTTCATTTCGTGTCTTGCTTGATAATCTTATTTAATAGATATAATCCATTGTTCTAAATATCATATAACTAAGGATCGCATTCAGTTATATTAAGTAAAACTTGTTAGGATGAGATTGTTGGTACAATCAATCTTAGATCATTATCGACTAAGTTCGAATATGACTCAAGTTGGAGTTGAGTTTCGATGTTTGACAATATGATGAATTGAGGATATTACTATAGGATGGTATGAGACATCCGTAGTCATATGGAAGAGAGTGTTGGTGTGACGAGAAGTCAAGTAGGTTAAGGTTGACTAAAGACTTGACAAGTGAAGTCCAACCGGTGTTGGTGAGTGAGAAATCAAAATCGATCAAGTAAGATCGGACACTTGGTGGTTATAAGTCTAATTGAGAAATGAGGAGTGAAAAATCCAAGTCGATCAAGGAAGACCGGACACTTGGTTGTTAAAAGTCTAACTGATAATTGACGAGTGGAGAATCCAAGTCGGTCAAGGAAGACCGGACACTTGGTAGTTAGAAATCCAACTAATAGTTGGCGAGTGAGAAATCTAAGTGGATCATAGTTGATCGAACACTTAGTGGTCGGAAGTCTAACGGTACGTTAGCAAGATATAAATCCAAGTGGGTTACATAGAGGATCGATCACTTGGTGATGGAAAGTCCAACTGAGAGTTGGTAAGTGTGAACTCCATGTAGGTCAAGATTGACTAGAAACTTGACACAGAGAGAAAAGTACAAGCATGTCCAACAAGACGAGACACTTGGTGTCGAAAAAAGTCCTTACAGATCTAGAGATTGGATGCAAGGCAAGGAAAGTCCAAATAGGTCAAGGAGGATTGGATGTTTGGTGATATGAAGTCCTGGTATGTCAAGATGATCATATGACTAGGCAAGTGAAGTCCCGATAGGTCAGGATGACCGTGCTTGACAAGTGAAGTCCCGACAGGTCAGAATGACCATGCTTGACAAGCGAAGTCTTGACAAATCAAGGTGACCAGATGACTAGACAAGTGAAGTCTCAACAAGTCAGGTGATCGTGCTTGACAGGTGAAGACTCAATAGGTCGAGACGACCTTACTTGGCAAAGGAAGTCCTAGTAGGTCATGGTTGACCGGATGCTAGGCAAAGGAGGTTCTGATAGATCAAGAGTGATCAGATGTTGGGCAAGAAAAATCCTAGTAGATTGAAGTCAACCAGATACAAGGTGAAGCGAGAGTTAGATTGGAAATAAGATCGACTATTGCAGTATCAGTCAAATTGGAGTTGTTCACTAGTTGATGGATACATCGGTGCTCGGGCATTGAGAGAACTGCACTCGAGCATTGAGAAAAGGTGCATGGGCGCACGCGATGAGAAAACAACAATACTCGAGGTGCTCGGGAGTTGGGAGTTGAGTGCTTGGGCGACGGATAACTCGACTCTCGAGCGCGGGCTTTGTGGAAGTGGCGCTCGAGCGCAGGCACTGAGGACTCGGTGCTCGGGTGCACAAGAACTCGGTGCTAAAAAATCCATTCTCGGGATGAGGAACGGACAAGCAGTACTTGTGATGCAACGCTCGAGCAGTCGACTAATGGTTGATTAGTTGACTAGTTGCGAGTGCTCGAGAAGGAGCTCGAGACTTTAGTGTTCGGGTGACTGTGGTGCTAGGGAAAATGAGAAGTCGGTGCTCGAGATCATAACTCACTAGTCGACTGGCTGAAGGGAAGAGTTAAGGACTTGAGTGATTGGGCAACCACATAGCTCGAGATGAGAAAGTTGGTGCTCGAGAAAACTACGATGCAACAGTTGACTGCTGCAGTGAAGCAGTCGACTGACTTAGTGGTCAAGCAAACGAAAACCTTCATAATCAACTGCCAATTTGACTATTGGACTAGCAGTCGACTAATGACTTAAAGCAGTTGACAGATCGACTGAAATCCCACGTGGATTGAGCCATTGTGAGTAAGGGGTCGAGTGACCAGTCGATTGGTAGGCAGAGATCAACTATACCGAACTTATAAAAGGAGGACTTGGTGACGTTTTCGAGTGCCTATTTCTTGGTGATTTAGAAAGGGACGAGTTGTTGTTTTCTAAACCTTTCAAACCGTTCCAAAGCAACCAAATAAACAATGATCAAAAGTTTTCGTGTAAAGTATTTTGTTGATGTATTTTCATTTGCATCTTTACACTTGTATTTGATTGTATTGTAAAAAATTAGATTGTAAAAGGTTTTTTTGCCTCCAAAAATTTCAAAGGAGAAAGATAATGGTGATCCATAGGAGCTATGCCGTAGAGTAGGAATTAGAGATTCCGAACCACTTAAAATTTAGATGTTGTGATTGTGTCTATTATTTTTGTTTATATTTTGTTTCCGTTGATATAATGCTTTGTAGATAAGTAATCACGAATACAATCAATGAGCGAAGATTGAGTCGCTATTCACCCCTCTAACATACAACCGATCCTAACAAAACTGAGTTTTATTTCAAAGAAAGTTACATCTAGAGATATTCTTTTTCCGATGATTCTTATCAAAGGATTATTGTTGGTATAAGGAGATGCTTCTCGTCTTGGAGCATTACTTTGTCCATAATTCATAGTTTGCATAGTACTTTTTTGATATTGGATTTCATAAGGTGGTTTAAGAGTAGTTATTGATTTAGCAGAGTTCATAAAAATTTTATCAATTAAAATTGTTTATAAGTCTTCTTTTTTTTTTTTGTTTATAAGCAATAATATTATAGCCTTCACCAAAGAATAAAGTCTTATTCATGTCTAGCTTATTGTGAACCTTATCAAATTCTTCTAATTCAAAAAGTTTTTGTTTTGTAATAGAACTAGTGATTTCCAACGACAAATAAACATATTCGTCTAGCGTATCAAAGAAAGAAACATCTGAGATGACGTTTGATTGGTGGGTTTAGAATGAGAGAATGAGAATCATATAAAGTATTTGATTAATGATTTTAAGAAGGAGAGTTTGAGAATCAATTCTAAATAATTGTGAATCAATAAAACTTATCTCACATGGTGGATTTGGGTTTCATTCTCGTTCGTCGTTGTCAGTCGCTCGCCCGACGATCGTCGGTCATCGGCCGTCGGCCGTCGATCGTCGGCCGTCGCCGATCGCTGCCGATTGTCGATCGTCGCCGATCGTCGGTTGCCGGCTATCGATCGTCGGCCGACCGCTGCCGGTCCCCGGTCGTCGGTCGACCGTCATCGGTCGCCGATCGCCGGAAGGCCATCGTCGGTCGTCGTCCGTCGATCGTCGGCCGACCGTCGTCGTCGGCCACCGCCCGCCGTCGTCGGCTGTCAACCGTCGCCGCCGATCGTCGGCTGCCGACCACCGACTATCGGCCACCGTCGATCACCCTCATTTCTAACTTATAAATCAAACAACATTATTGGAATGACTAAATTCATTCCCATTTTAATCTACTATCAAATTTATTCTCATTCCTATTCCCATCTCCAAACCCAATTGCCACCTTATTCTTCTTCTGTAATATTCATTAAATTTAATTCATTGGTTACTAAACTAGTCTATTGATTTTTTAACTGTTTTATCAAAGTTAAATGCCTTTTGGCTATGGATTGTAATGAATCTCTAGATTCCTTTCTTCGATGTTCATAAGATTTAAAGTATCTTCTTCTAAAGTTTATGAAGTAGAAGATTTATAATCTAAAAACCTTACGTTTAAGTCTCCATTCTTATTTTTATATAGGATAGATTTTGTCGATCTTAAAGTTTGTTTTATTTCTCCTAAAGTTATTGTCCATTCAAGTCTTGCTAAAATTTCAGACCTAAAGTCTTTAGATTTAAGAAATTTTTAATATACAATAGAACAACAACAACAACAAAGCCTTATTTCACTATGTGGGATCGGCTATATGGATCCTTCTATGTCATTGGACTTTATCCCCTACTATATCATCATCTATATTTAAATAAATTTTATCTTGTTTTATTGTTGCTAACCAAGTCTTTTTTTGTCTTCCTCTTCCTCGTTTGATGTGTATATTTGGTATCGTTTCACATCGCCTAACTGGAGCATTTATTGGCCGTCTAAGTACATGTCTGTACCACCTTAAACGTGTCTCTCGGAGTTTTCCTTCAATAGATACAACACCAACTTTTTCTCTAATGCTCTCATTTCTTATTCTGTTCATCCTCGTATGTCCGCACATCCACCTTAACATCCTCATCTCTGCAACTCTCATCTTTTGCTCATATGCTCGAGTCGTAGCCCAACATTCAGCTCCATATAACATAGCAGGTCTAATCGCCGTTTTGTAGAACTTTCCTTTAAGTTTTAGAGGCACTTTACGATCACATAAAATACCCGATGCTTTCCTCCATTTCAACCATCCTGCTTATATTCTATGTAAGACATCTCTCTCAATCCCTCCATCATCTTGCAAAAATGATCCTAAATATTTAAAGCTCTCAATTCCAGACAACTCATCATCTCCTATCTTAACACTTGTCTCATTACGTCTAATATTGCTAAATTTAAATTCCATATATTTTGTCTTTCCTCTACTAAGCTTAAAACCTTTCACTTCTAGTGTTTTCCGCCAAGATTCTAGTTTAACATTTACTCCTTCACGTGTCTCATCTACTAAAACAATATCATCTGCAAACAACATGCACCACGGTAATGTGTCTTGAATGTGTCCAGTGAGTTCGTCAATGATTAGTGTAAAAAGATAGGGACTTAAAGCTGATCCTTGATGTAACCCTATCTTTATTGGAAATGCTTCAGTTAATCCAACTGAAGTCTTCACTCTAGTCGTTACTTCCTTATACATATCCTTAATTAGTTCAATATATATTACACTAACACCTCTTTTTTCTAAAATTCTCCATATTATTTCTCTTGGAACTCTATCATAAGCTTTTTCTAAATCAATGAATACCATGTGTAGATCCTGCTTTTACTCTCTATACTTTTCAATTAGTTGTCTGAGAAGATGTATAGCTTCTATTGTCGACCTTCCTAGCATGAATCCAAATTGATTTTCGAGAACCATGGTCTCCTTCCTTAATCTTTTTTCTATTATTTTTTTCCAAAGTTTCATGGTATGACTCATTAGTTTAATACCCCTATAGTTTTCACAAGTTTGTATGTCTCCCTTATTCTTATATAAGGGAATTAGGATACTTATCCTCCATTGATCAGGCATCCTTTTTGTTTTCAATATCATATTAAATAATTTTGTAAGTCATTCAATACCTTGTTTCCCTAGACACTTCCATAACTCTATCGGAATATCATCTGGTCCAACGACTTTTCCATTTTGCATTCCATTTAAAGCTTGTTCTACTTCTGAAATTTGAATTCTACGATAAAAATTTAAATTTCTATACTCATTTGACCTACTTAAATTACCTAAATTAAGTTGGTCTCTTAAACCTTCATTAAAAAGTTGATAAAAATATCTCTTCCACCGCTCTTTTATTTCTTCATCATTTACTAGTACCCTATTGCATTCATCTTTAATACATTTTATTTGATTAAGATCTTTTGTCTTCCTCTCTCTCACTTTAGCTATTCTATAAATGTCTCTTTACCCTTATTTTGTATCTAATTTTCGATATAACCGTTCAAAAGTTTCAGTCTTAGCTTCTTTCTTGGCTATTGTATATTTTTTCAAATTTTTCTCATTTTTATAAATATTTAATTTCTTATATGCTATTCGTTTTTCCTTGACTTTCTCTTGCACTTTTTCATTCCACCACCAAGATTTTTTACTTGGTGGTGCATGTCCCTTTGACTCACAGAGTACACTCTTAGCTACTATTTTCAATTTTGATACCATTTTATCTCACATCGTATTAGAATCCTTATGTATACATCTAATACTTGTACTCCTACCTTCTCTTTGAATATATTTAGTTTCTCATCCTTTAACTTCCACCACTTAATTCTAGGGGTCGTGTATATTTTTCTTCTATTAATACTATATTTGAGGCGTATATCTAATACTACTAACCTATGTTGAATAGTTAAACTTTCTCCAGGACTAACCTTACAATCTTTACAAATCTTTCTATCTCTCTTCTTAACCATAAGAAAGTCAATTTGTGATTTATTATTTCCACTTTTGAACGTGACTAAGTGTTCTTCTCTTTTCTTAAAAAATGTATTAGCTAGTATAAGATCATATGCTATTGCAAAATCCAATATAGTTTTACCTTCTTCATTTCTTGTTCCAAACCCATAACCCCCATGCACCCTCTCATATTCGTCATTTTTCACTCCGACATGCCCATTTAAATCACCTCCTATTAAAATCATCTCATTTGACGGAATATTTTGTAATACTTCATCCAAGTCCTCCCAAAACCTTAATTTGGTATTTTCATCTAATCCTATTTGAGGTGCATATACACTAATTATGTTTATAGTTTCTTTCTCCACTACTATTTTGAGAGCTATAATTCTATCCCCCTTTCTAATTACTCCTACAACTTCATCCTTTAACAAACTATCAATAATAATACCCACTCCATTTCTTGTTTCTCTTCCCTGTATATCATAACTTAAAACCCGAGTTCTCTATCATCTTTGTCTTCTCACAAACCCATTTTGTCTCTTGTACACATACAATATTAATTTTTCTTCTAATCATCGTATCTACTATCTCCATTGTTTTACCAGTGAGAGTTCCTATATTTCATATATCAAATCTTAAACTATTAGTTTTTTTATAATATTTATTCATACCCAATCTATGGTGTGTCAACTCTTGCTTATTTAACACTACACCCAAGTTCTCATAGAGATGTAGCGGTCCTTGCCGATACGTTGCAGTCAGACCCTGCAACGTGAACTCTAGCATATTTTTCACTACACCCGAGTTCTGCAAATGTAGCGGTCCTTGTCGAGACATTACAGTCGGACCCTGTAACGCGTTCCTTCCGGGGAACAATCTAACATTAGCACAATAGTTTGATTGATCCATTCATTGAACATTTGCCTTAGTTTAATGCTGGCTGGCAACCTAACGCAACCCTCCTCCTTTATCCGGGCTTGAGAGCGGCCACGACAAGGTTAACTTATCATGGGCGGAGTTTAATATACAATAGAGAGACTCAAAAAATAACATAGACTCAAAAAATTGACTAGAATCGAAAAAATATTAATTTAGTATATATCTCAAATTTTTAGGGGGTTATATGAAAGATTAGTCTTTATATGATTTTATATTAGTCACAAATAAATTTATCGAACACGTCCAAAATTCATTATTATAATATATATTATTTTCAATTGATTATTTTGATCAATGAAATATATGAAAGAGTAAATCGTATATTTTAACAAAAATTTATTTTAATATAGTAAAGAAAAAATATATAAGAATTTAAGTTTAATAATATTAAAAATATTAAAACGGATGTCAAATTAAGAGACCATGAGTTACTTGTGATTGTGATTGGGAGTTTTAAGTATCAAGATTATTTTTGCAAATGATAAGGAGTCGATAAAAATATTTTATATAAGATATGAATAGGATAATTAAAATGGAAGAAAATTTTAAGTATTTTTTATGATAGTAAGGTTTCTATAAATTTTAAAGAGAAATTTTATAAAACGATCAATAAATTTATTATATTATACGAAGTTTAATATAGGGTTGTGCAAATAAATAAGGAGTGATAGAATAAAAGATAAAAATATTAGAAATAAAATCAAAATTGATTGGAAAAAATTTCTAAGAGATGCGATAAAGATAAAATTATTAATTAAACAAAGGAAGATAATAATAAAAAAAATAAAATTTATTTAAATAAAATTTTAAAATCATCGATTCTTTTTTACTCTCGATGATGTTAACATTTTTAAAATATAAAAGAATAATATGGATATACTCAGTGAAAACTACGGACATAATAATCTCATTAGATGGAAATCTTAGATTATTAAAGTGGTCAAGTAGCTATAATTAAAAGTATTTTGATGACTGAAAAAAAATTTAAATATATGTTAAATTAATATTGTTGTCCGTCGAGACGATCATTGTGAGATGTTCGCAGTGGCGAAAACAACAAAGACCGACAACTGTAGCGTGGAGGGTTAATGTGAAGGAAACAATTAAGCACAACTGGAACGCGCCCACAGCGGGTGGCCAAGCCGAATGACAGCACCGAGCCGAATGAAGAACTTGCACAGCAACAAACGGTTAAAGGCGTCGAGAGAGATCTCGGCAACGCCCCTCCGACGCTCAAGGCAGGAAATTAATATGTAGATGCGAGAAGGAACTGAAAAGAACGGAGTTAAGAGTGTGAGAGCTTACCTCTTCTTCTCAAGGAGGGCCATATATATGGGCGGTTTTTCCCCGTCGATAGGTTTTGCCCGCAGAAGTGATATACTGATATGACCTCAGGGGTCGTACATCGTGATCATTGCCCTCTAAACTGCATCAAGCGCGTGAGTTGCAATTAATGCACATCGCGCGGTTGATAGGAGGCAAATCCTAATTAATACCGCAGTCAATCCTCTGAAACTTCAGTAGAGAAATCTATTTTTGCGTGTGGACTGCAATTAATACACGTCGCGCGGTTGATAGGAGACAAATTTTAATTAATCTCATTTGAGCCCTGTCAGAGGAGTTCGCCTTTTTGTCGAGGAGAGGTGATGACGAAGACTATCAAATCAGCTTATGGATATAAAAGAGTCGCCTCCTCTTTTAAATGAGATAGCTTATGATAAAATAGATTATACGGAGAAATGGTGCATCAGAGATGATGTATCCTTGCCGAGGGATAAAGCGAAGAGACGAAAAGCCCTCATCATGATGAAAAGTCTGAGCCGAGACGCGAGGCATCCGATATGATGATAGAAGTCCGGGTCGAGACGCGGGGTGTTCGACATGATGATAGAAATTCGGGCCGAGACGTGAGGCGTCCGACATGATGATAGAAATCTGGGCCGAGACGTGAGGCGTCCGACATGATGATAGAAATCCGAGTCGAGACGCGGGGCGTCCGACATGATGATAGAAATTTGGGCCGAGACGCGGGATGTCCGGCATGATGATAGAAATTCGAGTTGCCACATATCTGGTGCTGGATGACGTGGCAGATCTCATCTATTTTCCTAATCATAATTTAGTTTTATCCGGTATCAATTATCGTACCCTTTCCTGATTTAAGACAATTAATTTGATTTAAAGCAATTGATTATTGTTGCCATAACAGCTATTTAATGAAAAAAAAATCATATTCAGACTTTTCTTAAAATGCGTTCTTTCTCTAAAGCAAGAAAATAGAAATAATTGATTTTGGTTATTTAATTTTGTTTATATAATGTTAAAGAATTGTGTCCTAATTTTAACAGTGACCAAAATTAAAAGAAAATTTTAGTAAGGCGACACCTCTTGTTATATTTAGGACAGTTTGCCTTTTTTAAATTATGTAAAAATATTTTAGCAATCAATTAAGTTTTGATATAAATTTGTTCAAATGCTAAAATAAGATTAGCACGAGACAATCCCCACGAGGATAATCCGTTGATAAATATGATGCAGAATTTACACAAGAGCAAGGTTTGATGATCCACGTCAAACAGATTGTTTAATGTCTGTGTCGAATCACTTTTTCTATCGTACTTATCATATGAAGATGAGTGATCGTCCGTGAATTATTTCTTTTCATATTTATAAATTTGAAGTGAGGGGATCATTAGATTGACGATTCTAATATTTTACATAACGATTAACACAAGACAAACTAAGCAATAAATTTTAAAAAAAAATTATTACTGAAATAAATATTAAATGTCAAGGATGATTTTAAGCCTCCACACTAAATGTTAGTGTAAAATTTAATTTTTATTTTTAAAATCTTTTTTATCTTTCGAGCCTGCTGATGCGGGTGCAGGGGAAAAATCCGTTCGCTCCGTTTTCAAGGCGATGAAGCGATGAGGGAGGTCTCGGAATATTCTCCCCCGGCGGCGATCAGTAAAGAATAAGAAAATGAAGTAGACGAAACACGAAAATCCGACACCAGCAATCGAGATTCAGACACGAGATGTAACGTGGTTCGGAATAAGGATTCCTACTCCACGGGGGTGAGGTTTCTCACCAGATGCGGTGCCTAAGCACTTTCACTATGAAGATCCTCCTTTACAGAAAGCAAGTTTCCGAAGGTGGAGGAGAAAGGACCTCTTACAAGGATGTTACAAGATGAGGAAAATACAAGAGACTTAACAAACAGCAGATCTCCGTCCTCCTTCTCCGGCGAGATCGTTCTTCCTTTTCTCTCGTCTCCCCTTCTCTCTTGCTGGATGCGAATGATTACGGATCGATCCTCCTCCCCTTTCTTCCTTCCTCCCTTTTTTTTTATCTTCCCCTCCTCCTTCAACGTAACGTCGTGGATTATCTCCATCGTACACGTGGCCACCTCCTCCTCCTGGAGAATAATTCTGTTACAAATATGAGGAACGAGGACTCCCCCGAATATTGTGTGGGGCCCCCCAAGCCGTTGCATAGCACCTTTCCCTTTACTTTTCAGGCAACGAGGTTAAACTGTCCCCCTCACCCCTCTGCTTTGGGTGAAGTTAACTTAGGCCCCTATACCATAGGTGACCTAGCCTTAGGGTTTCTCCTCAAACCGAACCAATTCTCCTTTTTCCCGTACCAAACTTCTTTCGCGTCGATTAGGTTGAGTTGACCCTTCCTCCATCCCATTGGCTTCGGGAATTGCCTAGTTGAACCAGTTCCTATTCCTCTGTTAGCGAAGTGTCTTCCGCCTCTTTTCCACCTGCGTCCCTTGCTTCTAGCATTCGCCCGTGCCGATGGCTCTCGCTACTTGTCCGTGCCGATGACCTCTGGTACTTGCGCCCGTGTCGATTACTTCCGATAACTCTCGCCGTGTCAATGGCCGTCCTAACTCTCGCCTGCGCAATGGCTCGATAACTCGCTCAATCGCTCTCCTTTTCCCTTTGGTTGAACCGTGTGTTTTGGGACGGGTCACGGGTCACCTTATAACTCTTCTATTGGGAATTAGGTAGAAAAAGTACCAGTAGTATCATTAGTCAACCCCGAAAAATAGTCAAGCGAAGTTATAAGCTTGACTTTCCAAATGTGCGTAAAGTTTATGCCCTATTCTTCATTCCTCCGCTTGAATCCACCTTTTCCTTTATAACTCTCTTGTATGCCCCCGAGGCGGCCCGATGGGCCCATGGGCTCCGCTTCTCCTTCTCTCTTTGTGAAATTGAATCGTCACGGGAAACCCTATATAAACCTCCGCCTTCTCCTCTTAGGTATCATTTAGCGCGCCTAACAATCCAGTCTTGTACTTCTTCTTCCACGATTTTCCCCAGTGGCGTTTCGGCGATTCAGTCCTTCCCTTCTCGCACGGTTCTCCCTTACCCCCGAGTAAGTGCTTTGCTTAGTTTAACACTCATGGCTCCTAGGACTACCTCTCCACCCGCCTGGTATGAACATACCATAACCCAGTTAGATTGTAACTATTATTTCTTTAATATCAAGAACGACTACATAGATCCTTCTATAAAATCTTTGTTTCACGACTGTCGTGCATCTACCTCATATTCCTCCTCTGGTTTGACATGCTTTTCTCCGAACAATTCTTTAACTACTATCTTTGCACGGCACAGTGTCTACTTGGACCTCCTAGACTTCTCTGATTACCCCTGAACCAATTCACCCCAACTCCTTCCGAATTCTATCGGAGCCCACATGATGTTCCAACATTTGAACCTCCTTTGACCCCGAACTATTCCATTGCTTCTTCCAATTAAAGTCTTCTAAGGCAGGCCTCTTCTATTTGTCTAGTCATTGATGCCCAATTTCAGTGAACTCGCCTTACTTTCCACAAGGGAGGAAGCACTATACTTCTTTGTAGAGCTTGAGCCTTTACCTCATTCCGATATTTGGAAAGTAGACCTTCCCGAATTGCCTTCCTTAGGAAATGAGGACCAAATGTCCTTTCTGGAGGTGTATAGAGTTTTAGGAGCTACACTCTGTTCGAACCATGCTAGAGAGACTCCCCTCCTGCGCCATTTTGGATTGTCTCCTCTACCTCTGGCGACTTGGTTCTTTGTAGGTAGGGTGACATTTATCTATGATGTGACTTTCTTTTAGGTCATCCATCTTTCTTACCAGATATCTTGTAGATAATCTGATGCAAGGCTCGTGAAAGGAGTCGATCGAGGTGCTAAGAAGAAGAAGGCAGAATGCAACAGAGGCAAACCCACGACTCCGTCACCTCCTCGGAAAAATGCGGCTCATTAAGAAAGAAGCCTCAAGCTCATCTACCATCTCCCTCAACCCGGATCCACAGTGGTCTCACGACCATTTATGAACCACGAAGAGAAGGTACTACCTCCTGTCTATTCTCCATCTCCTCAAGGAGGGGATTCTCCTTCTCATTTTCTTCACTCCTCCCCCTCGGCTCAAAATTCACCTCCACCTTCTCATGTGGAGCCACTCCAAGCTCCTGTTCCTTCGGACCTAAGGGCTGCTCCCTCCCCCTTCGCCAGTGCTCGGGCCTCCAACCTCCTCCGAAGGGGAAGACCCCTCCCTTCCTGTTCCTCCGAGGGTCACGTTAGGGTCCCTGCTGCAAATTCGGCACCCCTCAGAGGTGAAATTCTTTAATCAGTCAGGCGTACAAGGCTCATGCGAGCAAGTGGGCAAGCTACTTGCGAGGTATCTCTTATTTCTCCCTTTTCTCTTTACATAAGTATTACTATATGCCAATTTGTAATGGCAGTTTCTTTCCCTGAGGCCACCGCTCAAAGATGATAAGATGGTCACTCGGTGGCCCGCTTTAATCTGTGAAACTCGCCACTTCGCCTCCGTGTCACGAAAAAAAGCTCGTTCAAAGAATCGAGGCGAGCAAGAGGCGAAACCGATATGAGGGCCAATGCGAGGAAGCGATGATGTAGCTAGCCAGCGAGAAAAGGAGTGCAGCGAAGAACGAGGACTTGGAGCGGTGGATTTTTCTCAATCGGAATCGCAACAAGTAGATGAATTGACTCGGGAGTTGAAGGAATACAAAAGATATCTTATGGATGCCATGATCAAGGATGCCGACTCGGCTACTATCTCACAGCCAACAAGAATGCAACCGCTTTAACTCGAACGCCAAGCTCGGCCATTACTCAGAATCCTGCGAAAGAAGTGTCGAGAACTTTCCTCTCGTAATAACGGCTCTTCCCGAACCTTATCACCGGTGGCCCAAGAAGAATCCACCTTCCAACGGAGTATCTTGAAGCCCTTCACCTTAGGACAATGAGCTATAAAGCGACCACCGAGAGATGCTTTGCGATCAAATTGGCGGAAAGTCAAACTCAGGTGGCTCAATATCAGGACCAATTAAAGGAGCAGGAAGCCGACCTCAAGAGGCGCTATGTCAAGAAAGGGGTAGATCTCTTTATATTAGGCTTTGAGGGGGTTGTAGCTCAAAACGCCGAACAAGGATATCCACCTCCCGGCGTGGACACCAACCACATAGATCCTGTATCGGCGTTGGCTAAATGTTCCCCTGAGCGATTTGAGTTGTAATCTCCCGTACTGTTTTTTCGGTAATAACTTTTTCTTTACTGTTAAGAGCTGACTCTTATCAATATGTCTGTCCATTACGGTCCTTGCGTGTTCTCTAGCGAGTCGGGGTTTCTGGACCAATTTTGAGCTTTCCCTTGTTATTTCTTTACCCGTACCATATAACGCCATCGCCTGGCTAGTTCGGGGCTCTCTTACGGGATTTTGCCTACTAGTATCCACATCCGCCCCGATTTTGGTTCGGACATCACTTTAAATGGCCTTTTGCTCGTTGATTTTCCCTATCCTTCCGCCTGCTTCGGAAAAGATGCCAGCCTCTTCGTCTTCTCCCCCTTCCCCAGAACTTTTTCGCCATTCTCCTTCCATTATAAATCCTTCGTCCCCCTTGTCTTCGTCCTGTTATCTTACCATCATGGCTTCAGCAGGGCATCCCATTAAAATTTCTTCGGAATCAGAATCTTTTGAAATACAGGACTGGGTCTCTGAGGATGATGCAGATTCGGAGACCCGATCAACCGCCACTTCAGTCTTCCATCCCCTACCTTTTTCGCCTTTCGGTCCAACTCCCACCCCTCCAGCGGGGAGATCCTTCCGCGCTCCTTTCCCCTCCTTCCGCAACAGGGTATGGAATCCCCCCTTCACCTGGGAGTACACAGTGGGAGACCCCCGCGCCGTTGATGAACTTCCTCCACTTCCGCCTGCTGGCTTTGCCCCGGCTTCCCCGGCGAGGACTCGTCCTTCCCCTTTCGATGAAGGTCCACCAGTTCTTCCTCCACCCCAAGGCGAACGCCTCAGAGTTATATTAGCTCCTTCTCCCCCCAAAGAGACATCTCCCGCTTCATCTGTTAGGAGTAATCATGGAAAATCTTTGTAGATCAAGTTAATGTAATCGTTTCAAATATGTTAATAAAAAATAAGGGAGGCAAATGATATCTGTTTTTGTCTTTTTCCCGTAGAAGTAAGGCTTTTGTCTTCCAAAAGGATAGTAATCTGATCTGAACATATCTTCCTCTATCATGTCTCGGGGATTCGGACCCTCTTAATTATGATTGTAGTCCCGTCAACCTTCCTGCTACTGCCCCCACGTTTCCTCTTCTGTATCGGCATTTATGGTTCTCACGTCTCCTACCAATGAATGCACTCTTCCCCTTCGTCGCCATAAAAACCCACCGACCTTTACCTGATAGCTTCCACCATTCTCCTTTTTCCTTTGCTTGTCATGGATAGAATATCTAACAGGCGAGCCTCGCCTTTCTAAAGAATGATAAATGACCGCCGATACATAGCCATCTTGGAGGAACAAGTGAAGTGTTTACGACAACAGCTGGAGGAAACTTCCGCCCATAATCGTTCCCTGCGTCAACA
Organism: Wurfbainia villosa; assembly: GCA_025175895.1. Lineage (NCBI taxonomy): Eukaryota > Viridiplantae > Streptophyta > Magnoliopsida > Zingiberales > Zingiberaceae > Wurfbainia > Wurfbainia villosa. The sequence continues at coordinate 7,825,586 of CM045997.1, forward strand.
ACTGATAGGGTCCCAAAAAGAACTGTCCAGGCAAATCTTCTTGAAGGCCTTATCTTGGCCTATCGCGCTAACTGACCAGAAGGAAACTCCATCCGCTTCACTAACAAAGAATTGTAATACCCTAGATGTATTAGGGTTTCTTTTGTTGTTTCTCCTTGTAGATGGCTGGGAGTATGTAGTTCTCCCGTATCATCGAACTTCCCTAGTTTATCTCCTTCCTCCAGGACCTTCTGAGTTGTATTAATCTTTACTCCTTTTGTATTTACATGTAATTTGGGGCATATTTCGGCTCTCCCGTCTTTTCAATCAGGGTATATAGACCCTTAGGCAATTCTCTGCTATGACACAAGAATAAAACCATATAAAGTTGATTAATACAAGCAACTGAGACATAGAATAAATAATAACCGAGGAATTTCGGTTCTTCCGTTTCACCACCGCACGGGGATATCTTCCGCTCTGCGGGGATAGCAATTTGCACATAAAGTAAGTAGTAACCGAGGAATCCCGGTTCTCCCATTCCACCACCACACGGGGATAACTTCCGCTCTGCAGGGATAGCATTTTGTATATAGAGTAAATAGTAACCGAGGAGTCTCGGTTCTTCCGTTCCACCACCGCACGGGGATAACTTCCGCTCTGCGGGGATAGCATTTTGTATATAGAGTAAATAGTAACCGAGGAGTCTCGGTTCTTCCGTTCCACCACCACACGGGATAACTTCGCTCTGCGGGATAGCATTTTTATATAGAGTAAATAGTAACCGAGGAGTCTCGGTTCTTCCGCTCCACCATCACACGGGGATAACTTCGCTCAAGGATAGCATTTTGTATATAGAGTAAATAGTAACCGAGGAGTCTCGGTTCTTCCGTTCCACCAACACACGGGGATAACTTACAAACTCCGGGCATAACATTTCATATATAGAGTAAATAGTAACCGAGGAGTCTCGGTTCTTCCGTTCCACCACCACACGGGTATAACTTCCGCTCTGCGGGGATAGCATTTCATATATAGAGTAAATAGTAACCGAGGAGTCTCGGTTCTTCCGTTCCACCACCACACGGGGATAACCCGCTTTGCGAGATAGCATTTTGTATATAGAGTAAATAGTAACCGAGGAGTCTCGGTTCTTCCGTTCCACCACCACACGGGGATAACTTCCGCTCTACGGGGATAACATTTCATATATAGAGTAAATAGTAACCGAGGAGTTCTTGCCTTCCGCTCCACCACCACACGGGGATATCTTTCGCTCTGCGGTGATAGCATTTTGTATATAGAGTAAATAGTAACCGAGGAGTCTCTGTTCTTCCGTTCCACCACCACACGGGGATAACTTCGGCCTCGGGATAACATTTTTATATAGAGTAAATAGTAACCGAGGAGTCTCGGTTCTTGTTCTCCACCACCACTGGGGATAACTTCGCTCTGCGAGATAGCATTTCTTATATAATGGGCTATTTAGGAAAAATAAATCCTTCTTTCCCTTAAGCCCATTAACACCGCAAGCCCATTCTTCCTCTTTTATAGGGGACTCTTTCGTCCCTCGTTTTTTCGCTATCTTCATCCTTTCACCTTTTGGTCTTCCTCTTCTTCCTGCTTGCTCCTCTCGCCAAATTTCGTTTCTTCGATCTTTCCTTCATGGTTCTTCGTCTTTCGTTATTTTCAGATATCCGAGATGCATTCCACCTTCTTCCAGGAAATAGCGGGCCGCTACACGAATCGTAAACGGGGTGTCGGTCAGCCCTTAGCTTCTTCTTCTTCTTCACCTCCTTCGATCACCATCATACGGGAATCACCTCGTCGTTCTCCATCTCCTCCTTCGGTGACTTTCGCTACCCCCATCTCGAAGGAAGTCGGGGTCATCAGTCCCTCTTCACTTCCTCTTACCTGTACAAGCCCAAACTTTCCCCCTTTGCCTCCCTCCGCCAATGACGTTCAGAAATCGCCTTCTTCTTCCCCACAACCTGGGGATGCATCTGGGAAGGAGATGCTTTCATGTCCGCCGATGATAGAGGTTATACCGCCCCTATCTTCTCCTTCCTCGGCCCGTCATTCCTCTCCTGAACCCATAGCGGTTGACATTCCTTCGCTGCCAACCTCCCCCTTCGTTTATCGCCTGAAGAGTCCTCCTCTTCCTGTAGACCCTAATCAGGAGCCTTCTACTTCTAAAATCCTCATTGAAGGCTTCCCCGACCCAGTGCTCATCATCTCATCTTCTCCAGGACCCTCCTCTGCTCAGCCTCCTTCAATTTTTCCTTCCGACTTCACCTCCCAGACAAATGTGATGCCCATTCTCCCCGCATCTCTGAATATACCACCCTTGACCACCACTTCCATGGACCTTTTGAATGAGACTCCTCCTTCTCTCCGTTCTCCACCATCGAATATCGCCTCCATTCTTCCCTTTACGAGTGAGATTCCTTGGCATCATCCGTCCCATCTTCTTCCCTTTCTCCCAGGAGTCTTCGGATTCTGAACTTAGAGGAGATGACTCCTCGTATGGAAGGCCTGCGTCATGCTTTGGACCTGGTACGTTTTCTTAATCAATTTCCTTAGCTTTGTTTAACTGACCCATTTCTCTTCTCTTCAACCGGCATGTAGGCCCTGACCAACCACCGAGAATTGGATCGTTCCCTTCACCAATACCGGGCTCAAGCCCAAGAATGGGAACGGCAACAACGGGAAGATTTAGCGAATGCTCAGACCGGGAGCGACTCTGTCACCAATTATCCCGGTGCTGGGAGCAATTAGCCGAGGCCCACCAACAAATACAGAGGGATCGACACTATTGCGATTGAAGGCGCAATCACGTCCAGGGGCAGATCCACTCGTCCCCCAGCAAGAAATCCAGTCGGCCTCTCTTAACACAGAATCTTCCTCGGCTCAAGAGTTAATACATCTTCAAGGGCAGGTAGCAGAGCTTCTCAAGGGGAAGCAACAAGATTCCGACGCCCTCGCTCGTCTTCAGGTTCAATATCAGCGAGCACAAGATAAGATAGGGGACCTTCGCACCCGCTTATGCAAGGAGGTACAAGAAAACTCCTCCCTTATAAATTCCCGAGCGCATGCTCATGCCCGTCTACGCAAGCAAGAGACTTCCCTCCAAAGGATGAGCTCTGAACTTGCCCGAACCAGATCGTATTCCGAAGCAGTGGAGGGGATTTCAGCTTCCATGCGCCAAAATATGGTGGAGATGACACACTTTGTGCAGCAGGACCAAAGTTCTCGAGCTGATGACGTTTCCACCGGCCGACGCGCAATTATGGAGGTGTCACGGCGCTATGTGGACGTGCGTCGAAATCTTCGCGAACAACAAGAAAAGTGCGAGAGGCGGCATCGAGAACGAAGCCCTGACCGTCCGAACCGCCAGGAGCGACTCATTATTTTAATGCGCGCCACCTATCAGGACGGATTCAATGACGCGGTTCGGCAGTATGCTGCCCAAGGATTACCTCCCCCAACTTATCCTTCATTTTCTTTAAATTGGGAGGCTGGGTTCAAACGTTATCCTCCTGAACGATTTAAGCTGTAATACAATATCTCATTTTGAAACGGGAATTCCCTTTCTGTTTTTCTGTTTCTCCTTCAATACTCATTGGTAATATCGTATTGCCCTTGTAAATAACCCCTTAATGAAATTTAGAGAGCACTTGGCATTTAATTAATATAATCAATTCAATAAACACCCCCTCTGAGTTTCATAATTTCTCCTTTTCTATTTCATATTTCTCATACAGTGTGAAAGAGCTTCAAGTGAAGGACGTTCCAAGGTCGTCGAAGCTCTTTGCCTTGGTCGTCTTTCGGGATAATATCACTTCGCCACGCACAAGTTATCTCGTAGAGGTCCCTCGTGGGAGCCAACTTTCAGATCTCCATGGATTGACCTTACGCAAAACCCAATCTCCTTCTTGAAATCTCCGAGGCACCACTTTCTTATTAAAGGCTCGCTAAACTCTCTGCTTGTAAAATTCCGCCTCCGCCATCTCCGCCTTTCCTCCACCAGTCTAATTCGTGCTTTGATAAGTTGGTTCTGATCTGCTCAGATGCTTTACCCGAGCGCTATCCAACAAAACTTCGACCGGAATAATGGCCTCCGCCCCATATACCAAACTAAAAGGAGTCTCTCCTGTCGCTGTGTTAGGTGTGGTTCGATAGGCCCACAGGACGTCTGGTAGCTCTTCCACCCAGTTTCCCCTCTGAGCACCCAACTTGGTCTTTAATCCTTGAATGAGGATCCTGTTAGTTACCTCCACTTGTCCATTCGCTTGAGGGTGAGCTACCGAAGTGAAAGCTTGCTGAATGTTGAGACTTTGGCACCATTCTTGAATCTTTTTCCCTTGGAACTATTGCCCATTATCACTGACTATTTTCCGAGGGATACCATACCGACAAATGATATATCTCCATAAGAATCAGACATAAGATTCTCGAATTTTGGCTAAGGGCTCGGCCTCCACCCATTTGGAAAAATAATCCACAAATGACCAATAAAACCTTTTTCAGTAAGGTGCGGGCATCGGACCCACTATATCCATTCTCCATTGGTCAAAAGGACAGGAAGAGACTACAATTTTCATTAACTCAGCTGGTCGCTCAGAACGGTTGCTATGTTTCTGACAAGCGATGCAACTTTGCACTATACGAGCCGCATCTCGTTGAAGCGTAGGCCAAAAGTATCCGGCCAACAAGGTCTTTCTTGCTAAAGCTCTCCCTCCTAAATGATTGCTGCAGCATCCTTCATGGATCTCCCGGAGTACCCATTCCGCATCCTTATTTCCTAGGCATTTTAACAAGGGTCGCCCGAAAGAGGTCTTGTACAGGTCTTCATTTAAGAGGATGAACCGTTTGACTCGGTGTATTAAAGTAGATGCCGCAATTTTCCCTTCAGGAATCTTCCCGTGCCGTAAATAAGCTATGATATCGGTTCTCCAATCAAGAATTAGGCTTGATTTGTTGGTGCAGTGGGCACCAAAGTCGAACCGGTATTTTGATTATGGCAAAAGGCTCAATAGTTAAGGGTATATTTGTTATCTTACGAGCTCAATTAAGTGTGCAGAAATGCTAAAGTTGAGCGGAAGGTCTGCGACACCCGGTGGGAACCGAGGTGGTCGGGCAACGCCAGAGGGACTTCGGAGGAAGCCGAGGTACTCGGGTGAAGACCGGAAGCGAGGCTACAAGGTAAGCTCGTGTGAAAGCGAAGCAAGGTCGTTAAGCGTAGATCCGACCCAATACCTCCAATGGAAGGTCTAGGTCGAGATCAGATGGTTAGAACCATCGTACTTTATATTTTAAGCTAACTTGTACTGCAGTCCAAAACCCTTTGACTACAGTCAACTGCTAGTCAAGTTCCAGCCTCGAGAAGAGCTCGAATTTCAAGGGGGTGAATTTGGACTTGACTCGTGTTTTGGTACAAAGGGTGATGTGGCATCAAGGTGGACATCCAAACCATCACCAAGCTTCCTTGTGGTGGACGCCCAAGATAAGGTGAGTTGGCACAAGATGGTTGGCTCCCATGATGTGGCACAAGTTGAATGGCTCCAACAAGTTGGCGCCCAAGGAGGTTGGAGGTGGCACAAGGTGGTTGGATGAAACACCTCATCCTCAAGTTGGCGCCCAAGGAGGTTGGAGGTGGCACAAGGTGGTTGGATGAAACACCTCATCCTCAAGTTGGCGCCCAAGGAGGTTGGAGGTGGCACAAGGTGGTTGGATGAAACACCTCATCCTTGAGTTGGCGCACAAGAAGGTTGGAGGTGGCACAAGGTGGTTTGATGAAACACCTCATCCTTGAGTTGGGATAAGAACCTCACCTTGGACACTACCTATGTCTAAATTCATAGATCAATATCCATAAATAGACATGTTCTAGCCAAGCAAATAACAAGAATTCAAGAGCTCTCAACACGCCGTCGTAACGCCGCTACTACTACTCACATTTGCTACGACGAAGTGCCGCCGACAACGAAAGCTACATCTTCTACTTATAAGAGTTGTCGGTATATTTATTTAAGTTCTACTTCTTTAAATTGTCTTTGTGCTTTAATCGTAACAAGGAAAGGGGGAGTGTCCCTTTGCCTTGATTTCTTTTTGTAATCGTTGCTCCTACTTCCAACGAGGAGGAGTGGTTTTAGTGAATTGCCCTCCGTACGTGATCAAGGATCACTAGGGCCGTGGATTAGCAATCGAAAGATTGTGAACCACGTAAAAATATCTTGTCTACATTATATTTCCGCTGTGCATTCTCTACTTGCTTTTTACTTATTGCAAAAGTTTTTTAACGACATCGTATCGCTATTCACCCCCCCCTCTAGCGACACTTTCGATCCAACAATTGGTATCAGAGCCGGGGGCGCTAAGATTCGGTGAAACCACCAATCTAGCTTTGTTTTTCTTTTTTTTTACAGAGTTTTTATTTATTTATTTCTGTTTTCGTATAATCATTTCACTTGCTTATCTTCTCCTACATATAGAATTGCATTAGAGGCTTTAGGATCCGGATAAGGTTGTCCTTCGGGTTAGATCCCGAGTAAGGTTGTCCTCCGGAACTTCAACGACATTCGCATTTGATTGTTTATTTCTTTTTGCAAGTTACATTTTATATATCTTTTTTTACTTCCCGCACTACTAATCCAAGACGAAAGTCTTGGAATATTCTTTCCGTGTGTGTTTTGCAAGATTCTTTTCGTCGTTCTTCTTCTTGTTTTTAAATGGCCCATCTCGAAGCTTGAGCCCCCGTTTACAACGGTAATGACTTTCGTTATTGGAAGGGTCGGATGGAATGCTTTCTTAAAACCCAAATCGAGATGTGGATCGTAATCCAAACCGGTTTCACACTTCCTATTAATGAAGATGGTGAATCTTTGGGTTACGATCAATGGTCAAATTCCATGAAAAAACAAGTAGAAGCCGATGCCAAGGCAACTCAAATCTTGCAATGTGGGTTGTCCAAGGAAGAGCTCAACCGCGTTGGCCCCTTCATTAGTGCAAAGGACTTATGGACCAAGCTAGTGGAACTACACGAAGGCACCGACGACACGAAGGTATGTAAAAGAGATTTACTTTTAAATAAATTGTATAACTTGAAAATGCAGGAAAACGAGACCGCAACTCAACTACATGCTCGTATCCAAGACATCGTCAACCAACTCCATGCCATCGGACAAAAGGTCGAGAATCGCGACCTTATCAGGTATTCTCTTAACTCGTTTCCTAGGACCACCTTGTGGGCATCCATGGTCGATGCCTACAAGGTCTCCAAGGACCTTTCTAAAATTAGGTTAGACGAATTGTTTTCGGAACTTGAATTACATGAGCAAACTAACGTGGTCCAGGCCGAGAAGAGTATTGCGTTAGTTGCAGGTTCCAAGAAGAAGAAGCCCGCAAGCAAGCCACCCCCGAAGGAAGAAGACGAGTCCGAATCGGAAGTAGACTCCGAAATAGAATCCGAACTAGTCAATCTAGTTCGGAAGATGATCAAGAGACAAACACGACCAACAACTCAAGGTAAGCCTAAACCTAATTCAAATACTTCTAATTTTAGATGCTATGAGTGCTGCAGGTTGGTCACATCAAGTCCGAGTGCCCAAAGCTAAAGAATAACGCATCAAAGACCAAGAAAGCGCTAAACGCTACTTGGGAGGAGTTGTCGGAGGAAGAAGACGATATCCAAGCTCTAATGGCCAAGCCGACCGAGCACGACTCCGAAACCGAAGAAGAGTCCGAGTCCGAATCCGATGATTAGCTTCCATTCAAGACAAGCCACGGATCCGTATCCGGTTCAAAAGAATCATTAAGGGTAAGTCGGTCGTTACTTAATACTTTGTATGGTGCAATTAAATTTTTAAATAAGAAACTAGCTAAGTCCGAGTCCAAGGTCGAGACCCTAATCGAGGAGGTTAACCTTCTCAAACATGAGGTCTCCTAACCTCTTCGACTACTCGTATTCAAGAGGAGGACTCAACTGCTTGAAAATCTTGAAGTTGAGAACTCGCTTTTGAAAACACAAGTCGAAGACCTTAGGAACACGTTGGAAAGGTTCACTTTGGGATCCAAGGGACTTGACCTCTTACTTGGATCACAAAGGGCCGTGTACAACAAGGCCTGACTCGGTTTTAACTCAAATACAACCAATAAGTCATATATGTCTATAGTAAACCAACATAAGAAAAATGTCCAAGCATGGGTCCCTAAGACCACTTTGATTTCAACTTTAGGATCTAACATGTATTGGGTTCCCAAGGACCAAATTCACTATGTGAATAGACCCACTCGATTCAATGGTCCAGAGCCAATACAAAATGTATTTTTGTTAAGTCTTAGAAATTGCATGCTTAGTTTTTCCTTTATTTTTAGAATGGTTAGATAGGAAAAAGATTGAGCCTCGGGAGCCTCTTTCAAAAATAAACCAACTAAAATCCTATTTAAAAGATTGAGCCTCGGGAGCCTCTTTTCAAAATAACTAGTTAGACCAAGACGTAGTCTCAAGTAAGTCGAGTTATCAATTTCTTGAAATTAGCTTTGTCTAAGGAAGTGGTCGTTGTTCCGATCAAAGAAGGCCTCTGCCTCGCCACGACCGGAAGCTAATCTCTTGAAAAGATTACTTGATGAGCTTAGACTAAACCGAATCTAACCTAATGTTGGTTAATTTAAATTCATTAAAATTAATCAAGTAAATTGATAGTCATCTCACAATAACACATAGGAATAACATGTTTTGATCATGTAGATATTGGTGAGATGATTTAGGTTTAAAACTTACAAACAACCCTTTAGTAATTCCAATATCCGATCCAACTACCTTATGTGTAGGATCAATGGATGTTGATGCTGGTTGCTCCCGACACATGACCGGGATCAACTCAAATTTTCGGTTACGATTCAAACGACAAGGATCGGTAGCCTTCGAATAACGGCAAGCTCAAAATCATCGGATCGTGATATTGAGCTCAACTCTAACTTTACAATTCAAAATGTCTTATTAGTAGAAAACTTTCAATATAATTTACTTAGTGTAAGCCAATTGTGTGATAACAATTATAAGGTCATATTTCTAGAAAATGAATGCGAATCAAAATAAATGCAACATCTAAAATAATACTTAAAGGAACTAGGAGTAGCAACATCTACACAATAAATTTACCCAACTCCTCAACCAAGTGTCTTATGACACAAAGAAGAGGAATCTTGGTTATGGCAATCAAGACTGACACTCGCACTCAAGACTCGGCCCACAAGATGAGTCGAGTGGCTTGGTTATAGGTTTGCCTAAACTAAACAACTTGGATAATAAAATATGTAATGCTTGTCAACAAGGTAAACAATCTAGGACACAACATCAATTAACTAATCAAGAACGAACCAAAAGTGTTCTTGAGCTCCTACACATGGATCTATTTGATTCACATGGAGCTAAGTCACTCAATGGTAGTCAATTTTGCTTAGTCATAATTCGACACTATTCTAGATTTACTTGGGTTAGGTTTATCAAACATAAAAATGATACCCTAGACCAACTAATCAATCTTTGTAGGTTAATCAAAATCAAAAGAACCTTAAGATTAAAAGACTTAGAAGCTTTATCATGGTGGTGAATTCAAAACCACGTGTTTACAGATTCAGAACCTAAACGGATACCACCATGAGTTTTCATGTCCTAGAACCCCACAACAAAATGGGTTAGTCGAGCGGAAAAATAGAACCCTACAAGAAGCCGCTAGACAATGTTAAACGAGTATAACCTACCCGATAGATTTTGGCAAGAGGCCGTTAGTACGGCTTGCTATGTCCAAAATAGGATCCTTATGGTAAAGAGGCACCAAAAGACCTCAGACGAGATTTATCACGATAAAATACCGAACATCAAGTACTTTAGGTATTTGGATGCAAGGTACATATCTTAAACACTAAGGATTACCTAGGGAAATTCAAATCCAAAACCTCATCGAACCTTTCTAGGATACTCAACCACCAAGAGAGCTTATAGGTATACAATCACGACACTCTTAGAGTCGAAGAAACCATTAATATAGTTTTCACGAAGGACACGAACCCTGCTCAATCCTTAACAAAACCAACTAGCAAATCAACTTATAGAACCCGACTGATCTTGAACAATCGCCATTCTAACCCAAGTCATCCTATCGACCAAGTGATAGATGACTCTAACCCAAGTCAAACTAGAACTCACCCAAGTCATCCTATCGACCAAGTGATAGATGACCCTAACCCGAGTCACACTAAGACTCAAACAAATCATCCTATCAATCAAGTTATAGGTGATCCAAATTTAGGGTTTCGAACTAGAGCTTCATATCGAAACCTTAGTCAAATCTCGTTAATTTCCAAAATCGAACCCAAAACTATTGAACAAGCACTTCTTTATCCCGACTGGATTATTGCTATTCAAGAATAGCTAGCTCAATTCACTAGAAATGAAGTCTGGGAATTAGTACCACCACCTAAAGAAAAATCAATTATTGGAACAAGGTGGGTATTTCGAAATAAACTTGATAATAAAGGTGAAGTAGTTAGAAATAAAGCTAGGTTAGTCGCAAAAGGGTTTAGTCAAGTCGAAGGTTTAGATTACGATGAGACCTACGCCACAGAGCTGCACTAGAGTCCATCCGAATGTTGTTAGCATATGCTGCACATCGAGGTTTTAAATTGTTTCAAATGGATGTCAAGTCAGCATTTTTGAATGGATACATTAAGGAAGAAGTTTACGCTACCAACCTCCTGATTCAAAATCTAGATAAACCCGACCATGTCCTTAGACTTAAGAAAGCCCTATATGGACTCAAACAAGCCCCAAGAGCTTGGTACGAAAGGCTTTCGATCTATCTTAAGTCCAAAGGATTCAACCAAGGTTTAGTCGACCCAACCTTATTCGTAAAAACCGTAGGAAAAGAAATCTTTATAGCCCAAATCTATGTAGATGATATAATTTTTGGAACTACCAACTCGATCCTGCTAAACGAATTCATCTCACTTATGGAAAGTGAATTTGAAATGAATTTAGTAGGAGAGTTAAGTTTCTTCTTAGGTTTACAAATTAAACAAACTAAAGATGGAATATATTTACATCAACAAAAATATACTAAGGACTTAATAAATCGATTTGGAATGCAAGATGCTAAAATAATCAATACACCTATGGCAACTAATGTTAATATAAACGAAGATGTAGAAGGAAAACCCGTTGACCTAAAATACTATAGAGCGCAATAGAAGTCTCCTATACTTAACCGCGAGCCGACCGACATTTTATTCGCGGTAAGTATGTGCGCAAGGTTACAAACTCGTGCTAAGGAGTCTCACCTAACCCTAGTCAAGCGTATCCTTAGATATCTAAAGGGCACGCTAAACGAGGTATTTGGTACCCTAGATCTACCGAGTTTAATCTAATCGGCTACTCGACTCGACTATGCCGGTAGTAAACTCGATAGAAAGAGCACGAGTGGTTGTTGTCAAATCCTCGGCTCGAGTCTAGTAAGTTAGTGCAAGAGGAAGCAAGATTGCGTTGCCTTATCTACCACCGGCCGAATACGTTGCGATGGGTGAGTGTGTCTCTCACTCGTGGATGAAGCACACTCTCCAAGACTTTAGCTTAATCTTTAACAACATTAAAACCTACATAGATAACATTAGTTCAATTAACTTAACTAAAAATCCAATATGTCATTCTAGGACAAAACATATAGAAGTTAAACACCACTTCATTAGGGAACATGTAACTAATGGAACTATACAACTAGAGTATGTTGAGTCCAAATCAAACCTAGCGGACATCTTCACAAAACCACTACCCGAAGCCGAATTTAGTTTATTAAGACGAAAGTTAGGTATGTGCGTAATAGAGTAGGATTTAAATTTTTCTATATATGTACTCTACTTTTGCTTCTTTTTATGAAATTAGCCTAAGTCTTACCTTAGAAATCATATACCTATAGATTTAAGGAGCCAACACATCTCACAACACATAGGACTAATGTGTTTGTGTACTTAGCCACGTAGACGGGCGTGAGATGTTAGGACCTTACTCCTGGTTCCAGATGTAGATTCAGTGCATCGACATGAACCATGGAGTATAATTATTTAAAATTAATCAACTCCTTCAAGACTTATTGATCATTCTATATCAATCAAGTCCAACCGGAGTTGTACATTTTAGATGAACATATTTTCAAGCTTATTATTATTTAAAAAAAAAAATATATATTTATATTGGGAACTTGCTTGGACTTACAAACCTTAAAATATATTTACAAACTTTTTGAGTTAAGGCAAAAGGGGGAGAAAGTCACAAAAGTAAGGAAGAAAGTAAACAAAATTATTACCTTTTATATTAAGTAATTCCGTTTACTTAAGCAACTATTAAAGGGGAGTAAAAATTATTTTTCAAGAACTCACCTTCGGTCAAGGGGGAGGTTACCTCAAAGGGGAGAACTTGAAACAATAATATTTCTCACTCATGCTTAATCTTTATGCTAGCTCACTCATGCTTAATCTTTATGCTAGCTCATTCATACTTAATCATTATGCTAGCTCATTCATATTTAATCATTATGCTAGCTCATTCATATTTAATCATTATGCTAGCCCATTCATATTTAATCTTTATGCTAGCTCATTCATGCTTAATCATTATGCTAGCTTACTGTTATGCTTAATTTTTCCTTAACTTTTGTGTCGGTTTGCCATGAATCAAAAAGGGGGAGATTGTTGGTGCAGTGGGCACCAAAGTCGAACCGGTATTTTGATTATGGCAAAAGGCTCAATAGTTAAGGGTATATTTGTTATCTTACGAGCTCAATTAAGTGTGCAGAAATGCTAAAGTTGAGCGGAAGGTCTGCAACACCCGGTGGGAACCGAGGTGGTCGGGCAACGCCAGAGGGACTTCGGAGGAAGCCGAGGTACTCGGGTGAAGACCGGAAGCGAGGCTACAAGGTAAGCTCGTGTGAAAGCGAAGCAAGGTCGTTAAGCGTAGATCCGCCCCAATACCTCCAATGGAAGGTCTAGGTCGAGATCAGATGGTTAGAACCATCGTACTTTATATTTTAAGCTAACTTGTACTGCAGTCCAAAACCCTTTGACTACAGTCAACTGCTAGTCAAGTTCCAGCCTCGAGAAGAGCTCGAATTTCAAGGGGGTGAATTTGGACTTGACTCGTGTTTTGGTACAAAGGGTGATGTGGCATCAAGGTGGACATCCAAACCATCACCAAGCTTCCTTGTGGTGGACGCCCAAGATAAGGTGAGTTGGCACAAGATGGTTGGCTCCCATGATGTGGCACAAGTTGAATGGCTCCAACAAGTTGGCGCCCAAGGAGGTTGGAGGTGGCACAAGGTGGTTGGATGAAACACCTCATCCTCAAGTTGGCGCCCAAGGAGGTTGGAGGTGGCACAAGGTGGTTGGATGAAACACCTCATCCTCAAGTTGGCGCCCAAGGAGGTTGGAGGTGGCACAAGGTGGTTGGATGAAACACCTCATCCTTGAGTTGGCGCACAAGAAGGTTGGAGGTGGCACAAGGTGGTTGGATGAAACACCTCATCCTTGAGTTGGGATAAGAACCTCACCTTGGACACTACCTATGTCTAAATTCATAGATCAATATCCATAAATAGACATGTTCAAGCCAAGCAAATCACAAGAATTCAAGAGCTCTCAACACGCCGTCGTAACGCCGCTACTACTACTCACATTTGCTACGACGAAGTGCCGCCGACAACGAAAGCTACATCTTCTACTTATAAGAGTTGTCGGTATATTTATTTAAGTTCTACTTCTTTAAATTGTCTTTGTGCTTTAATCGTAACAAGGAAAGGGGGAGTGTCCCTTTGCCTTGATTTCTTTTTGTAATCGTTGCTCCTACCTCCAACGAGGAGGAGTGGTTTTAGTGAATTGCCCTCCGTACGTGATCAAGGATCACTAGGGCCGTGGATTAGCAATCGAAAGATTGTGAACCACGTAAAAATATCTTGTCTACATTATATTTCCGCTGTGCATTCTCTACTTGCTTTTTACTTATTGCAAAAGTTTTTTAACGACATCGTATCGCTATTCACCCCCCCCCCTCTAGCGACACTTTCGATCCAACATGATTCGGGTGCGTCTCCCTCTATGTTGCATATTGCTAAGGAAGTGTGAATTCTCGCCTGGATCGTCTCCGATGATTTTATTCCTCCCACAGCGCTAGCCATCCGAGCCAATTCATCTGCCTTCTCATTGTGCTTCTGCGGGATTTGCTTCAAGAGGACCTGATAAAATTGAGCTTTTTCTTTCTCAAAAGCTTTCAAGTACTTGTGCAGCCTTTCCTCCCGAACCGCAAAAGAACCTTGAAGTTGGGATATTACCAACTGGGAATCCGAGTGGATCACAATGGAAGAAGCCCCTACCGCTTTAGCAGCCTGCAATCCCGCTATGATAGCTTCATATTCCGCTTCATTATTAAATGCCCGATATTCCAGGCGAACGGCTAATCGAGTTTCTTCACCCTCCGGGGTAATTAATAGAACACCAACACCACTGCCTGTAGATCCTGAAGAGTCATCTACGAATATATTCCATGCCTTTGATTCCCTCTCCTTCACAGCTGAACCTTCTTCCGAACCACAAGGTACCTCGGCCAGGAAATCAGCGAGTGCCTGAGCCTTGATGATCGTGCGAGGTTGGTAGTGTATATCATACTCGCTTAGCTCTACCACCCATTTGGCTAACCTTCCCGAGAAATTTGGCTTAGTGACGACCTTGCCCAATTCGCTGTGTGTTAAAACGATGATAGGATGAGCCAAAAAGTATGGCCTCAGTTTGCGGGCGGTTAGCACTAAGATATATGCCAGCCTCTCTAACTCCGTATAACGGAATTCTTCCCCCTTCAGAATATGGCTGGTATAGTAAATAGGTTGCTGGTGAGAACCTTCTTGTTTCAGTAATACCGAACTAACGACTCCTTCTGAGATGGCCAGATACATCCATAATGGTTCTCCATGTATTGGTTTAGCCAGTAGCGGGAGTCCGGCCAGATATCTCTTCAACTCCTGGAAAGCTTGTTCACATTGATCGTCCCACTGAAATTTAGTAGCTTTGCGCAAGATCTTGAAGAAAGGTAGCCCCTTGTCCGCCGACTTGGCTATGAATCGGGATAAAGAAACAATCCTGCCCACTAACTTCTGGGTCTCTTGTAGATTAGTAGGTGATTTCATGTTGCATAAGACCTTCACCTTCTCAGGGTTGGCTTGCAACCCCTTCTCAGTCACAATGTACCCCAAGAACTTGTCACTTTTTACCCCGAACAAGCATTTGTTAGGGTTTAGCTTCATATTAAATCGCCTTAACGTAGCGAAGGTTTCATTCAAGTCCTTGACTAAATCCCGAGTGACCTTCGACTTGACCAGGATGTCATCCACGTAGACCTCCACATTCTTCCCTTTCTGTTCTGCAAAAATTTTATCCATAAGGCGCTGATATGTAGCCCCGGCGTTCTTCAATCCAAACGGCATGACCACATAGGCATATAATCCCCCTGCAGTCACAAAGCTAACCCTCTTTCGATCCTCTTCGGCCAAAGGTATTTGATGATATCCCTGATAGGCATCCATTAGGGAAACCACTTCATATCCTACAGTAGAATCCACCAATTGATCAATACGAGGCAAGGGGTAGCAGTCTTTAGGGCATGCTTTATTCAAATCACGGAAATCGATACACATCCTCCATTGCCCAGAAGGCTTGGGGACCAAGACTACATTAGAAACCCATTCGGGAAACTGGATTTCCTTTACATGACCCGCTTTTAGTAGCTTATCCACCTCCTCAGCTATGATCTTGTCTTTCTCGGGTCCAAAATGTCGCCTCTTCTGTTAGACGGGTCGGGCTCCTCTAATGATGTTGAGGTGGTGTTCCGCTACTTGAGGATGGATACCCGTGAGATCATGCACATCTCTTGCAAAGATGTCCTCATTCTCCTTTAAGCAGGCCACCAGCTCTCCTTTGATATCCAACTGTTGTGCTATCCGTGTGGCCTTTCCCGGAGAGACCTCCACCAGTTCTCCCTCCTCTATCTTATCAGCCTTGGGGGGAAATTCCTCCAGGACGCAGACGTCGGTAGCGATGACAGCTTTGCCTTTTAGGTCTTCAGTTCTGGCCTTCTTTTGATCGTCCCGAACCATTTGCACATATCAGCTCCGGGAGGCCTTCTGTTCTCCACGAACTTCTCCCACCAATTGTCCCACTGGAAATTTCAGCTTCTGGTGGTACGGGGAAGCCACGACCTGAAAAAGGGTGAGGAAAGGGCACCATTGGTTCGGGGGCCTCGCCGTGCCGTCCCTCCGGCTTGATACCTCAATTGCGGATATGCAACATGGAGGCGATATGGTTCTTCTTGTAGCTTGAAACATCGATTGCTACTGTGATCAGACTGCAGATGATATTGGCAAAAGAACGGGTCAGGGGATTACGCGGGATCCTCTATGTCCCAAGGGTCGTAGTAGACCGTTGATCGTAGAACTCCATTTCACGTTCTTTCCAAGTCCTCACAGAGGAAGCACTTCAACCATGATTTGCAATGGCGGGCGGGCGAACTCCTCAGAGTAGCATCGGACGAGGCCTCGGAACCTCCGCCGAAAAAGGTCTTGTATACTCCCGAGGGGCTTGAAGCGGGAGACTCTTTTTCTGGGATCTGCGGGCAAATTGCTCGCCTCCGTACCTTTCAATCCTTTTCTTCGCGGATAAAGCGCCGCACAAGAGCTCTTCGAACTATCTCGTAGGTTGTCTTAACAAGGAATCGAGGAAGGGGCCCTCCCATGCATCTTGAATAGCGCCTCTGAAAGACTCAGATCGGGTGGCGGGGATCCCCCGGGCTGCAGAAGTGAATCGATGAATATACCCCCTAAGGGATTCCGAAGGTCCCTGGGTGATATGCATTAACATAGAGGTGTCTTGTTTATACGCCTTGCAGCTGACAAATTCTCGACTGAACATTCTCTGGAAGTCAGTGAAACAGGTGATAGACCCCGGGGGCAGAGTAGTGAACCACTTTTGCGCCGAGCCAGTCAGGGTGGTTCGGAAGACTCGACACTTGAGAGCGTCTGTATAACAGTGAAGCGAGGCCGCTCCATCGAATTGTGATATGTGCTCTTCCGGATCCGTCGAACCATCGTTCTTACAGACATGAGGATTTCGAAAGTAGGATGAAGGGAGCTCTGAAAGAATGTCCATCGTGAAAGGGCTAGGCTCGTAGAATTCCGGAGGTCTGGTTGATTGACTTTCACCTTGTTCCTCCCGGCGCGTTTGGGTGAAGGGCATTGTATTCTGGGGTGTTCTTCCCCCGAGTCCGCCTCCAGGCAACACATCACCATGGGCGGCTGTACGAGAGGGAGGAGACATTTCTGGGAGGGGATCTCTAGAAGAAGGTTCCCCGGAGTACGGATGCAGATATCCGGTCCTTCTCCTTTCTCTAGCGAGGGCTTCTGTGATAGCATCATCCATTAAGGCCTTTAGTTGCGATGGTAGAAGGGTGATGGGGCGCTCCTCCGCCGTAGAGATATCAGGTTGTTGCATTTCTTCGGGTTGCATCTCAACGCCCACCAAATGTTCCTACAGACACGCTAATCGATGTGCAGGGGAAAAATCCGCTCGCTCCGCTTTCAAGGCGATGAAACGATGAGGGAGGTCTCAATATTCTCCGCCAAGCGACAAGAAAGAATAAGAAAAACGGCAGACGAAACGCTAAAACCCGACACCAAAGAATCGAGATTCAGACACGAGATGTAACGTGGTTCGGAATAAGGATTCCTACTCCACGGGGGTGAGGTTTCTCACCAGATGCGGTGCCTAAGCACTTTCACTATGAAGATCCTCCTTTACAGAAAGCAAGTTTTCGAAGGTGGAGGAGAAAGGACCTCTTACAAGGATGTTACAAGATGAGGAAAATACAAGAGACTTAACAAACAGCAGATATCCGTCCTCCTTCTCCGGCGAGATCGTTTTTCCTTTTCTCTCGTCTCCCATTCTCTCTTGCTGGATGCGAATGATTGCGGATCGATCCTCCTCCCCTTTCTTCCTTCCTCCCTTTTTTTTTATCTTCCCCTCCTCCTTCAACGTAACGTCGTGGATTATCTCCATCGTACACGTGGTCACCTCCTCCTCCTGGAGAATAATTCTGTTACAAATATGAGGAACGAGGACTCCCCCGAATATTGCGTGGGGCCCCCCAAGCCGTTGCATAGCACCTTTCCCTTTACTTTTCAGGCAACGAGGTTAAACTGTCCCCCTCACCCCTCTGCTTTGGGTGAAGTTAACTTAGGCCTCTATACCATAGGTGACCTAGCCTTAGGGTTTCTCCTCAAACCGAACCAATTCTCCTTTTTTCCATACCAAACTTCTTTCGCGTCGATTAGGTTGAGTTGACCCTTCCTCCATCCCATTGGCTTCGGGAATTGCCTAGTTGAACCAGTTCCTATTCCTCTGTTAGCGAAGTGCCTTCCGCCTCTTTTCCACCTGCGTCCCTTGCTTACAGCGTTAAATCCTGCGTCTTAGATAGCTCGCTACTTGTCCGTCTTAGATGATCTCTACAGTACTTGCGCCGCGTGTCGATTACTTAGATAACTCGCCCGTGTCAATGACCCGTCTAACTCTCGCCGTCGTCGATGACCGATAACTCTCGCCCGAACTGTTTCTCCTTTTCTCCTTTGGCTGAACCAGGTGTTTTGGGGACGGGTCACGGGTCACCTGCTAACTCTTCTATTGAGAATTAGGTAGAAAAAGTACCAATAGTATCACCTGCCAAAGTTTTGATCATAATTTAATTAAATAAAAACCATATTATAAAATTTGAAACAGTCAAAGGATATACTTTTATTTTTTTTGCATTTAATTGTTTTTTAATTTTTTTTCAAAGAATTAGAAGACCGAAAGCATTTTGAAAAATAAAATCTTAATGGAATAATAATTAATTTGAAAATATTTTTAGGCCGTTGTCCATTTTAAATTATAAGTCAATATTTAAAAATAAAAATAAAAATAATCGCGCATCATATCCGCTCCGAACCGAACCGAACCGCTCTTTTTCAAAAGCTTTGTGAATCCTGATCGCCAAGGCGTTGGCGGTTTTCAATCGAACGGTGAATCGGCGTTTACACGAATCGTAAAAAAAGGTCCCGCCGAGTTGGTGATGTCGTTATCCCTGTGGTTAAAAACTTTTTTTCCACAGTGTACCCACAACCATACTTAAATTGTGATTCGAAATTAAGGGCGCCCCATGGTCCCACAACTGCCTCCGCATGCTCCTTTGCCTGAATGGTGGATCTCGGGTACTTAAAGATGGTAACCGATGTTATCTCGGCGGGAAAATGTGTCGTTGGAAGCAATTCAAATAATTTCAAACAGCGGCAAGTGACCGACGCGCAGAACAGATCTCTCCTTTTTGTTTTTTCCTAACTTTCCTTCTCCGGAAGAGAAAGAACCCGAAGTTCTTCCTACGATTCAAAAAAGGGATTCCTCCTCTTGTTCTGATGATGAAAGATCTGTAGAATTATCGTCCAATCAGAGTGGCACATTCGCTTGATCTACCGATGGAGGTGGATTACAAGAGCAAGCCGAGGAGAGAGCTCCAAGCCCTCTGCAAGCAGCATGGTCTCCCTGCCAACCTCACAAATGCTCGGATGGCTGAGAATATCGCTGCTCTGCTCCAGGTATGTAGGGTTTTCGGTTTGTTTATTTTTTTGCAATTTGATGGCGTTGTTAGGGATTATTTTCGGTTCTGAGAATCTCATTTGTTTTATCGTGTTAAAGAAGGCAAACAGCGAAGAAATTAAGCCGAAAGGCTGCTTGAAGGGCTCTGGTGGAAGCAGTGCTGAGGAAGGAGGAGGTTGGCAGCTGCCTAAGAAGGTGAGCTTCTCTCTGCACGAAGTTGTTGCTGAGCAAGAGGGACTCCCTGGGGATATGGATGTGCGAGCTTTGCCTGAGAGAAGGAGGTCTAGTAGGAGGAAGTCTGTTGTTGGTTTTGCACCCAAAGAAGTCACTGAGGGTGCTTTGGAAGAAAAAATTGAGCTTGAAGCGAGGGAAACAAGCAAGAGGTATCACTGCACTACACGAGATCGGAATGGTGAAGTTGATTTGGCTACAAACTTCTCTTGTCCAGGTGTAACCCACTTGGACAAGAAACATGATGGTGCTGTGCCAATTACTAGAAATTTGAGGAGCAGAGTAATTACAGTTGAAGGATCTAAAGCATTGCAGGCTGATATTAAAATACCTAGAAGAATAGTAACAAGGGGTAGTAGTAAGAAAGAACAAGTAGAGGTTGTGGCTTCTATTCCTGGAGTTGATTCTGAGGAAATGAAGTCTAGGAGTGACGACGGTTTGGCAAATAAAGGTCGTTCAAAGAGACATAAGTGTGGGAATGCTACCGTGAAAATTGATGAACGACATGACAGCCTTACAAAGTCTCAGAATCTGTTAAACTGTCAGGAACCAGGAACTTCTGTAGCTCCAGTTACTGATGAAACAGTAGCAATCAAACAGATCAGGAAGCTTGGGAGGAACAAGAAAACAAGCAAAGCAACTGATGTCACTGATCCAAGTATAGAGCTCACTGCAAATGTTTTGCGGCGTTCAGGACGGAACGCTTCCCTGTCTGCTTCCACTAAAAATAACATTGTGTTAACTGTGACGAAGAGTTCAGTCGTTCACGAACCCAACAAGGAGATCAAGAGGCCGAATCATAATGCTCCAGAGCTCCAGATATGTGCGGAGAAATTAGTCGATATTACTGCGAAGGGAAAAAGGTCACACAGCTTGCGGTTAGGCCAGGTAATAAATGAACCACTAAATGAAGATTCTTATGTCGATCGTATTGTTGGAGATGGCGGAGATGGCAGAGAAACTCATGTAGGCCGAAAACATGTCGAAGAATTACAGAGGAAATCAAGATGTACAAGAAGTCAACTGGTATTAGAAGCTAATAAGACTGATGCAAAGCTGAGGGCGAAGAAGAGAGCAAAATCTTCATGTTTGAACGATGATTCTTTTTCACATGGACATGGGAAAGTAGAAGTGACTAGTAGATCAGACTCCGCTGACATGCTGGACGAGAAAGTTAGTTCATGCAGATATGAAGATGTTTCTGAGCAAAGTGAGGAAGTTATAGACAGTCATATAGATCAAGGACCTTTTCATCCGAGTTTATCTCCGTTTGCGACAGAAGATATCATTAATGCACACAGCAGTATTTTTAGCAAAGAGCAACCAAGCCATAACCATGACACTTCTAGTAAGAAAACAGTGGTTAACGAACTGAAAGTTGCGGAAGAGAAAAATTGCTTGACGAATGAAGTTGAGCCTGTGGCGTTTGCATTGCTAGACACCAAAAAAATGGATAGCACTGTTGGTTTCTCATGTTCTTCACCAGTAACTCCTGCTGCTGACGGGTCAGTTAAGAATGTGACTTCTGTAGGTGGTAGCAATCACTCTGGCTCAGACATCATAAATAAGGTTTGTAAACGTTTATCTACTTCTTTTGCTGAACAATTAGTAATCTGTGTGATGTTTTATCTTAGGTAAAGGGTCTGCAAGGCAGTCAGGGCTTCGTTGGTGAGTCAGCCTTCAAGCGCACAGATGCCAACCAAATGTTGGTTAAAGATGATAATGATTTTTTGTCTAACAATTCAGTTGATGTTTCTATCAAATTGAAAGATGGGTCTTCATATTCTGAAGAAGGGATGAAAGAAGACATTATTCTTGAAACTGAGTGTATGAGCAATACAATTTATTCAAAAGATGGATTGAATTTGTGTATAAATATTCGTGATGCACCATCCATATGCCATCGTGAAGAACATTCCCATGTGTCTACCACTCACACTTGTTCAGTGAGTCAACTTAAAACGATTGCGCTCCAAGTTAACGGTGATGGTGTTGGAGAAAACACTTCCAATACTTCCATTTGTGATAGTGACCTTAAAGGTATGTTTAAGTAAAACTGTTTAGAACTTCTATAGTTTGATAGGGTTCAATATGTTCACTTCATACCAATATGTTTATTTAATGTCTTCTTATGCTACCTGTTAATTTGCAGATAAAGCAGTCCTGCCGTTAACTGTTTTTGCACGTAATGATTTAGTTGATTTCTTCAATCAGCCAAAAATTTCCAGAAATTCTATTGGAAGTTATGGAGCTGCTTCTAAGGCATCATCGAGTGCTGAATATGAAGAATTCTGTGGACCGAATGATACTAACGATACAAATGTGCCATGTGATAGTCTGTGTGCATATGAAGTTGCGAAACAAGAGGACATATTGAAGTATTCATTATCAAACTGTGAAATCACTGCTAACAACAGCGAGGAGCATTCTCAAGGCGAACAAAGACAATCACAGGAATCTTCTACTGCTGTTCATGATTTTCTGTCTTGTAACATAGTACAAGATGATGATGGATGCTTCAACACATTTGGTTCTAGCTCTAGATGTGTGGTGAATTGTAATTTTTCAGAACAAACAGTTGACCAAAGGGCTCTTTCACTTATAAGACCGGAAATCAGCAATGAAATCCAGAAAACTCCTTTAGAGGTTAAAGTTATCAATATGCCATCTTCAGACCATAACTTATACAAAAATCATTATAATGATAGATCACAGCATAGCGGTTTGATCAAACCAAGTGATCATAGAAAACTTTCAGGATTCAGGAGCTATGGAAGAAAATCTTATTCTGAAGGTTTGGGGATGCAAGGTGGAAGACCAACATCTTTACCAGAAAAACCTGGTGGTGCAATTTCAGTTATTTTTGAACAAATGAAAGGTCCTCAATTTGAAGTTGCTAAAGGAGTACCTTCGGAGTTGAAGTTATTTGTAGATTACAAAGCGCAGGCATTACTGCAGGATGAACTCAATCTTGAAAAACAGCAAGTCTCGCGAACAGGATCTTCTTTGTCTACTGTTGCATCTCCCAAGAGTGAAATAGCTAGTGACGCGCTTCTGTCAGATGATGAAAGAAGGCATGATGGAACCAAAGGAGTTGACTTGCCATCTCATTCTAGCTTCAAAGACAAAAGAATTGGACCAGCCATTACAGAGATTGATGATGTTCTTGGCTCATCATGTAAGGATACTTTTGATCATTCTCCTGTTCATCTAGCTCAAATTTCAGATACTTTTGAACAAATGAAAGGTCTTCAATTTGAAGTTGCTAAAGGAGTACCTTCGGAGTTGAAGTTATTTGTAGATTACAAAGCGCAGGCATTACTGCAGGATGAACTCAATCTTGAAAAACAGCAAGTCTCGCGAACAGGATCTTCTTTGTCTACTTTTGCATCTCCCAAGAGTGAAATGGCTAGTGACGCGCTTCTGTCAGATGATGAAAGAAGGCATGATGGAACCAAACGAGTTGATTTGCCATCTCATTCTAGCTTCAAAGACAAAAGAATCGGACCAGCCATTACAGAGATTGATGATGTTCTTGGCTCATCATGTAAGGATACTTTTGATCATTCTCCTGTTCATCTAGCTCAAAGTTCAGGTACGTGTCACCGGATTGCACACATTTCATTGCTTTACATTTGATGGTTACTTTTCACATATGCAATTCCCTACTGCTAAATATAGTTCTCAGGCTAGTTGTTTTTGACTACTTTTCCAAAATATTCATTAGTTCGAGTTCTGGTCAAAGAATTTAACATCAAGAGTCACTATTAGGTTAACTAAATGAGTATTGTGCTTATAGGCAAATTTCGAGGTGATATATGGGCTACTATAAATACTACAAATAGTGTGAGGAAAATTGAAGCAATGTGTGATGCAGATTCTCCATCTGAAGAAAAAGTCGTAGATAAACTTGAGGTAATTATCATGGAGGATCATCAACCACAGATGGTTGTCTCTCCTTTTTGTGAAGTTTCCCCAATTGAAGGAAATGCATGTTTTCTTAATGATGAATTTCAACAACCAAAAAATGCAAATTCAAGTGAATCAGCCAATGCCATTGAAGAGGATGCTTCTGATAGAATGTCATTATCTCTGTCCATCCCCAAGGGGAATAATATTGTGAATAATGATGACATAAGCATTTCGAGAGTTGAAAAGGAGTCTGAGTTTCAGGCACCATTCTCGAATGGATTGAAAGAAGTTAAGGAAGTTGCAGTTATCCATGATGTGGCCGAGAATAGTAGATTGAATGCATCAAATGGGTTCTCCAACTGTGAAAGCAAACATGCTAAATCATTGTCTAATGGTAGTGCCCTGGATATTAAATCTTATATGGAACTAGTACATAATCCAGATGAGGTGCAAAACAAATTTCAATTTCAAGCTTCTTTGGATGTTGATAATAAAATTGCAGGAATTCCACTGAGTGTAGGTATGTTGAGAACCCCTCTATCGAAACCGTCTGCTTAAATTATTCTCCTCATAATACAATTATAATATTTTTCAGATTTTCAAGGAGGATTGAAAGAGAGAAAATCTTATGGGACTACAGCGTCATCAGTCAAATATGGTCAGTCTTCAGCTATTGTTGTCAGTTTAGTGAAACATGGTTTGTGTAGTCTATACCATAAAAGCATATTCCTTATCAATTGTGCAACTTACATGTTATGCTACTTGTGCATGGTGATTGTCTATAGCTGCTCGTTCATATGTGAGATTTTAGGAGAGAATCAGAAGAAGCTTTTACTTATTTTGCCATAGTATTTATCTAACTGTCACTGAGAGGTGTAATGCACAAATCTTTGCAAGGTGATATTTATGGTTGTGTATTAATGAAATAACTTAATTTGACTAGAATTGTATTATAAAGCAGTGCATATTGCTTATAATTAGATTGTAAGCCCTCACGTAGTCACGTGTTTCCCTTTATTGTGCCCTCACTGTTTTCTTCGCGTATCAAATGTACATGCCATTTGATTTGAGGCTTTGGAATTGGTATCTCTTATTTAGTACTAGTAAGGTTAGATGCTTCCTTCACGTTTTTCAGTTTACTGAATTTTTTCCTTGTGGTTATTTCTGCACCTTGCAAATCTTTCTCACTGAAATTTATACTGAGTTAACTAAGAAAGAGGAAATCATATTGTCAGCATTCTGTACCAATGTGGATCTCCTGACTGATAATGTGAAGGATGAGGAAAACAATCTGAATGGTCCATCTAAGATCTTAATGCAAGAGGTTGCTTCAAGGACGTTTGAACACAATGAGGAAGCTGAGGTTATCATGAGGCAGGAAACTGAAAATTGGCTAGAAACAAGTGTTCATGAAGGAGATGCCCAAGAGTACTTGCCATTCAAAAATGAATCAGATAACCATTCACTTGAACTCACAGGTAGAAGAACTCCTAGGATGATTGTCTAAGAACAATTGTTATTTAGTTAATTCAGTTCCCCCCATGACAACTTTTTCATTATTGCAGCATCATGCAAAACAATGCACATTTCTGAACGACAATGTATAGAAGATCATTATGAAGCAGGTATGAACAGTACAGAAGTAATTTTCCAGGAATTCTTTTTCTAAAGAGACCTCAAGAATTTTCTTCTACATGGCAGATATTGGTCGTCCACTCAAAAATGAGCATGACACTGTTAGCAATACTGATAATGCCAAGACAAGAGGAAATTTGACTTTCCCAACTTTAGATATCGTTGAAACTAAATCGGAGACCTCAGTGCCTAATTTAGATAATGGGAATCTCCTGTCGTCTGGTGCTGTTGATGAAGGTGGAGAACATTTATGTAGTAGTCCTTCACCAGTGCCTAAGCTGACCCTGGTTTCTGTGGATAACAATAGTGAAATTTCAAATGTTTATCAAATAGAGCCAGATATTACAAGGTTTGAAGAAGCTGAAACAGATAAGGGCAATGCTGATGGAAGCAATGTATTCCCCAACACCCATGAGCATTACGACGGAAAGGTGGATAAAGCCTCATCAAAAAGTCCAAATGATGGCTCAAGTAATATTATTTTTTCTTATTTTTTATATTGTTAAGCTATGGTTATCTAAATTCATGTATCTTTAAAATTAGACGGTGTCCTTATTGAATGTTTCCTGTTATAATTTCAGGTGTTCGAAGCAGCCTCAATTATCTTTTTGGCATTGATCAGCATTCTAAATCTGAAGAACTTCGCATTACAACTGATGTGCCATTGATGTTCTCAGAAGATCTGTTTCATGGGGAAAAAACGCAGTCAAACAATGCTAATCATACATCTAATCGGAAAAAATTCTTTTTGGATTATTCAAAGGGAAGATCAGCAGCATCAAATATGGTAGGAAAGATTGAGAATACTAAACACGAACAAGAGGTACAAACAATACATACCGCAACAAATTTTGATCTCAGATTTGACATAGATGGAACTATGGATTTTGAATATCTGACACGATTGGACGCATCAACCATCTGCTCTGATTCCACTACTGTGGATGAACTCGAAAATCAAGGTACACCATGGTACCTACTTTTCTTAGAAAAGTTATTTTTATTGATATATCGTTCGGTCTTTGAAAAGTTTCTTCACCATGTCAGTAACTGTTCCATTTGATGCGGAAAGCACGCCCAGAAAGATGGACACCACTATTGAAAATGAAGGTCAGTATATTAAACGATATTTCTTTATTTCTTTCTCAGAGTTCTTATTGAAACGTGCTATTTCATGATGGATTAGATAATGAATGCATTGAGGCTACATCAGAAAGATATCTTGCTACTCAACATTCGGTCGAAGCAGGAAACTCAAATGAAGAACACATTGAAATCCCTGACATGTCAAGTTCTCAAAACGCATCTAGTAGATGTGTTACTGAGGAATCAGAATCTGCTGTTGGCATAAACGGCTTGTTTGAAGATCCTTCAGCAACAACTATGTCAGTCAGCAGCCCAGGAGCATCAGCCATGGGTAAGGCATGTGAAGTTATCTCAGAGAACACAAATGATACATCTAAGATGACCGTTGGATCTTTTGAAGTTGCATTTGATGCATGCTCTGCACTCCATGAATTGGAACCAATAGGAGTTTTGGGTACACTCGGAGATACACTGACAATGTCAACTGAAGAAGTCTATGCAAACTCAACTAACAGCAAGCTAGAATGTGAGATGAAAGACGCTCGAGAATTTAGTACAGAGAAGAAAAGTAACATTTCTCGGACTATCAACAGATCCATTGAAATTGAAACTCAAACTTCCAACATCGAAGTCGGTTCATTAGCTCTATCTTGTGAAGTCGAACCAGTAAGTTCTTTAGGCACACCAAAAGATACACTAGTTTTGCCCAATGAACAGGAAAATAGGGATGCCGGAAGTCCCATCTGTGCCGGAGCAGCGGCCATGTTTGATCAAATCACAAAATGCAAGAAAGATGTAGCTCAAGAAAATACCACCGAAGACATAAATGCAAAATCTAAGACAATCATCACATCTTCCGATTCAGCACCTGGAGATCAGCAGCCGAGCACAACAGAAACTGAAATTGTTCACGATAACAATATAACTCTGCAAGAGAAATGTGGCTACAGTGGACTCCTTGTTGACACCATAAATATGAATAAACTGCCTCAGCCAGCACAGGGAATTGCTCTAGCTTATTCCAGTTCAGAACATAGCGGTTTAACTAATGATGATCCCATGGAATCTCCAGGTTAGCTAATAGTTTTCTTTAGGTTTTAGTTCGATATAATGATGTATGTATATAACTTGTTTTTTTTTTTTTTTTTTTTGATTCAGAGTTGACCATAACCACAGGGAAAGGGAAAGAATGGGAGGAGGAATTCAGCCGCAAGTTATTAGATTTCAGGATTTCCAGCGCCATTAAAACTAGCAACCCGGCGGCTACGATAGGCAAGGAGAATGCACTAGCAGTCAGAAAGGATCTGCAGCAGATGCGCCCAGTGGATGGATCAGCAATTAAATCATCGAGAAAGGCACTAAAGACTATTAATCATAATTAACGTGTGGAAATTTCAACGTTTCTGGTTTCGCTCCGTTTTTATAGTAGATTTCAACGTGTGGTTGAAGAAATGGTGTGTGATAAATGTAGCTACTCAGATTGGTTTGATTGTGGTGCTTGGTGAATTTGTTTTCTATAAAGTAGGACCAAGAATTTCAACCCGAGAGGTCTTTAATTATCAAAAATTCTCCAGCACGGTCCGATCCTTATGTTGGTTTTGTTCCCAAATGAGATGTTCCTGGTAAACCCTAAACCAATTAGCCTTCTCTCGAATCCTATAGTTGTAGTAGCTAGGGTGTTGCCAAATCTTATTTGAGCTCTTCGTTGTTGTTATCTTATTGTCTTTATAATATAATTGCCATTGGACATCCTATGCATGATATGTAATCCATTGTCATGCTTACTCAGACTTTATTTTATCGAACCACACGTTAATACTCAATTGTTAGTTGTTGATAATCGTGAATTTATTCGTTATATATGACATGATATGAAAAAAAAAATAATATTCACATGCAACCCACTATTTCAAATTCAATGTACATTAATCGTTCAGCACATATACAGTGCATCGTAAAAAGTGGAATAGTTTGCTCGAGATTTACGTCTGACATAATACTCGTAGCATTTGTAGCGGTAAAACAAAATTATTGTGCCACTTTTTTTCACGGTCGGTAAAAAATAAATAAATCACGATTCATTAATTAAAAAAAATAAAAAACTTTTAGACTCGGTCAATATTTTAGATCCATATCGATTTTTGATTTCTATTCATTTATAACAATATTTACGTACATTGTTTTAGTCAATAAATAAGATAATAAATCTATTTACACATGATAAAAATTAAAAAATTTAAAAAATAATTTATTTTTAGAAAATTAAATATAATAATATAAACAAAAATTGAAATCGTCAATTTAACACCCCTTCTGCACCCCATCTGCAGGGGCGGATTTAGAGACTTTTGAGGAAGACATGACCTCTCAAATTTTAAAAAATTATTATCAAAATTTTATTTTTATATATATTTTTTAATTAATGTTATTATATTTTAATATGATGACCTTTCCAATATAAACTTCTAGACGAGCCATCGATCTGTCTCACGGATGAGTCTTGATGTGGTAGTCAAGATATATAGGGATCATTTGAATTCAGAAAAAAACTTTAACCCTTCTCCAGAATTAATCTACAGTATATTTATAAATACGATTATATTTTAACCATCAAGTCATCTCCACGAGAATAAAATTCCATCTCCGTGAGAATAAAATTGGACATAATACGTGTTTATTGCAAAGTTGAGAATCTATCCAACTAGATTTCACACCCGTCCCCAGGCTGACGAGAGGAGAGGTAAATCACGAGGGACGAGGTCCCTCGATGTGGCAGAGGAGGGTCATCCGCTCACGAGAGATTTTAAACCCCTCATCCGGAATCGACTCCTGTCC
Organism: Wurfbainia villosa; assembly: GCA_025175895.1. Lineage (NCBI taxonomy): Eukaryota > Viridiplantae > Streptophyta > Magnoliopsida > Zingiberales > Zingiberaceae > Wurfbainia > Wurfbainia villosa. The sequence goes on from CM045997.1 coordinate 7,854,977, forward strand.
ATTCTATAAGCAATCTCCTGTCTTACTATCGTGTCATCTCCGTGGGAACACATAATACGTGTTTACGATGGATAGTATTGATGTTAAATTATTCGTCAAAATTCTTATACGTGTTTACGATGAAAATATTTGAAAGACGAGCTCGGCTCGTTAGGTGGAAATTATCGGTTCTCGATAAGAACATTTTTGTCTGATGGACAAGTCTAGTCAGCATGTGCAAAAGTTAAGATTATTTAAGACAAATGAATAGTCTTTGGAAAGACAGACACACAAGGGCTCATAACACTTTTTTACCCCTCTACGTACCTCTTCTAAAATTCCTCAAACAATAGGGTTGTCCTTTGATAATTTTGTGCCTTAACAAAGTTGCCAAAAACCCCCTCCTTTTATTGCATTATTTATTTATCATCTTCGAAAAATATATTTACAGATAATAGTTGTATGTTTCTTCTTTTTTTTTTCTCCTTTTCTTAGCTAAAATAAGAGCCAACGAGATCAATTTTCAACGAAATCAAGGGTATCTTCGAATTCATTTTTTTTTTTTATAAAAAGGTCTTATTTGAATATTTTTTTAATGATCTATTTCTATATATTTTGAATAATTCAGATATTCAAATTTCATTCGATCGTTCTAAAAGAAGACCGAAGATTTTTCCATAATTATCCTTTTTCTAACCTCTTTAAGAAATGAAGATTCCTTATCGACCATAAATGTAACCGTCAATATGAATCATATCCTCATCTAACTTTAGTTGGTCCGTCCCCATCGATCTTTACTCTCCTTTTTTTACTCATTTAAAAATTTTATACAAATTAATAATGAAGATTTAGTTGCGGATCACTTCGACGTTGTTATCCGATCGATCATCTAAACGGATAGCACATATCAAATCATAACCGACTGATTACTCATAATTCATTATTTTTTTCCCCATCGAGATGACATGATGGATAAGACATAATAGTTCTTACAGAAATGACGTGAATTGATTTCGAAGAATGTCTAAATTTTTTTTCTGAATTCAAATGATCTTCACATATTTTGATCACCATGTCAAAACTCATAAAATCCTCTATAATTTATCTTCCTCACAGTGATAGTGGAATAGGAAATGTTAGATTGATAATTCATTATTATTTTTATTATTTTTGGCAAAAATTAAAAACGAATCTTTTTTTTATTAAAATCATTAATTAAAAAGACCCTTTATTTATATATATATATATATATATTAATCACCGAAACAACACCCTTTACATTTGTATTATCCAAATTATTCCTTTTTACCCCGCCGATTTGAATGCATAAAAAAATATTATATGTATTAATATTACATTATAATAGGTATGGATTGTAGCTATTATGAAGTTATAAACTTATGATAATTATGATTTATAATTAGTATAATACAGATATAATTAGTTAGAATGCGTTCTAACTTATACTAATTTAATTTAAGAGTATTAGGGTAATCTATCATTTAGAGCCGAGTGTTTGTTGGATAATTAATGAGAAAGAGGTGCTTTTTTTTTTAATGGTTCCCACAGAAAAGAAGTGAATTTTTTTTATTTTCGCCTTTAATTATTTTGTTGGATTAAAAAAAAATTTCAACCTCTCTCAAAAAAAATTGAAATCGTCAATCCAATAATTTTTATCGATTTCTCTCACGTGATCAAAATACGTAGAAAAAAAAATAAATTTCTTTCAAAATTAATTTATATTATTTTTTATAAATATTATCGTATTTTAATCATCAAATCACGCCGATAGCGATAAAAAAAAATAAAAAATCTCAAGCCTCGATCGTTGCATTGACTTGTTCTTACACTTGTCTTATCGAGGTCCTCCTAACAATTCAAAGAGTCCGGAGTCCGACGTCTCCTCTTCCGTCACATTCCTCCTTTTTCTTTTTTCTTTTTTCTTTTTTCTTTTTTAATTTTTAAAATCTAACTCAATAACTGACACAATAATTTTCGGGTCCTGTTATTTATGGCATGATTTTGGAATCTCACCTGCTCGGGAACTTCATGGTTGGGATAGCGACCTCAAACCTAAAAGTATTGAAGATCTTAATGGTGAATGTTTTTTAGCAATCAACCTCTTACTCATCAATAATTCAGAGAGATTGACTCCATCGATACGATGCAACACGATGCAACAGTAAAAATAAAAAGATATTCTATGAAAGAATATAATTTAATTTTTTATTATGATATCGTTTGATAACGAATTTTAAAAAAATAATAAGAAAATACATTTCATTTTCAAAATACTATTACAATTATCTTTCAGACGATTCTGAAATGTTTGAATAATTTTTTAAGTAGTCAAAATTTAAGTACATAAATCAATTTTTTAAAAGTGCAAGGAATATAAGCCGGCCTTCCCCCTCTATTTTTTAAATTTTTTACTAGCGCTCAAAATGATCTTTTATGGATCATGGATAAGATGTTAAGTAATTTGTAGATGACATATGTTCTATCGATTATCAGAGTAAATAAAAAAATATTCGTGACGCAATAACTAAATTCGACAATACGATCGTACTATCACATTGCCCCTATAAGATAAATCCAACGTAGATGTATTCCGTCTGAAAAAATAAATTCTCGATTCACACTCGACTCAGAATCGTCTGTCTAATTCTTTTTTTAAATTTAAAATCAAATTTATCACAATAAAAAATTAAATTATATTATTTTATGAAATATCGTTTCGCTTTAAAGTTACGTTGTGCCTTTGGAACTCTGCTCCTACCTTTAAAAGACTATCAAAGGAAGATAGCCTAAGCATTTTAATGATATTTTAATATTTAAAATCGAATAGTAAAGATATGAATATAATAGTTTTTGTATTGGTGTTAAAAATTGAGAATCTGTCTAACTAGCAGTCTCTGTCATCCGTCCCAAAACTGTGACGAGAGAAAGGTAAATCACTAATTCGAAGAGTTAGTCTGACTATTCGATCTCATGGATTTTTAACAGCACACTAAGGTAATATTTAATTTGAGCATTTTTTATTTTCATTTTTTTTAAATAAAAAAATATATTATTTAGTTAGTATTTTGTACCTTCTTTTTCTATAAAATGTTGAAAAAAAAATACCTAAAATTCATCTTCTAAGAAATAAGAAAATACGATAGAAATGAAAATTGAGAATAAAATCAAACACTTCCTAAGTAATATTTAGATGATATTTTCATCGATCATTAGAGTATATCAAAAAAATATTTACGGTTTAATAACTAAGTCGACAATACAATTACATCGTCCTTGTAAAATAGATTCAACGTCGAAAACGTATTTTATCTGAAAGATAAATTTTCGATCCATATTTACTTAGAGTAGTTTGTCTATTTTTTTTTTTAATTTAGAGCCGAATTTATTAAAAAAAAATCAAACCGTATTAATAAACATTTTACCACTTTATTATTGCACAGTACCATTGGGCTACAGAGAATGCTTTTAAATGTAATTAATAATGGTCTCATATTATTTATTTTGACCATGGAAAAAGTCACCAACTTGTTTCAGCTGGAATATCTTTTATTTGACATCTTTCCCATGTAATTAATAATGACCTTGTGATTATTAGTCCCAAGCGCCAAAGATTCATCGTGATTTATCTTTCTTACGATGATTCGGAGGCAGACTAGTAAGGACCGCTAGGTTGGCGGTTCCAACATTATGATGTTCACGAGATGATGCATTGATTGGAACAGTATGATAATTATAAAATGGATACGGATCGATTTCGAAAGAAAGTCAAAATTTCTTTTTGAGTTCAGATAATTCTCTGTCTTAGGCCAAACTATTAAGGTCCAAAGGATCTCATGCATGGTTTACTTTTCTCACAATGATCATGAGATAGATTGGTGAGGGTTGTTGGATTGATGGTTCCAATATTTTGTAGAATAATGACCTTGTGACTACTACGATAGCAGAGTTGTACCAATAAATAAAGATCAATCTTCGAAAATTATAAGTCTTTCAGGATAGTTGTCTTTCTATCACGTTAGTCCTGAATTGGACAACAAGTTCTTTGTGATTTTTTTTTTCGCGTTGACTGTGGGACCAATTGACGGAGATGCTATGGGCGAACAAATCGTCTTTTGCACCCAAGTTTAATCGTGAATTTTGATGTTTGATAAATACGATTTAGTTTAATCAAATTTAAAATTAATCAATATATATTAGTCCGAGTTTGATATTTTGAGCGTCTCTTCCTGTGCGATTCATGCGCGAGAATTTCTCCGCCATCGATCGCGATTGCACAGTAATAAAAAATATACAGTGTTTCCTCCACACACGATTTCACCGACTGTGGGCATCGAATTCATCGCCGACCAATCGTATTCCAGCTGAAATCCGATGCCGATCGGATCACGGTCGAATTCTAATCGAATCGTCGTCGGATTTCGACCGGATCATGATAGAAATCCGGCCTCCCATCGACGAGATCGAGTAGCATCGAGTGCGGATCACTATGTATTTTTCTCCGTCACATACGGAACATAAAAACACATGCGCTCAGGATATCAAAACTCTACGTTAATTTCTTATTTATACATAACATTTGATTTAATATAAATTAACTCATTTGCTTGGAATTTTTCGTAACCATCGAAGAACATTATTGAAATTATTATGTTCTAAATGTCGAAAGTTAGATTTTACTATCGAAATTTTTTATAAATGTTTTAAAATTTTGTAAAGGTGTTCCGATAAATATAGAGCATTTTGGAAAAATAAGATACATTGATAAATTTTAAACTATAATTTGAAATTTAAATTTTTTAAATACTTCAGCGCGTAAAAAAAAATCAAGATAATCGAAAGTTTAACAAAAAAAATAAAATAAGACGGTACCTAATACATATGATATGACGGAAGCTTGATACATCGAATTATTTTTTTTTTCACCGAAAGCTCAACCAAAAGATCATTATCATTTGCTTAAATTCATACGAATTTGTTTAAACAGCACAATTATTCCGTTCAAATAGTTATTATTTTCTCTAGTTATGAAGTTTATGTATCTCCTTATTAAGGTTATTTCATTTACTCTATCATAGTTCATCGGTATATTTATTAAGTTGGAACAGCTTAGAATCATGCCACGTGGATAATCGACATTGCTCCTTCCTTAAAATCTAACTCTTTTTTGGTTTTTTGGTGGGCGAATGAAAATGCAACGATGTGGGCAAGTTAAGAGGGACAAAATGTATAGAAAATATTAAATAGGAAACCATTTTAATGATAAATTTACAAATAAATTTAATAAAAAAGATATATTTATTTATTCTTTGGCTTATTATTATTATTATTATTATTATTATTTTATCTCATGAATTAAATTATTTGATTTCCTCCGGTTGGAGGAATACTACCAACCGAGAAGGTTCCGGGTCTGGACGGTGGGGTCCTTATCATATGACCAATGTTTAAGTGAGTAAGAGTTGGGGATCGATCTAGCGGTGCCAAGGCTTTATATTTCCAACTCTATGGCTGTGCAAGTCCGGTCCGGCGCCTCCCTTTGACCGAGGGTGCATTTCCGCGTCTTCGTTGCTTTGACTAGCGACTAGCCGCTAGCGTCCGCTGCTCCGACCGGCAGGTGCGCGGCCATGGAGACGGGAGGTCCACCGCTGGCGCCTTCGGCCGTCGGCCACCGCTTCGGGCAGATCCCTTTGCCGAACCCTCGCAGCGGCGGCGGGGGAGGAGCTCACCGTCGGGCCATCTCTGAGAGCTTCCTCAGCCTCCCTGACGACCTGCTCTTCGACACCGACCCGGACTTCGGCGTTTCCGACTTGGACTTCCCCTCGCTCTCGGACGACAACGTGTCAGGAGGCTGCGAGGCGGGCAGCTCCGGAGCGCTCCTGGCGGAGCATGGAGCGACGGATCACCCGGCGGCACCGTCGACGAGGCCGGTCCCGGGGGCTCACCTGAGGAGTTTGTCGGTGGACACCGCGCTCTTCGAGGGGCTGGGGTTCCAGGCCGGCAGCAGCTACGAAGGGGCACAGGAAAGGAAAGGGCACCATCGGCGGAGCGGCTCCATGGATGGGTCGATCTCGTCATTCGAGGGAGACTCAGCGTCGCTTCTATCAGATTATGCGAAGAAGGCCATGCCAGCTGATAAGCTTGCGGAGCTGGCCCTTCTCGACCCCAGAAGGGCAAAAAGGCACCATCTTTTTCTCCTCTTTCCATTTGCCTCTTTTATTCCTTGCAATAATTCAGCTTCTTCATTAGAAATAACCAGCAAACTAAGATTTGTTCGATTATTCTTCTTTTCCATCTCTTTTTTCGGCTATATTTGGTCGGTCCTTCACTCTTCGGCTGTTGTCAAATGTGAATTGTGCGTCTTTTTAATGCGTTTTGTTGTTCATTGGGTTAGCTTTATCTGCTCAACTGAATATTCTAATTTTGTTCACTTTATTCTAATCTCCTTTAGCTTTTTTCTTTGTTCTAGCCGCCTAAAAGTTTTTTTTTTCTTTAATTCTTGCTGCAGGATCCTTGCGAACCGACAATCTGCTGCGCGTTCTAAGGAAAGGAAAGTTCGTTACACAGGTGAACTTGAACGGAAGGTGCATACACTTCAGACTGAGGCAACTACACTATCTGCACAGCTCACGGTTTTACAGGTCCGAACGAGAGCTCACCATTCGATGCCACTTAAACTTTTCAAATCATCATGAAAATATAAGTAGTTTTTGGTATAGACAAGAATCTTATGCAAGTAAAATTGATTGGTGATGTGTTCAGAAGATTAAATAACTAAAATTCCTTTGCTCACTTTGTTCTATTTGTTGTAAGTATCAGAAATAAGAGAGATTGGCGATTTGATTCTTTTAATAATGCAGAGAGATACCACTGATTTAACCACTGAGAATAGGGAGCTCAAGTTGCGGTTGCAGTCTATGGAACAACAGGCTCAACTTCGTGATGGTATGTTTTCATGCTCAGTTTTTTTTTTTTTTTAATTTTCTCTTTCTTTTACTTTTTTCCCCCCCTTTTTGAGGCATAGAAACACACTAGCAATTTCTAGTAATGGTTTTTATTAAATGGGCAGAAGAGTATGGTTTAGTTGTCAAAGACATGAATGCCAAAGGACTAGTTGTATTGTCTCTAGTAGCCAATATGGAGAAAAGCGAAGCATGAATCAGTATTTTCTTTGCCAAAAGATTCAAGTGTGTCCTTGTAATGTTCTAAATTTAGGAAATACATTGATATTAAAGATTGCTTGACCGAAGTAAATTTGGTGATGAAATCACATAGTAGCTTCAAGTTACCTGGGGAATAACTAGATGACATGAATTCATTGAACATTTGCCTTAGTTTAACATTGACTGACAACTTAACGCAACCCTCCTCCTTTATTCGGGCTTAGGACCGACTATGACAAGGTTAACTCATCATGGGCAGAGTTAACTAGATGGCATGAATTATTGTTATTATTTTTGGCTTTTTCTCCCTAACTTAAAAAATATTAAGAAATATATTAGGATGCCTTGTCATTTCCTCAAGTGCATTGTAAACTATGGCTCATCTCATAAGCATAGGATTTTTGATTGATTTTATCCTGAACGAATTTTCTTATTATCACCCTGCAAAAGAACATTGAAGGTAGTCCAAAGCTTTCTAACAAGCAGTTTTCTTTAATTTCCACAATATTTAGTGATGCCTGCTGCATTTCTGAAAAGGTTATAGTTGTGACATAACCGTGAAAGCTACAACATTACACCATCAACAAGCATTAGTGACATCAACAAGCATTAGTGACATGTTATGTCATGCATCAGAATATCATTTATTGTCTATGCTTAAGCATTCTCTTGTCAGCCAGGAAGTCACAACTTTTACAAGTCACTATCATCATATCCTAAGATTTGCTTTCTTCTCACACAATGCAATATCAACTTACATATTTTTTTTCCTATGCTTTTCTGTATAAATGATGGCCATTCAGAAAGTATGCTATTCATCCTTGAAATACAATTTTTTAAGAGTGGGATGTCAAAAGCCTACCAAGTTGCATTACTATAATAGTAAGCACATAGGTTCACCCTGCCTGTCCCGACATAAAATCTATTCCTACAACAACTTTCCTCCCTTTCTCTTTTCTTTCTAACTGGAACAAAAGCATGTCATGAAAGAGGTACATAAGATGGGCGTTGTCTTTCTAACTGGAACAAAAGCATGTCATGAAAGAGGCACATAAGACGGGCGTGTTGAGACCATGTCTTCAAGGCACATTTGAATGTGGTTATCATAAAACCAAGGTGGGGGATAGTAGGCTGGGAAACCTTGGCAAGCACTTCCCCAATGTGTTGATCGCGATACATCCTGGACCCAAACACCTCAAAAGCTGTTCTGATCTGGGGCTATTTGAAGTTGACAATGCTGACCATACACTAATGGATATGAAAGAATCTAGTTGCTTCTATGTAGTTGGAATCTTTAGTTCTCATAAATGAAATGGAAGAAAGAAATCAATCCAAATCTATCAAGTGAGACATAGCTTTAACTCTGATGACCTCTTCACTTGAATGCCATGATGATCCTTGATAGTCAAGAATCATTCTCCCCCTTGTGGATCATGTTCCACTAAACCTAATAGATGCAATGATCATATGATACAAGTAACATTAAAAACTTGTGCCATTGCCTAACCATGGGAAGTTGCATCTACCTCTCCTTGTCACATTGGTGGACCATTTCAATAGCTGCGCAACTATAGTTCTTGTATATGGATTGCATGTAGGAGTAATCCTTGGGGTAACATGGAACAGTCCTAGTCAAACCACAACCTCAGCCTATATAGTCTCTATAAGAAGGGAACACTCTTGGTTGGACCTACAAGTCCATCAACTCTCCCTCTTCCAGTCGACATGTTTTAACATCCTCTAATGGTAAAACATCATCATAAATCAGAGGCCCTTTGATCGAGGCATATGTTAGCCGAATCTTCTTTCGAAATTGTTTGCCAAAGATACAGGAAAAATCTGTATTTAAATGCACGAAATGAATTCATACTCATTGTCATGACAACATCCTTCTTGGTTGAGTGGCCGAGTTACTGAGTGTTGAGTGGTCGAGCTGGAATGTGCTGTCAGAATTGGAAAGAGATAGTAGAGTTGGCAGAATGACAAAGTTGGAAAGAGCTTGTTGAGTGTCGAGTTGTTGACTTGGTCGAGCTACTGAGCTGAGTTGAAAGGTCGAGTGTTGAGCTGGAAGGCAGAGCATCGAGTTGAAAAGTTGAGTCGAAAGAGATGTCGAGGCTTGTGTTTGACACAATTTTCTTAAAACAGATTCGTCACTTTTGGCAGTGCTTCGAGGTTACGACGGACATCTGTTTTCTAGGTTACAACGACAGAATCGTGGACATAATTAAGTACGGGTTGTTTGCGGCGAACTAAGCATATACCCGAATGCTATCATAAAAGAGTTCAAAGCGGTCACTCAACAGGAAGAGAATATGGGGGAGCAAAGTTGGATGGGAGTGGGTCTATGTTGTCTCGTTTGCCCTACTTCTCGAGGTCATCTCCTTATATAGGGGCTTCGACCCTCTATTGCATTGAATGGCCGAGTAATGATGTTTCAGTGTTTCCACTCGCCAAAGTTGTAACGTCATCCGTTACTCAAAGAAGCAACCAACAAAAATGGATTCAGGGTAACAAAACGTAGGTTGATTGGCTCGGGCATATTTTGCTCCGACCGGTCCGACATTTGGCGCGCGTAAGTCACACTTGCACACGAGTCACCTAGGTTCAATACAATTCGGGCCCTGGATTTGCACCCCTACAGGCGCACGCGTGAGAGAGAGCTTCTCATTCATACATGTTCACAATTTCATGTATTGTGATTCAATATAAACCAATCATTTTGCCTCTCAACCTCCAATGTGAGACTAAAACTTCTTCATATGGGAGCCCCCCTTCCATATATTATCTGTTTTCCATTCAAACTTCCAACAACATATACAATCAAGGAATTTGTGGTTTATGATGGATTAAATGCGACATAACACCTTGCATTTAATATGATTCATTGTTCCTACATTAAGTATCATGGCAAGGACAAATAGGTGATCACCCAGATGCCATTTCATTGGCCTACAATGTTGCTCGTTTGACAAGGAACATTGAAGCTATACCTCCAAGTACTATAAATTGCTGACCCCATGTAACATCTCTGAGATCTCTAACACCATGCTCAAGCTTGCCTAGCTCTCTACTTAGTTTGATTTAAGGTCACAAGACTTTTGGTATTGGTTTTGTAAGTCAAGAGACTATGAAACTTAATTCCCTTGGACTCAACCTTTTTGGTCGCATGTTGAACTGCTCGTTCAAACTATTTTCCCATTGAATTACTTAGACCCACTAAATTGGATTGTCAAATGACTTAGACCACCCCCAAACCATTATCATTAACATTGACAATAGGAGGACCTTATTGATAAGATGAGATTTGATGGATTAAAGGATGATTAGTGCACACACCATTTCAGAATCCCAAACATCCTTGTGACCCTTAGAGTCTTGACTTATTGTGCCCTGCCCCTTGTCTAGAAGCCCTTATTGGTTGTCTTGCCGATGATACCCATGCTACAGTCTTCACCGTAATAGTCCTGAAATGGTGATGAAGTTCATCTTTGAAAGCCATATGATTCCTCACCACTCTGACTCCAGCTTACTGCACATATGGCAGTCCTATGGACCACTGAATGCTTTGACAGCCTCACTTGGATGTAATTGCAAATGCAATAGCAAGAGAGTCCCTATGGCCGAGCATAAGAAAACCTCTCATAAAAGAGTTGGTCAATGCCTCTTATGCCAGTTGCCACCATGAAAGAGGAAGAAGAGTTGTTGATGGAGGAAGATGAGGCTGTGAGATAAAGGGACCTTTTTTTTCCAACTGGATAAAAGAGGTGGTTTTAGTCTTTTCCTAGTGCACCTCTCAGCTTATAATGGCTCAATTGACCTTAAGCACCATCTAGGGAATTTTTGGACCCAGATATGCATCCACTAATTTAGGGCCTGCCCTATTATGCCGAGTTTTCTTAACAATTTTGGACCTGCTAAGGGGGGATGTCGACTCAAAGAACTCACATTCTTGCTTAACATCAAGCACTGGGAAGAAGAATCTCTTGGAGGTTATGCGTGAAGATTTGATCCGGAAGCAAACTGATACATGGAGAGCACTTCAAAATCTTTCTGATGATTGCTAGGCCGATGGATTTGAGTTCACCTTTGATGTACATCACAATCTTCCTAGAGATTTTTAGGATTTCATAAAATGCACACTTTAATTTGACGAGGCTAAGTGAGCTCGGGAAATGAAAAAGGAGCGAAGTCCGAGTTCCCGACTGCCTAGAGGATTTTAGAAATGAAGGCAAGAAGATACGACGAACATGAAAGATATGAACAACCGAGGTGGATTGCCAAGAATGAACCTATTTTCTCAATGGAGTTCACTTCTCTCACCACTAGCTAAGAAAAATTTTCTTAGAAGGATCAGAACTTGTTTTTGTAGCCTTCCCCCTTGAAGATTCCCTCACAACACCAAAACGCTGTAAAATATTACTGAGATTGTCACGATGCAAGGCACACCATGAGAGAATACCACCAATTGCAGACGGAGTTCGAGAAGCTCATCCATTGAGGGCACATGCTAAGTCCATGGTGGCCATGATAGAAAGAGATGTGATGCAAAACCTCGGATCCCCACCAGCCTGTTGTGGGCATGATTTGCAGAGGACTGATAGTCAAAGGAGATTAATTGAGTGAACAATGTGCCTAAGCCCAACAATCTCACAATTGGAGTCAAGCGATCATGAGTCAAGAGAGATTCCTTGAATATTCTTGGAAGGCAACTTGGGTGATATTTTCCAAGTAGAATAACACCTTTGCCATCGCAGTGGAGATCTCCCATCCCTACTTTTGTTGAATCTTGATAGATACTGAGACCTCAATGATAACATTGTATGATTCAGCCTTCGCTAAGCTTGGATTCATGGACTTCTTTGTTGGCATAACACTGATTCACTTGACTGGCAACTCGGGGAGTGACTAGTTTCTGCAGAAACTCAAGGCGGTGCCGGTCGATGTAGGGGCGAAAGATGCTCCCTAGGATTTAAAGACCCGTATGTAGGAATTAATTATCACTTTATTATATCGAAAATGTAATCTAGTAAGATCATCATTTCCTTCATCAATTCTAATGATCAATTAGGGGATTTACTGGCTAAATTTTCTTAAGTCCAATAGTCAATTTCACCAACTTGACCAGGTGCTGGGAGCTTAACATCCTTAAGAACAAGTTTTTAAGCTACCGAAAAGTTCTAATTTCGATCTGTCTGGATGCATGACACTGATCATAATTTTTTCCCTTCCCACACAGCTTTGAATGAAACTTTGAGAGAAGAAGTGCAACGGCTTCGGATTGCAACTGGACAAGTTCCAACGGCAAACGGAGATCACTTCAATGGAGTGTTTCAGCAGCTCTTATCAAACTACTATTCTCACTCACAGCAGCTTCCTCCCATGCATCCATCGAAAGCTCAGAGTTCCTGCAATGGTCAGACACCGAGTGTCCATTCCCCAAATGATCCGATGGACTTCATGTGATGCCCCATCGATGTATGATCTGATGTAAGAAATAATGCCTTAGCAAGCCTATTCGAAGGACTTCAGGTGCTGGTAATTAACTTGAAGGGCACTTGTGTTGGCTGTAACTTGTAGCAATTAGGATTTGATGGATTTTGTATCATCAAATTACAAACTAATGTCTGTAAGGGATTGATCTTCTCTGGTGGGTTTAACTCTGTACAGAGTTAATTAATAATGAAATCTCTGTCTACATGGTGAATGTGTAATATGAATATCGTATATTTTTTGAAGACTAGCAACTTCCCTTGGTGTATTTTTTTTTTCTTTTAAGTTTTCAGTCCGACTAATCTGTTGGATGGTTTGATTGAGTAGATAAGTTGAGGCGATCATCGTCTTGGACTAGTTGATCAAGCCAGGCAGATCGATTAGGTTGATTGGAAGACAAACTAGCTAGACAAGTTCGATGGGCTAAACAAGCCTATCATGCCGCTGGACATGTCAAGACAGACCGATCGAGTTTAGGCAATTCAGTGAATAGGACAATCTCGTATCGGTTAGGGCGATTAAAAATCGACAAGTCGAGTAGGCTAAGCGGATTGGAAATGACGAACAAGCCTATCGAACCGACTCGACGAAACCATACAAGAAACATAGTCTCTGAGCTACCATGTAAGCATTCTTGCACATAAAGATGTGTCAAAGTTTTTCTAGATGATTTTAGTAGCTTTTGCTCTTCATCTACACATCAAATATATCGTGTGCTTTGGCCTCTAGTGAAGGCGTAGAAAACATTTTTAAAAATATACTTATTCCAATATTATTATACCAGTTATAACTGGTATAATATAATATAAAATAAGATTATTTTAATTTAATTAAAATTATAACAAACAGAAGACTTATATTAAAATATTCATGATCATAATTTTTATAATCGTTACGATAATAATGCTAATGTCATTATCTGTATTATTATAAGAATATTAATTTTGATCCAAGTTGAAACTTAAATTAATTTTAAAAGTGGAGTAGGCTTTCAATCAATTCTGACCCTAAACGCATCTACGTGGCCAGTAGAAAAACCGTATCCCCTGTCTCTGTCGAAACACCCAGATTGAGCCAAAACGCGTGCATCCCATTGCCTCTTCCTTTTTCTCATTTCTCCGATATGAATTTTTTTTTAAAAAAAAAATGCGCATCTATTAAAAAAGGGAAGGAAAAAAAAAAAAAAAAATCTTCCCACGGTCTTCTTTTTCTCCCCTCTCGTTCCATATTTCCTTTTCAACGCCATTTTTATTGACTCAGCGCCACCACCATGCAGCATCTTTGAACAACGAATATAATAATAATAATAAATCAAACCAAAAGTTTCTCTCTCTCTTTTTTTAATAAATAAATAAAGAAAGAAAAACAAATCCTCCGCTATTCCGTTTGTCCGCCTCTCTTTCCTACCGACGCACGGTCTCTCTCCCTCTCCTTCGAAAATTCACAACAAATAAGAATTGTTTAGCGATCTGATTGATTTTGTCTTGTAATAATTATAAAAGATATAAATTATAGAGTTTTATGGATATTTTAAAAAAAGTTTTAGATCTCTTCTAAAATTGATCTTTATCTTCTCTACAGTATCGTCGTATTTTAACCATCGTATTATTCCATAGAAATATATAAAAAATGATTATATTCTTTCTCATCGGTCTTTCAATAATGATAAAAAAATAAATTAAAGAAGACTATATTTTTTATTCAATGATAAAATAATAAAGAGTTCATGATTTTGAACTCTCAGATTATTGAATAAAGATTGATTTTGAACTCTCAGATAAAATAATAAAGACTATATATATATATATATATATATATATATATATATATATATATATATATATATATATATATATATATATATATATATATATATATATATACTGATTTATAGTGAGAAGGTCGCTGTGTGTTTTCACTGCTCAAGCCTTCAGTGAACAAATGCTGAAAACACTGCTCATGGTTTTCCGCACACAGCGCCATGGATTTGCCGCCACCGATCTATCCCGCGTCGATCGTCGCGACGCCGACTTGGCCGCTGTGTCATCGCCGCCGCTGGCCATCCGATCACGGATTCTGGCGTGATCGACACCCAAGTCGCCGGCGGTTCGACGGGGCTCGAGTGGCTCCGTATTTCGACCGTGATTCGGCTGGAATTCGACGAATTCGTGGTCGACAATTTGGCGGCCACTGCCGGTCGCAATCGGACCGGATTCCAATCGAATCGTGGTCGAAATCCGATGTTGCCCGAGTCCCGTCGGACTGCTGACTACCTGGGTGTCGATCGTGCCAGGTCCGGCAGCCGGAGGCGGCCGGACGACGCGACGACAGCGGCAACGGGTCGGCACGTCGCGCTGCATAGTGAATATATATATATATATATATATATATATATATATATATATATATCCTGAGCGTTATCCGTTGCATAACTCATGAGCGATGATTTCTTCATCGTCCGATCGATCGCAACTGCATAGTGAATAAAAAATGTACAGTGCTTCTTCCGTTGCGATTTCACCCGTCCACAACTCGAATTCGTCAACGACTGATTGGATTCTGATCGGAATCTGACCAGCATCAGAGTCTGATTAGATCGCAGTTGGATTATGATCGAAAACGATGACGATTGCGATCGTTTCTGACTATATTTCGATCGGAGTCCGACAGCGATTCGGTCGGAGTCCGACAGTGATTCGGTCGGAGTCCGACAACGATTCAGTCAGACTCTAGTGCCGGTCGGATCACAGTCGGATTTCGATTGGAACGCAGTCGAATTCGGATCGGATCATGGTCGAAATTCGATTTCCTGTCGGCGAATTTGAGCGGATGTCATAGTGTGATTACTATATATATATATATATATATATATATATATAAACGATCTCCTGTGCGTTTCTTCTGTCTGCGCACGCTTCTTTTCACCCACATCGCAACAGGTTGGAATCGTCGACGGTCTGACGGATTCCGATCACCGTCAGGTCGGCGCCAGATCCCAATCGGACGGTGACCGAAATCTGACCGATTTTCGATTGGAATCCGGTGTGATCGCCGCCGCCAGTGGCCATGGCAACCGCGATACGGCCGGATTCCGATCGCAATTCGACTGACACCGGATCCTAGTCGGACGACGATCGAAATCCGACTGATTCCCGGCTGGAATTCGATGCGGTCGCGGCTGCCAATGGCCGCGACACTGGCGGCCGCGATGTGGCCGGAATCCAACCGTCGTCAGGCCCACACTCGGTTCCAGCCTGATGGCTGTCGGATTCCGACCATCCGCCGACGATTCGGGCTGCAATGGTCGGGCGAGAAGAGAGGCGTGTGTGATTTCACTGTGCATTTCTCGTTTTCGCGCATGAGTGTGCACCAACCCATCGCGCAGTAGATCAAAATCGTGTATATATATATATATATATATATATAGTTTTGATTTGCTGTGTGCGTTATGTTGCTCGACTCGTGCATAACAGCGTCTCAACCATCCGATCAAATCACGATTGCACAGTAAGGAATGCACAATATTTCTTCTGCACGAGATTTCACGACTATGAGCACCGATTCACCGCCGGTCGGAATCCAACCGACATCGGAGTCCGATCGAATCGTGACCGGATTGCAATCGGAAATGACCGCCATCCGATCAAACTTCAGTGCCGGTCAGATCACGGTGGGATTCAGATCGGATCACGATCGAATTCCGACTGGATCGCGATCGGATTCCGATCGAAAACGACTGCGATTGTGGTTGCCAGTGGCGCGCCGACTGGTGGCCGCATTCGTGGTCATTTTGACCGCAATTCAATCGGAATTTAGCTACTATTTGATTGGATTCCGATCGGAACGTCACTGGATTCCAGTTGGATCATGGTCGAAATCCGACCTTTCATCATATTTCGATTGGATCGTGGCGAAAATTTAGCCTTCCGTCGACGAGATCAATGATTTTGGGTGCGCAATTATTACGTGTTTTCTCGTCGCACGGAGTCTATAGTGAAATTAACAATTATATATATAGGAAAAGAGGAATTGGATCGATACGTTAACTCACGGCCACTAAATCGTTTATCTTGGATTGTGCTTGCCATTTAATTAAAAAGAAAAATTGGGAAAAAGGAAAATAGATTATGAAAGTGGTGGTGGTAGTGATCTTCTACCACACTGAGATTATGAAAGAGAAACATACTGAAAGTAATTAATAATTTCAAAAATATTTTTTTTTATTTTTTTTTATTTTTTTTGAAAGAGAAAATAAAAACCTCCAATACAATATTTCTCCCGTTCTCTTAGCTGACCATTCGGGGAAGGGTTGGGTCTGGTGTTTGTTTATGTAATTGTATTATTTGATAAAATAAAGAGAAGTATGAGTTTTTTTTTTTTAAATATTTATCAATATGAGAGAATTTTATTTTATTTTCAATCAATTCAAGTCAAAATAAATAGGTTGCTATCTATTTATAATTAAGCGTGCAATAAATATCCACAATTTTTATAGTTAGTTGGATGTAATTAGGGATTAGTCCCCTCGGGTTCACCCATTTAAACCTTACAAAAGATTTACATTGGACTATGTGTAAATAAGAGGGGCTATCTAGTCGTTCCATTTGGATGTAGTAGATTATTCTAGTAAATTAGATCAAACTAATCGATTAAAAATAAAATCCTTTTATTTGAGTTTGAATCGATCGAAAGAATTTTAATTGTCCAAAAATGTTTTCTATTTTTTTTTACTAGCACCCTATATTCAAAATTTCAGTTTAATTAAATCCGGAGATAATCGATATGGAGCGTTAAATAATTACTGGATAATATATGTTCCACTGATCACCAGAATATATCAAGAAATTATTCGTTGGTTCAACAGCTAAGTTCGATCATACGATCGTATCGTCTCTATAAAATAGGATTAATATCGAAAATATACTCCGGTCGAAAGAGTGAATTCCTAATTCGTACTCGATTCAGAATTTTAAAAATTTAGAGTCGAATTTATTCAAGTAAAAATATCGAATCGTATTAACGTGGGCTCTAAAAATATTTTCTAGGTGGTTGAGGATATAACCAATGTTAACTAAAGCTGTCAAACGGGCTAACCCATAGTAGGACGGGCTAATCCGTCGTAAATCTAATATTTAACAGAGAGGGACGAGCCGACCCGCTATCTCGACAGATTTAGAAATCTCCAATTCAACTCAGCCCAAAACGAGTTACAGATTAGGCGGGTCAACCCCCTCACGGACTAAAAAATTAAAAAAATATATCTAAAATTATTGAGACATTTAGGACTTGAGATAATGAATGGAATACCATGATTAAAAAAATAAACATGTGAAGTAACTAAAATCTTATACTTTAAAATTCAATTATCGACATATAAAGTTAAGTATCAATGTTTTTTTTTATTCCTTTCCAATGTTCTCAAATATTTAAATCTTAATAATATGCAAATGTAAATTTCCGCTCCTCTAAATAAAATTCAATTGAGATTTTTCATCAGCCCTTGTAATTATTTGATTTTGATATATCATTATTTCCTATATTGATTAGAATAGTAGTAACAAGATAATATAAAATAATTAGAATATAAAAAAATAGAGTACTTATCAAATATTCTTTTATTTTATTTTTCTCTCAACTTCTTTTATATTATGTTAAGATATGAAAGAAGAAGATTATGATGGTAAAAAAACTTATACAATTTTATTTTCATATGTTTCATCTTTTGATATTTCTCAACCTGCGGATCAACCCGTGCCCACACGACGGGCCGACCTATTTAGATTTACAACCCACACAGATCGATCCGTTTTAGCTCATCAAAATGACGAATTAATAAAGTTTCAATTCAATCTATTTAAATTATTTGACGAGATGAATCAATCCGACAAATCCAATCCAATTTAACAGCTCTAATATTCACCTTGGAGAAATCCAATAGCCGCGTGATGAAAAACTTGGGTACAAAATCTGTGCGATAGAATAAGAATAAGGGATTTGCCTTTTAAATCCAGCGGTGAGAACCATCGCAAAAGTCGTCCCAATTGTCAAATTTGCGTTTGACTTCGGGTGGATGATCACTGTCATATGAATTCTTTAAAAAAAAAATCGCAAATCGACGTGGATGTATCTTCGATCATTTGTTATTTATTTAACGACGGGAAAAATCATTTGTTATTTATTATTAAAAAGGCAAACGAAATTATAATTATTAAAATAGCTAAAAGGTGGCAAATGAAATTGTATCACAGCAAAATCACTTCATGTATCAAAAATTTTCTATCCATTTACAAAGATTTTTGTTTTCTTTTTTTGAGGAACATGTATAAATATGAGAAGAGAACATTAGTGATTTTTTTTTTCCCCTTTCTAATGCCCTCTGTTTTTTCTCTTTTTTTTTTTTTTTTTTTTTGGCATTTATTTTTTTATTTTTATTTTCAGAAAGGAGTGATGTGGGTGGTCTTGGTATCGTATCCCGCGAGGCAACTCTTGGAGTCCACCCGGGCGATCTTAAGCAGGTCCGCCGCCATCTGCCTCGCCGCCGGGGAGCACCCACTCTGCATTACGAGCAGCAGCTTCGTCGTCGTCCCTCCCTCGGCCGCCGCCAGCGCTTCGGCTGCCCGACGGTCTCGAAATGCGTGGCACACGCTCCACAGCACAGCCACCGCCGCCTCCGCCCCTTCTCTCCCGGCCTTGACCATCCTCCTCACGACCGCCGAAACCGCCGCTGCGCCTTCTTCACAGATCGCTGCCCGGCCCTCCGCGCACCCGGCAACCGCCTCCATTATTCGCAGCGCTTTCCCTGCTGCCACGGCCGTTGCTACTGCGAGATCTGCACCCAACACCCGAGTCAGCGCCTCCACGACTCCCACCCGCACCATCCGTGGCCGGGCGCGCTTCGCCGAAGAGATCCTGGCCAGGCATCCTAAGCCCGCCTCGACTGCCCGGCAATCCATTACAGTCCCCTTCTCATCGGCCGGGCCGATGAGCCGGACAAGCTCTCCGATCATCTCCTCATTTTCGGCGATCGACATCTTGGCTCCCGCGTCGGACGCGACGGCGCCCACGATTGCATCGAGGATCCATGCCGCATCGATCCGCGACTCCAGGCGGTCCTCATCCCTCAAAAGTCGCACCAGAGCCGAAATCGATCGATTGAGATCTGAAACGAGAGTGGAAACCACAATCTTCTTATTGCTCTCCGTGATGACATCGGAAGTCAAGATCAAGGCGAGAACCCTCGCCACCGCCGCCGAGACCTCCAGCTTGGAATCTTTCCGCAGGAGAAGGGGGGCGAGGACGGTAGCACATCCACCGGCATTGACGAGGTCGTTCTTGTCGATCCCATCGACCTCGACGCTGGAAAAGAAGTCTGCGAGCTTGCGGAGAGCGGAGGCGGAGTCGTGATCGGCAGCCGAGGAGTTGATCTCCCGGAGGAGGTCGCTGGCGACCCGGCGACTGAGGACAGCGGCAGGGGAGGAGGCGGAGGCAGCGGCGGAGGCGGACCAGACGTGGATCAGGCGCTGAACGGTGAGGTTGGGGATGAGGTCGGTGGAGGGGAGGGGGAGCATCGTGGCCGGACACGTGGTGTTTCCGGATTCAAGCCACCGTTGGATGGAGGTACGGTCGTAAGTTACTCCGGTGCACAGGCTCACAGGTGACCGCATCACGTCCAGCGATATGGGGCACCGGAATAGACTGGGTACCTTGACCTCCAACGCTTGCCCCAATCTCTCTTTCTTTCTCCCCATCGTTACGATACTCCGCTCACAGGCTTCTGCTCTTTGCTTGCAGACGCTAGAAGGGACTGCAACTCGAGGGCAACAGAAGCAACTACACCACGGAAGAACACGGTAAAGGAACTGTTCTTTGTGCTGATCCTATATACTACATCAAAATGGCAACTGCAAACAATTTATTATTAGTCCGAGTGTGTTGAATCCGTAAGCTTAGTTGGTCATGGTCAAAGATGTCTAAATCAAATTAATATACGCAGAAAGACAAAGTTGTGGAAGATGTTGTCTGTAAGATGGCCCCAATGGTGCAAATGCAGGAAAGTGACGTATTGGATTTTTGATATTGCAGATTTACAGGGTGGAGAACGACGAGTGTGGGTCGTCGATAGCTTTTGCTGGTCTTCCAAGGCGCCATAAATAAGGAAGACTTGGGAGCACAACGTGGGATTGTTGAATACTACAACACCGGGCCCGCCTGTTTAGACTTCCAAGTCCACGTTAGTGATTGCTCCTCCTTTTACTCATTTTATTCTTGCATTTTTAGTTCTGTTTTTGCGGTTCTAGTTAAATTCAATAAATGAAAATTAATTGTTTTCTTTCGAAGAGCTTTAATTGTCATTATTCTACTTTTTAACGATTCACAATTTTAAGTTGAATAATTGCTGGACCTCATTGTATAACTTGGAATTTGGTGCGAACCTCACTGTTTATCTGTCGTCAGTCAAACAATTGCAAGTCTTTGCTTTCTGGAGTCTAAAGAAATATATTTTATACAATCTAGATCTCAATACAGGAAAAATGGGTATAAATTTTAAGCAAAGTGGGTAAACGTTGACTAGGTTGCATGTTTACTCGAAACTTCAATCTTAAGTTAGCTTTTCAGAACATAACGTGATATCGCATTGCTCTCTGCGCTTTGAAGATCCTGGATTGAAGTCATCGAAACCAATACTCTACTAATTCTTGTGTTGGTCAAACCCAAATCTCTTTCATGTCATACAAGATTTAAAGATATGCCTGTTTGTATATGAAATAAAATCACACACACACATATATAATGCTAAATCTGTTGTGGAACCTTTTCTTGTAGTTTGGCGTCATAGACTTGATATTTGGAGTACTTGCCTCACAATCCTGGTTTGGCACGTCCTAGATCTATGAAAATCATAAGAAGCTCAAGTAAAATTAGGAGTTATTTTCTTTATTGTATAATAAGTTAAGTACACCTATTTCCTAGCTGTTTTTGTATGTATTTTTTGGTTAGAATCAATTAGGTGGTACCATCCGGTGTCTCGTTATTTAAGTGGGAAAGTTTTATATGCAAGATTGCTCCAAATGCCCAAGTCCCACCTACTATGATCTGGTTCAACCATCTAAGATGACAGTGCGCTGAACTGACCACTTCCCTAAAGAGGAACTCACAAAACGGAGAAAAGACTCACCAAATTAAACTCCAAAGGAATATACTTGGGCAAAAATTAAAAGGGCATCTCTAATTATCAGAATCATCAAAAGAGCGTCCCCTTTTTACAAAAGCCAAAATAATACCCTAGTATATTTCTCATCCTGAAAATACTTTACTTACTCTAGCATTGTTTGGCGGCTACAAAGTATTTGCTACAATATGTTAAAATAAATAACTTCAACTTGATAAAAATACTATATATAGAATACTTGTATATAAACTTTTTTTATCAACTCGGTTAAAATTGCTTCAAAAAGGTCAAAATCACGTAAGATTATTGTAGCAGCCACTGAATAGCTGCTATAATAATTTTATTGTGATTTTGACCTTTTTAAAGAGAATTTGGGTGAAACTTGAACAATATTAACCAAGTTGGTAAAATGCTTTCTTTTATGTAAATGTGTTCAATGTATAATATATTGACCAAATTAAATTTAAAAAATGATTTACGTTAACATGTACAATATTGTTGTAGTTATGGTGTAGCTGCTACATGTTGTAGCAACTACTCCATAGCTTCTACAATAACACTGGAATAGTTACATTTTCAGTGCAAAAAATAATATAGATTGTTCAATTTTTATTGGTCATGTACTTGGATAACTGATAAATGTTTCAATTAGAAAATGTGAAATATGACAAATAGTTACATTTAACGAGAAAAACCAAAAAAGACTTAGTTAACAATAATAAAATAAGACAAAATTTATTTAAATATAAATGATAATATATTAGAGAATAGAGGCTCGTATCATAGGAGTATCCATATACTAGATCCCACTTAGTGGGATAAGGTGTAATTGTTGTTGGATGCTCTTTTGATGATTCTGATAATTAGGGGTGGTCTCTGAATTTTTGCCCAATAAGAAAAAAGAAAAAAAAAAAAAATGTGGAACCGCCACATTAGCGGCCCCCTCCGGCTGCCCCTACCGGTGGAGGAGGTAAATTAGGACCCAGGTGGCAAGTGCAAAGGAGAGGGTCTGTCGATGGCCCAGAGTCATGACCTCCCCGGGAATTGACCCTTGCCCACTTAAAAGTTGCCCCTTTGCACTTACCAACTGGGCTAGCCCTGGGGGCTAAAACTGTGATGGGTAAACTTTTTATAGTTGCCGCCGCCAAGACCCTCATCGAAACCGAAGGATTTTACGGCTCAATCTGTCTATCAGGGCGCACGGTTTACCCCTCCGACCGCCGTTGAACTTTCCGCACATATTCGTGGGAGTTGCAATTTCTGCAGCCCTTTGGGATCGAACCCGTGACCTCCGATTGGATACCTCCATGCGCTTGCCACTAGGGCTAGCACACTTCGGTAATTTTTGCCCAATAAGCTTTGATGGTTAGGTGGAGAGAGATTTTTTTAATAAAATCTTAGTTGTCAAGCAGAAACAACATTTCTCTTGTGGTCATGGTACGTTAAGCATGTGGTGGATATGCGGTCCAATACGACTCACCATTTCAAAAGTGTAGCAATCACACATATGAAAGTTTAGTGCTTTGACTTGTATTCCACCAAACATACCAAAGCCATAGTGGCTGAGATATCAACTGAGAAGATATTTCTTTGCTTCTTGTTGGGAATAGATCAAATCTGAATTGGTTGGGCTCTAACATGGTAGGTGATCAGGATGCTGCTAGGAACTCCAAGCAAGTTGGTTGGTCCGATCTGATACAAAAATCCTAGTTGGGCTCCAACCAATCAATCAACAGGAAGGTTTCATGGATCTGAGACGGTAATCTCAGATTTGCCTATCAGATGCCCATCGCTGGGTATCTGACCAACTTGACTTTTTATAAGGTTAAGCATAATGCAAGGAAACAAAAATTAAATACCATAAACATAATTGTAACTTGGACCATTGCCCTTAATGGTCATGTTAATCCCAAGGCTGACTACTAGTAGTATTTTTTTTTTAAGCCAATAGTGACTAGGCACCTAAGCAGATGCAAACATATATACAATCAACTAGTCTAATGTCAGCTAGTCTAAACACATGCTCTCGGAGGTTTATCTAAATAAATCCCTCATCTAATGAGTCAGACATGTCTAAAGTCTCTAATACCTCCCCAACTTTCTCGGGCATTACTCAGACTTGAGTGAGCATCAAAGTGCCTTATTTCTCTGCTTAATTTCAGATTTGGCAAGACATACTACCCACCTTTTCTTAAGGGCAATAGGACCTGACATATCAATATTAGGGCTCTCAATGCCTCCCAAGCCAAAGTATTGAAAGCAATTGTAAAGATTAAATGACATATTAATGCCTTCTAGAGTAGTTTATTTTGAAAAGTCCCCTTGCTATACTGCTATTTTCAAACCATTATTAGTTTCACCAAATACTCTCTGAGTTTCATTCAATACAGTCAAAATGCTTGATTCATATTTAAAGTCTCAAAAGTGAAAACAGATAAACTCAATGAGAGCAGTGGGCACCTTCCTTCAATATAAGATTAAGAAAATCATTATGAGAATATAAATATTATTTCTAATGTTATTTTTCTTATTTATGAATTAAGAGAAAGAATGCTCCTATTTTTTTCATGCCTAGCAGTTGCCTGGAAAGGAAGAAGCCTATCGGAAAACTAGGAAAGGAAGGCAAACTATCAATTATCAGGCCTAGCAGTTGCCTGGAAGAATGCCTTTGATTTGTTGCTCAAGGATGAAGGCTATCTAAATATTGTTGTCTCCTTTTGCTTTTCCTTGTTGGTGAACTTGGCAGCCTTGGCTGCAACCCACCATTGCGTCTGCTTCAACTGGCTGGTTCAGAGTTCGTCAAAGGCCAGGAAGTTGACCACCATCGGAGAAACTACAATTGCTGTAGCTGAACCAATCTTGTCCGAGTTAACCATTAATAAACCCGATAATGTGTTGATTATAATTAGTTTAATACACCATTAACTACAGTCCAACTCTACTGTCAAACCATTGGTCTTGTCCGTGGTTTCTGCATATATCTCCTCAAAGCTTAATGAGAAATTGATCTTTTGATCCAAGATGCCAGTTCTGGACATTCGGCATCATACAACATCATCAGCAGTGCTAATTGTGAATGGTTAAATATAATTTTAGTTCGATCCTCCCCATGCTGTATTATGCTGCGCCTGGGGGTTATTGTCCTAGTGAAGGGTTTATTTTGTCCTGTATTAGTAGGCATCCCTCCTTTCCTAAGTCTCCAACTGTCAACTTGATCGAAAACAAGAAAATTTAGAAAGCCTAGTTAAGTATACCTTCCAATGAACCACAAAAATTGGATCCTCACTAAAGCCCCCAACTCTAACTGATACGTGGTAATCCTTCAGTTGAAAAGAGTGTAGGTTTTGGGTAGTTGGCGGGCCATCGGTCAGTTAAGAAATTTATGAATTTCCAGAAAGCAGATGGAGTATATGCATTACTGAAGCTAGTTGATTTTTTTTGCTTTTCTGGTGTCTATGTTTCCATCTTACGAGTGATTTTTCTTATTTGCACGCTAGAGAAATTGCACATGTTCACTAATCCAGCCAAGCAAACAACCAAGTAGGCAGTTTTTTGTGTGTCCATTTTCATCAATTTGGATCAGTTCAGTGTTAATGGATGACTGAGTGGATTCTGGCAAGCACAATGCAACAGAGAGCCAAGGACAAAATTTTCATGATCTAACTATATCATCAGGTGGTACTTATAGTAGGTCTTGCAGTGCTTTCTTTGATTCATTTGAAGAATTTTATCACTAATACTCCTTTCACCTCAACTGACAAACCTGAGGAAGTTAATATGTTCTGGTCGGCTTTTGATTATTCAGGTTTCAGAATTTCAAGAATCCAATTACCTATCCCTGTGCGTACTTGTTCCAATTCCTCATTCACCATTGACATTTGGATTCATGTGGGTCTCTTTGCTCACCTAACCATAGACAAGACTTGACCTATTTTTCAATCATCCATTCCACTCTTTATCGACTCTTTCTCCGTCCTTCCTGTGTCCTATGTTCAATATTTTACCTCTTCCCTCACTTCTAATTCAGAAGCCCCTTCGACAGTCATCTGCTGTAGTAAATAATCAAAAGTTTGTCATATCTAGCCAATTGCTCTCCCTCACATTCAATGCCACATCATTTATTGGCGCCTGCAATACACCCAAACTTGTCCTTCAACACTATAAATACCAACAGTTTCCCAGAAGTGCAATGCAAGCACCATTGTGCAGACATACATGTTCACATCGCTCCTACTCACTTCTATCAATTTGCTTACAGTTCAAGCTCTTGTCCACGGACATTCATTCTCTCGTCTGGTCTGCAGCCTCTTTCTAGCCTCCCCTTTCACCATGTCAAGATCAATGAGTCATCCAACAAGGAACTCGGTCATTGCAGCGTTGCTTCTTCTGCTGTTTCTGTTGTTTGTTTCATGTAGCCATGGCTCAAGCTACAGCAAGGGTCTCAGGGTGAGGTCCATTGCTAAAAGAAACCCAGGTTACTTGATGGGTTTCCTGCCCAGGGGGGTGCCAATACCACCTTCTGGGCCTTCAAGGAAGCACAACTCAATTGGCCTTCAGAACAAGGCTCAACCTTGAACTTCAGGAAGCTTATTATGGTTGAATCTCCTTTCGCACAAACTGATATCTGTACTGTACTCTATCCTGACAATCTACATAATGTCAATAATTTCCATCTCCCTGTTTCTCTGGCATATAGTCCTCAAGTTAAATAACCATTGAGTCAGTCGTTTTAATTCTGTTCTTATATATACCAAACTTTTCCAATTATCTGTTTAAGCATTCATCTCAAATTGTAATTGCTTAGCATGGAAATGGCTAAGCCGGTCGTAACATGACACGCAGGGATGGTTTTCATATGTTATTTTTTACTTGGCTCTTCTGAGTTGATCGTGTACTTGCATTCTGCTTTCCATGACGTGTTAAATCATTCAGCATGTACGAGTTCAGCACAAGTTTGCCAATAGAAGTAAAAGTTCATGAAGTTGATGTCCCAGGTCCTCCGTGAATAGTATTTTTGTCAACGTAAACTGCCACAAGGTGACAGTGAAGGCGTGGGCAGTAAAGAGATGGACCCTTTTTTTTTTTTTTTTAACTTTACATTTACTGTAGGAGAAGGATGAACTCTAGCTTCCAGATTTATTCGTTTGGAAACGATCGAGTGATTATATTTTGATCTGAAGTCCCTTTTAGCTGCGCGTAGAAAGATTTAATTTATAGTTTTTTGTTGGAAAATAACAGGTAAGAATAGGAGTTGACCTGACTGCTGAAATAACATAAAACTAGTAACAGGTCGGTATATCAGTAGGGTTACAAACTGAAACTCCAACGGCCAAACAAGCAAGAAGGGTTTGTGCCAAGTAGAGAAAATCGCTAAGAAGGAGATGAGGGTGGCTATTGTATTTTGCAAAAGGTTGAAATCCGTCGATCTAACGGCTCTTACAAGTTCATCTTCAGATCATCGTAAAAGAGGTAAGATAGGTCTTTGACCTTTGAAATTATTAATCAGAGAGATGACACCCTCTCATTTATTGTGCAAGTGGAAGAATAGACCAGATAAAATGGAAATTTCTGGAAAGAAATCTACTTATCCTGCTGTTTAAGCCTCCATTGAATCCCCATTATTAAAGAAGGGAGATGCTTTTACACACTTCCTTTCCATCCATGCAAAAGGCCAGTCCAAGAGAAGAATGTTTTTCAATCAGTGAATGGGCAATTTGGTATTTTATGCATTTAACTTTCACAAGTACCTGAATTGCGTATTGAGTAATAATTTCCTCTTGTTTTAAAGTGACAATTCAATCCGGTTGAGCCTAGAGCATTCCATTGGGAGCACTTCAATCCCAATTTGTTCTTTCAAAGAAAAATCATCATTATGGATTTGTATTTGTGAAAGTTTACAATTAGAATAAATTAAATAGCACTTTTACTCTGTTCAATTTATTTTAATTTATATAGTAAATTGAAAAATAACTTAGTCAAAAGATTATTAGTTAGTGATTTAGTGTAGATAAAGGATCCTTTACCGTATACTATTCAATTTTAGACGGTGGGTCATAAATAATTAAATATAATTAACGTATTTTGGGCTTATTTTGTTTTTGTTTTTCCCACGATAATTTTGCAAAAATAAAATAAAAATCTGTGTACTTGTCGAGAATTTATTAGTCAATCTCGAAGTCGGAAGAGATGATGAACGGCAATTATCTTTCTAAACGGATCTTGATCCTAGCTCACAATGCTGTAAAGCTCAGAGGGCCTCCTTAACAACAACCTAAGAGTAATTCTAATCATTTATAATATTGACAATATAAAAATTAAACATCAATGTTTTAAAATATCCAAATGGATCCTTGTATTTTTTTTAATTATTATTTAACAAAATGCTTGGCATGAGGAAATAAAAACTAGAAAATGGCGATCAATTAATTATGTAATCTCTTTTAATATGAAAATTTTCAGTTAGTTAAGTCAATTCATATTAGCTAAATTAGATTATTATTGTTTAAAATTTAAATGGCCATAAAATTAGTTCTTCTTTTACTTTTTTTTTTTTTTAATTTTTATTTTGATAAAATTCAAGTATTCAAAGGATAGTGATTCCTTTCCAATTCAGTACGTAAGCCTGCCTGGCTTGGTTCCACGCTCAATACATGCGGCGTCATCTGCCACCCGACTCGATCTAGACTCTTGCAACTCAACGTCTCGACAATTCAATACTCATCTCAACATTCTAAGCGCTCAGGGATCCAAACACCTCGACATAGTGCTCTGAGTGCGCGGACAACCTGAGCTCCTCGATTAGGCATTCCAAGTGCTTAGCAACACGAGGATCCGTCTTAGTACCTCGAGTGCTTAAACGACTTGAATATCTCGACATAGCACTCCGAGTGCTCCATAGCTCGAGTATCTCAAATTGGCATCCCAAATGCTTGGCAACTCGAGCATCAATCTCAACATCAGGAGTTCTTGGTGACTTGAGCACCTCAACAAGGTAAGGTGCTAGTGTATCACAGCCCAAACACCTCGACTCGACGACATAGGTTGCAAGTCTTCGCTCGAGTCCATCTCCAAACTCCATATGTAGGGCTAGCTCTTCTGAGCTTTGTACATAACTCGGTCATCTAAGTATCTCAAAATTTCTCAAGCACACATGGTAGGGCTAAATTCCTCAAAGGACCATCGACCCAGACCATCCTTCATCCTTGGGCGTGGCTTGAACTCTCGTAGAGAACAGCTCGAACAAATACGGACGATTACTGAGCAAATGCCCCACGGGAATGGATCCTTATAGGCTTAGCCCATCATTAGACAAGCCCACTAAGAGTCTGCCCTACAGCCCATCCCCTAACAGCCATAGGAATCAAAGGACGGATCATATAAAAATATATAAAAATTAAAGGGATGGAATTCTCTAGGTAACGTATTCACTCTAGATATTTTTCATCGTCAATTTCATAATTAAATAAAGAGAGATAAATCATAGCCGATTTTTGATCGTATCGATACCTGACACAGTAAAGAATAGACACTCTGCGAACGCGAAAAATTGATCCTTGATTATTTAGTGTAAATTTATAATGTATTAGTCATCCGATTTTATCCACATAGGTAAAGGGATGGAATCCTCATTCCCTCTAAGCATTTTGGCTCTACTAAAACCAATTAAAATTTATCTATTCAATTTTATCGGCAACTAATTTTAATTCAAAATGGATTAAATTAATCCACTAACCTTGGTCTATCAAACTATTCATAAGACAAATTTGACAATTTAATTAAAATATAGAACTTATATTTATCCATATTAATCTTTATTTGGGTAAACATATATCAAAAAAAGATGCATCACTTGTTTGTTTGTTTTTTTTTAATAATCTATTTTCCAATCTTCGATTGTACCATTTTTTTTTTCATGTAGGACGTATAATGCAATTATAAATCAAAATCCTTGTTAAATCGTATATATCGGTGCATTATTCCCATCGAGGCATCATTGTTTTCATTCATAAAATTATTACATCCATCCAACATAAGTCAAGGTTGAGCTACCGATCTTAATAAAATTTTAGAGTTTTTTTTTTTAATTTCCTTTTATTTTTATTTTTTTTTAAAATTTCCTTATATATAATATGACATGAAAATTGGCAATTAGGCCCTATTTTGACACATCTATCAATTGAGTTTCTTTGTATTGATCTATAATGTTAAACATACAATGGCTCGTGACATAAATAGTTATCAAAAGTCCTCACGGAAAAGTCTTGTGATTAGCACGGCAGCAGAGCTATATCAATGAACAAGAATCAATCCTCGAACACTACAAATCTTTTGGGGTGCCTTGCCCTCCTACCGCACCAGTTCAACCAGTTCTGAATTGGATAATATGCTCTTTATGATTTACTTCCTTTGTATTGACTATGAGATCAATTGACGAAGACGCTAAGGGCAAACGAATCGCTTTATCAAAAAAGTAGTATTTCATGTGTAGTAATTATAATGATATTATACTATTTTAGGATAGTACTAGTACATTATTAAATACAACAACTTAACACACTCACACTAAGTGCTATATTAGCCTTCACCTAGCCTCTAGGATTGTCCTAGTTCGTAAATGCAAAAGAGTAACTCTTAAATGAACATGAGTCAATTTTCGAAGATTTCATTGCTCTGGAATATCGACTGATCTCTCCCTTGCACTTATCACATAAGATCCTGATTTATCTCATTCATCGATAGGAACAGTCGAAAAGAATCACTGATATGACGGTTTCACTTTATTATTATTATTATTATTCATTATTCATGGAGTCAATTACCACCTTGGTGGAACAGATGCGAGACATATGTTCACAACTAAATTGCGGGCACCATATTAAGTGCAAGTGCATCTCCTACTCTCCTTTCTTTAGTTACCTTGCCATCGCTTGACTAGAGCGATATATGCTTATCGTTGTTCTCCGAGCTAGTGCATCTCCTACTCTCCTTTCTTCAGTTACCTCGCCATCGCTTGACTAGAGCGATATATGCTTATTGTCGTTCTCCGAGCTTGTGCTTCTGCCCCCTTCTTAAAGTTCTCGTTGATAACGAAGTCTCTATTCTTGGTTGTACACGTGCATATTCCTAATTTAATGTATATACAACTCATACAAGACACTTGGAATGTAGAAATAATTAAGCTAATAAAAAACTTATCCCCAACTTACAACCTATGCATTTAGTAGAGATAAAATAATCTCCCCCTTGGTACGTAGAAGAAGGTAATGGTGTCAATTGGCATACTTGCTTGGATCAATAAAGTTGCAAATGTAGACGTACGAGCCATTAATTAAAACCCTAATTAAGGTGCATGGCAAGATGATTTTATTTAATTAATTGCGGCAATGTGACCATATCTAGTTGCACCTATCTTGACGAACATATTTCACATCAAATTGAGTTGAACTATGTCTAGGGCAATCTATATATATATATATATATATATATATATATATATATATATATATATATATATATATATATATATATATATATATATGAAGCTAGCTAGCTAGAAGAACATGGTCCACCAATCGATATGTATTTGATTTTTACGATCTAAACTATATATATCTCTACTTAATTTGGCTCATATTCGATCCACTTCCAATCAATGGATCTTCATTGTCTTTTAATTAGGTCTATACTTCGAACCACACTGACCTAGAAATTCATTGCTGTGCTTTGTCGAAGTTTTCCCTATATACCGTAATAACTCTTATAAACTAAAATTATAATTTGTTTCTAGCATGTATTATATTTATGCTACAAAAGACTATGAAAAAAGAATCGGCCAATAATTGAATTTGATGGTCCATGAACTTGGAAGCGACTGAGTTTGATTAGCGTGTGATCATCCTTCTCCAACTAAATGAAAAAGTTAATTAATTGCTCACAATCATGACACATCACATGGACATATACTAATAATTATTAAATGATGATATCTATTTTGGTCCCCTAAGTATATGATATATGATATGAATTAGGTGTCTTTTAGGTGCCTTTTGGATGAGCATCTTTGCAAGTTAATCATGACACACTTTCAAAGAAATTAATTATTCTTTTCTCCTATTTCAAATATTGAGCAATTATGTCAACTTTGAGCGAACCAAAAGAGACTAAGTCCCATGAATCTAAGGCATAAGAATTGTATCTCTATACACCCCTAATAAAACATACATCACTTTCTACAACAAAAAGGCCTCCAAGTGAATAATTTTCTTGAGTATCTAGACATGCATGGTCATTGTCAAAGGCATGATCGAGCAAAGTGCATCATCATGCATATAATAAGGAAAGTAATAGAGTTGTGGATATATCAATCAATCGGTGCAAAATTAAGACATTGATTTGTGCCTGACAAAGATCATACGATCGAGCTTGTGACAACATGCTCTAGCTATATATATGGATCATCATCAAATTTCAGATTAAACTATATATTTCGTTAAGGTCAACTAACTTACTTTAATTAGTTTGTTGCTTATCTGACTCGATTCAATTGATTGGATGCATTTGGTCAAGGAATTGAGTAGCGTTAACTTATCGGTAGATGGCAAGTATGTGTTGAATATATATATGAAAGTGAGACCAATGATTCAAATTGTACAGTGTGAATTCTTCCCCCTAATTAGTCGATTAGTTAGAGCTAGCTAATCTTCTTTTACCTAATGCTTTATTCTTCCTTTCTCTATGTAAGGTATCTAGGTAGGATAAGGACATATATGGAGCCATAGTCCACTTGAAGGTGTGGTCCAAGTGAAATGGATAAAAAGGTGCATATGTTTGCTTGCCTATAGATTTGATGGGAATAATGACACTTCATTATTGAAGATAAATTCACTGTTTTATGTGGCCCCCCCTTTGTCTCCATCCTTAATCATGAAATTATAAAAGAAAATTTTATTATTAAAAAAAAATGGGAAATAAAAAATAAAAATTAAGTCTTCATGAACAAGGGTATCAATAATAGTTGACACCATGTATATATAAGCATGGTAATTAGAAACTATCTTATATGTGCAGTACGAAGGGTTCGAGTTTGGTAGGGGTCATCTTTCGAGTGAGCTCTATTCTCTTTGAATGTAGCACCTTGATCATGTTGTCGAATATAGTGATCGAGAATAGCTTACCTCCATATGCAACACTAAAGCATTTTGAATTCTTTTTTATCCTTATTGGTATAGAAGAAACTCAATAATTGGATAATGTGGAAAACCACTCTACCTAATAATTTTTTTTTTTTTCAAAATATTCCTCCTACACTTAATTAGATTTTTGGAAATTCCATTCCCCACGATACCGCTAACTCTACTTTTTATTCAACTAGAATTTGATTCTAAGATTGTCGTTGTTATCATATATAATCTTTCTATATTATATGTGTATGCTTCATTTGGAGATGTCTACGCTCTAACCATCTATAGTAATAATTAATTAAGTTATAACGAAAGAACTATAGACATATAGAATGCATGAGACTTAGAATTCAGTTGACTTGTCTCTTAAAAGGATAATAATTGGATGTAAATAGATCTATAAAATTATAATTCAATGCCATGAAAGTGTAGAATGATACATAGTTTGCCATTTGTCAAAAAGTTTTGCACAAGATATGAGATTAATTTAAAGAGATATTGACTCTAGTTAATTGTCCAAACTTTCATTGTCGTAGTTGGAGTTTGAAGTTGGTCTTTTATCCAAATGAATATAAAGAATGCATTTTCTAGATATCAAAGCAAGTTTATGATGTTGTTTGGATCAATTGAATTAATAGATCTCCATTGGTTTGAGGGGTATATATATATATATAATAGATATGTGACCATATCTACATATTATAATTTCTTGATTTTGCTTTAACGCCAATAGACTATACATTCAAATTATAGTTGGTAGGAATTTTTCCATTCCTTAAAATATACTCAAGTAACACAGTCAAATTCAACCAATTATGAATATCATTGAATCGATAATCTTTTTAAATCAACTAAGCACGTCATTGCATTAACAAAAACGTTTCACATCCTACAAATAAATTAAATTAGAGCATGCATGATTTGCTAAGTTTGACTCTGATGTCTAAAAAAAGAGATTTATCTTTAGTCTATGGGACTTGATATAATATTATTTCTTTAAATATTTGAATGTGGTATAATATTTTATCTCTCTTTGCTAATAATATGATAATATTATTAATTGCAATTCTCTTAAAATTTAAAATCTTAAATAAGTTCTTAGTAAAATATCTAGAATAAAATATCTTAATTTCTTGACCTTTTTAGGATGAATATTTTTTTATCACAAAATAAATGTAAAATTTCATACTCTAATGAAGCAAACGCGTAGAGTAGAATATAATGATGGTGAATTATACGCATCGATTAGATGTAATAATAATTAGTTGAAAATCTTAATTGTTTATTAATGATGATCCACCTATTTGACTATCTATTATTATTTAATAGTTCTATTATGTCACGGTGCAAATTATTGTTTACTTTAGTGTAGATGTAGAGTGCAAGCACTTGCAAATAGTACTTCTAAGCTTCTAGAGATGTGATGGATCCTTCTGAATCTTGAAGTTAGATTCGATCATGGTTTAGATTAATTGATGGTTTGAAGTTGCCGATTCAATCATTCTTGGAATATATATTGACCTTTAATTTTAACTTTTCAAAGCGATTATTATTCATGGATCGAAATCTTCATCTCACGGTTCATGATTATATAATAATAATTTTTTTTTTTTAACAATTTTAATTCAATCATAAATCAATGTTTATATTTCCAAAGAGTTGACATCATACAAGTTAGAATTATTTTTATATTATGTTGCAAAGGATGAGAAAATTTTGAATTTTCTATGACCACCACTATCAACTATCTATTCTAGTAAAATCAAAAAAATCGTCAAATAATTCTCAAAATGTTTATTTAAAACTTGAGAATCCTTATTGATATTTTGTTTGTTATTTTAATAAAAGTTATACTTTTGTAGGTTTTGATAATTACTATTAATATTTTAAATTCCAAACTCATTAGTTTTAACATATATTTTAAATTATAATATTTATAAATATTATATAAATTATTTCTAATATAACTAATATTTCATATAAAATATCTAACTTTAATTTAGGGTTTAAAACAATATCAGATTATTCAGTCACATTATTAAATACTTTTAAAATTTTACAAATATTACTATATATATTTTACTAGTGTGAAAATAAATATATATTAATATTATTGGTATTTTATTTTTAAAAATAAAAATAATATTTTTATATTAAAATGAATCTTGTATTAATTGACATGTTAAATCATTTTTTAGGTTTCATTTTGTTAATTTTAGAAAAATTTAACTGGTTTAATTTACTTTTTTTTTTTTAAGTTTTTAATTAATTTTGAATGCATAAATTTAAAATATAGTATATATAAATAATATGAAAAAAATAAAAATCACTAATAGTAGGTTGATAAATAAATTTAAATTCAATATTAGAATTAGTATTATTAAATATTTTTTTTTTTGAAATTAATCCATATTTTTTTAAAATTAAATATAATAATTGAGAAATACTATAAAACACATGATCCATAAAAAAATTGATATTCTAACAATTTTTTTTTATATTTATATTAGGTATCAGGTACGATTTCTCTTCCTTATTAATCTTTATGGCCAGTCGACCCGGTCCCATGACGAGCACCACCGACTGACGAGGTTGAATAAGGGTAGCACAGGGTCAGTGCACGTTGGGAACCCGTGCTATACCAGAAGGTCGACCACACTGAGACGGGGGAGGGCATTGAGCACTGCCACTCGTACTGGGCGCGCTGCTAAATTGTGCAAGAATTTTCAATCCAATGGCAAATTACTTGTAGTAAAAGACGATAATGCTCGCCCCCAACACTCCACTATCAGTCTCCTCGGTGATGATGAAGAGAGGTAAATTACGGATAGACTTGTTGGCCTTGGCCTGATGGCTAGCTAGAAATGACAGAGGTTTTGTTAACATTGAGCCCAAGGAAGGTTTTTGACCTCCTCTATAATTGAACTCCTGCATATTTGTAGTAGTATCTACACCGCTCTAGTCATCAAATTGTCCTGAGAAGATAATCCAATGATAAATTATACTCATATATGAATGTATTTTTCATTAATTATTCCAAATATTATAACAAAAAGATATTTTATTGTTTAATTTATTAAAGTTCTCAATTATTTTTTCTTCTTTTCTGAAAGCGTAGTTAATTATATTTAGATAGGACATTTAGTTAAATGATTTCGATAAAAATCTTCAAAAACATATTTTTGACCCAAAATTAAAAGAAAGATATTCTACATAAATAAATTTAACTAATATAATGATTTTCTAAATTTAATATCAGAGTCTTTAGTAATTAAATTTGAATCGATATTTCCAGTAAACAATGAAAATTTAGAGAGTTGTGTTTGAGAATGTTTGACTCCAAATTTCATCGGGTGTTTTGTTTTGATAGGTTACTTCAATAATCTGTAATCATTTGATTGAAATTTATAAAAGACTTTGCAATACTTAAATTTTGCACGTGCATCTCCGGATGAAATAATGATTGTCTCAAA
Source organism: Wurfbainia villosa (assembly GCA_025175895.1). NCBI lineage: Eukaryota > Viridiplantae > Streptophyta > Magnoliopsida > Zingiberales > Zingiberaceae > Wurfbainia > Wurfbainia villosa. The sequence continues at coordinate 7,891,449 of CM045997.1, forward strand.
GTATTTAGTAAAGATAAAGAATTTTAAAAATATAATATTATGAACGTTAAAAGTTTCAATACTTCCTTATATCTTGACTATCAAAAGTTGCTTTTGTTCATCATTGATAAATTGAATGTCGTCAAGATTCACATTCGGAATTGAGATTTCCTTGTCCTTCAATGATCAAGATGAAATTTCCTCCGTCAAAATTGGAGAATTAGTGTCTAAAACTATTGAGATTTTAAAATTTAAAGAGAAGAGTAAAAGAAATGGTATAAAAATGATAAAATAAACATTCTATATATAGAGTTTGAAGAATGATACACACTGACTCGTAGTAATTGATAAAAAAATAATTAAATAATTTTGATTACTCAAAAAAAAAAAATTTAATGGTCATAATTGGCGACTAGAAACAAAAACCCATCAAATCAATAATTTGAACTGATGAATTTTTTATACTCGAAATCGTATCCGACCCATATATCAACTACGATTTCGACCAATATAATCCAATTAATAGTGATCGGGTCTACTCGAAGTGTTACTTTTACACCTACTCAATTATATTATAATAATAAAAGTATTATATGCAAAATTGTTGAGAGTGCATATTAAAATAAAGTATCTTTTCATCAAAACCATCCCAAATATAGAACCCTTCAAACATACTATTCTTTCAATCACATATAGTTGGTAGACATCTTTATCAAATTTTGTATTAGCAACACTTTTCATGACTTCAACGATTTAAACGCAAGTAGATTTCGATCTATTAAATATACCAACAACATGGAGAATCACAATTTTAATATTTCTTTAGTAGAAAAATATCTCTTTTCCCCAAATAATTAATTTATGAAAATTCATCTGATAATTCATTTATAATTAATTGTCAAACGCACTTCTTCTTCTTCTTTTTCGCCCCTCTTTTCTCTTCAAAATACATATAACAAATATTTCTATACATTTTATTTTTTTATTTCTCCTATGTTCTTATTTCTTTGGCCCTTACTTTGATCGAAAGAAAAAGCTTTGTCGATATTGAAATTGATTGATGGAGCATATGGCATCTAAATCCCTTGCACTAGTCAATTTACAAACAAAGGTCCCTCACACCATCTACCATAAGATTCCAAGTGCCCCAACTGTCTCGACGTGATATTAATATCGTGAGCCCCACGCCCTTGGACTCGCAATGGATTCTACGCCTCCAAATAATGGTTTCATAAATCATTATGATTATGTCGGGAAGGTATAAAATATATAAAAATATAAATTGTCTAGCGTGTCAGTTTGTGAATTATCAAATGTAGAGGGGCGAAAGTGGGAAAAGAAAAAAAAGCTGTCGGGAAGGGGACACCGACAGCGACGTGGATGGCTGGATATTTAGTGCGCGAAGGCGATGGCGCGGGCGGGCTGCGTCCCCATTGGCGGATGGATTGACCTTTTAGATTGCATTTTGGCGGGGTCCACGCCCACCGGATCCTCCTCGGCCCTACCGCCCTCGTCCCACGCGCACCTGCCGGTCTCTCCGCCTCTTCGATCCGGATTGCCTGCAGCGCGCCTGGGAGATGAGCAGCCCGGTGTCGCTGGGTTAGCGGGCGGAGACGGGAGGAATTTGCTGTTGTCGTTGGAGGGGATCCGATGGAGAGGGAGGAAGCGAAACGCCCCCGTAGCTGCGCGACGGCGTCGAGTGACGGCAGGTAGCTCCGCTGTTGTACTCTACGTAGGAGGCTGACAGTGTTCAGGTTTCATGAAGAGAGCGAATCCCCTCTTTCTCTCTCGGCCAATGGCTCAAGGGGGGAGGGAAGGTCCCTAATTATATGTATTTTTCTGGTCAAAAGCGTTTTTTTTTTTAAAAAAAAATAATTAAAACATCAATATTTTTCATCCAAATATATCCATAATTCAAATTATTACATCGACTATGAGATAATCGTTATGGTATATAGTAACTACATTTGTAATTAACTCTAATAACATACAATTTAATTAAAATTATTACACATCTAATATTATTATATCAAAATATTTTTTTATTAAATTAGCTAAAATTATTTAAAACATGATTAAAATTGTTTTAATTTGATCAAAATCAATTTCAATTATAATATTTGTTATAATATTATAGCAATCGTATACTGACTGTTACAATAATTTTAAAAAAAATTATTAAATTTGAATCATTTTAATGAGATTATCAAAAAGAATTTTGATATAACATGGCTTCATGTACAGTAATTTTCATCGAATTAGAGCAATTTTGTTTTGTATGATAAGTATATCACCAAAATCTAGATGAGAAATATGCTAAAATGTTATTTTTTATTTTATTTTTAAATATTATTTTGATGAAAATAATAATTAAGGTGTCTTTTTAATTATAATTGTGAACGAACTGAACATTGATGGCCAATTTTAATACTAATGAGCTGAGTTTTTTGACAGTTATGAATAATATTTATAAACAATTTTCATGAATAAATTTATTTACTGACGTATATAAAATTTAATTATCAAAAATAGTATATATGAAAAATGTTCATAACTAATTTTATAGATTTTTTTTAAAATCTAGTATTTACAATACGTTAAAAATAAAGAAAATAGTATAAATCTTATGAATAGATAAGAAATTTAATATAAATTATAATTAAGTATGAGTTTAAACAAATTCTATAAGGAAATACAATTTAAACATAGCTAAATTTAGTTTGACTTGAATGGTTTAATATATATATATATATATATATATATATATATATATATATATATATATATATATATATTAATTTTTGTCCATGTTTCTCGAGCCCATGCAAATTTTTTTTGCTTTTTTTCCCCCTTTTCTTTAGATTTTGTTTGATATATAAACGAGAGGGGTGATGCTACATTAGATAGAGTGCTCGTACGTCACAGCCACCAGAAGGTTACGCTGTACCAACTCCACTACACTACGCTACAGTATGCAGTTGTGCAATGCATGGGAACTGTCCAATAGCAGAGAGTGATCGAGGGCAGTTCACGTGGCCATGGCCCGGGGTTTATGTCATTTGTGCCATGAATGCCTCATTCATCATATCAGATCGTACGCGATATGACTCTCGCTTTCTTCTGCAACGCAATCCCAATCCACTTGAGTTTCAGTACTGTCTCAGAGCCTCTCACTTTCTCCAAAATATATATATATATATATAATTAAGCTATACTTGACCTTTTATATATATAATATTCATTCATTTGTAACTCCAAAAAAAAAAAAAATCAGATCATTAAGATAAGAACAGTTTGATATACATGGATAGATAATGGAGAGTATTTTGAGAAATGCTCAACTTTATGTTCAATTATAGCTAGATCTGATAATCACAAATATAGAGAATATTTCATCTCATTTTCTTCCTGCAGGGAAATGAGCACGAATTCTTCTATATTAATTGGTTGAAATATCTGTGGAAAAGAAATAAAAATTGCAATGGTTGAAAATATAATTTGTGAAATGAAGAATCTAAAGTCGATAGAGAGTCCTTATCCTGTGACTATGTGGCCCCCCTAGCTCCTCGCAAAGAAGTCTTCACTGTCAGGATCCTGCAATCTTTGATTTCCCATTCAGTTATTTATTACATCTTTGTTTCCGCAAAAGATTATGAACTCTATTAATTATATATAACTTTTATCCTTGTTTTAGCAGTAAAAACAAAAAATGGGAATGAATTATTATTTTCATATATTGACACTTTGTTTGAATTTATCTGGAATAATTATTAATTCATAGAGGAAAAAAATTTGATAATAGTTATCGCACGCTTGCCTTTTAAAATTGATGTCATAGATTTGGTCAACGATTAGATATTAATGGGTAGCAGTCATAATATATATATTTTTCATCCCAAAAATATCTTTATTATTTTAACGTTATATTGTGGTAGTTACGGACAAACTGTTACAATATTGTAACAGTTATATCGAGTTAAATTAAACAAATTGATTTAACTGGGTCAAAAATACTATACATAAATTTGATAATAATTCTTGCACATGCAATCGCCTTCTAAACTTGGTTGGCATCGTTGATAGCTAGCTAGTACAATTAAAATATTATATTATTTGGTCAGGTAATAAAAAAATAACGAATTTATGAAATGAAAAAATATCTTTATTTGTATAAAATCTTTTGAATAAAGTTTAAAAATAAATACATGAGAGTTTACATTTAAAATGGATAATATCATTTAATTATGGAGACATAAATTTTATCGATTCCAACAAATGACACCAGAGCTAATGGTCCAAGTTGAGAAATGAACGAAGAAAATATGGGCTCCTATATCCGAATCAAGAGAATCAAATATTAGATAGAAAGTTCAATTGGATCAAAAAGATTGAACAATTAATAGAAAAAATTTGATGGGGCACCAAACTGAAAGTCCAAAAAAAAATCTAGTGGATTGAGGATCAGACATCCAATAAAGAAAGTCATTCAAGGATGAATGAGCTAGAGGGGGAGGGGGTTAGATATGGTCCTTTATTTGAGAAGAAATTATTTGAAGTACAATCAAAATCGTATATTGATAAAACATGAAAAAGATTATGAACTTATAAAAACATATTACTTTACCTAGGCTTTAGTCTGGGACCAATTTAAAATCTAAATAGATCATAACTAATTAATCCTAAATTTTAAGTTAGATTTCACAATTAACTCGATGCTTTTTCGATTAAAATTTTAGTCTAGATGGATCATTTTTTTTTTACTCATCGGTACGAGACCTTTTGAATAAAATTTAAAATCACTTAAACATATTCAAAATCACCATAAAATTGCTATATCAATCATTAAATGATATTTTATGACGATTTAAATCTTCTTAAAGTGGCGTGGATCAAATTAAGCAACATTGACCAAGTTAGTAATTTTTTTTAAATATAAAATGATTATATATATATATATATATATAATATTTTTTTTTGACCAAATTTAACTTAAAAAAATAAATGTTTTAATGAGTTGCAACAATTAACACCATAGTTACTACACGTTATAATAATCAGTCCATATATGATTATCGTAACAATGCTGAAATAAGAATATTTTTGGTAAAAAAAAAATATGATGGGTTCAATTTTGACTTTTAAAAGTAAAGGGAATTCTATTGACGATAATTAAGGATGCTCTTTTAATTTTAACCCTATATTAATCAGCTATCACTGTACTCGTACGTGTAACCAATATCAAAGTCAATCTAATTAATCTAAACATGTTACTCATAATGCCATTCACATCCTAAAACTCCCTCAAAATTAGTGCTTCTTCAAAATTTGATATAAACACCATCTCTATTTAAGTTGACTAAGATAAAGATGGGATTTAGATGCAACTATTCACTGTTTATCAACGACACACACTTCGATGACTAGGTCAACGAGAGAAGGAAAAATTACTAAAAATGCCTCTAACTTGAGAGTTCCTCTAAATGAAAGTCAAATGCTCTCAAATTAAGCTTAAAATCTTCCAATGGCACCCAAAAATAAAAAATTCAAATTAAACTCAAACTCATAGCCAAATTCCTTCGAATAAGATATTTTTATAAATAGGCTCCAAAATTTGCCCTATATTGCAAAACAAGTCCCAACGCCTCTAGTATATATCACAGCCATTCTCTCTTTAAATTCCTTGGCATATTTCGGCTAAAGTTCCTTTACAACTTCAGGCTGAACTTGAGCTAGCTCCTCGATCGATCGGCATGACTAATTAACCTCACACTTTAGCTCAAAACACAAAGCATGCTTGCAAATCGTCAAGTGCACCGCCAAGCCCATTTCAAACTCGACAATCTCCTAGCTCTCTCCATGTTACATTTTCATGTTTCTTTTTCTATGTCAAAATTTATTTTTCATGTAACGAGTGCCTACTAATATTACATGGCATATATGCATGCTTAACAATTATTCTTGGCTCCTTAATTAGTAGAAGAAGGTTCTCTAGCAACATCCATAACGATAAGGGTTACATTTTCACTTTGCCAAAGGTTTTGGAACTCACTTTAACCCTCTGAATTCAACATAGGCCAACCTTAATTATCTTATTTGTGACGCCCTAATAAATTCCTCAATCCGAAGGAGCTAGCATTAAGGGTGTGTTTGTGACTTTTAAACAATTAAAGATATACATAACACTCTCTTAATTACACCTTGAACCTAATATAAGATATTTTCAATATTCATAAAGAAATAAATCAATCTCTCATATGATGTTCGAAGACCCTCCATTGTATTTTTGTTTTCTTTTATAATAAATATGTGTGCTCCTACTAACTACTCCATCCATCCATTAATTATGAAAACTTAGTGATCCATCAAATGTCAATTTGTTCTTTAATACATGTCAAAAGTCAAAATAGATGTAGCCCCACATGCTAGCTAGGGTCGAGGTCACCCTAGAAACACTTTTCAAAATCGACATAGCTAGATGCTCGGAGTCACTACTATCGATCCTTCATTCATAGATCGATAAACATCGATACATCTAATATAATTAGATCGACCTAGAAGTCTCCCACTAGCTTAGAGGGATATTCATCTAATTCAACAAGCAATAAATGCAAATGAAATAACATAGCATGTATTATGATTTAATATAACTCCACATCAATAAAAGAAATCCAACCATATATATTTTGAAAGTAAAGGGAAAGAGATACAAGGTTAATTAAGTGCACTTTTCTACAATGATATTGTTAAGGCCCTCATTAATTATTAGAGTCCTCTATTAACATTATTGATGAAGTACAAGACAAACGTTAATCTAATTTCTCCCTATACTCTAACATCTATAAATAAGACAAGAACTCTTTGCTCTACAATCAACAAATTGCACTAAGCCTAAGGCATATTATAGTAAATTTTGCATGAGAGTTAAATTGATAAATTTGTAGCCATGCTCGCACTTGTCAAAGTATGTTAACAAATGTTAAACTTGGGTCATTATGATTAATTTTTTGATTACATCATACACACATGTGCAAATGTTCATGCCTTGCACTTGCTTAACCAATGTGAATGCTATATATGTCTTGAGACACTAATTCTCACAGAGGCTAATGTCATTATACTAATGGTCTACGCTAATGTCGTAATGACAATTATCTTTTTTTTTGTGTGCAAGTAGATGCCTAACTTTTCAGTTTAATACCTAAATATTACAGCATTAACTTGAATCAATTTTGTAGATTACTTTTTGATATTTATGTTTGCCTCTAGTTAGCTAGCCATCAACCTCGACTAGATATGGTTGATTTATATATGGACTAACTTATATTTCACATTAATGATATTTAGTCGACTTTATTAATATAAAATGACCAAATATGAGGGTGCATGGGACGTCATTTAGTATGATTCAGTTATAATATATATTGACAATACAAATAAAGAAGGACTAATGTACATATATATATATAGTACATTTCTCAAGGGTTTATCAAATATCATCTTCTCAATGTGTCATTTATTGAGATGTGAGATAAAGTTGCATTATTTGTCAATCATTACTTATTATTTCAGCTCTACAACTTATAATTATATTTTTGTGAGCACAATATCTTGATGGTAATAATCACTTGTCAAATTTTTATTATTCCAAACTCGTTGGAAAAAAATCATTAGTAGAACATATCTTAAGGTGAAATTTCATGATTGAAAATGTCCTAGCTAGTTCCAAAAAAAAAACACCAAGTTTTTAATTAGTTGGTCCTTAACCTCTTAATTTGTTTGGATTTTGACATTTATCCTCTCTAACATGTGAGAAATGTGTCCTACCATATAACCTATAGAGGTGAAGCAAATTAATTTTGAGACTATAACTAATATGTCCTCATGGGCTCCCAAATGATATAAACTTAGTTAATGAATTGTAAATTCCCCTTAAAACATACTAAAATAATGGCACCCCTTCGTATCTAGAGATTTCGTCTCATAAAATTTCAAAGAAATCATAAAGTTGACCTTTTATACGAAAGTAATGAAGGTTATTATATGCATTAGAAACATGTAGAGTTCTCGTATAGATCGAATGTCTCTCATCGTATAGCGATAGAGATGTATGATAGAGTTGAGTTTTCATATAGTTGAAGAAATTAAAGATAAAGATTGATCTACAATAAAGTAAGTTTTCTCATTTGGTTTAGTTGGAGATATCATAAACATCTTTTCTCATATAAATCATGAGAAAAAAATGGATTTCTTGGTAAAATTGACTAGCAATACATTCATGGGTATATTCAAGGTATTATTTTTCTTGCTCAAGAGTGTACGTAGTCCAGTAATGAAACACTCAGAAAAAGAATAAAAAGAGTAGGATTTGAATTCCTAATTTTTAAATGTACAAAAATTGTATTCTAAATTTATATAAAAGTCGGACACTTAAATTATATTTAAAAAAAAACTAATTTTTTACTGCACACTCACATTTCAATCTAATTCTAATTAATGGGCTTGAAAAATGTTTTAACAGATCTTTTTCATACTAATTTCTTTAAAATACATATATATAAAACCCTGCCAAGTTTTGTTCTTATTTTCGATATTTGCCAAAAAAGACATTTGGAATTAAAAAAAAAAAACTTTTAGGTAGCTTAATTCCAAGGCTGCATTATTTATAATTACTTTTAAGATGATTAAGTTTCAGACCTCAAAAGAAATTTACAAGACGAAGCATTAAATTTCCTGAGGCCGGACAGGCGTTCAGAGTCGTGAAAAAAAGAGAGAGAGAGAGAGAAAAGAAAAGAAAAGAAAATTGCAATTCTTGGAAAAACTGCATCCTTGATCGACTGATATATCCATTTTTGTGAAGTTGAGACGCAAGGTAATCTGGTTATCTGGATCGAGATATATAGATAGGCAAATCTATGTGCATATATAAATATGTATCTGGCTGTATGATATCTTGTTTAGATTCCTTATTATTTCTGACATGAATATTTTATTATATTTGTCGATGCTCAGAGATCGGGCATGCCATCTTCGTCCTCAGTCCCTTTCCTGAAATAAATAAAAGTGACCTTCCAAAACTTGCAACTGCAGTAAAGAATTGAAGCGTAGGACACAGCGAGAGAGAGAGAGAGAGAGAGAGAGGGAGAGAGAGCAGTACTCTCCCACATTACACATGCGATCGAGAAAGGAAAGATATAAATATATTCAGGTCGATCGGCCACGTAGTCCGGCTGCAGCCAAGAAACACGCCGAGGTTGCAAAAATCCCACGCAATCCCAGTTTAATGGCCTGTTTAAGCTTCATTATGCTGATAAAACGCCATTAAAGAAAAAGAATATTCTGGCTTTGCTGGTGTAATGGTGGTCGTTGGTTGGGTTGCTTGGCTTTCAATTGCTTTATCTTCCAACCCCGGCTTCCAACCACACAAATGCAAGAATTAGGTGGAGAAAAAAAATTAAGCTGCAAAAAAATCAAAAATAAAAAATAAAAAAATCTTCGGTGCAGACAAAAGAGCTGATGAACACACAAACACGCAAAGAAAATTAAATAGTTATCTTTATTTATTTTTATCTCGGCTCTCTGTGGACTCTGTCACTGATCATCGCGCGCTGGCTGCATCAAATGATGAGGAAAAAGAATGGGTCAAATCGACTGGAGCTTACAATGATGGCCCTGTTTTGATCCGCTCGCAGGTACCAGTGCGGACACTGCGCGTCATGGTAAAGGAGCATGATAGCTTAAGCTGTGCCCACATCGCCATGGCAGAAAGTTATTGCCATTTTGGAGAAAATAAAAAAAAGAAAGGTGCACAGGGAAAGGAAAGGAGGGGGAAATTGAGATCAGTGATGGTGGATTGTGCTAGGAGGAGCTACTGAGTGAGTGAAAGCTGGTATCTCTCTCTCTCTCTCTCTCTCTCTCTCTCTCTCTCTTTTCCTTTTCCTTTTGGTGTTTTGTTTCTCTTCTTTTCATTTCTTTTCCTTTTCAGCTGGAGGGGGCTGCAGCTGGCACAGGGCTTTCACTATATATACGTTTTTCCTGTTTTAATATTGTTTTTGCTCATGTCTCTGCAGCTTCCCATCTTACTGCTTCCGAAGAGGAGGTGAGGTGCTTGATGTAGGAGCTCCTAAGAAAAGGGGGAAGAAAGAAGAGGGGCTTTTGAACCGTCACTTCTCTCAGGTTTTATATTGGTTAGACTAAAATATCGATCGAGTTATTTGGGAGTCTTGCGTGGATCTGTGCGTTGAATCGGCAAAGTTCTTGTGAGATGGCTTCTATACATCGATTTTGTATGAAAATTATTTTGGTTGTGGAGATCCTGCAGTCGAAAGATTAGGAATTGATGTTGGTCGTTCCTTTTGGATGTATCTGAAAGTGTCAATTTGATACGTGAAGTTGCTTGAATTCATTGATCGATTCGTCTCTGATGTCTTTGCTTTTGTTTCAGGATAATCTCGCGCAGTGAAGCTTGCAATAATTTGAATCTGATCTCGTTTGTTGCGTCGACATGGGCTGAGCGAAAGATCGAGCAGCTGGGATAATATTGATCTCTTGCGAACTGAAGATATTTGACGGTGTTGAGGGGAAAAAGGAGGTCGATTTTTGTTATTTATGGCGACGTACTTCCACGGAGGGCCGGAGATGCAGCCGGACGGCGGCCTGCAGACGCTCTACCTCATGAACCCGAGCTACGGCGGTGGGTATGCCGACGCAGCTCCTCAGGCGAACATGGTCCTCCTGAACTCCAGCATCAACAATTCAGTGAACTCCATAAACCTCCAGCACCAGCAGAAGCACTTCGTCGGCGTCCCGCTTGAGCACGATTCCAACCGCGCGGCGGCGGCGGCGGCGCAGATCCCCAACTACAACCTCTGGGCGGTCGCACCTACCACGTCGAGCAGCAACCCGGTCGCTTCCTCTCAGAAAGGGCTGTCGCTCAGCCTCTCCCCGCACGAGATGGTGGCTGCTCCGGCGAGGGGCGACCAGGTGAAGATTTCGTCGGCGGCGGGCAACGGCGTCTCGGGCCTGTTGCTGGGGTCCAAGTACTTGAAGGCGGCTCAGCAGTTACTCGACGAGGTGGTAAACGTCGGTAAGTGGATCAAGGACGAGTCTCCAAAGGCACGGTCAGCTGCCGCCACCGACGGAAGTAACGTGGAGCCGAAAGGCGCCGCCACCGGCGACGAGAACGCGAGTACAAATCGAGGTCCAGACCTCTCCACGGCGGAGCGGCAGGACCTCCAGATGAAGAAGGCCAAGCTCATCAACATGCTCGAGGAGGTAACGATGTGGATTTCGATCTTGCAACATAGAATTAATTAATCTGCAACGAACATAGAAGGATCTATTTGAACAAGATTAATCGAAATCGAATTACTTGTGGGGGAACTTGAAGGTGGAACAGAGGTACAGGCAGTACCACCACCAGATGCAAGTCGTGGTATCCTCCTTCGAGGCTGTTGCCGGCTACGGATGGGCAAGGACATACACAGCGCTGGCTCTGCGGACGATATCGAAGCAATTCCGGTGCCTCCGCGACGCCATCACCGGCCAAATCCGGGCAGCCAGCAAGAGCCTGGGGGAGGAAGACGCCGGGAAGGCGTCGGCCGGGTCGAGGCTCCGGTTCATCGATCACCATCTGAGACAGCAACGCGCGCTGCAGCAGCTGGGGATGGTGCAGCACAACGCCTGGCGGCCGCAGAGAGGCCTCCCCGAACGCTCTGTTTCCATCCTCCGCGCTTGGCTCTTCGAACACTTCCTTCACCCGTGAGGCCTCCCCTCGATCGACAGCTAGCTCCATCATTTCCGATGGATTTTGCTGCATCTTCTCATTCCTGTGTCTGTTTATGGTTGCAGATATCCCAAGGATTCGGACAAGATGATGCTCGCTAAACAAACAGGACTCTCGAGGAATCAGGTAGAAACCACAAACAAAACAGATGCTCGTCGACAAATTCTTAATCGAGAGCATGATGATCAAAGATTTGGGTGCGATGCAGGTCTCGAATTGGTTCATCAACGCGAGAGTGCGGCTGTGGAAGCCCATGGTGGAGGAAATGTACTTAGAGGAGGTCAAGGAGCAGGAACAGAACAATTCCGACGACAAGAGCGACGCTCGCGGCAGCTCTACTACATCCAAATCTAACGCGACGCAGCGAGATCACAGCCCGACGGCCACCGCCGACGCCAAGCAAGCTGTCGCACCCGTCCAACCGTCCTCCTTCGGCCGCCAAGCATCCTACTACGACAAGGACGACTTCGTGCAGCCCTCCGCGATGAAGAAAGCGAGGGGCGCCGACGAACTCACTCCCAACGAAGAGCTCCTGATGAAGCTCATGGACGGAGGGCAGAGGGCGGCGGAGCAGCAGGGGTACCCCTCCCTGATCACAGACCACATGAGCTACGGCGGCTACCCGATTGGACAACTCGGCGAGCAATTCGCTCCGAGGTTCTCCGGCAGCATGAACGGAGTATCCCTCACGCTCGGCCTCCAATACAATGAGAACCTCTCCCTCTCCGGAGTGCAACCGTCTTTCCTCTCCGGCGAAGGGAGCGATTTCAACGCAGCAGTGGCACATCCTTCTGCCGCAGCATTTAGGACGGACAGGGGTCTCCTTCTCAATTACTACCAGACTTCATAGGCCAAATCTATTCTCATATTGGATTTCAATCCACAATCATATGGCGATGGCGATCATCCAGTAGCAGTCAGTGTCTTAGTGTATAGAACACGACCTTATATACTACATAGAATATATATATATATATATATATATATACAAATTATATATGATTGGGGGTACAGTGGAGCTTAGGGATCAATTAGCGTGTAGTTTATACTTCATATATGGATGGCTTTTATACAAATTACAATGTCTATTGTTCGTGCATCATGGTTCGATTCAGAAAAAGCTGATTTAGGACAGTGTGAGATGGATCATTTTGAAATGAATTTGCAAGACAAGGACAGATTCCATGGAAGAGACATGCTTCTGTGGAGGGACACCCATGCTTTCATCTTCAGATGAAAAGTTATGCATTCATGTACGTGGTTGCAGGCATGCACTTCGAGGAGTGGGAAAAGCCAAGACTTGTGGATGTATAGCTGACTGTTCCTGTTCCTGTTCCTGTTCCTGACTGAGTTCAAAGTTAAGGTTGCACAGAGGAAAACGATGGTGGGTCTCTGTGACTGTAAGAACAGTGAGGATTCTATTCAATGGCAGCCAGCCCAGATTTTGGAGGACTAGGAATGATGTGATCGTCTGAAGACGAGAGGGACGGGACCATAAGTGAACTTGCACAGGATTTTGAGCTAACTCTAACAAGGCGAAGAGCACTTTTAAGCTAGGGCAGCTTGCCAACTTAATTATTACTTCAACAACCAAAGGCGACTCGAGTTTTATCTTTCTATGCATGGTTCTTAATTGTCACCCATAACCCCTCCTTTTAGGTTGTTAATCTCAAGCTCTTGATAAATTTGATTATAGAGTATATTCTCTTGAAGATTAAGGATTGAAATTTCCTCTTACTGTTAAGGCATGTGTTCAATTGTATTATTAGAAAGCTAATGCCAAGGGAGATTCATTGAATGACAACTACTAACCTAAGTAAATCATATTAATGGAGGATGAGACTCTACTCATCTTCTTTGAAGTAGACATTGGAGTTGTTTGGCCTTGACCAAAGTGATGTTGCCTTGTTATCAGGATTGGCATCGCCCATATTGACTTAGCTAGGTCAAGTACTAGCTAGTGGACATTGGAAGGTCAATCAATGTCTTATATAACTTACATGGTTGACTCATCTCTGATTTATTCCATGAGAAACTATATATATTAATTTGATCTTAATCTATAGCTAGCTTAGATCGATTCCATTAGTGGATTATCATCATGAAATTTTTAAGTGTAGATTTGCCATTGACCTACCATGTTATTATTTATCAATTGACCTAGAACAATTTTGAATAATTGTGTTAAAAAGGGAAAGTAGGGAGATATGAGATTACCCTAAAAAATCCTTAGACTACCTTCTCAAGATGACCCTATAACTAACAATCAAGGGAAGCTAGGAAAAAGTCCATGATTGCTTAACAAACATTTCCTAACTCCTACCTCCTCCCTCCTTAATCTAGGTTGTGAAAGTCCTTGCAACTTATCAACCTATGGAGAAATTAAAAGGCTAGGTTGTTCATTTTCATCAAGGAAAATTTACCCTTTAATTTAGACGATGATCGAGTAGAAGAAGTTGCTTAGGATGTTAAAGAAGCAATTAGAGCTTTTTAATTGGATCCTCTAGAGCATGCCGAGCCTAGACCCCAAGGTGTCAAAGCACCAACTTCAACTAATTGTGGCCCTAAAACATTAGAAGGTGAGGAGATTAAAGAAAATTTTGAACACATGATTTATCCTCATGGCACTCTTTCACAAGTAGTAGTAGTTGGCATGCAATATCGCTAGTTAAGAAGACCAATATGAAGTGGTTGCATGTACATTATTTCACATATGTATTTGACTAAGGCATGCAAAAAGAAGTCTTACTCTCTTCCTAGCTTGGTTCTATTGGAATGTAAATTTGAGCACCAAATGTTACTCATAGATGCATAGTTAGAGTATGACCAAATTAGATGATGTTAGAGGATAAGAAGGACTTAATTTCTTCTCATTGACAGTTTCAAAACGCATTGTCATATAGGTCATGCATTTAGACTTGAAGAGTACGCAGAGATCACATACTAACAAATGATGAGCTACTACCTCTTTCAATTGTATATCAAAAGGACTATGGAGATTTATGTGAATGACATTATTTACAAAAGTCATAGGAGGACATCTCAAATCAACTATAAATTTGAAAAGTCATAATAAAGTATAGCCTTAAATTCAACATAGAGAGATGTTCTTTTGAAATCAACCAAGAAGAAATTTGTCCATCCCTAAGAGGGCCACATATTGCCATTCTAATAATAATTTGGGGAGTTCATGGACTATCCAACTAATAAATGACCATTTTGAACTAGTTAAGTCGAGAACTTCTTTGACCAAAAGAAATTCATGTGATTGAGACTTACTTGTATATGCATTATCTTGAGAAATTATTCTATATATATATTTTTTCAAGGATGTAAATGGAACAGTGGGCAAAGGAAATTCATGTGGTATTTCCTTTTGAGAAACAAATAGTACTAATTAAAAGTGAAGTTTGATGAATTTGATTATAATATTAGTCGTCAATGAGTAACAAAAGAACAAACTTGTTTGATTCCTACCATTTTTTTTTTATTTTTATTAGATTTTAAAATTAAAAATAATTGTATTTATTATCAAATTTTCAATACTATTCACTTTTAATAAATTTATATGTCAAAAAAATTTAGGGAGCGTTTGGTTCACGGAGAATTTTTCATTTTCTATTTTTTTTTCTAGAAAATAGAAAATGATTTTTTTTGTGTTTTTCAGTTTTTTAGAAAATAGTCTTTTATTTTTTGGGAAACGAAAATGGAAACAGAAAATGATTTTTTTATATTTTTCAGTTTTCCAGAAAACGCTCTTTTATTTTCTAAAAATCGAAAATAGAAAACGTCGACCAAACACATTTTTTCATTTTTTCAGAAAATGAAAATGAAAAATAAAAAAAAAATCGCCTACCAAACGCCCCTTATTTTTTTAAAAATGATTCTATTCTTTAGAAAACAAAGAGTAAAAGTAAAATAAAAATACTCAACAAGATTGCATGTGTGAAAACTTGAAGATGAGAAGTCCATACGGCTTTCAAAGAATATTTTTGTCTCTCTATCTACGGCGCAAATCGCTTTTCATTAAGAAATAGCAAATTAATTTTACGTCCACCTTTTTTTAAAAAAAAATAAAACTCATCTAGTAAGTTTTATTGAATAGTATAGTTATACGTGGAAAAAAAAATCCACTTATTTATAAATTAGATTTTCGAGTGAAATTAAGGTCTTAGTTGCTTAATTAATTAAATGGTGTCATTGTATGTGAGAAAGTAAGTAAATTTTACTTTACTATGAATTGGATTTTCCAATCAAATTAAGGTGTTAATTTGCTTAGTTGAGAAAAAGATCTTAACATTTAATATGGATAATGGATAGGATTTTGTGACAAGGTCAATTCTAAATCACAACTTAAAATTTGTCTTGTTAACCTATACACTATAAAGTTTGTCTGATGAAGTTCCTATGTGTGTATAAAATACGTAATTAAACGTGATAATAATCTTTTTTATGACTTTCTACGTGGTACCAGAGTTCTATTCCATCGTATTATCTTGAGTTGATTTTTTTTCTCATTCCTCCCTCATCAAATTGTTTAATCCACTTCCTTACTTTTGGGTATAGAAATTACATGTAGTCCCGATGAGTTTCTTCTTCTCTCACAAGTCACAATCCAATTTTGCTTTTGTACCTTTACTCGAGACAATATTTTAAATAGTAAAATTGCACATGCAACCTTGGAACTAATGAGTCTTTTTTGTAATGCCCTCACAATTATTTGTCTGGACATCAATTTGTCGAGCATATTTAAAAGCCAATACATGATTTCGCCATACTCCATTCACTGTACAGTTGTATAGGCTACACCGAGTATTGGTAGATGTAGATGCCTTACATATATTATATACTCGCAGTAATGCAATAATATGAAGCAACATAAATACACAAAAGAAGAGAGTTTTAGAATTCAAAAACCAGCAGCCTGATCTGCATTTTGGACAACAATCTGACTAATAACGACAAGGCTTTGACGATCAGCAATCGCGCATACACAGTTATCGTCCAACTCCTGGTTTTTAGGGACAGCAGTCCATTGCTAATTGGAATGTCTTAATTTGAGGACAGACCCATGGCTGCTGTTTAGGTAGATATCAGTTAGAATGAATGATCAAAGTAAATAAAACCCCAGGAAGACCGTCGGCCTACCTCTAAACTATCACAGTAGGTGATTATGGAACCCTGTTGTATCGTTCATCTTACCAGCCGTATACAGGGTTTTGCACCTGCGGCGGTAGCAGGCGTAAGTCCGAAGAATGCTGCTTACTGTAATCCCGCGTCCCAGGTATAGCTCCAGTAGACAATCTCAGGATCTCATTGCCTGTGAGACAATAATGAGCAAAGGCTAAACCTCCATCCACAGTATCAGATAGAGTTGGCATGGAAATTGATTTCTTAATCTTCCTTTTATTATTTGCTTGTGCACTTTCAGTCTCTTGGTTGTTCAAGAGTTTATCAAGTTCTGAATACTCCATAAACCTCTGTGTTGCAGCTTCCCATGATAAGTTATATCTCTGCTCAGAAGTCAGGGGGAGGGGTTCATTGTCCATGGCCTCTTTCAATCTTGCTACGAAATCCTCAGAAGTCTTGTAAGTCAAACAGTTAGGAAATGCCCTAAAGAATTCATTTGAAGGGTGATCTGCACATATCACAAACTTGCCCATTGCAAGAGCCTCGGCGGTTGCTGTGCAGAGGACATCACTGACACTAGGATTTATGAAAACTTTGTACCTGCAGATACATTAGAAAGACAAAGGATATTAGTACATCCCTAGTTATTAGAGAGGAAATGGAAGCAGCAATTAGCGTTCCTTAGCCGCCCATTACCCATGAAGTGCATCATCAGCATGATCCCTTCCATTGAAGAAATTAAGGCTCAAGTCCAACTTCCTTGCCGTAGATTGGACTTCCAGTGAATCCTCACCATTCCCATAGACATCCAACTTGAATCCTTCCAAGTCATTCTTGTGCTTTGCCAACAGATCTATTAATTCCTTATAACCTTTTGCCCAAACCATTTTCCCCAGAAAATATGCCCCTTTGGAAAATGCTTGATTCTTTTGCTCCCTTTCAGCAGCTATTTTTTCTCCCACTTTAAGAAATTTAGGATTAACACCATGAACATTGCAAATGGTAGACCTGGGTAGTTCCTGAGTTGCTGCAGAAAGCCGCAAAACCTGCAACATTAAGTCGTCAAAACAGCCTTCTAAACTAGACATTATAGGAAATAATTAGACGACAACCAGCATTCTGAAGACCATTTGCCTGCTGTTAATTATTAAATTGAATAAACATGTCAAAAATATTAAAAATGCAAATTCATGCCTTGTGGCAATATGCTCGGGTTACCCAGTTGTTGATATGTTTGACGAAGAAAGCTTGAATAGCTCCATTATTCTCTCTTTTAATGTATTCCAAGTAATTTGTGTGAACCACACCAACGACGTAATTAAACTTATCTGTCCATCGTTTTCCATGATGATACCAATTTAGGTGCTCTGGCTCTTCCAGAATAGCAATATCCGCCTCTTTTGAAGGAATAAACTGAGTGGTGTCCCCAGCAGGTATAATACTTCGTCTTTCTTTTGAGAACTAAAACCAATTTAATTATGTCAAACACAATAGTATTGCAAAATTAGACAACAGAACCCAAGATGTCCAACATAGTTACCTTTCCTGGATAGAAGGAGATCTTAAAATCAGCCTTGAAGCCAACCCGATTCTCCAGCCAGTTCCTTATATATGCTTCCTGCTCTTCAGGAGAACTAAAACTCAAACTGTCAGGATAAACTAGCACCTGATCTGATTTGCAAAGCCAGGGAACCACCAAAGTAACATCTTGTTTTGCAGATTTAGCCATATATGCAGCTCGGAATAATGGATTTACAGCAGTGCCAGTCATCCATGGGAGACTGGCTGTAGTTACGATTGCAACATGGTGCTTCTTATCTGCCTTTTTGTCCTTTACAAGGTCATTCCAAAACCCTCCCTCATAATGATGTCCTGTACTTTCAAGGACACTGGCAATTCTCAAATAAAGATCATCAGTGTACTCATTTCCAATCAAGGATAACTCGTTTACAGAATGAGAATGCGGAATAAGCTTGTCTTTGTGCCTGTGACATAATGATTCAATAATCTTATCACGTGTATCTGCAGACAAAAAACCATAATGTACGATGATATGCCCAAAAGTATGACAAACCTCTTTGAAACTCTAATCAGCATAAATTATCAAGTTTTCGATACCAAACACTTCAAATTTTAGTAAACGACAATAAATCAAAATGCTAAGAACAAAAGAATCAAGTCCAAAAAACAAACAAGAAATCATGAAATCTTTTTTTAAAAAAATACAATTTCTTACTCATTAAGGGGAACTTTGGCGCAACGTTAAAGTTGCTGTCGTGTGACCTACAGGTCATGAATTCGAGTCTCAGAAATAACCTCTTATAAAGAGTAGGATAAAGTTGCATATAATAGACCCTTTCTTTGAATTCCGCATTAGCGGAAGTTTCGTGCACTAGGCTGTCTTTTTTTTTTTACAATTTCTTACTCAATATCATTGAAATCTCATGTATCTAGAAGAAAGAACACATGAAATAACATCATGAATTGTCCATATTTGTACAACTTGGACAGTTCATTTAACCCCTTGACATTCATGACACTGCCGTTTAAGTGGACACTCATAAACTCTATTGATCACATGTAAACATTTAAAAAGAAAGAAAAAAAGCCATGTTGAACACAGATTGACACATGTTATGCACTCATGCCCAAGTCCACCAGAGTAGCAAGATTTGAGTGTTCAGAATCAGTTTAGTAATAACTAATAGAAAAAGAAATGTAAGTAATACCCATTCATAAGAAATAATTTCCATGCCATTTAATAAATTAGGAATATGGAAGCCAAGAACCTAGGGTGTGATCGGTCCAAACAAGCCACAGTGCTTCCGTATCTAAAACAGGTTTTGCAATAATAAATAAATAATAACTATAGTCATTCATAAGAAATTTGTATGAATGAGCCAAGAGTTCAGGATGTGACTGAACAAGGCCACTGATAAAGATATTAGATGCACATCTTAGAACAATTGGTCTTTGCTCATATATCTGACATCAAATGCCAACACAATAAGCTGCGTAATACATTTTAACTCAAAAGACAATTAAACACAGGACAGGCCAAGCCTGAAAAACATAGTAGCCATGAAATGAGTTAACAAAAGGTTAAAAATAAAAATTCTATGGGAAACCAAAAATCAGCAAGAGGCCACTCCAACAACAAATTATATACCTCTCTGTACTCCAAGGTGATCAAACAGTGGGCCAGATTGCTTAACAAGATATGCCAACAGTTCAGGTATATGCAATGGTGGAATTTCCTGTATTAAAAAGAAATAAATATCACGCACAGCACAAAAATTAACACATCATGGGAGGGCTCCATTTGCCAGTGTAGATATTACAAATTATTTCAATGTAAGATTTTATCACAGACATGCAGTTAGGCCATGGATGAACTGAACTGTGCTGCTTTAAGTATGCTTGAGAATTTCCCTTTTGGTAACAACTGTGTTTATCATCAATGTCTTTGTTCCTATCTGATGCTCTCAGTGATATATCTAAATGTTTCTTTACATTGAATCATACTGATAATATAAACAAGCTAGGAGTCTATGAATTATTTGAAATTATATGGCTCTAAAAATCTATTTAAAGAAATAGTTTTTAACATCCTTGAAACTGTCTCTCAAGAATCTTATAAAGTCTTCAGATGTTTCCAGCTTTTACATGAAGTGCATATATAGATTTAATTGAAATTATTTATTTTTCCTCTTTGAGATACAACTGGAGAGCTTTATTTGCTTAAATATGATCTGTTTTTCCTTCTTTAATCCCTAATCTCCACTCTCTATCCAATAATTGGAAAGGAGGCAAGATCAGATCTCTGCTTTGGTGACATGAAAATTTCCGAGAATTCACATGAAGATTTTATGATGAGCAACAAAAAAGTCCTAAAAAGAAATAACTCAAAAAACTCTACAACCAACCTTAGGTTCTTGAGGCTCTCGTACAAATGATCCCTGCAACAAAAGTACAACCCAAGTAAGTATTGTTTTTGCAAACGACGGCATAGATAAGAATATCCATCTAAACTGAAATGATAAAGAATTGGAAAAAGTTGTTCATTGAGACTAAGTCAATTTAATTTGCACTTAAAAGGAAATATGTGAAGTAATTCAATGTTCTTTAATTCAGAAAGGACTACCACTCACAATAAATGAAAGAATACAACACCAATGAGCAAATTTCATTTGAGTAGAGCATAAGTACAGAGGAGCATTCCAATGGAAGACCATAAAGCCAAGCCATTATTATTTTAAGTCAAACCATGTAGAGCCACCTTTCATATGTAAGACAAACTAAAGCCTAGTGAATAACAATGACAATTCAGTGGTATAATTGCTCATGCCCAAAACTAAGATAGAATAATTGAGCATGCAAAATTTTATTCCTACAATACAAGAAAATTAAATGAAGCAATCAAGATACAAAAAGAAAATTTTTATTCGTGGTTATCAAACCAGTATCAAAATCAGAGGTCAAAAAACCTCAATATCAGTCATATTGGATCAATAGGATCAGTCATATTGGAAATGTTGAGAAAATAAGAAACAATATCGTATATGAGATAACAAATTGTGTTCAATTATCAATTATGTAAATGTTTTATCAAATCCCTAATGTACATGTATTAGATCATAAAAATAATAAATCACATCTAATAATCTTGATGCAATAAATAATATTAATGTATTTTTAATTAATGATAAAATCAAAATGTCTAAAAATTGTTAAAACCATATTTATTACTACAAAATTATTGTTTTAGTCTTAATGTTATTAATAAAATTATATTATCGTTTAATTTTTCATATATTTAGTTGAGACCTAAATCTCGACATAAATCTCATCCAAATCAGATTTAGAGGGTTCCTCTCAATCAACAATTTTTTTTTCTCAATTGACTCCGAATTGAGATACATGAGATGCTCGATCTAGCTGGTTGTTGCTCGTGAGTAACAAGAAGGATCAATAATTGATCTTGTGTGACAATCTAGAGGGATGGGAAGGTTGAAAATTTTATGGTGGTTTGCACGTCATCAGCCAAACTTGGCAACCAAGGTTTTATACGGTGAAAATCAGTTGAATATGAACACCCAAATATAGGAAAAATAAATTTGCATTAGTATAGAAAGAGGACAGCTAAAGTTTATTAAAATAATTGCTTTACTCAAGAAAACTTGCACTTCATCTCGAAATGCCCAAAGAAAAGATGAATGTACCACAACACATCAGCACAAAAAAAGTGGCAATGATTGCCATTTTTTTCGTTAAAAGAATTGCTTCATGCATGAATGGGTACAAGATGCATTGCACACTTGGCACAACATTTACAGAATTACATAATCATGCACATTACTGCCCGTAGCAAGATTCCACCTGCAATCATGGCATAGTCTAGAGCCACAGAAATATGATAGCTTATTAGTATCACCAGTTGTAAAATTAGTTTTATACATATTAGGGGGTTCAATTAAGCAAAATAACTAATTTGTTTACCATTCCTTCTATTTCTTTTCACTTTTTTCCATTTTCAAGGGCAAGTAAAAGTTCATTCTTTCCAAAACTAAAAATATACATCAAATACCTACTTAATTCAAGGGTTTAATCGACATCAAAAGATTCAACACCAGAAATTTTGGGATAGCCTTATAAATCATTTTATTTGGTGCAAAAGTGCCCCTCTTTTTTTTGCATTTTCAAATCAATATAGGACGATGCAGTGCAGATCCACTTACCATCTCAATGGATCATTGACATGTATCTATTAGAGGCTTAGTACTACACGAATGGGGCTCAATCAGTGTGAGGCAAGATAAACAAGTGAGGTATCAACATGTGTCCAATCAATTGGATCGACATAGAAGAGTCATGCTAAGGACAGATTGTCCATGCTTGGGATTGTTCAAACATATAGTGTAACTAGTATTTCTCATCTACTCACTCTAAGGACTATAAAAGAAAGGCAAAGGCCCCATGGAAAGGGCACTTTTGGACTGAATAACAAGCCAACAATAGTGACCATCCAACACTTAAGAGGAAAGCCAGGCATAAGTAAGCGCTACCTTGAATCTTTTCACTCTACTTAATCTCCAATTCAACACAAATTTTCCACACAATCTCCACTTTGGCCCAGCCTTTCTTCATAAACTTCACCTCAGCCCCATACATCACAACTGCCCCTTGCTTCTAAAGCCAAGCAAGATTTACTCAATTGCTTGTAGCATAAGCCCACCATACTAGAACCAAATGCAACCCACCTCAAATGAGGTGCTAACAACTCGGCCAAATTGCATCTCTAACTGAACCTTGCCCACTTCATGCAAGCATCACCCACCTTGATGGAAGCTAGTCAAGCAAACCCAACCCCATCCTAACCCTAATTCAACTGAAATCTTTGTCATTTTAGTCTCCTCTAGCCCACCAATTAAAACCAAAGTCTGAATTGGGTTAAGAGAACTAATAGATTTTCTAACAGTTGTAATTTCACTGTATCATGGGAAAAAGTGGGATTCATAAAATTGCACTCAAGAAAATGAAATAAATAGGGCAACTTCTTATTTAGTTGGTCTAGACATGAAATAGTAAGTTTCATGTTGCACTCAAGAAGGTGAAATAGAACAATGTAAGTGCTTGCTTAGTTGGTCTAGACACAACACTCGTGAAGACATGATTCAGAACTTCTTAAGAGCCACTTTAACTAGTTCAGCAAATTAACATTCTTTTGAAATTGGATAAGCAGAAAACAAATTTGTAAAAACAATAACAGACGAAACACAAAGAGAAAGGTCCAAGAAATCTAATTATTCACTTTACAAGATCAATGGCATCTTCCTCGGTACCAAATTTCTAGGCTATTAGCATATTCAACAAAATATAAGACGTCAATAAATAGAGAAGAATGCGGTGTAGGAGAGAAAAATAGCTGTCACCAGGCTCAATTTCATTTTCTCAACCAACTCGTTGCTCGTCGATTGGCTCTTCCGCTCAAACTCCTTGATTCCCTTCTTGAGAATCCGAATAGGTTCCCACTCCTTCCCTTTCTCCTCCTCCTCCGCCCCATTCCACAGGACCTTCCTCCGGCCCCGAACTCCATCTTTGCTGAGATCGAGAACCACCCCAAACTCATCTATCTCGGAGGAAATGGCGCTCCTTATGGCGGACAGATCGATCCCGATGGTGGCCTTAGGGGCCCACTTCTCGAGCACCTTCCGGCTGAAGTCGGGCGAGGAGTAGGTCTTCCGGAGTTCGGACAACTTGGGTCGGATGCGCTTGACGATCTCGAACTCCGACGGGGAGGAGAAGGCATGGACTGATGACGGAGAGCCAAAGAGATTCTCGAGCTCGCGATCGGCGAGGGTCTTGAGGGAGTTGGCGCGTGTGCGCATGAGACGGAGGTCGGCACCGGCCGAATCGCGCACCTCGCGCCATCCCCGAGAGATGAAGGAGAGAGCCTTCTCCGCCGATCCGGCGGTCGGCGGCGCACTCTCCGCTCCGGGGTCGATCATCATGGCCGATTCCAGGCTTTTTCCGCAAAACGCGATTTTATTGGAAGACGCACGGAAGGTAAAAGAAGGGGTAAGGTGGGGCCTGCAGAGCAAGACACTTGGCGTCGTGTTGTTGGTTCGGGGGAATTTTCATTTGAATCAGTAAAATTATATTTAGCTTCGACTCTATTGACACGTGCAATTCGTTGAGATCTAATTAAAATATAAAAAGATAAAAGCCACATATTAAGTGCTAGACTAAGTCAAAAAATATAATTAATTAAACATAAGAGCATCTCTGATTATAAATATTATTAAAAAAATTTATTGTAATATTTACATTGTCACACCCAAAATAAATTTTTTTACTCTATCTCCGTTGTAAAAAAAAACTTCTAAATATTATTTCTTATAAATTATTTATATATATTATATTATATAATTCATCCATGAATATCTATAAATATTTTTATTATCCATTATTCGATCCTTGGACTTCAAAGACTAATCTATAATGTGCACCCGATCAAACGATGTATATATAATGAAGATGTTCACGTACGAATGCTTACGGATTAATTATGTAATATAATATTTCTTTATATATATAAGAATATTATCTTACATAATTCATTTGTGAGTATTTATGAACATTTTTATTATCTATTATTTGATCCTTAAAATTTAAGAATTTAATTATAATGTTCATTCGATGGGAAAAAAAACTTCTTTAATTTAACAAATTATCAGAGTAAGAGCTAAGGATTCATTAAAAAATAAATATTTTCTTCGAATTGACAGTGCCATCAATTAATTGTGTCAATGGTCCGAAATTAAAACTTCGCTCTGAATGGGAATCATCGAGAGTAATGATTGGTTTGATTCGGAATCAAGTCAGAATCAATCAGTTAAATTCGGAATCAGAATCGATTTCTGAAACCGTTCTGATTCCGATTCAAATCAGTTTCAATAGATTTTGGAATCGGTTCGGAATCGATTTTGGTTCCAATTTAGATATGTTTCCGGTTGCTAATTTAAAGATAAAATTTTTTAACATCTCTACAAGATTATTTTACAATATAAAAAAAATAAGATCATCAATATGTTAGATGAATTTGGAAGTTTAAGTTCGAGGAAGATGGTCTGGAACCGTTTCGGAATCGGTTCGGAACCGATTCGGAATCGATTTTGAACTGGTTCGAATCGATTCCAACGTCGATGAATCCGAAACCGATCAGAATCGGAACTGAGAAACCGATAAACATACCTAATCGTGAGCTAGCGAGCTAAATGGACCATGTCGTTACTAAAATCTATTTCAAATCCTTATACGCATTTTTTTTTAAAAAAATAACAAAACAATAATTGAAAACTTATTTGAAAAGATTAAAGAATGACTTGTTCATTTTAATTAAAAAGATCGAAAGAATATAAACAAAATCTCCACTAATTAATCGACTCCAGTCATTTGATCCCTAAATGAGAGACTAAACCATTGCATTATTCTAAGAGAAGGAACAACAAAATTAACAATCTTTCTTTCCTGCGGAACGAGAATGCAGAGTTCCTTGAGTCGAGCAGGCGACTTCAAGGAGAAAAACCTTCAACATAAACAGAGTATCTATAAATCATGCTCTAAATTTATCGGATAAACTAATAAAAAAGAGAGCGGACGTTCTATTTCACTCTTAATCGTGTCATGATCTTATCTATAACATATGATTTTATAAGGAGAGTAAGATATGTAGATGAAAACTCTTATCGTACATAGAATGTGCATAATGCAATGGTTAAATACATAAAATAAAAAAATAAGAGTAGAATTCGAATTTTAAATATTCCTAAGATTGGCTTTTAAATATGATTTTTTTTTTTAATCTCAAATCTTGTTCATTTTGTTTTTCTAAATCTTCCCACTCATTTTTTATTGTACACATTAATTAAATTCGCCATTCTTTCAGGCAAATCCTTTATCTATATCTTCTTCTTTCTTTTTCCTCACCAAATCAAATCGATGGCGATTCTGTAACTAGATCATTTGCGTCGTCGAGATGGGCGATGCTTCTCGTCTGTGGCAAGCAGGGCTTCTGCCAAGTTCTCCAGTTCATCATGTTTCTTGTTCTTGGATGATGAAGTACCTTTAATCTTCTACAGAATCAACAAATTTCATTATTTTTTGGAGATGCTGCTGCTGCTAGCTGCTTCTATTCTGTTCAAGCTAGCTATCATCGTATATAATTCATATCTTGCGTCGAAATTGGGAAGCCAATTACCTCGCTGGGTATTCTACTGGAGACGACGTAGCGGAGGACATCTTGGAAGAGGTTGTAGCCTCTCTCTGTGAAGTTCCTGAGGTAGAAGACGAGGAGTTGGCCAAGCTTAGGCCTCAGGGTTCTGAACCTCTCCTCGATGTTGGGCTCGTACTGCATCGCCACCGGGCGCAGGAAGGCTTCGTAAACCAGATCAGTTCCCTGCAAAGGCGATCGATCGAGCAACATACCAAGGTGATTCAGAGATCGATCGAGGAACAAAGAGATTGGGGTGTGCATGGTGGATGGACGGCATGTATCTGCTGTACCTTGGTTTTGGGGTACCACAAGTAGACCAAGAAGGCCAGCTTGGCTTCGCCGTACATGGGTATCCTGGAATTTTGAGGACAAACCTTGAGGCATGCATGAAGAAGAAAGAAGATGAAGCAGCAGAAGTGAATGATTATTACAATGAGGTGAAGACCTCGAAGAGCATTTCGACGGCGGTCAGCGTCGCCACGATGATCCTGCAAATGCAGATTGCAGGAGTGAGCCAATCGTCCAAACTCTAAATCAGAGAGTTTTGTTTTGCAGATTTTGAGACTCGTCGATCGTCAGAGATCGAAAGAAAAAAAAGAAGAAGAGAGTAATAAATCAGAGACTGTTTCTGCGAATGCTCCTTATGGTTTTGGTATTACGATTTGCCTCCGCTTACTATGCTATGCTCTACAAGTATTTGTCAAAATGTTCCCTTAATTTAGTTTAGTTTCGCTAATATTGTTTTCTCAACGAAATTGAAGGGGCATTTCAAAAAATCAATGAAAATCTAAAGAGTAAAATAAAACTCACAGAAAAATCATATATGGCCAAGAATTAGACAATATGCCAACAAAAGAAAAAGGAAGAAACGAGAGAACAGAGATTAAAGAGGAGCAATTTAGATCTTTTTAAATGTAAAGATGATACACTAATTAAGCCTCATCCGAGATAATTAGAGCCAAGTTGAGGCCAATAGAAGCTAAGTCGAGCCACAAGAGATCTGGAAGATTGCCATTTCTACTAAGAACTCTAATGAAAATGTTTTAGTAACCAAATAGCCTTTAAAGTGCTACAGATGTTTTCCCTAAAGAACTGATTCCCTGCAAAGCAAACCAAAGCTGAACAATGTTGTAATTGTTTTTTGGCCTAATGGCGACAAACTTCGGCTAATACGATAACAAAAGCCACGTAGATGTCGAGTCAAATTTGATGGCTTGTAGGTTTGGATCACCACTTCGAGATCTCAACGAACATGCCCCTAAACTATCGGATTAAAGCTGTCTAATTAAGCTAATCAAAATGGTGGATGAACAAGGAAGCAATCGTCACTGTACGGCGACAGAGTTGGGAAGAAATCATCAAAAGAATATTTGGCATCCTAAAAATACTTGAAGATGAAGAGGAACTAGAAGCTGATTAAATTGCACTTGTTTTCCCTGAAACTTTGAATCACAACAAACACACAAAACAAATAAACAAAATCTGACAAAATATGATCAGCAATTGTGCAAGGACGTACCAGTATTGACACCAGAACCGGAGCTGAACTGTGTAGTTGCCATGCTTCTGCTCCAACGTCTTGAAGCATTCGAAAGCTGGATAAGCGTAGCCAAAGAACACCCTGCATGCCATAGAATTTCATCCAATTCAGAGAACGAAGAACGAGATAAAGCAGATCATTTTCGAAAAAGAAAAAGGGGGGGAAAAAAAGCTAGAGAGGAGAGAATTGAAGAACTCACAGAAGAAGTTTGGAAATAAACCCGGCAAACATCTTCAGATTAATTCCTCAAAGCTAAGCCTTCCTCCTGAAATGAACAGAAGGATTAATACAGGAGCTTAAGGTAATAGAGATATATAGATCATTAAATTAAATTCTCAGGCGTGGACATTAATTGCCAGTTGATTATTGTTTACTCTGACCCCGAGGAAGAAGATGAACTCCAAAGATCAAAAGCCAGAAACAAAATTGATTTGAAGGAAGAAAACTTGGCTGTGATTTACTGCAATTGAATTGGAAGTTGGGTCTTAGCAGAGAAGGGAAGAAAGCAGCGGTTGCTTCTGTCAAGGATGGATTTATCATTTATGGATTAATTTTGAGGACGGAAATGCCCTAGTTATCCCTTTTTCGAGTATGGTAGGGCCGTAGGGGACGAGGGGCATTTGGGTCTTCTCGGAAGCCGCAGCCTGTTCTGAACAAGTTTGGGTGAGAAAATTAGGGCGTGTTTGGTAACGTGCGTTTTCCCTTGTCTTTTCTCTTTTTTTTTTCGAAAAATAAAAAAAATTATTTTTCATTGTCTAATCAATATCACGCTTTATTTTCCAGATTTTCTAGAAAACAAAAATAAAAAACACTATAATTAAATACATTTTCTATATTTTCTCATTTTCTACGGAAAATAAAAACGAAAACGCTTTAATCAAACACTTTCTTCTAATTTTCATTCCTGGAAAAAAAAAATATTCAATGCTTTTGATCTGTTCTTCTAATTTCTGGTCAACCTTGTTTTTGTTTTCGTCTCTTCGTACTTTGTTTCTAGTAGATATAAACATAATGGAAGAGTCAAACATTGGAAGGAGACCGGCGTTTGGGGTGCGGAGACTGGTATGGTCGTTGAATTGATGGTTGACTTATATGTTCAAAGCTTCGGACCGTCCAAAAATCGAATTTATCATCCGGTTGTTTTTAATTCAAAGAGTATAATTTTTCATAATTTATTTTTCTTTATTATCATCGAAAAATCAACAATAAAAAATATTTAAAATGATAATAATTATCTTTTACTCGGGAAGGAAAGCATAGCAATATTATTATTTTTGATTTATTAATAAAAAGTTGCATTCAAATCTATTTCTACGAGTTTGATTATACTTAGGGCAGTTATAATATATAATTTTGATAATATAATTATTACATTATCAAAATTATGGAGAATAAACATTATGATTCATGCCAAATGCAACCAAATAAAAATTTAAAAGTAAATCTCTTCGATCGATCTCGGTGACAATGCATCGAGATTTTCCATGTCGAAATTATCCTCGAAACAATTTATTGTCTAATAACAAATAATTACCATCGTACCAATGCAACGATCATGGCAAATAAATTTTTCGATATGACGATGAAAATTTGTTATACTTTATTTTAATCCTAGAAAATTGCAATATTCATCTGCAATGAATTTATCTAAATTTGTTACGCGAACATTGGTATATATCTCACCACTCGAGCTCATTCAACGATACCTCTCTAGATACCCATTGATTAGAGTAATATAGATATTATTATAGATGGATAAAAATTAAATTTTGATGTGAAATTTAATTCTCATCTGAATTCAGATATTTTTCGTCGTTTCTGATCAATAGATCATAGGGCGATTTTACGTAATAACTTTTTACTACTATAGATAATACCAAGAGCGGAGCCATGTCTTACCTTCCCTGGGCTTTAGACCGGGTAAAAAGAAAAAAAAAAAAGGTCACTGTAGCACCTTCAAAAAAGAAATTTTTTCATGTATAGTCCAGGGGAAAAAAATAATCCGGGGATTAATTTAGGATTAACCCAGGGCTTAGCTTGGCTCCGTCATTGAATAATATCTCGCTCAGGTTTATTATTCTTGGACAAGGACTGTAATTTGTAAACCTGACAGCTTCTGTCAACGTGTCTGAATGATCGTAAAGAAGATAAATTAAAAAGAATATTTAATCCAAAACTCATTTATAATTTACATGGAAAATCGATCTTTCTTTTTGATTAGTGGTATTGAGTTTCGTCATTAATTCACGGTGAATCGGTCACGCATCTCACACGACCTCGAAGAGTCTCCATCGCGAGGATAAATCGGGATGATCGCCGCTAAGTCGCCGTGAGGATATATCGCCAATTGGATCGCTCTCACACCGATCCAATTGGAAAGCGGATACCGCCTCCACAACCCGGCGAGTGAAAACGACGAAATCCTCTCCATGGCCGATCGGCAGATCGAACTATATGCCGCGATGGCAAATTCTTACAAACCCGTGAGCGAGTGGAAAATCGACACCCTCATATATATAGGAGAGTGATTTTTACTTGCCCCCAGGGTTGTGACACACCAGTAACCACACTTCCTTCTTAACGTCGATGCCAAGGTTCAATTCCTCTAGGGCACGTCCCATTGAGTATTTTCGCCTAGGGCGTGACAGTCGACTGTGCTGGTCGGATACAGTGGGCCCACGTTGGTAGACCGGATCAGAGTGCAGGTGTCGATGATGCGTCCTCTTGATTTATCCTCGTTGACCAATGGGGACTTTAGTTGAAGGCTGTGGGGCATGGTCGATCAGTCAAGGGGATTAGTTGATGTCAATTGCCCAGATACTCCTTGTAAAAAAAAAAAAAAAAAGTGATTCTTACTTTACGGATAAGACAAAAATCGATTCCGGAGGAAATCTAAAGCTCTTTCTTGAATTCAGATGACCCCTACGTGTCTTGACCACCATATCAATGTCTATAGAATCCTTCGTAATTTATCTTTCTCGTAATGATCGTAAAATAGACCGATGAAGAACCATTAGATTGACGAATTTCAACCTTTGATCCTTAATTTTTTTTGTTTTTTTTGACAAATATTTACCACCCAAACTAATCCACGAAGCGCTCAAGTTCGCTATCCGAATTCACCGGAGGTTTAATGAATGCACAGCTTCGTACTGGATTGGAACGCCATCCATTCTGCCTCGGTGCCAACAGCGAGCGATGACTGATCTCGATCGAGTCCAAAGATGAAGCTTCCTCAGGTCGAATGAGCTGAAGCTGTCAAACATTTATGTGCAACTCGCGGTGTGTGGTTTTGACTGGTCAATATCATGGTCACTTGTCCTCTCGCACACGGTCAATGACATACGGCCAATTCAGTGTGGTTCTTCCTTGGCAAACTCGTTAAGTGCCTTTTATTTATCTGGTAGTGAAGCAATTAGTCGAAGCGAAAGAAGTCGGTCATAGCAAAGCTCTGCTCGTGATCGGGAAACTTCTTTAATCTGAAACTGAAAATTATCATATTTCTTCAGACCGAGGTAAACTTAGTGCCGTTTAACACAGACAGAATTCCGAGATCTCAGACTCTATTTACTGATCAGAAAAGAAAAGAAAAAGAAGAAGAAGAAGAATGAGCTGAGAAAGTTTATTGATTGCGCTTGAATCTCGCTTTCGATTTTTCAGGTTTCAGTTTCCTGCAGCAGTCTGGCATTCCCAAAGATTCAATCTCATTAAAATGCCTTGCGCAGCAGGAAGAGGTTCGTCTTTATTGACTTCACGTGGACAATTAACTCTACCTCCCTCCTCCCTCTCTCTCTCTCTCTCTCCTTGTTTAACTAAGTCCTGTCTAATCGCGATCTTCTCCTTAAAATGCAAAAAGCTGCTGCTCCTGCCTCCTTGAACCGAAAAGCGAACAGCCCGACACTTCGTTTTCCCTCCTCCTCTTCCTCCTCTAGCCAATTCCACCTTCAACGTTCAGTTCCAGTCCCTGTGCTCTACTCTCTGTTCTGCGCCGCCTCAGTTTACTTTTTGAGCTTTCGCCACTGATGGATGCCCCGCAAAATCCAAGCTTTTTGTGGGTTCTCGCTCGCCTCTCCTCCGGCCACCGATAAAGATCGCATCTTTTTTGCGTTCGCGATGGCTTCGGGCGCGAGAGAGTTCCAGTTACGGCATCCGGTGGTGGTTGAGGTGGGATGCGGCTGCCGCCGGCCAAGGCTTCGATCTTTCTTCCCCTGCTCGACGAAACCCAAGCCTCAAGACAGCGGCAGCTTCTTCTCTCCTTCGACCACCGCTTCCCACTGGGGAACCAGCAGCTTCACCGCGACAACCGCCGGCGATTCCTCTTCCACCTCCCGCTTCAACTTATCGCCGGAGAGGCCAAAAGAGACTGCCGCCGCCGAGGGCGGCCAGCAAAAGCCGAGCAGGAAGAAAAGCAAGCGGGCGGCGGCGCCGAGGAAGGGCGTGGTGGACGGGAGCGTGGCGGTGGTGAAGGAGTCGTCGGACCCGTTCCTGGACTTCCGCGACTCGATGCTGCAGATGATCGTGGAGATGGAGATCTATGCCTGGGAGGACCTGCGCGACCTGCTCCACCGTTTCCTCGCCCTCAACGCGCCTCGTCACCACCACCTGATCCTCCGCGCCTTCGCCGAGATTTGGGGCGCCCTCTTCTCTTCTACGACCTCACCCTCGATGCCATCCTCCTCCGCGCCGCGCCGTCGCCGGCGGTGAGCCCGACGACCAAAGAAGCTGAGTTGAGATCCTGCTACCACCTGGCGCACTAACTCCACTGGGTGGTGATAGGATCTCAAATCCCCTCAGAATCAAAGACGCGAACTTCGTAGGAACAAGAGGAATGCCTGATCGTTTACTTTGGGCTTGCAGATTTTAGCATTTACGGTCTGTTTGACTGTCTACTTTATAGTTTGGGATTCCGATTTCCGAGCATGCTTCTTCTTCACAGCATATGGTTGCACTAATTCAACAATCCAGTCAGTTTTTTCTTTTTGAAGAGAAAAAAAAAATAGATTCGAGAAATAACTTCCAAGTCCTGACCAACTGATGAACTAATTATCTCTTCAAATCGAACAAGTTACTTAGAAAAATAAATTGATAATGATCAGAATTGCTCATGCACATACAATGCAGATAGAGTATGAAGATCTACATGGTACTCTAATTTATACTTGTCTCCCAAACAAACGAAAAGTTAGATTATAATCAGGCGCACTCAACGTTTGAATAAAACTTGCATTTTATCTTAATGCAATTGTCCTAAACCCTACCACCAATAATTAGGAATTGATTTTAGCACCTGTAACTAAGAAAGCAGCACATCTTATACAAATTCAATAAATGCACATCTCATATATGATAGCTAGATTTAATCGAAATTCGAATTACATAACATATTTGATATACACGCAAGTAATAAATCACAATACACAGTGAGCTGGAGTTTTAACCTTTTTAACACTTCGATGAAGGGCACATTTCCCCAAGGAAAAGAGAACATTTAAACGTTCATCGATTCTGTGAAGAATGCAAATGTGGAGCCACGAGCAGTATCCTGATGATCATCTCCAGCGCAAACTGATGATAAAAAAAAAAAAAAAATCATCTTTGCAAAGGCATTAACTTTGTGACGTCCCCATCTCACAATGAACACGCAGCTGCCTCTGGAATTGAATTCCGAAGTGCACTAGCGTCGGGGCACTGCCTTAACTTGAAGAGCTCACGAGAGACCCACTGAATTGGTGGTGGTCACATGGTTTTAAGGGAACTGAAACCGCATGCATATCCTCTAGCTAGTTAGTCTCCTCAAGAACCTTGTGAGCCATGGCTATTAACTCCTAGTTAATGATCTTGCAGCCTACGTATATCATTCATTCCATACAATATTTATATTGCAGCATTAATCCCAAAATTCATTACTGCATACAATTAATATTACGTCCATGGTTTAGTATGATCTAATGAATAATTTATTCAGAGTCGCTCGACTAAAGAGTGTTTTTCACTTTATATATATATATATATATATATATATATTAGTTTGAGAGATACTCATGACTGGGCTAGAGTCTCCTTCTGTAGTAGGCATGACCATGAGGATGCATGTACAATACTATATAAATGAATTCAACTACCACATATTGTTTCTGAATAGTTTTGTAATTAAAAATATTTTTGATAATTATTTAATATTAGGTATAACTTAACCTTTGTCTTTTCTAGTATACTCTGTTTAACATGTCATGACTTTGTTAGTCCGAAGGAAATTTAAGAAAGATGCAAGATGGTGCGAGAGTAAGAGAATTAAGGATATGGATGAAGAGAGAAAAATAAAAATAAAAATAAAGCTCTGTTTTTATAGATACACGTCCTTATATATAAGATGCCCTAAAGCACAAATTAAAGATGATTATGTTTTTTTCCATGCACAAATTGGAATGTGCTTCGATCAGTTATAATTAATTAACCACTTCTAGACTTAAAACACCTCTAGGCATATTAATTAGATAATCTTACGATGCCAAAAGTTTATCCGCATTATGAAGTTGATTAATTAAGATTTGTCATGAGAAGTGAGTATAAGATCTTGAAAATCTTTGAGTGAAATATATATTTGATGCATGCCTTCAACTCCATAGGCAGTGAAATCTTTAAACTGTTATTAATTAGTATTGTGATTCTATTAATTTCTTATTTTCTTTTCGCTACATTTATATTAATTATTACTTTCATATATTGGTCGTACAAACATACTTTCATGTTGCATTTGAGTTGCGTCGAAATCAAAAATCAAGCAAGAAACTAACACACATTGCCTATTCCTCCCAAATTACTTCTCCAACCACACACACGTTCAATCAACTATACGATGGAATTTACTTTTCTTATTGGAGAATACGGATGTATACATATTTCCCCTCGAACTAATCGTACTGATTAAAATTAACTAATTTGGTCGATTAAAATCTAATAATTAAGGAATTAACTCGATCATTGCACATTCAAGATGCATTTAAGATATTGTAGCTAATGACTATAGAAAAGAAAATCATCAACAGAGACCTACGTACT
The DNA here is from genome assembly GCA_025175895.1 of Wurfbainia villosa. Taxonomy (NCBI): domain Eukaryota; kingdom Viridiplantae; phylum Streptophyta; class Magnoliopsida; order Zingiberales; family Zingiberaceae; genus Wurfbainia; species Wurfbainia villosa. The sequence continues at coordinate 7,926,714 of CM045997.1, forward strand.
ACAGAATAGATTTTCAATGACTTCCTAATGGACATCCAAGGTGGATCGAGGATCTAGGAGTTCCTCACCAACGGATCGGAGTTGCACGAGGCCCCTCCCATAAATTCGATCGAGTTCAAGCATCATCTTCATCCACTTAATTAGATACTCGTGAAGCTGAAGCTAAACCTCTTAGGTGGCTTTTATACATACAGTGTGAATAAAGTGTCACCAACGTAACATGGCTCTAACTGACATATATATATTTCAAGAGTATATCACAAGCTAGAAAACCTTGTTGAGTTTTCTTTAGCCATACGAACATCCTTAAGAAGAAACAAGTCGATCGATCACTACGTCTAACAACAAATGAGGCGTGAATGAGCATTTACTACTATGTGTTAGGTGATAGGAGGAGGATTGCATGAGAGCTACATTCATAGAATGGGGTGAACCTTACTCTACTGCATGCTAGGCCTTCTTGAAGGGTGAAACATTGAAAATGTCCTCGAGTATTAATTGTAAAAGAATTTTCCCTCCTCTTGATACAGACGATCGAGAAAGCTCTAATACTTGTCCTTCTCCAACTCAAAAGAAGAAGGCTGAAGATTCATTCCTGCCCATACATGGAGAGGATGAGTGGAGGCCACTCAAATGCGTCACTTTGCAGTGAGAAATTGTTATTATATTAATTTTGTATGAAACATGCACCAACTATTTTATATGTTTGTCTGAAAAAAAAAATGATCGATAGGGATAGTAGAGGGCTCATGAATGACTGAGTAAAGCTCATGGATGATGGTAGAAGAGAATTGAAAGCGTACAAACACTCGGACTGTAATTTGTTATCTGAGCCCCTGAGTTGTCAGGTAGCTTCGTCCAGAGAATCTCAAAAAGAACCATTTTAATTTTATTCAGTCCTGCAGAAGAAAGCCATCGTCGATGAGTAACTATGATTACGAGCGACTGTTCGGCTCATGAACAATGCACTCATTAATAGGATTTGTTTCCTTTTCCAACTGATCATGTTTGTTTTACCCATCCAACAACATCAACAGTTCATTTCCGGTCTCATACTGAAGAAGGATCCGCCATGGATCTGATGTTGATGCATCGACCTTGTTGTGCATTGCTCACAGCGAAACCTCAGCCCCATGAACAGTGTGAGTTGTTGTCATGACCTGCTGTTGAAGCGAGCTGTGGTTTCCAAATTATCTACGAACCACTTGCAGTTCTATATTAGAATTATTAGGAGACATGCTAACGTCTATCGTTGCTCACGACTGTTGGGATTACTCAGTTGTCTTAGCTATTTGAGAGATGGTTAGCTTAATTAAATGATCATGCGATGCACTAATTAATGAGCGTGGAACATAGAGTTCGGTCAGTCAGCCATACACGAAATGAAATTTCTTTGAATCGAAGAAGATCAAACTCCCTCGACCCCAACACTGTACATTGGAAATGCTTCAGAATGATCAAACTCTGGGAACTCAGAAATAGAACAAGCAGGGGAGAAGAAACGGAGAGGAGGGAGATATCGCAATCTCTTCGATACCCAGATTAAAGAAGCATTTTAATTGGAATCGCTCGATTCGTGCTTCTTGATTTCTGCAACCGCAAATGAATTGGAGGAGGAGGAGGAAGCAGGGGAAGAGGCGAGGGCCACGATCAGGTCCGCGAAGGCCCCAAAGATGAACCCGTGCGTCTTCTTCCGGTTGACCCTCAAGTACCAGACCAGCAGGGCCTCGAGGTGCCGCCAGTCGCTGAGGCCTTGCGCCGCCACCATCTCCTCCATCGACAGCCGAAAGTCGCGGTAGGGGTCCTCGGAGTTCACGGCCAGCGCGACGCCGCCCTCGAACGGCGGCGCAGCGTCGCCGTCGTCTTCGCAGGTTTCTACCGGCTTCGCCTCCTCTAGGATCGAACTGGTGTCCCCGGACCGCCGGAAGAAGATCCGGTCGGCCGGCCGCAGCGGCACCACCGCCTCCTCCGACGCCGCGGAGAAGCTCTCCCGCACCTCCGAGGTCGACGAGTGGGTGAAGCAGGACTCGGCGGAGTCGAAGTAGACCGAGTTGACGGTCTTGTAGACCGAAGCGTCCCGGAAGGACTCCGTCTTCGGCTGCCTGCAGGAGGGCCACGGCGGCGGCGCATGCCGGAGCTTGAGTAAGAAGGAGCCAAGGCCGAGCTTCTTGCCCATGAACGCTGATCGAACGATCAGAACAGGGGGAAATGTGCGTAACGACTAACTAGAAGGCTCTCCCTGGAGGCGAGCTCGAAGCGCGCATTAATGGCGGGCGATCAGAGTTTGTGAGAGGGCAGGGCAGCTTGTGGCGCTTCCACAATAATTATAATAATTGCCTGCAAAACCGGTCCAGGAGATGAACCGCCCATCCGGTCCGGCTTACCGTTGGTCGCTGGCCGGGTCATGTGGGCATTAAATACACAGTGAGGGCCTACTGCATATGTTTTACTGCATGCATGGCAATTAATTAAAGGTGTTTAGCAGACAGGACAGAAGACAGATGATTGTTTCTGCACGAATTATCAGACCTTAATTGATGGTTAGTTTGCAAGGACATTTCATATGTTGCCTAATTAATCAATGGTCATTAGTTACAAAGAGTTTTTCAGGGCCCATGCCTCAGTAATATGCATGAAGCCGCAGGCCCTGAAATTAGTTAAGATCTTAAAATTAGTGTCTCAGACAAGATAGAATTACTCATAAATATTTATTAAGAGTAGGGAATACTCAATCTTATTTCCCTTTTTTTTAATGCTATGTAAGGGATTATCAATAAAAATTTTACTTGATTCATAATTTTTAATGATTATCAAATCATAATGAATACCCGATATGTCATACTGCATCAGTAAAAGAATTATACATGGAGGAATCGAAAAACCTCCGAAAAACTTAGGTAGCGTTTGGTAGAGAGAAAATTTTTCATTTTCTATTTTCTGTTTTCCTTTTCCAGAAAACAAAAAATAATTTTGTAGTGTTTTCTAATTTTCCAGAAAATATTTTTTTATTTTTTAAAAAACGAAAATGAAAACCGAAAACGATTTTCTAGAGTTTTTCAGTTTTCCAAAAAACGCTCTTTTATTTTCTAGAAAACGGAGATGGAAAACGCCAACCAAATGCGTTTTCTCGTTTTCTCAGAAAATAAAAACATAAAAGAAAAATTTTCTCTCTACCAAACGCCTCCACCGCCATCAATTGTCGACGCAGTTGTCGTAATTATTGATGGTCACTTGTTGCCATCTCACTGGATGACAAGACGATCGTCTCGATCGGTACGATCATAAAGAAATAAAGTTCGTAATACTCAGAGTCTTGTAATTGAATGAATAATATAATAAAATGTCAAATTATATGATACTTTAAAATCTTCAGATAAATAAATTTTGATTACGTTACTTCGAATTTAATCAAAAACATAAATTATATTTTATTTCCATAATTTTGATAACGTGATTATCTAATAATCACATAATCAAATAAGTTTTAATTACAATATACTACTTAACTTATCTTGTCGATGATATAGTTCATTTTCTATCTATGCAGTATTATTAATCTCTTCCCTCTTTCTTTCCAACCAATTTAAAATTTAATTAATGAAACAAAATCTGAAAATGACATGCACTATATTAATTGATATAAATAGGACAATTTTTTTTAAAGAAAATTGATATTTATATTATATAGTTTAATTATTTTTAAAAATAAAATAAAATTTATATTGTGGAAGGTCACATTTCAAAATTATGTATGTTTTTTTTAATATTATCTTGATATAAAGTGAAAAAAAGGAAGAAAAAAATAAACAAAGGGAGGAAACAGTACTTTCAGATTAAATACATTAATATATTTTACTTTTAAATTTTTTTAATTTTTTAAAAAATACTCTTTTTTTTAAAAAAAATTATTTTCTCATAGAGTTTATATATTTTTATTAATATTTTAGTTCTAATTTATCTAATAATATAACAATTAAGGGATACTTACTAAGAATTATAAGTAAAATGACCTTAATTAAGGTGATTAAAGGGGTATAATAGTATTTTAAGAAAGTATTTTGTGGTAAATTTTTTTATTAATTTCATTTTAAGTTTTTACTAAGAGTATATCAAAAAAGTGTTTATAATTTTTTTACGATTTAATTTAGATTCAATAATCATATTATTTCTGAATTACAGTCTAATATTGAAAGAATAAATTCCTAATTTCAAAACTATCGGAATGATTTTTTCTTTTAAATTTATCATCTAACTATTTCTCATATGATTGTACTGCATTCAGTAATTTAATAATTCAATTTTAGGGAACGAGCCACGCGGATCATTTATTACCTGGCCAAGGTTCGGATCAAACCCGGATCTGACTCGGAACCGGACCGTGGTCAATGGTCCGGTTAACCGGATCAACGGGTTTGATCCGGACCCGTGACCGGACCGCCTATTAGGCGGTCCGGTCCCGGTTTTTTAAAAAACCGAACCGGAAAATAAAAAAACCCGTGTCGCATAGTCGACACGCCCGTGTCGCACAGCCGACACGCCCGTGTCACTGTTTTCCCGTTACACGATACGGGCGTGTCGCACGGGTGTGTCGGCCGAGGCGTGTCGTCACGACACGGGCACGGGCTTGGACCGAGCACAGGCGTGTCGACCCGGACTTGATCCGGATCGGACCGGACCGGGCCGAAGCGGTTTGGCCGAGAACGCCGTGCGAGCAGTATTTTCAGTAAATTCGTTGAGTCGTCGAATCAACGAGTCGGGCGAACCGCGGTTGCTTCCGTTTTTCCATCCGAACCGCTCGATACGCGTCGAGCGATAGCCAAAGCCTGAAGGAAGAAGAAGAAAGCGGATCAAATGGGCAACGCCCAGTCGCCGCCGGCCGATCCACTCTTGGATACGGCAAGCCGGTGAGTAGCTGCCGCCTCCTCTCCTCTCCTCTTCTCTTTTCTTCACTTGTTGTCTCTCCGCCATCTTCTTGATTCTTTTCTCCCGTTGCATACCTACAGAGCTTTCACCGCCCAGGAGCTAGAGGATCTGAAGTCGATCTTCGTGTCTCTGGCCGCCCAATCCGGGAGCAACGCCAAGTTCGTCTCTCAGTCCGTCTTCCAGGTCGTGCTTCCGTCTCCCTTCGAACCCTAAAACTAAAATTAGATCCTTCCTTCTCTTTGTTTTTTTAACGTGAATTGTTTCGAGTTACTAGCAGGCGTATTTCCGAGTTCCTGGCCTGCTGGGCACCAGGTTGTTTCAGCTGGCGACACGGAAGCGGAACGATGGCATGCTCCTTTTCGAGGATCTCGTCACTACGAAAGTTAGCTCCTTTTTATGCATGACACTGCTAACCAATATTGTTTCCTGATTTTTTTTTCCGAAATCAAAATTCAAAAGTCTTATCCATCTGAGAGTTACCTTTATAATGCTTCGCTTATGTTCCAATTTACTTTTTTTCTGTAGTTTACCTTTCCTACATGTGGTTACATTTTTACTGTTCTGATTCCATTAAAACATGTGCAATAAGTATTTTTCTTATAGAACAATGGAGTAGAACTGAGGAGCATTATAATCTTACATCTAGTTTAATGGATGAAAGTTTAATGATGGATAAACTTTATGTAGCTGATTTAAATAGTGGGGCCTTAGTCTATTGTATAATAGTTATGATGAACTAGAACTATGGGGTAATTTGACTTCAGCATTGTAAGGCATTATTCTACATTGGTGGCCTCCTATTGCTTTACTAATATTTCATGCTCTGATGATTTATCAAGATATAAACCACTCATATTCTCCATTTGACATGCCTCTTTGAACTTATTTTTGATCGAATGTTGATATGAAGATTGAAAACGGTGTCTTTCCATGAGTTTGTTTGAAGCTAGTATTTTCTGCAACTTGCTGTTCAAGTTTATGATCTATAATGTTTCCCTTCCATTCCTATACCAGGCAATATATGAGAAAGGTGCTCGAGATGAAATTGAGGAGTTTATCTACCAGCTATGTGATGTTACAGGGGATGGCATTTTGGGAAGGTACAAAAATCTAGTTTACTTCTGTGATTGAGTTCAAGGAACATGTACTTTTCTCATCTAGGTACTACATGACAAGGGAATAAAAAACCTGGAAGATAACTCTGTAAATAACTGCATTTGGTTAGTAATTGTTTGAACAGATTGTGGCCATGTCGGAGCAGTAGATTTTCTATTCCACTAAACTTGTGCTATAGGACAGATTTCTACCACTATATGCAGATGAGTTCCTTGGCTACCTTTTGGGCACTAGAGCTGTTATTAGTTGGGTAGTCTAATCATGTCAGTCTAATTTGTTGTTCCTATTTGCTATCTAGCACCACCGTTAAGGTGACCGGAAATAGTTCACTTATAATGTAGGATGTTGTGTTCATATATCTTTTGTACTTCTGATAAAATCAACCAAAGAATGATACAAGTTGGCAAATTTTGATGATCTTTAAGTATCATGAAATGAAGCTTCTTCAGCAGCAACTTCGAACTATCATGTATCAGGGATAATTGTCTGATTTATGTTTAAAACAAAAGTGATGAGGTAAGAAAAGAACATTAGATATATCATCTTGTAGAATCCTTGTACATGTTTTCTGTTTGAATCTGTTATGTTAGTGCCCAGTGAGAAGTTGTTAGAGAATTAGTCAGGCTATGTAGATAAAAAGTATCCTTCTTTGTATTAGTTTGAAAACAAACTATCTGTAACCATCTTATATACAATTATCTAAGATTATGGTAAAAACAACGTTTTTCTTCAATGAAGATGGAATTGCCAACAAGTGTCATTTGCCAAAGAGCATCACCATGGTATTTAATAAGTTGTGCAGTTGCCTACGCTTTTACTTTAGCATCCTGGAATGACAAAGTTAGGATGGTATAGTCGTATAATGCTTGTTAGTTTATCGTATGTATGTGTTTTTTAATTGCTAAAAAGCTTCAGTATATTGGAGGAAAAGAGGTTGATTTCATTGTCAAGAAAAGGATAAGTGTGTTACCCTTTGCCAGTTGGTTTCTTCCTGTGGATTTTTATGTCCATGAGATTCTGATGTCAATTAAGTTCATTAATTTCTATAGCTGAATGCTTTTGTCCATGACACAATTGTGGGACTAGTTTATTTTTAGCGGAATGTATTGAATGCCTTGAACTAAATTCACTTTCCAGATCCGATATTGAAGCTGTAATAAACTCAATAAATGAGTCCCTATTTTATCCCAAAAGTGATGGTACTCGATTTACCTCCCATCAGGATGTCCTCGAAGTGTTTGTAAACGCAGCACAATTCTCTGAGAAACTTGAAGGATCCACTGAAGAAAGTATGTCTTTAGCAGATTTTAGAAGTTGGTGTAGCCTTGTCCCATCAGCAAGGAAGTTCCTTGGAAGTTTGTTGATGCCACCTGATTCAGGTTTACTTTCTGTCCCTGTATATATATACTTGTGACTTCAATGTATTTGAAGCAGCCCTCATTCTGTCTAGGGATTCTTAATCATACCGAGTTATTTTATCTGTTTCCTATCGTTAGAATATTGTAGATATGATTAGGGATAATTTATTATCCCTAAATATCATTAGGAATAATTATTTCTTAGGATAAAATTTGATTTATTCCTAGGATAGGGTTTGATTTATTCTTTTGAATAGGTCCTAATCTTGTATATAAATAGGGCTTCTTTTATGTAATAGTTGTATGAGTTATTACGAAATAACATGGTATCAGAGCAATATTAAGTTTCTGTCGCTCGCGTTTTTTCTCTCTTGGACGCACCGGCCGAGCGCGCTTCCACGTCGCGATATCTTTCCCGCGACGCAACCTCACGCGAGCGTCCTTCTTTCCGCGTCTTCTTCCCTGCGCCGCCGCTCTATCGCCGTCGCTCTTTTACGCCGCGAGCCGCCACCGTGCGTCCGTCGTCGCGCATCCGTCGTCAGCGCCGAGGGTCTCCAGCAAGCCTCCGCCACCGTGCCCCACGAGCCATCGCAATCAGCGTCGCCACGCGGACAACATTGTTGCGCGACAAGTGTTGGCCGTCGCCACCGCGTGGCCGGCCTTGACGCCGCCTTCCGCTTTTTCTCTTCTTCTCCGACGCAACGCGCCCCCGGCAAGCGCTGCACGGCTCTTCCTCTCGTGATCTGCGTCTCGCACGACTTTTCTTCATCGTCGCCCGCGTCTGCGGATCTCTATTTCGCCTTCGAGGACTGGTCGACGACTGGCGTGGCGATATGGCGACCGAGTGCTCGGGAACCACGGCGGCATCAGCGCCGTCATCGCCTCGTTTTCTTCCAGTTCGTGCATCTCCACAGCACGCCTTGCTGTCCGCCGTCAATCCGCTACGTAACTCACAGATCAGACAATACCCGCGTCATTCGTCATGACTACCTCCAACACTTCGAAGCCGGAGTTTTCGATTTTTACCAACCATGTGACGACACCGCTCTCGTCTGAGCTCTTGGATGGTAAGAACTACTCCTCTTGGGCCTCTTACATTGAGCTTTGGCTTGTTTGATAGGGTTATGAAAAACATCTCACACAAACTGAAGAGGATATTCAAGTGGCCGATCGTCCTTTATGGAGAAAAGTTGATGCTCAGTTGTGTTGTATTATCCGATCCACCATCCATCCATCTCTCCGGGATGTCTTCCAGACTCATAAGACCTGTAAGGATGCTTGGATACAAGCTCAACAACTTTTTACGAACACTTCTCGGCGACTCTATCAAGTTTGTGACGACCTCATGACCATCCTTAATGCCCGTCAGATCAAGAAGTCTATGTCAACTTATTTAGGATCAATCTCTAGCCTCCTGTGTGAGTTCAATGACCTGCTCCCACTTGCGGCCACTCCTATTGCAAAGCTTGAAAATCGGAAGAAATTTTTTATGTCTCTGGCGTTATATGGTCTGCCCACAGATTACTCTCATGTTCGTGATCAGATCCTGGGCAGCCCCATAGAGGCCACCATTGACTCTACCTGGGCGACTCTCCTCCGTGTCCCTACCAAAGTCTTGACATTACCATCTTCCGTTCCGGTTGACTCTTCAACATTGGTCTCTGGAAACAACAAAAAACCTCCACCGCGTAAGAATGACAAAGGACGTCCTTGGTGTAATCATTGTCACCGACCAGGACACACGATTGATAAATGTTGGAGTCTCCATGGTCGACCTCCTCGTACTGCTTAGATCGCTCAGAGTTACATCCATCTTGGCTTCAGTTCCATTGACACGGCTCGACTCCACCGCCTTCCTATGATGACTTTACGAAGTGGTATGAGGGTCGACGAGTCTAATTCCTTCTTGCCATTACAGTAGTAATTCCTTTCTTTGGCATATCTCGCTCTTCGGGTCCTTGGGTACTTGACTCTGGGGCCATCGATCATATCACTGGTAATATATCTCTTTTTTCCCCACTATCTACTTCCGGTTATTTACCCTTTGTCACCATGGCAAATGGTTCTCAAACTCAGTCCCAAGGTGTTGGTATTGTTCATTCTTCTCCATCTCTTCCCATTCAAAATATTTTTTATGTTTCTGGAGCTCCTTTTAATTTATTATCAATAAGCCAGCTCACTCGGTCTCTTGATTGTGTCATCTCATTTACTAAATCTTACATTTTATGCGGGACGAGATGCAGGGGAGGATGATTGGCTCGGATGTGAGTCGTACGGTCTATATCAACTTCACAAAACTCTCTTGTTAGTGCGGCGGCGGCATCTCCACTTATTATCCATGCTCGGTTGGGACATCCAGTCTTGATAAGTTAAAACAATTACATCCTATCTGTCTCGCCAGTCTTTGTCTTGTAGTCGTATGCCGATTAAAGTGACGTATACGTTGTTCGTTTTCTCCTCGCATTATAAGTCGGGCTACGTCTCCCTTTGCTTTGGTTCATTCTGATATTTGGGGTCCGAGTCGTGTTGCCTTTACATTGGGGTCACGATATTTTGTTACTTTTGTAGACGATTTTTCCCGTTGTACTTGGTTATATCTGATGAAGGATCGCTCGGAATTGTTTTCTATTTTGATCTTTTTAATGAAGTCAAAACCGATTTGGTATCCTCTTGGATCCTTGCGAGTGATAATGCACGTGAATATCTATCTACTCCGTTTGAACCTTCTTGGCATCTCGCGGCGTATTATATGAGTCTTGTCCTCATACCCCCAGCGAGATGGAGTTGCGAGCCTTGAGAATCGCCATCTTCTCGAGACCACCCGAACTCTTCTCCTCCACTCTCACGTTCCTCTTCGTTTTTGGGGTAATGTCGTACTTACTGCATGTTATCTCATTAATCGCATGCCTTCCTCTACTTTACAAGGTCAAATACCTCATAATGTACTTTATCCAAAGTAGTCCCTTTCATCCTTTACCACCTAGGGTCTTTGGTTCTACATGTTTTGCTCATGCTTTCTTGATCCATTGATAAACTCTCTCCTCGGTCGCGTAAATGTATTTTCCTTGGGTACCCGGTCTCGAGAAAGAGTATAAGTGTTATTCCCCTACTCGTCGGTATTTATCTCTCTAGATGTCGCGTTCTTTGATTGATTCCTTTCTTTAGGTCTTGAGTCGTAAATCGTCGACTTTCGTCATACATGCACATGTATTCTTTGATCTTAGGAGATTCTCTATCACCCGACCTCGATTCCTCCTCCGTTGTAGATTTATCGGTAGTCTCGTCTTGCTGCTGCTTGCCAACCGGACTCTGCCGTGGAATCATCTAGAGCGGGTTCTCTGCTCCCTCCTCCGGTCCAGTCTTCTGAATCTGATATTCCCATTGCCCTTCGGAAAGGTATACGTTTCACTCGTAATCCTTCTCCACATTATGTTTCTTTGAGTTACCATCGTCTTTCTCCTTCCTATTATTCTTGTCTTTCCTCCTTGTAAATGCATTTCTCTTTAGCAGGAGATGCATTTGCCCATCGGGATGGAAACAGGCTATGCTAGACGAAATGAATGTCTTACAGAGTTGTGAGACTTGGGATCTCGTTCCTCTACCACCAGGAAAGTCAGTTGTTGGTTGTCGATGGGTATATACAATGAAGGTTGGTCCAGACGGAACGGTTGATCGGCTTAAAGCTCGTCTCGTTGCTAAAGGTTATACTCAGATCTTCGGATTGGATTATGGGGACACATTTTCTCCTATTGCCAAGATGTCCTCTATACGTTTATTATGTATTCTTTCTTTGCGATCTTCGATTAGACATCAAGAATGCATTCTTACATGGTGATCTGCTCGAGGAAAGTCTCGTGGAAGCGACCTCGTGTTTTGTTGCTCGAAGTCTTACAGTCTTGTGTGCCGCTTGCGAAAATCTTTATATATAGTCTCAGCACCCGAGCGTATGGTTGGTAGATTGATTGTAATTCAACGATTCGGCATGACTCGGTAGTGACCATTACATCTTTTATCGCCACTCATCTATTGGTTGCATCTACCTAGTGGATGTTGATGATATTGTCATCACGGTGAGTGATCGTCTCGGGATTTCAGCGGGTGAAACAATATCTTTTGAACATTTCGAATAAAGGATCTCGTGAACTTAAATACTTCTTGGGATAGAAGTAGCACAGTCCAGAAATGGGATCATTATATCTCAAAGGAAGTAAGCAATGAATATTCTAGAATAAACAAGAATGTTAAACTCAAAGACAGTTGATAACCCTATGGATCCCAATGTCGCTCCCCTACGAATCGGGGAGCCTCTACTAGATCTGAGCAGTGCAGGCGATTAGTAGGAAGACTAAGTTACCTTCATTACTCGTCAGGATATCTCATTTGCGATAAGTGTAGTAAGTCGGTTCTCGACTCTCGTGTAAAGAACATTGGGATGTTGTGATTCGCGTTGTTCGATATATCGAGGCGCTCAGGAAAAGGGTCTTTTATATGAAGACAAAGGGCATACTAAGTCGTAGGATATTACGATCTGGTGGCGGGATCTCCCATTGATAGGAGATCTACTTCTGGTTTTTGTATATTTGTCGGAGATAACCTTGTTTCTTGGAAAAGCAAAAAACAGAATGTTGTGGCAAGATCTATGACCATAGTCAGTCAAGAACTTATATGACTCAAACAGTTGCTTCAGGAGCTAAGGTTTGGAGACGTTACACAAATGTCACTTATATGTGATAACCAGGGCGTCATGCATATGACCTCAAATCCAGTTTTTCATGAGAGGACAAAGCATATTGAAGTCGACTGCCACTTTGTCAGAGAGAAAGTCATATCTGGAGAAATATCTACTAGTTTTGTTAACTCACATGATCAGTTAGCAGATATATTTACTAAGTCACTGAGAGGTCCCCGAATTGACTACATATGTAACAAGCTGGGTGCATATAATTTATATTCTTCAGCTTGAGGGGGAGTGTTAGAATATTGTAGATATGATTAAGGATAATTTATTATCCCTAAATATCATTAGGAATAATTATTTCTTAGGATAGAATTTGATTTATTTCTAGGATAGGGTTTGATTTATTCTTTTGAATAGGTCCTAATCTTGTATATAAATAGGATTTCTTTCATGTAATAGTTGTATGAGTTATTACGAAATAACACCTATATTGAAACTCTATGAACTAAACTGATTCTTCTAGTTTACATTTTTCTTCTGACATTCTACATTTGTTTGTTTTCTGCAGGAAGACCAGGCTATCAAGTTCCAACTCTGCACCATCCAGAAGATATACCTGCTGATATGCTAATTTTGAGGAAAGAATATGCTTGGTATATCGGAGGAGCTCTTTCACAGGATGAGGTAGAAGATTGGAAACTTTTGTATCACAGTGGAATTAATGGGCTTAGCTTCGCAACCTTCTTAGGCAATATATCGTGAGTATCTCTTCCGTTGCAAGTAAACGTGTCTGTTGGACCAGTAATTCCATTATATGTTCTATGATTTTTAATGGATGGTTGATTTGAATTAACAAATCGATTAATTATATTATTTACTTTCTCAACATACCTTTGTATCATTCTTCACTTTGTCTTTCTTATCTCATTAAAAAATAGTTAATACTTGATTAGCTTAGTTAAGTGATTATGGTCCTGTGAATCTGCAGAAATGGAGATGGACCAACTGTTTTAATAATCAAAGATAATGAAGGCTTTGTATATGGGGGATATGCTTCTCAACCATGGGACAGACAAAGTGATTTTTATGGTGATATGAAGTGCTTTCTCTACCAATTGTATCCGAAAGCGTCAATATTTCGCCCTACTGGAGCAAACAACAATTTGCAATGGGTAAGGTTCAACAAATGAAAGTTCTCATAAAGTTTTCACATTGGTCTTGACTATAATTAGTCATCCCAAGGATTCATCGAGCTCACTTTTAGTTTTCTAAAAATTATCTTATGTTCTCAACTTTGACTAAATCATGTTTTACTTTTTCTGGATTTCATTGGCTATTCATTTATAAAAGTGCATGTATATTGTAATTTTAACCTTAGGAAGTACTTTGAGTTGCGTAATGTACTTTGAGTTGCGTAATGTAATCTACTACATGGAATCATAATGTAGTTAATTCGAATCTGATGCTCTTTTTTCTAAATGTATCTGCTGTATGTATGGTGCTTGTGATCTCAAGTATCCATCCACTAAACTTGATTTCTAAATGTGGCAGTGCGCTGTCAATTTCAGCTCAGACAGTATCCCTAATGGAATTGGCTTTGGAGGACGGGCAAATCACTTTGGCCTTTTTCTATCGGCAAATTTCGATCTGGGTCACACCTTTCCCTGCACAACTTTTAACAGTCCTTGTCTATCAAAGACGAACAAGATACATCCAGAAGTCATTGAATGCTGGGGCGTGATTGCACAAGGGCCACATGACGGAAAACTAGGGGCCTTGAAAGGTACAGTTCTTGAGAGATTCAAGGAAGATCGAAACATGCTTAAAATGGTAGGCCTTGCAAATTCAAGTGACTAGACATGTTTAAAGTGATTGAACATCTAGAGAGATATCTCTTGTAGCTAATAGCAACTAGAGAAGCAACATGAACAAGGTTTTTGTCACAGCAACTTCTCTGGTTTGAAGCAAAACTGACTTGATATAAGCTAGTCAAGGATTCTAAACTATGCTATCCACACACTGACCAGGGAATGCTGGTATCATCCTATCGCCATAGGAATTCTTTTGTTTCCACCTACTTGTTTCCTACGATGTAAATTGTTCCTAGCAACAATTAGTTATACGGGATATCTATCAAGTTCAATTATTCAAGTTACCATGTTTTTGAGGGGGTTTTGGTAGTTTGAGGACCATTAATGAAATGTGTTTCCTTCTTGTGATATCCTGTTGCTTACTGTGTATGTTTATATCGTTGATGAATGAATAGTGCATTGTGTACTGCTTGCTCACATGATTGTCCGACGGATGATCAGAAATTTCTATGGATTTTATTATCCTTGTTATTGTATAGTAATGTAAGTTTCATCATATTAATTTTCTTAATGGTCATATTTATTTTTAACTGTAGTACTCACGCACTGTGTGGGTGGATATATAGATTCATCATATTAAATTTATTTGGATAATGAAATAAATTTCTTATTGATGATAATATTTCTTTCATAATAGATCTTTCCAACAATTGCATTTTTTTTAAGACATGGAGAAATTCATTATTGAAATTTTTTACTATATATAGATTGATAGGCATGTATACATTTATTTTTTTATTCATAAATTTTACATCCCTTTTATTTTGTTTTTATCAATGTTTGTAGTTAGTTGTGCATATAATTATATTGTTTAACTATAATTGTATAATCTATTTAATTACTTTAATTTTCTTGCACGCGTAGTTATAGTTATGTTGTTTAACTACATTTATAGAAGTATATGTAAAATATTTCACATAATCAGAGAATGATGTTAATTTTACTTCAATTTTTAGCCCAAACAAATTTCAGATCGAAGGTAACAAATTTAAACTTAGGGATTATTTAAAAATATTGAGATGCTAAAAAATAAATAGAATAGAGTTTATAAATTTCCTTTTATATTTAAAACTATATTAAAAGAATTCAAATAAAAAATTCTTATTTATTTTCACATAGATAAATATAATAGAGTTTTATAAATTCAATAAATTTCTTTTCAATATTTAAAATTATATTTAAATTTTCAAAATAAAAAATATCTTTCTTTTTTTTACATGCAACATACAACTCATGATTATTTCAGGATCCTAATACAGGATAATTGAATTTGACTTAGGTTGTCTCATGGTCATTGTGAGTAGGGCTGTAAATGAGCCGAACTAAGCTTTGTAGTATTCAGACTTATTTGATAAGGTAACCAAGACAAGCCGAATCAAGTTTAAAATTAACCAAGCTATTGAAAAATCTGTTCAAACTTTGTTTGATATTTTTTTTTTTTTAGCTTGAGCTTGGCTTGAGCTTGAATTAAGCTTGGCTTGTTTAATGGGTATCAAACTTCTAATCAAGCTTGAATCAAGTTTGTTTAAATTTGATTTATTTAAACGTTATCAAGCTCTTAAGTCAAATTTATTTGTTTATTTAAAATTTTACTAATTTAATCTTGATTTATAAATGAGTATAAATAAAATCAAAAATAATTTTTAAAAGAGTATAATCATAAATCGACTTATTAATGTTCACGAACGTTGTTCACGAACACCGTTCACGAACGTTGTTCACGAACATTAACAAGTCGAACACATATGTGTTCAAGCTTGTTTATTTAATTTATCAAGTTGTTCAAGCTTGTTTATTAATTGACTTTAATGCATATTAAACGAACGTAAACGAACTCTTACCGAATCGAACACCAAGCTCGTTCACGAGCGTTTGGTTCGTTTATAGCCCTAATTGTGAGAGAGATAAATTATGGAAGATCCTTTGGATTTTGACGTATTGGTCAAAGAAAATGGAGGGTCATTTGAGCCTAGAGAGGAATTTTAGATCTTCCACCAGAATTGACCCATATTAATTCTACAAACGTCACACTATCTCAGCCAATGCGCCATCTCCATGGGGACTGCTTGAGTTGATTCACTTGGCTTGAAGTAGTTACGATTTGACACGAATCATCAGGTCTTGATATAATTCATCCAGGATGAATGCAATTCGACTTAGATGATTAGAGTGAGGCTAGATACACTACAATATTCAATTCTGATGCGGTATCTTTTTAATCCCTTTCGTCGAGTTTTTGAGAAATAGTGGATTCGTACGGCCACAATAGTAATCTATGTCCAAGATAACACAAGTCAAAGGATCGTCGATGGTTCAACTACAATCCTCCGATATTTAAGCCAAATAGGGGGAAAAAAAAAGAAGGTGAATATAGAAAGTATTCAATAGCAAAAAGTACTAGAGAACCCTTCTTTGTCTTCACCTTCTCTTTGTGTAGCAATTTCAAAATATTTCTTTGTCCACAACTACTCTCATATGATGCTTTTTGATAAACCATTAGGGGGTGTCTTTGTAGGAAATCTCCATCTGACATATCACGTATTCAACAATCATTATTAGAAGCGATTGTTGGAGGACCAAATGTAACAAATATAAAAAGAAATCTCCTTTGTGATCCCTGAGTTTTTGGCGACTTGCTCCGCTTTGTAATTCTTGACTCTTTATGGGTTGCACATAATGTATTATACTCTATCATATGTTATCTCCTGGATAGTTTTAAATACATCTGATTTAGACAATTCGAAGAAGTCTGACTCAACATGTCCTTTCTCGTATATGCTTTCATTTTGATCGGATTGTCTCGATCTAGAAAGGTGAAAACAAATCCTTTCCAGACGATGCTTTATAAAAATATATCCAAGCCAAACATTACTTCACTTCGTAACAAATATAATTCCTTATCCATTCTACTCCCAAAGCGTAACTGTTCTACGAACCAAACCCACCTCGTTACTGAATCCAATCGCCGATGTATCAAAACCTCAGTCGCCACAAAAAAAATTACAGACTCAACGAATTCCTTGGGAGAAGAAGAGAAGAGAAGCAAGGCAGTGTAATTGCTGAGGCTAGTTCTTAATATATATATATTCTAAAATGCATGAGAGGCCGAAGGAAGAATCAGCTAAATTGATCTAGATTATCATCTCTTCTTGTTTGTTCTTCTCTTTACAGCTTGCTGCTCGTACAATTCCTCATCAAGCTTGTCACATCGAACCAACTACAAAGCATTCCTGCGCACTAGTGACTCGCCTGGATATCAATGCATCTAAACTTAATTATAAAGGATTAAAGTGGGAGACGACAAACAGAGTTAAGCTAGTGGGAATCTAACTAGCTTCTTTCTGTCTAACCTTGTGAATCTCTTCTTTCTTGCCATGGCTCTGTCCATAGAGCTATGCCAACTTTTCAAGTGCTTTGTTCGTTGTTAATACATTTTATTAATGGAATGTTGATGGTCCAACTAAAAGGGGAGGATAAAATTGTTTCAAATTTAACTATGTATTGGTAGTAAGACAAATACACTTGGACAAATGGATCCTAAGGAGCTTGTATCGAAGTAAGGGGGACTATGAAGTACTCTTTCTTTCAAGTGCAAGGTACTAAAGGATGGATGATCTTATTATGTTATAGAACCACTTTATAAGGCTCTTTCTTTTCACTTTGGCTGAAGCACCAAGTTGCACAGCTAAAATTGTCCTTGTCCTTTAATGACTATCAAAGTTTCAAAATTTATGTACGGCTTTCCGTAAAATGCGGAAAAGAAAAAAGAGAGAGATCTTGACTTTCGAATTGCTCTACTTGAAAGGATTTAATTTTTCTCTCTGTAGATTCTCGAGGAAATGCCTCTGCATAGTAAATCTCCCCTCCCTCACCTTAATTCAATTAGAGTGAATAGGAGATGAGAAAAATCTATATCCACCATTAACTCTGTGGCCATTAAAGGCTTAAGGTACTACAGTCGACATGGAGATCCGGACATATCTTATCTAGCGATTTTCATAGTTTTATCAGAGAAATAAACAGAAGAAGATCATCTGAATAGAAGAGTTTTAGATCCTCCAACAAAAATGATCGATGTTCATTTTACAAATATTGTTCTACTCCAATTAACTAATGCATCATTTCCATAGGGACTCTTATCTGGTGTTCTTGCACACGCTGTAAATGGCTAAGGAAGAAAGCAGCATTATTTTCATCTTTTTTTTTTTTTTTTGTTTTTGCAATATAATACTCTCTCTTTTTTTTTTTTTTTTTTTCGGGGTGAAATGTCACTACAGCTCATTCTCTTCCCGAGACGTCATCTCAAAGGGACCATCAACGACGCAGGGACGGAAGATGATAAAGAAAGAGAAGATACGAGTGAAGGCCAGGCATCGGAGAAAGTCTCATCAGATTCTGTAGATCTTTCCCGATAAAAAAAAAATGGAAAAGAATTTACAAATTCCACGAGAGTGTGAGAGTCAGTGCCGCCCATCTCTTCTTCTCCATTTTTTTTCAATCCGATGGATCCTGAAACTTCACTCCATCGGACGCAGCCCTGTACAGTGCACAGTGCTATTTCTCTCTGCTCTTGCCCTCCCCGACTCTGTCGATGAAAATGTCATGTTTGAGAGGAGCGTGGATCGGTCGGTGGGATTTGTGAACATGGCACCGCAGATTTCCTCGCTCTCCACCTCGATTTGCTTCCTTCGACTCATCAGAATTAGGAACGACTAAGAACTGACCGATTTCTGAGAACTGGGCTTTTTTTTTTTTTTCTTTTGTTTTTGGCGGCAAGAACGCTGTTAGATTACGTTAGCGGCCATGAGCCGGAGGCTAGTAATCGAAATTTACACCGAACAGTCTCAACCTCTTTGAGTTCGCCGGTGCCGCTGTCTCAGTGCTCTTGTCCTCTGCTATTTCATCCGTTTGGTCTGCTGCTGCAAATAGACGCAATCTTAAACTCGAGCGATTAATTAAGAACTCAAAGCTACGATCGAGTGGGGAACCTGCGCGAAGCGAAGAAGAGTACTCTTGGCGCACCGAGCTGCTCGACGCATAGTGAGATGTGTTCCACGGCACTGCTGCCGGCGGCGGCGGTGAACTCCGATGCCTGCATCCGATGTAGAGACGCTCGCCGCCGACCCGTGGACGCTCGAATTGGACGACGTCGCCGGCGTCCAACCTCTTTTCCTTGACGAAGCGGCTCCATCCCTTGGTGAGCACGTAGCTCTGGCTACTGTTCCAGTAGGAGTACCGGAACTGCCACGCCTTCCCGGACTCGTCCTCGAAGCTAAGAAGAAGGCCTTTCTCGCCGGAGTCGCCGTCCAGGGGGAAGTACTTCTCCGCGTGCTGCTTCGGGATGACCAGCCTGTTGAGCTTGCCTACGTCGCTCGGCGTCAGAGGCTTTTCGAACATGAGCTCCCTGCGCGCCTCTTCCTGCTCGCCACGGCAGAGATGCTGATACTGGCAGTGGAAATTCATAGGCGACTCCCAGTCCCAGGCCCGAAGGCGATGCTGCGCCATTGTCGAGGAGAGAAGAGAACAGCTCGGAGAATTGCTGACGAACGAGAATTGGCAAGTCTGTGCAAACTCTCACGACGCATTTATAGCCTCATTGCGAAGCTAAAGTTTGTAGAAATTAATTGATCAAAATGCCAAAGTGCCGGCGGAAAAGAGGTGGAAGCTTGGTCCATCAATCTCAACATGTGAGCCACAGTCTTTGGATTCTTCGTCTTTTTTGGGTAAATGAAAATTAAACTCCTAATTAAGTGGACAGGAAAGAGCCAAGAGTTTAGAGTTCCTAAGCTTGATATACTTTACTGAACTAACTGATCAGGTGGGCGATATTTAGAGTTCGGTCTTCTTCTTCTTCTTCTTCTTCTTCCCTCGCATGCACCTGAAAACTCCCACGGCCGGAATCTATGACCATCACAGCTGGCAGCATCCCACCGGCCGGCACTCATCAGAGAGCCCTAAAACATGGCGTCCTAAAGTCGCATGCATGCTTCAGAATTCGTCTTCGAATTGACTTCCCACACCTTAAAACATGCATGGAATGAAGATCATGTGGTCCTCACGCTCACGATCCATGAATTAGTCTCTTATGAGTTTTACTTTCTCAAATTTGCTCGAGGATTAATTAAGCTATGCATGTGTTTTTTTTTTAATGACTAGGAGTTCAAATATTTCATATATCTGACTATAATTCTGAAGTGAACTATTCAATTTTAAGGAAGTTTTATATATTGACCATCATGGTAGACGAGATCAAAATGAATGATCTATCACTCAGCAATATATAATGCAAATAATGGTTCAGGTTTCTTTGAGAATTTCAAATTTGAAAAAAAAAAAATAAAAAAAATAGCAATCTTAATTCGAAAGGAATCTTATTCTTGCTTTAATTATGCAAATTATCTACTATTCCATCCATCGTGTACCATGTTCCAGAGCTGGATTTGAGGCATTATTTTTTTCTTCTTCTTCGCGATGTTCAAATTTACGCTTGACTGATCTAGAGATGGATGGACCTAGCTCTCCTAATTTGTCCATGGGATACATTAATAGCCATCGATCTATGTAGTAAAAGTAAACTCTTCATTTTTTTTATTTTTTATTTATTTTTTTGTTTACGAGGGGATCGAATACTTCAATCGAGATTGCCAAACTTAGATTTTCCATCAAATAGGGTTCCAATAGAGGACATGCCGAAAGGTTGAACTTGTGACATTATTGGTTCAGTTTGACGGGGACCAATATACAAGTATTATTATTATTATTATTATTATTATTATAATAGTAGGTAGTGGAATCTATGAGCTCTGAAGGAAATGGCATCCAACAAGGTGGAGGTAGAGAAGGAAAGGATAAGAATTAATTTCTATTCCAATTAAACACATGAACATCTATTTTTTATATACATGCTGTGCGTGTCCAAAGCCTGTCCTCACAACCACCCCATCCATATGCATTTCATCACCTGACTTCCAATCGGGGTTCATCGGAACGGATACAAACGTTTTGGAACTGGAACGTCTTATGCTGTTCTAATTTTTCGACTTAGACTGTTACACGGAGAAGACATTGACTACAGAAAAAAAAGAGTTGACGAAGCTACGGAAAAAAGAAAAAACGGCGTTAGCTCGAAGCGAAAGAAAAGCGTTAAAGCCAGTTCCAATGTATAAATTTGTACAATTAATAAGAGTTGATTCTAAAATTCATCTATTGTTTTATCAATTGTTCTTCCATGATTTACTTTTTTTTTTTTTTTTTTTTTAATTCTAAAAAATAGAAACAAAAAGATGATAATTATTTCAATCTTTTACACAATTTCATCACTTCCCTCCTGCTCTTCCTGCATGCTCTCTCCTCCCACAATCATGCAACTCACCTGCTGCTGCTTCTTTTTAATATTCAAATGCTGCATGCTGCATGCTACATCGTAGGCTTTTACCCAGCCCACCTCACCTGGATGGGGAAGTACTCAGCAGCTCCCAACTCTTTTTTTCTTTTTTTCTTTTTTTCCATGTGCTCAGAAATCAGTGTGCGTCTTTTAAAATCTAGGACCGATGCAGTGTCTGCTGATGCATGTGTCTCGGGGTCATCCCCAACAATCTGATAATGCACAGCGAGATCTATGGTTTCTGACTGACTCTGAAAAAAACGCATGATTGATGGCGAGAGCCTGCAGCGAATTGAATGACCTCGCCGGCATGCATGCATCGGCTTTTTCAGAAAGAGCTAGAGCGAGTTCAATGATTGGGCTGTAAATGACGGCCGGCCACGGGGCGTGGGCGCGTTAGCAGCGCTCGATGCTAGCTGATCGATGGCAACCACTCTCGGCCAATATTTGGACGTAGCGAGCATTAAGCATTTGCCATGCAGCAGCTGCTTCTGATCTTTTGAGCATGTGCCGATCGAGCGAGAGAGTTTTAATAATTCTTCGTCGGCTTCTTTCCGGGAGACTGCATGCATGCCCCTTTTCCATTGTTGAGAAATATATCGTTGTTAATTAGACGGGAGCGATCGAGACTGAAAGCGATTGAAAGGACAGAGAGAGCAATTCTTCAGCAGGCGATCCAATGAATGATCAGTGGGCGTCAGCCGTCAGGCATGCAGGCAGGGATAAGAAAGAGCGAAGTGGACGAGTTTATGAGAATCTAATTTGTTCCTAAATTGAAGGTTCCACTAGCTAGCTAGCTAGCAGATTCACGGAGCCAGCGATTTCAAACATTTCGGTGCCAAACGCGGGACACAAGCTTGATGTTCACGCCATGGCTTCGGAACAAAAGTACCGAAAGGGAAGGAGATCGATATGGAGAAGGCAGCTGACGACTTTCTCTGAGATTTTGGTCGGTGACAGCGATCCATCGACCGATCTTGGTTTCTTCTACACAAACTCTTAATTAATTATCGCTTTGCGAGCCGTCTTGGGTTTTATCAAGAGAAGACAAAAAAAATGTGATGGAAATGGAAGCACATATATAGCCATGAAAATGTGTGACGGTGGATTTTTCTTATAAAAAAGTATATATTTTTTAATTATTTTTCAAAAAAAAAAAAGAAAAAGAAGTTACGTGGTAAACATAATTAATATATATTAGAAAGAGGAACATGTTGTGACCGATAAAACAAAAAAATGGCCTCTCTGTTTCTGCATTCCATTATGCATGGCATATAAATAATTAATCTTTAAAAGTTGAACACTAAATTAATTATCACATCAGGGTCTTTTCGTTTCTAATTGCAGCATCGTCGCTAGCTGTTGACATTCTTGGCCATGCAATACGGCCTTAATTAAAGGCGATCCAACGAAGAAGGCGCAATTATTTATCGAATTTCAAAAAAATTATCACTTTCAAAATTAATCGATTACCTAAGTCGAGTTAATTTTTTTATTAGGATATATAGGAAGGAACTCTAAATATATACTTGATTAAGTCATCTATTAAAATTCATTTGTACTTTTCAAATTTATCTTAATAATGAATTGAATATTTTCTTAAAAATCCAAACGTCCATTTTAAAATTAATCAAATTAAAAATTTAGACATCTAAATTAAAAAAAAAATCTCACTAACAAATATTTGATTATAAATTTTTTGTATAGTAGTACGGAAAAATACCATATGTTCATGTTTACCCTTGGAAAAGTAAGAGATATTAAAGGAAATTTGTTTTTAAAAAAATTAATGAAGAAAAAAACAAATTTTGATTCCACCAAATCTTTTTTTTTTTAATTATTATTATTCATTATTTTAAAAGTGATGGTCCCAATCCCATGAAAATCTCTCTGTAAAGATAACTTATTGTGCAATATAATCGTCTTATCAACTCACATCACATGAGTATTTATCCACAAGTGATATATAGTCAATATGACTATGACTCATTTGAATTTTGAAGGAACATCAACTTGATTTTTTTTTCATACTTTGTATAGAATTCTCAAAAGTAATCATTAATCAAATTAATCTGTGATGTACATTTTTTTCACTAACAATGATAGCGACGATTACTTTCTGATCACCTTTATAAAGCTAACAAGATATCCAGTAATTAATGAATGTGTATGATGTTAGGATTGGACGATCAAAAGTTTGAATAATGATCATCAAATTGAAAAAAAAATGTGATTCTATAGGTTAATTACTCTCTCGCTCTCAAATCTCAATAGCAAGATTATAAAAATAATTAGTAGTTGAAATAAAATATAAATAAGAAATCCCACTTACGATCGTTAATAAATTTATTTAATATGGTTTAATAACTCCTAATCTCCTACTCTCTTGTGATTTGTCAGTGGATTGTTCTCGAAAAGAATCATTAATTTTTTTTTTTCCTTTTTAGTATTATATTAGGATATAGTCAGTGTAATATTAAAATATTATATTACAATCTAACATTTACATATGAATAAATAATCGATTATAAAAAGAGTAATTTTATTGATGATATCTCAGTCGGGTTAGAGTCGTCGATCACTAATATATTTCATACAATACGTTGTATATGACTTTCATATCTCTATTTGGATAATACCACGATGAGTGAATGAATGATACGTGGATGATTGATGATATTTAATTCCGCTAGCAATTTCTCTCTTTGTTTGATAAATTTCTCCATTAGATAGAATTACTCAATTAGATATGTGCTTAGAACATTAATAAAACCTTACTCGATTAGCCTTTGTCGAATCATTAGTCGTTTGTTAGCCTTTGTCGGATTAATTGTTGATTTACTAGTTTTCTTATATCCATGGTTTTAAGGTCTTTTTAGTTGTTGAGCTATTTTAATACCATTTTGACCTAATTAAATAGCTTGCAAACCAAAAATGACTTGAATTGAGGATTATTTCAACTCCATTTATCTCCTAAAATTGTTTATGATTTTTGCTCATAATTTTGAATTGTCTTTAAATATTAATCTATTATTATTTTTTTCTAAAATGGTTTGGCGACCAAAAAAACACACTCAAAACCGGAACAAGGTTTAAATTTAAAATGTGATAAAATATTTTAAAAACCAAATTTTGAATTCGCATAAGATTGTGTTTAGAATTTATCTGATAGGTAAAATAGAATTAGAGAAGCACGTCTGCACTCATCATCCTAATTTGTTAATTTTACAACAAACTAAATTATGAAATTAATTAATGTTAAAGTTTCTTAGATAATTAAGATATGTATATAAAATTTCTTTTATATATGAAAATTGGAATTTATAAGATTTGCTCCACGCAAATTTGAGGGAGTCCAATTAGCTAGTGATGTTGCTTAATTCTTTAAACATTAATTTATTAATTTTAGATAAATATGTGTACTGTAAGGATAGATTTTTGTTTTAAAGTAAATTTAAAATAATTTATTTTAGTATACAGCGGTAAAATAAATCTCTAGGCTCTACATCAGTTTTGTTGTTTATTATTTTTGTTAAAAAAAACGAAAAAGGGATCATTCTCTAAGACCAGACGGATTGGTGGGAAGAAGAAACCAAAAAACAGAAACAGAAAACGGAAAACGGAAAACGGAAAACGGAAAACGGAAAATCTAAAAAGACCAAAAACAAAAAAACAAAAAAAACAAACAAAAACACAAAACAATCAATCAGTTGAGTAGCTTAAGAATCATCTGGGAACTGGACCTGGCTGCATCATCTTCCCACTCCAGCTGATCCCACCATGACCTGTGGCATCTGATCTCTCTCAGCTTCTCAGCTACCAAGTTCAACCTCTTCAGACGTGGGCACTCCGCCACCTCGATGCTCTCCAGCGCGGGAAACACCAACTCCCTCCTGTCAATCACCCTCTTCAACATCGGCAGCCCCCGGAAAGCAATCTGCTTCAGGTTCGGAAACGGACTCACGCCCCTCCTCCGGCATCTGTTTTCTGCGTCGGACTCCTCATCGTCCTCGTACCAGATCAGCTGCTCCATTCCGCTGCAGCCGTAAATGTACAGCCCGCGAAGGTGTCGCATGCAGCTGCTCCTCCAAACGATCTTAGCCTTGAGCAGAAACTCCAGCACCAGATTCTCAAGCTCCGGAAGCGCAGCAGCATCGTTCTCTCCGCCATCGCCGGCGATCACCACCTCCTCTAGCTCGGTCGAGTGCGACACCCGAAGCCACTTCAAGCTCTTCATGCGCCGCCCGAGCCCCGACGGGAGCTCGAGGGCCGTCAGGCCTGGACACCCCTTGACCAGGAGCGCCACGGTTGCCGGCGCCAGTCGCTGCGACTGCGCGAGCATATCGAACGCTGCAGCGTTCCCCACCGTGATGTCTATCGCCCTCAGCCGCTCGAGGGTTTCGAGCTCCCTGAGGCTGACGCCGTCGCTGCCCCCCGCCGGGCTGGCCTTCCACGAGCTATAGCTCACGATCATGCGCAGGACTCGCAGATCGGAGAGCGATTGGATGAGTTTTTCCGGAATGCCGGCGAGCTCCGCTGTCCAGTTGAGTCCCAGATACTTCAACTTCTTGAGAGAAGCCAATTCTCTGGGCAAAGACTTGAGCTTCGTCCCTCCGAGCTCAAGGAACTGCAGACGTTGGAGGTTGCTGATTCCTGATGGGATCTCCTCGATGGAGGTGGAATGGAGGTCCAAGGCCACAAGACACGGCATGAACCTGAAGAAACCATCAGGAATCCTCTCCAACCCTAAGTTGTTCTTCAGCTTCAAGGACACGAGATTCAGGCTCTCGGGGGCTTCTGGTAGCGCGGCGATGCTGTTGTACCCCAACGCCATCCTCGTGGCGCCTCGCCATGTCTCTGCCTCTGGCGCCTCCATTAAACCTTCTCTTTCTCTCACGAACCACTGGTTCTCCTTCTTCCCGAACTCGCATGCGATCCATAAGGCCACGGCGCGGACCATGGGGTGCATCCTCGCGTAGCCATCTGCATCTACTCTCTCTATCAGCGATGCAGAGCTTAAGATTCCAAGCAAGTAGCACGCTTCATTGTTAGCCTGCTCCATGTCCTTGAAGTCATCCAGAATGCCTTCGCCGATCCAGTATTCTTGAATCAAGTTCTTGTGGAGGCGGCAGCCTTCCCAGTAGAGAGCAAAGTGCATGGCGCATGATCTCAGTGTGTCATTGGGCAAATGATCATAGCTAAGCTTGAGAGAGCAGAACACATGCTCCGCCATTCCTGGGAGCTGGACTGGGTTGTTGCTCATGATCGTCACAGCATGCTTCCATTCGTCTACACTTCTTTTGCTAGCCAGAGCGCGTGCAATCGTGATCAAAGCAAGCGGCAAACCGCCGCATTTTTTAACCAAGATCTCAGCTTGGTGCTGGATTCCTGGGTTACAGTTAATTGTCTCCTCGCCTACCTTGTCCGCGAACAACCTCCAAGCTGTATCCCAAGGCAAGAGATCCACCTTGATCTTTCTCTTCACGTCCATCTGGTCACAGACCTCTTCTATTCGAGTTGCCAACATGATCTTACAACTCGATCCCTGCTTGGGGATGGGAATTCCCATCATTCGAAGGCTCAAAGGCTCCCAAAGATCATCCAAGATTAATACAAACTTCATCTCGAAGAGAACCTTGTATAGCATGGCCGCCTTCTCCTTTTGTGGTCTGCTCTTCTTCCATGACAAGCCCAGCCGATGCCGAATCCTATTTTGGATGTTTTCGACATCAAGGTCTCTGCAAGAGTCGATGAAAATAACCATGTCGAGATCTTTAGCGCCTGCAAGGAACTCATTGTGGAATCTGCTCAATAGAGCGGTCTTGCCGACGCCGCCCATTCCATAAATTCCGACGAGGTCCACAGCATCATCTTCTACCGCCTGCTTTAACTGAGCAAGCACAACGTCCATGCCCACAGTCGGTGGTGCACTAGACACCTCCTCGAAACGGTTCGGAGCTGCCCTGTTGGCCACTTGATTGAAGGATCCTTTGCTCTTCAAGTAACATGCCTCTGCGATCATCTCGTTAGCTCTCACACTAAGTCTATAGCTTGACGATATGTTCACTGCAAACCCTCCTGGAAGCATGAACCTCCTCTCGAACTCTCTTCTTGTATTGGCAAACTTGGTTTCGAGCAATTCCACCCTGCCTAACCACCACAAAACTTGGCTCCTTGGCTCCTTCCCCCCTCTCCTGGCTCTGGACACATCTCTCTCAATGTCATCTCTCTTGCTCTTCAGTTCATATAGCTCCACAGCTAGAGAGTCAAGAAATTCTTTGCAGAAAAAGATATAGCTAAATGCTTTAAGGGAAAAATTCAAGATTAAGCGAAAGATAGAGGTCATAGTTACACTGCATTAATTGGCATAATTTCCAAAGGCTGATGTTTGTTATGGCAACCTAAATAGTCTTGTGGTAAAGATTGTATGCAGCAGCTAAGCAATGCCAGAATTTGTGTTTTTTTTTTTGTTTTTTGTTACTCAAGACAAAAAAAAAACAGAAAGAAAGAAAGAAAGGCTACTCGACAAAAAGCAAGCTGCAACAAGGAAAGAAAAAAATTGAACAACTGAGAAGTGTTGGCCAAACCTGGTGGATGAGGAAGAAGCTATAAAAATTGAAGAGGTCAACCATAAATGAAACACAAAGGCAATCCAACAATATCCTTTGATCAAGAGAAACGATAAGCCAAAAATGGGGCAGATGAATGAGACTGGAGAGAGAAGAAACTTATTGCAGAAGAACCTGGCGCAGCAGAAAACAGTATCGGTGATGTCCAAGAACACCAAAATTTGCACAAGAAATGTCCACATTATCTGAAGTCAGGGAGTCCCTGACAATTTCAAAGTCGTAATAAGAACATCAATTGACAAAATGGCTTGAGCAAAAGTGACCTGATACAAAGAGCTGGCGTATGCCTTTTTTTGTTTTTCAATTGTGCAAGCTAACTTAATAATCTTTTTTTCTTGCTTTTGATAATATTAATCTCTCTCTTACTTTCAATAGAAGAAAGTGATTGGATGCTACTTTTGAGCCACTTCCTGTGAAAGAAAGGGATGGATTATCTTTAGAAGAAGAATATTAATGAGTATCGAGATTCAAAATGGTGGGTATATGTTCTCCTTTAACGATGCTTTATTAAAAAGATTAAATATTCGTCTAATGGTAAAGATGATGATGAAGTATGGTTTTTCTCTCCAAACCTATTACAATTATATGGATAGTCCATTACCTTACTCGGTAATCATGGAATCTCTTCCAGATTTCTCCAGCAAACAAAAAAATAATATAAATCTTAATCTTCTACAAAAGAAACAGGTGTAAGAGATGGATAAACCATTAATCTGCTGCAGGTAAGCTATCATGCGCAACCATTACTTTTTAGTGGAAAATGACATATGCTAAATCAACGATATAATTTGTTAACCTTCAAGAAGTTAATCACTTCTACCAGACAGATGCCATAGGAATACTGTAGCCATACCTTGGGTCTATATCACTTTAGTTTATGCACGAAGAACTCTTGTTTTTAGTGCATCTAAACATTTATAAAAGTAAAAGTCAACTTTAATTTGATAAACGAAAAAGTAATGGTCAACAGATGATGATCCACTTTTCTTTTTCTCCATAAAGAAATTCCATACACAAGGCCGAAGCAAAATAAAGAATTAATGCAACAAAGTCCTGTAGCTTTTCATCAGAAAGCCAGGTCTTTCTACACTCAAAGGCATGTTATAGATAATCAAACTTCATGTATAGGAACACAGTATTCTCAATTTTTAGATAATATTAATACATAGCATAATAATTAGTCTAAGCATCAACCCAACAAGTGAATCTAGGATCATCGTAAACTAGCACTGATAATAGTAAATGAAATGACCACAATGTTAAGCAAATAAACACCAAGTTCCTTGCACATTTGCATCGAAAAGTAAAGGGCAGAGAAATAAAATTTAAAACCTTGGTAGAAGCAAAAGCTTGATGTTGTACCCAGCGGCAGCTTCACACCATCAGATTGAAGGCTCCACGCCTCATTCACTTCAAAGACTTGTATTCAGTGGAGGGACCTTGAATGTTCACTTCAAAGAACAGCGTTTAGTGGAGAAATTTCATAACATTGAAACAGAGAGCAGCATTACACCAGCGTAGGTAAACTTGGAAACATCAATGGCGTGGCGCAGCGCAAGAACAGGACCACGCAAAAATTAGGATTTCTAGCGTGAATTTGTTTAGCGGATGGTCCAGTCGACAAGTTAATGAACGAATCATATTAGGCTTGCACTGACGAGTCGTTCCCAAAACAAAACAAATAAAATGTTCACAATCCAGCAGAACAAATTCATTAACGACAAAACAGGAAATTGAAGACAATGCTAATCGACTAGTTTTATCAACTCACTCGTCGCCAATGCCATTAGTCGAAGGCAGCAATGCAACTTCCTGAGCATGTGACAGCATCGAGTGGTCAGAATAGTCGAGCAAACTACTGATTGTCCGAGCCTTCACCGCTCCAATCTTCTTCCTCTTGCTACTCGTCATCTCCGCCTCGTCCTCTTCTTCTGCTATCTTATCGGCTCCATTACTATCAGCGACAACAATATTGCAGGGATCATCATCCGACTGCTGCAGCCTTTGCTTTACTTCCTCTAATTCCCCCTCCTCCTTTTGATGGAGGGATAAAGTGGCATCGTTCCTCGCATCGACGCAGCTGCCCCATCTAGGCTTACTCGTCCCCAATTGACCTCTCGGGGAAGTGCTCATGCTCCTGAGCCGTCCTTTGCCGAGATGGTGCTCGCAGAGAGAGTATCCGACGAGCGTCTGCTGGCAACACCGCCACCCCCTTCCATTCACGCGGCTGCACCGTGAACCCTCCATCAGCACCGCCGGGCTCCTCCGCTGCCGCTTCTTCCCGTTCAAATTCAGCCCTTTATCCGTTTCCTCACGAACAACCATAGTGCAACTACTGCTAGCAGAAGCTGGGCCAGCGCCGGCTCTACCCCTCGCCTTCCCCTTGGCCTTTCCTCCTCCTGGCCCATTTCTACGATCCACTGCGACTGAGCTGCCACTCATCATCTCGCCGCTATTATTCCCATCTTTCCCTCTTCTCCGTTGCACACTGCTACTACTGCTTCCGCTGCTGTCACTGCGGCGGTGGCTCCCCGCATCTGAGCACAGACTCGAACAATTCGCAGGCCCTCCATTGCAACGGCTCCCCCCTAAATCATAACCATACCGATCCCCAACTGGGTGCAACTTTTCCCTCTCTCCAGCTTCACCGTCTTCGCCTCCAAGACTCCCATTTCGCGATGCCTGTGATGGATCTGGAGAAAGAGGCAGCGAGGAAGAAGCTCTCCGGCGGATCCGCATGGCAGGACGACAGATTGGCAGCAGAAGTAGAGAGAGAGAGAGAGAGAGAGAGAGAGAGGGCGATATGGTTGGATGAGAAATTAAGGAGAGAGACAGGGAAGAAAAGGGAACGGTGGTGCAGTCCAGATTCAATCAAAGGAGTGGAGCAGCTGCTGCTGCTGCTGCTGGCAAATCAATAAAACCAAAGCCCATCACCATCCTCATCGCACAGACCCAATTTTTCACTTCTTAGGCCATCAACTCCCAGTTTTGGTTTCCTCTTTTAAGGAAGATCGACAAATACTACTTGTCGAGTAATTTAGTAAAAAATAGAAAAGGAAGGGCAAAGTGGAATGTTCGTGCTGAACCGGGTTCGGTTCATCGAAATAGCAATCGTTTCAAATAAAAAGGGGGGGAAAAATTGAAGGGAACTCTTTCGATGTTTTTGAATAAAATAAAATAAATATGAGATGCCTTTTTAGTTATTTTTTTTTTCTTTTTCAAAAAAGCCATAGAATTTGTCCAACAATATTGACGAATTATTATTTATTTAATTATTTTTTAATTATGGATTTATGAGATAAAAGTATTTAATGTCAAAAAATAAATTACATTTTATTTTAGATCACTCAACAAAATTCTATTAAAAGTGTTAGCGCGGCTAAATGTGAACATATCACAGTATTAAATTATTATCGATGTGAATAAAAAAAAAAGTACTTTCATTTAACAAGAAATTAATATACTTTCAATTGAAGCCGTATAAATAGGCCTTATGGGATAGTAACAAAAAAAACAAAAACAGAGGCACGGTGCGGTAATAAAAGTGAAGAAATATTTCATAGAAAAATATAGTTCATTCATCTATTGTAATATCATTCGGCAAAGAATTTATAAAAAAATCTATTTCGGCGGTCTTAGAACTTAAGAATTTGTCTGAAAAACAGAGTACGACTTTAGTATCATATCGTCGTTCAGGAATAACACGATTGTGGAGTCTGGACTGAACCGTAAAAAAACTGCGAATACTTTTCTGATTTTTTTTTGGTGGGCAATAGAGATCACTTTGACTCTATTCTTATCCGATTTAGCTGTTAACGAGATGTCTTTAAATCCTATGGGTAGGACGGATCACTTTACAAAAAAAAATGGAACACATCTATATAATTTGTTATAATTTATGTATTTAATGTGCAAACCTTGTTATAAAGTTATAATTAGTCTTGATCTTATTATAAAAAAAATAAATATGTAATCGTCATATTAGCATCCTTTTCGATTGTCTCTATTAGTAGAAAAAGTAAATCATGACCCAGGTGACAAGTATAAAGGAGGGGATCCGTCGATAATCCTGAGTCATGATCTCCTCGAAAATTGACCCCTGTATATTTAAAAATTGTCTCTTTGTATTTACCAATTGGACTAGTTTGGGGCTTCCCTGATCTTATTATAAAGACTTTGGTCAAGATGTTTTTACATTGCCGAAGAATATTTATTTTTATAGGCCTCATGGGATAGTCAAGATTAAGAATAGGTTTGTGTTCACAATTTTTTGCCTTTGGGATGTGCAAGTAATGATTCAGGGTGACACATTTTCTAATTTTTAGAATTTGATGTTGGGGATTTGGGGGTTTTTGATTCGAGGTTTAGATTTTAGGGTTTCAAAATTTGAGGTCTAGGTGGAGTTTTAGGCATTACAATTTAGGGTTATTAGTTTTGAGGTTTTAGGGTTTGAGATTTGGGTTTTAGTGTTTAGTCATTTGGGTTTTAAGTTTTTAATATATGTGTTTGGGGTTTGAGTTTTTGCAAGGTTTAGGGTTTCTGTGTTTTGTTTTTTTTGGATTTGGGTTTAAGAAAATAAATAATTTAATTACTGCTCAATACATATTAGGATAGAAACAGAGAGAATTATGTTTAGCCAAGTCAAAGATTAGTCAAGTGAAAGATTTAAATATCCGGTAAAAAAATAAAGATAATTAATTTAAAATAGAGGGTGGGATTTCATTTTAAGAATTATCTATCAAAATACCCATTTTTAAATGTTGCCGTATGTTGATAAAATGAGCTTATTTTAATTGATTTATTTTATAAAGTAAAAAAAAAACACAAATTTTATAGTAAAAATGACCCTTTAAGAGTAAAAATTAAAAACTTTGAAAATAATTACCGAATAGATGGGATTTTTAATTATAAAAATAATATTTACTGCAACTGACATTGCAAATAGGCAACTCAGGTAAATGAATTAAAAAGTTGAGGGGAAAGAGCCATTCCGTTTTCTGGGCCACTCCGTCGGCAATTCGACGGCCACCTCCACCGCATCTCAAGGACGCCTCTGGCGATCTCCATCTTCGTCAACTAAAACCCTTTCCGATCTGAATTGCCTACCCCTTGGAATCAGCCTCGATCGCCACCAATACGGTTCTTCTTCTTCTAGTTGTTGAATAATATATTTTCATGTTAGGTTTCGAAGGTCTGGTTATTTCTTGCTTTTTTATATCTGCCAATCTTATCAATTTGTGACGTAGACTATCTTTGAGGGATAGTATATCTGAAATGAAGCGTCTTTGTGTCGGTCGTTGCATTGCAAACTATTGAATTCAATTAGGCAGAAAAACTTAACTTGTTTATTTATTTATTTTTAAAAATCGTATGTGGATTATCCAAATTGCAGTGCACGCTTGAATGAGATAGAACGCTACTGTATTACAGAGTTTCCATATATTACTTTTCTGGATGTGGATAGATAAGAGTGGGTTCAGAAGGACGCATCGAGCTAGAGATTTAGATGCATATTATGTTAGGTTCATGGCAACCCTTTCAGCTCCATTCTTTTGATACACATCCAGCAGGTCACAATTTGAAGTGATGTTCCAACTAATCAAAGATATCTTGCAAAATAGTTCTATGTCATGCTTAGAATATTACTTAGCCTCAGACCTTCTTAATGTTGGAAGGTGAAATGTGTTGGAGTATTAGGAATACAATCAAAGTCCCACATTGATAAGACATGAAAAATATCATTGGCTTATAAGATGAAAAGATATCTCCATTGGTTTAAGATCTTTTGGGTATAATCCAAAAATAAAACTATGAGAGCTTAGGTCCAAAGTAAACAATATCATACCATATTAGAGATAAATGAATATCATAGGCACTAATAATCGGTCTCAGAGCTATAGTCTATGTCAAGCTATGCACCTGGAACGAAGGAAGTGAGACTCCTATGTCCTGATCAAGAAAACCAGACATCAGGCAGGAAGTCTAGTTGGGTTAGGAAAACCGAACAACTGACAGGAAGTATAACTGGATCAAGAGGACCAAATAGTTGACAGGAAGACCTTGTGGGTTGAAGATTGGATATCAAACAGAGGAAGTCTTTTGAGGACAAATAGGCTTGAGGGGGGGGGGGGAGGGGGGAGGGATTGTTGGGAATATAATCAAATTAATAAGACATGGAAAATATCATGGGTTTATAAGATGAAAATATATTTCCATTGGTATGAGATTTTTTAGGTATAGTCCAAAAATAAAATCATGAGAGCTTAGACCCAAAGTGACAATATCATACCATTGTGGAAATGTATGAATTTTATAGGTACTAACAAAATGCAGCACTTAGAACAAATCTAACTCAGCTGCTCAGAAGGGAATCTCATGAAAAAGGAAAACTTTGCTAAGGTAACTTACATGAGGGGGTAGAGATCTCCTTTTATAAAACAAAAAAAAAAAAAAAAGAAAAGACTAGTCCTAAAGACAGTCTAATTTACTTGCTTCCTAATAACTAGTAACATTTAACAAATTTATAATGAAAATTTTAAAACCTAAAATATTTAATACCCTAAAATCTTATCCATTGCATTAATATACCTTCTCCAAAACGGATATACCTGACTAGGCATCATTAGCTATTACCTTCCATACCTTAGGAATCTGAAAAGATTGATATGAAGCACAAAGACTTGGTTACAAATCAACCATTATAACCAAAAATCCTAACTTTCTTATTTAAATGATGACAAATGCCAATATCTATCAAGTTGAACACGAGATTAATTTGAACAATGTTTAACTACTCAAAGCTGACTATTCTGTCACTTGCACCGTCATCCTTATGCATTGGCTTTAACAGAAGATGAAATCTGCAAAGTTACTGTAACTTCCTTGCATTGACTGAAATTCCATAAAGCTATATGTCAAGTTTGAATTTTCTTTTCAATCTTAAATTATTAAACTCATCATTTATGCTTCTGTATGCATGCAGTTAAACTATCCATCATACAATTGTGAAGTATGACTATGAGATTAATTTGCAGATCATAGTTATATTGCAAATGTTATACTTATATGCTTTGTTAAATCTTCTATGCTAATCTTATCATAACCTTTTTCTTCTTTAATTGCAGAGAGTCAGCAATACACTGGAGATACTAGTAAGCGACTGTTTGCTGTGTGTTTCTTGAGAAGTTCTGGCTCGACTGCATTTAATCATTGTTACTTAAGGACCTCAAAGTTAGTTGTTCTCAAAGTAGAACAAACCGTTTTTTGCTCGGGTCTGCAATCTGCAAAGATTTCATCATGTCCAATGCACGCTCAAACGACGAGGATGATCATGATGTGAAAGAAAAGAGAGTCCTTCCTTCTTCGGTTGGTTCTAGAGACGCAAAAGACAAATCATATGGAAAAGCTTTGGTTGATGCTTCTATAGGGGAATTAAATAATGTAAAAAGAAGCAACAATGCTTACCCACCTGAAACGTCTCAAAATAGGAAGGATTTTTCAAAATTACTGGTAATGAACAATACTGAAAATTTGTCTGTCATTTTCCGTAGGTACTCATTGCATAATTACTGATGACTTTCATATATCTTGAATTTGACAGGAAGGTGTGGTATTTGCACTATCTGGGTTTGTTAACCCTGAAAGGGCTGCAATACGGTCTCAGGCACTAGAGATGGGGGCAGAATACCGACCAGATTGGACCTCAGATTGTACAATTCTAGTGTGTGCATTTTCAAATACTCCTAAATTTAGACAAGTCAAATCTGATGGTGCTACGATCGTGTCAAAGGTCCTACACTTTTTGTTTGTCTTCTTCTGTTGAATAATCATAAGATTTTTTAATATTAAAACTATTTATTGATGAAAAACAACTTGCCACCCTGTGCTACTGCATGTGTTTACATTCTTGCTGCTTTCTTCTTTCTCATAAAAGTTTTCCACATAACTAGCATGACTTTAAGTTTTTTGCTTTGAATGTTTTGCATTAACATTCTAGTACTTATATAGTACAATTGAAATATTAACAATGATATGCCCTTAGATGAATTTCCATGGTGGGATAAGACTCATAGTCAACCCTAGACAATTGGACAGTTTGCTTTTTTCTTTGTCCCATTGTTATTTTAACTCATGAAAACTCTATGAGGTTTTCTGAACATGCGAGGAACAACCATTCGCATTTATTTCTTCTAAGATAATTATTTTTTCTTGTTCTTGTCATCTTTTGCACTTCTTGACAGTAGAAGGGTTTGCCAGTCTTAGGGACTTTTCTATATTTTATTCAGGACAACCAATGAGTATCTGTTGGATTTTTGTCGCCATTAATGGATATCTAATTGCTATTCATCTTTGGAATGTTGTATAACTGAAGTCTCATAGATAGTTCAATAAGCAAAATGACAGCAGTGCTTTCTAAATCTTAAAAAATGGGGCATGACATATTCTATCAATCCTTGTCTATTAACGAGAACTCATCACCACAGAGTTGGGTAAAAAAGTTCAGGAGGAAATATCTTTTGGTTTTTACTACGAATGATAATTGCTTGAGATCAAACAATGCAGAATATATGACTGCATCTGACATTCTGTAGCATATGGTCTTGCTTCAATTGGTTTCACATCTTTGTCATGATGAAAGTATGATAGGAGAATAATCCTAAATATGTACTTTGGTATTCCATAATTTGTTTTCTATCAACGATACAGTGAGTATTGAAAAGCTAGAGGCATTTAATTTTGCTGCTTCATAGTTGTTTGGAGTTTTTTTGTTTTTCTTTTTTACGTGCACATGATGAATCATCACAAAATCTTCACTTCAACTTTTATAGGAATGGATATTTGAGTCCTACATCCAGAAAAGGCTTGTTGACATTGAACTTTACCTTATGCATGTTGGGAAACCATGGCGAAACACTAGCAAGCAGTTTGCTACTAATCAAGGTATTTAGTTGCTTGCATAGTTGATAATTTTAAGTAATGATAGCTGAAATATTATTTTTCTCTCATTTCATTGATTGAAATTTGCAGCTTTTATGTTTGATTACATGACTATTCATTCCAAAAGTTTAGGCAGCCTGGAAATCACCCAAGCAACAATTTTATATTTGTAATACTCCTTCCTTGTTTGTTTGGCTAAATAAGACTAGTTTGGCACAAGCCTGGCATGTGGACTAATTTCCTAGGCTTGTTCTTAAAATTTCTAAGACTTGTAGGATTTGACCTGGAGACCTACTTTGTTTGATGGGATGCTAAATTCTCTTTGGTGGTAATTTGTTCTCAAAACTTAAGCTATTTGGAGAAAGCATAATCTTTTTTTTTTATGAAGTTCTAACACTCTCCTTATGTGTGGGTAGGTGGCCTTGATCAGTTGATTGTCCAATGTCCCCACTGAACTGATTTGAGTGTGTGTTTTTTTTAGATTATAGCGTTTGACTTCTTTCTCTTGTACTTTCACTAGGAATGAAGTAATCCTTCAATTTTCACAAGATGAATTATGTTTTTAGTTATGATGTTTGCAAACATTCTACAGAAGTGAATAATTATGTTTGATTTTTTACCTTTTTTTTTTTTTTGGCTTGTTCCAGTAAGTAAAGTCCAAGATATGAATCTCTTCTCATTTCTTTTTCTCTGTTTACTGCTTCTCTTCTTATACGTTGAAACTTCCATGTAGCGTCTCTTTTTTGCTATATGGTCAATGCTATCAGTAGCATGCTGCATATCTGCAGGTATAATGATGGTAATAATTTATAATAAAAAGTTGGTGAATTTATCCTGAGTAAGTTATTTGATGATTTAAACCTAGACTGCACCACCAATCTGTCCCTTTTCGTGCTTATACATCAGTTGTTTGTTGGACGTCCTGGTTCCTGAACAGGCATACTATCAATATTATGACCGAGCCAGATGTTTGGTCCAGTATTTTAGATAACTAGGCACAATTTTATCAGCTATGATCGACCAGAAATCAGACAATTAGTTGTACTGTTCAATATAAATGCCAAAGATTTGCTGTTGAAAATTTATTTCCGGCTTTGCTCTTCAATTGAGGTGAGGATCCTTTAGGACCCATTCATTTGGACAGAGAAAAAGAAGAGGAAGATGAAAAGATTTGTTTATATCAAAATATGAATGCCTGATGTCAGCATTGCTTTATTAAAGAAAAAGAGAAAATTGTGTGCTTGCCAATGTTTAAAATTTTGACCTGAATCGATGTTTCAGTTCGCGACTGAAACGATACGGTTTCGGTATTGTGTCGGGGCGTATCGATAAATTTCGATAATTTTTTAATATAAAATATATAAATTTAAAATGAAAATATTAATTTAAATATTAAAAAATTAATAATATTAATTTCAATTAAATAGGATTAAAAAATAAATTATTATTTATAATATATAAATTAATAAAATAAATTTTAAAATAATTTTAATTAATTTTATTAACCTATAGTTTGGAAAGTTTTTTTTTTCCTTCGTCTCGTCTCGTCATTGCTATTGAGGCCCCCATGCAGTAACGTCTTCTTCTGACCGTAGCCAGGTGCAGCGGCTGTGGCCGAGGCAGCTTCGCGCGAGCCTTTCGTCGTCGTTATCGTTGTCTTGCGGGTTTAGCGGGCGTGCGATTTTGGTGGTGGCGGGCGAAAATCTTGCCGTTGGATGAAGCGAATTGGTATTTCAAGCGATGGTGCTTGCACATGTGTGGATTTCATTTCTATACCCAGATTAGAGAAGACACTGATTTGAATAAGTGCTTGTGTTGATAAGTTGATGGTGGTTACCATCAAGGTTTAAAATCTCGACCCGTATTGAGATTTCAGTCAGCGATTGGAACGATACGGTTTCGGTACCGTATCGTCCGTGTCGATATTATTTCGGTATTTTTTTTCCTTTTTTAAACATTAATATTTAATTATTTGATTTTTTTTTTAATTTTAGTTAATTTTTAAAAAAGAATTTAAGATTTAATTTTACAAAAATTATAAATTCGAATTTAGAATTTTAATTAAAATATCTTTTATTTATTAAATTTTTATATTTTTAAATAAAAATATAAATGTATATAATTATATAAATTAATTAATAATTTATTTAATTAATATATATATATATATATATATATATATATATATATATGTTTTAATTAATATATTTTTTAATTTTAGAAAATTTCGCATCCGTAGCGCGTTGCGCGAATGCTTTCGCGATCGCGCTGCGCGATTGAGAACGCGATCGTGTTCCCGCAGTGCGATCGGGAATGCGATTGCTACTGCCGTCGATTGCGCTGTCACCGTCGCCGTCTCGCATGCGTGCCGGTGCCGGTTCCATGTCGGAACGAAAAAATTTATCCATTTCGTACAGAACGGCTCAGTATTTAATACCTTGTTTACCATGGCATACCATGCTACTTTCTTTATGCCATATAAGACACTTTATCTTTGCTCTTAGTTTCAGGCATCGACCACAAACATTCTTTCCCTTGATAGTATGCTGCAATCTAGGGCTCCTGCTATCAGGCTGTGCAAAACCTACATTTTGAAGGAAACTCTCATTGGCCAGCAGATGCTGTAATTGTACAAATATGCTTCTGATATTTCATACCTTAACTCGCAGGTCAGAACATTGCCCAACATGAAGAATCTCAACCACAGTCTCAGAAGTCAGATATGAAGTTCAGCGGATCCAAAAGACGTGTGGTTTGTATTCATTTTTTTATTGGGTTCAGATGTGATTATCAATGAAACATTTTATTTATTTATTTCCTTGATTAAGATTTAACTCAAAGCATTATATGTGATCAATTGGCTAATGTCAATTGGTTTGGATTCTCGTGGTTAAATAGGTAAGGAACATTGTGTTAATATGATATATGTCATTTCTTTAAAGTTAAGTGGATGTTGTTTCAACTAGTTTGTGCTTGCATGTTAGAAACAGATCTTCACTAGTTCTCTTAGAACAATTGAAAAATAACGCATATTTGAGTTCAAGTAGAAAACACCTACTGAAAATTTTTGGTTAGAACTAGAAGTTTGTCAACATGCCTTCCTTTTATCCATAATAATTTGTGAAGATTTGGCAGATATATTTATGCCTGATATATAGAGTGGCAAGAATATATATTACTTTATGAATGAAGAGTATCCTAGAATTCTGTTCATCTTAAAAGCTCTTGACATTTTACTAGGATATTTGTGTTCTTTGAAGAATTTAGTTGTATTCTCTTCAATTGGATTGAAAGGATAAATATTGGCTTTTTTTGTTCGTGTAGAATGGGCAAGTTGATACTCAAACTCATCACTGGTGCTGTGTCTACTTTGATAAACTGGTTTTAAGTGGATGTTATTTCAACTAGAGCTTACACGTCAGAAACTGATCCTCACTTGTTCTCTTAGAACAACTGAACAATAACGCATTTGAGTTTAAGTAGAAAACACCCACTGAAAATATTTGGTTAAGACTATAAGTTTGTAGACATGCCTTCCTTTTATCCATAATAATTTGTGAAGATTTGGCAGACATATTCATGCACGATATGTAGAGTGGCAAGAATATGTATTACTTTATGATCGAAAAGTATCCTAAAATTCTGTTTATCTTAAAAGCTCTTGTCATTTTAATAAGATATTTGTTTCTTCAAAGGATATATTTGTATTTTTTTCAATTTGATTGAATAGATAAATACTGGCTTTTCTTGTTCTTTTGTATAATGGGCAAGCTGATACTCAAACTCATCACTGGTGCTGTGCCATACTTTGTTAAACTGAGTGACAGCTTGTCTCAAACTCTAAAGCCACTAGGAAAGAAACAGCTACATATCTATGGTTTACACATCCAAATATGCTAGCAGGTCTCAAAGATCTGATTATGCAATTGGTTCAAGTGATGATGAGCTGACAGACACGGATGAGAGTCTTTTCATACATTGAGCTGGGAAATCTTTCAGTTCAGATGCATATTGAACCTCCATAAGGAGGGCATCAAGCATTTAAATATGGACAAATTGATCACATTATTCTATAGTGTTGTTAGGCATGTCCACTACTAGCTTTCTGGTCGTATTATTCAAGCTATTAGGATAGAAAGTCTACCGTGGTGGATTAAGTGTAATCTTGACTGCATCCTGCAAGGTCGCAGATAGTGCATTTTCACCCTAATACGGTAGAGGGAACTTTGACATAAGAACTACATATCTCTCTGTGAAAACCAAGTTTTCTTTTCAAAATTTTGTAACTTGTGTTTAAGTGTTGGCTTTAATGCAGGAAACTACTGACGTCGATGGTCAATTTTCTCCTTCTGAGATAAAAAAATGGGCTATAGATGATTTGCATAAAACAATGTCATGGTTGGAGAGTCAAGATGAAAAAGTGAGTTCACTGATATACTATCATTGAAATCGCCCATTGAATCGATACAGTTTTGTGTCTTTATAGTTGATGAATGCAAGATAATGTTTTGTCTGATGGTAGTGTTTAATTAATTAATTTATTTTTAGTACCCTATAATCCAATTTTTTAAACTAATTTATCAACTCCTGTATCTTTAAGGTTTCTATGAGGCTACATGGTTCAGTCTAAAGAACCTTTTTTTGAGCATTAAGAACAGAATACTTTTTCTCTAAATTTTTCTGTTGGTTTGTGATTGGGTAATGTCACAGCTACAATCTAATTTAACTTGCTTGGGTTTCTATCTTGACAGCCAGATGAGAGTGAAATCAGAAGTATAGCTGCAGAAGGAATTATTACTTGT
Source organism: Wurfbainia villosa (assembly GCA_025175895.1). Classification (NCBI taxonomy): domain Eukaryota; kingdom Viridiplantae; phylum Streptophyta; class Magnoliopsida; order Zingiberales; family Zingiberaceae; genus Wurfbainia; species Wurfbainia villosa. The sequence continues at coordinate 7,968,412 of CM045997.1, forward strand.
CTGCAGGATGCAATTGATTCTCTCAGGCAAGATCATGTAAGTTTTTTTCTTGTATACTCTTCATGTTTATACTGATAAAAATTCGTGGCAGTAGACGGTCGAACATGCATGTCGTTGTCATCTTTTGTTGAATACCTTAGGCTTTGTTATAACTAAAGAACTTCCTTATAGTTTAGGAACTCTGGTGTTAAGTAAAACTCTATAATTAACCTCCACTCCGTGCTTTTGTGGTGTTATGGCCTAGGAAATGGAACAAATCTGAATGCATTGGAAAAAGTTAGCCTTTTCAGTCAATTCTTTTCATTGTTTTTACACATGAGTTTTCAAGTATCAAATCTTCAATTCTTTATCGTAGCTTTTAAGCTAGCCATGCAAATGTTGATCTCTATTGTATAGGATGTTCGGCATGCTAGTGAGCAATGGAAGTTCGTTCCTCATGTTGTCAAGGAGCTGGTGGAACTCGAGGAGAAAAGCAGTAAAAAACCACCAACTTCGAAGAAAGTGCTGCATGAGTTAGCTCTAAAGTGCAAGGAGATTTATGAAGCCGAGCTTTTGCATGCAGATAACTTTAAAATAAAGCAACAGAAGATTTTTCATGATGTGGAGGAAGAACCTGCGGATGATCCTGGGTTGGACAGTGATGAGACAATTGAAATGACTGAAGAAGAAATTGACCTTGCATACAGACAACTTTCTGAGAGCTGTGAATGGTAAGGAAACGATGAGCTTATTCTCCACATTTCTACACCAAACAGCTACTCTTTTTTCTGTAGTACAAGATTTACATTGTAACTTCAAATGCTCTAACTTTACATTTTGACTGAAATGCAGATGGAACTGAAACCTGAATTCAAGTTTGAAGACCTAGAATTTAAGACTATTTTCTAGCGGACTGAGTCGTATGAAACATTTTCTCCTCCAGTATCTAGCCTTGAGATTTTGGAAGATCCACTCACAAAGCTAGTGGATACTGTGGGCCAACAATGCATGAGTCTCTGGATTGTTAGATGACTGAACAAAGAACTGCATCCTAAGGTTCTGGGAGAATGATGACGTCTCTGATAACCAAAATAGCAGCGAATCATTAGCAAAATGTGAAATTAGAGCAGTGACAACAAAAAAAAAAAAAAAAAAAACTGTACAAGTGAATCATTGCATATTAGCAATTTCTAAGAAATAGTTGCTTGTTCTTTGTTTATTAGTATTATCATTGCCGACGAAAGAAGAAAAAACTGCCCTCTCCTAGGGCGGTGACATACGTACATATGTGTGTGAGTACAGGTCTAGCTAAATATATTAGATATTTTTATATTTCCAATCTGTAGATGTATATTTTGATCAAAACATACTTCTAAATTAGAGAGGTATTCATTATTTTATTTTTGTACGTAGGCATTTGCATATTTGGTCGATGATACTATTGAGATTTTCATATAATTTTTCATACCGAAGCAACGTAGAATTATACATTCTAATTATTTCCAAATATTATCTTACATTTTAACATGCACAAAAGTAATTAATATCTAAAGTCGTATACAAATGCTCGAAATGTCACAATCAAGACTAGTAGATATTTTGTCTTTCATTTTCTTTTTTCTTTTTCTTTTATTGATACCAAAATATTCAAAATTTTGATTTGATTAATTTCGATCAATCATTTTCCACATATCTTCACGTTAGGTCGAATAAGATCGGAGTTTAAATGATCATTGATCATCAAAAATAAATCAGATAAATATTCATAATTTTTTACTATTCAATTTGAATTTTATTACCATATCATCTTTGAATACCAATTAAATATTAAAATTATATTTTATTTATCGGACAAATTTCTAGATCCTATAACTATTTGAATGAATTTGCCTTTCATTTTCATTTGCAGAAGTCATTGCTAATAATATTAAATATGAAGTGCTGAATATTCAAGGACCTTCTTTATTTTGATTTTTGATTTTTGATTTTTGATTAAGGGAGTCTTAATAGAGTATTAATAGAAAGTAAAGGTGTTTAAGGCTTTTTTACTCTATTTATTTTAAAATTTTCATTCCTAATCTCAATAACCAGTCTGTGACAGGAGAATCACATGAATTGGGGCATGTGTTAGTGATGGTTCTTTACAAATCTCGATCTCGCTTTCCAGAGCAAGCACTGGCAGTCCTTTAAAAACCATCAAGTCGTACAACTCGACAGGAAAAACTGAGCCACCGAGCACTGTGCCATGATGGGCCGGCTCAAGTTCAATGCATGGAATAAAGAGCAAGGGACAAGCAATCAATCAGTCTTTCCCTTGGCTGTCACAGAAACGACTTCCCCAACCATTCATAGCATCGATCAAAAGGAAAACTTAACCTTTTTATTATTGATTTTGTCCTAGTTTAATCTCGTCTCGAGACTCGACTCACTGCTTGACAGCTGACGTGAAGTTGGTGCATGCCTGTTATCCATACCCATTTTCAATTCCACTTGACGTCCTGAAGTGTTTTGTTTGTGAATTGTGATCAATGGCAGGGGGCGTGGACTATGTAACCCATGACAGCACCAGGACAGTGCGAAGCCTCCAGGGCAAGTGCTGCCCCTTCACTGGTGGTGGTAGTGGTGGGATCTGGAAAGAGACATGCATGGGACGATGGACACTAAGGGAGGAGGAAGGATCTAGATCTAATTTAATTAGATATACTGAATTAGTTTATCTTATTAAATAATTTAAACAAATTAAATTGAAATTTTATAAATTTCTCATTTTGATATATTTAAATGAATCAATTTGTATAGATTTCGATGGACTGACTTATGACTGACTTGAATTAGTCCGCGAATTAAGAAATATTAAAAAAAAATAAAATTTATGAAAGAAAAAAATTTAAATTTTTTTATTAATATTTTAATACTAACAAATTCATAATCATCACACATATAACTCAACAGAAATTAGAAAAAAAAAATAATAAAATAATATTTAATTTAAATATTCTAATAAATTTTTTTAGTATACTTTAATTAATTTATAATTATCTTATCCCTATTATTTCAATTATTAAAAAATATCAATGAGGTAAATTTTGAATTTATATATTATCGAATTTTAAATATTTTAGAATATTAGAAGAATAAAAATATCGATATTTAATATTATTTCAGTTATACAATTTTAATTATTTTAAATATATATTTTTTTATTATGATATTTTATACTCCTTATCAATTATTATCTCTATAATCTATTTTGAATTGAGTTTTATTGCAGATTTTTCAATCCCACGGATTCTTTTTTTTTTATTATTATTAAATATTAAATTTATAAAGAATTGATTAGCTTCGTCATCAGTCCTTTGACAGCTCTAGAGAGAGGGCAGCTAGGGGAGAGGAACCTTGAACGTCAAACCATGTCCATGTCCATGTCCATCCATGCCCGAGGAACCATTTAATATTACTCCTCCCCCACCCCAGCACCAACTGGCATGCATGGAAGCTCCACGTCCAAGCACGCAGTGCAGTGTATCTGCACAGATAATTCGCAGAATCCCTCGCTCGCTTCCTCGAAGGACTACGACTATTTGCTCTTCTACTGCCCCCTTTGCTCGGACCGGATATCTGTTCATGATTTTTTTTTTTTTTTATCATTTGTTAGAGCACCGGTCGTCGTAGGAGATGGAAGGCGGATTAAGGCAGCGCCGGCCTGATCAGCTCGGCGGAGCTTCTTCGACTGATCACTATTTCAGCGCGAGATCGCTGGTGCTGCTGCTGTTGCTCGCGGCGTCCTTGCTGGTGCTTCCGCTCGTGCTGCCTCCGTTGCCGCCGCCTCCCTCCATGCTGCTGCTTCTTCCCCTGGGGCTGCTGGCCTTGCTGTTGGTCTTAGCCTTCATGCCTACGGACGTGCGGAGCGTCGCATCGTCTTACTTGTAGATGAGATTTGGGCACATAGATTTTTACGAATCAGAAATGGATAGTTTTTCCTTAATTCGATCTGTCAGAGATTTTCCCTTTGTTGGAAATGGAAATAGATCCGCGTCGGGTTAATCCGATTCTCTAAGATCCAAGCATTCCTTTAGCAAATATCAGCCCACGCGATTCCACTCCAGATTACATCAGACTCCCGAATGCTCCTCGAACTAGCATTTCAGACAACTCGAGGGAGACATCTCCAGTTCCTCAAACAATTAGACACGCCGACTTTCAAGTTGTCATCGTGATTTCCTCGTGCAATTCAACTTTTTGGGTTCCTCGAGTGTGACTCGATCGATAACCGAGTAGTCGTTGCGTAGCTTTTCTCTTCGAGAACTTTGAGCTCCAATCAGTTTACCATGGCCAAATTACTTGTGAATCATAATTGGGCATGATCTTTACACAATCTACAATACACAATTTTAGGGCCTAACAAATCTAGAATTACAGTTAGATGCGGATCCTCTATAAATATTCAAGATTCAATGACTCTAAAACTCGAATTGTAGAGATCTCCTATAAATGCAGTACGAATATATTTAACTCTAATGTCTTTAATTCGCCAGTGAATACTTTTTATTCTAGATAATTTCTGTCAAATGCGTGGCGATAAGAATCTACGTGAAAAAAAAAAATCTCAATTTCATGCATAAATATATATAAAATAATGATGAAATAAATATGTCATTGATGGCACTCGTGATATATTGTACGTTCTTGCTTTAAATGAAGAAATAAACGTTAGACTCAATCACATGTTATTCTGCTATGCAAAAATTCATCAATGTACCTTTAAATATATAGACCAAGTTTGAATTTTTTTTTAAAAATTATTTTTTATCGTGCAGTTCACTAATCGAGCAACCTTCTTATTTCTTCGTGCTCGAATAACTTTTTTGTTATAATAATCTAAATTGGGTAGTTCTTAATTCATCATGCATGCATATTGGAGCTTTAAAAGCAAAAGTTGAACTGGTATACGATTATTCAGGTGTTTTTTCCAAAAAAAAAAAAAAAAACCATGATATGATCATAGCCCTCCACATGTTAGATTTTGAGAGAAGCCCCACAATTGTGATCTAAGGCTCTCATGTGTTCTTAACTATATATCTTTTACTATATAGTTGTGATCTCAAGGCTTCCAAACTCATCTGTAACTTCAGAGGCCCATCATGGTTTTTTAAACAACTCTTTAGTGGTCCTCCCACATTATTGGAGAGTAGGATCACAATTATTTGTGTTCTAGATAATACATTTGACCTACGGTTGAAAGAAAGTGCATGTGTTTTTAAAACACACCTTAGAATCATTTTCTAGATTTATCGAATCCAAGTTTTCTCTGTTTAATGAATATAATTAATGGATATATATCTAGAAGAAACAGGCGGTCTTCTTCGAGTTACGATCCCTTATTTTTTAGGAGAGGAGAACGTGAGATTATACACAACTACTTACGTTGATGTTCTAAGCAAGAAAAAAAAAAACTAATGGATTCGATCATTACCCGTCTCTTCTGCATACTTAAGTTGAAAGGAAAATGCTTCTGGTGCATGAATGAGAACACTTAAGCCGCTATCTTGACCTTGGATGAGAAGAAACCAGACTTGGCATTCAATTCTCATTTAATTTTCAAGCTTCACTGGCAATTATATCCATTGAATCCTAAATCATGAATGGAGGCTCCATTCACAAGCAATCAGAAACGAAGTTATTAGTGCAACTTTGAACAATAGTCCTCATGCAGCATAGACAACCTTTCTCAGGTAGTATTCATGCGGCAAGGTCCCTAGCTGGCTTCTTGTGAGCTCTTCGGTCGCCCTTTCTTTGGTCTATGGTTTCAGGGAGGGCATTAACTCAAAGAAAATAAAAAGCACATGCTCGGTGAGAAAATATGCCAATTCAAATAAGAGGCATGCATCAACGTAACTCAACGAGGAAGAAGGTAGCCGATCGATGACTAGAAATATACTAGCTTAATTTGCCAGCTCCATTTGAGTTCAATCTATTATACACTCAGCCTCTTTCTCTAATAACTCAAATTTATTGCTTTTTTAACACGAATCATGAAGTTAAAAAAGTTACTCCAATTTAATTAATTATTTATTTGATACAATTAAAGTTCCCAAGCAATATTCCTATCTAGAGCTTCTTTTGGTCCGCATGCAGTAGTATTCACTCCTTCAAACCCAACTAACTCTCCCAACCTCCATTCGATACGAGTCGAACATTTGTTTCTTCCTTTTTTTTTTTATCTTTCTGAGTGGACCATGTCAAGTCATCCTGAAGTGTAGACCAAATCGATTGATTTGACTCCTTCAAACTTTGGACAACTGGAAGACTTAAGTCAACCATTTTCACTAGCTTGTGTTGTTTCCACTCCATGTCAAATGACATAGCTAGACCTCCTGAGAGATTCTCTTGTTGCACGTACGACTATAGACGAGGCAAGTTAAATCAGATTTTATAATATTTAAATTTATTTAATAAAATTAAATCAAGTTTAAAATTAAATAAATTATTAAAAAATCTGTTCAAATTTAATTTAATTTAATTTTTGTTGAGATTGAGATTAACTCATTTGATAGATAAAATAATACATTTTTAGAGTCAAAAGAAGACAAGCATGCATGTTCTGACCGCGTTTCTCTTAAAACACAAATATACTCCGAAGTAAAAGAAGATATTCATCGGATAGTTCAAAAATAAACACGATCTGACCGTGTGAATTTTATACTATCATATCCAACTTTCGAAGTCAAAATCATATAGAAATTCCAACGCTTTAATTATACGGTCGCCCTTGTAAATTCAACACTACCGTGTGACTCATAAATATTATTCACGAATTTTATTTATGAACATTAACAAATCGAATATATGAATTTAAATTTAATCATTAATTAATTTTATTACATATTATACGGTCGGTGATGGTTTATGATATCCGCATATGCTGGAACCGCAAAGTCGTGTCTTTGCCCCTACCAGGTTAGGATTCTAGTGCACGGCACGGTGGTAGAGAAAGTAGAATGGCAAATGTCACTATAAATTAATATGCCTACGTGTTTAGCCTTTAAGCTCTCACTCTGCCTCCACGAGTGTCAAAGAGAGAGAATACATGGCTTTTCACTTCCCTCAGATCCCCCAATGCTTCGGCGCAGCGTTCCTGGTTTTGCTCATCGTTTGGCCTTCTAATTCCGCCGGCCGGAGCAGCATGACAAACGAAAGACGTTCTTCATTATTCGACTCCATTTCTTACCAGGCGTTAAAGCGGAGGCACGAGTCGTGGATAAAGGAATATGACCGTAGGTACGATATCGATGCAGAGAAAGCGGAGCGCTTCGAGATCTTCAAAGAAAACGTCAAATTCATTGACCCCTTCAACAAAGAGAACCACAAGTTGTCACTGAAAGCTAACAAGTTCGCCGATTTAACCCGCGAGGAATTCACGAAGACTTACACCAGCCGTGCCCGGAGGCTCTCGTCCTATTATCGTGATCGTTTAGACCCACCGTCCTTGTCTGCCAACAGTACACCTCAACCTCCTAGCATTGACTGGAGGGAGAAGGGCGCAGTCACCGGTGTCAAGGATCAAGGACCCTGCGGTGAGCATTAACGTATAACTAATTAAATATCCTTAATTCAACTTTCATGCGGCGCTCATTGTTTGCAAATAATTATATTAAACAGGTTGTTGTTGGGCGTTCGCTGCCGTAGCAGCAATAGAAGGCATCATTCAGATTAAAACAGGTAAATTAGTATCGCTGTCAGAGCAAGAGCTCTTAGACTGTGTGCCACCGCGAAATGGTAGTCCGTCGTTATGCGACGGCGGCTTTGTACGAGACGCTTTTGACTTCGTGATGAAAAACGCTAGTCTGACAACTGATCTCAAGAACCCGTACAAGGGAGTTCCTGGAGCTTGCAATTTTCATCTGAATTCTGCTTCTGATCTGATTCAGGAGGATAGCGGTGTTAGAATAAAAGCATTTGTGCCGGTTATAGATGATGAGATGGAACTTTTGAAAGTTGTGGCCAGGCAACCGGTCTCAGTCTCTGTCACAATAAACATTAGTATGTTTTCGTCTTACCCGGCTAATGTCCTCGGTGAAATTTTTTGTGGACCTGATGGTGAACCCAACCATAGCATGGCGGTGGTGGGCTACGGCACTGAGAACGGCACCGACTACTGGCTCTTGAAGAACTCTTATGGGGATGAATGGCGGGAGGATGGGTATGTAAAGATGGCTAGAGGTGTCAATGGAGGAATTTGTGGAATCACCAAATCAGCATTCTACCCAATTATCGACTGACTGCCCAAAGAGATTGTTCCATGTACTACGACCGACCGATGACTACTCAATAATAGTGGAGAAGAATTTTACTAATTTAATTAATTGTTTCTCTTCTTCTTCCTCTTCTTGTACACGTTAGTACTATCTCACATAGCTAGCTTGGTATGATAGTCGCATGAAATAATATATATATAATTCATATCTAATTTTATTATTTGGACAACAATGCAAGGAACATCTATATATCTGATTGAACTTTAATTTCAATTAATTAATGGCGTACACCTTAGACCTTCAGGTGTGTACGTACGTATGCAATTACTCACAGTGATGTTCTAATCAAGATAAAATTTAAGCGATCCAATCATTAGCTAGCCGCCTTTTCTGCACAATTAATTAATTATTAAGTCGAAAAGAAAATGTTTTTATTTCATGAATGAGAACACGTAAGCCATGTACATGCATGTACATGCGCAGCTATAAGGCTATCTTGACCTTGAATGAGAAGAAACCACACTTAATAATTGGCATTCCACATTCTCTTATTTGCAAGCTTCGTTGGCAATTATATCCATCGAATTGATCCTAAGTCATGGAATTAATGGAGGCTCAAATTACAAGCAATCAACTTTGAATACTCCTCCTGCACCTGCGCATTCAAAGAGAAGAATTCGCTGTCCCTGTACGGAGAGGCCAGAGAAGAAGTCATCAGCCAAGGTTTTCTGATGCATCACAATTAGCTCAGCCTATTTGCTTGTGAAATAATTTACTTAATATTTAGTGTACAATTAAAAAATATCTTTTATTTCACTAAATCAAATATAATTGATCAACCGAGCTAGATGGCCAATCAAACTAAGTATACTTGTTTAATTTAATTGGTCGATCTAACAAGTCTATACAAACTGTGTTAATTTAACTCACCCAAACTAATCCGTTTATTCAATTCATTTGAATCGGCTAACCACTCGATCGATTTTGTAATATCAATTAACTAGTCGGTCACGTAACTTGATCGAAACGATTGATATATCCATTTGGATCAACAAATCTTTCGTCTTAACAATCACCCATGCAACTCTCTTGATATATATATTCAGATCACACAGCCTAACTTGACCACTAGCCATGCACGCAGTCGCCATCAATAGCGCATTGCATGTAGAGAGCAGAATCGAATTAAAGCAGAAAATAGCGGTCGAAATTAAAAGCCTTTCAATTCCTGAGGCAACACTTGCACTCCACCACCAACCTTCGACGACCTTCAGTTTATCTATTCCGAGCTTGACCCTTCACTTCTACTCCAGTAATCGGATCTCGTCTCTATAAATCGATCTCCTCGCTCGCAGAGCAGCACAACAGATCTGATTTTCAAACGTTAATTTGCTAAGTTGAATCTCTCTGTAAATGTATTCTTCTTCGATGATGGCACGAGCAGTGTGCTTGCTCCTCATCGCCCTCCGTCTTTCCGTTCTGGCAGCCGCAAGCTACAACGTAGTGGACTACGGCGCGGTGGCCGACGGCCGCACCGACTCAGCCAAGGCCTTCCTCGCCGCATGGTCAGCAGTCTGCGGCGCCAACAAGCCGGCGAGCATTTACGTGCCGGCTGGCCGGTTCCTGGTCCGCCAAGCAACCTTCCGAGGCCCCTGCAACAATAGCGCCATCAGGATCTTCATCGCCGGCACCCTCGTCGCTCCTTCCGGATACACCGCCGCCGCCAACTGGTTGCAGTTCAAGTACGTCGACGGCGTGTCCGTCCTCGGCGGCACCATCGACGGCAGCGGCCAGGCCTTTTGGGAGTGCAAGAAGGCCAGCCGGAGCTGCCCACAAGGCGCCACGGTCGCTAATTAACGAATTCGAACGCATCTTTTTTCCAATTAAAGTTTGAAATTAAAGCGTTAATATATTGGGTGCGTGCAGTCTCTGGCGATAGCGGAGTCGACGAACGTGTTCATCGGAGGATTGGCTTCCCACAACAGCGAGGTGTTCCACCTCTCAATCTTCGCCAGCAGCAGCGTGAAAATACAGGGCGCCGAGATCATCGCGCCGGGGGACAGCCCCAACACCGACGGCATCCACATCCAGAAATCGACAGAGGTCAGCGTCGTCAACACGGTCATAAAGACCGGCGACGATTGCATTTCCATGGGCGAAGGAACCAGCAACGTGTGGATCGAGAAGATCAATTGCGGTCCGGGACACGGCATCAGGTCATAGATTCAGTTTGCAATAATTAAATGCAGGGTTTGATTCGTTTTTACGCGCGATGATAATTAACACATATAGTGGTGGTCGAATCGTTAATGGTGCAGCATTGGGAGCCTGGGGGCGACGCCGTCGGAGACCAGAGTGCAGAACATCACGGTGACGGCGGTGACCTTTTCGGGGACGCAGAATGGGCTGAGGATCAAGACTTGGGGGAAGCCGAACGCCGGTTTCGTGGAGGGCGTCACCTTCTCCCACGCCGTCATGCAGGAGGTGCAGTACCCGATCGTGGTCGACCAAAACTACTGCCCCGGCAACGTCGACTGCCCCGGCCAGGTCCGCATCCTAACTTGATTCGTAGATGTTCAAATCAAATCTCCAATGGTCGATAGCTAACCAGGGATCGAACACAATTTTGATTTGGCATTGCAGAGCTCTGGAATCAAGATCAGCCGGGTCTCGTACATGGACATCCAGGGGTCGTCGGCGACGCCGGTGGCGGTGAAGTTCGACTGCAGTCCGACTAACCCATGCAGCGGACTGGATTTACGGGATATAAAGCTGACTTATATGGGCAACAAGCAGGCGGAGGCCTACTGCAAGAATGCTGAGGGAAGCGCCGCCGGCACCATGAATCCTCCCAGTTGCGTTTGATGAACCCTCCTGCCTTATTTTGGAGCCTCTGATTCATTTGTAGAAATTGTAAAAAAAATATGTTTGTAGACTTGCTATACTTCAAATATTATGCAACTTATAGGCAAGATACCTTAAAAAGCATGGGCGATGAAACTGAAACTGAATTCATCCTCCAAGAAGTTGAATGAGCATGCAGTATCATCCCTCCGGCAATACAGTCATTGGACAATTCGAATGAAAAGTTTGCATCAGAATTCAGATGTCTAAGGCAGATTAAGTCCTCAACTCTGGAAAGGAAAAAAAACTATAATAATACTGATATGGTCCGAGATGAAAAGATGGAACAGTCCATTGTCTTGTTAAATTTCGAAGAGACCGATCTGATTGTACGTGACTATCCGAGATCTCTTAATTGTCGAAGTAGGAGTCAAGTCAACCTTTATCAAGTTGATCTCCTCTAAAAGCAGCTACTTGAGGTCCGATCCGCCGAACACAGATCAAGTTGATTTGTAATGGTCAATCTCTTCCAAAGCAATTGTCTGAGATCGAATAATTTACGAGGACTCAAAATGAGTTAGAAGGAGGCCGAGAGTGTCTCGATGAAACTCCTCTGATGCTTAAATCAAAAAGTGAAGAAAGAGAAGGAGAACGAAAGAAAACAGAGCCTTAGTTAGAGAGCCGACTCTTTTTCTTTCTACTATTGAAATATTTATACATGGAGAGGGATCGTGTGAAATTGGAGACAGAGAGACGTGTAGGGTACCATGTGGGCATGTGTCTATATGCAAGGATCCTGAAGATTAAGGAGACATGTAAATATGTCTTCGACAAATTATAGAGATTAATTGCAAAGACATGGAGGGACGCCGTGAAGACATAGAATGACCCCTATCTTTTATTGGCTGATGTACCCACCGAGCTTCTTAGAATATGATTCGAATGAACCTTGACTGATTTGGATGAGCTTAGGCTCATTCGGATGAGCTCGGACTACCTTGAACGAGCGCAGGTGCCTCGGATCAGCTTCCAATGAAGTCCAGTCAAATTTAATTTGGACTGAACTCGGGCTACAGTTACCTTGACCTCCGAACCAAACTGTAGTTACTTTGACCTCCAACTAAACGTAACTGTTGACTTGACTTAGTATTGATTTGATTTGGCCACGCGACCTTACCAATTAAATGATATATATATACATGAAGGTAGCAATCTTGATGAATGGCTTTCTGGGTGTTTGGATTAACCATCACAGCGCATGAAACTTTTCCTCGAGAAAATATAGATAACAATAAGTGATATTATTATGCAGATACAGATCAGAGGGAAAAAAAAGAGAGTGAAGAATCAATACACCAACATTTCATAGAAGAGTCACTCAACGCCACTTGACATTATTTCACATTCAATATTTTTCAGAATTGAATATCTATAAGAAAGGATGTGAGCAAAGTTTCAGGCAGATGGATCAACTATCAATATTTTCAGAAATAACTTTAACATATGACATTTTGTATCACATTCAAATCCCAAAACATTAAAAAAAGTATGCCCTTTTCTTCAAAATGGGAAAAATAAGATTCATCAAACAACTGATACTAATTTGGAAATCTTACCTTTAGTTGAAACAAAAAAATCAAACCGTTCCAAAAAAAAAATATGCTTGAATTATAACTTCTTTATAATTCAACATAAGCAACTTTATTATGCACACTTTCCTCGTCTTTCTTTAGCACTTGAGAATCTGTAACTTCCTCAAAGGGACGTTGACATATGCAACTCGATGCAATACTGCATGATGAAACTCTTAAATCATACTTGAGCCATTGAGCTCTTAGAAGAAAAATGACAAATGCAATAATAATACTAATTGATATAAATTCAACAAAATGAGTAGGCACAAGTCATTGTCCAGAAATAAGATGAGATAATACAGAACACAAGTTTTAGATACTTGAACGAGCTTTCAGCTTCCATGCTAGGAAATTACCCTATCAGAAGATAATACAACTTTAGTATAAACAATTTTCAATCATTCTGAAAATCACCGGTATGCGAAGATATATAGAGAACTTAGCAAAAATTAGTTATTGAACAAACCTCAGATGGAACAAAATGCGGAGAGGAAGATTACGTTGTTGAGGGCGCCACAACGGATTGGGCTGGGAGTGTACAAAGAGTATGTATATCTTTTCTGGAGGAAATACACGAAAAAATTCGAAAACTAATCGGACTTATCTGTTGAGTCGACCACTTACGAAGTGTCCTTAATCAAGAAGAGTTTCTTCCTATCGAGATCGTCGAGCCGGATCAGAAGTCACCTTGTTGTAAGTCTCTGAATTCGGGAGACTACTGTAGAGACATTGCCTAGCTGAGTTGAGCGTAGAGTTGAACTCCCGAGTTGAGCGTAGAGTTGAACTCCCGAGTTGAGCTCCGAGTTGAGCTCCCAAGTTGAGCTCTGAATTGAGAGTCGACTTCGTCCGTCGAGTTGCCGAGCTGGGAGACAAAAACAGTGAACACCAAGTAAAGAAACTGCCGAGGCTTGTGTCTATACAGTTTCCTTAAAACAAATTCGTTCTCCTCCCGATAGGGTGTTTGCGAGGTTTAACAGGACGTCTATTTCCCAGAATACACGGCAAAACCGTAGACTCTAATAAGCACAAGCAGTCCTCGACGAACTGAACGTACACCTGAATGCTATCATTGTGGGGTTGGGAACAAAGAGTTATATTCCTCTCCTTTCGAGTTCGCAATCCTATCTCCTTTTATAGAGGAGACCTATTAATGGTAGAATCGAAAGGTCAACCATTATGTCGCCTTGATTCGTTTAACTTACGTGAATCGAAAGGTCAGTCATAATGCTGCCTCGATTCAACTGATCTACCATTAATTCATTAATTTCTGACCATTTATGTTAGAATTTTAATGCGAACCTTCCACGGTTTGACGCAAAAGATGGCAAAACGTCTTTCCCATCTTTCCATTTTATCAATCAACAAATTTGGAAGGATGACAGAACATCTTCTCCATCCTTCCTTCACATTTCCATAATTTCCATTCAAATTCCAAAAATCCCCCATATGAGTGAAAATTGGTGCATGATAGCCTTCAACAATTAAGTCTAGCACAGGATAGGTAGATTTGACCCTTTGAGTTTTCCCTTGTGTAAGTATGTTTGCATACTAGTTGATTAGTAGACGCGATGTCCTTGAACTATTCGACTGTTTATGTAAGCATTGACGTACTTCACACTCGACTCTCCCTAATATAGTTCAGTTCTCATGAGTGTGTTCGTTAAACCATGAACACGCCTGGTTCTGCGAAAAAGTCTAAGAATTGTGCCTTCAATTCTTTTCGAAACGACCCCACTTCTTTCTCGCATAGGTTATCTCTTAAGAGTATTCCTTACTACTCTTCTGGATCATTAAAAGTCGTGTGCTTAACCTTCATCTTTTCACTGTTTCTTGGGTCATGTCCTCTCACAGTGAGCTTACTTAGTCAGTGCAGTTAGGTTGTCCCTTTGAACCTAGTTCTTGGGATCTCCAGTCAGCATAGGTTGGGTTTTCTTTGCACCAACATTTCTTATCGGCATCGTCATTAAACCCATCCTCAATGATGAGCTTACTACTAACTCCCGATTTAATCCTTTGGTTAGCGGATCCGCTAAGTTATCTTTTGACTTTATATAGTCAACAGTGATAACACCTGTTGAGAGTAGTTGTCTAATGATATTATGTCTACGACATATATGTCTAGACTTACCATTTTACAGATGACTCTGTGCTCGGCCAATTGCTGATTGACTATCACAATGTATGTAAATTACCGACACAGGTTTCAGCCATCTAGGAACATCTTCTAAGAATTGTCGTAGTCATTCAGCCTCTTCACCACTTTTTTCAAGAGCTACAAACTCAGATTCCATCGTGTATCTAGTTATTACGGTTTGCTTAGAAGATTTTCAAGAAATGGTTGCACCCTCCAAAATGAATACATATCTACTCGTAGACTTCGAGTCTTTTATGTCTGATATCCAACTTGTATCGTTGTATCCTTCGATTACTCTAGGATATCTTGTATAGTGCAGTCCATTATTACGAGTGTAACGTAGATACCGCAATATTCTAGTTATCCCTTTCCAGTGCTCAACACCTGGATTACTCATAAATCTGCTTAATTTACTCATTGCATAGGCAAGTCTGGTCGTGTACAACTCATTAAGTACATCAGACTTCCAATTATCCTGGAGTACTCTACCTGAGAGATACCCTCTTCTTGATTTTTCGATAGATGTTGACTCGTATTTATCGGAGTCCGTACCAGTGCAGTATCACCCTTGGTGAATCTTGTTAGTAATATATGAGAGATGTCCTAAGGCAATCGCCTTATGTTTGAACCATTTATATGATAAATGAAGATTCACTATTTGAGTATACATATTTTCATGTATTTAATTGGATCTTAAACTCATTTACTGAATGTTCACGATACGATTCACAATATGAGAGAATTTGTGATTGGATCACAACTAGTGAGTATCTCTACATGTGTAATTGTGATGTATCAAAATTATCCCTAGTCGATGAATTGAGGGATTTGGACACCATCAATTCTGTCGAGACTAGCACGAGATATACTCCTTGGTGTATCCAAGTAGCTGATTCTTACTGGCTGGAGACATTGTGATGTTCGGAGTTAATCGTGGATGCTAGTTATGATAACTAGTTCATTGGAGTGACCAACTGTAAAAATTCATATGGTTCTCTGCATATATAGATATGTCAATGAAGTTCTTACTGCAGCTTAAGTGCGATGTTCCTTTGACTTGCGGTATTCAAGCCATCTTGGTCATGAAGACTTATGCTTTGACATCTTAAGCAAACATCTCTGAGGAGATGTGTACCCGAGATGATTGGGCATGAGTCGAAGTGATCGAAGGTGTTTGAATAGCCTATAAAGGATTCACCATTTCTTGCGAGGAGATGTATACCCATGGTCTCTCGTCGGATTGTTACTAAAGTCTTTGGCCAAAGCATTACATGTTTAGAGTAAGGTACTCTTGGATACATGTGCATTAACTAGAATCCATAGGACGAGGAAATGATACTTGGGCTAGATGTGACGTAGTCAACCTAGTAGAGACTGACACTATAAATCATGTCCTGAACCAAGTGGGTATAAGATGCGTGAAGGGAATGAGGCACGATTCATTGTAGTTGCTGAAGGGTTTCAGAAATAGTTCTGGATCAAACCGTTGATCTTTTCGGTTAATTGGGGATCATGATGTACTATTAGGTGCCACTCATGATCGTTCTATAATTAATGGTTAATTATAGATGACCAACATAAACCGAGAACCTATTTGGTCACACGCACAACGAGCGTTATCCGAAGGATTTAAAACGAGCTTGAGAATGAGATTCTCAGACCGAGAGAAACTAGGTTTGGTTGGACTAAACATGGAGCGAGCATGAAATCATTTCAATCGCAATGGAAGCGTGGATGGGCCATGTCTTACGAAGACATAATGGATGAATCAAATTGGTTTGGTTCTAATCTAATGGTGAAGAATAAACCAAAAGGGTTTGGTTTGTTTTAAACGAATGAACCAAAGTTGGTTCGGTTCGTTTTAACTTAAAATAGACCAAATCGCTTTTGTTTATTTTAACTTAAATTAATGGAGTGAGTTAACGGATTTTTGGTTATGAACTAATAACTATTAGGAGAATTTGTTCTCTATAAAATATGGCTTAAAGGTTTTGAGAAAGCCCCAACCCTAATGAAGTTACCGCCCCTTCCCTCTCTTCTCATTGTGCCGCCCAACCTTGGTTGCCACCCAGCCTTGTACCGTTGTCCAAACTGTTGCCGGCGTCCAAGCTCCTGTCGGCGACCCTTCGGTGATCTTCCTTGGCTCCGATGACATGGTGAGCACCTAGCTTTCCTTATTTGGCCGGCGCAACATCCTCCACCAAGCTGTCCAGTTTTCTGGACAGCTTGTTTCCTTCATGTCGGAGCGTCGTTTGGACGACGTTTAGATCTCCGACAGCGATAACCTTGCCGGGGATTCGATCTCTGATAATCCTCATTAGTGGAGGACGAAGAATTCATCAAATGGTTGACGAATACCTCTCTGGAGAAGCGAGTTTTAGAGACTCATCTTTGAATCCGAATTTTGATTCGGATTGTGATCTTCTCTCGATCACATCGTCTTCGACACGAGACTAGTGACTCGTAAGAAGACGAGGCTCGTGGCTTTGTGAAGTCATCCCAACGATACTCGGCGTGGATACGGATAAAGACGATTCTAGCGAGAGTCGCTCCGGTTGATGCCTTTCCCGCTACACGTGATACGTCAGGTATACGTAGAATTATTTCCTTTTATTGTAAAATTTGAAACTACGATTATGTCTACACATATTGTACTATGCATGCATGTGGTGTGTATGATGTAATAAATTATATTTATTGCTTTTTATTTCTTCCACTGTGTACATGTTTACGAAACATGTTTGAACACACACTCGTCGCGGTGCCGGAAATCCAACAGTGGTATCAAAGCCTAGGTTATGTTTCGATATAATCGTAAAATTATTTTACGATAGTCGTAATTGTATTTATGAAAATTTTCTACTTTTGAAAAGTTTAGAAGTATTTATAAAAATTTTCTAATTTCAGAAAGTTTGGAAGTATTTATGGAAATCTTCTACTTTTGGAAAGTTAGAAGTATTTATGAAAATTAACACTTTTTATAAATAAAATATTTGATTAGATTTGGAAATTTGTTTCCTAATTTAATCATGATTTGATTTGGGAAATCAAATCTAAAATATATTTTATTTCCATAAATAGTTTTGACAATTTAGGAAATTTATTTCCTAAATTAAATTTGACTTTCCTTAATTGAGAACTTCCATAAATAAAATATGTGCTTAGATTTAGAAATTTATTTCCTAATTTAATCATGATTTGATTTTGGGAATCAAATCTTAAACATATTTTATTTCCATAAATAGTTATGACATATAAAGAAATTTTGTAAATGTCATAATTATATGTTATGTAATTGCATTAGATGCATATCATTATGCCATGCGTGTCGTGACATGTAGATGTATGTCATGCCATATAGATAATAGTTATTTGCATGCAAAGAGGATGAGACATAAAAATCCTTACTCAATATTAAAGCCTACATCTTCCATTAATATGGTTAGAACCAGAGTTCTATTTCCTGTTTGGGTTGTTGGACTCTCTCCAAGCCTGGCTCGAACCTGAACATGTTCAAACCATGGAATAGTTTAATACTAATATGGTAAGAGTCAGAGGTCAATCGTTAGCTTTGGTTGTTGGACTCTCTCCAAGCCGGACTAATTGATTGAATGCGCTCTAATCATATTAAAACTATTTCTCGATTAATGGGTTGACTTTAACCTGGAGCATCAGCTTGTTGGACTCTCTCCAAGGTCGATGTAAAGGGAGGTGAAGTTGGGTGCTATGCATATGATGCATACTTGTTAATGTGTTAACAACCCGATTTATGTGTGAACATTCAATTAGTTGATAGCACATTGTGATAGTTGCATATATGTGATATGCAATCGGTATATTTGATACCTACCATCGTAGTTATGAATGGCTTGTTGGAATCTCTCTAAGGTTGTTCATATCTATATTGGATATCAGCCCATTCAGAGATGGACCTACGATCTCCCAAAATGATTTTGGGGTTTTGAAATTCGAAAAATGAATGAGATTTATGAATGTATATTGATGCATTTTAAATCATCTTTTTCACATATGCTAGTTTTGTATTTCTAGGTTAATCGCTTGATCATGATGTCTTTGAATTTGTGCTATGTTTTGAATTCGAATAAATTGACTGGGTCGAACTTCTTGGAATAGCTTAAAAACTTAAGAATTGTTCTCAAGGAGGAAAAGCTTGCGTATGTCCTCGAAGCATCTCTTCCCGTCCGTCCTAGTGATGATGCAACACCGGACCAATTGTTGGCCCATCAGAAACATGTGAGTGATTCTGAGCAAGTGAGTTACATCATGCTAGCCGCGATGGTACCCGAGCTGCGGAAGCAGCATGAGCATATGGATGCTTATACCATAGTCCTTCATCTTTATGAGTTGTTTGATGAGCAAGTGAGATTCGAAAGGTTCGAAGTCTCCAAGCTCCTCTTCACCTCTGAGATGCAAGAAGGTTCATCTGTGGTACTGCTCAACATGCTGAAGACTGTGGAGCCTTCTGAGAAGCATGAGCAGGGGACGGTGCTGTTAGTTGATTCCTCGAAGAAAGGTTCTAAAAGGGAGTCAAAGGAACAACAGAAGGGGAAGAAAAAAAAGGCTAAAAAGGCAGAACTAACTCAAAAGGTCACTTGCCATCATTATGGCAAGGAGGGCCATTGGCGAAGAAACTGTAAGATTTATCTTGAGTCCGTAAAGAAGAATAAGACATCAGATGCCCCATCTTCTTCAGATATCTTCGTTATTGATTGTCATTCTATTTCCTCAGACACTTGGGTATTGGATATTGGGTGTGGCTCATATATATGTAATGACATACATGGGTTAAGGAATAGAAGAAAACTCGTCAATGGAGAGTCAAATTTATGTGTTGGGAATGGAGCAAAACTTGTTGCACTCGCCATCGGAACGTATTTGTTAAAACTCCCTACAGGACTTGTCTTAGAACTGGACAATTGCTTTTATGTTTCTTCATTGATAAAGACCATCATTTCTATTTCTTGTTTAAATAGAAATGGGTACCATTTAACTTTTAGTAACAATTGTTGTTACATAACTTTGAATGACGTTCTTTATGGGACTGGAACTTTAAGCAATGGTATTTATACATTGGATGTATCCAGTGACATTTTCAATATCGAAGCGAGTAACAAGCATGCTCGAAAGGATAATCAATTAGACTCCTATATGTGGCATTGTCGTCTTGGCCATGCAAGTAAGAAATGCATGTCCGAATTACACCGATGTGAAATTCTAGAATCGTTTGAATTGGATTCATACGATACATGCGAATCATGCTTAAAAGGCAAGATGACTAAGTTACCTTTTACTGGAAAAGGTGAACGAGTGGAAGAGTTGCTAGGTCTAGTACATACTGTTGGGTTTTCGGCACCGCGGCGAGTGTGTGTTCGATCATGTTTCGTAAACATGTGCACAGCGGAAGTAATAAAAATAATAAATCTACATTTATTACAACACACACAACACACGCATGCATAGTACACTATGTGTAGACATAACCGTAAATTTAAATTTGCAATAAAAAGAAATTTAACTACGTTATACCTTTCGTATTACGTGTAGCGGGAATGACATCAATCGAAACGATCCTCGCTAGAATCGTCTCTATCCGTATCCACGCCGAGTATCCTTAGGATGACTTCGCTAAGCCACGAGCTTTGTCTTCGTACGGGTTACTAGCCTCGTGTTGAAGACGACGTGATCAAGAGATGATCACGATCCGAATCCAAATTCGGATCCAAAACGAGTCCTCAAAACTCGCTTCTCCGGAGAGGTATTCGTCAACCGATTGACGAATCCTTCATCCTCCACCTCAGAGGATTACCGGAGATTGAATCCCCGGTAAGTTAGGCGCTGTCAGAGCTCTAACCGTCGTCCAAACGACGCTCCGACGAGAAGAGAACAAGCTGTCTAGAAAACTGGACAGCTTTGGTGGAGGAGTAGGCGCCGGCCAAACAAGGGAAGCCAAGTGCTCACCTTATCACCGAAGCCTAGGAAGATCACCGGAGGGTCGCCGGAGGATCACCGGCTGAAGCTTGGACGCCGGCAAGGAGTTGAAGGCACACAAATTTGGGCGGCGGGTTTTTGGATTAGGGATTAAGAACACCTTAAGCCCTCTTTTATAGAGAACTAATTCTCTTAATGGTTATTGGATCATAACCATTAGGCCCATTAACCCGCTCCATTAATATAAGTTAAAATAAACCAAACCATGATGGTTTATTTTAAGTTAAAACGAACCGAACCAACTTTTGGTTCATTCGTTTAAAATAAACCAAACCCTTTGGTTTATTCTCCTCCATTGGATTAGAACCAAACCATTTTGGTCCATCCATTATGTCTTCATAAGACACGGCTCATCCACGCTTCCATTACGACTGAAACGATTTCATGCTCGCTCCATGTTTGGTCCAACCAAACCTAGTTTCTCTCGGTCTGAGAATCCCATTCTCAAGCTCATTTTAAATCTTTCGGATTACGCTCGTTGTGCGTGTGACCAAATAGGTTCTCGATTTATGTTGGCCGTCTATAATTAACCATTAATTATAGAACGATCATGAGTGACACCTAGTAGTACATCATGATCCCCAATTAACCGAAAAGATCAACGGTTGCTCCAGAACTATTTCTGAAACCCTTCAGCATCTCGAATGAATCGTGCCCCATTCCCTTCACTCATCTTATACCCACTTGGTTTAGGACATGGTCTATAGTGTCAGTCTCCACTAGGCTGACTACGTCACACCTAGCCCAAGTATCATTTCCTCGTCCTACGGATTCTAGTTACTGTACATGTATCGAAGAGTACCTTACTCTAAACATGTAATGCTTTGGCCAAAGACTTTAGTAACAATCCGACGAGAGGCCATGGGTATACATCTCCTCGCAAGGAGTGGTGAATCCTTTATAGGTTATTCAAACACCTTTGATCACTTCGACTTATACCCAATCATTCCGGGTCCACATCTCCTTAGAGATGCTTGCTTAAGATGTCAAAGCATAAGTCTCCATGATCAAGATGACTTGAATCTGCAAGTCGAAGGAACATCGCACTTAAGCTACGATAAGAACTTCATTGACATATCTATATATGCGAGAACCATATGAAGTCTTACGGTGATCACTCCGATGAACTAGTTACCATAACTAGCATCCACGATTAACTCGGACATCACAATGTCTCGGCCGGTGAGAATCAATTTGCTTGGATACACCGAGGTATACCTCGTGCTAGTCTCGGCGAATTGATGGTGTCGAATCCATCAATTCATCGACTAGGATAATTCCGATACATCACAATTACACATAGAGATACTCACTAGTTGTGATCCAATCACAAATTCTCTCATGCTGTGAATCGTATCGTGGACATTCAGTAAATGAGTTTAAGATCCAATCAAATACATAAAACATGTATACTCAAATAGTGAATCTTCATTTATCATATAAATGGTTCATACATAAGGCGATTGCCTTAGGACATCTCTCATATATTACTAACGGACTCCCACTTGGCCTAATGCCAGTCCTCACGATACCATAAGCTCTAACATGACCCTCAAACTTACTTTGAGGTAATGCCTTAGTCAAAGGATCGCTAAGTTCCTTTCGGTGGGAATTTTCTTGATTTGTATTTCGTTCCTCGATGATCTCTCGATAAGATGATAGCGGTGAAGCACATGTTTGGATCATTGATGAGACCACATCAAGTTCAGAGATGAACTTCTTGATCCAAACCGCTTCCTTTCTTTGCTTCAGCGCAATGTATTACGCCTTAGTGGCGAGAATCCGCTATAGTGTCAAGCTTGGAACCTTTCCAACTTATTAGCGCCTCTAGGTGAATACATACCCAGTGAGACATGGAATCATCCCTTGCATGCGGGTAACATCCGTATACCCACGTATCACCATGTACCCTTCTCCATATATTAGGAACACATCCTTAGTTCTTCTTAAGTACTTAAGGATCGTCTTAACAGCCACCCAATGATCCATTCCTGGATCAGACTGGTATCTGCTCGTGACACTCAGAGCATACGATACATCGGGCCTCGTATATAACATAGCATACATGATAGATCCTATTGCGGATGCATAGGGAATCTTACTCATGCAAATCCTCTTGTCTTCTGTGCGCGGACACATAGACTTCGAAAGGTGTACCCCATGCCTGATGGGTAGGAAACCTTTCTTAGATTCCGACATGCTAAACCTCTTTAGCACTCGGTCTATATATGTAGACTGCGAAAGACCAAGCAACCATTTCGATCTATCTCTATAGATCTTAATCCCGAGGATGTAGGTTGCTTCTCCCAGGTCTTTCATGGAGAATGTCTTGGATAACCAAACTTTAACTGACTGTAAGATTGAAACATCGTTTCCTATAAGTAATATGTCATCGACATATAATACTAGAAACACGACTGCACTCCCACTAACCTTCTTGTACACACAAGGTTCGTCTGGATTTTGTGAGAAATCAAACCTTTTGATTGTATCATCAAAACGGATATTCCAGCTCCTGGATGCTTGCTTCAATCCATAAATGGACCGTCGCAATTTGCATACCTTGGTTTTATCAACCGATGTGAAACCCTCAGGTTGTATCATATACACGTCCTCGAGCAGGTTTCCATTAAGGAAAGTTGTTTTCACATCTATCTGTCATATCTCATAATCATAATGAGCCGCTATGGCCAGGAGCATCCGAATGGATTTAAGTATAGCTACAGGCGAATAGGTTTCGTCATAATCAATACCTTGCTTTTGATGATATCCTTTCGCCACCAATCTAGCCTTATAGGTAATCACATTACCATCCATGTCGGTTTTCTTCTTGAAAACCCACTTGCACCCTATAGGCTTAATGCCTTCAGGTGGGTCAACCAAGTTCCAAACTTGGTTTTCATACATGGAATCCATTTCCGACTTCATGGCATCAAGCCACTTATCCCTTTCTGAACTTGTCAACACTTCTTCATAACTGGTAGGCTCCTCATCATCAATGAGTAACACGTCGTTAGATTCACTTACGAGAAATCCATATCTCTCAGGAATATTGCGTGTTCTACCAGATCTACGAAGATGTGGTGTTACAATAGGTCCAGCCGATTGCTCATCACTATGAGTTGTCGGCTGTTGTGCTTCACCAGGTATCTCATCAATGTCTATTTGAGTCTCTCGAGCCTCCTCAAGCTCGACGACACTCCCACTGTTTTCTTGCAAGAGAAACTCTTTCTCTAGAAACACATCATGCCTTGAAACAAACACCTTTTGTTCCACAGGATGATAGAATTGGTAACCCCTTGTTTCCTTAGGGTATCCAATAAATAGACATTTATCAGACTTAGCATCCAATTTGTTTGATGCAGTCCACTTCACATAAGTAGGACAACCCCATATCTTCAAGTAAGATACATGAGGTTTCTTACTATTTCATATCTCATATGGAGTAGTAGAGACTACCTTGGTTGGCATTCTGTTTAACAAGTAAACAGCTGTCTGAAGTGCATAGCCCCAAAAGGACTTGGGAAGATTCGCATGATTCATCATTGACCTGACCATGTCCAACAAGGTCCCGTTATGCCTCTCAGATACACCATTATGCTGTGGTGTATATGGCGGAGTCCATTGAGACAATATGCCATTGTCTCTTAGATAATCTAGAAACTCTTGACTTAAGTATTCACCACCTCGATCCGATCGAAGTATTTTAATACTCTTGTCATGTTATTTCTCTACTTCATTTCTGAATTCTTTGAACCTTTCAAAGGATTCAGACTTGTGTTTCATCAAGAACACATACCCAAACCGTGAGTGATCATCGGTGAAGGTAATGAAGTAGCTATAGCCTCCTAAAGCTTGAGTTGACATAGGTCCACATACATCAGTATGTATTAGACTTAGTAACTCTCCCACTCGTTCACCTTTTCCAGTAAAAGGTAACTTAGTCATCTTGCCTTTTAAGCATGATTCGCATGTATCGTATGAATCCAATTCAAACGATTCCAGAATTCCACATCGGTGTAATTCGGACATACGTTTCTTGCTTACATGGCCAAGACGACAATGCCACATGTAGGAGTCTAATTGATTATCTTTTCGAGCACGCTTGTTGCTCGCTTCGATATTGAAAATGTCACTGGATACGTCCAACGTATAAATACCATTGCTTAAAGTTCCAGTCCCATAAAGAACTCCATTCAAAGTTATGTAACAACAATTGTTACTAAAAGTCAAATGGTACCCATTTCTATTTAAACAAGAAATAGAAATGATGTTCTTTATCAACGAAGGAACATAAAAGCAATTGTCCAGTTCTAAGACAAGTCCTGCAGGGAGTTTCAACAAATACGTTCCGATGGCGAGTGCAGCAACCTTTGCTTCATTCCCAACACGTAAATTTGACTCTCCCTTGACGAGTCTTCTTCTATTCCTTAGCCCATGTATGTAATTACATATATGTGAGCCACACCCAGTATCTAATACCCAAGTATCTAAGGAAATAGAATGACAATCAATAAAGAAGATTTCTGAAGAAGATGGGGCATCCGATGCCTTATCCTTCTTCACGGACTCAAGATAAATCTTACAATTTCTTCGCCAATGGCCCTCCTTGCCATAATGATGGCAAGTGCCCTTTTGAGCTGATTCTGCCTTTTTAGCCTTTTTCTTCTTCCCCTTCTGCTGTTCCTTTGACTTCCTCTTAGAACCTTTCTTCGAGGAATCAACTAACAACACCATCCCCTGCTCATGCTTCTCAGAAGGCTCCACAGTCTTCAGCATGTTGAGCAGTACCACAGATGAACCTTCTTACATCTCAGAGGTGAAGAGGAGCTTGGAGACTTCGAACCTTTCGAATCTCACTTGCTCATCAACCAACTCATAAAGATGAAAGACTATGGTATGAGCATCCAAATGCTCATGCTGCTTCCGCAGCTCAGGTACCATCGTGGCTAGCATGATGCAACTCACCATTTCAGAATCAGTCACATGTTTTTGATAGGCCAACACTTGGTCCAGAGTTGCATTGTCACTAGGACGGGCGGGAAGAGGCAATTCGAGGACATTTGCAAGCTTTTCAACCTTGAGAACAATTCTCAAGTTTCTAAGCCAGTCTAAGAAGTTCAGCCCAGTCAATTTATTCGAATCCAAAATGGAACACAAATTCAAAGACATCATGATCAATCTTAGAAATACAAAACGAGCATATATGAGAAAATGATTTTAAAATGCATCAATATACATTTATAAATCCCATTCATTTTTCGAATTTCAAAAACCCCAAAATCACTTCGGGAGATCGTAGGTCCATCTCCGAATGGGCTGATATCCATCATAGATATGAACAACTTTGGAGAGAGTCCAATAAGCCATTCATAACTACGACGGTAGGTATCAACTATACCGATTGCATATCACGTATATGCAACTATCACAATGTGCTATCAACTAATTGAATGTTCACACATACATCGGGTTGTTAACACATTAACAAGTATGCATCATATGCATAGCACCCAACTTCACCTCCCTTTACATCGACCTTGGAGAGAGTCCAACAAGCCGATGCTCCAGGTTAAAGCCAACCCATTAATCGAGAAATAGTTTTAATATGGTTAGAGCGCATTCAACCAATTAGCCCGGCTTGGAGAGAGTCTAACAACCAAAGCTAACGATTGACCTCTGACTCTTACCATATTAGTATTAAACTATTCCATGGTTTGAACATGTTCGGGTTCGAGCCGGGCTTGGTGAGAGTCCAACAACCCAAACAAGAAACGAAACTCTGGTTCTAACCATATTAATGGAAGGTGTAGGCTTTAATATTGAGTTAGAGTTTTTATGTCTCATCCTCTTTGCATGCAAATAACTATTATCTACATGGCATGACATACATGTAGATAATGATATGCATCTAATGCAATTACATGACATACAATTATGTCATGTACATAATTTCCTTATTTGTTATAACTATTTATGGAAATAAAATATGTTTAAGATTTGATTCTCCAAATCAAATCATGATTAAATTAGGAAAAAAATTTTCAAATCTAATCACATATTTTATTTATGGAAATAGTTGATTAAGGAAAATCAATTTAGGAAACCAATTTCCTAAATCATCAAAACTACTTATGGAAATAAAATATTTTAAGATTTGATTTCCCAAATCAAATCATGATTAAATTAGGAAACAAATTTCCAGAATCTAATCAAATATTTTATTTATGGAAAATATCAATTTTCATAAATACTTCCAACTTTCCAAAAGTGGAAGATTTCCATAAACACTTCTAGACTTTCCAAAATTGAAAAATTTCCATAAATACTTCTAAATTTCCAAAATTAGAAAATTTCCAGAAATAACATTATGACTATCGCAAAACCATTTTACGATTATGTCGAAACACAACCTGGGCTCTGATACCACTGTTGGGTTTCCGGCACCGCGGCGAGTGTGTGTTCGATCATGTTTCGTAAATATGTGCACAGCGGAAATAATAAAAATAATAAATCTATATTTATTACAACACACACGACACACGCATGCATAGTACAACATGTGTAGACATAACCGTAAATTTAAATTTGCAATAAAAGGAAATTTAACTACGTTATACCTTTCGTATTACGTGTAGCGGGAACGATATCAACCGGAACGATCCTCGCTAGAATCGTCTCTATCCGTATCCACGCCGAGTATCCTTAGGATGACTTCGCTAAGCCATGAGCTTCGTCTTCGTACGGGTTACTAGCCTCGTGTTGAAGACGACGTGATCGAGAGATGATCACGATCCGAATCCAAATTCGAATCCAAAACGAGTCCTCAAAACTCGCTTCTCCGGAGAGGTATTCGTCAACCGATTGACGAATCCTTCATCCTCCACCTCAGAGGATTACCGGAGATCGAATCCCCGGTAAGTTAGGCGCTGTCAGAGCTCTAACCGTCGTCCAAACGACGCTCCGATGAGAAGAGAACAAGCTGTCTAGAAAACTGGACAGCTTTGGTGGAGGAGTAGGCGCCGGCCAAACAAGGGAAGCCAAGTGCTCACCTTATCACCGAAGCCTAGGAAGATCACCGGAGGGTCGCCGGAGGATCACCGGCTGAAGCTTGGATGCCGGCAAGGAGTTGGACGGCGGCACAAGGGGCTGGGCGGCAATGGGGGTTGGCACCGAGAGTCTCCAAGGAGAGGTGGGCGGCAACTATTGCTAGGGTTTTGGATTAGGGCTTAAGAACACCTTAAGCCCTCTTTTATAGAGAACTAATTCTCTTAATGGTTATTGGATCATAACCATTAGGCCTGTTAACCCGCTCCATTAATATAAGTTAAAATAAACTAAACCATGATGGTTTATTTTAAGTTAAAACGAACCGAACCAACTTTTGGTTCATTCGTTTAAAATAAACCAAACACTTTGGTTTATTCTCCTCCATTGGATTAGAACCAAACCATTTTGGTCCATCCATTATGTCTTCATAAGACACGACTCATCCACGCTTCCATTGCGACTGAAACAATTTCATGCTCGTTCCATGTTTGGTCCAACCAAATCTAGTTTCTCTCGGTTTGAGAATCTCATTCTCAAGCTCGTTTTAAATCTTTCGGATTACGCTCGTTGTGCATGTGACCAAATAGGTTCTCGGTTTATGTTGACCGTCTATAATTAACCATTAATTATAGAACGATCATGAGTGACACCTAATAGTACATCATGATCCCCAATTAACTGAAAAGATCAACGGTTGATCCAGAACTATTTCTGAAACCCTTCAGCAGCTCGAATGAATCGTGCCCCATTCCCTTCACTCATCTTATACCCACTTGATTCAGGACATGGTCTATAGTGTCAGTCCCCACTAGGCTGACTACGTCACACCTAGCCCAAGTATCATTTCCTCGTCCTACGGATTCTAGTTACTGCACATGTATCGAAGAGTACCTTACTCTAAACATGTAATGCTTTGGCCAAAGACTTTAGTAACAATCCGACGAGAGGCCATGGGTATACATCTCCTCGCAGGAGTGGTGAATCCTTTATAGGCTATTCAAACACCTTCGATCACTTCGACTTATACCCAATCATCCCGGGTCCACATCTCCTTAGAGATGCTTGCTTAAGATGTCAAAGCATAAGTCTCCATGATCAAGATGACTTAAATACCGCAAGTCAAAGGAACATCGCACTTAAGTTACAGTAAGAACTTCATTGACATATCTATATATGCAGAGAACCATATGAAGTATTACGGTTGGTCACTCCAATGAACTAGTTACCATAACTAGCATCCACGATTAACTTCGGACATCACAATGTCTCCAGCCAGTGAGAATCAGCTGCTTGGATACACCAAAGAGTATACCTCGTGCTAGTCTCAACAGAATTGATAGTGTTCAAATTCATCAATTCATCGACTAGGGATAATTCTGATACATCACAATTACACATGTAGAGATACTCACTAGTTGTGATCCAATCACAAATTCTCTCATGCTGTGAATCGTATCGTGGACATTCAGTAAATGAGTTTAAGATCCAATCAAATACATAAAACATGTATACTCAAATAGTGAATCTTCATTTATCATATAAATGGTTCATACATAAGGCGATTGCCTTAGGACATCTCTCATATATTACTAACACATACTGATGTATGTGGACCTATGTCAACTCAAGCTCTAGGAGGTTATAGCTACTTCATTACCTTCACCGATTATCACTCACAGTTTGGGTATGTGTTCTTGATGAAACACAAGTTTGAAGCCTTTAAAAGGTTCAAAGAATTCAGAAATGAAGTAGAGAAACAACATGACAAGAGTATTAAAATACTTCGATCGGATCGAGGTGGTGAATACTTAAGTCAAGAGTTTCTAAATTATCTAAGAGACAATGATATATTGTCTCAATGAACTCTGTCATATACACAGCAGCATAATGGTGTATCTGAGAGGCGTAACTGGACCTTGTTGGACATGATCAAGTCAATGATGAATCATGCGAATGTTCCCAAGTCCTTTTGGGGCTATGCACTTCATACAGCTGTTTATTTGCCAAACATAATGCTAACCAAGGTAGTCTCTACTACTCCATATGAGATATGGAATAGTAAGAAACCTCATGTATCTTACTTGAAGATATGAGGTTGTCCTGCTTATGTGAAGCAGACTGTATCAGACAAATTGGATGCTAAGTCTGATAAATGTCTATTTATTGGATACCCTAAAGAAATAAGGGGTTACCAATTCTATCATCCTGTGGAACAAAAGATGTTTGTTTCAAGGCATGTTGTGTTTCTAGAGAAAGAGTTTCTTTTGCAAGAAAATAGTGGGAGTGTCGTTGAGCTTGAGGAGGCTCGAGAGACTCAAATAGACATTGATGAGATACCTGGTGAAGCACCACAACGAATAACTCCTAGTGATGAGACATTGACTGAACCTATTGAGACACCACATCTTCGTAGATCTGGTAGAACATGCAATATTCTTGAGAGATATGAATTTCTCGTAAGTGAATCAAACGATGTGTTACTCATTGATGATGAGTAGTCTACCAGTTATGAAGAAGTACTGAAAAGTTCATAAAGGGATAAGTGACTTGACGCCATGAAGTCGGAAATGGATTCCATGTATGAAAACCAAGTTTGGAACTTGGTTGATCCACCTGAAGGCATAAAGCCTATAGGGTGCAAGTGAGTTTTCAAGAAGAAAACTGACATGGATGGTAATGTGATTACCTATAAGGCTAGATTGGTGGCGAAAGGATATCGTCAAAAGCAAGGTGTTGATTATGACGGAATCTATTCACCTGTTGTTATGCTTAAATCCATTCGGATGCTCCTGGCCATAGCGGCTTATTATGATTATGAGATATGACAGATGGATGTGAAAACAACTTTCGTTAATGGAAATCTACTCGAGGATGTGTATATGATACAACCTGAGAGTTTCACATCGGTTGATAAAACCAAGGCATGCAAATTGCGACGGTCCATATATGGACTGAAGCAAGCATCCAGGAGCTGGAATATCCATTTTAATGAGGCAATCAAAAGTTTGATTTCTTACAAAATCTGGACGAACTTTGTGTGTACAAGAAGGTTAGTGAGAGTGCAGTCGTGTTCATAGTATTGTATATCGATGACATATTACTTATAGGAAACGATGTTTCTGTCTTACAGTCGGTTAAGATTTGATTGTCCAAGACATTCTCCATGAAAGACCTAGGAGAAGCAACCTACATCCTCGGGATTAAGATCTATAGGGATAGATCGAAACCGTTGCTTGGTCTTTCGCAGTCTACATATATAGACCGAGTGTTAAAGAGGTTTAGCATGTCGGAATCCAAGAAAGGTTACCTACCCATCAGGCATGGGATACACCTTTCGAAGTCTATGTGTCTGCGCACAGTAGATTAGAGGATTTGCATGAGTAAGATTCCCTATGCATCCGCAATATGATCTATCATGTATGTTATGTTATGTACGAGGCTCGATGTATCGTATGCTCTGAGTGTCATGAGCAGATACCAATATGATCCAGGAATGGATCATTGGGCGGCTGTTAAGACGATCCTTAAGTACTTAAGAAGAACTAAGGATGTGTTCCTAATATATGGAGAAGGAGACATGGTGATACGCGGGTATACGGATGCCATCTTTCAGATAGATAAGGATGATTTCAGGTCTCAGTCTGGGTATGTGTTCACCTTGAATGGAGGCACAATAAGTTGGAAAGGTTCTAAGCTTGACACTATAGCGGATTCTGCCACTGAGGCAGAATACATTGTAGCTTCGGAGCAGCAAAGGAAGCGGTTTGGATTAAGAAGTTCATTTCTGAACTTGATGTGGTCTCATCAATGATCCAAACATGTGCTTCGTCGCTATCATCTAATCAGAGAGATCATAAGTAGGAAGGAAATACAAATCGAGAAGATTCCCACTGAAAGGAACTTAGCGGATCTGTAAGATATGAAAAAAAATAATTATGGATTAACCCCTTTAATTAATTTGGATTTAATTAGTGGGTTAATTGGACTTAATTAGTGATTTATTTAAGGATTGGACTTGGGTTGTCTCTATTGGGCCAAAGTGGTTGGGCTGGAAATGGATTTGAAATTAGGCTAAAACATGTTGGGCTGAATCCATTGGGCTGAAGCTATTGGGCTGAATCTAATGGGTTGAATCCATTGGACTGGAATTGGGCTTGGGTCGGTGGGCTTGAACCCAACCCACGAACGATATTTAAAAGGGTTGAATTGCCGATCGCAGTCGCATTTATCCTCTTCCGCATCGCGACCTGCTTCTTCTCCTCGCTTGCGATTTCCGCTTCTCGTTTTCTTTCGAACCCTGCTGCTGCCGGCGTTTCTTCCTAGTGGGAGATCCAACTGGAGGGAGGGATGCCGAGCGGGCTTCGCCGGAGCATCTCGTCGGCCGCCAGCCATTTGTTTAGGGGCGATCATCGCTGAGGTCAAGGAGGGGCCGACCCTCGATTCTGTGGTCGATTACCTCCTTCGCCTGCCATACCGATCACCTGCTCCGATCGAGCATCGCGAGCTCCTTCAACCAGGGTAGTGGTC
Source organism: Wurfbainia villosa (assembly GCA_025175895.1). Taxonomy (NCBI): domain Eukaryota; kingdom Viridiplantae; phylum Streptophyta; class Magnoliopsida; order Zingiberales; family Zingiberaceae; genus Wurfbainia; species Wurfbainia villosa. Next base: position 8,000,844 of record CM045997.1, read on the forward strand.
CTGCACACGATCGTCGTCGTTTCCCCCATCTCTGTCAGTTGTTTGCTCCAGTCAACTCTACCACCAGCGTGAGATTGTCGCTGTGGAGTTTCCGATCTCGCATCTGACATTTTCTCCTTGCCGTTGCTATCTTCTGTAGTTTCGTCGCTGCCGGAGATCTCCAATTGAATAATCGCACAATCATCGCCTACCTCTCCATTCGATCACCTTTGGTCAGTGCCGTCTTCTTGTGATGCCGATGTCCACGGTGAGTTGGCAGTGCTGCTTGATTTCCATTGATCTCCAATTGCTTGCTGGTAAATCTCGTTTGTCTATTGTGGTTGTGGATTGTTGATGAGAATGCAGATCGACCTCTTCCTTGGCTGCCAAATCTCCTTGAGGCACCTTAGATCGGAGATAGGGCATCGCTGCCCTCTTCGCATCCTCGTCGGGAATAGCTCTGCAGTTAACTGCCTTTGGCCGAACGTTGCCGGAGCTAGGGGGTGGTTCTATCTGGTCTCTGATCATGAGCTGTGCTTCACGACCTCTGCCGATGTTAGGGTAGTAACGATTGAAGTTGGGTTGCCTGGTGAGTAGAGCAAATCGGAGAAGGGGGACTGGTGATATTGATTGCGCCGGAGGTTGGTGTGGGTTGCGTTGTGAGGTAGGTTGTGTATTTTGTTCACAGCAGTTGATGAGGATGAGTTATTGTTGTTCACAGTATGGATAACTCTGTTTGCAATAGAGCTTGGATTTTCCAGCAGCAATCGGGGTCACTGAGCTGTTTTCCCTATGGTGTGATCCGATCGGTGTGTGAGACTGAAGGTAAGCTTTGATTTTGAATGTTATGTTATAGGTTATGTTATAGCTGTGTAACAAATGTACAGGGCTTTGATTTAGGATTGTCTTGTGGACGTGAGGACAAATGATGTTTTCAGAGGAGTCTTCGTATCAGGTGGGTAATATCTACCTGGTCCGATAGTTTTGATCAAATTCTAGTGCATGAATTTGGATATATATTTATACTTGTTTACCTTAAGTCCACTCTTATTTAATCATATGCTTGTACTGCCTTTGACCTTTGAGATATTGTTGTTATTTCATTGATTATCTAGCACGGATAGAAACTATAAACCCTATTATGTGTTAGCCGATGGATGTTCAGTAAGTACAGGTGGTTAGGGTTATCCTTGTGACCTCAGATTGGATTACTGTGTTACATCACTAGGGTTAGGTGATGGTTTGGGTTATGAAGTCGATTGTTGTATCGTACACATGTTAGTTGTGCATCTATGGTGGATTTAGTTGTCCGTGCATAGATAAATGTGTGTGGTTGTCAGTATGTGGTTATGGACTAGAGGTCCTAGCATGATTGTATATTCATTATGAATCGTATATCTGTGTATGGTTATATGGATGATCGATAGTATCTCGCTACTGACTAGAGGTCTTAGCGTGGTTGACTGTCAGATGAGTATGACTCTTGGTACGATAGAGAGAGTCTTGTGGATTGTAGTCCTTGCATAGTTGACTTTTGGTTGACCATGACTCCCCGTGAGATAGGGAGTGTTGCGAGGATACTTGTGTGGAGCTATGCATCATTACATTTGCATGCATGCTGTTGACTGGGTCTCCCTTGTGGTTGAGATGGGTCGTCAGTCATCCTACCTCCCCGGCCACTCGGGGTAGTGGTAGCAGGGTTGAGGGCAGAGCATTGGATGTACCGCCCTCGGCCACTATGGATGGTGGTAGTTGGAGATCGCTTTGTACCGAGCGAGTGGTATTAGCGCCCACTATAGCGGTGGTTGTGTGACGTCGGGTTGTCACTGTGCAGAGCTCGTCTACTCATGGGTAGTGACGGAGCGACCAGCAGCAGGGACCCCCGGGGAGTAGTTAGTTTTTTACACTTATATGCTACTCATTCATATTACCCAACTCGGTCACTCGATAGTAGTGGCAGTTGGAGTCGGGCTAGTCATCATGCCGTGCCACCCGGGCCATACTGGGGTCGTGGTTGGACGGGTCCGCATACATGGCCATGCATATGCATTGCTGATATATATGTATGCATGTATTTGATATATGTTTTACATATGCCTGTGAGATGCTGCATTTGATTGCTGCATATGTTTGTACATTATGATACATGTCATTTGCATATTTTATACTGCTATGTATTGAGCATGATATATGTGTTGGTCCAGACTGTTGTATGTATTTGATTAGCATCATGTCATAGTGTGGTATGGACTGAGATGTTATTACATGTGATTATATACTGTTCATATGTCTGAGTGTTGGTCAGGTATGGGACTGACCTTGTACGTTATATGGGCTATGTTATTGTATATCTATTCAGGATGATATAGCTTATGGTGTTGCAGACCGTCAGGTACGTTGATACATTACTTCATATTCAGTTGATCAGTTTAGTATATATATTGAGTATGACTATACTGTAGTTACTTGTTATTAGATTTGGATAGGACTGTATGTCTATTGGACTCATGTTGTATACCTGTAGATCTTCACATGTATATTTGTAGATCTCTTTACCCTATATGTTCATGCACTTTCTATATATTACCCCTGAGTTTATACTCACCACTCCTGGACCCTGGGTTCCTGTCGCCCAGATAACAGGTAGAAGATTCCTTGGACGTTCGGAGCTCCGCTAGCTGATCCCATCTCACACCGAACAATTGGGGTTTTCCACGTATTAGCTTCCGCTGTTGTTTTGTATTATGGTCATGTATAATCAGTGTTGTATTTGACTGTTGGTTTGTATGTTGTTTTTGTGTAGTATGTTAGAGTCGCACCGATGCGCACCTTTTGTGTTGTTATGGATGTATTGTTTAGTATTGTCCTTATATATGTCATGTTGTTGTGGGTCCACGAGCTTTGTATTAATCCGATATGTTGCCACATACAGGGGAGATGCCGTCCGTTTACTTTTCGACACGACATACTCTCAGGGCGTGACAGGATCCTTTAACTAAGGGCTTATCTCAAAATAAGTTTGAGGATCATGTTAGAGCTTATGATATTGGATACCGTGGCGATTGACATTATGTCAAGTGGGAGTTTGTTAGTAATATATGAGAGATGTCCTAAGCCAATCGCCTTATGTTTGAACCATTTATATGATAAATGAAGATTCACTATTTGAGTATACATGTTTTCATGTATTTGATTGGATCTTAAACTTATTTACTGAATGTCCACAATACGATTCATAACATGAGAGAATTTGTAATTTGATCACAACTAGTGAGTATCTCTATATGTTTAATTGTGATGTAGCGAAATTATCCCTAGTCGATATTTCGGAGCAAAAGAAGACATTCATCGGATAGTTCAATGGGAGACACGGTCTAACCGTGTGAATCTCACGCTATCGTATCTAACTTTTGAAGTCAAAATCAGACAAAAATTTCAACGCTTCACACAGTCGCCCATGTGAATTTCATACTACTGTATGATTCATAAATATTATTCACGAATATTATTTATAAATGTTAATAAATCGAATACATATGAATTTAAATTTAATCATTAATTAATTTTATTACATATTATACGGTCGGTGATGGTTCATGATATCCGCATCTGCTCGAACCGCAAAGTCGTGTCTTTGCCACTACCAGTTAGGATAAGCTCTCACTCTGCCTCCACGAGTGTCAAAGAGAAAGAATACATGGTTTTTCACTTCCCTCAGATCCCCCAATGCTTCGGCGCAGCGTTCCTGGTTTTGCTCATCGTTTGGCCTTCTAATTCCGCCGGCCGGAGCAGCATGACAAACGAAAGACGTTCTTCATTATTCGACTCCATTTCTTACCAGGCGTTAAAGCGGAGGCACGAGTCGTGGATGAAGGAATATGACCGTAGGTACGATATCGATACAGAGAAAGCGGAGCGCTTCGAGATCTTCAAAGAAAACGTCAAATTCATCGACTCCTTCAACAAAGAGAACCACAAGTTGTCACTGAAAGCTAACAAGTTCGCCGATTTAACCCGCGAGGAATTCACGAAGACTTACACCAGCCGTGCCCGGAGGCTCTCGTCCTATTATCGTGATCGTTTAGACCCACCGTCCTTGTCTGCCAACAGTACACCTCAACCTCCTAGCATTGACTGGAGGGAGAAGGGCGCAGTCACTGGTGTCAAGGATCAAGGACACTGCGGTGAGCATTAACGTAACTAATTAAATATCCTTAATTCAACTTTCATGCGTCGCTCATTGTTTGCAGTGGATTGCTTGCGAATAATTATATTAAACATGTTGTTGTTGGGCGTTCGCTGCCGTAGCAGCAATAGAAGGCATCATTCAGATTGAAACAGGTAAGTTAGTATCGCTGTCAGAGCAAGAGCTCTTAGACTGTGTGCCACCGCGAAATGGTAGTGCGTCGTTATGCGACGGCGGCTTTGTACGAGACGCTTTTGACTTCGTGATGAAAAACGCTAGTCTGACAACTGATCTCAAGAACCCGTACAAGGGAGTTCCTGGAGCTTGCAATTTTCATCTGAATTCTGCTTCTGATCTCATTCAGGATGATAGTGGTGTTAGAATAAAAGAATTTGTACAGGTTAAAAATGATGAGATGGAACTTTTGAAAGCTGTGGCCAGGCAACCTGTCTCAGTCTCTGTCACAATAAACACTGCTTTCTTTTCGAATTATACATACCACGCTAATAATGTCCTCGGTGAAATTTGTTGTGGACCTGATGATCATAAACCCAACCATAGCATGGCGGTGGTGGGCTACGGCACTGAGAACGGCACCGACTACTGGCTCTTGAAGAACTCTTATGGGGAGATATGGGGGGAGGATGGGTACGTAAATATGGCTAGAGGTATCAATGGAGGAATCTGTGGAATCACTGAATTTGCATTCTATCCGGTTATCGACTGACTGCCCAAATAGATCGAGAAGAATTGTACTCATTTAATTGTTTCTCTTCTTCTTGTACACGTACGTTACTATCTCACATAGTTAACTTGGTATGGTATGATAGTCGCATGAAATATATATATAATCTATATCTAATTAATTTTATTAATTAGACAACAAGGAACATCGATCTATCTGATTGAAGTTTCAATTAATTAATGACGTACACCTTATACCTTCGGGTGTGTACGTACGCATGCAAGTACTCTCGGTGGTGTTCTAATCAAGATAAAACTTAAGGGATTCAATCATTAGCTAGCTGCCTTTTCTGCACAATTAAATATTAAGTCGAAAAGAAAATGTTTTTGATGCATGAATGAGAACACGTAAGCCATGTACATGCGAAGCTATAAGGCTATCTTGACCTTGAATGAGAAGAAACCACACTTAATAATTGTCATCCCATTCTCTTATTTGCAAGCTTCGGTGGCAATTAATTATATCCATCGAATTGATCCCAAGTCATGGAATGGAAGCTCCAATTACAAGCAATCAACGTTGAATACTCCTCCAGCAGCTGCGCATTCAAAGAGAAGAATTCACTGTCCCTGTACGGAAAGACCGGAGAAGAAGTCATCAGCCAAGGTTTTCTGATACATCACAATTAGCTCAGCCTATTTGCTTGAGAAATAATTTACTTAATATTTAGTGTACAATTAAAAAATATCTTTTATTTCACTAAATCAAATTAATCAATCGAGCTAGATGGGCAATCAAACTAAGTATACTTGTTTAATTTAATTGGTCGATCTAACAAGTCTATACAAACTATGTTTAACTCACCCAAACTAATCCGTTTATTCAATTCATTTGAATCGGCTAACCACTCGATTTTGTAATATCAATCAACTAGTCGGTCACGTAACTTGATCGAAACGATTGATATATCCATTTGGATCAACAAATCTATAACAATCACCCATATATGCAACTCTCTTGATATATTCAGATCACACAGCCTAACTTGACCACTAGCCATGCACACAGTCGCCATCAATAGCGCATGCATGTAGAGAGAAGAATCGAATTAAAGCAGAAAATAGCGGTCGAAATTAAAAGCCTTTCAATTCCTGAGGCAACACTTGCACTCCACCACCAACCTTCGACGACCTTCAGTTTTTCTATTCCGAGCTTGACCCTTCACTTCTACTCCAGTAATCGGATCTCGTCTCTATAAATCGATCTCCTGGCTCGCAGAGGCAGCACAACAGATCTAATTTTCAAACGTTAATTTGCTAAGTTGAATCTCTCTGTAAATGTATTCTTGTTCGATGATGGCACGAACAGTGTGCTTGCTCCTCATCGCCCTCCGTCTTTCCGTTCTGGCAGCCGCAAGCTACAACGTAGTGGACTACGGCGCGGTGGCCGACGGCCGCACCGACTCAGCCAAGGCCTTCCTCGCCGCATGGTCGGCAGCCTGTGGCGCCAACAAGCCGGCGAGCATTTACGTGCCGGCTGGCCGGTTCCTGGTCCGCCAAGCAACCTTCCGAGGCCCCTGCAACAAAAGCGCCATCAGGATCTTCATCGCCGGCACCCTCGTCGCTCCTTCCGGATACACCGCCGCCGCCAACTGGTTGCAGTTCAAGTACGTCGACGGCGTGTCCGTCCTCGGCGGCACCATCGACGGCAGCGGCCAGGCCTTTTGGGCGTGCAAGAAGGCCGGCCGGAGCTGCCCACAAGGCGCCACGGTCGCTAATTAACAAATTCGAACGCATCTTTTTCCAATTAAAGTTTGAAATTAAAGCGTTAATATATTGGGTGCGTGCAGTCGCTGGCGATAGCGGAGTCGACGAACGTGGTCCTCAGAGGATTGGCTTCCCACAACAGCGAGGTGTTCCACCTCTCAGTCTTCGCCAGCAGCAGCGTGAAAATACAGGGCGCCGAGATCATCGCGCCGGGGGACAGCCCCAACACCGACGGCATCCACATCCAGAAATCGACAGAGGTCAGCGTCGTCAACACGGTCATAAAGACCGGCGACGATTGCATTTCCATGGGCGAAGGAACCAGCAACGTGTGGATCGAGAAGATCAATTGCGGTCCGGGACACGGCATCAGGTCATAGATTCAGCTCGCAATAATTAAATGCACGGTTTGATTCGTTTTTACGCGCGATGATAATTAACACACATAGTGGTGGTCGAATCGTTAATGGTGCAGCATTGGGAGCCTGGGGGCGACGCCGTCGGAGACCAGAGTGCAGAACATCACGGTGACGGCGGTGACCTTTTCGGGGACGCAGAATGGGCTGAGGATCAAGACTTGGGGGAAGCCGAACGCCGGCTTCGTGGAGGGCGTCACCTTCTCCCACGCCGTCATGCAGGAGGTGCAGTACCCGATCGTGGTCGACCAAAACTACTGCCCCGGCAACGTCGACTGCCCCGGCCAGGTCCGCATCCTAACTTGATTCGTAGACGTTCCAATCTCATCTCCAATGCTCGATAGCTAACCAGGGATCGAACACAATTTTGATTTGGCATTGCAGAGCTCCGGAATCAGGATCAGCCGGGTCTCGTACATGGACATCCAGGGGTCGTCGGCGACGCCGGTGGCGGTGAAATTCGACTGCAGTCCGACGAACCCATGCAGGGGACTGGATTTGCGTGATATAAAGCTGACTTATATGGGCAACAAGCAGGCGGAGGCCTACTGCAAGAATGCTGAGGGAAGCGCCGCCGGCACCATGAATCCTCCCAGTTGCGTTTGATGAACCCTCCTGCCTTATTTTGGAGCCTCTGATTCATTTGTAGAAATTGTAAAAAAGGGATTCTAAAATATGTTTGAATTATTTAGACCAAAAGAAACTAGTAACTTTTGGGGAAAAAAACATAATCCGTTGGTGCATTTTGAGAATCGACATATATAAATGGCTTAAGAATTTGCACTTTAATGAAAAGAGTACATATAAAACATGTGTTTCTGACTTGGATTTGTTCAAACGAACTAAAACAGAGAAATCATAGAGTCACTCTCGAAGCAAAAGTAACATTAGGACCTACATGCCAACAGTAAACCCCACTATCAAAGAGCACCAGCGTAATCTGATTATTAACATATTTCACAGCTCTTCCTTCTAGCTCGAAGGGCCTACAAGAAGCCCCTGTGCAGAGCCTTCTTTCTAGTTAGTATCATTCTTGGTCTCACAATCTGCCTTTCTTATCTTAATATTGTAGACTTGCTATACTTCAAATATTATGCAACTTATAGGCAAGATACCTTAAAATGCATGGGCGATGAAACTGGAACTGAATTCATCCTCCAAGAAGTTGAATGAGCAGTTTCATCCCTCCGGCAATACAATCATTGGACAATTCGAATGAAAAGTTTGCATCAGAATTCAGATGTCCAAGGCAGATTAAGTCCTCAACTCTTGAAAGGAAAAAAAAAACTATAATAATATTGATATTTTCACGACTCAGAAACATCCATCCCTATATGAGGGATAGTTTCTCTGCTCGGACAATATTCATATCTGTATCAAAACCATAAAGAATATCCAAGAAGGATCTAGAAGGTTGTACGAACATAAATATGCAATACTTTATTAAATGATGTAGAATAATGTAACTACATGTTGGTCCCAAAATATTAACTTGACTATATCATGATATGATAAACACACTGACTTATGCAAAATAAAAAAAATGTTAAAATCTTAAAATACATAAATAATAGATAATTCTAAAAAGAAAATAAACTGAATGGACTATATAGAAGATGCCTCTAAGCTATCTCCGAGCAATCTCTGAACTACTCATCATAACACTGATCGAACCTTGACAATCGCCTCAAGTCTGTGAATCTGGAGGTTAAAGGAATGGAGAGTGAGCACAATATGCACACTAGAGCAAAGAAAGACGTGCATGAATATATAATTCAAGAGGTCAACATCAAAAGAAAGTTGTTGGTGCAATCGGCCCAGGTCACGATTGACCAGGACTCGAGCTTGACTCGAGAGATGTTTTGATGTTTGACAAAAACATATGACAATGTAATTGTCATGAGAAAGTCCAAGTCATGAGTACTTGACATAGAAAGTCCAAGTGGGACACTTGACATTTGGAAAAGTCCAAGTATGGGTCTTGATAATGGAAAGTCCAACATGGGTTGACAAGGAAAGTCCAAGCATGAGTCTTGACAATAGAAAGTCCAACATGGGTAGGTAAGGAAAGTCCAAGCATGGGTCTTGGCAATGGAAAGTCCAACATGGGTTGGCAAGGAAAGTCCAAGCATGGGTCTTGACAATGGAAAGTCCAACATGGGTTGACAAGGGAAAGTCCAAGCTTGAGTCTTGACATTTGAGAAATCCAAGGGGTTTGATATTGGCGGCGTAAAGTCCAAGCGAGAGTCTTGGCAGCATAAGTCCAATGGTTGACAGCGTAAAGTCTAAGTGGAGTCTTGGCAGCGTAAGTCCAATGTGCCTTGGCGGTGTAGACACCGTTAGCATGACATAGCCGATGGAAATACCTGAAGGCTAGCGCAATGGATGAACAAGTTATGGATGACTTGGAGGGATCCGAGAGGCGTGAGGCTGATGAAGGTGGCTAGAAAGCTTAGGTCTAAGCTAAGGGTGATCTAGCAAGTATGGGGGAACCATACTTGAGTTAAAACCTCATGTTTGAGGTGTGACAGTCGACTGATGTCATATGACAGTCGACTGGTGTGAGTCAACTAGGGTTTGACTGTAGAAAGTGTCATAGTAGTCATTTGCGGAGGAGGCGGTCGGTGATTCTTGGCGATCGGTCGTGATCGTGTGATCGATTGGTGATGCTCGACCGAGCCTGAGAATGGAGTCGACTTATTTCTGGGGTTATCAGTGGAGGCTCTATCAGTCGACTGATGGTCATAATCAGTCGACTGATGATGGATCAGTTGGATCTTTCCAGCGTGGATCTAGCCGTTGTCTCACGACAACAGTGACATCAGTCGACTGATAGTCTTGAGCAGTCAACTGATCGGCATTTTCCAGCACGAGTTAAAGCTTTAAATGGAGCTCATGAAGGAGGAAAAATCTAGCATTTCTTGAGGAATTTTGAGGCGATTTGCTGCTGCAAATTAGGATCTTCAAGTGCAATTCAAGCAACCAAAGATCAAGCATTCAAAAGAGCATTTGTAAAGCAGTTTTCTTTACTTGCATTGTATTTTGTTATTGTAATTGCTTGTATCTATTTCTTATTGTTGTAAGAATACTTGTACGAGGTTTCTCCATCTCCGACTTGTGTCGAGGAGTATCTGTGATTAGTGATTGCGTGTGCATCACTAGAGCTCGTAGAGCTCGATCCGTGGAGTAGAAACCTTGAGGTTCCGAACCACATTAAATATTTGTGTTTGCGTGTTTGTTTATTTCATTATCGCTTTATTATTATTCCGCTGCGCGCTAACGAAATTTGTAGAGACAAACGCAATCGAACAAATTCCATCACGAACGAATACAAGCTATTCACCCCCCTCTAGCTTCCAAGAATCCCCTACAAGTGGTATTAGAGCGAGGCCGCTCTTCTAAGTTTAACAACTAAGGGAGCACGCTAGAGGGAACAAGATGGAATTCCAAGACAAACTTGGATGGGACATCAACACTCCACCACCATACGACCGAGAAGATTTTCTGACGTGGAGAGCAAGAATGGAGACATTCTTGATGATGGACATAGAGGATTGGTTCATCCTCGTAGAAGGCTTTGAACCTCCTATAGATAAGAAGGGATAAGTCCTCAAGTTGAAGAAATGGACCCAAGAGCAACGACAAAAATTCAAGACTGAAGCCAAGGTAACAAAACTTTTAGAAGATTTGATACCTAATGATGTTTTGTCTAGGCTAGGTGAATATCTTGACGCCAAGGAGCTATGAGACAAATTGGTCAAGTTTCATGAGAAGCCTCACTTGGTACAAGTAGAAGAAGAAGAATCTTCATCGGCTCAAGAAGAGCAAGAAGCTGAGGAAGAATCATCATCATCCTCATAAGGAAGTGAGGAATTGGAGGTTGAGAGACCATCAACATCCAAGGAGGAAGAGGAAGTAGAATTGGAGGAGACCTCCACCTCTAGGATTGAGGGGGAGGAGATTAGATCACCGGAGCAACACCAAGAAGAAGCTTCGACATCCGGTCAAGATGAAGAAGCTTAAAATCCGATTCCGACCTCCATTGACTTAGGTAACTCAAACACCGTAATTCAAAATAAAACTAATATTATGTGTTTTGAGTGTAGGGAAGTTGGACACTATAAGAGTAAGTGCCCAAAGAAAGTCAAGAAGACTCTTCCGGCACCAAAACCTCAAGAAAAATCAAAAGATGCCGGTGTCCCCACTAAAAGAAGCAAAGAACACATCATTTGCTTCAAGTGCCAACAACCAAATCATTTTAGGAATCAATGCCCTAGGGGGAGCAAGAGAGTCAAAGACAGAGCTATACATGTAGGGGGAGCCTCAAAGGCAAACCCTAAGGTAAAATTTATTGATGTGCCTTCTAGTTCTAATGTCAAAAAGCATGCTAGGAGTAATTTAAATAATCTTGCTATTGTTCATAAGGAGCATGCTATTAGAAATAACAAATATTTTTGTTTAGGTGCTAAAAATATTCATTTCTCAAATAAGGAGAAATTTGGGACTAATGTCCCTAAAAACATTTTATCTAAGGACAAACCTAGGTCAAACAATTCTAGACCAATTATACCTAGGGAGACAATTAGAAAGGTACAAGAGCATCTAGGTCTTAATTCCAAATCGACTAGGCATATGCCTAGGAAGAACAATGCCCATGGATTAAACCAAAATTCAAAAATTGGAAAATTAGAGGTTGAAAATCAAAGCCTTGAGGTCAAGGCTTGAAAAACTTGAAAAGACCCTTGCAAACATGCAAAATCAATTTAAATGGTCAAATGGTCAAACTTCTAGGTCTAGAACTCAAAGTCAACACCTAGGACCTAAGAAACAAAAGTCAACCAAGGGCAAGAAGGGTTTGGGTCACAAATCTAAGCCTAAGGTGGCTTATCATAGTGTTCCATTTGATTATGGAACACAAACTAGGTCTAGGAAGACCAAGGTTACTAAGGAAGTTATCCCTAAGAGTAACTAAGGTTTGTGCCTAGTGGCTAGGGTTTCAAGGAAACCTAGGATGACCACTAAGAAGGTTATTAGGGAGGCAATCCCTAAGGTTAACCTAGGCAAGACCAAAATGACTAAGGCTACCAAGCCTAGGAGGGTCATTAGGAAGGTATCTAGGGAGATTATCCCTAAGGAATACCTAATTAACCCTAGGAGCTCAAATAGGTTTTGGGTTCCTAAGAGCGTGATTGATTCACGCTAGATGGGTTTAGGGTGTGCCAACCTTAATTGGGTGGGTAGTTAACTCAACTATGATAAAGGTGATACTTTAGGTATTTTTCAAGGTTATGGGTACCTTGAAAATAGATTTGATCTTATGATCCTAAAAGAATTTAGAATGTGCCAATACATTTTTGGAATTATGAAAATTGATCAAATTGACACAATTTAGGATTAGAGGTTAGTGTGTCATTTTGGGTTTTTGACACACTTGGAAGAAAAGTGATAATATGGCAAAATATACTTAATTATATCAAATGACAACTAATATTAAAATTTAGGCATTATTATACTTATACATTTTTTATGTCATGCTTTGATTGTCATATAACATGTCATGACATCATATCTATTTTTAATCATTTAATATGTCATAATCATGTTTAGGATTTAGGATTAAGGATTAATGTCATGTATTTTTAGATTATATCATATGTCATGATATCATGATCATTGGTCATGCTTTACTTATGTTATATTTTATGCCATGATCATTTCATATATTTAAATTGATTAAAATTGATTTAAGGACTTTAGCATGACTTGGAGTCTCATTTATAAGGGAATTAAGTAGGGTTGCCTTAGAAAAATGCATGAAACCCTATATTAGGAGAACAAAACCCACATCTCACATCACATTTACTTGTGTGTGTATTTATACACCCTAGATACATGTGAGATGGTAGGATATGAGTTGAGTTCAAGGTGCATAGTTTTTGCATCTAGATAAATCAAAACTCATCTTATATGAGTGGTGGATCATTGGGAAAGCTTGTGTACAAGTCATGTACATTGAGCCTAAGGAATATGATCCAAAATAAGGTTTTAAAAATATTTTAAAATCTTTTTGAAAAACCTTGGTGAAGTCTATCTTTTGATAGCAATCACCATTGATGAGATTGATACAAAGTGAGCTAAAACTTTGAAGTTTTTTTTCACTTTTGGATTTTGTATCAATTTCGATATTTTATGGGTAAAATATTTTTCTATCATTTTTCACCCATTGTATTGACTATAAGTAATATACGTATGAATTTTCACGATTTTTCGATATACGTAGAATTACTTATGATTTTCCAAATTTCATTTCTAATAACTGAAATTCTGATATTTCAGTTATCAGTCGACTGCCCTGGGTGACAGTCGACTGATGAGGGTTATAGTCGACTGGTAGCTGAGAGAGTCGACTGCCAATGTTGATTTCGGGAAAACAAGATTGTTTAGCCCGTGTTCAGCTACGGTTAAGGTCCCTAACCACTCCTAACCTTAGGATATGCTTTGGGAAGCATTATAATGGGTGAAAAATCATTGGATATGAATTAGGAGAGGTGTTAGGGTGATGTATCAAATTTAAGGGTTGAAAAGTTCATGTTTGAACTTTAGACCTTATTTTTGATGGTTTAGAGTTCATATTGGCTTAAGGACTTCCCAAGAACATTGTTGGTGCAATGGTTAAGGGGGAGCAAGCCTTTAAGGGGAGGTATCCATCATGGGATGATGGATGATATTTTTTCTCATGAGGGGGAAAAAGGATTTTTGAGATACCCAATTTGGAAATTGGGAGAGCGTATAGGATTGCCTCTCTTAAGTGATATGAGACTTATCACTAGGAAGATGGTAGACATCCTAGGTATTTTTGGACCGAGGGAGAGATTGTAAGATCTCATTGGGACATGAGACATTGACCTCCTTGGAGAAAACCTTTTTGATGTTAGTCAAAAGGGGGAGAATTTATTGAGAGAATGACATCAATTGGGAAAATTGATGGGGATGATTAGTTTAAGTTGGATGGTCTAACTCAATGGTTTGTTTTGGTTTTTGTCAAACATCAAAAATGGGGAGATTGTTGGTGCAATCGGCCCAGGTCACGATTGACCAAAACTCGAGCTTGACTCGAGAGATGTTTTGATGTTCGACAAAAATATATGACAATGTAATTGTCATGAGAAAGTCCAAGTCATGAGTACTTGACATGGAAAGTCCAAGTGGGACACTTGGCATTTGAGAAAGTCCAAGCATGAGTCTTGGCAATGAAAAGTCCAACATGGGTAGGCAAGGAAAGTCCAAGCATAGGTCTTGACAATGGAAAATCCAACATGGGTTGACAAGAAAAGTCCAAGCATGAGTCTTGGCAATGGAAAATTCAACATGGGTTGGCAAGGGAAAGTCCAAGCTTGAGTCTTGGCATTTGAGAAGTCCAAGGGGTTTGATATTGGCGGCGTAAAGTCCAGGCGGGAGTCTTGGCAGCATAAGTCCAATGGTTGGCGGCGTAAAGTCCAAGCGGAGTCTTGGCGGCGTAAGTCCAATGTGCCTTGGCGGTGTAGATACCGTTAGCATCACATAGCCGATGGAAGCACCTGAAGGCTAGCGCAATGGATGAACAAGTCATGGATGACTTGGAGGGATCCGAGAGGCGTGAGACTGATGGAGGTGGCTAAAAGGCTTAGGTCTAGGCTAAGGGTGGTCTAACAAGTATGGGGGAACCATACTTGAGTTAAAACCTCATGTTTGAGGTGTGCGGTAGTGTCATATGACGATCGGGTGCACCGATCGGAGTGTGAGTCAACTAGGGTTTATTGCGGAAAGTGTCATAGCCGATCATTGCCGGAGGAGGCGGATCGACTAATTGGTCAGCGATCGTGATTGTGTGATCGATCGGTGCTCGATTTCGAAAGCACAGAATAAGTCGACTCATCATTGCTGGGGTTAGAAGTCGAGTGGAGGCTCTATCAGTCGACTGATGGTCATAATCAATCGAATGATGATGGATCCGTTGGATCTTTCCAGCGTAGATTTAGCGATGGTCCCGAGCAGTCAACTGATCGGTGTTTTCCAGCACAGGTTGAAGTTTTAAATGGAACTCGTGAAGGAGGAAAAAGCTAGCATTTCTTGAGGGCTTTTGGGGTGATTTGTTGCTGCAAATTAGGGTCTCTAAGTGCAATTCAAGCAACCAAAGATCAAACATTCAAAAGAGCAATTGTAAAGCAGTTTTCTTTACTTGCATTGTATTTTGTTATTGTAATTGCTTGTATCTATTTCTTATTGTTGTAAGAATACTTGTACGAGATTTATCCGCCTCCGACTTATGTCGAGAAGGAGTATTTGTGATTAGTGGTTACGTGTACATCACTAGAGCTCGTAGAGCTCAATTCGTGGAGTAGGAACCTTGAGGTTCCGAACCACGTTAAATATTTATGTTTGCATGTTTGTCTATTTCATTATCGCTTTATTATTATTCTGCTGCGCGCTAACGAAATTTGTAGAGACAAACGCAATCGAACAAATTCCATCACGAAATAATACAAGCTATTCACCCCCCTCTAGCTTCCAAGGATCCCCTACAAAAACATTTATATGTTTAGATTTTATACACCATTGATTATTATTTCGCTCTCATAAATTTAACTCTTATTCGCTCTTTAATGAATTTCATAAATTTTCTCAATTTCTCATTTCAACATTAAATACATATTATTTTTACATAAATATATGACTCAAACATAAGCATTTAATAGATAAATGACCTGCAATCCACTTGATATAAAACATATCTTATATGAATATAAGATAAAAGTGAGCGACTCGCAATCCACCCAGTAAAGATGCATCGTATATGTATAGGATGAACGACCTGTAATCCATCCAATACAAGAGTACATCTTATGTATGCACATATACATACATAGATATGAGGTGAACGATCTGCAATCCATCCTTCTAGAATATGTCATACATGTCAAGCGAACGATCTACAATCCACTTGATATAAAACATATCCTATATAAATATAAGATAAGAGTGAGCGACCCGCAACCCACCCAGTAAAAATGCATCGTATATATGCATAGGATGAACGACATGCAATCCATCTAATACGAAATACATCTTATGTATGCAATATACATACATAGAAATGAGGTGAACGACCTGCAATCCACCTGAAATAACTCTCATAAAAAAAATAGGATGAACGACCTACAATCCATCCCGTGAAATGTCTCACACAAAAATAGGGTGAATGATCCGCAATCCACCCAGTGAGATAAGTTATTTATTTCACTGGGTGGATCCGCAATCCACCCACGAAGTAAAATCTCTATATTTATAGAGCATTACTTAGTTATCTAAATTTTAATAATCTCATCTTAATAAAATCACTTTTACTATGGATTCCCTTCGAATATCTTATAAAGTTTTGAGTTCTTCTTAAGAGAATTATTTTAAGTTTCTATACTTCACCTTTAAATTTCAAAATTTGACCACTGTATCATGTATAATTTTTTTTCAATGTACAATAATAGCCAAGAATATACAAAGTCAAGTCAATATAAAAGAATATGATCAAACCACATAGATATAAAAGAGTATGTAAATAAATCTTCATTTAAAGAACAATACAAACCATAAACAATTTATTCCTAATATTATTCTAATCAAAATCTAATTGTATATATTCAATATAATGTACCCGATTGATACTGCTGTTATCTTTTCCCATGAGTGAAATGAAAGAATCAGTGCGTAAGACATTGTCCGAACCAAAGAGTTGGTTCAGCAGGATGGGGCTGAGAAAACAGGTTCGGTAATGTAGGTCTGGGTAAAAATGGCTCGGTGAGACGGTTCATGGGAATTGGCTCGGTCGAGCAGGTTTAGAGATTGGTTCGGTACGGAGAGTATAGGAATCGGCTCGGCAGAACGGGTCTGGAGATTGGTTTTGTATGGGTAGGATAGGAGTTGGTTCGGGCTATTATAAGAAGTCTGAGGTAAAAAGTCTAAGAGTTATGCTACGCCTAAGCGGTAGGTTTAGGTTAGCTTTACGAAGGGCAAGTGGGTGAAAGGGATGAGCTAGAATATTTTTCAAAATATTGGTAAGAAATTTGTTATACGACAGATTAGGACCCTACATAATATTCGGAGGAGTCTCCACTCTCCATTTCTGTAACAGAATGATTCTCCAGGTAAGCAAGGTGGTCACGTGTACGGTGATAGAAGAGGTTCGTTATGCAACAGCTGGCCAAGGAAGAGGAGGAGGATAAAAGGAAGAGGAGGGGCGAGAGAGAGGAGGATCTGCAACTTCCAACAGCGGAAGATAAATACACACTCGAAGGGGAGAGCAACCACATCGTCGGAGAAGGGAGGAAGAAGGAGACAAGGAGAGTAGTGAGCTACATTCTTTCAATATCTGTATATTGAGCTAACTGTAATAGGTTTTTCCCTCCACTTCTGGAAGTTTTTTCCACGAAGGAGAAAATTCATAGTGAAAGTGCTTTGGCATCGTAGCTCGTGGGAGAGCTCACCCCCGTGGAGTAGGAATCCTTATTCCGAACCACATAAAACTTTATGTCTCTATTTTCTGCTTTGGTTATTCATTTTTTCAGTTCATATTCTATTACTGTTGCGGCCGGAGAGAACCCCAAGCTTCTTGCCCACGCTCTGTCGTTGAAAGGAGGTTAGAAAATCTGACTACGATGCATCACCGATAATTATTTTCTTATATCATATACTCAAGTAATCTATAAACACATTTATATAATTAAACAAAATTCTTAATCTACTTCTATCTGAAGATTAGGAAATCATAAATTATTTTTATTTTCATCATGGTAGAATTTTTTTTTTTTTGATTTACATCAGGTATCAGGTAGGATTTCTCTTCCCTACTAGTCCTGATGGCTGACCGACCCTGCCCCATGACCTTCAACTAGAGTCCCCACCGGTCAATGAGGGTAAATCAGGGTGACGGATGGTCAGAGCACGTTTGAACCCGTACTGCGCCAGAAGGGCCGACCGCGCTGGGACGGGGGGGGGGCATCGTGTACCACCACCCACGCAGCGCGCGCTGCCAGGACGGAATCGACCCCTAGCTTCGCAGAGGGGAGCCTCGTGAGTTACCATCACGGTAGAATTAATCATGCACAAGGTCGTTAAAAGAAACTAAGAAGGAAAAACTCCACCTCAAATAATTTTTTTTCCAAGGAGTAACGATGGTACACCGATGACAACGTTAGCAGCCACGACGGGCAATGTCAGCAGTGGGCAATAAGGATCATGGTGTCGGCAATGACAACAATAGGGATGAGGCTAGAAATGACCACGGTGATGAGATTTATACAGAGATTGATTAGAAAAATTTTATGGTTAAACAGAATCGGAGAAATCGGAAAAGAAAAAAAACCAAAAACAAAGAAGAGTTTAGTGGTGAAAGAGGAAAAAAAGCAATTTTTACGTGAGTATTTTTTTAATATTTTTTTTGCACTTTTGCAAAAAGGTCCAACAAGTTTTGAAATTTACAAATAGGTCGCCCTTTAAGTTTTTTTTTTCCAGATATGGTCCGAGATCAAAAGGTGGATCAATCCATTGTCTTGTTAAATTTCAAAGAGGGTGGTCTCGTTGCACACGACGGTCCGAGGTCTCTTGATTGTCAAAGTGGGAGTCAAGTTAGTCTTTATCAAGTTGATCTCCTCTAAAAGCAGCTACTTGAGGTTTGATCCGCCGAGTAGAAATCAGGTCGATTTGTAATGGTCAATTTCTTCTAAAACAATTGTCTAAGAGATCGACTAATCTGTGAGAACTCGAAATAAGTTAGAAAGGGGTCGAGGGTTATCTCGATGAAACTCCTTTGATACTTAAATAAGAAAGTGAAGAAAGAGAGGGAGAATGAAAAAAAAAAACAGAGCCTTAGTTAGAGAGTCGACTCTTTTTCTTTCTACTATCGGGATATTTATACATGGAGAGGGATCATGTGAATTTGGAGACATGGAGACGTGTAGGGGACCATGTGAGCACGTGTATGTATGCAGGGATCCAGAAGATTAAGGAGACGTGTAAATATGACCTTGAGGGATTGCAAAGATTAATTACAGAGACATGGAGGGGACGACGTGGCGACGTAGAAAGAACCCCTACCCTTTATTGGTCGATGTACCTATCGAGCTTCTTAGAATATGATTCGGATGAACCCTGACTGAGTTAGAGGAGTTCAGGCTTATTCGGATGAGCTGGAGCTGTCTTGAACGAGTGCAGGTGCCTTGGATTAGCTTCCAATGGAAGTCCAGTCAAATTTGACTTGGATCGAACCCGAGCTACATTTACTTTGACCTCCGAACCCGAACTATAGTTCCTTTAACCTCCGACCAAACGAGATTGTTAACTTAACTTGTTGTTGATTAGACTTAACCATCCAGCCTTACCAATTAAATGATATATATTTACCTGAAGGTAGCAATCTTGATGAATGACTTTTGAGTGTTTGGATTAACCATCACGGTGCATGAAACTTTTCCCTGAGAAAATATAGGCATCAATAAGTGATATTATTATGCAGATACAAATCAGAGGGGAAAAAAAAAGAGAGAGTGAAGAATCAATACACCAACATTTCATAGAAGAGTGACTCAATGCCACTTGACATTATTTCACATTCAATATTTTTCAGAATTGAATATCTATAAGAAAGGATGTGAGTAAAGTTTCAGACAGATGGACCAGCTATCAATATTTTCAGAAATAACTTCAACATATGACATTTTGGATCACATTCAAATCCCAAAACATTAAAAACAAGTATGCCCTTTTCTTCAAAATGGAAAAAATAAGATTCATCAAACAACTGATACTAATTTGGAAATCTTACCTTTAGTTGAAACAAAAAAATCAAACCGTTCAAAAAAAAAATGCTTGAATTATAACTTCTTTATAATTCAACATAAGCAACTTTATTATGCACACTTTCTTGTCTTTCTTTAGCACTTTAGAATCTGAAACTTCCTCATGTAGTCGATGATGATTGCCGTCGGGGAGGATGTAAGCTGATATAATATCGTCAATATTAATGTTCAATACTATCTCCGTAAAATAATATTGCTCTGCTCAGGTGCTTACGGATAGCAGCAATTTATTTCCAAGATACAACGACGATGTCTTGGAATAGTAGCACTTCAAATTCCGAGACCGATGAACCTTCTCGTAGATTTTTTGGACTCTGGATACAGAAGATGGGAGGCATGAATGATTGGATTGAGTTAAATTTTTGAGTGAGTGAATTCCATCATCTAGGGGATCATATTTATACTAGGTGAAGAGGTAGAGGAACCTCTTGATTCAATCAAATCTCATCCATTCAATTTAAATGGATGATCTAGATTGCATCCCTTCCCAAGAGACACAATGTCTTTTCATTTGGATTTATCTGAGCCTTTCATTTTGAATTTAGTGACCAAAATTAAATCATCCAAAAAGGTACTTATACCCCTTCATTTGAATGAACCGGATTTATCCATCTTAATCCAATGATCTAGATTAAGTCATATTAATTTCTCATTTATATAATTGAGAAAATTAATCAATTTTTCAACAATCCCCCACATGAATAGAAATTAATGCATGTATGTATGCTGACACTTTACAAGAGTCCAATCGATAAGTTAATACATCAGGAGAGGTAGCTTGTGGCTTTGAACCTTCCTAGTGGAATGCTATCGAGCATACTAGGTTATGCAGTGAACGTGATATCTTGAACTGCTCAGTTGTTTGTATATACTGAGACAATAACACCCACACAAAGACTTATCTCACATACTTTTGGTTCTCATGGTTGGTTCCATTTCGGCCATGGACACAATCTTGGATTCATGAGTGTTTCATTGAAGTGACCTGTCTTCACACTCATATAGGTGACACTTCTATCAAGAGTATCCTACCATACTCCACTTTATAAAGGTATAGAAATCATTAAAAGCATAAGTTTAACTGTTGGTGCAATCGGCCCAGGTCACGATTGACCAGACTCGAGTTTGACTCGAGTGATATTTTGATGTTTGACAAAGTGGCTTGACATAGTATGTTTGACATTGATATCGGTTAATATGTTGGGGAGATTGTTGGAGCAATCGACCCAGGTTATAATTGACCAGACTCGAGTTTGACTCGAGGGAGACTTTGATGGTTAACTAGGGTTGACCATGTGATTATGGGAAAGTCCAAGTATGGGTCTTGGCAAGGTAAAGTCCAAGTCATGGGTACTTGGCACGGAAAGTCCAAGTGGGACACTTGGCATTTGGGAAAGTCCAAGTCTTGAGTACTTGGCATGGGAAGTCCAAGTATGGGTCTTGGCACATGGAAAGTCCAACATGGGTTGATAAGGGAAAGTCCAAGCTTGAGTCTTGACATTTGAGAAGTCCAAGGGGTTTGATATTGGCGGCGTAAAGTCCAAGCGAAGACTTGGCGGCATAAGTTCAATGTGCCTTGGCGGTGTAGACACCATTAGCATGACGTAGCCGATAGAAGCACCTGGAGGCTAGCGCGATGGATGAACAAGTCATGGATGACTTGGAGGGATGCGAGAGGCGTAAGACTGATGGAGGTGGCTAGAAGGCTTAGGTCTAGGCTAAGGGTGGTCTAGCAAGTATGGGGACACCATACTTGGGTTAAAACCTCATTTTTGAGGTTGACAGTCGACTGACATTATGGCCGGTTCGACTGTCGTGAGTCGACTTGAGTTCGACTGCCAATTTAGAGCTAGAAATGCTCGGCGCCATCGCTCATTGGAAGCGATCGATGTCGATGTCGGCAGCGATCGCCAAGGGCGGCAATCGATCGCCGCAGACGGCAGACGCTCGTAGTCGATCGCCGATCGGCTACGGGCGCCGCAATGATCGCCAATGTTGGCAGTCGACTTCCAAGAGTCCCGTTGGAACTTGTCCAACGTGGATTGAGCCGTTGTCTCATGGCTACAGTGTTGTCAGTCGACTGATAGGCGAAAATCCAGCCCGATGGAGGATAAAAGAAGCTGTTCGTGGAAGGCTTGATCATCAGTTCTTGGGGAGCTTTCTTGAGGCAATTTGAAGGCGATTTGCAGGTGCATTTCAGGGCCCTTCAACCTCATCCAAGCAACCAACAAGCAAAGCGCTCAAACCCTAGTTTTGTAAAGTGTTCTTTACATTTCATTTGTATTTGCTTGTATTTCTTTCGTTTATTGTTGTAAACGTTTGTACGAGGTTTCTCCACCTCCGACTTGTTGTCGAGAAGGAGTTTATTGATTAGTGATTGCATTGGCGTCGCTAGAGCTCGTTAGAGCTCAATTCGTGGAGTAGGAATCGTTCGGTTCCGAACCACGTTATATCATTATTTCTATTCTGCTGCGCATAACGAGTTTTGTAGAGACGATCGCGAATGAATTCCATCTACGTACGGGCAACGCGCTATTCGCCCCCCCTCTAGCGGGCGCACAAGACCTAACAAGTGGTATCAGAGCGAGACCGCTCTTCTAAGTCTAACAACGAAGGGAGCAAGCTAGAGGGTAAAAGATGGAAGTCCAAGGACAATTAAGATGGGACATCAACACCCCAATTCCGTATGCCTTCTATGGACGAGAAGGTTTCAATTCTTGGAAGGCGAGAATTGAAATTTTTTTGATGATGAGAGACCTTGAGGAATGGTCCTTATTAATGGAAGGATTTGAGTATCCTAGATGACCAAAAGGTGGTTTCCTCAAGAAGAAGAAATGGAGTGAAGATCAACTCCAAAGATTCGAGAAAAACAAGAAGGTAATCAAATTCATTCTTGATTTAATTCCTAATGACTTCTTGTGTAGTCGAGGTGAGTGCATGGATGCCAAAGAGCTTTGGAGCGATTTGGCCAAGCTTCATGAAAATTCATCATCAATTCAAGAAGAAGAAGAAGAAGAGGAGTGCTCACCTTCTCGAGCTCAAAAGGAAGCAAGTATATCGTCATCCAAAGAGCTTGAGGATTTGGAAGTTGATAGAGAATCAACCTCCGAATCGGTGGAAGAAGAGGAGACCTCCACCTCTAGGATTGAGGGGGAGGAGATTAAGGCATCCTCAATACCGGAGCAACAAGAAGAATCATCTACATCCGGTAGAGAGGAAGAGCAAGCTCAAGAATCCACTCCGACCACCACAATCACCCTAGGTAACTCGAGCATTTCAAATAATAATAAAATTCATATTATATGCTTTGAGTGTAGGGAGCAAGGACACTACAAGAGTAAGTGTCCTAAACGGGTTAAGAAGACTCTACCCGTGCCAAAAGTCAAGGAGACCGGTGCCTCAATGCAAAAGGGCAAGGAGCACATCATATGCTTCAAATGCAATTCAAGAGGACATTATAGGAATCAATGTCCTAGGGGGAGCAAGAAGACTCAAGAGGGAGTTTCACAAGTAGGGGGAGCCACTAAGGCAAACCCTAAGGTATATCATTTCAATAATAATAATGCTCCTTCTTTAGTTAATAGACAAAAGCATGCTAGAAGTTTTAATTTTCTTGCAATTTATGAAAAGCATGCTAATAGGAACAAATATTTTTGTTTAGGAGCTAAGAGAGTCCATGTAGGAAATAGGGAGAAATTTGGGACTAATGTCCCTAAAAACAACTTATTTAAGGACAAACCTAGGTCAAATAACTCTAGAAAAATTGTACTTAGGGAGACCATTAAAAAGGTGCAAGAACACCTAGGTCTTAATCCCAAGTGGACTAGGCATATGCCTAGGAAGAACCATGCCCATTGTCTAAATCAAAATTCTAAAATGGGGCAATTAGAATTAGAAAACCAAGCCTTGAGGTCAAGGCTTGAGAAACTTGAAAAGACCCTAAATAGGATACAAAATCAATTTAAAGGGTCTAATGATCAAAGTCAAAGGTCCAAAAGTCAAAGTTAACACCTAGGACCTAAAAGTCAAAAGTCAACCAAGGGTAAGCAAGGTTTGGGTCACAAACCTAAGCCTAAGGTGGCTTACCATAGTGTTCCATTTGATTATGGAACACAAACTAGGTCTAAGAAGACCAAGGTCAATAGGGAAGTCATCCCTAAGGATGACCAAAGGTTGTGCCTAGTGGCTAGGGTTTTTAGGAAACCTAGGGTGGCCACTAAGAAGGTTGTAAGAGGAGTTACCCCTAGAGTCAACCTAGGTAAGACCACCATGACCAAGGCTACCAAGCCTAGAAAGGTCATTAGGAAGGTATCTAGGGAGGTTATCCCTAAGAAATACCTAATTAACCCTAGGAGCTCAAATAGATTTTGGGTCCCTAAGAGCGTGATTGATTCACGCTAGGTGAGTTTAGGGTGTGTCAACCTTGATTGGATGGGTAGTTAACTCAACCATGATAAAGGTGACACCTTAGGTCATTTTCAAGGTTATGGTTACCTTGGGAATGTGTTTTGATTTTAATCCTAAAAGATTTTAGGATGTGTCAATATATTTTGAGAAGTTTTGATAAAATGATCAAACTTGCACAATTTAGGTTCAAAGGTCTTAGTGTGCCATTTTGGGTTTTTGACACATTTGGGAGAACTTAGGTTAATATGGCAAAATGAACTTAATCCCAACAAATGGCAATTTAGGTATTACTATACCTATATATTTTATATGTCATGCTTTGATTGTCATATGTCATGTCATGACATCATGTTTATGTTCTATCATTTATATGTCATGAGTATGCTTAGGCTTTAGGTAAATGTCATGTGTTTTTAGATTATATCTTATGTCATGACATCATGATCATTGACCATATTTTACTTATGCTATTATTATGCCATGATCATTTCATGCATTAACTTGATTGAAAATTGATTTAAGGACTATGACATGACTTGGAGTCTCATTCATAAGGGAATCAAGTAGAGTTGCCTTAGAAAATGCATGAAGCCCTAGATTAAACGAATCAAAACCCACATCTCACATCCAATTGACATGTATGTGTATTTATACACCCTAGATATATGTGAGATACTAGGATATGAGTTAAGTTCAAGGTGCATAGTTTTTACATCTAGATGAACTAAAACTCATCTAATTTCAATGGTGGATCATTGGGAAAGCTTGTGTACAAGTCATGTACATTGAGCCCAAGGAACATGATCCAATATAGGTTTTCAAAATCATTTTAAAATCCATTTAGAAAACCTTGGTGAAGTCTATCTTTTGATAGCAATCACTAATGATGAAGTTGATACAAAGTGAGCTAAAACATTGAAGTTTTTCTTCACTTTTGGATTTTGTATCAATTTTGATATTTTATGGGTAAAATAATTTTCAAATATTTTTCACCCATTGTATTAACTATAAGTAATATACGTATCAAATTTCGTGATTTTTCGATATACGTAGAATTACTTATGCCTTTTCAAATATCGATTCGATATTGAAATTGAAATTTCACTATCGCTTGATTAGCCCTGGTAGTGCAATCGATCGATCGTTGAGTCGGTAATCGATTTTGAGTCGCAAGGTTTGTTTAGCCTAATTTCAGCCATTGTAAAGGTCTCTAACCACTCCTAACCCTAGGATATGCTTTGGGAAGCATTATAAAGGGTGAAAATCCATTGGATATGGATTAGGAGAGGCGTTAGGGTTTGTATCAAATTTAAGGTGTGGAAAGTTCAGGTTTGAACTTAGAACCTTAATTTTGATGGTTTAGAGTTCCTATTGGCTTAGGGACTTCCCAAGGACATTGTTAGTGCAATGGTCAAGGGGGATCAAGCCTTTAGGGGGAGTTATCCATCTTGGGATGATGAATATGTTTCCTTTCTTGGAGGGGGAGAAGTTATTGGGAGAGTATCATTAATTGGGAAAATTGATGGGATTTTAAGAAACCCAATTTGGAAATTGGGAGAGAATATAGGATTGTCTCTCTTGAGTGATATGAGACTTATCACTAGGAAGATGGTAGGCATCCTAGGTATTTTTGGATCAAGGGGGAGATTGTAAGATCTCATTGGGACATGAGACATTGACCTCTTTAGAGAGATAACTTTTTTGATGTATGCCAAAAAGGGGGAGAAAGTGAAATTACCAATTTGGAAAATTGGTAAGGGAATTTGAGTTAGGGGTCTAACTCAAGGTTTGTTTTTGTCACACATTAAAAAGGGGGAGATTGTTGGTGCAATCGGCCCAGGTCACGATTGACCAGACTCGAGTTTGACTCGAGTGATATTTTGATGTTTGACAAAGTGGCTTGACATAGTATGTTTGACATTGATGTTTGACATTAATATCGGTTAATATGTTGGGGAGATTGTTGGAGCAATCGACCCAGGTTATAATTGACC
Organism: Wurfbainia villosa; assembly: GCA_025175895.1. NCBI lineage: Eukaryota > Viridiplantae > Streptophyta > Magnoliopsida > Zingiberales > Zingiberaceae > Wurfbainia > Wurfbainia villosa. The sequence goes on from CM045997.1 coordinate 8,027,164, forward strand.
AGACTCGAGTTTAACTCAAGGGAGACTTTGATGGTTAACTAGGGTTGACCATGTGATTATGGGAAAGTCCAAGCATGGGTCTTGGCAAGGTAAAGTCCAAGTCATGGGTACTTGACACGGAAAGTCCAAGTGGGACACTTGGCATTTGGGAAAGTCCAAGTCTTGAGTACTTGGCATGGGAAGTCCAAGCATGGGTCTTGGCACATGGAAAGTCCAACATGGGTTGGCAAGGGAAAGTCCAAGCTTGAGTCTTGGCATTTGAGAAGTCCAAGGGGTTTGATATTGGCGGCGTAAAGTCCAAGCGAAGACTTGGCGGCATAAGTCCAATGTGTCTTGGCGGTGTAGACACCGTTAGCATGACGTAGCCGATGGAAGCACCTGGAGGCTAGCGCGATGGATGAACAAGTCATGGATGACTTGGAGGGATCCGAGAGGCGTAAGGCTGATAGAGGTGGCTAGAAGGCTTAGGTCTAGGCTAAGGGTGATCTAGCAAGTATGGGGACACCATACTTGGGTTAAAATCTCATTTTTGAGGTTGGCAGTCGACTGACATTATGGCCGGTTCGACTGTCGTGAGTCGACTTGAGTTCGACTGCCAGTTTAGAGCCGAATGCTTTGGCGATCTCATCGAGCAATGATCGATATGTCGACGATACGATCGCTAAGGGTGGCGATCATTGCCGATCGATGTCGGCGCGCAGCGCTCCGTAGCCGATCGGGCTACCGACTACGCGCTAGCGATGATTGCCAATGTTGGCAGTCGACTGCCAAGAGTCCCGTTGGAACTTGTCCAACGTGGATTGAGCCGTTGTCTCACAGCTACAATGTTGTCAGTCGACTGGGGACTTATGGCAGTCGACTGATAGGCGGAAATCCAGCCCGATGGAGGATAAAAGCAGCTGTTCGTGGAAGGCTCGATCATCAGTTCTTGGGGAGCTTTCTTGAGGCGATTTGAAGGCGATTTGCAGGTGCATTTCAGGGCCCTTCAACCTCATCCAAGCAACCAACAAGCAAAGCGCTCAAACCCTAGTTTTGTAAAGTGTTCTTTACATTTCATTTGTATTTGCTTGTATTTCTTTCGTTTATTGTTGTAAACGTTTGTACGAGGTTTCTTCGCCTCCGACTTGTTGTCGAGAAGGAGTTTATTGATTAGTGATTGCATTGGCGTCGCTAGAGCTCGTTAGAGCTCAATCCGTGGAGTAGGAACCGTTCGGTTCTGAACTACGTTATATCATTATTTCTATTTCGCTGCGCATAACGAGTTTTGTAGAGACGATCGCGAACGAATTCCATCTACGTACGGGCAACGCGCTATTCACCCCTTTCTAGCGGGCGCACAGGACCTAACATTAACCTCATTACATGTGGTAGGACAACACATATTTATCCTAGGATTGGGATAGAGATACTATATCTCGTGTGCTGTAACACAACTTCTGTAACTTCGTTGTCCCATTGAACCAAGATCTTGGGATCTCCAGTCAACAAGATTGGGTTACCGTTACAGTCGTTTTAGTTGTAGATTTTTAATCTCATTCCTCTCGATGAGCAGTATACTTGATCTCGATTTAGCCCCTTCGTAAGAGAATCTACTAAATTATCTTTAGACTTGACATAGTCGATTGCAATCACTCCATTCGAGATCAACTGCCTAATGGTGTTATGTCTACGATGTATATGTCGTGACTTACCATTATACATACTACTCTGTGCCCTTCCAATCGTCGATTGACTATCACAATGTGTTTTGTCCAAATTTCTGAATATCTTCCAAGAAATTCCGTAGCCATTCAGCTTCTTCAGCCGCTTTGTCTAGTGTTATAAACTCGAATTCCATAGTTGACCGAGCAATGTACGTCTGCTTAGTGGATTTCCAAGATACCGCTCCTCCATCAATAGTAAATACATATCCACTAGTGGATTTGGAATCTTTTGTATCTGATATCCAATTAGCATCATAATATCCCTCGAAGACAGCGGGATATTTTCCAAAATGTAATCCATAGTTCATAGCATATTTCAAATATCTAAGAACTCGCATAAGTGCTTTCCAATAGGTGTCGTTTGGATTACTTGTAAAATGACTCAGCTTGTTGACCACACAGGCAATATCCGGACGTGTGCAACTTGTGAGATACATCAAGCTACCTATTATCCGAGAATATTCTAATTGTGATATGGGCTCACCTTAGTTTTTCACTAAGTATTGACTTAGATCCATAGGTATTTTTACTGTAGAGAGATCGTACGTATTGAACTTCTTCAACACCGATTCTACATAGTGGGATTGTGTCAAAACTATCCCCTCAGATGTCCTGAGAATTTTAATTTCCAATATAATATCTGCTTGACCCGTATCTTTCATATCGATATTTTTGATCAATATTTTCTTTGTACTCATGATTATCTTATGGTTACTGCCCATTATAAGCATATCGTCTACGTATAAACAAACGATTACATAGCCTTTAGGTGTGTTTTTGACATAAATGCATTTGTCGCATTCATTTATTTTGAACTCGTTTGACAGCATTATTTTGTCAAATTTCTCGTGTCATTGTTTAGGCGCTTGTTTTAGTCCGTACAATAACTTAACAAGTTGGTACACCTTTTCCTCTTTTCCTGGAACTACGAACCCCTCGGATTGCTCCATATAGATTTCTTCTTTCAACTCACCATTTAAGAATGCAGTCTTAACATCCATTTGATGTATTTCAAGGTCATACAAAGTTGCGATGGCTATCAGCACTTGTATAGATGTAATCCTTGTCACCGGTGAGTAGGTGTCGAAGTAATCAAGACCTTCATTTTGCTTGTACCCTTTGGCTACAAGTCTAGCCTTATATTTGTCAATAGATTCATCAGCTTTATACTTGCGTTTTAGTATCCACTTACAGCCTAATGGTTTAGAACCAGAAGGAATGTCCACTAATTACCAAGTATGATTATTCATGATGGACTCGATTTCACTATTGACTGCTTCTTTCCACAATGGGGCATCGAGATTAGAGAGAGCTTCGCTTAATGTTCTTGGGTCAGTTTCTGACATAAAAGTCATGAAATATGACCCGAACGATTTCTCAACTCTAGCCCGTTTACTCCGACGTGGCTCTTCACTTTGATATTCAATATTCCTTTTATGATAATTAAATTCAGAAACGTCATTTCCTTTAGAACTTCCATTGTTATTGTTGGGTTTCCGGCACCGCGGCGTGTGTGTGTTCGATCATGTTTCGTAAACATGAGCACAGCGGAAGCAATAAAATAATAAATACTCCTATTTATTACAACACACACAACACACGCATGCTATTACAACAAGTGTAGACATAACCGTAAATTAAAATTGCAATAAAAGGAAATTAAACTACGTTATACCTTCCGTATGACGTGTAGCGGGAACGGCATCAACCGGAACGATCCTCGTAAGAATCGTCTCTATCCGCATCCACGCCGAGCTCCTCGGGATGACTTCGCCAAGCCACGAGCTTCGTCTTCGTACGGGTTACTAGCCTCGTGTTGAAGACGACGTGATCGAGAGATGATCACGATCCGAATCCAAATTCGGACCTAAAAACAAGTCCTCAAGACTTGCTTCTCCGGAGAGGTATTCGTCAACCGATTGACGAATCCTTCGTCCTCCACCTCAGAGGATTACCGGAGATCAAATCCCCGGTATGTTAGCCGCTGTCGGAGCACTAACCGTCGCCCAAACGACGCCCGACGAGGAGAAGAAGCTGTCCAGAAAACTGGACAGCTTGGTGGAGGAGATAGGCGCCGCCAAAACAAGGAGACAAAAGCTCACCTTGATGCCGAACCTTTAGGGGATCACCGGAGGGTCGCCGGAGGTTCACCGGCTGAAGCTTGGTCGCCGCAACAAGTTGGAAGGCTGCACCAAGCTGGGCGGCAACAAGATGTTGGGCCACAATGTGTTGGGCGGCAACTAGGTGTTGGGCAAGGCAACTAGATGATTAGCTTTAGGTTAAGGTTTAATCCCTATTTTATAGAGAACTAATTCTCTTAATGGTTAATGGATCATATCCATAAAGCCCGTTAACCCGCTCCATTAAGATAAGTTAAAATAAACCAAACCATGATGGTTTATTTTAAGTTAAAACGAACAACCAACTTTTGGTTCATTCGCTTAAAATAAACCAAACCATTTGGTTTATTCTCATCCATTGGATTAGAACCAAACCATTTTGGTCCATCCATTATGTCTTCATAAGACACCGCCCATCCACGCTTCCATTGCGACTGAAACAATTTCATGCTCGCTTTATGTTTGGTCCAACCAAACATAGTTTCTCTCGGTCTGAAAATCCCATTCTCAAGCTCGTTTTAAATCCTTTGGATTACACTCGTTGTGCGTGTGACCAAATAGGTTCTCGGTTTATGTTGGCCGTCTATAATTAACCATTAATTATAGAACGATCATGAGTGGCACCTAGTAGTACATCATGATCCCCAATTAATCGAAAAGATCAACGGTTGATCCAGAACTATTTCTGAAACCCTTCAGTAGCTCGAATGAATCGTGCCCCATTCCCTTCACTCATCTTATACCCACTTGGTTCAGGACATGGTCTATTGTGTCAGTCCCCACTAGGCTGACTACGTCACACCTAGCCCAAGTATCATTTCCTCGTCCTACGGATTCTAGTTACTCCACATGTATCAAAGAGTACCTTACTCTAAACATGTATTGCTTTGGCCAAAGACTTTAGTAACAATCCGACGAGAGGCCATGGGTATACATCTCCTCGCAAGGAGTGGTGAATCCTTTATAGGCTATTCAAACACCTTCGATCACTTCGACTTATACCCAATCATCCCGGGTCCACATCTCCTTAGAGATGTTTGCTTAAGATGTCAAAGCATAAGTCTCCATGATCAAGATGACTTGAATACCGCAAGTCAAAGGAACATCGCACTTAAGTCACAGTAAGAACTTCATTGACATATCTATATATGCAGAGAACCATATGAAGTCTTACGGCTGGTCACTCCAATGAACTAGTTACCATAACTAGCATCCACGATCAACTCCGGACATCACTATGTCTCCAGCCAGTGAGAATCAGCTGCTTGGATACACCAAGGAGTATACCTCGTGCTAGTCTCGGCTGTAATCGATGGTGTCCAAATCCATCAATTCATCGACTAGGATAATTCCGATACATCACAATTACACATGTAGAGATACTCACTAGTTGTGATCCAATCACAAATTCTCTCATGCCGTGAATCGTATCGTGGACATTCAAGAAATGAGTTTAAGATCCAATCAAATACATTAAACATGTATACTCAAATAGTGAATCTTCATTTATCATATAAATGGTTCATACATAAGGCGATTGCCTTAGGACATCTCTCATATATTACTAACAGACTCCCACTTGGCCTAATGCCAATCGCTACGGTATCCAATACCATAAGCACCAACATGACCCTCAAACTTACTTTGAGGTAATGCTTTAGTCAAAGGATCCGCTAAGTTCCTTTTAGTGAGAATTTTCTCGATTTGTATTTCATTCCTACTGATGATCTCTCTGATAAGATGATAGCGCGGCACACATGTTTGATCGTTGATGAGACCTTGGCTCTTTCCTGTCAATTGCTCCATTGTTGTCGCAGAGACCTGCAGATTGCTTCAACAATGGCCGGAATCACACCAAGTTCATGAACGAACTTCGATCCAAACCGCCTCTCACGCCCGGCCGCAATATATTCTCCGCCTCGGTAGAATCCGCTACGCCTCTCTTGTTTGGAACTTTTCCAACTCATCGCGCCATTCAAGGTGAACACGATCCGCATCGAGACTGAATCATCCTTGTCTGTCTCGAAGCCGCATCCAGATACCGCCAGATCACCATGTCCCTTCTCCATATATTAGAACACATCCTTAGTTCTTCTCAAGTACTTAAGGATCGCCTTAACACCGCCAATGATCCATTCCTCGATCGATCCGTATCCGCCGTGACACTCAGAGCATACGATACATCGGGCCTCGTACATAACATAGCATACATGATAGATCCTATGCGGATGCATAGGGAATCTTACTCATGCAAATCCTCTCGCCTTCGTGGCGGACACATAGACTTCAAAGGTGTACCCCATGCCCGATGGGCGATAACCTTTCTTGGATTCCGACATGCTAAACCTCTTAGCACTCGGCCTATATATATGTAGACCGCGAAAAGACCAAGCAACCATTTCGATCTATCTCTATAGATCTTAATCCCAAGGATGTAGGTTGCTTCTCCCGTGTCTTTCATGGAGAATGTCTTGATAACCAAACCTTAATCGATCAGAAGATGGACACATCGCTTCCTATAAGTAATATGTCATCGACATACAATACTAGGAACACGATCGCACTCTACTAACCTTCTTGTACACACAAGGTTCGTGCGGATTTTGTGAGAAATCAAACCTTTGATCGCTCATCAAAACGGATATTCCAGCTCTGGATGCTTGCTTCAATCCATAAATGGATCGCCGCAATTTGCATACCTTGGTTTTATCAACCGATGTGAAACCCTCGGGTTGTATCATATACACGCCCCTCGGCGAGTTTCCATTAAGGAAAATCGCTTTTTCACATCCATCTGTCATATCTCATAATCATAATGAGCCGCTATGGCCGTGAGCATCCGAATGGATTTAATAGCTACAAAGTAATAGGTTTCGTCATAATCAACACCTTGCTTTTGACGATATCCTTTCGCCACCAATCTAGCCTTATAGGTAATCACATTACCATCCATGCTTTTCTTCTTGAAAACCCACTTGCACCCTATAGGCTTTATGCCTTCAGTGGGTCAACCAAGTTCCAAACTTGGTTTTCGTACATGGAATCCATTTCACTTCATGGCACCAAGCCACTTATCCCTTTCTCGAACTTGTCAAGACTTCTTCATAACTGGTAGGCTCTCATCATCAATGAGTAACACGTCGCTCGATTCGCTACGAGAAATCCATATCTCTAGAATGTTGCGTGTTCTACCGTGATCTACGAAGATGTGGTGTTACAATAGGTCCAAATTGATTGCTCATCACTATGAGTTTACCGGTCAGGCTTCACCGTATCTCATTAATGTTCATTTGAGTCTCTCGAGCCTCCTCAAGCTCGACGACACTCCCACGCTTTCTTGCAAGAGAAACTCTTTCTCTAGAAACACAGCATGCCTTGAAACAAACACCTTTTGTTCCACAGGATGATAGAATTGGTAACCCCTTGTTTCCTTGGGTATCCAATAAATAGACATTTATCAGACTTAGCATCCGGTTTATGTCCGATACACCGCTTCACATAAGGTGACAACCCCATATCTTCAAGTAAGATACATGAGGTTTCTTACCATTCCATATCTCATATGGAGTAGTTGAGACTACCTTGGTAGGCATTCTGCTTAACAAGTAAACAAATGTATGCATGCATAACCCCAAAAGGACTTGGGAAGAGTTGCATGATTCATCATTGACGACCATGTCCAACAAGGTCGATTACGCCTCGGATACACCATTATGTGTGGTGTATAGGGCGGAGTCCATTGAGACAATATGCCATTGTCTCTTAGATAATCAAGAAACTCTTGACTTAAGTATTCACCACCTCGATCCGATCAAGTATTTTAATACTCTTGTCATGTTGTTTCTCTACTTCATTTCTGAATTCTTTGAACCTTTCAAAGGCTTGGACTTGTGTTTCATCAAGAACACATACCCAAACCGTGAGTGATCATCGGTGAAGGTAATGAAGTAGCTATAGCCTCCTAATGCTTGAGTTGACATAGGTCCACATACATCAGTATGTACTAAACCTAGTAACTCTCCCACTCGTTCACCCTTTCCAGAAAAAGGTAACTTAGTCATCTTGCCTTTTAAGCATGATTCGCATGTATCGTATGAATCCAATTCAAACGATTCCAGAATTCCACATCGGTGTAATTCGGACATGCGTTTCTTGCTTATATGGCCAAGACGACAATGCCACATATAGGAGTCTATGTGATTATCCTTTCGAGCACGCGTGTTGCTCGCTTCGATATTGAAAATGTCACTGGATACGTCCAACGTATAAATACCATTACTCAAAGTTCCAGTTCCATAAAGTACGCCATTCAAAGTTATATAACAACAATTGTTACTAAACGTTAAATGGAAACCATTTCTATTTAAGCAGGAAATAGAAACAATGTTCTTTATTAGAGAAGGAACATAATAGCAATTGTCCAGCCCAAGACTAGTCCACTAGGAGCTTCAAAGAAATAAGTTTCGATGGCGAGCAAAGAACCTTTGCTCCATTGCCAACTCGCAAATTTGACTTCTCCTCGACAAGTCTTCTTCATTCCTTAGCCCTGTATGTCATTACATATATGTGAGCTACACCCGATCCAATACCCAAGTGTCTAAGGAAATAGAATGACAATCAATAACGAAGATACCAAGAGGATGGGGCATCGGATGCCTTCTTCTTCTTCATGGACTCAAGATAAATCTTGCAGCTTTCTTCACAAGGGCCTTCCTTGCACATTGATGATGGCAAGTGCCCTTTATACCGGGTTCCGCCTTCTTTGCCTTTTTCTTTCCTTTCTTCTCGCTTCTTTTGCCTTCCTCTTAGAACCTTTCTTTGAGGAATCAACTAATCGTAACCGCCTTCTCCTCATGCTTCATGTAAGGCTCCACATCTTCAAGATATTGAGGAGCTCGAATGGTGGATTCCAATTTGTTCATCCGATAGTTCATCACAAATTGCGAAACTCTTGGGCAAACAATGCAGAATTAAGTCAATACTTAACTCATGATCCATCACAAAACCGAGGGTAGCTAGCCGCCGATGTACCCGCTCATCTTTAGCACAAACCGCATTTACAGAAACCTTCTTGCATCTTCGTGGTGAAGAGGAGCCTAGAGACCTCGAACCTTTCGGATCTCGCCGCTCATCGAACAACTCATGAAGATGGAAGACCATAGTGTTAGCATCCATATGCTCATGCCGCTTCGCACTGTACCATCGCCGCTTAGCATGATGCAACTCGCCACAGAATCCGCCACATGCTTCGATAGACCAACATTTGGTCCTGAGTTGCATGATCGCCTTAGACGGCCAGAATAGGCTCTTCAAGAACATATGCAAGCTTTTCCGCCTTGAGAACAATTCTCGTGTTTCTAAGCCACCAGAAGTTAGGCCCGGTCTTTGTTCAATCCAAAATAGTGCGCAAATTCAAAGACGCCATGATCAATTTATTGACCTAGAAATACAAAACGAGCATATATGAGAAAATGATTTTAAAATGCATCAATATACATTTATAAATCCCATTCATTTTTCAATTTTAAAACCCCAAAATCACTTGGAGATTGTAGGTCCATCTCCGAATGGTCGATATCCATCATAGTTATGAACAACCTCGAGAGAGTCCAACAAGCCATTCATAACTACGACGGTAGGTATCATCTATACCGATTGCATATCCCGTATATGCAACTATCACAATGTGCTATCAACTAATTGAATGTTCACACATACATCGGGTTGTTAACACATTAACAAGTATGCATCATATGCATAGCACCCAACTTCACCTCCCTTTACATCGACTCGAGAGAGTCCAACAAACCGATGCTCTGTTAAAGCCAACCCATTAATCAGACATAGTTTTAATATGGTTAGAGCGCATTCAACCAATTAGCTTGGAGAGAGTCCAACAACCAAAGCTAACGATTGACCTCGACTCTACCATATTAGTATTAAACTATTCCATGGTTTGAACATATTCAGGTTCGAGCCGGGCTTGGAGAGAGTCCAACAACCCAAACAAGAAACAGAACTCTGGTTCTAACCATATTAATGGAAGGTGTAGGCTTTAATATTGATTAAGGGTTTTTATGTCTCATCCTCTTTGCATGCAAATAACTATTATCTACATGGCATGGCATACATGGCATACATCTACATGTCACGACACGCATGGCATAATGTTATGCATCTAATGCAATTACATGGCATACAATTATGTCATGTTTATAATTTCCTTATATGTCATAACTATTTATGGAAATAAAATATGTTTAAGATTTGATTCTCCAAATCAAATCATAATTAAATTAGGAAACAAATTTCCAAATCTAATCACATATTTTATTCATGGAATTATTTGATTAAGGAAAATCTATTTAGGAAACCAATTTCCTAAATCATTAAAACTACTTATGGAAATAAAATATTTTAAGATTTGATTTCCCAAATCAAATCATGATTAAATTAGGAAACAAATTTTTAATCTAATCAAATATTTTATTTATGGAAAATATCAATTTCATAAATACTTCCAACTTTCCAAAAGTGGAAGATTTATAAATACTTCTAGACTTTCCAAAATTGAAAATTTCCATAAATACTTCTAAATTTCCAAAATTAGAAAATTTCCAGAAATACATTATGACTATCGCAAAACCATTTTACGATTATGTCGAAACACAACCCGGCTCGATACCACTATCAAGGTTTCCGCATCATCACAAGGTGTGTGTGTTCGATCATGTTTCGAACATGAGCACAATGAAGCAATAAAAATAATAAATACTCCTATTTATTACAACACACACAACACACGCATGCTATTACAACAAGTGTAGACATAACCGTAAATTAAAATTGCAATAAAAGGAAATTAAACTACGTTATACCTTCCAGATGACGGTAGCGGAACGGCATCAACCGAACGATCCTCGTAAGAATCGCTCTATCCGTGATCCACGCCGAGCTCCTCGATGACTTCGCTAAGTTACGAGCTTCGCCTTCAGACGGGTTACTAGCCTCGTGTTGAAGACGACGCGTGATCGAGAGATGATCACGATCCGAATCCAAATTCGACCTAAAAACAAGTCCTCAAGACTTGCTTCTCCGAGAGGTATTCACAACCGATTGACGAATCCTTCGCCCTCCACTCTTAGAGGATTACCGGAGATCAAATCTCGTAGTTAGCCGCTGTCGGAGCACTAACCGCCGCCCAAACGACGCCCGACGAGGAAGAAGCTGTCCAGAAAACTGACAGCTTGGTGGAGGAGATAGGCGCCGCCAAAACAAGGAGACAAAAGCTCACCTTGATGCCGAACCTTTAGGGGATCACCGAGGAGTCGCCGGAGGTTCACCGGCTGAAGCTTGGTCGCCGGCAACAAGTTGGAAGGCTGCACTAAGCTGGGCGGCAACAAGATGTTGGGAGGCGGCCACAATGTGTTGGGCAAAACTAGGTGCGGCAACTAGATGATTAGCTTTAGGGTTAGGGTTTAATCCCTATTTTATAGAGAACTAATTCTCTTAATGGTTAATGGATCATATCCATAAAGCCCGTTAACCCGCTCCATTAAGATAAGTTAAAATAAACCAAACCATGATGGTTTATTTTAAGTTAAAACGAACCGAACCAACTTTTGGTTCATTCGTTTAAAATAAACCAAACCCTTTGGTTTATTCTTATCCATTGGATTAGAACCAAACCATTTTGGTCCATCCATTATGTCTTCATAAGACACGGCCCATCCACGCTTCCATTGCGACTGAAACAATTTCATGCTCGCTTTATGTTTGGTCCAACCAAACATAGTTTCTCTATTCGAGAATCCCATTCTCAAGCTCGTTTTAAATCCTTTGGATTACACTCGTTGTGCGTGTGACCAAATAGGTTCTCGGTTTATGTTGGCCGTCTATAATTAACCATTAATTATAGAACGATCATGAGTGGCACCTAGTAGTACATCATGATCCCCAATTAATCGAAAAGATCAACGGTTGATCCAGAACTATTTCTGAAACCCTTCAGTAGCTCGAATGAATCGTGCCCCATTCCCTTCACTCATCTTATACCCACTTGGTTCAGGACATGGTCTATTGTGTCAGTCCCCACTAGGCTGACTACGTCACACCTAGCCCAAGTATCATTTCCTCGTCCTACGGATTCTAGTTACTCCACATGTATCGAAGAGTACCTTACTCTAAACATGTATTGCTTTGGCCAAAGACTTTAGTAACAATCCGACGAGAGGCCATGGGTATACATCTCCTCGCAAGGAGTGGTGAATCCTTTATAGGCTATTCAAACACCTTCGATCACTTCGACTTATACCCAATCATCCCGGGTCCACATCTCCTTAGAGATGTTTGCTTAAGATGTCAAAGCATAAGTCTCCATGATCAAGATGACTTGAATACCGCAAGTCAAAGGAACATCGCACTTAAGCCACAGTAAGAACTTCATTGACATATCTATATATGCAGAGAACCATATGAAGTCTTACGGCTGGTCACTCCAATGAACTAGTTACCATAACTAGCATCCACGATCAACTCCGGACATCACTATGTCTCCAGCCAGTGAGAATCAGCTGCTTGGATACACCAAGGAGTATACCTCGTGCTAGTCTCGACAGAATTGATGGTGTCCAAATCCATCAATTCATCGACTAGGGATAATTCCGATACATCACAATTACACATGTAGAGATACTCACTAGTTGTGATCCAATCACAAATTCTCTCATGCTGTGAATCGTATCGTGACATTCAGTAAATGAGTTTAAGATCCAATCAAATACATTAAACATGTATACTCAAATAGTGAATCTTCATTTATCATATAAATGGTTCATACATAAGGCGATTGCCTTAGGACATCTCTCATATATTACTAACAGTTATCACTTTGAATGTTTCTCTTCTTATTTGGGAATACATTTTCAAAGAATATCGCATTCTGAGATTCTATGGTTGTTCCAACATGAATATTAGGAATGTCTGACTTGTGAACTATGAAACGATATGCACTACTATTTTGGGCATATCCGACAAATATTGCATCGAACGTTTTAGGTCCGATCTTTATTTGCTTTGGCTTAGGTATTTCGACCTTTGCCAAGCACCCCCACACTTTCAAGTATTTGTACGATGACTTACGGTCTTTCCATAGTTCATATGGTGTTTTATCATTTTTCTTGTGAGGGATTTTATTGAGAATATGATTTGCCGATAATATGGCTTCCCCCCACAAGTTCTGGGGTAAGCCTGAATTTATCAACAAGGCATTCATCATTTCCTTGAGTGTACGATTTTTACGTTCAGCAACACCATTTGATTGAAGTGAGTAAGGCGCCGTTGTTTGATGGATAATGTCAGATTCTGAACAAAATTCATCAAATAGTGCACCATATTCTCCACCTCTATCACTACGAATTATTTCAATTCGTTTATTAAGTTGATTCTCAACTTCTGTTTTATAGGTTCTAAAAGTCTCTAAGGCTTCGTTTTTACTTCTTAAAAGAAAGACATAACAGAACCTCATGCAGTCATCGATAAAAGTAATAAAATACTTTTTATCTCTTCTAGTTTGTACAAATTTTAAGTCACATAGATCACTATGTATTAACTCTAGAGGAGTCGTTGACCTTTCCACTAAATGAAAAGGTAGTCTCATCATTTTTGCTTCCACGTACACTTCACATTTGTGTGTTTTGTCAACATCGATGTTTGATAGTAAATTTAATTTGACGAGACGTTTCAGAGTACTATTATTAACATGTTCAAGTCGATCATGCCATAAATTAAAACACTCGACAACATAGTTGGAAGCTTTTATTTTATTATCATCAAATTCACGGTGTACAGGCATTACAACCATCTTGAACAGACTCTATTCTAAGTACCCTTTACCTACGAATACATCATTCTTCGTAAGTACAAATTTATTTGATTGGAACACTAGTCTGAAATCGGCTTTAACAAGTGTCGATCCCTGATGTCGGGAACATGGAGCACATCAATAAGCGTTAGCTCCTTCCCTGATGTCATCTTCAGAACAACTTTTCCAAGTCCGACAATCGACGATGTCGTGGAATTGCCCATATAGAGCTTTCTTCCAGTTATCAGAGGATACTTGGAGAACATAGCCTTATCGGAACAGATATAACGTGTTGCTCCAGTATCGATCCACCACTGCTTCGGGTTGTCCACCACCGTATTGACTTCAAACACGACCACAGTGAGATCTATCTCGATGTCATCAGAAGTTGCGACCTGGTTCGCAACTTCCTTCTGACCCTTGGTTGGCTTTTTTGAGCGTCTACAATCTTTAGACATGTGTCCTGACTTCCCGCAGTTGTAGCACGAGCCCTTGAATTTCTTGCCTTGAGTCTTCTTTTTGAATTGCTTCGGCTTCTTGGTGTTCGGCTCAGCCAGATTAGACATCTCATCGATAGCCCGCTTCGTTCCTTTAGAGTCGGAAAACCTTTGATTATCCTCCTCTATTCGTAGCCTTAGGATCAGATCTTCAATCCCCATCTCCTTTTGCTTATGCTTCAGGTAATTTTTGAAATCCTTCCACGATGAGGAGAGTTTCTCAATTACCGTGGCTACTTTGAACGACTCGTTCAGCTTCATGCCTTCGACATCCAGATCATGCAATATCAGTTGCATATCTTGGACTTGAGATGTCACACTCTTGGAATCCACCATTTTGAAATCTAGAAACCAACCGACGATGAATTTTTTTTAAACTGACATTTTCGATTTTGTATTTCTTCTCTAGCGATTCCCACAGAGATTTTTCCATCTCAATCAGACTATACACGTTACACAACGTATTGCGCAATGCATTGAGAACATAATTATGGCACAGGAAATCTCCGTGCGACCACGCATTGCAAGCAACCTTACTATTGGAATCTCCTTCCATAGCGACTGGTGGGTCTTCACGCAAAAATCTTACGAGGTTTAGCGTCGTCAGATAAAATATCATCTTCTGCTGCTACCTTTTGAAATCGACTCCGTTGAATTTCTCCGACTTCTCTCTGAGTGGAAATGAGGTCGGGACTCCGGGTGAAACGGTAGTCTGAATATCATTGGTCACGGCCATATCAGATTGCACCGATATCATTTTACGATTGTAGTCGGTGATGATTGTCGTCGGGGAGGATGCAAGTTGATATAATATCGTCGAGGCTAATGTTCAACACTATCTTCGTAAAACGATATTGCTCCACTCAGGTGCTTACGGATAGCAGCAATTTGTTTCCAAGATACAACGACAATGTTTCAGAATAGAAGCACTTCAAATTCCGAGATCGGCAAACCTTCTCGTAGGCTTTTTGGACTCTGGATGCAGAAGATGGGAGGTATGAATGATTGGATTGAGTTGAGTTTTTAAGTGAGTGAATTCCATCATATAGGGGATCATATTTATACTAGGTGAAGAGGTAGAGAAACCTCTTGGTTCAATCAAATCTCATTCATTCAATTTAAATGGATGATCTAGATTGCATCCCTTCCCAAGAGACACAATGTCTCTTCAGTTGGATGCATCTAAGTCTTTCATTTTGAATTTAATGACCAAGATTAAATCATCCAAAAAGGTACTTGTACCCCTTCATTTGAATGAACCGGATTTATTCATCTTAATCCAACAATCTAGATTAAGCCATATTAATTTCTCATTTATATAATTGAAAAAATTAATCAATTTTCCAACCCCTCAAAAGGACGTTGACATATGCAACTCGATGCAATAGTGCATGATGAAAATGAAGGTTGATCTGGAGCGTTGATTGAGTAGATCGCTGCATCTATATCTGACAGCTGAAATCAAAGAGTTATCTGAAGAGTTACAACTCTTTAGATCGAACGACCCAGATGCATCCTGACCAAAGGATACAGGCAATCACTAAAGGTTACCTCACCTCTTCACTTTGTATAAATAGGTTCCTCTAGATGATGGAATTCACTCAACTCAAGTTCACTCAATCTACTCTCAATCCATTCATTCAGTACCTCCCATCTTCTGCATCCAAAATCCAAAAAGCCTACGAGAAGGTTCGTAGGTCTCGAAATTTATAGTGTTACTATTTCGAGACGTCGTTGTTGTATCTTGAGAAACGAATTGATGTTATCCGTAGGCACTTGTAACAGAACAATATCGTTTTGTGTTGAACACTAGCATCGATGATCTGATATTAGTTTGCATCCTTTTCGACGACAATCACCGAATCTCATTCCCAACAAAAACTCTTAAATCATACTTAAGCCATTGAGCTCTTAGAAGAAAAGTGACAAATGCAATAATAGTACTAATTGATATAAATTTAACAAAATGAGTAGGCACGAGTCATTGTCCAGAAATAAAATGAGATAATACAGAACACAAGTTTTAGATACTTGAAAGAGCTTTCAGCTTCCATGTTAGGAAATTACCCTATCAAAAGATAATACAATTTCAATATAAATAATTTTCAATTATTTTGAAAATCACCCGTATGCGAAGATATATAGAGAACTTAATAAAAATTAATTATTTAACGAACATCAGATGGAACAAAATGTGGAGAGGAAGATTATGTTATTGAGGGTGGCATGACGGATTGGGCTGGGAGGAACCGCGAACAAGCGGAGCAGTTGCGTGACCAAGGTGGTGGTGCGGTTGCGCGGCGGCAAGCGCTAGCTGTCTCATGCGGCTGGCCACAGACGCTGCCTCGCGCGGCAAATCCTATTTCATATTTCTTTCTCCAATTCCTTTTCGCCGTTTAGAGATCGAATTCTGGCCTAATTCGATCTCTAAATTGAAACATATTCGATAGACCATAACCATTCTTCTTTAACCTCTCGATTTTTTTCAATTTCTTCTCTCCTCTCGGATCTCTTATCGTTTTTATGAAGTTTGGTTAAATTTTATTGTTATGTGATACTTGGTGATGGTTATTTTGATGGTGCGATGATTTGTGAAGGCATGCATGAGAAGACCGCATGCAGGGTCTTCTAATTTGATTTTTGAAATGATTTTTTATGAGAAAAAATGGACCCCCTTGCCCAACGGAGGTCGCGGGCGCTGCCTCACCCGATGGAGGTTGCGGGTGCGCCAATTGCTGTGGAGCAGAAGAGAGAGAGAGAGGATCGATGGTACGACGAAACAGTTTCGAGATCGAGACAATAGAGATGGGAAGAGAGACGGTGCAAGAGGGCTGAGAGAAAAAATAATCTAAATTGAATTTGAAAATCAATCTTCAATTACGATCGATCTCTAAATTAAAATATTAATTTTTAAAAATCAAATTTTATTTATAAATCAATTTTTAATCGATCTTTAAAATAGACCGATTTTCAATCCAATTTAAAACTTCTTTTAGTCCGCATGCAGTAGTATTTACTCCTTCAAACCCAACTAACTCTCCAAACCTCCATTCGATTCAAGTCATCCTGAAGTGTGGACCAAATCCCTTGATTCGACTCCTTCAAACTTTAGACAACGGGAAGACTCAAGTCAACCATTTTCACAAGCTAGTGTTTTCCACTCTATGTCATATTAAATGACAATAGACCTCTTCCGAAATTCTCTTGTTGCACGGCCTGCAATGAATGGTTCATGGTCTCCACATCTGCTGGAACCGCAAAGTCGTGTCTTTGCCCCTACCAGGTTAGGATTCTAGTGCACGGCACGGTGGTAGAGAAAGTAGAATGGCAAATGTCACTATAAATATGCCTACCTGTTTCGCCTTTAAGCTCTCACTCTGCCTCCACGAGTGTCAAAGAGAGAGAACATGGCTTTTCGCTTCCCTCAGATCCCCCAATGCTTCGGCGTAGCCTTCCTGGTTTTGCTCATCGTTCGGCCCCCTAATTCCGCCGGGAGCAGCATGGCAAACGAAAGGCCTACGAGTGGATCAGTGGCAAGTCGGGACGGCTACATCTCTTACCAGGCGATAAACCAGAGGCATGAGGTGTGGATGAAGGAATATCACCGTACGTACGATAATGATACAGAGAAAGCGGCGCGCTTCGAGATCTTCAAAGAAAACGTCAAATTCATCGACTCCTTCAACGAAGAGAACCACAAGTTTTCACTGAAAGCGACCAAGTTTGCCGATTTAACCCACAATGAATTCACAAAGATTTACACCAACCAGAGGTTCTCGTCTTATCATGGTGGTAGTTCTAGTTTATCCCCTCCGTCCTGGCCTGGTAACCACAGTACACCTCAACGTCATGGCATGGACTGGAGGGAAATGGGCGCAGTCACTGGCGTCAAGGATCAAGGATATTGTGGTGAGCATTAACGTAACTAATTATACATATATCCTTAATTAATTCAGCTTTCATGCGTTGCTCATTGTTTGCAGTTGATTGCTTGCAATTTGCAAATAATTAAACAGGTTCTTGTTGGGCGTTCGCTGCCGTAGCAGCAATAGAAGGCATCATTCAGATCAAAACAGGTAAGCTAACATCGTTGTCAGAGCAAGAGCTAGTAGACTGTGTGCCACCGCGCGACGGGTACAAGGCATGCGACGGCGGCTATGTAACAAGCGCTTTTGAGTTTGTGAAACCCAACGGTAGTCTGACAACTGAAGACAACTACCCGTACAAGGGAGTTCTTGGAGCTTGCAATTTTTCTCTGGCTCAGGATAGTGGCGTTACAATAAAAGGATTTGAGAAGGTTAACAATGATGAGACGGAACTTTTGAAAGCTGTGGCCAGGCAACCGGTCTCTGTTTCTGTCGCAATAAACACTACTATCTTACCGTCTTACGGCGCTAGTGTCCTCACTGAAATTGGTTGTGGAACTGATATCAACCATAGCATGGCGTTGGTGGGCTACGGCACTGAGAACGGCACCGACTACTGGCTCTTGAAGAACTCTTATGGGGAGAAATGGGGGGAGGATGGGTATGTAAAGATGGCTAGAAGTGTCAATGGAGGAATCTGTGGAATCACTGAATTTGCATTCTACCCAGTCATCGACTGACTGCCCAAATAGATCGAGATTCCAGAAGAATTGTACTAGTTTAATTGTTTCTCCTCTTCAATTGTACATGTACGTTACTATTGTTAGAATAATATGATAGTAGAAAGAATTAAAAGTGTTTTTCATTGATTTGTGTACATAAATAAAGTATTTATAGATATATTACAAGACCAAATCAATTGAAGTATTCAAATAAATAATCTAGATAAAAAAACTCTATCCTATCTAATTTGACAAACCCTATTGACCAAGCCTTTTTGATTAATTCTAATTTGACACAGTCTGTTTGATTGATTCTCTTTTATCCCCCTGCAAATTCAATAGGAGATCTTTCACGTTGAGTTTGAATGTCAACTTATTGAAACGATGTCTGGATAATGACTTGGTAAAGATATCAACAATTTGATCTTCTACAGAAATATACGAAACAAATAATTGTTTAGTTGCAACTTGTTCTCGAACAAAATGAAAATCAATTTCCACGTGTTTTGTACGAGCATGAAAGATCGAATTTGCCGTAAGATATGTTGCTCCAATATTGTCACACCAAATTTTCGGTGTGGTATTTGACACAAGATGTAATTCAGAAAGAAGTGATTGAAGTCAAATAATTTCAGCTGTTGCATTGGCTATAGCTTTATATTCAGTCTCGGTACTTGAGCGAGAAACTGTGGATTACTTTTTCGAATTCCATGAGATAAGATTTCATCCAAGAAATATTGCATATCCACTGGTAGAGCGCCTATCTTCAAGAGAACTTGCCCAATCCGCATCGCTATAGGCGTGCAAATCTCACGATAAATGACGATATATTAGAAGACCGTGCAGTATAGTGCCTTTGAGATAGCGTAGAATTCTTTTCACACATTCCCAATTTTGTTCTGTTGGAGCATGCATAAACTGACAAGCACGATTTATAGCAAACGTAATATCAGGTCGTGTGATAGTAACATATTATAAAGCTCCAACAATGTACTTCGATAAATCTGAGGATCAGACATAACAGATGAGGATGAGGATACAGTGTTGTTATTTATAGCAATTGGTGTGGATATCGGGCGTGCTCCATCCATCTTAGCTCTTTGAAGAAGTCCAACAATGTATTTACTTTGAGAAAAAAGACAACCTTCATCATGTGGGATAAGTTCAATACCAAGAAAAAAGCGAGCATTGCCCAAATCTCGAATAGGAAATTCTTGATTGAGAAGACTTAATAAAGTTGTGATACCCTTTTGATCATTTTCAGTTATTAAGATGTCATCCACATAAATAAGGAAAAATATCATAGATCCATCCTTATATTTATAAAATAGAGAAGAGTCAGTTTTTGATCCAGAAAATCCTTGTATTTGTAACCAATTATATAAGCGATGAAACCATGCACGAGGAGCTTGCCGAAGACCATATATAGATTTCTTGAGTTGACAAACATGAGTTGGAAATTGTGGATGACTGAACCTAGGCGGTTGCTCCATAAATATAGTTTCCTCAAGATGACCGTGAAGAAACGCATTAGAAACATCTAGTTGTCGAATAGGCCAGTGTGAACTCATAGTTATTGCTAATAACAATTGGACAAATGTGATTTTGATAACTGGACTAAAGGTGTCATTAAAGTCAATATCTGGTTGTTGACTAAATCCTTTCGCAACTAGTCACGCTTTGTATCGTTCAAGAGAATCATCGGCTCGATGTTTAAGGCGAAATATCCATTTAGAGCTGACTATATTCATGGAGGGAGTGCGCGGAACTAGACTCCATGTTCCATTGCGAAGTAGCGCATCAAATTCTGTAGTCATTGCATTATGCCAATTTGAATCCTTGTTTATTTGAGAAAAACATGTTGGCTCAACAGATTTTGAGGAGATCACGAGAGCACGAGGAAGAGGATGTTGGGTTGGCTTTGGTGGACATCGTGCATAGATATCGGTCAAGGGAAGTATGCGACGAGGTGAATCATCTTTTGAATTCAATCACTCTTTGTTGGAGATGATGAAGTAGATGGACTTACATTATCTGAGGATCCAGAGCTAGAAGGTGTATTATTTTTGACTGACGAGGATTCTGAGATTGGACACTAAATATGTTCTTGAATGTTGTCCCTTCTAATATCATTATGACTCGTATCTCTTGTGGGAGTAGAACCTTGGGATGAATCCAATGGTATAGAAGAGTTTCTAGAGAGCTCAGGAGCAGGACCTAAGATTTTATCTCTTTTTGGTGATTCAACATGTCTTATTGGAAAAATGACCTATGGAAATTTTGATGTTATATTGGGTGGTATTATAAAGGTATCACCATTTCCTGAGGATGGAGCTTCTGATATCACTACAAGAAAAATACTAAAAGACAACACCACAAAGACAACGGTTTTAGGAGAAACTGTTGTGATTTTGATAAAAGACAACAGTTTTTGACAAAACCGTTGTCTTTGAGCGCCCATATAACACAAAAGACAACGGTTTTACATTATCCGTTGTCGTTGAGCATATTTTTTTTTAATCAACAATATATTTTACAACGGTTTTCCAGAACTGTTGTCTTTAAGTTTTTTTTTTATCTTAACAACAGTTGAGACAACGGTGCAATCAACTGTTGTCAATGAAAATATTTTTGTAACGTTTGGCACAACAGTAAAAAATTATTGTCGTTGTGATAATAATACAACGGTTTTAAACCGTTGTCAATGAAATTTTAAAAATTTATAATACTATTTTTTTAATTATTTTTACTATTTTTTAAAAATTATTGGAAATAATACAACGGTGAAATTTTTTTTAATACTATTAATACTATTTTTTTTATTATAATACAACGGTGAAATTATTTTTTTAATTATTAATACTATTTTTTTTAATTATTGGAAATAAGTTTTTTTTAAAAAAAATTATAAATATATACGTTTACAACAATATATTTAAAAGTTTATGTATATATTTTAAACAATATATTACAACAATAAATTTTTTAAAAGTTTATATAGATTTAAAAAAAATTTAGGTTAAATAATTTCTGCCATAAATCTCTCCGTCGTTCCTATTTCCCAAAAACCTCCGTCGTTCTCCATTGCGCGCTCGTCCGTCCCTTCTTCTTCCGCGCCGCCTTCTCACGGTTGCTCGCCCTCCGTTCGTTCTCTTCCTTTTACTACTAGAAAAGCTACCTTTAATGACGGTATCAAAATACCATCGTTATTAGTGGTTCAATAACGACCAAATTTAATGCCCGTCGTTAATGTATATGCATTAACGACAGTATTTTGTCCCGTCGTTGATATTTTATTATCATCTACAATTTTTTTGTTTCGATCGTTAATGTTGTACTTTTAACAATGGTATTTTCTCCCGTTGTTATTGTAAGACCTTTAACGATAGATTTTTTTCTCCCGTCGTTATTATTTTTTAAATTTTTTATAAAATCGAGACTCCAAACTGATTTTTTTACTGGATAGATTTTTTTTAATATAAAAAAACATCTTTAAATAAATTATGAAAATTTAATTTTATTTATATCCGTTTTCATTTTTTTCCTATTTTTATTTCATTAAAAAATATCTTAATTTTATTTATATTTTTTGCCTTATTTTTTTCCCCAAACTCCATATTAAGGTTAACTAGGCTTTAATTATTTTCTCCATCTTCCCTTTCCGTCACACTCCTTCTTTTTCTCTCAATATTCTGTCGCCGCTCCATCTTCTCTTTTTTCCATCGTTGTCGTCGCCGCTCCAACCTTCCGTCGTTGAAGTCGCCGCTCTTGCCTTCCGTCGCCGCTCAAGCATCCGTCGGCAATGGGAGAACTGCGACTCTTCGCTTCCATTGGTTCGCTCCGAAAACCCTAGTTTGATCGCGATGCATCTTTTCGAGCCTGTCGGCTTTCTTTGTTCTTGACTTGGGATTTTGGATCAATTTGCATTTATGATAGATCGATCTCACAAAACTGAAGAGGGATTATGATGGATGGCGTGTTTGGTAGGAAACTTCAATCTTTTGTTCTTGTTCCTGTTTATGTAGATTTCGTGTTTGTTTTCATATCCTTGATTTCTGCATAACTGAGAATTTGGAATTCAAGTTGCTTTTTAAAAATGATGTTAGGTGTGAGAGGCATGTACTACATTTATAATGATGGTTAGGCCTGAGGGGGCATATTAACAGGAGTGAAACTAGGCTTTGTCCCGTCATGATCTGAGACGAATTTGATGTGCTATGTTTCTTAAATATTTTACATTAATGACAACATTAAGATTTAACTTTCCATATCACAGCCTTACTTTGAACTGACACCTCCATTTATCACATTTTATCATAATTTAACTTAATTCAAGTAATTAGTCTTTCTATTTATTTGTGCAATGTGTGGCTGCAACTTGTAAAAAATAAAGTTATGATCCATCCTCACGGGTTGATTTATACATTATTATGGTTACTATCAAGATCTATTGCAACCCTTTACCATTTACATACCAAGGGAGAATGCAAGTCAAGTTTTCTTCTTTATAGTTTATAGTAGGGACAGAAATGTCACGAAGGGAATTACCACAAATTCTGTATCTCTTCCAGAAATAAAGATTTTCAGGACTTCACTAATGAAAGACAAAAAGGATTCTAAAACTTCTAATTCCTCTCTCCATAGTTGATGCACTATGTCAATTCAATTTACAAACAAGGTGTTTTCATTTGTTTGTAGCTTCATATTTTTTATTACATGCATACCTTTTATGTTTGTGCTCAAAATAGTTAATTTTTCTTTCATTGAATTAGTTGATTAACTCTATCGTTGAACTAAATAAATGTTAATTTTTGCACGGGTCAAAGAATTGATATTTCTCACACTTTGTTTGAGGAACAAGTATCTGATTCAAAATTAGGAATGGAGATGCTGCCCATTAAGGATCCAAGAGCACAAGCTCGCCAAGATGAGTTGGAGATGAGACTATCAATGTTTTGTTTTCAAGAGCACAAGCTCGCCAAGATTTTGGTTTAATAGTTATCACATTTTTTTGTCAAGCTAATTTTACAATTTTTTGTTTTCATCAATGTTGTGTTGCTATCTTTGAGACCATCAATGTTAACTAGCCTTGTCTTTAAATGTATAGGGGTGGATTGAATATAACTATTTCAAGTAGTTATCATATTGAAAGTCACAGTTATTAGCGAAGAGAACATAAGGCTTCATTGTGTTTAGACAACTTTAGATACTCTAGATTGTTTTCTTTATGTTCAGACAACTTTAGGAAGTTCAAAGAAAAAATCATAGCTCAAAATCCAGTGGCTAAAGAAGGAAAGGTATGTCTTGCGTTCTATTATTTGCCTCTTAAACCTCATTAATAATTTATGTTGTAGCACCAATTTTCTAGTACAACAGGATTTCCTTAAGCCTCAGCTTCTTAATCACTCTAATCAGGCTGAAAAATTTGTTGCTATGAGTTCTTAAAGTTAATCTGGCATGCAACATACACTTCACCTAAGTTTTTTTTTCTTTTATCTTAGCTGTCTGAGAATTACATGGAAGACCTATGTGCAAATATTAAGGTTAGTTGTTGTTACTTTCCCGTTGTTAAGCATTTCTATTATGTACTTATTATAATGTTTATGTTTTACAGAGAATATGTAAATTTATTTCCATGTATGTGTTGCATATGATAGATATGCATCTCTTGTGTAGGGAACACAATGAAAACCAGATGCACAAATACTCAATCTGGGATGTGAAATATAATTTCACCTTCTAAGCTTATTACTATGCAATTACAACTTCAATTCTAAGTGATTTCCATGTATGTGTTGCATACTATATATCTGTTTGCTTAATGCAATGAAGAAAGCATAGTTGAAGGTGAAACATTATCTAGGGCAGGAATTATATCATCTTATTTCATATCAATTGCAGATATTTAGCAAGCTCAACTATGTGTGAGCTGAAGCATGATCATATTCCTGTTGAAAATAAACTTGCTTATTTGTATATGAGTTCTGTTCATGAACTTTTATATAATTAATGATACTAAGCATGCCAACTGTAGATTATATTCATCTAATGCTGAATTTTTGGTATTAGGAGTGACTTGGTTCATTAATATATGATAACTAGAATGAACAAGTGATTGAGGAATGAAATTTAAGTTAATTTTATACACTTAATTGTTATAATCTTGAATATATTGTTTTAAAAAATTATAGTTTTAAATTTTGATGTGTAATAGATTTCTTTTGACAAAAACTTGGTCATGTCATCCATGGAATCATGTAGTTATACATAATATGTATTGTTTTTCTTGAGCACAATAACCTTAAAAAAAAAATAGGTTGCCGAACCCTGGCATGTCTATGTGGCAGTGGCTTCCACGGACAAAAATTTATGTATCAAATTTCCCTTATGACATAACTTTTTTTTTCCCTTATGACAACTTTTTTTTTGTGTGTGTAATTTATGTATCGAATTTTACTATTAGAATAACTACTATAATTTTTTCAATCACAGGTTCCCCTTCAACCGGATGGAGCTCAATGCGGTTATTTTGTTTTGCGATATATGAGAGATATAATTGAAGGCGCCACATCCTTTGACAAGTCTTCCTTACGACCAATAGTAATATTAGATATATTTTCAAATTTTCTTATTGATACCATAGTGTTTAATTACATTTTCATTTATTTATTCATATGTAGTTCGCAAAATCTGTGATAGCTGCAAAGGAAATTGATGAAGTACGTTCGGAGTGGGCTGAATGCATACAAAATCACATATCTGATGATTAGGAGAGATTTAAGTGTACATACCTTTTTTGGTTAGATGTGATAATTTATAAGTGTTTTGGTTATTATGCATAATACTTTTGGTGTAGTACTAAGCATATGATGTGTAGTTGTTTTGCCACATTACTTTTTAATATATATGTTTTTAAGAGTGATCATTTAAAATGAGATGATATGACTTTGTACTTTACATTGCTACAAGTGCGAGTATATATGTGTTTTCTATAATTCTTTTTGATGTTGTATGATTTATATTAAAAACACAACACTATAAATCTACAACGATTTATTATTTTCTAGAGTAACCGTTGAGAAATGACAACGGTTAATAACTGTTGTCTATAACTCAAAAAATTATAATAAATCCATGCATTGAGAAAAATAAGACGCCCAAAGACAACGGTTATAACCCGTTGTAATTTTAGTTGAAAGACAACGGTGAAAAATCGTACAGTCTCTGGCGATAGCGGAGTCGACGAACGTGTTCATCGGAGGATTGGCTTCCCACAACAGCGAGGTGTTCCACCTCTCAATCTTCGCCAGCAGCAGCGTGAAAATACAGGGCGTCGAGATCATCGCGCCGGGGGACAGCCCCAACACCGACGGCATCCACATCCAGAAATCGACAGAGGTCAGCGTCGTCAACACGGTCATAAAGACCGGCGACGATTGCATTTCCATGGGCGAAGGAACCAGCAACGTGTGGATCGAGAAGATCAATTGCGGTCCGGGACACGGCATCAGGTCATAGATTCAGCTCGCAATAATTAAATGCACGGTTTGATTCGTTTTTACGCGCGATGATAATTAACACATATAGTGGTGGTCGAATCGTTAATGGTGCAGCATTGGGAGCCTGGGGGCGACGCCGTCGGAGACCAGAGTGCAGAACATCACGGTGACGGCGGTGACCTTTTCGGGGACGCAGAATGGGCTGAGGATCAAGACTTGGGGGAAGCCGAACGCCGGCTTCGTGGAGGGCGTCACCTTCTCCCACGCCGTCATTCAGGAGGTGCAGTACCCGATCGTGGTCGACCAAAACTACTGCCCCGGCAACGTCGACTGCCCCGGCCAGGTCCGCATCCTAACTTGATTCGTATATGTTCAAATCAATACTCCAATGCTCGATAGCTAACCAAGGATCGAACACAATTTTGATTTGGCATTGCAGAGCTCCGGAATCAAGATCAGCCGGGTCTCGTACATGGACATCCAGGGGTCGTCGGCGACGCCGGTGGCGGTGAAGTTCGACTGCAGTCCGACGAACCCATGCAGCGGACTGGATTTGCGGGATATAAAGCTGACTTATATGGGCAACAAGCAGGCGGAGGCCTACTGCAAGAATGCTGAGGGAAGCGCCGCCGGCACCATGAATCCTCCCAGTTGCGTTTGATGAACCCTCCTGCCTTATTTTGGAGCCTCTGATTCATTTGTAGAAATTGTAAAAAAGGGATTCTAAAATATGTTTGTAGACTTGCTATACTTCAAATATTATGCAACTTATAGGCAAGATACCTTAAAAAGCATGGGCGATGAAACTGAAACTGAATTCATCCTCCAAGAAGTTCAATGAGCAGTATCATCCCTCCGGCAATACAATCATTAGACAATTCGAATGAAAAGTTTGCATCAGAATTCAGATGTCTAAGGCAGACTAAGTCAACTCTTGAAAGAAAAAAAAAACTATAATAATTAATACCAGGTAAAACTACCTTGTCACTATCCGTATAAATATAAGTAATCGACAGGTCCAAGGTCACCATATCCCGGTCTCGCCAACAGGTATGCCAGTTCGATGCATCTGAGCCGAATAAGAAGATCAGTTTGGTCATATTATATTCCAAACGCTCCGCGTCTCGGCCAGAACTCCTCAACTCGGTCATATTATATTCTAGACACTCCATGTCTCGGCCAGAACTCCTCAGCTCGACCATATTATATTCCAAACGCCTCGCGTCTCGGCCAGAACTCCTCAGCTCGACTATATTGTATTCCAGACGCTCCACCTCTCGACTGTCATCCTTCATCGCAGTCCTGCATCTTGGAAGTTGCACACTATTTTGGATGTATGACTTTCCAAAGTATGCTTAATCATATGGCGTGGCGGGTATATTCCTATTCAGACGGCCAACGAAGCAGTCCTTATCAGTATTTCTCTCCGACCAGAGAATAGAGACCCATACTGATTTTTATAAACCTATCTACTGCATTAATGAGAAATTGTCTCCCATCAATTACATGATGAGTATTAATCACAATCTACGCGCCTGCGACATTTATGAGGATAATGACCCCTATTACTCCTTAGAGCATGCATAAATACATCATGAAGTCATACTACTCATACCGACAGTATTGTTTGACAGAAGAATTTTTTCCTATATATAATCCTCTTGGAGGAGGAGACGAGAGGTTGACACTTTCTTAACTAATTCTCTTCACTGTTTTCACCACTTTTCTTACTAATTCCTGCCTTCAGTATCGGAGGGGCATTATCGAGATCTCTCTCGGCGCCCTTAACTGCTTGTGTCTTGCAGGATACGTCATTCG
Organism: Wurfbainia villosa; assembly: GCA_025175895.1. Taxonomy (NCBI): domain Eukaryota; kingdom Viridiplantae; phylum Streptophyta; class Magnoliopsida; order Zingiberales; family Zingiberaceae; genus Wurfbainia; species Wurfbainia villosa. The sequence goes on from CM045997.1 coordinate 8,055,251, forward strand.
GCCGCTTCACGTCATTCGTCCTAGTTCACGTCCTAGATGTCGCTCCTACTCAGCTCGGCTTTCCCTCCGCGTCTTCTTCTCTTCCGTCCGAGTCACCGGTCCTTTGCCTCGTTTGTCACTGGACATCTTCACGTCTCTGTCTCGACAGACAACATAATTGGCGTCGTCTGTGGGAACTAATTCCATAAACACGCCTGAGACAAGGATGGAAGACCAAGGAGCGAACTCCGACAACCACAACTCCACTGAAAGAAATATGGCCAGGGAAAGTATCATCGCCCTCGTCAAGACTCCATGGAGGATGTCCTACGTGACCTCCTTCCCCGAGGCCCTGCCCTTATACAAGCGTCCCGCAGCCCGGTTCAGGGTCCCACACCATTGTCCATCCCCTCTACTCCGGCTCCATCAGGAACAACTCCCATCGCTCCAATGTCGTCCGAGTCATCCTCCACAGCATCTTTGCAATAGTCCTCTGAGGAAGCACCCTCTTACACCTAACCAGAAAGGAATCCCAAGAAGGGAAAAGCTTCGCTAATCAGCACCGAGTCCCCTCTATCCCCCAATATTATAGCTAATAAAATGCCTAAGTCTTTCAAGAAGATCTCTATAGGAAAGTACAACGATTTGACTGACCCAGAAGAATACCTGGGGAGATTTAAAAATGATGTCTTGATACATGACTACTCGGATGGAGCCAAATGCAAGATTTTCTCTCTCGATCTAATAGGCTCTGTCCAAAGGTGGTTCGATCGGCTCCCTGCGGGATCCATCAATTCCTTTCAGGAGTTATCCGTCCTGTTTCTCCAGCGCTTCGCCAATAGCAAAAGATACCGTTGAACTGTCCAGTATCTTATGACTATAAAGCAGAGGAGTACTGAATCCTTGAGGGACTACATACATCGGTTCAACCGAGTGGCAGTCGACGTCTTGAATGTTTTGCTCGGGACGATGGTCAATGTTTTTTCCCATGGCTTAATAAGGGGGCATTTCTCAAAGTCACTAATAAAGAGACCCCCACCTCACTTTGAAGCCCTGCTGGCTAGAGCTGAGGCTTACATCAGTTTGGAGGAAGCCGAAAAGGCGATAGATGAGTAATAAGGAGGAAGATCTAATCGGCCTAAGCCCCAAAAACCAAGGCAAAAGGCCCTTCCGCTGGTACAAAATCGCTCCCTAGAATCCCTCCTATCACCCTCCTCGGTTGGTCAAAGACAGAGCAATTTACACAATGCAAGAGGTTTCTCAACCATTAATGTTGTCAGGCCAACACGACCCTTTTTGAGCCTTCCATCAAGTGGATGGTCATTCAACTCGGGAGTGTCATACTTTGGCGAATGAAATCAGGCAAGTCATGAGGGAGCAGCAGCAAAACTTCAACACCCCACCCCGGTTCCCACAAATAGAGGCAAAACCAGAACCGCGGAACTATGTTCGGCGAAACCTAGCTCAGCGAGCTCCTCGACCCTCACTTGAGCCCAAAAGACTCGCTCAAGTTCCTCGAAGGGCCTGAGAAGTCTCTCCGAGTGAACCAGCTCCCCAGCCAGAATCGCCGCAGGAGCTCTCCAACACTCCCCATCGCAGCACCATCAACATGATCACCGATGAGGTCACAAACGAGGATTCAAATCGAGCCAGAAAGGCTCATGGAAGACGGTTAGAGAATATGGAAGTGAACACTAGTCGAAGGCACACCAAAGGACCTTTGATGAGTTTCGGCCCCGAGGACCTGCGAGGAATTTCTGTCCCGCATGATGATGCCTTGGTGATTAGAGCCACCATCACTAATTATAACGTGGTCAGAATCTTCATGGACACAGGTAGCTCGGTCAATATTTTATTTAAACATGTCTTTGATCATATGAAGCTCGACCCGACGCAACTCTAGCCGATGAATATTGCTCTATTCAGTTTCTCGGGTCACGAGGTAGCTCTACTCGGCCGGATTGATCTGCCTCCGTCTCTAGGAGAAGATCCCCTCCGTTGGACTCGGATAGTCACCTTTACTATAGTGAATGTCACCTCGACCTACAATGTCATCTTGGGAAGGCCAGCACTACACTCTTTCAAAGCTGTCATGTCAACTTATCACCAAAAAGTCAAATTTCCCGTGAATAATCAAATAAGAGAAGCTACTAGAGACCAAAAGACAGCCCGAAAATGTTATGTGGAGGAAGTTCGGACATACCCCAGGAAGAGCCAGAAGATCGAGATGGCAGAAGTCTTTGCTCTGCATGAAGAGCCTCTGGAGGAGGAAACTGTGCAAATATGGTCGGGCCAGCCTGAGCGAGTCGTCCGAGTCGCTGCTGATTTGCCAACCGAGCTAAAGTAAGGAATAACTAACTATTTGGCAAACAACTGAGACATCTTTACTTGGCCTGAAGAACAGAATCAGAGTATCTCTCAGGCCATAATGGAGCATTGACTGAATGTCCTTCTCGGATCTCGACCTATCAAGCAAAAGTGAAGACACTTCGGGCCGGAGAAATATCAAATCATCTGGGCCAAAGTACAAAAACTTATGCAAGCTGGATACATTCGAGAAGTGCAATTGCCCGAAAATAGAGAGTATGTATAGACTTCAGAGATCTTAATAAAGCATGCCCTAAAAATTGCTATCCCTTGTCTCGGATAGATCAATTAGTAGATTCTATGGTAGGATGTGAATTAATCTATATGTTACACGCTCATCAGGGGTATCATCAAATTCCATTAGCACGGAAAGATCAAGAGAAAGTCAGCTTTGTCACGGTAGATGACACTTTTTTTCTAAAAGGTTATATCATTTGGATTAAAAAAATGCTGGCGCCACTTATCAAAGGCTAATGGACAAAGTATTTCGGTCACAAATAGATCGAAACATTGAAGTATATGTGGATGACATTCTCATCAAATCCACAAAAGCTGAAGACATAGTCAAAGATATGACGGAGACGTTCAGCACATTGCGCCAATACAGAATTCAGTTTAACCCCAGTAAATGTATATTCAGAGTCCGAGGAGGTAAGTTTTTGGGGTACATTGTGACCAAGCGAGACATTGAAGTTAATCCTGAGAAGGCTCAAGTTCTACAAAACATGATCTCGCCCATAAATGCCAAAGAAGTACAAAGGTTACTCGGCAAGATAATGATGCTTTTTCGCTTCATCCCTAAGTCGACTGAGCGAAGCCTTCCTTTCTTCAAGGTACTCCGTAGGTCGGCTCGGTTTTCATGGGATGAGAAGTGTGAGCAAGCCTTTGAAGAGTTAAAACAATATATATTTGAACTGCCTACACTTGCCAAGCTAGTGCCTGGAGAAGGTTTACAATTATACCTAACCTCTTCAGAGGAGGTTGTGACATCAGTACTGCTTCGGCAAGAGAATGGTAAGCAATTACCTATTTACTTTGTCAATCATTTATTAAAAGCTACCAAGAGCACACAACACCAAAAAAGCTAGCACTAGCTCTACTCATAATGGCTTGGAAACTTCGTCCTTATTTCTTATCTCATTCGGTCACTGTCTTAACTAATAGTGGTCTCAGAAGGATATTAGTTAACCCCGAAGCATCTGCTCGTCTGATCAAATGGATTACTGAATTAGCCAAATACGACATCCAATATCAACCTTGTACGACCCTTAAAGCACAAGTATTAGCCGATTTTTTGGCTGAGACACCAGGGATCGAGGGAAATGAGGAGTGGAAGATATATGTGGATGGTTCGACAACCAAGCAGGGAAGCAGAGTAGGAATATTATTAATATTGTAGGAACGATGGTGGTCGGCTAGAGGGGGGTGAATAACCCTCTTTCATCGTATGGTGAAAGTCGTTCTTAATCATCTACAATTAATGTTAGCGCAAGCGGAAATATAAAGCAAGGACAATTAAGAACAAACAAAAAGATAAACAATGCTAATAAACAATATAACGTGGTTCACGGCCTCGCTGCTAATCCATGGTCCGATTCGTCTCCGGTGAATCACTCCGAAACCAATCCACTATTTGTCTCTCCCTTTAGCCCAAACAAGATGGAGGTAAACCTTTACAACTCAATAACACTCCTTCTTTTACAATAGATGTGAAAGAAACTAGAAGGAGTCTATGCTTTGTGGGACACTTAGTAAGATGTTTGAAGCATGAAGATTACCCATCTACAAGCCTCTTTTTATAGAGAGGAAGCAATTCTTCCCGTTGGCCACTATCAGTCGACTGATGCCTTCATCAGTCGACTGATGTCGACTCCAACGGCTCCTGACCAGGCCGGATTCCCGGGATCCACGGCCGATTTTCCAACAATCATATGATCAGTCGACTGATACTTTCATCAATCGAGTGACCCACGAGCTCGACTAGCTTCTGTGCCCGTGCACAGTGCTATCAGTCGACTGCTTCCCTTAAGCAGTCGACTGATGTCGACTTGATCCAGCAGCTAACACCAGTCGATTGCCGATCGACTTGGAGCAGTCGACTGCCATGACATGATAGTCGACTGATGCTGGGTAAAACTCAAACCTTACATCCGTTTGAGCTTCCAGCGGTCGGGCAAACCTCAACCCTTGCGGTCGAGCCTCCGACACGTAGCCATTCGGCCAAGTTCACCTAATGAGCTACTTACAATTCACTCATTCTCTCATCTCACTTAAAGTCCCTCACCGAAGCTCACTTCATTCGCAGTCACGTCCCTCGGCAGCATCAGACGTACGACTCTGCAATGCTCATTCACGTCTCTTGCCCTCGAAGTCTGCTTCCTTGGCTTCGCTTCAAGTCATCTAGTCCGATGGTCCCTCGGATGCCCCAAGCACACGACTTCCGTAAAGCTATCCTTCATCGACTCAAGGACCGAGGTTGTGAATGGTGACACTTGCCTAAGCTCCATGTGCGAATTACTAAGTCCTGCAAGACTCCAATGCACATATCAAATCCAATCACCCTAACTTAAACCCTTTTCCACATACATCAAAATCATAACACATGGGTTGATTGCCCTAACAATCTCCCCCTTTTTGATGTGTGACAATCCGTTTAAGTTAGGTAAACATTTGATAAAAAATTCTATAAAATTCAAAAAATCATGAAATTTGGGGAACACATTTCTTGTAAGTTCCTTTATCAATGAAAAATAGTTTTCCATGAAAAATCATTATATTTTCGAAAATTAGGCAAAATCTCAAAAGTTGGAAAATATCTAAAGTTTGTATCAATTTTAAATCCTAGTTTTGCCTTGAAGCTTTTCAAAACATGAAAATTCAGTTTATGAAATAAGAAATGGTTTTCAAAATATTTGAAATATCCAACCATGATCTTTGGGCAATATGTCTATGAATTAAACATAAGTCTTCCCCATGATTGGTCTATTATTGATATTTTGATACTTTAAATGACCATCTAAATGTCATAGGCATTAGTGGACCATTTGTATCATCCTAACATCTCACTCATGCTATGTTTTCAATCAAGGTAACCTACAGTGAGTGTGAGATGAACCTAAGGTATTTGTATATACTTAACCATTTATTTCATGCAATTTTACACAAGGTTAAGTATCATCCTAACATACCACATGATCATAAAGATATATATGCATTGATTTCACATTATGATCATGAAACAAAAGTATCCATCAATCATGCATTAGGTATAAAATGATAATAAGTCAAGTATCACCCAAAGCATGATTTATCTATTTATGAGTGCATTATCATCACCCAACACTATTTTAAAACATTAAGTCCACGCCATCCTAAGTCAACCAAACATATGATATAAATAAAAACCTTATGGTTGACTATTCTAGGGTTTTCCTAACCCTTAAGGATGGATTTAGGAACCCAATACAAATTCTTTCCTATGAGGTTCACTAAATATTCCTTAGGGATCTATTTTCTAGCAATTGTCTTATTTTTGCTTTGACCCCTAGCAATCAAACATTTATAGGTCTTTTCATTAGTTTTCCCCTTATATCCTAGGTCTTTCTTATTGAAGCTTGCTCTTTGGCTCCCTATGATCATGTTAAGGGTGTTGGAGCCAATTGTGAATTTTCTAGGGCCTTGGTCAAATGATTTACCTTTTCCCTTAACATTCTATTTTCCTCAATGCATGCATCATTAACATCAAAAAGCATATAGTCATGTGAGCATGCATCATCATTATTAACATTTAAATATGTTTGTTCTAATTTATTTTCTAAAGCCTTAATTTGATATAGCATGCTTTTATTCTTTTTCTTAGCCCTAAATAAATCCTTATTAAGGCTAGAAATCATGGAAACTATTTTATCGGGTGAGAGATTCGTTATCATAGTCTCCATGTCTTCTTCTTCGGATGAGGATGATGATGATGAGTTTTCCCCTTCACTAGAGCTCTCCTCACTTGTGCTTCTTTCTTCTTGCTCGGAGGAGGAGGTGTCTAGATCATCAAATGTCATTAGTGCTAAATTTGTGATAAAGGCATTTTCTTCCTCCGATGATGATGATGAGGAGGAAGGATTATCCCAAGTTCTTGCTTTTAGTGCCTTAGTCTTCCCCTTTTCCTTGACCTTCTTCTCTTCTTCCTTTTTCTTCTTGCTCCCCTTCTTCTTTTCCTCTTTCTTCTTCCTCTCTTCTTTACTTTTGTTCAAGAGGGGACAATCATCTCTTATATGCCCCTCTTGTTGGCAATTGTAGCATATGATCTTCCTCTTGTGTCTTCTCCTATCATAAGATTTGTTAAATTTTAAATTCTTTAAAGCACGTCTTACCTTCCTTACCATATAAGCATCTTCATTGCTATTCATGGAGGATGATGAGGATGCTTCATCGGAGGAGGAAGGAGTCTCTATCTTCTTCTTCTTCCCCTTGTTTGCTGCTAGGGCTACTCCTCTTGATGGCTTGATACTTGATTCTTCAATTACTCCCTCAAGCCTAGTTTCATGGAGCTTCATGGTTGAGAAGAACTCCTCCAAGGTGCTCACTTCTAGGTTCTTTGACATGTAGAAGGAGTCCACCATTGAGCTCCATTTCGATGACTGGGGAAAGACATCGATTGCTTTCATGAGCATATCCCGGTTCGAAAGTCTTTCTCCTACACTTGTTAGCCCAATTAAAATTTCTTTAAACCTAGAGTGTAAGGAGGTTACCTTTTCTCCCTTTTCGAGTTTGATATTTGTTAGTTGGGAGAGGAGGAGATCTCTCCTTGCAAGCTTGGCCTCGGAAGGACCTTTATGGAGTTCTATAAGCTTCTCTCATATTTCCTTGGCGCTTGCACATTCCCCTATCCGATTTACTTCTTGTTAGGGGAGTACGTTGTAGAGGTAGTGTTTTGCCTTTGAATTCGCCAAGTATTCCTCCCTTTGTCTTTTTGTCCATCTTGTCTTCTCTATTTGCTCTCCATTTTCATCCCTAGGTATCTCGAAATCATTTTCCATTATTAATAAAATTTCGAAATCGATTTCAAAAAATACCTCCATTCTCTTCTTCCACCAAGAGAATTCTCCTTCAAACTTTGGTGGGTGAATGTTGGAGCCGGCCATCCTTGATTGTGCTTGTTGTGGCGGTTAGTCCTCGACAAGCTTTCTTGGCTCTGATACCACTTGTAGGAACGATGGTGGCCGGCTAGAGGGGGGTGTGTTAGGAACTTTGAAGCCGCTAGAGGGGGGTGAATAGCGCGTGTTCATTCGTTGATGGAATTCGATCGTGATCGTGTCTACAATTTCGTTAGTACGCAGCGGAAAAAGAAATAATACAATAACGAAATAAACAATCACACATGAACACAATTGTTTAACGTGGTTTGGAACTGCACAGTTCCTACTCCACGGATCGGGTTCGTACGAACCCTAGCGATGCCAATCACACACCACTATAAAACACTCCTTCTCGGAACAATCCGGAGGCGGAGAAACCTCGTACAAGATGATTACAACAATAATCAAAAGCTACAAGCAAATACAATGAAATACAAAGCAAGACTAGTAAAGAAAAACACTTTACAAATGCTCTTGAATGCTTAATCGCTAGGTTGATCGAGTAGCACTTGGAGATCCTGAATTGCAGCAGCAACTCACCCCAAATCGCCTCAAAGAACCATGCCAAATTCCTCCATCACGAGCTCCTTATAAAGCTTCAACCTGTGCTAGAAAAAGTCGATCAGTCGACTGCTCGAGACCATCAGTCGACTGATGTCACTGTTGTCGTGAGACAACGGCTAGATCCACGCTGGATAAGTCCAATGGATCTACCATCAGTTGACTGATGGTGTCCTCACTCGACTGCTGGTCCCAGCGGTCGAGTGAGACTACACTCTGTGGCTGAATTCTCGAGCACCAGTCGACTGATCATGCAATCAGTCGACTGCTCGAGCCATCAGTCGACTGTCATCCTCTGGCAGTCGACTGCTAGGCCACTTCCCGCAGTTAAACCCTAGTTGACTCGGTCCAGTCGACTGCCACATGACACCAGTCGACTGACACACCTCAAACATGAGGTTTTAGCCCAAGTATTGTGCCCCCATACTTGTTAGACCACCCTTAGCCTAGACCTAAGTCTTCTAGCCACCTCCATCAGCCTCACGCATCTCGGATCCCTCCAAGTCATTCATGACTTGTTCATCCATCGCGCTAGCCTTCAGGTACTTCCATCGGCTATGCCATGCTAACGGTGTCTACACCGCCAAGGCACATTGGACTTACGCCGCCAAGACTCCGCTTGGACTTTACGCCGCCAACCATTGGACTTATGCTGCCAAGACTCCCGCTTGGACTTTACGCAGCCAATATCAAACCCCTTGGACTTTTCATGCCAAGACTCAAGCTTCGACTTTCCCTTGCCAACCCATGTTGGACTTCTCAAATGCCAAGACCATGCTTGGACTTTCCCTTGCCAACCCATGTTGGAATTTTACATTGCCAAGACCCATGCTTGGACTTTTCATGTGCCAAGTGTCCCACTTGGACTTTTCATGTCAAGTACTCAAGACTTGGACTTTACCAAATGCCAAGTGTTCCACTTGGACTTTCCATGCCAAGTACCCATGACTTGGACTTTACCTTGACAATTACATTGTCATATATTTTTGTCGAACATCAAAACATCACTCGAGTCAAACTCGAGTCCTGGTCAATCGTGACCTGGGCCGATTGCACCAACAGGGTGAATAGCCCTCTTTCGTCGTATGGTGAAAGTCGTTCTTAATCATCTACAATTAATGTTAGCGTAAGCGGAAATATAAAGCAAGGACAATTAAGAACAAACAAAAAGATAAACAATGCTAACAAACAATATAACGTGGTTCACGGCCTCGCTGTTAATCCACGGTCTGATTTGTCTCCGGTGAATCACTCCGAAACCAATCCACTATTGGTCTCTCCCTTTAGCCCAAGCAAGGTGGAGGTAAACCTTTACAACTCAATAACACTCATTTTACAATAGATGTGAAAGAAACTAGAAGAAGGAGTCTATGCTTTGTGGGGCACTTAGTAAGATGTTTGGAGCATGAAGATTACCCATCTACAAGACCCCACCCTCTCTTTTTATAGAGAGGAAGCAGTTCTTCCCGTTGGCCACTATCAGTCGACTGATGCCTTCATCAGTCGACTGATCAGTCGACTGATGTCAACTCCAACGGCTCCTGACTAGGCTGGATTCGCGGGATCCGCGATCGATTTTCCAACAGTCATATGATCAGTCAACTGATACTTTCATCAATCGACTGATGTCGACTTCCAGTCGAGTGACCTGCGAGCTCGACTAGCTTATGTGCCCGTGCACAATGCTATCAGTCAACTACTTCCCTTAAGCAGTAGACTGATGTCGACTTGATCCAGCAGCTAACACCAGTCGATTGTCGATCGACTTGGAGCAGACGACTATCATGACATGACAGTCGACTGGTGCTAGGTAAAACTCAAACCTTACATCCGTTTGAGCTTTCGGCGGTCGGGCAAATCTCAACCCTTGCGGACGAGCCTCCGACACTCAGTCATTCGGCCAAGTTCACCTAATGAGCTACTTACAATTCACTCATTCTCTCATTCTCTCATCTCACTTGAAGTCCCTCGCCGAAGCTCTCTTCATTCGCGGCCACGTCCCTCGGCAGCATCAGGCATACGACTCTACAATGCTCCTTCGCGTCTCTTGCCCTCGAAGTCTGCTTCCTTGGCTTCGCTTCAAGTCATCTCGTCCGGCGATCCCTCGAATGTCCCAAGCGCACGACTTTCGCAAAGCTATCCTTCACCGACTCAAGGATCGAGGTTGTGAGTGGTGACACTGGCTAAGCTCTATGTGTGAATTACTAAGTCCTGCAAGACTCCAACGCACATATCAAATCCAATCACCCTAACTTAAACTCTTTGCCACACAAATCAAAACCATAACACATGGGTTAATTGCCCTAACAAATATCCCCTCAAGGAGATACGGTCCGGATAGTTGTGCAACTCAATTTTTGAGCTTCCAACAATGAAGACGAATACGAAGCCTTACTGGTCGGATTGTGGGTAGCTCGACATGTCGGAGCCTCTCGGATTTTTTTATATTTCGACTCACAGTTGACAGTGGAGCAAGTTAAAGAATCATTTGACACTAACAACCAACGACTTCAGTGCTATATACAAGCTTATCACAAATTATCCTCCGAATTTCAAGAGGTTGTTCTTCATAAAATTCCTCGGGCAGATAACCAGAAGGCTGATGAGTTGACTTGCATGACCAGTGCTCTCACTACTTAGAGCTTAGAGAATTCACTGGCCGAAACTCAGCTCATTGTTAATATAGATTAAAACCTGATAGCGCCCCAAAGTTCGTCGGACTGGAGGACTCCCCTAACTGGTTATTTGAAAGAGGGGATGATGTCGAATGACTGAGTTGAGGCTCAGATGGTCAAGAAAAGAAGCACCCATTTCGTCCTAGTCGACGACACCCTATACAAACGAGCCTTCGCTCGACCTTTGCTTAAGTGTCTCGGCCCAGAGGAAGCTCATTATGTCCTGAGAGAAGTGCACGAAGGCTACTGTGGAAATCATTTCAGAGAAACATCCCTTGCTCGGAAGATTCTATTGGTCGGGTATTTCTGGCCGACTCTCCAGAAAGATGTTGCTCACTGCATGCGTGTATGTCTCAACTGTCAGAAGCATCAGAACTTTTCTCAACAACCAACCGAACTGTTAAGAACCTCAATAATATCCTGCCCTTTCAATCAATAGGGAATGGATATAGTGGGACCACTACCAACGAGATTGAATCAGAAGAAGTTTCTGCTAGTCACCATGGATTATTTCTCCAAGTGGGTGAAAGTCGAGCCACTGACCAAAATAACTGAAGATGTCGTGTTAAAATTCCTTTGAAAGAACATAGTTTGTCGATTTGACATTTTGAGAAGGCTGGTCTTGGACAATGGGCGACAATTTCAAGGTTGCAAGATAAGAGAATGGTGCCAGTAGTTGGAAATTCAGTAGGCCTTCACCTTAGTAGCCTATCCTCAGAGCAACGGGCAGGCTGAAGTCACCAATCGAGAACTAATACGGGGAATCAAAATCAAGCTAGATCACACTGGGAGAAACTGGGTTGAAGAATTACCTAGTATTTTGTGGGCATACAGAACTACTCCCAAAGACAGTATGAGTCTGACACCTTTTCACTTGGTTTACGACGTTAAGGCCCTCGTCCCCGTAGAGATCGACATGGGATCACCTCGAGTCTCTACTTATGTCGCAAATAGTGGCGGCAATATTGAAAGGAGGTTGATAGAGTTAGACCTAGTGACTGAGACTAGGACCTAGGCAGTCGGTCGAATGAATGCCTTTCGTAGGAATATCGCCCAAGCTTATAATAAAAAGGTTGTACCCCGCTCCTTTCAGCCTGGCGATTTTGTATGGAAGAAAGTCTTACCAGCTGGAGAAGTTCGCAAATTGGCACCCCGATGGGAGGGCCCATACAAAGTCCTTAAGAAGCTCAGCTTCGACGCCTATTATCTTCAGGATAGCGAAGGAAAGAAGTCTATTGTGTCTAAAGGGCCCAGCAGAATGTAATGAAGTTTCTCCATAATAAAAACTCTCCTTCAGGATTACGATCAAATTTTCCTATATAAAGTCGCTTATCCGGACGCAATTCATATAGAATCATCTTTCGGTATTCATTATTCAGCTGTTCCCTTGGATATCGCCTATCACGGCTGGTTCCAAGTATATTCTATTCGACTCTTTCCTTGGATATCGCCTATCACGGCTAGTTCCAAGCATTTCGTATTCCGACTTCCCTTGGATATCGCCTACCACGACTGGTTCCAAGTATTTCTCATTCGGATTTATCTTGGATATCGCCTATCACGGTTGGTTCCAAGTATTTCTCATTCTGACTTCCCTTGAATATCGCCTACAACGACTGGTTCCAAGTATTTCTCATTCAGATTTCTCTTAGATATCACTTATCACGGCTGTTCTGAGCATTACTCATTCGGACTTCTTTTGGATATCGCCTATCACGGTTGGTTCGAAGTATTTCTCATTTGGACTTCCCTTGGATATCGCCTATCACGGCTGGTTCCAAATATTTCTCATTTGGATTTTCCTTGGATATCACCTATCATGGCTGGTTCCAAGTATTTCTCATTTGGACTTCCCTTGGATATCGTCTACCATGGCTGGTTCCAAGTACTACTCATTCGGATTTCTCTTGGATATCACCTATCACGGTTGGTTCCGAGCATTACTCATTCAGACTTCTTTTGGATATCGCCTATCACGGCTGGTTCCAAGTATTTCTTATTCGGACTTCTCTTGGATATCGCCTATCATGGTTGATTCCAAGTATTACTCATTCGGACTTCCCTTGGATGTCGCTCATCATAGCTGGTTCCAACTGCTGGTTCCCTTAGATTCGACACATTGTTTCGAAGTGGCTATCAGGGTACGATTCGGCCAAATCTCCTAACATCAAAGCGCAGTGAAGGTACTTTAGAGTTTTCTTGTTATTATTCGTAGTCAGTGGTGTTAAATTCTTAAGAAGACGAGAGGTCATACTTAGCTCAAATGACTTACATTAATTTCAAAGAAATTACATGTTTAGGACAGCCGCGCACGACTACAAAAATCTACTATTAAACTAAAAGTTAAAGACTAAATTATTTGGGGAGGCCACCGAGTACCGAGTCTGGGGTCTCGTCGAGGAGACGCTGTAAGTCTAGGAATTCGATAGCATCCCCTTCAGGAATATATCCGACCTCCTTGACATGCCGGATAGCCCCCTCATAACCTATCTCTAGGAGGTCGACAGTGCGACCTCCTAGGATGTCAGAAAACTCTTCCGAGATGAGGAAGATCTTTTTACGCTTCTCCTAGCGGCCCTCCTTGCTCGAGCGATAAGAGACTAGTTCAGCCTTAGCCTTCTCAGCTCGGTCTGCTAGCTCGTCTCATCGTTTGGCCTCAAACTCTGCCTGAGCCGCTTTGATATACTCAGCTTGCAATAGTCTGACCTCAGTTTCTTCAACGTGGGCTTTAAGGTTGTCTGCCTCGGCAGCTTTAGCCTGCAGCTCCTCCGCTTCAACTGCCTGGACCCTTAGGCGCTCCAGCTCCTATGCATGGTTTCGAAGGTCGTCCTCGTAGCGGAGGGCTTTAGATCAGAACACGGTCACCTCAGACTAAGCTAGTCCGAGCTCCGTTTCCTTGTCCCGAAGTTGGGTGGAGAGGCTGCTACCTGAGCCCGTATCCCTTGGAAGGTCGCTATCAAGAGGGGCAGCCGGGACATCATCTCCAGGTGGCAGCCCCAAAATTGTAGAAGAAAATAAAGTTAGCAAAATAACCAGACTAGTAAAACATTTAAAAAGCAATTACCTTTGCCAGATGAGTATTCATCTCGTCGCTTAGTGCCGAGATGGACTTCTCCCGGATAGATGCCCCGATGGCATCTCGGACTTCTGGGAGGAAGCCTCGAGCGGGACGCTCTTGTCTCGGCCTGGAATGGCCAAAGGACGTCCCGAGGAGATCACTAAGACTGCATGGTTGGGAGGATAACGACTCTGTAGGGGGAGCAGGAGCTTCTGGATACTCCTCCGTGGGGGGCACAAGGATATCGGGACTTACGCCATTGGACCCCTCACCACTCGGCCCAGCCGGGCTGGGAATGGCTCCCTTCTATAGGGGATATCATGACCCGACTCCTTTTGTGCCACTGTCGTTGCTCCTTCGACCCTTCAGAGCTTATTATCTCGGCTACCATGGAAGGTCGAGGTGGTGGGGGTTCATCTAAGCCAGCCTCGTCGGGTGTCTCGGCCGGAGCATCCGCGGGAGGGATTATTTGAGCCCTTTTCCACTTCAGTCTTTTAGTGATCGAAGCGTGAAATATGACTTCAGCTGTAAAAAACATAAAGCAAGTTAAATTTTAGAAGCGTAAAAGAATAAAAATTAGAATTATACCTAATGTGTTGCTCAGCTCGGCCTCTATCGGGCTTAAGTCGTAATGGCATAAAAGTCCTTCCTCCAGTAGGACGTTGACGTTGAAGCACATACCCGAAAGCACTTTGACGATTTCTTTATAGGTGGAGCATTTTTTGAAGATGCGTAGGGAGGAAGTGGGAGGTAGCTCGAGCTGCCAATCACTCGGCCAAGAGAAAGGCGTCTCGAGTTTAAGGAATAAGCATCGGGTTTCCAATACTTACGGGAGGTGATGAGGTTCGCTAAAAACTTAGTCTCCAACCGAGCTGTGAAATAGAACACTCCTGCCTCTTTCCCTTTCGGGATGAAACAGGAGTGGAAGATCTCGACAGATAAAGGAAGATGATAGAATAGAAAAATGAAAACCATTGATGAGGTTGAAGGAATTGGAAGCTAACTGCTGCAAAGGGATACGGAAGTAAGAAGCCAGCTTGGCATAGAAGGGGTAAAGAGGGAAACGAAGATCTGCTGCTAGCTAGTTGTGAAAGAAGGTAGTAAAGGAAGGAGGGGGTTCGTTTGGACATTGGTTTCGTTGGGGTGCCCTAAGTCTATGCGAGGAGGGGATATGAAAAGCGGACCTAATCTCGCTGTGCTCCTCAGGGGTAATAGTGCTACGAATCCTAAGAAACCAAAGGCTAGAAATACTGGCCATTAAGAAAAAAGAGAACAAAGACAGGGGACTTACAGAACGGGTTTCGCCGGAAAAGAAGAAAGAAGGAATCGTCGGAGAAGAAGAGACAAGAGGCATCGCGTGCGAAATGATGAGACCTTGATCTTGAAAGGTACTTATAGATGAGCCTCGCCAGTTCATCTCTCGAGGACCTTTTCCTCAAATCTTATGGACACGTGGTATGACAGGGGGAAATCCTAGGGAAACGAGGTAATCATATCATATCCTCGCATTACTGGGCCACAGAAAAAGCAGGATCTCCTCCATTCCCGAGGGGCATATCCAAGGCGTCACCTCCCATACCTCATTAAGTTAAGAGAGAGAAATCATAAAATCGGTCTAGTCAGTCAGGCTTCGTCTATCCTTCGACTAGACTTCGGGGGGGTGCCTATGATACCAGGTGAAACTACCTTATCACTATCCGTATAAATATAAGTAATTGATGGGTCTAAGGTCATCATATCCCGGTCTCACCAACAGGTATGCCAGTTCGATGCATTTGAGCTGAATAAAGAGATCAACTCGGCCATATTATATTCCAGACGCCTCACGTCTCGACCAGAACTCCTCAACTCGACCATATTATATTCCAAACGCCCCGCGTCTCGGCCATAACTCCTCAGCTCGACCATATTGTATTCTAGACACCCTGCATCTCGGCCAGAACTCCTCAGCTCGACCATATTGTATTCTAGACACCCCGCATCTCGGCCAGAACTCCTCAACTCGGCCATATTGTATTCCAGACACCCCGCATCTCGGCTGTCATTCTTCATCGCTGTCCCGCATCTCGGCAATTGCATACTATTTTGGATGTATGCTTCCTAAAGTATGCTTAATCATATGGCGTGGCGAGTATATTCCTGTTCAGATGACCAACGAAGCAGTCCTTATCAGTATTTCCCTCCGACCAGGGAACAGAGATCCATACTGGTTTTCATAAACCTGTCCACCATATTAATGAGGAGTTGTCTCCCATCAACCACACAATTAGTATTAATCACATCCCACGCTCCTGCGACATTTATGAGGATAATGCCCCCTATTACTCCTTGGAGCAAACATAAATACATCATGAAGTCATACCGCCCATACCGACCATAATATTTGGCAGGAGGATTCTTTCTTATATATAACCCTCCTGGAGGAGGAGACAAGAGGTTGACGTCTTCTTAACTAATTCTCTCTACTGTTTTCACCATTTTTTTACTAATTCATGTCATGAGCGTCGGAGGGGCATTGTCGAAATCTCTCTCGGCGCCCTTAACCGCTTCTGTCTTGCTGGATAAGTCATTCGGCCGCTTCACGTCATTCGTCCTAGTTCACGGCCGAGACGCCACCCCTGCTCAGCTCGGCTTTCCCTCTGCAACATCTTCTCTTCCGTCCGAGTCACCGGTCTTTTACCTCGTTCGTCATTGGACGCCTCCTTGTCTCTGTCTCGACAAGCAACAATAATACTGATATGGTCCGAGATCAAAAGATGGAACAGTCCATTATCTTGTTAAATTTCAAAGAGGTCGGTCTCGTTGCACACGACTGTCTGAGGTCTCTTGATTGTCAAAGTGGGAGTCAAGTTAGTCTTTATCAAGTTGATCTCCTCTGAAAGCAGCTACTTGAGGTCTGATATGCTGAGCAGAGATCAGGTCGATTTGTAATGGTCAATTTCTTCTAAAACAATTGTCTGAGAGATCGACTAATCTGCGAGGACTCGAAATGAATTAGAAGGGAGTCGAGGGTTGTCTCGATGAAACTCCTTTGATGTTCAAATCAGAAAGTGAAGAAAAGAGAAAGAGAATGAAAAAAGAAAACAGAGTCTTAGTTAGAGAGCCGACTCTTTTTCTTTCTACTATCAGGATATTTATACATGGAGAGGGATCATGTGAATTTGGAGACATGGAGACGTGTAGGGGACCATGCATGTGGGCACGTGTCTGTATGCAGGGATCCTGAAGATTAAGGAGACGTGTAAATATGTCCTTGAGGGATTACAGAGATTAATTACAGAGACATAGAGGGGACACCATGAAGACGTAGAAAGGACCCCTACCTTTATTGGTCGATGTACCTATCGAGCTTCTCAGAACATGATTCAGATGAACCCTGACTGATTTGGAGGAGCTCAGGCTTATTCGGATGAGCTCGAGCTGCCTTGAACGAGCGCAGGTGCCTTGGATCAGCTTCCAATGGAAGTCTAATCAAATTTGGCTTGGATCGAACTTGAGCTACAGTTACTTTAACCTCCGAACTCGAACTGTAGTTCCTTTGACCTCCGACCAAACGAGACTGTTAACTTAACTTGTTGTTGATTTGACTTAACCATCCAACCTTACCAATTAAATGATATATATATGCCTGGAGATAGCAATCTTGATGAATGACTTTCTGGGTGTTTGGATTAACAATCACGGTGCATGAAACTTTTCCCCGAGAAGATATAGGCAACAATAAGTGATATTATTATGCAGATACAAATCAGAGGGAAAAAAAGAGAGTGAAGAATCAATACACCAACATTTCATAGAAGAGTGACTCAACGCCACTTGACATTATTTCGCATTCAATATTTTTCAAAATTGAATATCTATAAGAAAGGATGTGAATAAAGTTTCAAACAGATGGACCAGCTATCAATATTTTCAGAAATAACTTCAACATATGACATTTTGTATCACATTCAAATCCTAAAACATTAAAAACAAGTATGCCCTTTTCTTCAAAATGGGAAAAATAAGATTCATCAAACAACTAGTACTGATTTGGAAATCTTACCTTTAGTTGAAACAAAAAAATCAAACCGTTCCAAAAAAAAAAATGCTTGAATTATAACTTCTTTATAATTCAACGTAAGCAACTATATTATGCACACTTTCTTGTCTTTCTTTAGCACTTGAGAATATGTAACTTCCTCAAAAGGACGTTGACATATGCAACTCGATGCAATTAATAGTGCATGATGAAACTCTTAAATCATACTTAAGCCATTGAGCTCTTAGAAGAAAAGTGACAAATACAATAATAGTACTAATTGATATAAATTCAACAAAATGAATAGGCACGAGTCATTGTCCAGAAATAAGATGAGATAATACAGAGCATGCAAAAGTTTTAGATACTTGAAAGAGCTTTCAGCTTCCATGCTAGGAAATTACCCTATCACAAGATAATACAACTTCAATATAAAAAACTTTCAATCATTCTGAAAATCACCTGTATGCGAAGATATGTAGAGAACTTAACAAAAATTAGTTATTGAACAAACCTCAGATGGAACAAAATGCGGAGAGGAAGATTACGTTGTTGGCACGACGGATTGGGCTGGGAGTGTACAAAGAGTATGTATATCTTTTCTGGAGGAAATACAAGAGAAAGTCTAAAATTTAATCGGACTTGTCTGTTGAGTCGATCACTTACGAAGTATCCTCAATTAAGAAGAGCTTCTTTCTATCGAGACCGTCGAGCCGGGTCAGAAGTCTCCTTGTTGCAAGTCTCCGAATTCAGAAGATTACTGTGGAGACGTTGCCTAGCTGAGTTGAGCTCTCGAGTTGAGCGTCGACTTTGTCCGTCGAGTTGCCGAGCTAGGAGATAAAAGCAGTGAACACCAAGTAAAGAAACTACCAAGGTCTGTGTCTACACAGTTTCTTTAAAATAGATTCGTCCTCCTCCGACAGAGTGCTTGTGAGGTTTAGCAGGACACACTACAAAAAATATAGTCATTAGCGACGAATTTAGCGACGAATTTTAAAAAAAAAATCGTCGCAAAATAAATTAGCGACGAAAATATTTTCGTTGCGGATAAAGCGTCACAAATATTAGCGACAAAAATAGCGACGAATTCTTGCGACGAATTTTAGCGACGAATTCAAAATTTCGTCGCTAATTTCGTTGCAGACGTTACGACGAATTCAAAATTTCGTCGCAAATATTTGCGACGAATTTTTATTTCGTCGCAAATCTGCGACGAATTAAAAATTCGTCGCATATTTTTGCGACGAATAAAGTGTTTTCGTTGCTAATTTTCGCGACAAAAAAAAATTCGTCGCAAAACTTTCCGACGAAAAAATAAATTCCTCGCAGAAAATTTGCGACGAAATTACGATTTCGTTGCTAAATTTGCGACTGATACAAATTCGTCGCAAAAATCGTCGCAGAATTCGTCGCAAAATTCATCGCAAAAAACCATATTTTGCGACGAATTCATTTTTCGTCGCAAAATTTTGCGACGAATTAATTTTTCGTCGCTAATTTCGTCGCAAAATTCGTTGCAGAATTTGTCGCAGGTTATTTTCGTTGCTAAATTCGTCGCTAATTTGCGACGAAAATAAAATTCGTCGCAGAATTCCCAGAATTTAGCAACGAATTTGTTTTTTTGTCGCTAAATTTATCGCTAAGTAAAAAAATTTTCAGCAGGTTCCATCCGTTTCGATATTTTATCGTATATACAAATTTCACACACACAAAACAAAACACAATAAGTTCTGATATCCAAAAATATTTAATATCCAAATAAATACATTCAATACAAACAAAACACACACACATTTAATACAACAAAATAACATTCAATAATATCCAAAAATATTTCATATCCTAATAAATACAAACTAACACAATAAGTTAAGAACAATACAACATTTCAAACAACAAAGTTACATCCTACAACATTCCAAACATCAACATAGTTCTGATATCCAAATAACAATGTCCACTCAAAATATCTCAACACATGCGAAAGAAAAAAGAAAAGATCATCTGCTAAGCAACGACCATCATTCTTCTACTTGCATTAGAAAAGAAACAAACAAAAAGTATCATACATTAAAAAAAAACTATCTACTAACACGAAAATAAATATGCATAGACTTACTCAAATGTGCAATTTCAATCGACATAAGGATTGACTTCATCATTCCTGTTTAAAGCAAAATAAAAAGTACTAATCAAAAATTAAAAAAATGAAGGATTAACAAACTCAATAAACTAAAAAATGGTAAAAGTACTAATTAC
This sequence comes from Wurfbainia villosa, assembly GCA_025175895.1. Lineage (NCBI taxonomy): Eukaryota > Viridiplantae > Streptophyta > Magnoliopsida > Zingiberales > Zingiberaceae > Wurfbainia > Wurfbainia villosa. Next base: position 8,075,303 of record CM045997.1, read on the forward strand.
AAACATGCATACAATATCATCATCGTCGCTACCATCATCCTCATTACTAGGAGGAATATGACTTGACCAGGAACTAAATTCTTCGAATCATGCGCATAAGAAAAGCTTGTTGTCGTCGGATTTCTATTATTTCTTGATCCCTTTGTGAGTTTTGTTGTTGTATTTTTAGAATTTGCTGATCTCTTTCAAGTATTATGCCCTTCAAATTGCTAACCTCCTCAGTTAAGTTATGTATCTGTGCCGCTACTGCTGGTGGAGTAGAAGAAATAGATCTACGAGGAACATTATGCATTCTGCTCATAGAACTCATACCTAATATCCTTCCCCCTTTTGCTCCTCCACTCGCCTCAAGCCATAAATCCAAATTATTACTAACAGATGGCTCAGATCCCTCATTATCACCGTCATCTCCTGAAATTCTCTGTGATGAGGATAACTGATCATATCTCTCCTATACAAAATTAAAATTTTAATCAGAGCATATACATAACTAACAGAATTAAAGTTATAAAGTAAGTTTAAAGATTAATTCAAACCTTAATTGCTCTAGCTCTATCTCCACTCCAAGTCTTATCTTTTTTTTGGAAAGTGCGAACGAAAGTATCTATAAATTCCGGCTCCTTTCCCAATTCCTTAGACTAAAAATAAGAATGTTAGAAATAAAATAATAATCTGAAATAAATTAAAAAACTAATTGTAGAATTAAAAAATTACCAATCTACGTGAATGTTCCTCGATATTTATAGATCCTCCCGCATATGTTGCAGATAAGTCTCCAGAATTACATGCTTGATTTATTTTATTCTGTTGACTCCTTTTTTTGCTCTCATCAGTTTGCCAATAATTGGAGATTTTACTCCAATTTTTCGACGTGACACAGGCTGGTTTTTTTCCAGTACTCTTGGCATGACTCAATACATGTCGAATATGATCGCCACATTTTTTTTAAAAAATTCTTTTAACTTCCAAGTCTTGAGAAGAGTCCCAAATAAATGTCCGCTGAGATGAAAAAAAAAACAATCGATTATATAATCACTTATTTAATATATAAAATGAATCAATTATACCTTAAACTCGCACCACCATAGTTCTTTTGTAGGTCCTGGCGTACTTGAGTATGACAATGAGTCTCCTCTCCAATAGTTATTCACGATTTTATTGATCTCGCGAATAACAGTTACAGAATTTTCAAACCTATGATAAAGTGAAAAAAAATTGGATAAATAATTAAGATAGTTGAAAAATTATAATATTTATATTACTTACGAATCTCCAATCGAAAATATATATGGTCGACTTTCGATATTCTCAGTAGATGAGTGTCTGGCGGGTACAGGTGAATTTGAATGGGAAGACCCTGCTGGTGAATGAGATGGTACTGGCGACTGGTCATGTGAAGGTTCAGCCTGATCAGGGGGGCATATAGGTATAGTCTTTGGCGTGGTGAATCGATCCGAAGATTAGTACTAGGTCGTCTATGGCCACCACGTCGAAACTATCAACCAAAATCAAAATTAGAATAAAGCAAATAAAACTTTGATGCTTAATGAAGAACATGAAAAACTTACAATATTCATAAATCATAATGAAGATCTGAGAGAGTGCGAGAAGCTACGATGATGTCACCTCTGATAACCTATAAGAACAAAATATACACAACATACACAGACAAAAGATATAAATTTAACAATGAGACAGTATATAAACAAATAATTGAGCTAAGAAATTTGATAAATTTATAGTTTAAAATTAAAATTATATATAAAAAAACTTACCCTGGACGTCAAAATTCAAAGTCCTCATTATCATCTTCCTCATCCTCATCGGTCTCCTCCTCCTCGTCCTCCTCCCCCTCCTCCTCCTCCTCATCATCATCAATTTCAGTTGCATCCACGTTTATCACTACTCCGCTGGGATCTCATAACGTTGGAATAATATATTCCTCGGTATGAAACATATTTGTAACTTTGTCTTGTTAATATGCAATGTCTTGCCAGCGCTCTTCAATTTTTTTCCGTGCTTTTGTTTTACAAACAACCCACCAATCATTTTTGTTACATTTCAAACTAGGATATGGAGCATAGAAAACTTGAATCGCTTGTTGTGTCAAAATAAATGGTCCATATCTCTTATACAATCTTTTATGATTTATTTCAACCAAATTATACTGTGGGTGCACCTTCATCCCTTTGACGGGGTCAAACCATCGACACATTAAGATAACTCGCATTTCTGGACCAGGATATTCAATCTCTATAATTTCATCCAGCAAACCATAAAATTCATTACTTGCACCTCCATCATTGGAAGACTGAACACATACTCCACTATTCATTGTACTCTTTCCATTTCCATATTCTTGAGTATGAAAATTATAGCCGTTTATGAAATATGCTGGCCAAGTGCGTACCATTGCTTTTGGACCCCATGATAGATGGATTAGGAATTCTTGCCGAACGTGAGTTTGATTAGCATAAACCTATACTCAAATGAAAATGATATTTATTTAAAAGTTAAGATATGTGTAAACAAAAATGAGGTAATTAAAACTGCTTACATATGATTTGAACCATGGTGCAAATTCCTGATCGCAGAAGTGATCAAAGTCACGTGTCGGGATTTCAGAGTATAAGTTTTGGAAATCCTATAATAAAAAATTGTATTATAACATAAACAAATTAACACTTGACGAAGAAATAAGAAATATATACTAACTCGAAATATGGCGATACTTCTGGACAATTAAGTAAAACATATGTCTGGGTTGCCCGCCATTCTTGATCAGTTAAGTATCGTTGCTTACACGGTCCACTTGGTCGACCAAGATAATTAAAAATTGAGAATGAATTCAAATTGGGATCGACAGGACCTTCATCATTCCTTCCGGATTTCCATCTTTTGGTCTGAACGTGAGGCTCAAAATAATATGATGCAAAAGTTGTTACTTCCTCCACAATATATGCATTCACAATAGAGGCTTCAACATGTGCCTTATTTTTCACTTTTTTCTTCAAATGATATAAGAATCTGATTGTAATATAACAAATTGTATTAGAAATGAATATATAAAAAAATTAAATATTTTTATGCAATATTAACGAAATATAGAATATGCGAATTATACCTTTCAAAAGGATACATCCATCGATAATGAACTGGTCCTCCAACTTTGGCCTCATATGACAAGTGAACCAAAAGATGTTCCATCAATCAAAAATGCTGGAAAAATCCTTTCTAAATTGCAAAAAATGATTGGAATGTCTCTCTCTAACTTCTCCATGTGTGAATATCCCAAAACTGTTGAGCATATATCATGAAGAAAAATACTTAACTCTGTAATGGCACCCCATATAAAATTCGGTAAGAGTTCTTTAAAAGCAATAGGAATTAGTCTTTCCATGAATATATGTCATGGCTTTTCAAACCCATTAATTTGCATTCCTTTATATTGACACATCTCCCAAGATTAGAAACATACCCATCAGGAAATCTCAATGATTTCAACCATTCACAAACAACACGTCTCTGTTCCTTATTCAATGTATAAACTGCCTTTGGTTTTGGTCCCCTACTATTTTCATCAACATCAAGGGTGGGTCGTTTACAAATGAGTCGCATATCTTTTCTTGCATTTAGATTATCTTTTATTTTTCCGGTGATATCCATCACTGTATTTATCAGATTATCAAAAATATTCTTCTCAATATGCATAACATCGAGATTATGATGAATCAAATTACTAAACCAATACGGTAACTCCCAAAATATACTTCGTTTAGTCCATTTATGGTTGCTTCCATATTCATAAGTTGTACCATATAGCTCTTCAATAACAGATGGAAAGTGAAGCACTCTGTACCAAATATCTTGACCTGTCAATCTCAATGGCGGAGGTGTTCTTTCAATTCGATTCCTAGTGAATTCATCTTTATTCCTTCTGAAATTATGATTTAGTGGTAAAAATTGTCTATGACAATCAAAATAACTCGGCTTTTTACCATGTTTCAATCTAATCGACTTTGATCTCTCCATACATATTGGGCATCCTAAGATCCCTGCAGTACTCCAACCTGATAGCATACCATAAGTCGAAAAGTCATTTATGGTTCAAAGAAGAGAAGCTTTCATTACAAACATCTGATTAGTATGAACGTCGTATGTAGGAAAACCTTCATCCCATAGTTGTTTTAGCTCTGCAATCAATGGTTGCATATAAACATCTATTAACTTCTTCGAATTTTTTGGGCCAGGCACAACCAATGTTAAAAACATATACGGTGTTTTCATGCACATCCCAGGCGGAAGATTATACGGAGTTAATATAACTGGCCAACAAGAATAGTGTCTTCCTGATTTACCAAATGGAGCAAATCCGTCAGCACAGAGACCTAACCTAATATTTCGAGTCTCCTTCGCAAAATCAGGATATGTTCTATCAAAAAATTTCCACACCTCTGCATCTGATGGATGACACATTAGTCCCTCTTCTGTTCGATGATTTGCATGCCAAGTCATGTGTTCAGCAGTTGTCTTTGATGCATAAAGTCTTTGTAACCTAGGAGTTAAAGGCAAATAAAACAACTGACTATATGATTTACGTCGTTGCTGCCTCCTACTAGTGCTCTTGTACCTATCTTGATTACAGAATTTACAAACATCTACATCTGCATCATCTCCCTAATATAACATACAACCATCTCTGCACACATCAATTCTTTCAACTGGAAGACCTAATTCTTTCATCAGTTTTTTCATACTGTACAAATCATTGGGCAGTATATGATCACGCGGCAATACATCTTCAAAAGCTTGAACAAAATTATTAAAACAATCTTCAGACACATTATGCTCTGTCTTGACATTCAACAGTCTTGCGGTGAACGATAGTTTAGTGTGAGTCTCACAACCAGCCCATAATGGTTCATCTGCAGCACTCAACACCTCCTGAAATTTGAGATATGCTTCATTATTCATATTTTACCCATACCTCTTCCAAGGGTAATGCATTAGTAAACATTTGCTCAACTGTTGGAGGACAACTTGAAAGTGCACACTTGTGATCGGGAATCAAATTCGGGCCCGCTACATCATATATCATCCTCTGATATGGATTTAATTGATTATAATAACTTTGATCCCTAGAGACTTGTGTGTTGTGTCTATGATAATCCTCATCAGATATAAATGGTTCACCATGACATATCCAGTTATAGTAATTTGCAGTAAAACCAAATCTACAAAGATGCTCTGAAACTTTGCTATACGGTAAAAATCTACCATTGTGACACTTTCTGCACGGACACCTTATCTGATTACCATCCATAAACTCAACATTACTAGATGCAAAATTTAAAAACTCTTTCAACCCACTCATAAATTCATCAGTTAAACCCCGACGTTCAGGTAAATTCCTATTATACATCCAACTCCTTTCACGCTGCATTATGTCTGTTTTCAATAAATTATATTAATAAAACCTCTTAGAAAATACAATAATACGAATATACAGTTAGTTCACATATGAATTCACTATGTTTAACTATCTTTAAACAGAGACGAAGAAATACTAGCATAGAGAAAAAGAATTCACTATAAAAAACAGAGGACTTTTATTACTTTAAGATAAACATTGAAGAATTACTCTATGTTATAGACCTCAATCTAAACAAACTACAAAAATAATAAATTCTTAATAAATCAATATAAACTCGTACCAGAAGTATTCTCTTTTTTAGATTAAAACATACAAAATCTACTTAACACCCTAAATTAAAATAATTATCATCTTAAAATCTGCATTTAGTCGACTTCCCAAATTATGATATGCATTAAATTTGGAAATGAAAACATTGATTTTCTTTCCAATCACAATTAAATACATATAATAATTTGCAAAGATGCCTTGATGAATATAAGTCTCAATCTTGGTGTTTAAGAGAATACTAATGACATTTATGCGGTCTCAACATAAGCAATTAGGATGCATTTGAGAAACTTAACATTAATTGAATCCTAACAAACATAATTTCAATGGAAACTATTATCCATAAAGTATCATTTAAAAGGCAATGCAAATAGGTTTTAACACTTTCCAATAGACAAAACATATAACCTAAAAGAACGAATTTAAAATTAGTGAAATTTTTTATAAACCGGTGGCGTGGCTACCGGAACTCCGGACGGACGGCGCGGAACTCGCGGACGGGAAGCCTCGTGGGCGCCGTGGTCCCGGGTGGCTATTTGGCGGGCGATGGCCGGTGGCTGCCGGCTCGGCTGCCGGCCGCGAACTCTCGACAATGGCCGTTGGCTGCCGGCGTGGTCGCGAGGCGGCCGGGAACTCTGACAACGGCAGGTGGGATCGCGGCCGGACGAGCTCACGGCGGACAGCGGGCTCCGCCGGCCAGGCGACCTGGGCGTGACGGCGGGCTCGCGTGGCCGGCGGGACCTGTGGCGGACGAGGCGGCGGCGGCCTCGCGGCGCCGGCGGCTGGGCGGCGGGCTCGGATAGCGGCGACCTCGTGGCGGACGGTGGCTACTGGCCGTTGGGGGCACGCGGCGACGAGGGCGACAGCGGCCTCGCGGTGGCGGCGACTCGGGGCGGCAGCGGGATCGTGGCGTGGCGACCTCGCGGTCGACGGGCTCGGCGGCCAGGGGGCCTGTGGCGACGAGGCTCATGAGCGGCAGCGACGCTCGTGGTCCTCGCTGGCTCATGGCCGGAACGACGGTTCGTGGCGGCGCGGCGCGGACAACCTTGTCGGGCGACGGCGAAGGATGTCGGGCGCGACCCGAGGAGATGAATTAATTAGGGCATCGGGAATTAGGGCATTGGGCTGGAAAAGGGGAAACTTTGCAACGAATCTTTGGATTCGTTGCAAATATTTTTTAAAAAAAAATTAAAAAATTTGAAAACGTTACAAATTTTTTTAATAATTTTTTTTTATAAATTTAAAATTTTGCAACGAATCTGTGATTCGTTGCAAATATTTGTTTTAAAAAAAATTAAAATATTTGAAAACGTTACCTGATTTTTTTAATTTTTTTTTTATAAATTTAAAAGTTTGCAACGAATCTTAGATTCGTTGCAAAAATTTTGTAATGAATATGTGGATTCGTTGCAATTTTGCAACGAATCTGTAGATTCGTTGCAAAAATTTGGCAACGAATCTAGATTTGTTGCAAATTTGCAACGAATCTACAGATTCGTTGCAAAATTGCAAAGAATATGTAGATTCGTTGCAAACTTTTAAATTTATAAAAAAAATATTAAAAAAATTAGGTAACGTTTTCAAATATTTTAATTTTTTAAAAAAAAAAATATTTGCAACGAATCTGTGATTCATTACAAATTTGCAACGAATCACAATTTCGTTGCAAACTTTTAAATTTATAAAAAAAAATTATTAAAAAAATTTGTAACGTTTTCAAATTTTTTAAATTTTTTTTAAAAAACTATTTGCAACGAATCCATGGATTCGTTGCAAATAATTTTTTTTAAAAAAAATTAAAAAACTTTAAAATCGCAACGAATCCACAGATTCGTTGCCAATAATTTTTTATTTTAAAATAATTAAAATACTTGAAACTCGTTAACTAACTTACAGATCTCCGAATGAGATAAAATCAGTGTCAATATGTTCGTCTAGTTTTCTTCATTATATAAATATCGTCAAAAAATTTTTAATCCGGACATTTTTGAATATCGGTCTGTCTGAGAAATCTAATTCACGTTCAAAAAATCACGTATCGCAATATTTTCGATAAAATTGATTTTTAAAAATATATATATAATTAGGGGAACTAGACTAACACATAGAACTTGTTTTATCTCATTCCGAACTCTCTAAGTCACTTAACCGGCTTCGAAGAATTTTTAATTTTTTTTTTCTAAAAATAAGAGTTTGCAACGAATCCGAGATTCATTGCAAAATTAGCAACGAATCCACAGATTCATTGCAAATTTGCAACGAATCCACGGATTCGTTGCAAAATATTTTAAAAAAAACTCGTTCACGAGAACTTGTTTTTAATTTTTTTTTTAATAAAATAATAATCTGCGACGAATTATTTTTTGTCGCTAATTTGCGACGAAAAAATAAATTCGTTGCAAATTTTTGCAACGAATTTATTTTTTGTTGCAGAATTTGCAACGAAAAAAATTTCGTCACAGATTTTGCAACGAATTTTAAATTCGTTGCAGAAATATGCGACGAATTTATTTTTTCGTCACAAATTGCCGACAAAAAATAATTTTCGTCGCCAATTTGCGACGAATTTTGCAAAGAAATTTAAATGTTAGAAATTTTATAATTTTTACAACAAATTTTTTTCCGTCGAAAATTTCGTTACAAATTTGCGACGAAACATAAAATTCGTCGCAAAATTTGTTGCAGATTTGCAACGAATTATTTTCGTTGTCAAAGTTCGTCGCCAAAAAACAGTTTTTTTGTTGTGACATCTATTTCTTAGAATTAGGGGTGTAAACGAATCGAGCCGGTTCGCGAGCTTTTCGAGCCGGTTCGAATAATATTCGATTCGAATTCGAAATTATCGAATTCGAGCCGAACTCGAATATGTACAAATATTTTTCGAATCAAACTCGAGCCGAAATAATACCGTTCGAACTGTTCGCGAATTGTTCGAGAACTTTTTTTTTTTTTAAAAAAATTCGAATATTAAATCGAGTATTAATTTTCGAATATCAAACCGAGCCTCATTCGAATATTAAATCGAGCCTCAATTTCGAATAGTAATCGAACCGTTCGAATTAATATTCGAAAATTTCGAATCGAATCCGAACTCGAGCTTTGATTCGAATCGAATTCGAGCCCAAAATTATTAAATTTTCGAATTTCGAATCGAATTCGAATATCTCAATTCGAACTTCGAATCGAACTCGAATACTAAATTTTTTTAAAAATTCGATTCGATTCGGTTCGTTTACACCTCTACTCAGAATACAACGACAAAACTGCGGACTCTAACATGCACAAGAAGTCCTCGGCGAATTGAACGTACACTTGAACGCTATTATTGTGAGGTTGGAAACAAAGAGTTATATTTCTCTCCTCTCGAGTTCACAATTCTATCTTCTTTTATAGAGGAGACATATTAATGGTGGAATCGAAAGGTAAACTATTATGTCGCCTTGATTTGTTTAACTTACGTGAATCGAAAGGTCAGCCATAATGCTGCCTCGATTCAACTAATCTATCATTAATTCATTAATTTCTGACAATTTATCTAAGAATTTCAATGTGAATATTTCACGGTTTGACGCAAAAGATGACAGAACGTCTTCCCTATCTTTCTCTATATGTGGAATCACTGAATTTGCATTCTACCCAGTTATCGACTGACTACCCAAATAGATCGTTCCATGTACCATCGAGTCCAACCGATGGCTACTCAATAATATATATAGAGGAGAAGAATTGTACTAGTTTAATTGTTTCTCTTCTTCTTCTTGTACACGTACGTTACTATCTCACATGGCTAGCTTGGTATGGTATGATAGTCTGCATGAAATATATATAATCTATATCTAATTAATTTTATTAATTAGACAACAAGGAACATCGATCTATCTGATTGAAGTTTCAATTAATTAAATGACGTACACCTTATACCTTCAGGTGTGTACGTACGTATGCAAGTACTGACGGTGATGTTCTAATCAAGATAAAACCTAAGTGATTCAATCATTAGCTAGCCGCCTTTTCGAATTATTAAGTCGAAAAGAAAATGTTTTTGATGCATGAATGAGAACATGTAATTAATTAATTAAGCCATGTACACGTACATGCGAAGCTATAAGGCTATCTTGGCCTTGAATGAGAAGAAACCACACTTAATAATTGGCATTCCATTCTCTTATTTGCAAGGTTTGTTGGCAATTATATCCATTGAATTAATCCCAAGTCATGGAATTAATGGAGGCTCCAATTACAAGCAATCAACTTTGAATACTCCTCCTGCAGCTGCGCATTCAAAGAGAAGAATCCACTGTCCCTGTACGGAGAGGCCAGAGAAGAAGTCATCAGCCAAGGTTTTCTGATACATCACAATTAGCTCAGCCTATTTGCTTGAGAAATAATTTACTTAATATTTAGTGTACAATTAAAAAATATCTTTTATTTCACTAAATCAAATTGATCAACCAAACTAGATGACCAATCAAACTAATTAAGTATACATGATGATGTGCTAGGCTCATTATTTAATCTACCTTACTCATTTGACTCTATTAAATTGGTCGATCTAACAAGTCTATACGAACTGTTTAACTCACCCAAACTAATCCGTTTATTCAATTCATTTGAATCGGCTATTTACCACTCGATTTTGTAATATCAATCAATTAGTCGGTCACGTAACTTGATCGAAACGATTGATATATCCATTTGGATCAACAAATCTATAACAATCACCCATATATGCAACTCTCTTGATATATTCAGATCACACAGCCTAACTTGACCACTAGCCATGCACGCAGTCGCCATCAATAGCGCATGCATGTAGAGAGAAGAATCGAATTAAAGCAGAAAATAGCGGTCGAAATTAAAAGTCTTCAATTCCTGTGGCAACACTTGCACTCCACCACCAACCTTCGACGACCTTCAGTTTATCCATTCCGAGCTTGACCCTTCACTTCTACTCCAGTAATCGGATCTCGTCTCTATAAATCGATCTCCTGGCTCGAAGAGGCCAGGCAGCACAACTGATCTAATTTTCAAACGTTAATTTGCTAAGTTGAATCTCTCTGTAAATGTATTCTTCTTCGATGATGGCACGAGCAGTGTGCTTGCTCCTCATCGCCCTCCGTCTTTCCGTTCTGGCAGCCGCAAGCTACAACGTAGTGGACTACGGCGCGGTGGCCGACGGCCGCACCGACTCAGCCAAGGCCTTCCTCGCCGCATGGTCGGCAGCCTGCGGCGCCAACAAGCCGGCGAGCATTTACGTGCCGGCTGGTCGGTTCCTGGTCCGCCAAGCAACCTTCCGAGGCCCCTGCAACAATAGCGCCATCAGGATCTTCATCGCCGGCACCCTCGTCGCTCCTTCCGGATACACCGCCGCCGCCAACTGGTTGCAGTTCAAGTACGTCGACGGCGTGTCCGTCCTCGGCGGCACCATCGACGGCAGCGGCCAGGCCTTTTGGGCGTGCAAGAAGGCCGGCCGGAGCTGCCCACAAGGCGCCACGGTCGCTAATTAACTAATTCGAACGCATCTTTTTCCAATTAAAGTTTGAAATTAAAGCGTTAATATATTGGGTGCGTGCAGTCGCTGGCGATAGCGGAGTCGACGAACGTGGTCATCAGAGGATTGGCTTCCCACAACAGCGAGGTGTTCCACCTCTCAATCTTCGCCAGCAACAGCGTGAAAATACAGGGCGCCGAGATCATCGCGCCGGGGGACAGCCCCAACACCGACGGCATCCACATCCAGAAATCGACAGAGGTCAGCGTCGTCAACACGGTCATAAAGACCGGCGACGATTGCATTTCCATGGGCGAAGGAACCAACAACGTGTGGATCGAGAAAATCAATTGCGGTCCGGGACACGGCATCAGGTCATAGATTCAGCTCGCAATAATTAAATGCAGGGTTTGATTCGTTTTTACGCGCGATGATAATTAACACATATAGTGGTGGTCGAATATGGTGCAGCATTGGTAGCCTGGGGGCGACGCCGTCGGAGACCAGAGTGCAGAACATCACGGTGACGGCGGTGACCTTTTCGGGGACGCAGAATGGGCTGAGGATCAAGACTTGGGGGAAGCCGAACGCCGGCTTCGTGGAGGGCGTCACCTTCTCCCACGTCGTCATGCAGGAGGTGCAGTACCCGATCGTGGTCGACCAAAACTACTGCCCCGGCAACGTCGACTGCCCCGGCCAGGTCTGCATCCTAACTTGATTCGTAGATGTTCAAATCTCATCTTCAATGCTTGATAGCTAACCAGGGATCGAACACAATTTTGATTTGGCATTGCAGAGCTCTGGAATCAGGATCAGCCGGGTCTCGTACATGGACATCCAGGGGTCGTCGGCGACGCCGGTGGCGGTGAAGTTCGACTGCAGTCCGACGAACCCATGCAGCGGACTGGATTTGCGGGATATAAAGCTGACTTATATGGGCAACAAGCAGGCGGAGGCCTACTGCAAGAATGCTGAGGGAAGCGCCGCCGGCACCATGAATCCTCCCAGTTGCGTTTGATGAACCCTCCTGCCTTATTTTGGAGCCTCAGATTCATTTGTAGAAATTGTAAAAAAGGGATTCTAAAATATGATTGAATTATTTAGACCAAAAGAAACTAGTAACTTTTGGGGGGGAAAAACATAATCCGTTGGTGCATTTTGAGAATCGACATAGATAAATGGCTTAAGAATTCGTACTTTAATGAAAAGAGTACATATAAAACATGTGTTTCTGACTTGGATTTGTTCAGACGAACTGAAACAGAGAAATCATAGAGCCACTCTCGAAGCAAAATTGACATTAGGACCTGCATGCCATTAGTAAACCCTACTATCAAAGAGCACCAGCATAATCTGATTATTAATATATTTCACAGCTCTTCCTTCTAGCTCGCAGGGCCTACAAGAACCCCCTGTGCAGAGCCTTCTTTCTGGCTAGTATCCTCCTTGGTCTCACTATCTGCCTTTCTTATCTTAATCTTATACTTCAACTCGAACTCTGAAATCTCCTTTTTCTTCTTCTCTAATGCCTCGTTGAGGCGTGCGATGACCACTTCGAGACCTTCCTTATTGTGCTGTACAGCAGGGAGGACTTCCTTGATGCTTCTCTCGACCAGCACACCACCAACCATTCGATAGCAGCGTCTTGATGGATCGAGTGGTTGAATTGCCCCAATTACAAGGGAGTGTTCACTCACCTCCATCTCTAGCTCAGTAATCTTCGAGTAAATTTGGTTAACTTCTGTACGCATGTTGGCATATGTGTTTACAATTAGTTGTTCATTCATCTGCAGCTCCCGACTGTCACTGCTGGTTCTGCTCGCCATTCCTCCTGTGTAATGCATTGCAGGCAATTTGAGAGACAAATACATAAAGCTGAGCACGCCAATATTCACAAGAAACTGAGACGAAGGCTTTGATGGAAAATGAGGGATATCATCTCAGCCTTGGTCCTAGGCTTTGGGAAAGCCTTGAAGGACTCTTACCTATTTCTTTTTGTTTACATGCTAAGCTATGATTCATGAACTCGTTTATGCATGCACAACGATGGCTGCATTGGGCCAGCTTAAAGTCCTGAATTAATTACCAAAGGACTTAGGCAGGTCGCAGTCAGTTTGGGGATTTGTTTTGCATTTATGCCAGAATATGAAGCACATTGAATCTTCTAATAATTTAAAATATACTCAAGAATATAACGCGAAGTTAAAAAAGAAATAGAGGATGAAAAACTAGGTGAAAATGTAACATGAGATAGGAAATGAGAAATGAGATGAGAAGTAGAATGACTGCAAGTACCATTTGGAGAGTGACAGGAAGGTTAAAATAAGAGGTTGAAGCAGGAATAGAGAGTGGCGTTAGTCAAGCAGTGGAGTCATATGGTCATCTATTGTAGGTCCATATAGTGGAGATACTGTTGGTGATAATCTTGCAGGAGAATGTAATGATAAGTGATAAAAGTATAAGTGGAGGCATTATTGTTGATAGCCTTGCAGGAGAATGTACTGGACAAATGTGTAGGAACTAGAAGTTGCAAACTTACAAGTAGAAGAGGATTTTGAAAGGAATGGAGTTGACTCAAACCAAAGAAGGTTAACATCAGTAGAAATAGATATATGTTATAACTCTAGAGAATAGCAACTATACACATTATGCAACTAAGAGTGGTCAAAAGAAAGACATGTTTAAGTACTCTATTTGGCAGTTTCTCTCTACTGAGAGATGAGAGATAAAACAGGTATACCTAAATACTAAATTGAATCAACACTCATATAGAAACAACTCAAAATGTATGACCAATATCTCCTAGCATATTTTACTAGTAAAAGTATATCTAATAATGTTATATTAGCAGAATCTCTGGTAAAACTATCACAATTAGATGAAAGAACAGTTATTGCTCATCCTAGTGAGATCAACACAACAATTTTCATAGCCTAAATTAAATATTTACACACATCAAGTTTGATATTTGAATAAACTAATCTACGAATATATCAATAAATCTCGGTAGACAACTGAAATTTGGACTAGCATATCAGAACCGAGATCAGCAAGCACAAAGATTATATGGTTACAGCTGAACAGTCAGGCATGAATCAAAACAAGCAAGTTTTAGTGTGCTAACTAATTTCAATTCCGGTACACAGGTGGGGAGTGCTACGTGCTAACAAGTATGAATCAAAAGTTTAAAAATTTAGTGCCATCAGTTTTTCGGGATACCATTCCTTACCGCAACACTGCGTCGACACAGTCGTGATCAGACAAAAGGATGAAGAAAACAACTGATCCAACATATTTTACCCCAAACTAAATCGGAAAAAGGAGGGAAGCTAGATCTGACAAGAAGAAAAACCGAGAGGGAAACAGCGGTTGTCGAGGGGAGCGTACCTGGAGGATATAGATCGGAGTCGTCGCTCCTCGATCTCCTAGTATATACGGCGCAGCTGCAGTCGATCTACTTATCCGATCTGGAAAACCCGCAGGATCCGACGCAGCGGAAGAGAGCAGCAAGCCGAGGCTAGCGATGAGAAGTACAAATCGACTGCAAAACGTTGGCGTCACCTAGAAGTCGGCGGCCTCGCCGTGCTCATGGGCGTGGAGGTAGTCACGAAAAGGGCACGGCGTTTTAACCCTATTACGAAAAAAAAGGGGTCAAAATTAAAAGAATATATATATCAAAATAAAAGATATTGAATAAATTATTTATCAAAATTAATGTTTTAGCTCAGTAAATATAATAATGTTTCTTGGAGTTTAGAGTGCAATTAAATAATAAAATCTTTAATAATATTTCACTTCCCAAAGCTCGCTGCTTTTTTTTGCTGATCTGCCTTTTGTTTGAGCCTCTCGCCCCGGCAAGGAGCCGCGGCAGGGATCGGATCTGATCTTCGGTGGCGGTGGGTTTAGGGTACGTGTTGATATCGCTCGGCCCGGCGCTCTCCCTCTTTGTCTCCGTCATCACGAAGAAGCCCTTCCTCGTCCTCGCTCTTCTTGCCAGGTTCTGCGCCCTGCATCCTTGTCTACTTTAGCTTCTGCATTGGTTGCTGAAAGACATTGTTTTAGGCTTTCGCTCCCGCAGACACATACCAGCATCTCGCATTTTTTCCCCCGTTCTTACATCTAATTAATTGGTTTGACGGAAAGTCCAACCATTTGTAATTAACCTGCCTTTTCCTCTTAGCTTATTAACCTTTGTGAGAAATGGAAAATTGAGTTGTCCGTTTGTTGTCGTTTCATTTGTTAGATTGCTGATGCGAAGGTGTGTTTGACCTTCTTAATGCAAATACTGAAGAGATAAAGTTTCTTGTCATGTTTTGTAGGTTATTTGTGCTTGTCATCCGTGTATGAACTTTGATTGAACTGCTGAGGGTCACTGGACAAACAATTATAGTATGATTTTTTTTTTCATAATCCAGGTATTTTCACTCGACTAATCCTGAAGGCAGAACAGTCTTCTCCTGGTTCGCCTACTAGGTAAATTCGAAGCCCAGTTTACTTTTAGAACATCCGTCCCTAATAGGATTCGAATTGTCCATAGCAAAGTTATAACTTATCTTGATTATAATTGATTGCTAGAACCTAAATAATACTTTGGGCTACAATTTTGATGCCTACGATTATTTTTACAATTGGATTGTGATGCCTACGATTATCTATTTATGTATTTATTTTTATAGCAACTACTGTGTAATAATATATATTATACACATTAATTATTTACATATTATTAATTAATTAATCAATAATTGTTTGATGGTTTTAATCATAAATAAAGCCGTGGAAGTAGATGATGCTTTTAATAAATATTTAGGGCTGCAATGACCAGTGCAGATGTGTAATATTTGTCACCATAAGTAAGAAGATCAATGTTTGATGTCTTTAACCAAGCTCTCTTGTATTACTTATTATCAATTGTAATATCCATTCATACCTAACTATATGGAACATATCTCATTCATTTGGTGCCAACTCTATCCTTTTGGTAGCCTGTAGTTCCTCTGGGTGTTAATAGAATAATTTCACTTCTATATTATAATCAACAAATAGGATCACATTGGTCTTCTTGAGATGGATCTGGTATGCAAACAAAATGATATAAGCTGTATTTCAATTGCAAATTCTTGCAAGAATCAGTTTTCATGCTTGTTTTCCTGTTTTTCATTCTTGTCGATTCTTGAAGTGATTCAATCACATGAACCTTTTTCTTCTCCTGAATGATTGCTTTCTAACGTAGAGGCTGTCATGATTATGAATAGAGTTACTTGATCAATTTTCATACATGTATATGTTCTCTTTTCATGCTTAGCTTTCTATCTTGTGAAATTGGTTATGGTGCAGTAGAATCTTCAAGGAAAATTAATGCATAGAAAATGTACAAAGAATATTTGTATTCAAGTCCATGTTTCAAGTATCCTATAAAATATGCTGATTTCCAGAAGGTAATTTTTTGTTTCAATTTGCTGTTTTGGTTCCTAAACTTGATAGTTCTATCAGGTGCACGGAGAGTCTTTCTTCCTCTGAAATCTACAGCTTGATGACCATATGCCATTTTAATCTTTACATCTGTTGGTTTTCAAGAATCTGCAAGGCTTATGTTTTGGAAGCTTTGCAAGTATGTGAAACTATGCGTGCATGTATTAACATCCTATCCTACTTTCACTTCATGGTGGCCTCTGTTCGAAGACAAGTTTTGAAGTTTTGATCGCACATCTCTAGAATGTACTTATTCCAACATAGCCAGGAGGTTGGAAGTTATCTTGGATGCTTTTGCAGTAGAAAAATTCAGAACTCGCCTTTCTGGGTAAGCTTCTAAGAAATTCAAATGAATTCAAGTGAACGACTATGGGAATCTGTAGGGAGGATATTCTCTGAGAATATTACATCTCTCATGCAGCTGGTGGTTTAGGGCATGGTGTGCTTCATGCTGTCTTCTTCTGTGTCAGTCTTTTGACTCCTTCATTTGGACCAGCAACTTATCTTGCCGATAAGTGTTCAAGGATTCTATTTTTCCTTGTTTCAGGTCATTCATGCATTTTTCTTTGATAGTGTGTATAACATCCAATTAGCATTCCATATGCCCGTGTTAGCAATTCTTTTCCTTTTAGTGACTTGGTAAGATTTAAAAACTTATCTGACTCAGATATAGCATCCACTAAAAACCCAGAACAGTGCGACTGTTGATAATTGTTTTCTGATCCACCATTTTCTCATCTCTCCTATAGTAGAGTTGCAGCTCAACTTGAAACATTCAGTTAAATGGTTTCTCAAGCATCTGTATCAGGACCAAAATCTTAGATTTTTGCCAGTCATTTGAAATAGTTTAATATGAGTAGATCTATGGGAATTAGTATCTAATGAAAGAGAAGGAAAATAATATGTTCTATACATAGGCCTCAATGCATCAGACAAGTATCTCGCGTGTTTAGAGATGTTACTCACACTTTATTTCAAAAACTAATCCCCATTTACTGTTTTCTTGTTAAATTTAGTATCTTAAACGGCAAAGAAAATTTGTAACATGAAGATATACGAAAAACAAATTAGATCAGAGTCCAGAATGGACTTCGGATCATTCTCTGAAGCACCTTCAGGGTTTTGCATAGAATGCGTGTTTTGTTTGTATCTTTGGAAGCACCTGTTATGTGCATTTTGCTTCCTCTATACCTTTTCAAATAAATAAAAACAAAATGCAGCTTCAACATAATTTCTGGATGAGCTTGAGAAAATCCTAAGCCACTCCCGCTGGCTTTTCTTTGGAACAACTGCCCGTGGGGTGCCATTCTCTTCATCTCCTTGCCTATATTCTCTTTCTTTTACTATTTTTTTAAATAATTTTTTTTTCTCTTTTCCATGTTTTTTCTTTGCCCCAAGGGAATATAGGTTCAATCCCTTTTATGTTTTGGCTTCTTCAAGTACTTCATGGATTTGTAAAACTGTGGTCATAACTCTGATACCACACATAGCTAATTGTAACTTGGAAATCCTCGACATCAGAAATTAGAATATTTTTTTCCAGTAAACATATAGAGACTTGACAGCAATTTCAGTCAACATTAGTATTTAATAATTATTATGATGTCCACTGCAACACTGTTTATTTTTTTCGCATTACCTTTAATTTAACTTTGATTCTGCTTTGCTCTTCTTTACATGCCTTTTGTAGTTCGTTGGTTCCTATTATTTTGAAGCCATTATTTCCCTTGGATTCGTGATTGTTCATACTTTTTCCATGGTTGTTGCGTTCAACGGATATACTAACGGGAGGAAAGTTGACCAAGTAATGGTTCCTGCCATCCATATCCTCATTGCTGTCTCGGTGAGAATTCAATCTGACAAAAAAACTCACGTTATTAATTGCTTTTTTTTTTCTGTAGAAGTTATCAGATGACATGTTTCCCAATCTCTTCTGTTTGAGCTTTTTAACTGTCACTTCCTTCACAATATGTATATTTTTTGAAAAAATATGTTGTTACTGATTATTCATATTAGTTATAGTTGAGATTTATTCGGCTTGGTTTATCAGTGCTGGTTTCATTTCGAGGAACAAAACAAGTTTAAAATCTGATAAAACAGCCAATTTGTATTGGATACCCCAAATCATCCATTTTCCTCATCCGAAGCATTTATCATCTAGTAATGAAGTAGGTGATATTTATTGGTGGTCATTATTTGCAGACAGGATACCTATATCGTTATATCCTCGAGACAATCATCTCAACCCTCTATGAGCTCTAGCATCTACCAATGTGCTTTTGCATCTTTCTGTAAGAAACATGGAAAGATTCTCAAGAGCTACATGCATTCAATTAATCAAAACATCATAGCACAAAACCACGGGAGCTCATCGATGTTCATGCGTTAGCTAGGCGTCTGTTTTAATGTTGACAAATATGAGGCTGTGCAGCATTTTGTCTTCAAAATCAGTATGTCTGGTCTTTACAGTGACATATCTAACAGTTATCCATTGCTAGTCCAAAATTAGTAGAAATATAATACTAAAAAGTTTCACCATTGAAAATGTGGAAATTCTTGGAACATGGATTTGCCATTAATTGCATAGATAAGAGATAGGTTCTACAACCATTGAGAAGCTTCGGTATCAATTGCTATTATGGCAACCCATAGAACATTACGTACATACTCTCCTATATTTTGTGGATTGACCAAGACAATAATGTCAACATTTCCTTGCTATTGCTACTGCAGACACTCGTAATTCTTGCACCAGGCTGTTGCATTATCAGTGTACCTCTTCTTAGAACTGTCAAACTGATCAACCCACCCCACGGGGCGGACCAATCCGTTATTAATTCAACATTTAGCGGAGAGATACGGACCGACCCGTCATTTTGGCGGATTGAAAAATCTCCAACCTAATCCATGACGAATTGCGGGTTAGGCGGGTCAACCTGCGGGCCACAAAATTTAAAAATTATATCTAAAATTACCAAGGTGTTGAGAGTTTGTGGCGATGATCGGTAAGACAAATGAAGTACCATGAAAAAAATAAACATTTGAAGTAATTAAAATCTTATAATTGAGATTTAATTATCGACCGATAAAGTTGAGTACCAATGTTTTTTAATTCTTCTAATGATTCAAAATATTCAAATCTTAATAATATATAAATTTAAATTTTTAGATCTAATTGAGATTTTTTAACTCTTATAATTATTTGACTTTGATATGTCATCATTTCCTACATCGATTAGAATAATAATGATAAGATAATATAAAACAATTAAAGTATACCAAAAAAATATTAGAGTACATCAAATATTATTTTGTTTTTTCCTCTTAATTTCTCTTACACTATGTTGAGGTGTATATGTGATAGAAGAATAGTGTGATGGTAAAAAACCTCTCTTATTAATTAATATTAGAATATTAGTAAAAAAAATTATACAATTTTATTTTCACATGTTCCATCTTTTGGTATTTCTCAACCCGCGGGTCAACTCGTGCCCACGGCGGGCCGATCCGTCTAGACCCGTAATCCGCATGGGTCGATCCGTTTAGACCTGCTAAAATGACGGGTTGATAAAATTTGCCTAAATTATTTAACGGGGTGGGCCAATCCGACGGACCTAACTCAACTTGACAGCTCTACCTCTTCTGTTCGCGGTCGGAGCTATATATAACTCTATACGTATTTTTTTTTCCATTGGTATTAGGATATCTGAACCTACTAATATTTGGGAGTGACCGACTATGTCTCACAGATCTTCGAGATGTCTCGCTAATAACTGAGTCGGATAAGATCGGAATTCAAATGACTTTTATCGACCACCAAAGGTAAATCAGGGAAGTATTCGTTTCTTGTTCACAGTTCAATTTGGATTATGCAGTTGTTTTATCGAACAAATTCTTGAGTTTTAAAGTCATTCGAATGGATTTTTTTAAATTTATCGTCGAACGATATCGCAATAAAAAATCGAATTGTATTCTCCTGTGAAATATCTCTTTATTTTTATGGCTGCACTGGGAACACTCTGTACATAAGAATGCTTCTAAAATCCATGTCTCTTGATGCAGTTGTACTATTTCAAAACACGCTTCCTTTCTGGACTTCTTGATGCAGTTGTACTATTTCAAAACACGCTTCCTTTCTGGACTTCTTGCATGATGTAGAAACGAAAATATTCTTGTAGCAACCAGTTAACCATTGAAACGAAAATATTCTTGTAGCAACCAGTTAACCATTTTATCATTCATGTGTTGAATTTCTTTCGCGATATAGAAATGAAATTGCTGTTTATCGTAGCCAGCTAACTATATCAGATAGCAGAGGGTATATAATTTTGTTAGCTCCTCTATTATTCAGTAGCTAGCTATCGATCGAAGTACATCGATCGAATCAATATCTTAGCTCAGTCATCAGTCAGTGGATAACCGGGTAGATAGCTTGCTCGGTGATCCCACAAATTCCTCCATTTACACCTCTAGCCATCTTTATATACCCGTTATCCCCCCACTCCGGCCCATAAGAGTTCTTCAAGAGCCAGTAGTCGGTGCCGTTCTGGGTGCCGTAGCCGACCGCCGTCATGCTATGGTTTATTTTATCACCACAACCAACGCCGGTGAAGACCCCAGAGCCGAAGAACTTGAACACTTTATCGGTAACGGAGATAGAGACCGAGACCGGTTGCCTGGCCACAGCTGCCAAAAGCTCCGTCTCATCTTTAGCCTGCTCGTATCGGCTGATCGCAACGCTACCAGCTTGAGTGTGAAAAATAGTGGAATTGGGAGTGAAATTGCAAGCTCCAGCGACTCCCTTGTACGGGTAGTCGTCTTCGGTTGTCAGACTGCCATTGTGGATCACAAACTCAAAAGCGCTCGTCACGTAGCCACCACGACACGGTGAGGTCCCCTTGCGCGGTCGCACACAGTCTACGAGCTCTTGCTCCGACAAGGATGTTAATTGACCCGTTTTAATCTGAATGACGCCTTCTATCGCTGCTACGGCAGAGAACGCCCAACAAGAGCCTGTTTATATTTGCAAACCAACAATGATCGATCAGCAACTCATGAAAGATGCATGGAAGAATATATAGTTACGTCGATCGATGCTCACCGCATTGTCCTTGATCCTTGACACCTGTGACTGCGCCCTTATCCCTCCAGTCAAGCTTAACTTGAGGCGTAGCGTTCTGGAGTGGAGGTGCACTGCTGCGGTTGCGGGGCCGGGGCGGGAACCTCGTACGATGGTGGTCGATCACGCGTCTCGAGAGCTCCTTGTTGGCGAAAATATCCATGAATTCCTTGTCGGTCAGATCGGCGAACTTGTTTACTTTCAGTGAAAAGCTGTGTCGCTCTTTGTTGAAGGAGTCGATGAAATGGACGTTGTCTGCGAAGATCTTGAGACGCTCTTCTTTCGCTGTTTTATTAGGGTACGTACGGTGATATTCCTTCATCCACGACTCGTGCCTCTGGATTAACAACTCCGGGTGAAAAATGGAGTCGCTTGCTATTATTCCAGTACCCTTAGCCGCTTCGTTCGCCTTGCTGCGCCAGGCGGAATTAGAGGGCCGAACGATGAGCAAAACGAGGAGCGCTACGCCTAAGAATTGGCGGAGAGCGCAGCTAAAAGCCATGCTCATGCTCTCTCTCTCTCTCTCTCTCTCTCTCTCTCACTGGTGGAGGCTGAGTGAGAGTGCATGGCAAACGCCAGTATCTATAGTGATATTCGTCGTCCTACTTCCTCAACGCCGTTCCGTGCGCGAGACTCCTAATCGACGGTGGCAAACACAAAAGACATTGCATGTTGCTACAGCGGACCCGTTGAAGGTGCAACGAGAGAGTCTCCGAGGAAGTCTGTCGTCTGGTATTCAGTGGAGACGACACTAGTGAAATTGGTTGACTGGACTCTTCCAATTGTCCAATTTTTTGAAGAATCAAATCGAGGGAGTTGGCCCGGACTTTAAGATGACTTGGACTGATCCACTCAGAAAGGGAAAAACAAAAACACATGATCGACACTTAAAAAGAGAAAAAGAAAAAAAAGGAAAAAAAAAACATGTCGAATAAATAGCTAGTTAAATTGGAGTAATTTCTTTTAATGTATGATTGGTGTTAAATTGACACATGCCTCTCTCTTGAGTTGTGATAACTTAATTTTAGAAAGAAAAAGATATATTTATTAATTTAACTGATAATTTGACTATATAAGATTACTCTGATGCTGAGATATCCTTAATTAAACATTGAGAAGGAACTTTAACTCAGAACTCCTCCATATCAAAGGTTTTTCAGTAATTTATCAAAGGGGTGAATGTAAAGTAATCAAATTTCTAAAAGACGTATCATACTTTCAAATTTTTCAAAAGACATTTAATTTTTGTATTATCTCTATATTAAAATTGACTTTTTCTTTTATTTATTGTTTCTTCATATAACTCTTCTATTTCTTTTTAAATTAAATTATTTTTTTTCTAATACCAATTGATACCGATATAGATCGACACCAATATAAGTACCATTTCAACACCAATTAGTAATGATGTTGGAACATCCTCACCAAGTGTTCCAACATCAACATCAAGTACTGGTGCTAATTCTAAAAAATTAGTATTATAGTATTGATTGTTGTTGATTTTAAGTATCACTTGGTGCTGATTTTTTGCAATTGACAGTGATAAGAAGTTTTTTAAAATTTATAAATTTAAAACAATTGATATGTACATATAATTTATTGTAGGAATATCGAAATTAGACATAGACATCATAAATACTTTCACTGCAATATCCTTTTTCATTATATATCAACTTTTCAAAAATTAAAATTCCTTAAATCTATCAATGAGTTTCAGACAAAACTCATTGATGGATCTAAAGAACTTTGATTGAACTGATCAGTCCAATTCCTATGGATTTTAACAATGCTCTGAAGTTTCAATATATCCTTTTTTATTATTTTTAAAAAAATCAACATCACAACTTAACATATCAGTACTGTCATGGTATTGATTTTTAGATATCAGCACTACAATTATATTGATTTTTAAAAACCAATACCAATTGATACTGATCAATACCCCTTGAAACATCGACACCTATTGATGCTAATGTTGGAATATCAACACCAAATAAGTGGTTACTTGGGGTTGACTTCCAACATTAACACCACTTCGTGATAAAGTGATGATGATGTTGGTAAGGTAGTGTGGTTGCTTTGGATACGGAGTGGGATCGATTAGGAGTCTAAAATCCCCCAGGCTCGGATATTACAGTGTCAAGGACATCCCCGCGATTACCTCCCTCTCACCATGTTCACGGTGTGGCGGCAAGAGTTGCCGATCTTATTTTTCATGTGTGATTTTTAGCAATTGATAGTGATTAGAAAGTTTCAAAGTTTATGACTTTAAAATAATTGACATATACACATAATTTATCATAGAGAAGTCGAAATTAGATATGACCATCATAAATAACTTCATTGTATTATCCTCTTCCATTACATATAACTTTTAAAAAATTCAAATATACTAAGTCCACCAATAGATTTCGATGAAGACTCATTGATGGTACTAGAAAACTGTAATCGAATCCTTCTGATCATTGTTGTTAATAACTTTGAATTGATATTTTTGATCACATCTAAACTGTAGAGCACTTCAGAAATTTATGACACTTGGAATGGATCCGATTGGAGCTCTCTAAGTTCATTAATGAATTTTGACCGAAACTTCTTGATAGATCTGAAAGCTCTTTAAATGCTATTTTTTAGACTTGAAATTGGACTGTTACAGATTTCACCTAGTAATAAATGTATATCTCTGAATGAGTTTCGATTCAAAAAAAAATATTTCGTTCTATATCCGAGTCAAAAATTATCGTCTCCAAAAATAAACAATTGACATACATTAGTACTGTCGCGGTGTTGATTTTTCGAAACGAACACTATGATTATGCTAATTTAATTTATACCAATATCAAGATATATGATATTTTTAAAAAATAACACCACAATATATGTAGTGTCGATGCCGATAAAAATTAGCACCGCATTGTGGTGTTGTGTTGGTCTTTTAGAGAGCAACGCCACGAGTATTGGTGCTGGTTTTTATCGGCATCAACATCAAATGAAAAAAAGTTATTTTAATTTAAAAGGAAAGAAAAGAATTGCATTCAAATGTGAGAAGAAAGAAAAGAAAAAGCCAATTTTAACATGAGTAATGCAGGAACTAGCTAGCTTTTTGAGAAGTGTAAAGTATGGTAATTTTTTGAAAGTTTAATTATTTTACCTACGTCTTTTGGTAAATTGTTGAAAGCTTTAATATCTACGAGTGATCCAAATACACTCTAATATTTAACTCTAAAATAGCTCTCTAATAAATTTTCCAGAGCAAAGAGCATCTAATCTAACACGACCCCAATCATATAAAACTACTAAAATTTTATTCTCCCACCGATGATCCTTTAATTATGCGCTGCCTTAAGATCCCTTTTGTTTTTTTACTTAGTCTTCTCGAGAACCTACTAATTATCGTATCGATCCTTTAACTCTCCTAAAGTTCTCATGAGCATCTGATCCTTTGCTCGAGCTTTCTCAAAGTCTCTTCTTTACTCGAGCATTTTAAAGAGACTCCAACGGTTGTTTATGTCTCCTAAATCTTCTAATGAATCCTGATCATCAAGAGCCCCTCCACCATCTTTTATTTGAATCTTCTGCAAAGTCCTCTTAATTACAATTCACTATAAATTAAGCGTACGATTTTCGCATAATGACTTAAAAGAAGAACCTACAAGAACAAAAATAAAGTACAAATCGATGAAATTATCTATAATAGTTTTTAGTAAGCCATCTATAAGTATTTACTGATTTATAGTAACTTGTGAGTTTAAAATTAGTTAGCTTATTGATTTAATTTCTTTGCCTAATTCTATCTTTTAATCTAAAAGTTTTACTATGTGTGTATATATATATATATATATGCATCATGTAGACTTCAAAAGACAACCCTATAAAATACACTTGGACATTCATTATCTACGGAAGCATTTAGATTCATTTTTATTATGAAAGCAAAAAAAAAAAAAAACTCATTATTTATCTATTTAACATTTTAACTTATCATCCTATTTAAATACTAATTAAACTTTTGAATTAGAGATAATGCTAAATTACAAAGAGACATTTGAATCTCATCACTGAATGTTAACTTTTGTCACAGAGTATGTTTTTACATTTACATCAAAGTCAAAGGTAGAGCTGCGTTTGATTTGTGAAAAATGTGATATTTTTCATTTTCATTGTTTGAAAAAAAATAAAATATATATATATATATATATATATATATATATAATATTGTTTGATTTACGTTTTCCACTTTTATTTTTTAGTAAATGAAAGGATATTTTCTAGAAAAATAAAAAACAAAAAAAATCATTTTTTTTAAATGAAAAAAAAATATGGAAAATAAAAAATACAACCGTAGTGTTTCCTATCTTTTTGAAAAGGGAGTTTGAAGAAGTTGAAAAGAGAGAGTAACTTCCTAAGAAACAAAATAAAGATGATCCGCCAGTTTATCATGGAAAGACCGTAAAAAAAAAAAAAACAAAACAAAAACCAAAGACTTCAAAAAACATCACTGCTAATGCAAGATAACAATTACTATATTAAGTGCTCATAGTTTGCCTAACTTGAATTTTCTTTTATCGAGGAGTACAATATGATTAAGATTTTCAAATCCTACATCTAAAACTTTAAATTTGTCTAAGTCGCTTAAATTTTTAAAAGTTTGTTATACAGATTTTCCAAATTTGTTTATATTTTTCTTAGAGAAGTTTGTTTTAATTTTTCAAGAGAAGTTGTCAATATTTATGAAGAATTAGTGCGTTGCGTTTATAAAAAAAGGTTAAGATCCCTTATATTAAAATTATATTTCACTTTAATAATATTTTCCATGGGAAAAGGGAAGAGATTCGGATTTTTTTTTTTTACAATGCAATTTTCATGCTGCATCAAATATACATAAAAAATTAATATCGCAGGTATAAGAATATTAATATACACATATGGAGCAACAAAAATAAAATAGAAATACTAATATTTAAAAGCAAATGATTGGACGGGAAAAAGAGAGATGGTAGGGACATGATCTAAAGGTGACCCTATAAGTGTGACGAGCAAAGAGTAAAGACAAGCAAATTTAACCATCAGTTAATGCAATAAAAATTATAACAATTTAGGTTCAGATTAATTTGTCCTCATCGGGATGGTGTAGTAGCTAAAATACGACGATTTTTACAGATATAGCGTAGATCGATTCCGAAGGAGATCTAAAATTTTTTTCTAGATTCAGATGTCCCCACGTATTTCGACCACTATGTCAAGGCTCATAAAACCCTCCGTGATTTATCTCCCTCATAATGATCGTGAAACAAAGCGATGGGGACCACCAGATTCGCAGTTCCAGCCTTTTGCAGAAAAGTCCGAGATTCATTGATGCAAAAGACGATTCGCTCACCCCTCAACACCTCCGTCAATCGATCCCACAGTCAATACGAATGAGGTATATCACGGAGAGTATATTGCCCAATCTAGAACTAACGTGATAGGAGGACAAGCACCCCAAAAGACTTACAGTTCTCAGGGATTGATCTTTGCTCACTGATACAATTCTATTGTCGCGCTAATCATAAGATCCTCCCGTGCAGAAAAAAAGTCCAAGGCTCATAGTCTATGTGACATATCATGTCTAAAGATTAATAGTTCTCTCATTAATATATGGACGGATGGCCCTGAGTGTTCATAAATATTGCCTGATGAGGAAAAGACCTCCCTAATGGAAAAACTTCTAAACACTAATAATTGATAAATCAACAAAATGGAAGAAATAAAAATATGAGCAATCAAGCTCACAAAGAGATGATCCAACCAAAACTAGATATGACATGCGGCTAACAAGGTAACTACATGCAATAAGCTATTGGTCTGAAACCATTCCTGAATGGCTGGTTTGATGGCTTATGATCTGTAACAATTCATATAGATTCTGTCAAAAGTTCAACTGGTGTAATAAGCCCTTAAAAACATTCCAAGAACTCACATTGTAGATTATTTACACATGCATTTTTTTTATCACAATGCATTGTTATTATGAAAGAAAAAAAAACTATATATGAAAGACTCTGTACATAAGCAAATACCAGGGCTAGAAAGGACCATTGCTAAATTTACATTCAGTGCAATATCTGAACTTTGCACGAGATGAGACTTAGATCATACCTGCAACTTCATAAACTAAGTCTTTTTTTTCGGAGTGGGACCAGATAAACCTTCAAACAGATCTGAAAGCTGGCTCTCCAAATCCTCTGGTGTATACTTTATATATTTTGTTGCATATCTTCCACCATCTAATTGACTGCCATACCTTCCCATAAATGCGCGATACGCCGGGATGACCTTCTCCGATATTGAAATTTTCAGTTCTTCTCGGAGCTGAGGATCTGGAACGTTCCAAGTGGTCTGAACCCTATAAATTTCTTCAAATGCCAAGTTGAAGTTTTTAAACTTCTCCTTTAGAGTGACCTTTGAGACACTGCTGGAGCTGCCACTCCCCATTCCTTCATCCTTCAAACAAGACAACACTTTGGTCCAGGAAGTTCTAAGGTAGGTTGTGGCATACTGCCGAATTTGGGTGCGGCGCTTTCTTATCCAGTGGTCTCCCAAAAGCTTCCCGAGATCTGAATCCTTCACTTTATTGACAATATAGAGTATATTGTTCATAAGAAATACATACTGCATTGCTCCATCTTCATAAATTTTGGACTTTTCATCCAAATTAGATTCCAAATATGACATTGTCAGAACCATATGATGACCTAATGGAGTTGCGCTCTCAAAATTTTCTCCATCAGTGTTCCTATTATCATGGGCTTCAGAATTGCCCTGATCATTGCCAGTCGTTCCATCATCTAAAAGCAAATTTATGGTATTCATGTAGTCCGCAAGTAATCTCACATAGTTCATGACATAACGTACCATGGGATGGATCTCACACCACTGTGTTGGCTTCCGAGATGACTCCCTCTGGATTGCACTCCCAAATTCCATGAGAGTTCCTTTTGCTGCATCACCTAATCTATGCAGAACCCCTTCAACCTCTACACATACAAGGTCCTCTGGGTCTCCAACAAACAAGGTCCGGAGATCTGGCAAAACATCAGCAAGCACCTCATACATATCCAGGATACGAAAGAGCTTTTCAGGAGACCGCTGGTATATGGTAATGGCATCGCCAAAGTTGAGTAGCAGCATAACTGACCCCTTAACAGTCTCTGTGAAACACACTTCCTTAAGCTCCTCTGAAGAAGCCAGAATCTGGTCGCAAAGCCGTTTCTCTCCCCAGAGCAGAACTCGGACAACTATCTTCAAGGCCTGAATCCACTTCTTCATCTTGTCATCAAGCATCCTCCACTCAATTCTCTGTACCTCCTCTATGCTCATCCTATCAATGCCAAGAATGGAGAGGCACTCCTCGAGAATGTCACGTCGTACAGTGCAGTACACCTGATGGAGCTCACGGTCATACTTGGCCCATATCATAAGTTCTGCGATTGCAGTGAGATCAGGGACAACTTCAGGATGAATCAGATCTAAGCTCCGATCATCCACCAGACTTCTTCCAGATCTATCTTCAGGACTTCCTTCTTGGTGTTGTGGTGACGACTCCTGCTGCTGATGGTGCTGGTTTTCATCTTCAACGGAGCTCTCAAAGTATTCTATAGGTTCTCCGCAGTCGGATGCAAAAGAGAGGGAGAGACGACGAATGGAGGAGCTCAAGGCACTGGAGTCCAGGGGGACAGCGTTGCGGACCATCAAGTTGCTAAATTCCTCCTCGAGCCGGGACATCGCCATCTGGAGAGCAGTCTCCGCGCGACTAACGAGGTCGCCAGCAGAACCTGTTAAGTGTATAAGATCACCAACCGCAGCGAGGTACTCCTCTGCGTCCTCGGGGGAAGACTCCCACACAAAGGAATCGGAGGCATCCCATCGGAGTATGACCTTCTCAGCAGCCACGAGCCGGAGTTCAGCCTCCGAGGCACGGAAGCCATCTCCGTCGGAACAACCTCCGCCATCGTCGGCAGAAGGGAGGAGGAGGTCGTTGATGGGGGAGAGGCGGTTGTCGAAGCCGGAAAGTATGCGGATCATATCCTCGGCGGTGTTCTTGGACGAGGCGAGGCTGCTGACGATGTGCTTCGCTACCGCGATCACCTTTTCCTGCCCGTCGCCGCTCGCTGCGGCCGCCGCCATCACTCTGCCGAATAACCGGTGGTGGTGACAGTCGCGTGGAGGATTCAAGGAGGTTGGAGTCGTGATCGAGGGGGGCAGGGTCAGGGATAGGGTTTCGGGACGAAGAGTAGCAGGGGAAGCGAAAAGTCGTCGACGACGACGATGGGAATGGAATATATATTTATTAATAATACTAAATTATAGCGAGCGTTTCTATAATTCTATCGAGTTTTTTTGGTTCGTAACATGTGAACTCAATCTGAACAAAGTCCAACTATTGACTCATCGAATATTTGAATCCTTTATGATTTATTTAGGAACTCAAATAACTCGTTAACTTAATTAATAATATTTTATATTCTTGAATAGATGAATAATATCTATTTTATGAATCATATTTATTAATAAATCCCTTATTCAATTTATAAATATTTTTTTAAAAAAAAACGAATAAATAATCTTGAATTAGAATAATAAATATAAGGAAAAGAGAAACATAAAATTACAAATTTAAAACTAGAGAGATAAGTCATATTATATGGCAGGATGTAAAATTAATTAAATTCTATGAGGAAAGGAAATCGCTTATATGTTATATAATTTATTAATATTAAATTTTATTAACCTTTCAAATGCATATTATATCATTTTTAAATTTTACCTTAAGATCCAACGAGCTGAAGGTGAAGGTACCTGAACCAAACAAGTGCATGTATCCGTTTTGCCGATTGAACACATTGGTGAGCCTCTCAAAACGGTAGTCGATCGAAGATCTTCCATCATAAAAATCAGAACAATCCACAACAAAAAAAGACAACCTAAATCATATTTTAACGAATCCAAAGCTAAATAAAACTGTAGGGTTTCCACGAGAGGTGCTCTAATTTCCATAGTAAAGGAGCTTCCCTCACTTTGCTGAAGAACATCTGTATCTTTTAGTTATTAGCTAAAAAAGAGTTTCATTGATAACCCCAGTAAACATAGAACATGACCAAACTCCACTACCAATCTGTTTCAAGAGAACAAACATATGTAGTTAGATTTGTTTTCCTACCTGGTACTAGATGAAATTTAGATGACTAAGATCATAAGATTCCATGAGCTGATATAATTTTGATATTCCTCAAGTATAAAATGAAAAACCAAATCAGTATCACAGTAATATTTAAATTAAATCATAATCGACAAACAGCTAAGCACAAGATCTCCTACAAATGTTCTGAATCAAATTAGAGCATAAGGCTACAAAGCTTTCGTGTTTATCATCCTAAAATATCATAATAATTGCTACTGATATTCTAAATCTAAACAAAGCTACATGCAATCAAAGGTAAAAGCTATGCGGGATATGGCAACCATATTGACGTCATAAGCAAACATACACATGTTAAACTACATAGCCAATCAACCAAGCATAACTCAAGTGATCTACACTAAAAAACTAGCATGATCACTGTAAAAGTATTTTTTGCTTATCTGGTATTTCCAAATAACAACATGTAGAAATCCTACAAACTACAGGCCAATTCATATCTAGAATTTGCAGTGAATACTTTGATCGTCAGTCTTCTTTCATATGCTACCTGGATTATCATTACCAGCTGCAGGTTTATGGTTCAAATAGCGTATAACAGCATCCTCCACCCTGGTACCATTAAAAAAAACATAATTGATCCATAGTTGGCACATAACAATTAGCCACCTGACGAAGTGAAATAAATGAAAACCAAAGAGAAAAGCATACCACGGTTGGTTATAGAAGTCAGAACGTCGTTCCCTCTCACTGTTGCGGCTTGATTCACCAGCGACTAGTTTCAAATCCCTACTTTGAGAAGCAATCAAAGCATTAATGAACTCCACAGGGGACTGACTGAATCCAAGAAAGAAAGCTCTTCTCCTTCGATGTTCATGAATCTTCTTAATTGAGGCACATATCACTTCATCACAAGCCTCAATATCTCGGTGTTTCTCAGTGTTGGCAAGGAAGGATGCCATTTCCTTCTGCAATGGAAATGGAACATCAACAAGGACATCATAGCAAGCATTGCCTACTGCCCCATTTCCTGAAAGCCTGATCCTATGTTCCAAGAGTATGGGTTGAGGGGGAGACAAGTGTGGTGAAATCTTCTGTGAAACTGTGGCAAATTTTATCCTGTCTTCTCCAAAAACTTTCTTCAAAGGTGGATCACAAGCAAAATAGGAAGGATCAGTAGGGTTCTGCAACTTCTTCGCTTTCACATATTGCCATATCCCAGCTATAATTCTAGCTCGTGTATCAACCTCAATTCCAAGCACCTCCATAAGCATAGGTGACAATCTGAACTTCTCAGGATTGTAATTCATCTCAAGCCTAATACTAGCAGTGAACTCCTTGTCCCCCCTCCGCTTGATCTCAAAACCCTCATGCATAGCTGGAGAGCGAGACTGCTCCCACACAATTGTTGGGTTCTCTGGGTAGAGTGATGGGTCCAGCGCAATTGTTACCCTCTTAAAGAATGAAGAGAATTTGGGAAGCATGGGGTTTGGCTTAGGCAATCCACCAACAGGATCAGGGTCGACCCCATCTTCCAAGATCCTTCCAACTATCTTCAGCGACCATGATGGAGGCTCTGTATTCTTGGGTTCAGGGATTGACCGTGTCTGGTCTGTGAAGGTATTAAAGACATAAATCCTAAGGGTCCTTTGCATGGAAGGTGAGCTTTTTAGAGCTTCCTGGATGTCGATCTTCTTCCTAGCCAGGGCTGCATCAACTCGGGATTCAAACTCCAGCAATTGAGTATAGAGGGCTGACTCTGGCAAGAGAGCTGCGACTCGGTCAGGCAGATGCTTCTCCGGTAGCTTTTGCTTCTTCCTCCTAGCAGCAGCAGTTATATCAGCGGCCTTGATGCCTGGGGTAGCAGACATAGGAATGGGGGCGGGGGGCTTCTGAAGGGATGGTCGTTTGACGCCTCCAGACATACCGGGGGTGGTGAAGGAGGGGGAGGAGGTGCCAAGATGGCCGAGCTGAGCCTGGGAACCCATCTGAATCTGAAAGGGAGAATGGACATGCGGCTGGACTTGGGCCTGCGTTTGGGAGTGGAAAAGACTCTGGAAGGGGGACGAGCCCGGGGGAAGCGGGGGACGGAGATGGGGAGGCTGGTTGGCCGACGCCGGCGAGCCCATTCCAGCGTTAGCGAGGGACGGCGGCCCACCCATGGCCCGCTGTTGGTTGTTGCTGTTGGACGCCATCAGACAAAATCTCACCGGCTCGATACCTCCAAACCCTAACCGTACATTCCAAAAAAAATCGAAATTAAAACATTTCTGCAAAAGATCGAAGAAGTCATCGGATTCAAGGATGGAGAAAGGGAGATTGCACGCAACTCCAGATAAAGATCTCACCCGTTTAGAAGGAGGCAGAACGCAGATCTACGAAGAAATGATGATTCCCCTTTCTGATCCTCTTGAACAAGATCGCCGTCGATTTAGCGGCTGAAGGAGAAGAAGAACCCTAAAGGGAATTAGGGTTTAGATGACGGAAATGATGCAGCCTCTGCCTGCTCTCCTCGCTTGTTCGCTGCCTTTCCCCATTTCGTTCGGCTTATTTCTTCCGAAAAGCCAAAATAAATGCTAAAAAACCATCCCTTCTTTTTAAATCCTCACAAAACGATTTTGCAAAAAAAAATAAAAATAACACCTTCTCTATGTTTCTGAAATTTCCTAATTACACCCCATCACTTCCTAAATTCTCAAGAGATACTATTTCCCTTACCTATTCCTTTTATACCAAAATAGTCTTTTAAAAAAATAATTTTTTTTTATTAATACAAGATCTCCATAAATTCTAAAATTGATCCCCATCGATTTTTAATAGATCGTTAAGTAATTCTTAGATAAGATATATTTTATCGATCATCAAAATACATTAAAAAGTATTTGTATAAATAAACTCAGCGATTAAAGTTATAGTTAAAGTCGACCCATAAAGAGGGTTATTGGCCCTCGTCCAGAAGTCAAAATTTAAGCTTAAAAAAATATAAAAAATGACTCAATTTTTATAAAAAAATTTAAAAATTTCATCATTGGAATTCTCTTTTTTATTGTTTCGCTTATGACCCATTGAAATTTTCATCATTCTAAGACTAGCTTTGATTATAACGTCTTTAGTTTGTTATTTCATTTGAAGACCAATTTTATAAATATCATGATTAAAAATTAAACGGTGATATTTAGAAATCGAATTGGACATCTGGGAAAAAAATAAAAAATCTTTTATTGTAATGATCATTTAGGTACAATGGATGTGCTTCTTATGTATCACTAATTTAATATCATTTATCTCTCCATAGAGATGACGATATGAAGTAGTAGTGATTAAGATATGATGGTGTTTACAAAATAGACATGGATAAATTCCTGAGGAGATCTAAACCGTTTTCTTAGATACAAATAATCTTTATATATTATAGCTATCAAGTCAAGACTCATAAAGTCATCCATAATTTATCTCTCTATCGTAGAATAAATTGATAGGAGTCATTAGATTTACAGTTACATACATTTTATTAGTGTTTTATGTATATACATTCATAAATTGCATTCATGTACGAACTAATACCGACCTTAAATACAATACATTTGAATATTAAAAAATAATAATAATCTCTTACATGGGTCGTGACAGATTCTTGGATAATTAAACAACAAATGGTTCATTGATAATTAAATTCTTAGATTGTGTTTGGTAGAACGTAATGTAATTGAAGTTATAATGTAATCCAAATTTAATAAAATGTAATATAATCTTGATTACATTATTATATTTGGATATAAATTGTATATAATCTTGAATTACAAAGGTCATTATATTCTTTTGTTTAATGTCCATTACAAAGACGATAGGAATGAATCGACGACGATGACGTAGTGAGCGATAATGATGGCGACGCTTGACCGACGATCGGTAGTCGGCCGATCGACCGATCGGCATTACTGCCGATCGTCAGATCGCCGATCATCGGTCAGTCGTCGATCGTCGGCCACGATCGATCGATCGTCGATCGATCCGACGGCGTCGTCGGCGGTGGCCGTGATCGTCGATCGATCGTCGGCCGATCGCGCGATCACCGCCGATCGGCCGTCAGATCGGCCGATCATCGGCGTCATCGATCGGATCGCGGCCGATCGGCCGGTGCCGATCGATCGGCCGTCATCGGCGTCGATCGCCGCCGATCGTCGATCGCCGGCCGATCGTCGATCGTCGTCGATCGCCGTCGTCACGTGCCGATTATCGCCGACGCCAAACATAAATCATTGCGTTTAATAAATAAATCAACATTTGAATAAATCATAAATCGTATTTGTATGCGTATAAATGTAATTTATTGTATCAAATTATAAAATTTTTATATCTTTTGTAATTTAGATTATATTATATTATAATTTTAAGAGAATAACAAACAAAAAAATCTATCTTGTAATATAATCGATTATATTACAAGACAAATTACGCAGCTTTAATGTCTACGAATGAGTTTAATAATAAGATTCTTAAGTCTAAGACCGTGTGTCGATTTACGGTTCCAACTTTTTTTTCACAATAATAAGATTCTTAATATCTAGTAATGCCTCCGCGGGCATCCATCTTCTTCCCCCGCTGCCTTCGCCGGCGGCAAACTCCCGAACATCCTCTACTTTCGCCGCGGCGGCTTCTGCTGCCTCAGCGCCCTCGCCGCAGCGGCCGCCTCAGCTCTCGTCATCTCCGTCCACCACCGCCTGCCCCGAGGCACCGCAGCCCCGTAAAGTACGATGACTCCTGGGCTGGCTGCGCTCGAGTGGGTCACGTCCCAACGCGGCGGTGAGAAATGAGAATTACAAAAACCAAATTCTTGAAATTATGAAGAATAATTTCGAACTCAGCGACCAGAACCGTGACCATTCAAACACACTGACTTGGGCAGAGTCTAACCCCCCGGCGACAGTACGAGAGGCAACATCGCGCACTTCCTGGCGATGCGAACGGCGCCTCCAAGGGCTCTCCGGAAACGTGAAGTTGCTGGAAATGGTGTTGCTGGGCCCTTACTTCTGGAGGTACACGACCGACGGCCTAGGAGGCGGTGGCGGACCATGATGATTGAATATGTCGAAGCGCCGGCCTCGGTGAAGGTGTTGCTGGAACCAAAGCAATTCGATTTAGAGTTCCAAGACGCTCCGCTCTTCAGCCGAGTCGGCGCCATCTTAGCTGGAAATTGAATCTGTCCTTGTCCAGATGTTTAGCCACGATAAAAATTGACTTTTTCCATATAAATTTAGTAAAGTGTGAACCTGGGGTTTAACCATAGTCGCTTCTTCGCCTTCCATTCCACTCCGTTTTGGCCCTTTTGATCGGGGAGCTGAGGGCTTGTTGGGAGATCATCGGCATGGCATACATCCCCCCTCACAAGCGCCACTCAACCACTGGCAACAACCTCACCCCCGCCCCACCTCCGGCCTCCCTCTCCCGCCGTTTCAATCAATCCCTCGCCCTCGATGGTCCCTCCCACCGACGGGGGAGGAAGCCCCCCTCCCACCAGCGTTCCACGATCAGCGACATGGCCTACGCGGCTCAATCCACCTTCCTCTGGTGCATCGCCGGCGGCTATCCCCATCCGGATGATTTCCGGCTGGAGCCGTATCCTTGCGACACCGTGGAGCAGCGGGAAGGCTACAGGCCTCTGGTGCTTACTATTGCTGGAGATCCGCCTTCGGTGGAATCCGAGGAGGAACCGCCGCCGTGGGCGGCGATTGTCACAAGGATCGAGCGTGATCTGCTTTCTTCCCTCATCAGCGCGAGGAGCGAATTGGCGGCCCGGATCAAGTTGTCCTTCGTCGCCCGGATCGGCAAAGTTTCCTTTAACGGGTATGCAACTTATCATTATTATTTTCTTCGATATTATTTGACATTTCCGAATAACATCTAGAGTAGTTCATTTTGCCCCCTACTTAATGTAATTTTTCAGTTTGACCCGAATAGTTTATAGGTTTCATTCGTTTTATCCAACATCTTGCATTATCAAGACATGATGAGGGAAAAGAACTCATTCAAATATAGGTACCTACACATGAGGAATAAAGTCTTCTTGGTTCGAGCTTGTTTAAAAAGTGATCACGATGAGACTTGAAATAGTTTCAAAAGGAGAAGGTTTAAGAGTAGAAAATTTTAGGAAGTAAAATTAAACAATCAAATAGGGAAATATGACAGAGGTGGGATGATTTGTTCTTGTTTTACAAATTACAGTATATTATTTTCTAAATTATGAGTGGAAAGATGAAAAAGTAGATAATAAAATGACTTTTTTTTTTCTAGAATTTATTGATGTAGTTTATTTCCCCGAAAGCCTTATTAGATTAATGCTTGTTAAAGAAAAATGATTAGTCTTGTGCTGATTAGTCAGGGTAAAATATCTCAACACCTATGAGATCAGTTTCATGGAGAATATGGTTATAGGTCTTGTATTTTGGGGGTATGGACAGCGAATTCAATAAACAACAAGTTTACTGTTGATAATTATTGAGCAGTGAATTCTTAGTTACAAATCTTGTTAATGATTCTATCATGCATCACTATGTGAAGATTTGGGCAGACGAAATCCACTGCACCTATAATTCTTTTTTCAATGAAGCAGAGAACCTTCAAGTTGTCTTGAATCTTTAAGGAAAGCAGCATATTATGAATCCGATATTAGAGGGAAACTACGCGAGTTCTTCAACACTAGTTTACAAAATGAGCACATTCAAGAATTTGAACAGTTGGAGATGGCAAAGCTTGGGTTTGATTTTGATTCCCAGAAAGAAATTTACATCGTGAAGGTAAAGCATATGCATGCCCCCAACTATTCTGTTCTACTAATGAAATTCTTCGGAAATAAAAATAGCTGTTCTTTACCATATCTAGTTGTTTAACAAGACTCTGGCTGGCTCAGTGATTACATGCAAATGCAAACTCAATGAAGTTGGCGGCCTTGAGATATATAAGGTAAAATATCTTCAATTAGTTAATAGTTGATTGTTAATCACTCTTCACCCCGTCCTATTATGTTCATCAAAATTTCTTCCGCTGGCACGATTAAATCATTCTCTGAAAAAATTTGGTGACTTAGATCATAGTAAGGTGGCAAGTAGCAAGTCGTTTAGAGCCTAACAACTTTTTTCGCCTATTTTACACATTGATTTTATGTTATCTATCTTTTTCTTTGATGAGATACTAAATATAGACAACTTATAATGGTCTTTAATTATTATTTTTTGTTATGATGCATCTACTGCATATCTCTGTTCTAGGCTTCTAGCTTAACAATTAGTAATTAGCTAATTGATTTGATTTTGGCTGGTGCTTTGTAAGCAATTAACACGCCAACAATGTTAAAATGGCATCTATCTTTGGAGTTGGGACTAATATTTACCATCATTCACTCTTCAGATCCAACAAAACAGATTACGTCATTTGGTGGTAGACGTATCATGTGTCTCTAAGGATCTTGATCTGAGATTGATGTTGTATAGTCAGGAAGTTTCGAAAACTCTGGATGTGAGTCTTTCATTCTTTAAGAGTTCATACACCACTATCTTTTAGACATTCTTCAGCTGATATGTGGGATACTTTTTCAGGATGTAGGAAACGATGACATAAAGAGGTTGGTTTCTGATGCAGTTGTAGACCCAAATGTGAAAGGTGGACTACGATGGTCGCTTGGGAAGGACTCTGTCGATGACTCTTGCAGCATCTTTGGTGTTTGGCATGTCAAGTGCAAGAGTTTTAAGGGCCAGAACATGAGGATTAATTTTAGATATGCTGATCGGATTCTTCACAAAACATCCGTTGGGGAAGTTTCTAATGAAGTGGTTTTTAAGTTAACGGGAGTATCTGAACAGTTGAGGGTGAGTCCTAATTCCTGTACTAATCTCTTATCTTCCACTTTACTAAATACTTTTAAGTGCAATTAACCAATTATATATATATATATATAGAGAGAGAGAGAGAGAGAGATACTTTGCACTGTTTCCCTTTGCTAGTCTTTAGTTGTATTACATTTTGTATAAGAGACTTGTTTGTAGCCTTTCCATTTTATATTCAGCGATATAAGTTGTTCTATTTGAATGGATTTAGCTGTTATTTTAAAATAGCTGGAAATCAATTTAACATATATTATTTTCTTTAGGTTTGGCTTCTTCACTTTTTCAAGAATTCCTTTTCTAATTCTGGTTTTTTGTTCTGCAGCATGAGAACTTCAATCCTAGTTCTGTGTTGGCCGCGGTCCAGGATGCTGTGAAACTTATTTGGAACAACTTTTTGGGCAACAACGTTGGTGTCGAGGGACAAAAGTGCAAGGAAAAGTGAGAGCTTTTGTACAAGGTGTGGGCAAAACTTTATCTCTATGTTTATTGAAATTTTGTGCTTCCATAAAAAATATGGAACTGCTAATGCATTAGCGCCCCCCATCGCTGCTCCTACGTGTGAAATTTTGTGCTTCCATCATTCGTCTCTTTGTGGTTGCAAATTGTTCATTTGTTTCTTTGGGTGCGCTCTTCTCGAACATCGATCTTCTTTTTTCCAACTGAGGCTTTTACCCAGGTCCACAACTCCTCAATACTGACAACAATATGGAGTGCCAATTTAACTTCTCCATCCACTGATGCTCCTGTCTTTCCATGGTCAAGGGACTCCTCATGCTACTGCACTGGCTTCACAAGATCGTTAGTCCATTTTAGGCTTTGCTACTTTTCTAGGTCCATGGCAGTGGCAACGATCATCATCTCTCAAATTGATGCCTCGAGGTCCACTTCCAATATCATCCTCAAAGACAACCTTTGAACACATTCAATATCATATTGGTGTAAACACCATTTTCTGCTTCTGTTAGAACAATCCATGAATATGAATGGCCTTGAGCAATAGGTGGCCCGAGTGCATAGACACTTGGTTGTCACAGACCAATGTACCAAATTTACCTCACAAGTATCTAAATTTTTCTACTCATTGTTACTTCTTTTATTCGAGGGAAAATCCTGAGATTGTATAAGACTATTGGAAGAGGAATCAGCCAAAGCTATTAACAGGTGAAAATGTGCTGACTTCTAGCACCGGGCATCAAATGTTAATGAGCTTTCCTTTGATAAAATAATTCAAGGAATGGTCGACTGAGTGCAAAAATTAGAGACAACTTGAATCGCTAATTTATTTAGTCCATTAAAAAAGAAGTGTTTGGACAATAACTTCCTAGGAATGTACTGAAGATGCATGTTACAGGTTGATTCTGTATTACTGTGTTGGTGAACCTTTTGATTCTCAACAGATGCTAAACATGATTTACCTTGATCACCATCCCTTGTACAGGGATCTGAGTACCTTGAAGGTTAAGTTCCATCGCTTCCTAACATAGGGGGGAGCATCCTCTGAAGTGTCTCTAGTACACGACCCACGGTGATTTCATCTTTTGAAACCGATGCAAGCAAAGTGTGCCGTAAGTTTCCCAGCCCATTGAACTGCTGATGTTCCAAAATAATTTAACTAAAACATGATGGGAAAGAAGCAAAAAGAATTGACAAGGAGTCTCCAATAGCAAGAAAGCTCAAACAAATAAATTAACATATGTTATGGATGCAAAAGATAATTTATTCGTTCAGTATTTCTGTCAATAGATTACAATTAATACGAAAAAATAAATCATAAGGCATATATTATCCAACTCAAGACTAACACATCAGATGAATAAACATCTCGAAAGATTTGTAGTAATCGAAGAAGATCGACTCTTATTCATCGTTAAAATCAATAAAATAATAGATCAGTAAGACTGCATACCTGACATCTAAAGTATATCTTCCCTAAAGCTATCAGAATA
This sequence comes from Wurfbainia villosa, assembly GCA_025175895.1. Lineage (NCBI taxonomy): Eukaryota > Viridiplantae > Streptophyta > Magnoliopsida > Zingiberales > Zingiberaceae > Wurfbainia > Wurfbainia villosa. Next base: position 8,116,093 of record CM045997.1, read on the forward strand.
TTTATGTAGATAATAGTTACTGACACAGGGAGTATATATACTCGGTGATAGTGCACAAACTGAAGGTATACAGGATTCACCAATTTTGATATCTTATAAGCTACAAGGTGATCGTCATCTTTAAAGGTGGATAGCAACTTAAAAAACACATTAATGGCTCTCTTCGATTATTTTTATCGGTAGAAAAAATAAATTAAAATTTCAGATGATAAATATAAAAGAGGAGATCATAATTCAAAGTGATGAAATTTCTTTGTACTTATAAATTGGGATAGTCTTGGGACTTTAATAGCAACTTTAAAGGATCTTCTAGAGGTTGATCGATGCTGTGGCTGCGTATGTGTCTAAATTTTCACCAAAAAAAAAAAAACTACATTTCTACCAATACGAAATTCGCATGCCTCTGCAAGTAAAATTTTCTCCTCATTTTTAATGAGCAAGCATTGCTTAATGCCTGAATCAAGTCCCTGCAACGACCCTGCTTTACTCATGGTCGGATGATAGATTTATCCTTATGAGTAAGGATCGAGTGGAATTAATTCAGTCTCCGGCGAAAGGATCTAGTGGTTAGTGCATATAGACGTTGTATCAGAAAATAATGGATCAATTCCTCGCAAATACGAGGATGTCGTCTCTTCATGTGCTAGCTACTAATTTCAAGGGTCAAAAATCTATCGTAATGATCCGAAAACAGACTAATAGAAACTGCCAGATTGATGGATTTTTGCATGAGAGTGAAATTAATTCTCTCGATAAAAAAGTATTCTCCCACTTTAAAAAGTCATTCGCCCTGTTATGTAGTATTCAGTGGACGTTATCATCTGCTGCTGCTGCTGCTGCAACTTATGGTTGGAAGTGTACACCCATCACTAGTCAAAACCACAACAGTCTTGATCCGAGCAGAAGCAGATTGCAGGTGGCAATGACGAGATGTGGATGAAGATTAAATGGACCTACAGAGACTTCAACAACACAAAAAAATTTCAAAATACTGTAAAATGATATTTTTGCTCCAAATAATTTTCTCATCCATTGTGGCAAAGTTTATTCTACTATTGTAATAACACTCTTGAGCAAGTCACGCTTTCCCCCTATTGTACAACCGAACTTTATGCCGAACTCAGGTGCATCTTGAAGCCCATTTGCTTGCAGTTCATATCATTAAAAAAGATCAAAAGTGAGCCAAAGTTTTTGAAGCGCAATAAGGCAGACGATTAGTTGACACAGTGATCAAAGAAAATTATCGATTGGGAACAATCAACTGATTTTGGGCGAAAAAAATTATCATTGCATCGTAATTAAAATTATGTTCGAGAAAAGTATTACAAACTTAATGACCAGTACTAAATTTAAAAGAAGCTAAATTTTTAACATGAGAAATATCAGTATTCCGGAGGTGAGAGTGATTGATGGTGGATGCTAAACCTCTTTTTTTTTTTTCTTTTTTTTTTTTAGTAGGCAGGAACATGATTCAAACATCCTGCTATAGTCTAGTTGAATACTTGAAATATCTGATGCCCAATGGAATTCATCAAGTTGTTTATAAGCCCTGGCTAGGCAATGGAAGTGCTGATGGGAATAGATAGTTTTAAATTAGAGAGTAAAAATTCTAATGGAATTAGGCAAGTCGAAAGTTCTGGTGGATGTAAGTTCAAGCAGTCAAGATCGGACGTTCGGCCTAACTTTAGATAATAAAAAAAATATCCAAGTGGGTATGTGGGAAATATTGCAGGAATAAATTTCAAGCAAGTTGAAAGAAAAGTTAGTAGACTAGATACTAAAGTTATTTTATATATTACTTTGTGTCTAACTCATGCAAAAAAGACGAAATTGACGCGAAGCAGATTCAGAAGATCTAGACACCAAAAATGTTTTGGTGGATTGAAACGTTCAAGTAACCAGAAGTGGTTCGATGGATCGGAAGACCAAATTAAGTCGATCTAGATGAGGCGACCAAAGGATCAAGGTTGATTTCCAATTCAACCAAATATATTTTTATTTTTATTTTATTGTTGGAACCGGAGCTTCTTAGGTCGGTAAATTCAAAATTTTGATTTTTTTTATTTCAATGAAACGAAATTCATCTTATTATCAGAAGGACAAATAAGTAATCATTGATCATGAGCTTGTGGATATTCACTTTTCTAATAATACATCAAAGTAATTTTCGATAGTCAATAATAAAAAACTTCTAAAGTTCAAACTATCAAAAATTTTATTTTTAAAATCATATCATCTACTTTTTAGATGATATTTTTGATAAAGTCATTCTTCTACACGGAGAAATGTGAGCAAAATATAAGTATTGCAATCCTATAAATTTTAATCGGGTAACATTTATAATTTATGAATTATGGAAGTGAGTCAAAATAAAATTTGTGATATAATTTGAAATTGAACATTTTCAAATAATGATATAAATTTATTTAAATATTTTAATATTAAATTAAGAGAATTATTAGTTAAATTTGTTTCTCTAAAATATTTTTATTTTAGTTTTGAGTCTAAATACACTTTAAAAAAAATTATCAAGAATTTCTTAATAAATTTGTTAAACTTGTTCCATCTACGTACTTGTACAATTAAAAAATTAATAAAATAAGAAAAAAACTAATTTGAAAATTTTAATGATTAAATAATAAAGTGTATTAATGTTATGATATTTAGAATGACATTAACAAATTTATTCATAGGTGTGATCTACCACTTAATCTATAAGTCCTAGATAATTTAAAAATATTTATTAATATATTAAATTTTTGATGAATAATATACTACCCTCAATATTTGTGAGTTATTATATTTAATTTTAAAATAATATATATTAAAAATTAAAATATTTTTAATCTTATTTAATAATGCTAGTTCTAATATTATAAACATCAATAAATTTTTTTAAAAAAATCTAGTAATTAGTGGTATATTATTTTCATATTCGATGTGTATATAATATTTTAAATTAAATTTATATATTTTAGACAAATTATAATTTTTAAAAAATTAAATTAAACAAATTAAAAATATTTTTCTTACATTTTAATTGACAATGAAACAATGAGTTAAATTTTATAAAATTAATTGAATTAAATTAAAAAAAAATTCATTCTAATATAGAGAATTATTATATTTATTTTTTTTTCTCAAATTGTTAATAATCTTAATATATCTTTATTTTCACATAAAAAAATATTTTATGTAATCTTAAAAATATTTAATAATACAATTGAACAACTTTTCAATATTTATTATTATATTTCTCATTTAATTATAATAAATTTGTAACATAAATTTCATTTTAAATAAATTTATTAATTATGAACAATGAAAGTAAAATATAAAAAATATTTTTATAATATTTTTGACATTTGTTTAATTACATTTCTAGACTAAAATTAAATATTTCATATGAAAAGTTAATTATATATTATAATATTTTAATTCTAATAAAAAATTATTCTTCATCCTACTAATATAATAATTTATATAAAAGTTATAAAGATTATAATTTAAAATACCAATTAATAATGTACTTAAAATTCAAAATATTAGTAATAATAGTTTAAAATTTATAAAAGTATAATTTTTATTAAAAAAAAATAGACAAAATATCTACGAGAATCTTCAAATTTTAGATAGAAATTTAAAAATTATTTTAAAATTTCTTTTAATTTAGTGATAAAAATAGTGAAACGAATTTTGATATTTTATGAAGGTACTTGTAAAAGACATAAATGTTGGGAATTGAATGCCCGCTAGAGGAGGGGTGAATAGCGTTGAGATCGTACGGTGATGGAAATCGATCGCGTTCGTGTCTACAATTACGTTAGTGCGCAGCGGAATATATATAATAAAAGCAATAACGAAAAGCAATCACACGAACACAAACATATAACGTGGTTCGGAACCGAATGGTTCCTACTCCACGGGTCGAGCTCTAAAGAGCCCTAGTGATGCACACGCACTCACTAATCACAAATACTCCTTCTCGACACAAGTCGGAGGTGGAGAAACCTCGTACAAAAGATTACAACAATAATCTACAAGATGCAAGCAGATACAAGTAAGAAATACAATGCAAGTAAAGGAAAAACAACTTTACAAGAACTTTGGATTGCTTGATCTTTGATTGCCTTGAACTAGCTTTGAAGGACTGGAAAGCACCAACTTCCCCCTTCAATTTCGCCCAAGAAAATCGCTGCTAAATCCCTCCTTCCGAGCTGCTTTTATAACTGCGGGCCTGGATTTTTCGCCCATCACGATCGCCATAAGTCCTGCCGATTCCGATCATCGCGTCATGAGACAACGGGTCGATCCACGCTGGAAAAACTCCAGCGGATCTCTTGGCGATCGCCAACATTGGCGATCGGCCGCCAACGCCGTAGTCGATCGGCCACGGCCATTTGAGCGCTCGTTCAGAAGATAATCGCGGCACGATCACATCCGGCGTACGATCGCTATCACCAATCGCCTTCAGGAGCAATGATCGCCAGAGCATCAGAATGAGGTTTTAACCCAAATATGGTGTCCCCATACTTGCTAGACCACCCTTAGCCTAGACCTAAGCCTTCTAGCAACCTCCATCACCTCACGCCTCGGATCCCTCCAAGTCATCCATGACTTGTTCATCCATCGCGCTAGCTTCCGGTGCTTCCATCGGCTCTGTCATGCTAACGGTGTGTTCACCGCCAAGGCACATTGGACTTACTGGCGCCAAGACTCGCTTGGACTTTCTGTAAGATCAATCGATCCTTGGACTTCAAGTGTCAAGACTCAAGCTTGGTCTTTCCCTTGCCAACACATGTTGGACTTCTCAATTGCCAAGACCCATGCTTGGACTTTCCCTTGCCAACTCAGGTTGGACTTTTCCAAATGCCAAGTGTCCCACTTGGACTTTCAATGCCAAGTACCCATGACTGGACTTTCCATTGCCAAGTACCCATGACTTGGACTTTCAATGCTAAGTACCCATGACTTGGACTTTCCATTGCCAAGTACCCATGCTTGGACTTTCCCATAATCACATGGTCAACCCTGGTCAACCATCAAGTCAATTATAACCTGGGTCGATTGTATAAACAATCTCCCCAACATATTAACCGACATTAATGTCAAACATCAATGTCAAACCTATGTCTAACATACTTTGTCAAACATACTTTGTCAAACATCAAAACATCACTCGAGTCAAACTCGAGTTCGTCGATCGCGAATGGCGATTGCACCAACAATCTCCCCTTTTGATGTTTGACAAAACCAACAAACCATTGAGTTAGAATACTAACTCAAATCTCTTACCAATTATTCCAAATTGGTCTCCCCCAGAATGTTCTTCCCCAAACATTCTCCAAACATTCTCCCCCTTTTTGACAAATAGCAAAAAGGTTATCTCTCCAAGGAGGTCAATGTCTCATGTCCCAATGAGATCTTACAATCTCCCCCTTGATCCAAAAATACCTAGGATGCCTACAATCTTCCTAGTGATAAGTCCCATATCACTCAAGAGAGGCAATCCTATTCACTCTCCCAATTTCCAAATTGGGTATCAAAAACCATCAATTTTCCCAATTGATGATACTCTCCCAATAACTTCTCCTCTTCAAGGAGAAAAAAAATACATCCATCATCCCAAGATGGATACCTCCCCCTAAAAGCTTGCTTGCCATTGCAATGCAAGCCAATAAGAACTCTAAACCATCAAAATTAAGGTTCTAAGTTCAACATAGAACTTTTACTCACCCTAAATTTGATACTTTGACCTAACACAACTCTAATCCATATCCAATGGATTTTCACCCTTCATAATGCTTAGGCATATCCTAGGGTTAGGAGTGGTTAGGAACCTTACTATATAATTGAACACGGGCTAAACAAACCTTGTTAACCCGAAATCAGACTGTGATCGACTTACAGTTATCATCGATCACTCGCGATCGACAAGTGGCTGATCAGTTTGAAATTCAATTTCGATTTATCGAAATTCGAAATTCATAAATAATTATACGTATATCGAAAAATCACTAAATTTGATACGTATAATACTTATGACCAAAACAATGGGTGAAAAATGTTTGAAAAATAATTTACCCATAAAATAGTGAGTTTGATACAAAACTCAAAACCATTGAAATTTTGATGTTTTGGCCCTATTTGTATCAACTTCATCAATAGTGATTATCAAAAGATAGACTTCACCAAGGTTTTCTAAATTGATTTTAAAATGATTTCAAAACCTTATTTTGGATCATATTCCTTGGGCTCTAAGTACATGACTTGTACCAAGCTTTCCCAATGATCCATGATAAAATTAGATGAGTTTTGGTTCAACTAGATGCAAAAACTATGCACCTTGAACTCAACTCATATCCTAGCATCTCACATGTATCTAGGGTGTATAAATACACATACATGTCAATTGGATGTGAGATGTGGGTTTTGTTCTCCCTAAACTAGGGTTTCATGCATTTTTCTAAGGCAACTCTACTTGATTCTCTTATAAATGGGACTCCAAGTCATGCCATAGTCCTTAAATCAATTTTAATCAATTTAGATGCATGAAAATGATCATGGAATAATAATAGAAAAATAAATCATGGCCAATGATCATGATGTCATGGCATGTGATGAAATCTAAAAACACATGACATTTAATACCTTAATCCTAAGCATGATCATGACATTTAGATGATAAAAGTAAACATGATGTCATGTCATGGCATATGACAAACAAATCATGGCATATAAAATATATAGGTATAATAACACCTAAATTTTAATATTAATTGCAATTTGTTGGGATTAAACATATTTTGCCATATTAACCTAATCTCCCTAGTGTGCCAAAACCCAAAATGGCACACCAACCTCTAAACCTAAATTGTGCCAAAATGATCATTTTATCAAACTTCATAATAAATATTGGCATATCCTAAAATCTTTTAGGATTAAAAACTCAAATGTATTTTCAAGGTAACCATAACCTTGAAAATAACCTAAAGTGTCACCTTTGTTATGGTTGAGTTAACTACCCATCCAATCAAGGTTGACACACCCTAAACCCATCTTAGCGTGAATCAATCACGCTCTTAGGAACCCAAAGACGATTTGAACTCCTAGGGTTACTTAGATATTCCTTAGGGATAACTTCCCTAGATACCTTCCTAATAACCTTCCTAGGCTTGTTAGCCTTGGTCATTTGGGTCTTTCCATGGTTGACTCTAGGGGTTACTCCCCTTGCAACCTTCTTAGTGGCTTCCCTAGGTTTCCTTGAAACCCTAGCCACTAGGCACACACCATGGTTACTCTTAGGGATAACTTCCCTAGTAACCTTGGTCTTCCTAGACCTAGTTAGTGTCCCATAGTCAAATGGAACACTATGGTAAGACATCTTAGGCATAGGTTTGTGACCCAAACCATTCTTGCCCTTGGTTGACTTTTGACTTTTAGGCCTTACTTGTTGACTTTGACTATTTGACCTAAAAGTTTGACCAATTGACCCTTGCATTTGATTTTGCATAATTTTAAGGGTCTTCTCAAGTTTTTCAAGCCTTGACCTTAAGGCTTGATTTTCCTTTTTTAGTTGCCCAAATGATTTTTTATTAAATTCTTGGGCATGAGACTTTCTAGGCATATGCCTGGTCCATTTAGGGTTTTGACCTAGATGTTCTCCTATTTTCCTAATTGATTCCTTAGGTAAAATATTTTTAGGGACATTAGTCCCAAATTTCTCCTTACTCCTAAGGTAAACATTTTTAGCACCTAAGCAAAATTCTTTACTTCTAGCATGCTCTTTATGAATTGCAAGGGAATTAAAATTCCTAGCATGCTTTTGACTATTAAATCTAGAAGGTGCATTATTTGAATAAAGAGCTTTATTTAAAAATACCTTAGGGTTTGCCCTAGAGGCTCCCCCTACTTGTGTAGCTCCTTCTTGCCCCTTCTTCTTCCCCCTTGGGCATTGACTCCGGTAATGTCCCAGTTGTCGGCACTTGAAGCACACCACGTGCTCCTTGCTCTTTTGACTTGGGGAACTAGCATCCTTGATCTTTGGTGCCGGTGGAGCTTTCTTAATCCTTTTAGGACACTTACTCTTGTAGTGTCCTTGCTCCCTACACTCAAAGCATATAATATGATTTTTATTTAAAACCAAATTGCTTGAGTTACCTAGTTCGGTGGTGGAGACCGGAATTGGACTTTGGGCTTCTTCATCTTGACCGGATGTCGAAGCTTCTTGGTATTGCTCCGGTGTTGAGGATGATCTCTCCTCCTCAATTCTAGAAGTGGATACTTCTTCCACTTCTTCCACCTCTTCTACCGATCCGGGAGTTGATTCCCTATCAACCTCCGAATCCTCACTTGCTTGTGAGGAGGAGCTTGCTTCTTCGGCCTCTTCCGATTGGACCGATGAGCATTCTACATCTTCTTCTTCTTCTTGGACCGATGATGAGTTTTCATGGAGCTTTGCCACTTGGCTCCATAGCTCTTTAGCATCTACATAATTACCTAACATACACAAGATGTTGTTAGGTATTAAATCAATTAAAAATTTTATCACCTTATCATTTTTCTCGGATGCTTGAACTTGCTCTTCGGTCCACCTCTTCTTTTTGAGAAATCCACCTCTTGGTCCTCTTGGATATTCAAATCCATCCATCAAAATAGACCATTCCTTAAAATCTCTCATCATAATAAAATCCTCAATTCTTCCCTTCCAAGAATTGAATCCTTCTCGTTCGTATAGGGTGTAGGGCACCGGTGTGTTGATGTCCCAACCTAATTGATCTTGGACTTCCATCTTTTACCCTCTAGCGTCTTGCTCCCGGTTGTTAATCCGTTGAAGAGCGACCAGGCTCTGATACCACTTGTTGGGAATTGAATGCCCGCTAGAGGAGGGGTGAATAGCGTTGAGATCGTACGGTGATGGAAATCGATCGCGTTCGTGTCTACAATTACGTTAGTGCGCAGCGGAATATATATAATAAAAGCAATAACGAAAAGCAATCACACGAACACAAACATATAACGTGGTTCGGAACCGAATGGTTCCTACTCCACGGGTCGAGCTCTAAAGAGCCCTAGTGATGCACACGCACTCACTAATCACAAATACTCCTTCTCGACACAAGTCGGAGGTGGAGAAACCTCGTACAAAAGATTACAACAATAATCTACAAGATGCAAGCAGATACAAGTAAGAAATACAATGCAAGTAAAGGAAAAACAACTTTACAAGAACTTTGGATTGCTTGATCTTTGATTGCCTTGAACTAGCTTTGAAGGGGACCGAAAGCACCAACTTCCCCTTCAATTTCGCCCAAGAAAATCACGCTAAATCCCTCCTTCCGAGTGCTTTATAACTAACTGCGTCGATTTGGATTTTCGCCATCGATCATTGCCATAAGTCGATTCGGTGATGCCATCGCTGTTGTCATGAGACAACGGGTCGATCCATGTTGGAAAAACTCCAGCGGATCTCTTAGCGATCGCGCCCAACATTAGCGATCGGCCCAGCGCCCGTAGTCGCGGCCCTTGATCGCTCGGAGCGTTACTAATGCTCGCGCAACCTGGCCCAGCGGTCATTGCCATCCATAGCGATCGGCCCGCCATCGATCAGCTTTTAACCCAAATATGGTGTCCCCATACTTGCTAGACCACCCTTAGCCTAGACCTAAGCCTTCTAGCAACCTCCATCGACCACGCCTCTCGGATCCCTCCAAGTCATCCATGACTTGTTCATCCATCGCGCTAGCTTCCCGGTGCTTCCATCGGCTCTGTCATGCTAACGGTGTGTTCACCGCCAAGGCACATTGGACTTACGCTGCCAAGACTCCGCTTGGACTTTACGCCGCCAAGATCAATCCCCTTGGACTTCAAGTGCCAAGACTCAAACTTGGACTTTCCCTTGCCAACACATGTTGGACTTCTCAATTGCCAAGACCATGCTTGGACTTTCCCTTGCCAACTCATGTTGGACTTTTCCAAATGCCAAGTGTCCCACTTGGACTTTCAATGCCAAGTACCCATGACTGGACTTTCCATTGCCAAGTACCCATGACTTGGACTTTCAATGCCAAGTACCCATGACTTGGACTTTCCATTGCCAAGTACCCATGCTTGGACTTTCCCATAATCACATGGTCAACCCTGGTCAACCATCAAGTCAATTATAACCTGGGTCGATTGTATAAACAATCTCCCCAACATATTAACCGACATTAATGTCAAACATCAATGTCAAACCTATGTCTAACATACTTTGTCAAACATACTTTGTCAAACATCAAAACATCACTCGAGTCAAACTCGAGTTCTGGTCAATCGTGAACTGGGCCGATTGCACCAACAATAAAATTTTCTCATCTTGTCCATCGTTACAAAAAAAAATTATAGTTCATTCGGTGTCAATCATCGTCGTAGAATGAACTTTCAGTTCTATAGGTCATTATTGGATGAATGACCATCAAATTTATCTCTTGATTCTTTGAAAGCGTAAGTATTATTCGATTATAAATAAAAATTGAAAAATATAAGAAATGCAACTTTCTAAAAACGAAGTAAAAAAAATTTGATACCGACGAAACTATCATTATGAAAACGGAAAATAAAAGTGAGTAATAATAACAGTTTATAAGATAACAAGGATAAAAAGGTAAATGATCTATGTAGACTTTGATTCTCTTATATTTAAGAGTATATGTAGATAACTTAAATAACGATAAGTCTTTTTTAAATAAATATTTAAAATTTTTAAAATATAGTATAATAATTTCAAACCATGAACATAACTAACAATTTTAAATCGTGAATCGTAATTATCTTGAACAATTAAGATTAAGAATCAATCTCTTATGAATCATTGAACGGTCATTTTTGAATCGTGATGAAGTCTACTAAATTCTCAATGGTTACTATTTCCCTTGCCGTTTCACATTCTCAAAATTGAAAAATACCAAAATTGTGTATGAAACTTTCATAATTACCAAATCGTGTATCACTTTTCAAATTTACCCCTCCATTCAATATTTCATTTTTTTAATTAATGAAATAGCTTCATCAGCTAGTTTCGGACGATACCGACTGATGAACCTAAACATTTTGAAATCATATAATTTGAAAACCTTTGTGTTCCTCTCACACTTCATAATATATACGTGACATCGAAAAGTATTGTGATATACCATATTGAGAGAAGCAAATTTTTGAAACTTCGATTTTTTTTAATAGAATAGTTTCATTAGTCGGTTTCATTCGAAATCTATTGATGGACCTAGACAACTCAAAATCACATGATTCAAAGACCCATGTACTCCTTTCGCACTCATGATACTTATGTAATCTCAAAAAGCATTATGATATACCGTGTTGGGAGCAATGATTTTTAAAACTTCAAATTTTTTTAATGGAATAGCTCTATTAATCGGTTTCGTCCGAAATCGACCAATGGACCTTGACAACTTGAAATCATGTGATTTGAAGGCCTATGCGCTCCTTTTACACTCCATAATATGTACGTGACCTTAGAAAATATTATGATAAACTATGTTGAGAACAACGATTTTTGTCACTCATATCCCATATGTGAAGTATGGTCGAAAGAACATTTCAAATATTATGACCACAATATCTACCGGATGAAATCACCAATGAGTTCTTCGGACTCCATCACTCATGCAGATATAAAACTTCAAATTTTTTTAATGGAATAGCTCCATCAGTCGGTTTCGTTTGAAATCGACAAATGAATCTAAATAACTCGGAATCACATGGTTCGAATACCTTTATGCTTCTCTCACACTCCATAATACGTACGTATCATTTAGGCTAACAGGTATCATCGTCGTAGCATTTGAAATGTTCTTTTGATCATACTTCACATGTGAGGCACGAGTGACAAAAAACGCTGCTCCCAACATAGTTTATCGCAATGCTTTCTGAGGTTACGTACGTATTATGGAGTATGAGAGGAGTGCATGAGTTCGAAATCGACTGATAAAATTATTCAATTAAAAAAATTTGAAATTTCAAAAATCGTTGTTCCTGACATGGTGTATCACAATATTTTTTTAGATCACTTACGTATTATGGAGTGTGAGAGGAACACATGGGTCTTCGAATCACATGATTATGAGTTGTCTAGGTCTATCAACCAATTTCGAACGAAACCGACTGATGAAGCTATTCTATTAAAAAAAATCAAAGTTTTAAAAATTCGTTGCTCCAATATGGTATATCACAATATTTTTCGAAGTCACGTATATATTATAGAGTGTAAGAGAAACACAAGGTCTTCGAATCATGTGATTTCGAAGTATTTAGGTTCATCAGTCGGTTTCGTCCGAAATCGACTGATGGAGTTATTTCATTAATTTGAAAAAATAAAATATTGAGTGGAGGGGTAAATTTAGAATGTATCAGTGATACGCGATTTGATAATTATAAAAATTACGATACGATTTCGATATTTTTCAATTTTAATAATGTGAAATTGATAAATTATCGATTCATCCAAATACTCTTTAAAAAATAGTACAATTGCTGTATGGGTCATTTAGGTACTTCTTATGTATCACTAACTTTAAATCATTTGAAATTTTCGTTAGATTCAATGATTCCATCAGAATTAACACTCATACAAATTTTATCAGTGTTTTATGTATCTACGTTCATAAATTGCACTCATGTACGAACTAATACCGACCTGAAATACAATAAATTTGAATATTTATTTTTAAAAAAAAAATATTCTTTAATCTCTTTCATATGGTTTTTCATAAATATACGAGTAAATACGTAAGAGCCTGCATCTCCCTTCCCCCTGCAGCCTCCGCCGGCGATGGACTCCCGATCATCCTCTACTTTTGCGGCAGCGGCTTCTGCAAAGTGCCCTCCGCCTTCCCCATCCTCCACCACCACCTCAGCGCCCTCGCCGCCGCGGCCGCCTCTGCTCTCGTCCCGTCGTGCCCCGAGCCACCGCATCCCCGTCCAGTACGATCACTCCTGGGCCGCCCTCGAGTGGGTCGCGTCCCAACGCGGCAGTGAGACACGAGAATATAATTACAAAAACCAAATTCTGGAAATTATGAAGAATAGTTTCGAATCCTGCGAGCAGAACCGTGGCCGGTCGTCAAGCACACTGACTTCGGCAGAATCTACCACGCCGGCGACAATGCGAACGGCGCCTCCGAGGGCTCTCCGGAAACCTGAAGCTGCTGGACCCTTACTTCTTGGGCGCAAGACTGGCCGGCGGCCTCGGAGGCGGCATGCATCGGACCATGATAATCGAGAATCTGTCGAGGCGACGGTACTGTTGCAGCTGGAACGAAGGAATTCGATTTAATTAGAGTTCGATGGCGATAGGAATCTGTAAATTAGTCTCTCAGAAAATTTTCATAAAAAATCAATCATCAAACGTGGGAGAATTCTTTCTTTAGATTTAATCGAATAATATTAACTCGATAACATCCAAATTTAAAAAAAAAAAACATCTCTAATTTCAACTAATTAATAAATATTTAAATAATCTCAAAACTCAAAAGGCCAAAACAATCTCAAATATTCTTCAGAATTTTCGAAAAGATTTTAAATGATTTTTTTAAAATTTTGAAATTGAATTGTTATGAATTTTATTCCATAACTATAAATCTATGAATTTAATATATTATACGTTTTATGATTCAAAGAGCTTTCGAAGTCCTCTTTCCATCAGAGGTAGACGGAGGCACTAGCTCCTGCGGATGCGGTGTATCCATAGACAATGGACAGTGATTAATTTTGAAGACGCTAAAACTTTGCTTTCGATTTAGATGATCACTAGTTATTTTATAAATCGTGTTTACGGTTCTATAATTTACTATTCTTTGAATCGTTAGATCCACCATTCCAACTTTTTTACACAATAGGCGGTAGACATGTTTATCAGTTCCTAAATTTCGATTCTGATTCGATTCTGATTGATTCCGAATTTGTCAATGTTGGAATCAATCCGAATTGATTCAAAACCGATTTCGAACCGGCTCTGAAACGGACCGATTCCGAAACGGTTCTGGATCGATTCTGAAACGGTTCCGAATCATCTTCTTTGAACTTGAGTTTCCAAATTCATCTAATATTTTGGTTTTTTTTTCTATCGTAAAATAATTTTGTAGAAATGTTAACATGCTAAGAATTTCCACCTTTAAATTAACAATCGAAACCAGATCCAAATCGAAATGAGAATCGATTTCAAAACGATTCCGAACTGATTTCGAAATCGAACTGAATCGAAATCGAAACGATTCCGATTCAATTTCAGAATCATTTCACCTCAATTGAACCAATCCGTCTAACATGACTGAACGAAGGCACTGTCATTTTCAGCAAGCACTTTAAAAATTGACTTTTTACCTATAAATTTAGTAAAGTGTGAGCTTAGACTGCGTTTGGTAGGACGTAATATAATACAAGTTGTAATGGAATGCAATATAATCTTGATTACATTACTATGTTTGGATATAAATTGTATGTAATAATCTCGGATTACAAAGGTCATTACATTTTTTTGTTTGATGTCCATTACAAAGACGATTGAAATGGATCATTGGTCGTCGGCCGATCGCCGCCGTCAGCCGATGCGTAGGCCGTTATTGTCGATTGTCGGTCCGATCACCGTCGATCACCGTGATCGATCAGCCGGCCATGTCATTGTCGCCGATCGTCAGCCGCCGCCGTCGTCGGTCGATTATCGTCCGTGGTCGCCCGGCCAATGCCGTCGGTCGATGCGTCGGTCGGCCGTCGATCGTCGTCGTAGCCGTCGGTTGTCGATCGCAGCGTAGGCCAAGCCGTCGCCCCGATCGTCGAAAGCATTCTAAATCCCATTTGCATACAATAAATCGCATTTGCATACATGCAAATGTCGTTTATTGCATCCAGAATGTAATCTGGGGATTATATGTGTTTCATTCAGAATTTGCATTATAAAACTTTAAAGCGCCTTTTTGTAATCCGTGATTACATTACATTACGCTAAGATAATAAAAAAAGAATATGTAATCTGAATTATATTACAACACACCTTGGGCCTTGTTTGGGAGGAGGGGAGGGGAGTGTAAGTAATGGAAGGGGAATGGAGGGGAGAGGAAAGGAGATTTACACCCCAAATTGGGGGTAAAAAAAGTCCAATTTTTATGAGGATGAGGGGTATAATTTCACCTTTATTCCCCTCCCTTTCCCTTTCCCTCACTTCTTCCCAAACAAGAATAAATTTTTTTTCTTTTTTATTTATCCTTATCTTTCCATTACTTACCCCTCCGTCACCTCCTCACAAACAAGTCCTAAGGAGGAGGTGAGGGAGGGGTAAGTAATGGAAAGATAAAGATAAATAAAAAAGAAAAAAAATTTATCCCTATTTGAAAAGAAGTGAGGGAAAGGAAAAGGAAGGGAAAGAGAGAGGAATGGAGGTGAATTTATACCCTCTCCTCCTTACAAAAATTAAACTTTTCTTACACCTCAATTTCAATTTAAAATGTAAATCTCCTCTCCCCTCCCCTCTATTTCCCTTCCGTTACTTACGCTCCCCTTCCCTACTCAAGGCCTCAGTGTTTAATCACAGTCGCTAGTCCTTGCCCCTTGGCATTCTGTTCCACTCCGTTTTGATCGGGGAGCTGCCGGCTTGTTGGGAGATCATCGGCATGGCATACATCCCCCCTCACAAGCGCGGCTCAGCCACTGGCAACAACCCCACCCCCGCCCCGTCGACGGCCTCCCTCTCCCGCCGCTTCAACCAATCCCTCGCCCTCGATGGTCCCTCCCACCCACGGGGGAGGAAGCCCCCCTCCCACCAGCGTTCCATGATCAGAGACATCGCCTACGCGGCTCAATCCACCTTCCTCTGGTGCATCGCCGGCGGCCATCCCCATCCCGATGATTTCCGTCTGGAGCCGTATCCTTGCGACGTCGTGGTGCGGCGGGAAGGCGACAGACCTCTGGTGCTTACTATTGCTGGCGATCCGCCTTCGGTGGTGGAATCCGAGGAGGAACCACCGCCGTGGGCGGCGATTGTCACAAGGATCGAGCGTGATCTGCTTTCTTCCCTCATCAGCGCGAGGAGCGAATTGGCGGCCGGGATCAAGCTGTCGTTCGTCGCCCGGATCGGTAAAGTTTCCTTTCCCGGGTATGAAACTCATTATTATTATTTTCTTTGATTTTATTTGGTTTGTCGGTATGACATTTAGAGAATAGTTCATTTTGCATCCTACTTTATGTAATTTTTCAGTTTGACCCGAATAGTTTAGAGGTTTCATTCGTTTTATCCAACATCTTGCATTATCAAGACATGATGAGGGAAAGGAACTCATTCAAATATAGGTACCTACACAAGAGGAATGAAGTCTTCTTGGTTCGAGCTTGTTTAAAAAGTGATCACGATGAAACTTTGAATAGTTTCAAAAGGAGAAGGTTGAAGAGTAGAAAAGTTTAGGAAGTAAAATTAAACAATTAAATAACTAATTATGACAGAGTAGGGATGATTTGTTTATGTTTTACAAATTACAGTATATTATATCCTAAATTATGAGAGGGAAGATGAAAAAGTAGATAGTAAAATGACATTTCTTTTTTTGTAAGAATTTATCGATGTAATTTATTTCCTCCAAAGAATTATTAGATTAATGCTTGTTAAAGAAAAATGATTAGTCTTGTGCTGATTTAGTCAGAGTAAAATATCTTAAATTCCTATGAAATCAGTTTCATGGAGAATATGGTTATAAGTCTTGTACTTTTGGGTGTATGAAGAGCCAATTCAACAAACATCAATTTTACTGTTGATAATAATTGAGCAATGAATTCTTAGTTATAAATCTTGTTAACGATCCAATCATGCATAACTATGTGAAGATTTGCACAAATGAAGTCCACTGCACTTATAATTCTTTTCTCCATGAAGCCGAGAACCTTCAAGTTGTCTTGAATCTGTAAGGAGAGCTGCATATTCTGAATCTGATATTAGAGGGAAACTACGTGAGTTCTTCAACACTAGTTTACAAAATGAACGCATTCAAGAATTTGAACAGTTGGAGATGACAAAGCTTGGGTTTGATTTTGATTCCCAGAAAGAACAGTATATCGTGAAGGTAAACTATATGCATGCCCCCAACTATTCTGTACTACTACTGACTTCGGAAATAAACATAACTATTCTTTACCATATCTAGCTGTTGTTTAACAAGACTCCAGCTGACTCAGTTATTACATGCAAATGCAAAGTTGCTGAAGGTGGCGGCCTTGAGATATATAAGGTAAAATTTCTTCAATTAGTTAATGGTTGATCGTTAATCACTCTTCACCCCATCCTATTATGATCATCAAAATTTCTTCCGCTGGCATGATCAAATCATTCTCTGAAAAAATTTGGTGACTTATATCAGAGTAAGGTGGCAAGTAGCAAGTCGTTACGAGGCTAATAACTTTTTTCACCTATTTTACATATTGATTTTATGCCATATATCTTTTTCTTTGATGAGATACTGAATATAGACTACTTATAATGGTCTTTAATTATTATTTTTTGTTATGATGCATCTACTGCATATCTCTGTTCTAGGCTTCTAGCTTAACAATTAGTAATTAGTTAAATGATTTGATTTTGGCTGGTGCGGTAAGCAATTAACATGCCTACAAAGTTAAAATGTCATCTATCTTTGGAGTTGGAACTAATATTTACCATCATTCACTCTTCAGATCGAACAAAACAGATTACGTCATCTGGTGGTAGACGTATCATGTGTGTCTAAGGATCTTGATCTGAGACTGATGCTGTACAGTAAGGAAGTTTCGGTAAATCTGGATGTGTGTCTTTCATTCTTTAAGAGTTCATACCACACTATCTTTTAGATATTCTCCAGCTGATATGTGGGATACTTTTTCAGGATGTAGGAAAAGATGACATAAAGAGGTTGGTTTCCGATGCAGTTATAGACCCAAATGTGAAAGGTGGACTACGATGGTCGTATGGGATGGACTCTGTCGATGGCTCTTGCAGCATCATTGACATTGGGCATGTTAAGCGCAAGAGTTTTAAGGGCCAGAACATGATGATTAATTTTAATTATGCTGATCGTATTCATCACGAAACATCAATTGGAGAAGTTTCAAATGAAGTGGATTTCAAGTTAACGGGAGTATCTCAACAGTTGAGGGTGAGTCCTAATTCTTGTACTAATCTCTTATCTTCCACTTTACTAAATACTTTTAAGTGCAAGTAACCAACCGATTATATATATATAATCTCCTATACAACTCATCTGCACAAGTGCTCGCGGATGAGATGAATTGTATAAGATAATATATATATACTTTGTACTGTTTCCTTTTGCTAGTCTTTAATTGTATTACATTTTGTATAAGAGATTTGTTTGTAGCTTTTCCTTTTCATATTTAGTGATATAAATTAGTCTATTTGAATGGATTTAGCTGTTAATTTAAAATAGTTGGAAATCAATTTAACATATATTATTTTGTTTAGGTTTGGCTTCTTTACTTTTTCAAGAACTCCTTTTCTAATTCTGGTTTTTTGTTCTGCAGCATGAGAACTTGGAGCCTAGTTCTGTGTTGGCCGCAGTCCAGGATGCTGTGAAACTTATTTGGAACAACTTTTTGGGCAAGAAGGTGGGTGTCGAGGGAGAAAAGTGCAAGGAAAAGTGAGAGCTTTTGTACAAGGTGTGGGCAAAATTCTCTCTCTATGTTTATTGTAATTGTGTGCTTCCGTGACTGGTTTCTCTCAGTGGTTGTAAATTGTTCATTTGTGTCTTTGGGTGCGCTCTTCTTGAACATTGATCTCTAATTTGAGCCTCCTTTTTTCCCTTCTGAGGCTTTTACTCTGGAGTTTAACTTCTCCAGCCACATCCAATATCATCCTGAACGACAACCATTGAACACATCCAATATCATATCGGTCTAAACACCAAATTCTACCTTTGTTAGAACAATACATGAATATGAATGGCCTTGAGCAATAGGTGGCCCGAGAGCATCGACACTGGCTGTCACAAACCAAGGCACCAAATTTAGCTCCCAACTATCTAGATTTGTCGTTGTTACTTCTTTTAGTTGAGGGAAAAATCTTGAGATTGTATTAGACTATTGGAAGAGGAATCAGCCAAAGCTCTTTAACAGGTGCAAATGTGCTGACTTCTAGCATCGGGCATTAAATGTCAATGAGCTTTCCCTTCCATAAAATTTGCAAAAAATTAGAGAAGGAATACGACATGAATCGCTAAGTTATTTAGTCCATTAAAAAGAAGTGTTAGGACAATAACTTCCTAGGAGATGTCACCGTGTGTTTATTTTATACTTGCTGAGCTTTCACCGTTCCCTGCAGTAGAAGATGTGGAACTCCAAAAACCCTTCCATCATCATTCAAAGCTGGACATGAGCAGGTAGGAAGGCACGTAACATCGACACAAAGATTCATATAAACATACAATTTGATTATTACATCACTTAGCATTCACGACAAACCATATTATCTAGAAAAAATTTCTCAACCAATTAGCAAAATGCCCTCCTGGTGGAGGCACAAATAATTTGTTTAGAAAAAAAGACAAGCCACTAAGTTTACAAAACTTTAACTTCTAAAATAAAATAATAAGAAGGGAATCTTGACGCGACAATAAAATTATTATTTTCCGAGACTCCATAGGATAAAAACTTAGTGCACCGGATTATCTTTTTTAAGAAAAGAACATTATACTTATGGCAAGATTCTAAAATTTGTTTCCATTAAAATTCTGTGTTACAGTGTTACATGTTGCCTCAATTTTATGAATTACACGACATATACAGAAGATTATAAATAAAGCATAATTCTCCTAAAAAAACTCCCAGATATTCAAGGAAAGTTCCGAGAATAAATAACCATTTGCTTCCTAGTATCTAATCTACAAAAGATTAGATAAAATTCATCGTTTACCAAAAGTATAATTTTTATTTGCAGACGACTCCACACCAATGCTTGCTGACGCATTTTCTCTAGTTCGCCTGTAAAACAGCACATAAGCCGCAGCAGATTTCACATCCTCTTCGTTGATAGGTGAAATGTGATTGTCGTCAAAATTGTACCATCTATTTTCATCCAAAAGCTGCAAAAGGGAAAAATATAAATGAATATTTTTTACCATCTTTCGTCTTTTAATAGCCAGCAGTAGATAAAAGCTAAAGCTACAGAAGCAGTAAACAGTACATACTCTGCACATGAGAAATATCAGTATTCCAGAGGTGAGAGTGATTGATGTTGGATGCTAAACCTCTTCTTTTTTTTTTTTTTTAGTAGGCAGGAACATGATTCAAACATCCTGCTAGCTATTGTCTAGTTGAATACTTGAAATATCTGATGCCCAATAGAATTCATCAAGTTGTTTATAAGCCCTGGCTAGGCAATGAAAGTGCTGATGGGAATAGATAGTTTTAAATTAGAGAGTAAAATTCTAATGGAATTAGGCAAGTCGAGAGTTCTGGTGGATGTAAGTTCAAGCAGTCAAGATCGGACGTTCGGCCTAACTTTAGATAATAAAAAAAATATCCAAGTGGGTATGTGGGAAATATTGCAGGAATAAATTTCAAGCAAGCTGAAAGAAAAGTTAGTAGACTAGATACTAAAGTTATTTTATATATTACTTTGTGTTTAACTCATGCAAAAAAGATGAAATTGACGCGAAGCAGATACAGAAGATCTAGACACCAAAAATGTTTTGGTCGATTGAAACGTCTAAGTAACCAGAAGTGGTTCGATCGATCGGAAGACTAAGTTAAGTCAATCCAGATGAGGCGACCGAAGGATCAAGGTTGATTTCCAATTCAACCAAATATATTTTTATTTTTATTTTAATTATTGTTGGAACCGGAAGTCCCTACGTCGGTAAATTCAAAATTTTGATATTTTTAATTTCAATGAAAGGAAATTCATCTTATTATCGGAAGGACAAATAAGTAATCATTCCCAATATTGATCATGAGCTATTCACTTTTAGTAATAAAAAACTTCTAAGGTTCAAACTATCAAAAATTCTATCTTTAAAATCATATCATCTACTTTTTACTGGATATTTTTGATAAAGTCATTCTTCTATAAGGAGAAATGTGACCAAAATATAAGTATGGCAATCCTATAAATTTTAATCACGTGACATTTATAATTTATGAATTATTAAAGTGAGTCGAAATAAAATTTATGATATAATTTGAAATCGAATATTTTCAAATACAATTCTTCAGATTTCATTAAAAGTACTGATATAAATTTATTTAAATATTTTAATATTAAATTAAGAGAAATAGTAGTTAAATTTATTTCTCTAAAGCATTTTTTATTTTAGTTTTGAGTCTAAATACACTTTAAAAAATTTTTATCAAGAATTTCTTTATAAATCTACTAAATTTATTCCTTACTTGTACAATTAAAAAATTAATAAGATAAGAAAAAAACTAATTTGAAGAATTTAGTGATTAAATAATAAAGTGTGTTTATGTTATGATATTTAGAATGACATTAACAAATTTATTCATAGGTGTGATCAACCACTTAATCTATAACTCCTAGATAATTTAAAAATATTTATTAATATATCTACCCTTAATATTTCTGAGTTATTATATTTAATTTTAAAATAATATATATTAAAAAATAAAATATTTTTAATCTTATTTAATAATGCTAATTCTAATACTATAAACTTCAATAAATTTTTAAAAAAATATCTATAATTGGTGGTATATTATTTTCATATTCGATATGTATATAACATTTTAAATTTATATATTTTAGAAAAATTATAATTTAAAAAAAAAAAAATTAAACCAATTAAAAATATTTTTTCTTACATTTTAAGTGACAATGAAAAGTTAAATTTTATAAAATTAATGGAATTAAACTAAAAAAATTCATTCTAATATAGAGAATTATTATATTTATATTTTTCTAAAATTGTTAATAATATTAATATATCTTTATTTTCGCGTACAAAATATTTCATGAAATCTTAAAAGTATTTAATAATACAATTGAACAACTTTTCAATGTTTATTATTATATTCCTCATTCAATTGTAATAAATTTTATAAAATAACTTTAATTTTAAATAAATTTATTAATGATGATTTTTTATTTTTTTTACATATTAAAATTGAAAGTAAAATATAAAAAATATTTTTATAATATTTTTGACATTTATTTAATTACATTTCTAGACTAAAATTAAATATTTCATATGAAATGTTAATTATATATTATAATATTTTTAATTCTAATACAAGATTATTCTCCATCCTACTAATATAATAATTTATATAAAATTTATAAATATTATAATTTAAAATACCAATTAATAATGTACTTAAAATTCAAAATATTAGTAATAATAGTTTAAAATTTATAAAAGTATAATTTTTATTAAAAAATAGATAAAATATCTACGAGAATTCTCAAATTTTAGATAGAAATTTAAGAATTATTTTAAAATTTCTTTTAATTTTAGTTATAAAAATAGCGAAGCAAATTTTAATATTTTACTATGGTAGTTATAAAAGACACAAAATTTTCTCATCTTGTCCATCATTAATTACAAAAAAAAAATATAATTTATTCGGTGTCAATCATCGTAAAATAGACTTTCAGTTTTATAGGTCATATATTGGATGAATGACCATCTAATTTATCTCCTGATTTTTTGAAAGCGTAAGCATTACTTGATGATTAAATAAGAATTAAAAAAAATACAAGAAATGTAACTTTCTAAAAACGAATAAAAAAAATTTGATACCGACAAAACTTTGATAAAAAGGATAAAAATATGTAAACTTTGATAAAAAGGATAAAAATATGAAAACGGAAAATAAAAGTGAGTAACAATAACACTTTATAAGATAACAGGAATAAAAAGGTAAACGAATTATGTAAACTTTGATTCCCCTATTTAAGAGGATATGTAGACAACTTAAATAACGATAAGTCTTTTTTTTTAATACATATTTAAATTTTTTAAAATATAGTATAATAATTTCAAACCATGAACATAACTACAATTTTAAATCGTGAATTGTAATTATCTTGAACAATTAAGATTAAGAGTCGATCTTTTATGAATCATCGAACCGTCAATTTTGAATCGTGGTGAGGTCTACTAAATGCTTAAAGGTTACTATTTCCCTTGTCGTTTCACGTTCTTAAAATTAAAAAATATCGAAATCGCATACGTAACTTTCATAATTATCAAATCGTGTATCACTTTTTGAATTTACCCCTCCACTCAATATTTTATTTTTTTAATTAATGAAATAGCTCCATTAGTCAGTTTCGGACAAAACTGACTGATGGACCTAAACACTTCGGAATCATATAATTTGAAGACCTTTGTGTTCCTCTCGTACTTCATAATACGTACATGACATCAGAAAACATTGTGATATACCATATTGAGAGCAACAAATTTTTGAAACTTCAATTTTTTTAATAGCATAGCTTCATCAGTCGATTTCGTTCGAAATCGGCTAATGGACCTAGACAGCTCGAAATCACGTGATTCGAAGATCCATGTACTCCTTTCGCACTCCATAATACGTATGTAATCTCGAAAAATATTGTGATATACCGTATCGGGAGCAGCGATTTTTTAAACTTCAAAGTTTTTAATGGAATAGCTCTATTAGTCGGTTTCGTCCGAAATCGACTGATGGACCTAGACAGCTTGGAATCACGTGATTCGAAGACTCATGCACTCCTCTTACACTCCATAATACGTACGTGACCTAAAAAATTATTGCAACAAATCATGTTCAGAGCAACGATTTTTGTCACTCGTGCCCCATATGTGAAGTATAGTTGAAAGAACATTTCAAATGTTACGACGACGATACCCACGGGATGAAGTCACCAATGAGTTCTTCGGACTCTATCACTCATGCAGATATAAAACTTTAAATTTTTTTAATGGAATAGCTCCATCAGTCGATTTCGTTCGAAATCGACTGATAAACCTAGATAACTCAGAATCACATGATTCGGAGACTTTTGTACTCCTCTCGCACTCCATAATACATACGTATCACTTGTACCAATGGATATCGTCGTCGTAGCATTTGGAATGTTCTTTCGACCACACTTCATATGTGGGGCACGAGTGACAAAAATCGTTGCTCTCAACATAATTTATCGCAATATTTTCTAAGGTCGCGTACGTATTATGAAGTGTGAGAGGAGCGTATGGGTCTTCGAATCACATGATTCCGAGCCGTCTAGGTCCATCAGTTGGTTTCGGACGAAACCAACTGATAAAGTTATTCCATTAAAAAAATTTGAAGTTTCAAAAATCACTGCTTCTAACACAGTGTATCATAATGCTTTTAGAGATCATATACGTATTATGAAGTACGAGAATAGCATATGGATCTTCGAATCACGTAATTACAGTTAGATTTAGGTTAAACCGATCGATTTGAGCGAAGCTGATTCTATTAAAAAAAATTAAAGTTTCAAAAATTTGTTGCTCCTAATATGACATATCGCAATGTTTTCCGAAGTCACGTATATATTATGGAATGTGAGAGAAACACGAGGTCTTCGAATCATGTGATTTCGAAGTGTTTAGGTCCATTAGTCGGTTTCGTCCGGAATCGACTGATGGAACTATTTTATTAATTTTAAAAAATAAAATATTGAGTGGAGGGATAAATTTAGAAAGTGATACATGATTTGATAATTATGAAAGTTACGTATACGATTTCGATATTTTTCAATTTTGATAACATGAAATGATAAATTGCCGATTCATCCAAATACTCTTTAAAAAATAGTCAATTGCTGTATGGCTCATTTAGGTACTCTTATGTATCACTAACTTTAAATCATTTGAAATTTTCGTTAGATTCAATGATTCCATCAGAATTAACACTCATACAAATTTTATCAGTGTTTTATGTATCTACGTTCATAAATTGCACTCATGTACGAACTAATACCGACCTTAAATACAATAAATTTGAATATTTATTTTTTTTTTAAATTATTCTTTAATCTCTTTCATATGGTTTTTCATAAATATACGAGTAAATACGTAAGAGCCCGCATCTCCCTTCCCCCTGCAGCCTCCGCCGACGGTGGACTCCCGATCATCCTCTACTTTTGCTGCAGCGGCTTCTACAAAGTGGCCTCCGCCTTCCCCATCCTCCACCACCACCTCAGCGCCCTCGCCGCCGCGGCCGCCTCTGCTCTCGTCCTCTCAGTCCACCACCGTCGTGCCCCGAGCCACCGCATCCTCGTCCAGTACGATCACTCCTGGGGCGCCCTCGAGTGGGTCGCGTCCCAACGCGGCGGTGAGACATGAGAATATAATTACAAAAACCAAATTCTGGAAATTATGAAGAATAGTTTCGAATCCTGCGAGCAGAACCGTGGCCGGTCGTCAAGCACACTGACTCCGGCAGAATCTACCACGCCGGCGACAATGCGAACGGCGCCTCCGAGGGCTCTCCGGAAACCTGAAGCTGCTGGACCCTTACTTCTGGGGCGCACGACTGGCGGCCTCGGAGGCGGCATGCATCGGACCATGATAATCGAGAATCTGTCGAAGCGCGCGACGGCCTCGGTGACGGTACTGTTGCAGCTGGAACGAAGGAATTCGATTTAATTAGAGTTCGATGGCGATAGGAATCTGTAAATTAGTCTCTCAGAAAATTTTCATAAAAAAACAATCATCAAACGTGGGAGATTTCTTTCTTTAGATTTAATCGAATAATATTAACTCGATAACATCCAAATTTAAAAAAAAAAAACATCTCTAATTTCAACTAATTAATAAATATTTAAATAATCTCAAAACTCAAAAGGCGAAAAGAATCTCAAATATTCTTCAGAATTTTCGAAAAGATTTTAAATGATTTTTTTAAATTTTGAAATTGAATCGTTATGAATTTTATTCCATAACTATATAAATCTATGAATTTAATATATTTTATGATTCAAAAAACTATGGCTTTTGAAGTCCTCTCTTTCCATAGGTAGACGGAGGCACTAGCTCCTATGGAGCAGAGGTGATTAAGATCTAAAATTTTATTTTGAATTTAGATAATTATTTATTATTTTATCAATTGTATTCATGGATATGGATATAATTTTTCCTGTGGTATTATGAATTTTGAAAGATCAAAACGAAAGAATCGATCATTCCAACTTTTTTACGCAATAGACGGAGGCACTGTCATTTTCAGGAGCACTTTAAAAATTGACTTTTTACCTATAAATTTAGTAAAGTGTGAGCTTAGTGTTTAATCACAGTCGCTAGTCCTTGGCATTCTGTTCCACTCCGTTTTGATCGGCGAGCTGCCGGCTTGTTGGGAGATCATCGGCATGGCATACATCCCCCCTCACAAGCGCCGCTCAGCCACTGGCAACAACCCCACCCCCGCCCCGTCGCCGCCCTCCCTCTCCCGCCGCTTCAACCAATCCCTCGCCCTCGATGGTCCCTCCCACCCACGGGGGAGGACGCCTCCCTCCCACCAGCGTTCCGTGATCAGAGACATCGCCTACGCGGATCAATCCACCTTCCTCTGGTGCATCGCCGGCGGCCATCCCCATCCCGATGATTTCCGTCTGGAGTCGTATCCTTGCGACGTCGTGGTGCGGCGGGAAGGTGACAGACCTCTGGTGCTTACTATTGCTGGCGATCCGCCTTCGGTGGTGGAATCCGAGGAGGAACCACCGCCGTGGGCGGCGATTGTCACAAGGATCGAGCGTGATCTGCTTTCTTCCCTCATCAGCGCGAGGAGCGAATTGGCGGCCGGGATCAAGCTGTCGTTCGTCGCCCGGATCGGTAAAGTTTCCTTTCCCGGGTATGAAACTCATTATTATTATTTTCTTTGATTTTATTTGGCTTGGCGGATCGGTAAAGTTTCCTTTCCCGAATAGTTCATTTTGCATCCTACTTTATATAATTTTTCAGTTTGACCCGAATAGTTTAGAGGTTTCATTCGTTTTATCCAACATCTTGCATTATGAAGACATGATGAGGGAAAGGAACTCATTCAAATATAGGTACCTACACAAGAGGAATGAAGTCTTCTTGGTTCGAGCTTGTTTGAAAAGTGATCACGATGAGACGTTGAATAGTTTCAAAAGGAGAAGGTTGAAGAGTAGAGAAGTTTAGGAAGTAAAATTAAACAATCAAATAGCTAATTATGACAGAGTAGGGATGATTTGTTTATGTTTTACAAATTACAGTATATTATATTCTAAATTATGAGAGGGAAGATGAACAAGTAGATAGTAAAATGACATTTTTTTTTGGTAAGAATTTATCGATGTAATTTATTTCCTCAAAAGAATTATTAGACTAATGCTTGTTAAAGAAAATTGATTAGTCTTGTGCTGATTTAGTCAGGGTAAAATATCTTAACTCCTATGAAATCAGTTTCATGGAGAATATGGTTATAAGTCTTGTACTTTTGGGTGTATGAAGAGCCAATTCAACAGACAACAAACATCAATTTTACTGTTGATAATAATTGAGTAATGAATTCTTAGTTATAAATCTTGTTAACGATCCAATCATGCATCACTATGTGAAGATTTGCACAAATGAAGTCCACTGCACCTATAATTCTTTTCTCCATGAAGCCGAGAACCTTCAAGTTGTCTTGAATCTGTAAGGAGAGCTGCATATTCTGAATCTGATATTAGAGGGAAATTACGTGAGTTCTTCAACACTCGTTTACAATATGAACGCATTCAAGAATTTGAACAGTTGGAGATGACAAAGCTTGGGTTTGATTTTGATTCCCAGAAAGAACAGTATATCGTGAAGGTAAACTATATGCATGCCCCCAACTATTCTGTACTACTAATGACTTCGGAAATAAACATAACTATTCTTTACCATATCTAGCTGTTGTTTAACAAGACTCTAGTTGACTCAGTGATTACATGCAAATGCAAAGTTGCTGAAGGTGGCGGCCTTGAGATATATAAGGTAAAATTTCTTCAATTAGTTAATGGTTGATCGTTAATCACTCTTCACCCCATCCTCTATTATGATCATCAAAATTTCTTCCACTGGCATGATCAAATCATTCTCTGAAAAAATTTGGTGACTTATATCGTAGTAAGGTGGCAAGTAGCAAGTCGTTACGAGGCTAACAACTTTTTTCACCTATTTTACATATTGATTTTATGCTATCTATCTTTTTCTTTGATGAGATACTAAATATAGACTACTTATAATGGTCTTTAATTATTATTTTTTGTTATGATGCATCTATTAGAAGGGAGCCTTGGCACAACGGTAAAGTTGTTGCCTTGTGATTAAGAAGTCACGGGTTCAAATCCTGGAAACAGCCTCTTGAAAAAAAAGCAAGGTAAGACTGTGTACAATGAATTTCTTCTCCAGTACTCCGCGTGGTGGGAGCTTCGTGCACCGGGTTGTAGTAGTTATGATGCATCTACTGCATATCTCTGTTCTGTTAGTAATATATGAGAGATGTCCTAAGGCAATCGCCTTATGTATGAACCATTTATATGATAAATGAAGATTCACTATTTGAGTATACATGTTTCATGTATTTGATTGGATCTTAAACTCATTTACTGAATGTCCACGATACGATTCAAAGATGAGAGAATTTGTGATTGGATCACAACTAGTGAGTATCTCTACATGTGTAATTGTGATGTATCGAATTATCCCTAGTCGATGAATTGATGAATCTGACACCATCAATCGGTTGAGACTAGCACGAGGTATACTCCTTGGTGTATCCAAGCGGTGATTCTCACCGGGCCGAGACATAGTGATGTCCGAGTTAATCGTGGATGCTAGTTATGGTAACTTGGAGTGACCGTAAGACTTCATATGGTTCTCTGCATATATAGATATGTCAATGAAGTTCTTACTGTGGCTTAAGTGCGATGTTCCTTTGACTTGCGGTATTCAAGTCATCTTGATCATGGAGACTTATGCTTTGACATCTTAAGCAAACATCTCTAAGGAGATGTGGACCCGGGATGATTGGGTATAAGTAAGTGATCGAAGGTGTTTGAATAGCCTATAAAGGATTCACCACTTTGCGAGGAGATGTATACCCATGGCCTCTCGTCGGATTGTTACTAAAGTCTTTGGCCAAAGCATTACATGTTTAGAGTAAGGTACTCTTCGATACATGTGGAGTAACTAGAATCCGTAGGACGAGGAAATGATACTTGGGCTAGGTGAGACGTAGTCAGCCTAGTGGGGACTGACACTATAGACCATGTCCTGAACCAAGTGGGTATAAGATGAGTGAAGGGAATGGGGCACGATTCATTCGAGCATCAAGGGTTTCGTAAATAGTTCCGATCAACTGCTTGATCTTTCTCGGTTAATTGGGGATCATGATGTACTACTAGGTGCCACTCATGATCGTTCTATAATTAATGGTTAATTATAGACGACCAACATAAACCGAGAACCTATTTGGTCACACGCACAACGAGCGTAATCCAAAGGATTTAAAACGAGCTTGAGAATGGGATTCTCAGATCGAGAGAAATTAGGTTTGGCTGGACCAAACATAAAGCGAGCATGAAATCGTTTCAGTCGCAATGGAAGCGTGGATGGGCCGTGTCTTATGAAGACGTAATGGATGAACCAAAATGGTTTGGTTCTAATCCAATGGATGAGAATAAACCAAAGGGTTTGGTTTATTTTAAACGAATGAACCAAAAGTTGGTTCGGTTCGTTTTAACTTAAAATAAACCATCATGGTTTGGTTTATTTTAACTTATCTTAATGGAGCGGTTAACGGGCTTTATGGATATGATCCATTAACCATTAAGAGAATTAGTTCTCTATAAAAGTGGGCTTAAGGGATCTAATCCAATCACCAGGTGTTGCCACATAAAGCCCTCCATCCGCCGGCCCAAGGCTTCCTTCCTCCTGGCGTAAGCGAGCTGCTCCGGAAGAGTTCCGTGCGATCCTCCTAGGGTTTGCATCAAGGTAAGCACTTGGCTTCCTTTGTTGCCTGGCCGCTTATCTCTCTTCCACCAAGCTGTCCAGTTTTTCGACAGCTTCTTTCTCCTTCGCCGGAGCGCCGCTTGACGACGGTTAAGTGCTCGACAGCGCTAACATACCGGATTTGATCTCCGTAATCCTCGAGGTGGAGGACGGCGATCTGGCCAAACGGTTGACGAATACCTTCCGAGAAGCGAAGTTTTGAGAACTCGCTGATCCGAATTTGATTCGGATCGCGATCATCTCTCGATCACGCCGCCTTCAACACGAGGCTAGTAACCCGCACGTAAGACGGCTCGCGGCTTAGCGGTCATCCCGAGGAGCTCGGCGTGGATACGGATAGAGACGATTCTACGAGGATCGCTCCGCTGATGCCGTTTCGCTACACGCCATACGAAGGTATAACGTAGTTTAATTTCCTTTTATTGCAATTTTAATTTACTTATGTCTACACTTGTTGTAATAGCATGCGGTGTTGTGTGTGTTGTAATAAATAGAGTATTTATTATTTTTAATTGCTTCACGCGTGCTCATGTTTACGAAACATGATCGAACACACACACGCCATGCGTCAAACCCAACAAAGGGTATCGTGAGCCCAGTTGTGTTTCACATAATCGTAAAAATGGTTTTATGCGATAGTCATAATGTATTTCTGGAAATTTTCTAAATTTTTGAAATTTAGAAGTATTTATGGAAATTTTTCAATTTTGGAAAGTCTAGAAGTATTTATGGAAATCTTCCACTTTTGAAAGTTGAAGTATTTATGGAAATTGATATTTTCCATAAATAAAATATTTGATTAGATTCGAAATTTGTTTCCTAATTTAATCATGATTTGATTTGGGAAATCAAATCTTAAAATATTTTATTTCCATAAGTAGTTTTAATGATTTAGGAAATTGGTTTCCTAAATAGATTTTCCTTAATCAAATAATTCCATGAATAAAATATGTGATTAGATTTGGAAATTTGTTTCCTAATTTAATTATGATTTGATTTTGAGAATCAAATCTTAAACATATTTTATTTAAATAAATAGTTATGACATATAAGGAAATTAAGTACATGACATAATCAGTATGCCATGTAATCAGCATTAGATGCATAACATTATTACCAGCATGTCGTGACATGTAGATGTATGCCATGTATGCTATGCCATGTAGATAATAGTTATTTGCATGCAAAGAGGATGAGACATAAAACCCTAACTCAATATTAAAGCCTACACCTTCCATTAATATGGTTAGAACCAGAGTTCCGCTTGTTTGGGTTGTTGGACTCTCTCCAAGCCCTCCAACTCAACATGTTCAAACCATGGAATAGTTTAATACTAATATGGTAAGAGTCGAGGTCAATCGTTAGTTTGGGTTGTTGGACTCACTCCAAGCCGGGCTAATTGGTTGAACGCGCCTAACCATATTAAAACTATTTCGCGATTAATGGGTCGGCTTTAACCTCGAGCATCGATTTGTTGACTCACTCCAAGGTCGATGTAAGAGAGGTGAAGTTGGTGCTATGCATACGATGATGATACTTGTTAATGTGTTAACAACCCAATGTATGTGTGAACATTCAATTAGTTGATAGCACATTGTGATAGTTGCATATACATGATATGCAATCAGATAGATTGATACCCACCATCATAGCTAAGAATGGCTTGTTGGACTCTCCAAGGTTGTTTCATAACTACGATGGATATCAGCCCATTCGAGATGGACCTACGATCTCCCAAGTGATTTTGGGTTTTGAAATTCAAAAATGAATGGGATTTATAAATGTATATCGATGCATTTTTAAAATCATCTTTCTCATATATGCTCGCTTTGTATTTCTAAGTTAATATATCGATCATGATGTGTTTCAATTTCATGCTCCATTTCGATTCAAATAAATCGACCGGGCCGAACTTCGGACCTTAGAAGCTTGAGAATTGTTCTCAAGGTCAAAAGCTTGAAATGTCCTCGCGCCTCTTCCCGCCTCATCCTAGCGATTTATGCAACTCGACCAATTGTTGGCCTATCGTAAACATACGCGAGTGATTCTCAACAAACGAGTTGATCATGCTAGCCACGATGGAACCCAAGTTACGAAGCGCATGAGCATACGGATGCTCATATCGTAGTCCTTCATCTTGTGAGTTGGTTGATGAGCAAGTGAGATTCAAAGGTTCAAGTCTCCAAAGCTCCTCTTCACCTCCGAGATGCAAGGAGGTTCATCTGTGGTATCGCCAATATGTCAAGACTGTGGAGCCTTCTCGAGAAGCATGAGTAGGGACGTGTTGTTAGTTGATTCTCAAGAAAGGTTCTAAGAGGAGTCAAAGGAACAATGAAGGGAAGAAGAGAAGGCTAAGAAGGCGTAACTAGCCAAAAGGACTTGCCATCATTATGGCAAGGAGAGCCATCATGAAGAAAGTGCAAGATTTATCTTGAGTCCATGAAGAAGAAGAAGGCATCCGATGCCCCATCCTCTTCAGGTATCTTCGTTATTGATTGTCATTCTATTTCCTTAGACACTTGGGTATTGATACTGGGTGTGGCTCACATATATGTAATGACATACATGGGCTAAGGAATAGAAGAAGACTCCGCTGAGGGAGAGTCAAATTTACGTGTCGGGAATGGAGCAAAGGTTGTCGACTCGCCATCTAACGTATTTGTCAAAACTCCCGCAGACTTGTCTTAGAATCGACAATTGCTTTTATATTCCTTCGCTGATAAAGAACATCATTTCTATTTCTTGTTTAAATAGAAATGGTTTCCATTTGACGCTTAGTAACAATTGTTGTTACATAACTTTGAATGGGTTCTTTATGGATCGAACTTTAAGCAATGGTGTTTATACGCTGACGATCCAAAGGACATTTCAATATCGGGCGAGCAACAAGAGTGCTAAAGGATAATCAAATAGACTTATATGTGGCATTGTCGTTTTGGCCATATAAGCAAGAAACGCATGTCCTAATTACACCGATGTGGAATTCGAATCGCTTGAATTGATTCATACGATACATGCTAATCATGCTTAAAAGGCAAGATGACTAAGTTACCTTTACGAAAGGGTGAACGAGTGGGAGAGTTACTAGGTCTAATACATACTGATGTATGCGGACCTATGTCAACTCAAGCTTTAGGAGGCTATAGCTACTTCATTACCTTCACCGATGATCACTCACGGTTTGGGTATGTGTTCTTGATGAAACACAAGTCTGAAGCCTTTGAAAGGTTCAAAGAATTCAGAAATGAAGTAGAGAAACAACATGACAAAAGTATTAAAATACTTCGATCGGATCGAGGTGGTGAATACTTAAGTCAAGAGTTTCTTGATTATCTAAGAGACAATGGCATATTGTCTCAATGGACTCCATACACCACAAAGATAATGGTGTATCCGAGAGTTGGACATGGTCAGTCAATGATGAATCATGCAACTCTTCCCAAGTCCTTTTGGGGTTATGCACTTCGCATACCGCTTACTTGTTAAATGTAATGCCTACCAAGGTAGTCTCAACTACTCCATATGAGATATGGAATGGTAAGAAACCTCATGTATCTTACTTGAAGATATGGGGTTGTCTCGCTTATGTGAAGCGGACTCAGACGTATAAACTCGATGCTAAGTCCGATAAATGTCTATTTATCGATACCCTAAGGAAACAAGGTTACCAATTCTATCATCCCGGAACAAAAGGTGTTTGTTTCAAGGCATGCCGTGTTTCTAGAGAAAGAGTTTCTCTGCAAGAAAACAAAGGGGGAGTGTCGCGAGCTGAGGAGGCTCGAGAGACTCAAATAGACATTAATGAGATACTGAGCACAACATGACAACTCATAGTGATGAGCAATCGGCGATCTATTGTAACACCACATCTTCAGTAGATCCGTAGAACACGCAATATTCCCGAGAGATATGGATTTCTCGTAAGTGAATCGAACGACGGTTACTCATTGATGATGAGGAGCCTACCATGAAGAAGCGCCGACAAGTTCGTAAAGGGATAAGTGGCTTGGTGCCATGAAGTCGAAATGGATTCCATGTACGAAAACCAAGTTCGAACTTGTCGACCCACCAAGGCATAAAGCCTATAGGGTGCAAGTGGGTTTTCAAGAAGAAAACCACATGGATGGTAATGTGATTACCTATAAGGTTAGATTGGTGGCGAAAAGGATATCGCCAAAAACAAGGTGTTGATTATGACGAAACCTATTCGCCGTAGCTATGCTTAAATCCATTCGATGCTCCCGCCATAGCGCCATTATGATTATGAGATATGGCGATGGATGTGAAAACAAATTTCCTTAATGGAAACTCGCCGAGGACGGTATATCGATACACCGAGGGTTTCACATCGCTGATAAAACCAAGGTATGCAAATCGCGACGATCCATTTATGGATCAAGCATCCAGAGTCGAATATCCGCTTGATGAGACGATCAAAAGTTTGATTTCTCACAAAATCCGCATTTAACCTTGTGTGTACAAGAAGGTTAGTGGGAGGCAACAGATTCCTAGTATCAGTATGTCGATGACATATTACTTATAGGAAACGATGTGTCAATCTTACAATGGGCTAAGGTTTGGTTATCCAAGACATTCTCCATGAAAGATTCGGGAGAAGCAACCTACATCCTGGGATTAAGATCTATAGAGATAGATCAAACGGTTGCTTGGTCTTTCGCAGCCTACATATATAGACCGAAAAGCAAAGAGGTTTAGCATGTTAATCCAAGAAAGGTTATCCGCCCATCGTGCATGGGTACACCTTTCAAGTCTATGTGTCCGCACGTACATTTAAGACGAGAGGATTTGCATGAGTAAGATTCCCTATGCATCCGCAATAGGATCTATCATGTATGCTATGTTATGTACGAGGCCCGATGTATCGTACGCTCTGAGTGTCACGAGCAGATACCAATCCGATCCAGGAATGGATCATCACGTTAAGACGATCCTAAGTACTTGAGAAGAACTAAGGATGTGTTCCTAATATACGGAGAAGGGTACATGGTGATACGTGGGTATACGGATGTTGACGCATGCATAAGGATGATTCCATGTCTTAGTCCGGGTATGTATTCACCTAGAACGGAGGCGCAATAAGTTGGAAAGGTTCCAAGCTCGACACTATAGCGGATTCTCGCCACTAAGGCGTAATACATCGCAGCCTTCGAAGCAAAGAAGGAAGCGGCTCGATCAAGAAGTTCATCTATGAACTTGATGTGGTCTCATCAATGATCCAAACATGTGCCGCCGCTATCATCTTATCGAGAGATCATCAAGAGGAACGAAATACAAATCGAGAAAATTCCCACCGAAAGGAACTTAGCGATCCTTCGACTAGCATTACCTCAAAGTAAGCTCGAGGGTCATGTTGTGCTTATGGTATTGATACCGAGCGATTGGCATTAGCCAAGTGGGAGTCCGTTAGTAATATATGAGAGATGTCCTAAGGCAATCGCTTTATGTATGAACCATTTATACGATAAATGAAGATTCACTATTCGAGTATACATGTTTATGTATTTGATTGGATCTTAAACTCATTTATCGAATGTCCACGATACGATTCACAAGATGAGAGAATTTGTGATCGATCACAACTAGTGAGTATCTCTACATGTGTAATTGTGATGTATCTAATTATCCCTAGTCGATGAATCGATGGATTCGACACCATCAATTCTCACGAGACTAGCACGAGGTATACCCTCGGTGTATCCAAGCAAATTGATTCTCACCGGGCCGAGACATAGTGATGTCCGAGTTAATCGTGGATGCTAGTTATGGTAACTATCGAGTGACCACCGTAAGACTTCATATGGTTCTCTGCATATATAGATATGTCAATGAAGTTCTTATGTGGCTTAAGTGCGATGTTCCTTCGACTTTACAGGTATTCAAGTCATCTTGATCATGGAGACTTATGCTTTGACATCTTAAGCAAACATCTCTAAGGAGATGTGGACCCGGATGATTGGGTATAAGTCGGCATGATCAAGGTGTCAATAGCCTATAAAGGATTCACCACTCGCGAGGAGATGTATATCCATGGCCTCTCGTCTGGATTGTTACTAAAGTCTCGCCAAAGCATTACATGTTTAGAGTAAGGTACTCTTCGATACATGTGGAGTAACTAGAACTGTAGGACGAGGAAATGATACTTGGCTAGGTGCGACGAGTCACTTAGTGGGGATCGGCACAATAGACCATGTCCCAACCAAGTGGGTATAAGATGAGTGAAGGGAATGGGGCACGATTCATTCGAGCTACTGAAGGGTTTCAGAAATAGTTCTGGATCAACCGTTGATCTTTTCGGTTAATTGGGGATCATGATGTACTACTAGGTGCCACTCATGATCATTCTATACTTAATGGTTAATTATAGACGGCCAACATAAACCGAGAACCTATTTGGTCACACGCACAACGAGTGTAATCCAAAGGATTTAACACGAGCTTGAGAATGGGATTCTCAGACCGAGAGAAACTATGTTTGGTTGGACCAAACATAAAGCGAGCATGAAATTGTTTCAGTCGCAATGGAAGCGTGGATGGGCCGTGTCTTATGAAGACATAATGGATGGACCAAAATGGTTTGGTTCTAATCCAATGGATGAGAATAAACCAAAGGGTTTGGTTTATTTTAAACGAATGAACCAAAGGTTGGTTCGTTCGCTTTAACTTAAAATAAACCATCATGGTTTGGTTTATTTTAACTTATCTTAATGGAGCGGTTAACGGGCTTTATGGATATGATCCATTAACCATTAAGAGAATTAGTTGCCGCTAACCAGGTTGCCGCTTCAGCCCCATTGTGTCTCCATCCAACCGGCCCAAGGCGGTTTCTTCCTCGCCGGCGTAGTCTGCCGGAAGAGTTCCGTGATCCTCCTTAGGTTTGGCATCAAGGTGAAGCACTTGGCTTCCTTTGTTTTGGCCGCGCCTATCTCTTCCACCAAGCTGTCCAGTTTTCTGACAGCTTTTTCCTCTCGCCGGAGCGCCGCTTGACGACGGTTAGTGCTCCGACAGCGGCTAACATTACCGGGATTTGATCTCCGGTAATCCTCTGAGGTGGAGGACGGCGATTCTGGCCAAACGGTTGACGAATACCTCTCCGGAGAAGCGAGTTTTGAGAACTCGCTTGGATCCGAATTTGGATTCGGATCGTGATCATCTCTCGATCACGCCGCCTTCAACACGAGGCTAGTAACCCGCACGAAAGACGGCTCGCGGACTTAGCGAAGTCATCCCGAGGAGCTCGGCGTGGATACGGATAGAAATTTCCTTTTATTGCAATTTTAATAGTATTTATTATTTTTAATGAAACCATCTCTGTTCTAGGCTTCTAGCTTAACAATTAGTAATTAGATAAATGATTTGATTTTGGCTGGTGCTGTGTAAGCAATTAACATGCCTACAAAGTTAAAATGTCATCTATCTTTGGAGTTGGAACTAATATTTACCATCATTCACTCTTCAGATCCAACAAAACAGATTACGTCATCTGGTGGTAGACGTATCATGTGTCTCTAAGGATCTGGATCTGAGATTGATGCTGTACAGTAAGGAAGTTTCGAAAAATCTGGATGTGAGTCTTTCATTCTTTGAGAGTTCATACCAAACTATCTTTTAGATATTCTCCAGCTGATATGTGGGATACTTTTTCAGGATGTAGGAAAAGATGACATAAAGAGGTTGGTTTCCGATGCAGTTATAGACCCAAATGTGAAAGGTGGACTACGATGGTCGTATGGGATGGACTCTGTCGATGGCTCTTGCAGCATCATTGACATTGGGCATGTTAAGTGCAAGAGTTTTAAGGGCCAGAACATGAGGATTAATTTTAATTATGCTGATCGGATTCATCGCGAAACATCAATTGGAGAAGTTTCAAATGAAGTGGTTTTCAAGTTAACGGGAGTATCTCAACAGTTGAGGGTGAGTCCTAATTCTTGTACTAATCTCTTATCTTCCACTTTACTAAATACTTTTAAGTGCAAGTAACCAACCGATTATATATATATAATCTCCTATACAACTCATCTGCACAAGTGCTCGCGGATGAGATGAATTGTATAAGATAATATATATATACTTTGTACTGTTTCCTTTTGCTAGTCTTTAATTGTATTACATTTTGTATAAGAGATTTGTTTGTAGCTTTTCCTTTTCATATTTAGTGATATAAATTAGTCTATTTGAATGGATTTAGCTGTTAATTTAAAATAGTTGGAAATCAATTTAACATATATTATTTTGTTTAGGTTTGGCTTCTTTACTTTATCAAGAACTCCTTTTCTAATTCTGGTTTTTTGTTCTGCAGCATGAGAACTTGGAGCCTAGTTCTGTGTTGGCCGCAGTCCAGGATGCTGTGAAACTTATTTGGAACAACTTTTTGGGCGAGAAGGTTGGTGTCGAGGGAGAAAAGTGAGAGCTTTTGTACAAGGTGTGGGCAAAACTCTCTCTATGTTTATTGTAATTTTGTGCTTCCGTGACTGGTTTCTCTCAGTGGTTGTAAATTGTTCATTTGTTTCTTTGGGTGCGCTCTTCTTGAACATTGATCTCTAATTTGAGCCTTCTTTTTTTCCTACTGAGGCTTTTACTCTCGAGTTTAACTTCTCCAGCCACATCCAATATCAACCTCGACGACAACCATTGAACACATCCAATATCATATCGGTCTAAACACCAAATTCTGCCTTTGTTAGAACAATACATGAATATGAATGGCCTTGAGCAATAGGTGGCCCGAGAGCATCGACACTGGCTGTCACAAACCAAGGCACCAAATTTAGCTCCCAACTATCTAGATTTGTCGTTGTTACTTCTTTTAGTTGAGGGAAAAATCTTGAGATTGTATTAGACTGTTGGAAGAGGAATCAGCCAAAGCTCTTTAACAGGTGCAAATGTGCTGACTTCTAGCATCGGGCATTAAATGTCAATGAGCTTTCCCTTCCATAAAATTTGCAAAAAATTCGAGAAGGAATACGACATGAATCGCTAAGTTATTTAGGCCATTAAAAAGAAGTGTTAGGACAATAACTTCCTAGGAGATGTCACCGTGTGTTTATTTTATACTTGCTGAGCTTTCACCGTTCCCTGCAGTAGAAGATGTGGAACTCCAAAAAGCCTTCCATCATCATTCAAAGCTGGACATGAGCAGGTAGGAAGGCACGTAACATCGACACAAAGATTTATATAAACATACAATTTGATTATCACATCACTTAGCATTCACGACAAACCATATTATCTAGAAAAAATTTCTCAACCAATTAGCAAAACGCCCTCCTGGTGGAAGCACAAATAATTTGTTTAGAAAAAAAGACAAGCTACTAAGTTTACAAAACTTTAACTTCTAAAATAAAATAATAAGAAGGGAATCTTGACACAAAATCATTATTTTCCGAGACTCAGTAGGGTGAAAACTTAGTGCACCAGGCTATCTTTTTTAAGAAAAAAACATTATACTTATGGTAAGATTCTAAAATTTGTTTCCATTAAAATTCTG
Source organism: Wurfbainia villosa (assembly GCA_025175895.1). Taxonomy (NCBI): domain Eukaryota; kingdom Viridiplantae; phylum Streptophyta; class Magnoliopsida; order Zingiberales; family Zingiberaceae; genus Wurfbainia; species Wurfbainia villosa. The sequence continues at coordinate 8,155,603 of CM045997.1, forward strand.
TGTTACAGTGTTACATGTTGCCTCAATTTTATGAATTACACGACATATACAGAAGATTATAAATAAAGCATAATTCTCCTAAAAAAACTCCCAGATATTCAAGGAAAGTTCCGAGAATAAATAACCATTTGCTTCCTAGTATCTAATCTACACAAGATTAGATCAAATTCATCGTTTACCAAAAGTATAATTTTTATTTGCAGACGACTCCACACCAATGCTTGCTGACGCATTTTCTCTAGTTCGCCTGTAAAACAGCACATAAGCCGCAGCAGATTTCACATCCTCTTCGTTGATAGGTGAAATGTGATTGTCGTCAAAATTGTACCATCTATTTTCATCCAAAAGCTGCAAAAGGGAAAAATATAAATGAATATTTTTTACCATCTTTCGTCTTTTAATAGCCAGCAGTAGATAAAAGCTAAAGCTACAGAAGCAGTAAACAGTACACACTCTGCATTCTATTTTCCATTCCCTCTTCTACAATTAATCACCCATTTCATTCATTTGTTCGGAAAACTAAAAAGAAATTTATATCGATGAATTTCTCATGCAAAAGCAGCACAAACTGAGGAATGACAATGCCTAAAATGCAGACTATAAAAACTTCCTAAGTTTTGCAGGAAGAGTAGAAGTCCTTGGCCTTTTGGATTGCAGCACTCTGGTGTTCTCCAAGATGACAAAGCAAAATATTGCATGACCGAGACCAAGATTTACTGGAAATTTCAAATCTCGACACCAAAATGGAAAATCAATTTTTGATGAATTTCTGTGAAAAACTAGGTTGGTAAATTAATCAGAGTTCTGTTAGATGGAGTATAAGCTACATGTAGACCACCCCAAAAAGTTGGGAACTAAAACAGCTTGATGATGACAATTTTCTAGGATACAGAAATAATTGGCAAAATTTTAATCTCAGGTTAGTGGATTAAAATTTACCTTGATATGAGCAGTATAATGCCCGCTTGCCATACTGCCGTAGTGATTACTCAAGGCATAAAGTTCATAAATCTGGCGCTGGGAGCCTTTTTTGTGTGCCACATAATTTGTCAAATCAAGATCATGAATTGGGAAGTTAACAAAGGTTTCCAGTTTATGCTTTGTCGACCGACTGAAGGAGAATCTTTTCAGATGAATAACCAGAACTTCAGGAAGCCTCCACAGGTCCAACTTTTTGCTGGCTTGTCTTTGTTCCTTGCAACTGGGGCAGTACCTATTCAGTAACAGACAGATTGAATTGATGTCGAAAGCACTAAATATAAGTGAAAACAATAGATCTTCAAAGAAAATGAGGCAACGTTTGTTTCATTGCGTAATTCAAACATCTCTTTAGCATGGAAACTGCTAGATATAGAATCTGCAGAATTCACGTTTCTAAGTATAAAATTAAAAAAAACAAGAAATTTCTGACAGCTGCAGCTCATAACCGCCAAGTATTTGGCAAAATCACTGATCTTTTTCCAAAACAAGTCACACGAGTGTTAATTACTTCACTCCTACTCATCTATGTTCGAGTAACACATGGCCTAAATGTCATCCCCTGCCTCTAATACTAACTTCTCATTGTGCCACTCTATACTTGTGTCAGATATAGGATATCTACGCTTGGACACCAACACACAAAATGGATACTCAGATTTCTATTGATCGCATGTAACAGCTGCAAATAGACGTGTGAACATGTGAATCCACACCAGTGTCAACTACTTATACACAAGTCAAGGTCCCCCTAGTAGCAGCTACAAATTGTTTTCATTTGTTCTATCATTTCTAAAGGAGCAATTACTTGCACAGAATTGACAAACTAGGATTGACAACATGATGAACCTGATAGAAAATCACAATGGGATATTGTATTTTCTTTGAATCACCTCAAAATAGATAGCATGAGGAAGCAATTGATGCAAGTGTTAACTGTTTGCTCTTACCTAATTATAGTGGAGCAACACAGCCTGAAGGACATCCCAACTAAAGGCAAGGTCCGACTCACTAGTAACAATTGTGGCCCACTATGGTAAGTGGAAGACAGGACACACAAAAAGACTGCTAGCACTAATGCAGGTCATACACTAAGAGGTTGAAACACGAGCCAAACAATTGATGTGGTCAAACCTTAAACTTGCACATCCCCTTATTAGTGTACAAATACAGAATACCCCCCTTATATAAAGCAGGAAAAGGACTCCCTCAACCCAAGAGGAAACAACCATCCTTCATTGATCATGTTGCAGCTTGACACCACCCAAAAACACCTCAAAGACCAATTCACAGCAAGCTCAATGGTAGCTAGTCCCTTCCCCCAACTTGATCTAGCTTCCTTTGGCCTAGATCCCAACAACAAACCCAGCCTCGAGCAGACAATTCAAGAGGACCCTTTTGCTTGTTATTGTATTTTGCCTACAGCATAAAACATATACATCCTCCCTATAAAGATCACGATTTCTCAAATAATGAAACATTACCTCCAAAATTTTAACTGAAACAATTAAAGGGAACTTCACTGCACGGCATAATTGTCAACTAAGAAAGAAGAAATGATACTAACCACATGTCTTCAGGCACTAGTGGTTCTTCCCTCAAGAAGGCATCCAGACATGTATATAGTGAGAGAGGTTCATTACGAGTCCTCTTTGGTGCAGGAGTATACTTGAACACTTCTGGATGGTTCTCAAAATGATAAGTATCATACTTCTTCATATCATTTCTTGACCAATTGATAAAAAGAATAAGTGATGTTGATGGCCTAGGCAGTGTGAAAAGTTTATCTTCCAATGATAAATCAACCCATGCATCATTTTCGTCAATGTACTGAAGATGCATGTTACAGGTTGATTCTGTATTACAGTGTTGTTGGTCATTTTGATTCTCAACAGATGCTGAACATGCTTCACTTGATTTACCTTGATCACCATCACTTGTACAGGGATCTGAGGACCTCGAAGGGTAAGTTCCATCACTTCCTAGCATAGGGGTGAGCATCCTCTGAAGTGTTTCTCGTATAAGACCCACGGTGATTTCATCTTTTGAAACCGATGCAAGTAAAGGTATGCCGTAGGTTTCCCAGGCCATTGAACTGTTGATGTTGCCAGACCCTCTGCAAGATTTAACATTTAACTTGAGCAGTAAAGCAAATTGGAAAACCATGTACAGTAAAATGAAAGCTGACAAGGGAAAACTATATGTTGGTAGCACTAGAAATAGAAAGAAATTTAAAAAAAAATGACTGGATTCAAAATAATTTGACCAAAACAATATTGGAAAGAAGCAGAAAGAATTGACAAGGAGTATCTTGTAGCATGAAACCGCAAACAAATAAATTAATGTTGTGGTCAATAAGATAGTAGAACAACAATTTCAATTGTTAAAATCAGTAAGAATGTATACCGGACATCTAAGTATATCTTCCCTAAAGCTACCGGAATATTTATGCAGATAATAATTACTGATACAGGGAGTACATACACTTGGCGACGGTGCACAAACTGAAGGTATACAGTATTCACCAATTTTGGTATCTTATAAGCTACAAGGTGATCGTCATCTTTAACGGTGAATAGCAGCATTAAAGGATCTTCTAGAAGTTGATGGACACTGTGGCTGCGAATCTGTGTAAATTTTCACCAAACAAATAAAAAAGAACACTATGCTTTTGAGTATTAATCCACAACGAGGCACTGTCCACTGAATTTCTACCGATATGAAATTCACATACCTCTGCAAGTAAAAGTTTCTCCTCATTTTTTAATGAGCAAGCATTGCTTAAAGCCTGAATCAAGTCCCTGCAACGACCCTGCTTTGGTACACTTACAGTACAAGTGGTTGGAAGTGTACTCCCATCACTAGTCAAAACCACAACAGTCATGGTCCGAGCAGAAGCAGATTGTAGAGGCAATGATAGGTACATAAACGGATCAAATGTCACTGAAATTTTCCCACAAACAGGACAGACCAGAGTAGATTTGTATTGCCCCTGCCATGTTATAGCAATCAGCTGCATAAAATGAAGACTGAATGGACCTACAGAGACTTGAAAAAAAAAAAAAAAATGTAAAATGATATTTTTGTTACAAATAATTTTCTCATGCATTGTGGCAAAGTTTTTTCTACTACTGTAATAACACTCTCGAGTAAGTTCACACTTTCCCCCTATTGTACGGCTGAACTTTATGCCGAACTCAGGTGCATCTTGAAGCCCATTTGCTTGCAATTGGTATAATTAAAAAAGAGCAAAAGTTTTTGAAGTGCAATAAAGCATATTATTTGACACACAAAAAAAACTATCTATTGGGAACAATCAACTGATTTAGAGCAAAAAAATTATCATTGCGTCATAAAATTATGTTCGAGAAAAGTATTACAAACTTAATGACCAACACTAAATTTAAAAGAGGCTAAATTTTTAACATGAGAAATATCACGATTCCAGAGGTGAGAATGATTGACGTTCGATGCTAAACCTATTTACCTAGGCTAGTAGGAAGGAACATGATTCAGATATCCTGTTATTGTCTAGTTGAATACTTGAACCATCTGATGCCCAATTGAATTCATCAAGTCGTGTATAAGCTCTGACTATTTGGAGAAGAGGCTACATCACTAGTGTTCTTTGCTCTCCCTCAGCTAAATAGATTTTCAACTCTAGTTTTTTCAAATTATCTAAATATATTATCCATTGGTCGGCCCTTGAACATATACAAACTATTTCTCATTTTTTATCATTTATTGAAGCTACTATCTTTATATTATTACCCCTAATTGCTTGCTTCAAATCCTCATATTCTGATTGTAAAGCTTGAGATATTTTATGACTACAATAATTTTGCTTACACAGAGGCATGATAGTAAGATGCAAACTTGAGGAGGAAGTAGTATAAAATTGCAAGTTTTAACACTAAAAATCATGGAAGTATAAAAGAAAATAAAGAGAAAAGATTGTCACGTGTAAAAACAGTATAAAGCTTGAACACTAAGAAGTTACATGGTGCCATCTGATATTATCATCTGCAGAAACATAACTAAACATTAACCAGCAAAGCAGGGCAAATATTTGGCATGGCCCTGTGTGACAATGATAAAATTCATCACTATCATCAACCATTATATCATTATCAAGTTGTTTATCCAAACTACTTGAGTCACTGACAACTCCATGAAGTTTATCCCTTCATTCAAATGTATGCTAGGCAATTCACTATTAATTCAAACTAATTAAATCAATTTTTAGGACATTGACCAATAGTTTTTAAGCTCTCTTTACCTCTTACACCTTACACTGTACCAATCTTTCTTTTGCAGATACATAAATCATAACAATGATAAAAATGTGTATATCTTTCATTGAAAAACCTGTGTACCTGGCACACATCAACAATTATAGAATCATTTCGAGCAATGTGGTTTGCCCAAAACTCATCAGCGACTTCTTCATCAGGTCGTCCGTCTGTATCCTTTGATTTTATATAAGGTTTATGCTTCACACGATTCAGATCCTCATGAAGTCCATCCAACAAGAAGGCTAAAAGCTCCTGAATGATCAATTGGAGTTTGCATCACGGTAATACAAAGAACCAAATTGATTTAAAGAAATTTAACTAACAGTAAAACCTGAGAGTCATGTTGATTATTTCCGCTAAATTGAGGTGCAAAGCGTGAAAGTTTTGTTTTAAATGGTCTAGGAGAAACAGGAGTACGCCCAGGAGCCCAGAGTTTCCTCAGTAACTCCCCAAAAGCTAATGCAAGTTCACCCTGCAGAACTACCACTGAGATTAGAACATCCGACATTAAAAATTCAAAGTAACTTCAGAACCAAACAGTCAAAAATTTTAGAAGAAACAAGGACGTGCAGACTAGGCCTTTGTGAACTGTGCATCAAATAATAATGTCCATTTAGATAGTCTAACTCAAAAAAAAATAGACATATCAGGTGTTCTGGTTAGTTGTTACCAAGACATGCAAACTTGCAATATCAAGAACACAAAAAAGAGCCAAAAACAAACTTTGGCCAACGAAATGATGCTGAACTTGGAAAAGTTGCAGTCCCTTGTTGAAAATCGAAAAGAGCTTCATGAGGAGACAGCATCCAGTAAACATTTGAGAAGGAACTTTATGCAGAAACAATCTTTTTTTTTTTAATAAGAAAATGAACTTAAGCTTTTCAGCAAGTCTAGTGCTCTTTAGTCAAGTGATGAATGCTAGTGTTGAAGCACCAAAATAGTCTATGTGCCTCAGTGGATGATATCAAGGGGTTGTGCAGCTTAGAAATCTCTTGCAACCAAAGAGAATCTTTAGAGACAAAAAAAAACATTGTTGGTTGAAGGAATAGGAATAATAGAAGGCTTTCGAAACCCTCAGAAAAAAATAGACCAAAAACAGAAGAAAAAAAAACAGCCCGGTGCATGAAGTTCCCACCAATGCAGGATCTGGAGAAGGGACTATTGCACGCAATTTTATCCTGCATTGCAAAAGATTATTTTTGTAACTCGAACTCAATACCTCCATATCACACTGCAATAATTTTATCGTTGCGCCAAGGTTCTCCTTCAAAATAGAATTATATTTTAAATCATATGGAATGGGTGCCTTGATGCAATGATAAAGTTGTTGTCATAGGACTTGGAGGTCACAAATTCGAGTCACAAAAATAGCCTCTTGCAAAGGAGAATTCTTTCCCGATACCCTGCATTGACGGGAACTTCGTGTACCGAGCTGCCCTTATATTTTAAACCATATACAAAGAAAATAAAGCTGGAATTAAGAACTCAAATTGATTTATTTTATTGGATCAATTTATCATAAGGTAATCTAGAGGGCATCATTCTCTCCAACCAAGAAGTCAACCCTGTTGAGTAGATTGAATTATGATTAGGTCTTCCAAGACAAAACATAAGAGTGAAACATCAACATAAAGTCATAAACTGTTATACTGTACTGCTTTAGATCAGCATGTAGTTTATAATTGTCATTATTTAGGACAACTTTACTCTTAAACTTGATAATATATCTCTAGTATACAATCGAACAAGTTTCAGAAGACTCAAATAGATAAGAGATGCAAAGATATCAAACCGATAGGTTCAAGTATAAACAACTTCAAATTGGAAATTATTAAATTGTGCAAGGTCAAATTCCCTTCGGCAACAAGCTCAGGAGGTTGTTTTATATATACCTCCTCATCCGTCGTCATCCAGATAACTATAGAGGAAAGCATTCTTTATATTCAATCAATGTAGCAACCATTAGAATATAGCAAAAGGAAGCAGCCTTAACTACAAAAAGGCATGTATCCATATAGTCGACTCTATATATTCCTGTGATACTTTCACACTAATAAAGCTTTGAGTATGTCATTTGAGCCATCAAGGATGTTCCAATGATAAACATTCATTTACAATCAACATATTTAACAGAAAGAAGAGTGACAAGTTCTAAAGCGGTGTTAGAATGCAAAACATCATTTCATCTATCATAGCCTATCTCCATCTCAAATCAAATAAAGCTTTGAAATAGACTAATCTTAATAGAATCCCATGTTGAAAGAAAATCAAAATACTATCAAGACAACATAAGAGATGCATAGAGAAAAGGGGTATAAGTATTATATTTGCGAGTACCTTTCCTAAGAGCAATAGGAAGGAATAGGAAGGATAAGGTTAAAGGAATTATCCATGATCCTAGACGGTTCTAGTGGTGGATATGCGAGGGCCTTTGGCTAATGAATTACTCTTTATCCTTTATAAAGGCATCATCAATTTTGATACTTGCTAACCTAGTCTAGGAAGATCATCAAATCAATCTTGGCAATATCTATCTAACACCTTCGACTTATGAAATGTAAGAAACAACCAATTGCACCTTGTAATAAGGGAACCTGAACACTCACACTTCTTCTTGATGTTGGTGCAGTAGTTGAATTATTTCCACTAGCATCGGCTAAGCCACTTCCACTAACACAATTGAACCACTTCCCTAGCACCAATTGTGACACGACCGTGCCATATTTGTTGCTCATCATTATATTCAATTTGAAATCCACAAAGAGCAACTAGAAATTCTGAGTCATCTGCAATATCATTGCCACGGACTTCAAATTCATGGTAGACAGGTTCTTAATAAATTCACAAATAGGAAGGTAAGTGTTACCCCTCTGTAACTCAAAAATAAGAATCATGGCATCTGCAATTCTACTAAAGCCTTGTCCATCGTTGTTGCCCCATTTATGACACAAGGTCACCAAATCAAGAAGTCAGTGAGCTAACGACCCCACTCAACACCTTTCCTAAGTCCTTCATCAACACAGAGGTCACTAGATTCCACAGCTAATTTAGGAACATTTTGCTTTTGTCGATGCTTAAAGTCACTTCGATTAACATTCATCTATTGACTCCTCTTTAATCTAAACTATTTATAGTCTCTCGATCTCCTCTTCTCGTACCTGGCAAAGTTCCTCTACCTCATTACATGGGTTTAATCTAATCAAATTATCCATCTCAAACAATATTGCCTAGTCCTACACGACACATGTGAGTTCATGCACAAGTGGCAAAATGGTTCAACCCTATATTGTGTGTCATACTTTGCCTATAATAATACATTTTTGCAGAGTCTAGCATCATGACACGAACTTTAATTCATGACTCAAAATGGAATTCTCGAAAGTAGGTATAGTCAGAACCAAAAGCATCACATTGACAAATTATGGAAATTTGAGAATTTTTTATTAATGGTGTGTTTGGCTTCAACAAAAGCTTTAAAAAGTTTCCAAAGGATATGTTCTTTGACAAAATAAAGACCACTTAAAATATTGATACAGATACTTACAACCATGCCTAAAGGGTTCTGCCAATTTATTTCTTGCCTGTAGTCTTCCCGAAAATATCTTGCAAACTCTGGTGTATGAACAAGGCATTGTATGGCACTGTTCATGAAGCAAGTATTTCCAAGGTTGAGCAGTCCAATGAGACCCAAAGGGGCTGATCTTGTAGTAATCGTATTCATTCCATGCAAATTATCCAAGTCACTACTAGGGGAAGCCAAGTATTGGCTTTGTGAGAACTCGGAACTGCAACTTCTGGAAGCATAATTGTTGGTAGACAAACCTTCAGCAACTGATAAGCTTGAATGAGAAGGATCCACAATGAGAGAAGCTGAATCCTTCTCCATACCCTCATTCTCTTGTAGAGAAGTTGCACATCCACCATCAATGGTACCATTGCCATCAATGAGAATCTCTACCAGAATCTGTGCAGAAATAAATTTGTAGCAAGAATCATAGTGTATAAAATTTCAAAATAGATTTTACTTGAATTATAAGCGAATTTAAGCAGGATAATATTCACAAAAAGGCAACAGATCAAAATTTTGTATTAGTGCATATGAGGTAAAGATGATGTTATAAAACATGAACAGAAAGATTCATAGTTTATTTTACTTCCGTTGTGGCAAAATGAATTAAGATGTCATACAATATATAGAAATTTTCAAGGTCATATAAAACTGGAAATAAATTTTTAAAAATTCATGTCCTAGTCAATTGCAATGTTTGGGTGGCAACTCAGATTTTGTAAAATAAATACTTACATCTTGATCCATCTGTATGTTTGCATCATCAAGAGTCTTATCCATGTTGTCCATCAACGTGTGCTTCTGTTGACCATAATAGTCCCAGATACAAACCTGGAACAGTGGAAAATGAATATTAAACCGCACGTTTAGAATTAATATGTGACAAATGATTGCTTACTTGGTCCATGGGTAAATCAAAAACCTCAGAAGCCTTTTTATGAAGTTCTCCCACTGTCTCCTACAAAATTTATGGTAACTCTCAAAAGCCATTGATGTGTAAAAAAACACATCTATGTTGAGTTACAGCCAGCAGGTACAAGCATTTCACCTCGTGTAAAATTTACAACTTAAATTTGCATTTTATGGCATTATTATAGCACATAACTCGTGCATGGCGGCGTACATATGAGCAATGAGTGTGAAAAATGGATACAAGGGTCCAACTGAGCAATAGAAAAGAAGCACATACAGTAGAAGTATGTAAGAAAACTTAAGATAATTCTGTTTTCTTTTTGAAAAAATTAGGAATATAAATTGTTACATGAGCAAACTTAGCAGAAACAGCTAGAATGTAAATGCAGAATGAACTCGGGTCAAGTGCACAAATTTTGAAGTTTATGCTTTACACAATGCTATATCAAAAATTAGTCAAGCTTTTGAAGCAAATAATAACAATTAATAATAGTATTTTGTGGTATAAACCTTCTTGCTTATTCTAATAATTGCTCTTTCTCCCCTCGGCACCAAATATAATTGAAGGCGTAGAGGATAGACTTCTATGGCTAAATCACTCTGAGAAAGACCAGTGTTTATGGCTTTTCGTGGCAATGTTGGACCACCCCCATACCTGAGAAGAAATCAGTAAACGAACAAACAAATGACTCTCCATGAGACTTCATAGTTTATGCACTGTCCTATGCAGGTATTACACTGTGCATTCAAGAGTCTGAAGAAAGGAAATATAAGACTTAATTGTCTGTTAGAAGTTAGAAAAAAAAAAAAAATCTCTTGTTGCATAACTTGCGTCTTTCACAATACTTCTGGTCAATGTCTCATTACTATGTTTCTTCTTGTTTTCCTGGAATTATAAATAGCATAATTAATATGTGTTCCCCATGTCAAACCTTTTAAGGCATAGCTTATTTTATAAACAAAATGCATTCTCAATTAAATTGAAACAACATGCAAAGAGTAATCATGATCAATGGTCCGAGCCAAAGTTCACTATTCCTTACACAGTAAAAGAGTAGTATAAAACTGATTATAAAGATTTTAGCAATATATTGGTAGTCTCTAAAGTTTATACATCAGTATAAGTAGATTCAACTAACATTTAACTGAATTAGGTCAATTAACAAACAAATAAAATCACACAGTGAGCTTAGAATTAAATATTGCATTTATCTTTTGATATTTTTTTTTCAAAATGGCACTTCCAAGCCTCAATTCCATTTACAAACACACAGAAATTGTACCGTAACATCATTTTTTTCATAGGAAACAATAAGCATTGTGTATTGTACTTAACCTACAGTACGCAAAAGGGATGGTGTGGCATACATTGTCATAAGGATTCATTTGTGTGATACTGTGTCAAGGATAACCATTCAACTACTTTTTTCTCAAGAAAAAAAAAATATCACTAGGATAATTATTGCACTAAGATAGAACGACGACGACGACGACAACCAAGCCTTATCCCACTAGATGGGTCGGACTAAGATAGAATGACAATTTTTCAAAAATACATTTGTCTAAAGAAAAAAACACAGATTGATATGTTGAATGGTATGATGGAATAGATATTTAAAAAATATGAAAGTCAACAAAAACCAAAGTTCAGAGAGCATATACAGTTACAAGATTATGCAATGCAAAGAAAATTACTGTTTCATTCTATTATAGACACAGGAGAAGACTAGGTATATTGGTCAAAAACCCAGATAATTTTACATGAAGACATGGAAGATCCGAGCGATCAATTGTAAGGTTTGGTTTGTTAATAAAAAATTACCAGCCATTCAACTTTTCCCAAACTTGTTGAGGAAGCAATATGTAATCGCGTCCTTCTACTAAAGTATCATGGAGTTCAGTTTCCACATTTGACACTTCTGAAGAAGCATCGTATATTAAATCAGAATTGTCAATAGCCAAAGGTCTCTTTGTGCTCGGACAACCTGAATCAAGATGATGAGGACCATTGGCAGAGTTGCTAGCCATATCTTGATTCACATAATCAAGCCAAGACTGCCACCACCTACAACCCAGAGAACCATGGGTTAAAAAATCACACAATTGACATCCTCAAAGAATGTCGCAGTTATTTATCAGTAGAAATAACATCTATAAAATTAACGGCAAAAGAGTAAGCATCGAGCAAGGATCATTGAGATAGCTACAACTCGAGAAGATAGAATACACTTTTATTTTATTAAGTTATTACCATGTAAATAGGGTTCTTTCCTAATAGCTTAATATCTTAGGATTGAGGGAGCCCAATCATATCTCACAGGCATACGAGCTAAGGTAATGAATTTGAAACCTAGAAAGAACACAATGCGACAACTAGAAAGCCCAATAAATACACTAACCTAGTAGTTGACACCAATCTGCTGTGTACAAACCGTATTGATCAGAAATGTGCAAAATCTGGCCACGACAACGCTGTGAAAGACACAAATCCAAATAAACGGGAAAAAAAATTGGCATTCGTTTTCTCGAATCAGGGAAGTCACGAGAGAAAAGAAAAATCGCCGACTAAACCCAAAACTGCTGTTCAAACCAAGGATTCACAGAACATGTTCCCAAGATCAGCAGATCTCGAGGAAGAGAACCTGAAGAAAGAAAGAACAAGATCGCATCTTTCTTACCTCTGGGTTATGAGGAAGAACGTGTCGCCCTCCTTGGCGAGGGCTTCGGCCGCGATGGTGAGATCCCTGATGAGGACCCTCTCCTCCTCCGGACTGAGCTCTGTCGTCGAACGCGCTGCCTCCATCTTCGCCACTACAAGACCCAGTCCTTCCCTTGTCCGTCCTCCGTCGAACAACCCCCGTCGTGACTGAACTCTCCGCGGCCTCCGCGGCCTGACGAGCTGCTATTTGGTTCAGGCAGCGAGAGGGAGAAGAGAAAGGGACACCGCTATCATTCTGGTTGCGATCAGTCGAGCTTCCTAAAGAGACGACAGGGCCAAGTATTTGGGCAAGTGGTTGGGTCGGATCACGTACGATGGTCTACTCATCAAATACAACTCCCCTGACCCAATCATAATCACAAGAAGATGTATCAAAAGAAGCACAGTGTTTATCTCCAAAATTAATCGGATCATCGAAAGATCCAGATATCCAATATTAATACAAAAATATAATAAGATGATAAAAAATGAAAGGAACCCATTGGTTTAAAGAGATTTTTTTATTTTTTATTTTCTGATTTCTATTTTTTTCTATAAAATAGAAAATGATTTTTTTTTTTTGTATTTTTCAGTTTTTCAAAAAAATACTCTTTTATTTTTTGAAAAAATAAAAATTTAAATAGAAAATAATTTTTTTTGTATTTTTCAGAAAATGCTCCTTTATTTTCAAGAAAATGAAGATGAAAAACGACAACCGAATGTTTTTTTTCGTTTTCTCAAAAAATAAAAATAAAAAATGAAAAAAAAAATCGCCTACCAAACGCCCCCTTAGAGTTTGAGACTCACTTAATGTAAAATAAATATATATATTGTTCGATAGAGGAGTTGATCGTCAATTTTTTTTTTAGTTGTTCACAAAATAATCACATGTAAAATAATTATTCATTGTCTGATGAGACAACATCTGTCTCGCAATTGATCGTCGTTCGTTGTCTCGCTGATCATATTTTGAATGATCGACTCTCATTATCTTTTTATCGACAATAAAAATTTTTATATTGAATACAAAATAAAAAATTTAGATTATTCATCGCTTGATGAGGCAACTTCCATCTCATAAGTGGTCATCGCTCGTTGTCTCGTCGATCACTTTTTGAACGATCAATGCTCATTGTCTCTTTATCGACGATATAAAAAAATTTATTGAACAACAAATAAAAAATTAGATTACCTTTTAATAGTGAAATCTTTTTTTACCATGGAGAAGAAAGGAGACAATATTATAAATAAATTTAGGGTAAAAAAATTAAACAAGTTATTATTAATATTAATGCGGCAGTTGTTAGCCTTTTGTATCAAGTCCTCCGGTGATGGCATTTCCACTTGACCACATTGAGATCCTGTCTAAAATAATACTAGTCAAATGACACTAATATTCTGACAATGACCTTCCAATGTTTAAGTCAGACATGAACAAAAAAAAATGAAAGGAACAAATATAAATTAAATTAACAAAACTATAATTACTTTTTCCCCTTTATCTATCTTTCTCTTTTATAGCCTCTGCACAATTTTTTTGACTATCTTAAATTCACGTATTCCATGCTCTTATTATGTAAACACGTCTGTACATATTTTCTCATCTCGTGATCACCTCCACTAACATCATTTTGGCATGTCTCCACATACTTCGCAATTATCATATGTTTTTATTGTAGACCTCACTCCTAGATAAATATTCTTCAAGGAATATTAATAACGAAATTATGTCAATTCTTGACTTCTGAGTTCACGATCTACTATACTCCTGATCTCTTATGCCCTTGATTTTCTAGGCTTCCATCTCTCCTATAATCTAACTCCTTGATTTGATCACTCAAACTCTCAACTTTTTGAGTCCCCTTACCGTTCGAGGCCCTCAACTTATGGGGCTCATGTTTTCTTTATTGTCCAATTTATTAATTTGATCATTCGAGTATATTACCTAAAACCTTATTAGTATCAAATATATTTATATTTATAAAATTTATCGCTCTAATTTAGTATTTTATTTTTAAAAATTAATTATTTTTAATTTAGTATTTTAAAATTGATAAGAAAATGATAAAATTTGCAATGAAATTTGAAAAAAAAAACAAAATTATTAATTATTTTAATAAAATGGGTGGGGCGACAGCTCACCCTAACTCATGAGTGGCTCCACGTTCAAATTACTAATAATATTAGATTATCATTAAAATTTATTTATATTTTTCGAATTCAATAAAAATTAGATGAATAGTCCATATCTAAAATATAGAATCATAAATTTTCAAAATCTAAATTATAAAAAAACAAAAAAAAAGCCTTATTAATACGATAAAATATTTAAAGTAACAATAATTTTTTTTTAATTAAATAAATATTTTAAAAATTAATTTTTAAATATATATAATTTATTTCAAATTTATTGCGTATCAAAGAGAAAAAAAAATATAATTATCTTCGAAATTAATTTAATTAAATTTAACAAACTAATTATAACAAAAAAAAAACATACATAAAAAAATTTAACTATGTTTGATTTTGGCATGACAAATAAATCGTGGATCTTATTTCGAGGTGACCACTTATTTTATAATAAGATAGTGACATTGAATGATAACTCTTTGATTTTGTGCTTTGGAGTTTGATTCGTCGAAATCAATCGACTTATTCTATTGATAGTCGACTGCTACACTTGAAAATCCAATCTGAAATCTACAATACAAAATTATTATTAAGACAATTAACCAAAGTACGTAGAATTAAGGAGCAAATCCTTCAAAATTTATAGGATTAAGGAGCAAAAATAGAAGAGGATGAGAGAGAATTTTTAAAAAGAGTTAACAATGAAATTTTCTTACGAGGGATAAGGAGGTGATCAGTACCGAAAAAAGAGTTAAGAATTAAAATCGATAATTTACCAAATAGTGCACATAAGATTTATAATTGTCCAAATAATATCCCATAATTTTATATTTATCAAATAATACACTTAATTTTCTTTTTACCCCTCTCGCCAAATAGACCTGTACTAAAATTCTGAACGTGATGCTGAGATTTACAATTCCAGTACTACAGTGGTATAAATTTGTTTGGCGGGAGGAGTAAAAAAAAATTAAGTGTGCTATTTGGTAAATATGAAAGTATGGAATACTATTTAAGTAATTCTAAATTTCACACGCGCTATTTGATAAATCACGAATTAAAATTAACAAAGAGATAGAATAGGAGGGTTTGAGGTTGATAAACGAAAATGGTAACGCAATGTAATCCTAATTGGATGCTCCGATTGAAGATTGCAAAGTTTAGTTCGACCAAAAAGATGCAAAAAGTATACCGACTGAGGGTTGCAATGTAGATGATGGGCAATAATAATAATAATAATAATAATAAGTTAATTATCACAATTCAAAGCTTTCTAAGCGCTCATACGAAATTAATCACATAATATAATCAAATTTATAATATAATACAATATAATTTTATTATATTATTATATTTGATCAAAAAATTATATGTAATTTTTTATTACAAGGATGAGTACATGTTTTTATTTGGTATCTATTACTAGAACGACAAGAATGATCGGCGACGACGTCGACGACGACAATATTGGCTGTTGTTGAGTGGCCAACAGTAGCAGGGCGACACCGCTTGTCGATAGCGTCGTGCGACGTCGATCGACCAAGGTGGCGGTGGTGACGGCGGCCCGACGATTGCAATGGCAGATGTCGGTCGACAAATGGGCGGTGGAGGCCGATTGATAGTTGGCAATGGAGGTCGACTGACGACGACAATGTCAATCGACAACGACGATCGATATTGACTGTTGAGCCTCCGATATTTTTTATATTACGTCTTTGAATGTAATCAGATTACATAAATTTTGCCTTGTAATTTAATTTATAAAATTTTAATTTCTTTTATAATTCAGATTATATTATATTACAATTTTAAAATGATAATAATCAAAATAATTAATCTTGTAATACAATCTGGATTATTGATTAACGCACTAATGTAATGAAAAATATGCTTTCCTAATTTATATTTTAAGAAGGTAAGATGAAAAAAAAATGAAGGAAATAAATTGGCATGAAATAATTAAATATATTGTAAAAGTAAAGATCATATTCATCGAACTAATTTTCACGGGGATGACTTGGTGGCTAAGATATGACGGAACTTGCGAATAAGAAAAATATCGATTCTGAAGGAGATCTAAAGCTTTTTTTCTGGATTCAAATGACCCTCACATGTCTTGCCCACTACGTCAAGACCCATAAAATTCCTCCGTGATTTATCTCCCTTACAATAACCATGAAATAAATCGGTGAGGACCGCTAGATTAACGGATTCCAACCTATACGGATATTCATGGAACTAATAATATTTGATCATTCATTTTATTCAGTCGAAGAGACGACGACAACGATTTTGATGGATTTAAAAATTGAATTATATTATTTTGCTAATGTGCAAATAAAATCATTATGTATTTTTAATTACGGTATAATCTCATAGATTGGATAATAAAAAAATCATCGCATATACGACGCACACAAAATCACAGAACAATATATATTCACTTTGAATTTATCTAATAAACTAAGTAAGAGGAATATGATATACTTCTAAAATCGATGGATAGAAATTCATGCATCTTGTTTATTAAAAAAAAATTATTAGCTCAAATACCACGCTATATATTCACTTTGAATTTATCTAATAAACTAAGAGGAATATGATCTATTTCTAAAATTAATCAGAATAAATTCATGCATTTATTAAAAAAAAATATTAGCTTAAATACCAAGATCAACTTTTTTTTTCTTTGAAACACATCTAAACTATATTGACAAAATATCAATTGTATGATTTTTTGGCACTATATGGATAATCACGATGGAGAATAAAATAAATAATCTTACATAAAATATTTAGGAGGTGTTTGGTAGATATTTTCTTCTCCGTTTTACAATTTTATTTTCTGCGAAGTTCGTATTTTTCATCTCCATTTTTCAGAAAATAAAGGAACGTTTTCTGAAAAACTGGAAAACGAAAAATAATTATTTTCTGTTTTCATTTTCATTTTCAAAAAAATAAAAGAGTATTTTCTGAAAAATTGAAAAACAAAAAAAATTCATTTTCTATTTTCTAAAAAAAAAAATAAAAACATAAAATAAAAAATTCTCTACGAATCAAATCCCTTTTCCTTAAATAAGAAATAAGGTCCTTCAACTTGAAAAGGAACTACTACGTTTTTTTCTCATATATTATACTTATTTATCATTTTAAAATGATCATTATACATATTTTAGAATGACATTTGAATGTGAAAATTAATCAAATCGAAATAAATGTAAAATGATGGAGAAGAAAAATAAAATAATTATCAAAATATAAGATATTTTAGGTGTATAATTTTAATGAAATACCTTTGCTCCAACTAATCGTCATTATGCTATTCCTTGAATCATGACCGTTGGTCCATGGATGTACGGTTGCGAGTTTTCACTTCCTTCGCAGATGCCCTCGGATAGACCTGGCCACGGTCCGGTTTCGGTCCGGGTCCGGGTCGAAACCGCCGGGTCCGGGTTGACAAAATCTGAGCCATGCTTAACCGGCTCGTGGCCGGTCGGTCGAATCGTGGAATCGCGGTTCGGTCGGTCCGGTGTCGGGTCGGGTTCGGTCAAGTCCGGTCGGTCGGTGTCGTCCGTCAGGTTAATCGTCGTCTTAGTTAAATAAATAAAAAAATAAAAAATGATGTAAATAATTAAAATAAAAAAAAATTCACAATTAAACTTATAAAAACTCTATCAAATATTTCATTATCTCAATACAAAATATATTACATCTTAGACTTAAATAAAAAAATCTATTACAATAAAAAAATCAAATACATTTCAGTCGTATTCGGTATTTCCTCCCGTCGTCGTAGTTAGGATGTTCATACATTTTCGTCTTGATCTTCTTCGACTTTTAATATGTTGGGTTCGACTTGCGACTTTTGACCAATCATTGAGTAAACATTACCCAAATTTTTACTTAAACTGTAAGCCTCTCGTCCGATGTATTTCCTCCGATACTAAAAGCTTGTTCCATGCAATAAACTGGACAAGCTAGAATTTCTTTGCCATTATAGATAAGATTGGAAATAATTGAGTTCTTTCGACCACCATTTTAGAATGTCGAAGCTTTCTTCATCTGCATCACTAAAATCAAAAAGTGGTGAATAATTCTCGAAGTTCTGTGGAACTTGAGGATCCTCGTGGACGTTTAGTCAGATTGCCTTAATAACAATTGTGCTTTAGTGAGTTTAGAAGTAATATCTAGTTGTAGTGGATTGATGTGTTTTATGTCAAATAATTTGTTCACCATATTTAATGTTATATTCATTATAAATATCATGTAAATGTGTTTTAATATTAAACAAAATCAAAGGAATATTAGGAGCAGTTTCGGTAATAGGACTTAAAGATTCATAATATAATGCTAACATATCTTGCAAACCATCTAATTTAAGTCTAGGATCTAAAACAAAAGCACATAAAAATGTTTAAGAAATATTTTTCCCATTTTTCTTTCATTACATAAATACATTGAGATAAATAAGTATCATTTGATTGAATATGTTCATTAAAAATACATGCAATATTACAACAATGTGTTAAAACTAAATGTGAAGTTGGATAATAAACACGATAATTGGTCACTAGCATCACTAAAAACTTTTAGAATTTCACAAATACTAGTGCATATATTCCATTGATTTGAAAACAAATAAATATTACGTGATTGAACATGTTGATGAAAAAACATACATAATAAATCTTTATATTCAAAAGTAGATAACAACAATTTATAAGTAGAATTCCAACGAGTTGGAACGTCACGTGCAAACCGTTTAGGCTTCATGCCATTTATTTTACAAAATTTTCTCCATTCTTTCATTACTTGAGGATGTGTCCATAAATAATGAATTGCACTCCTAATTGGTTGAATATGTGATCCTAAATTTTTAAGTCCATCTTGAACACACAAATTTAAAATGTGACATGTACACCTAATATGAAAAAATCTTCCACCTATTGATGATTTACATATATCAATAAGTTCACTAATACTAGAGGTATTTGCACTAGCATTATCAAAAGAAATTGAAAAAACTTTAGAAGTTAGACCATATTCTTCTAAAATAATAAAAATAAGTTGTGAAATATTTTGTCCGTGTGTTTCGTTAAAACATCTATATGCTAGCAATCTTTTTGAATGTCCCAATTATTATCAATCCAATGACAAGTAATACCCATATATGAACAACTTTGCCAATGATCACTCCAAATATCTAACACAAAGAAACTTTCTTGTTTAAACTGAAAATTCTTTAATCAATTCTTGTTTTGTTCTAGGACTAATTTTAAAAGTGTACGCTTTAGAGTATTTCTTGGGATACGTTTAATGAAGGATTTGCACTTGTAGAAAGCCAATTTTCAAAAGATAATTTATCACTAAAACTAAAAGAAAGTTGTTCAATTGCACAAAATTTAGCAGTTTCTTCTCTAAATTTAGTTTCGTCAAATTTAAAGAGTTTAGATTCGTTACTGACCCGATTGAGAAGAGAATGTGAATTTGAGTTTGAGAACGATCAATACCAATTTCAGGATGATTTCTCTCACGTGTCGAGTAAGGGTTCCGTAACCTCCTCCTTGTTGAAATTTGTAAATTTGACAATATTTGCATTTTGCTTGCATATCACCTAAGGGAGCGTTACTTTTCGAAATGTTTGGTGAAGATATCGGATCGCGGGCGAGGCACTCGAGTTGGTCTTGTAAAGTAGAACCCACCATCGTACTGGATGTATTGCTCCTACTTTCTTGACTTTGATGATGATGACGTATTTGAAATTCATCATCGAAAATATCAAGATCCTAGTTGGCGCCGATATCGAATGGAGGTGAATTGCCGCTTTGCTCGAACTCGAACTGGCGGTGGTAGCATTATGCTCTTTCCTTTCTCGCACCTACGCACTTACGACTTGATCCGCGCATTTGTAAAATATGACTTGAGTCGAGTTGAGACTTGAAAGCGGAATGAGAATTGCAGAGAGAAGTTGTGATTTGTGAAAAATGAAAGAGAATGGAGGTGTATTTATAGGAAAAAACTTAAAAAATTTCCAAGCGGTACGGGTCGCCGGCCGACCGCCGGGTCGGCATTGTTACTAACCCACGAAATCGTGGCGTTGATCATCAACGCCACGAAATCGTGGCCGTCGGTTCTTTCTTAAAAAGCGACCACGGTCGACACGCTGCGGCTCAACACGACGCCCGCTGTCGACACGCCCGTGTCGTGATGAATGACAACACGCCGCTACGACAGAGCAACATGCGCTCGCGGCTGGCGTTCGTATCGGAAAACAGCGACACGCCCGTGTACGCCTGCAGGCGACGCCGTCGCTGCTTTCCGGTCCGGTTTTCGACCGGAGCTAATAGGCGGTCGGTCCACGGTCCGGTCAAACCCGTTGACCCGGTTAACCGGACCGTTGACCACGGTCCGGTTCCGGGTCGGGTCCGGGTTTGACCCGGACCTTGGCCAGGTCTACCCTCGGACGGGGAGAGAGAGAGATGCAGAGAAGAGAGAGAGAGAGAGAGAGGAAAAAACGTGCCGTGGGGATTGCCTTTTTTTGCTCTTCTCCTTCTCCTTTGGCGACCCACAGCAACAATGGCGGCTGAATGGAAAACCAGTCACGGTCACAGATAAAGGAGTCAAACTTTGCTGTATCTCTCACTCGGGTATCTCCGCGCTTTGCTTGATTTCTTTGCGCCTTCACAGTGAGATGGATTTCCATAGCAACAATAGCGAGGACGTCAACAGCATGTGAGATGTTTTCCCGATTGTTTGGTCCATGAATGATCCGATTCAGATGATCTCTTCCTGAATCCGAATGATTTGGAATATTATTTTCCTTTCCTTGATTTTCAATCTGAGCTTTTATTGTGGATTTTCTCACCATCTATATTGGCTTCGATTTGTGTTTATTGAAGAATGCGGCGTCGTGTGACGGTTTTAAAAGTAAATATTGGAATTTCACGCTAATGTTCTGTGGAATTTGTAGAAGCGATATGTGGCATTGGCAGCGAGAAGAACAATATTGCCTGTCCAGAGATTCCCAACTTGGTTTGTCTTCTTTAATTTTCTAGATTAACTCTTTTCTTTTTCTTTGTCAACGTTTTGTACTTATTTCTCGAATTCACAGGTTTACCTCAATGTTTGTGGGTTGACAGCAACGAAAAATGCGATAGTCTGCTGCATACGATGGGAAATCAAACTCCACTTCGAGATTTTGGTCATTTTGACTTAGACATATTGGATTTGGGAGGTATATTTTTCAACATTGTTTACACTTCACACTGTTTCAAGTCCTCGTAAATTTCAAGTGAGATAAATGGTCGCAGACGAAGGTGAAAAGGGCGTGGACGAATCGCAAGGAGCGCCAGGACTGAAAAGGCGCCGGGTTCTACATTTTACTTCTGATGATGATGGTGCCACATCCAACAAGGAGCATATGAGCGCTGCAGTAGTAAATTTGTCCTTGGACTGTTTCTTCAAATGCATAAATTAGACTCGTCACCACACCCGTTGTAATTCAATTAAAGCATCCAATTGCTTCCCTTGATT
The DNA here is from genome assembly GCA_025175895.1 of Wurfbainia villosa. Lineage (NCBI taxonomy): Eukaryota > Viridiplantae > Streptophyta > Magnoliopsida > Zingiberales > Zingiberaceae > Wurfbainia > Wurfbainia villosa. The sequence goes on from CM045997.1 coordinate 8,177,717, forward strand.
ATAGGTTCAGAAGGATCCAGCGTTTAGAGTTTGGAAAGAAAATTTACAACCGAATCCCACAAGTTCAGGTTTTTATTTTCTTATATCGGACAGAAACTTTATTGTTGTAGATGTGTATTTCTACGTGTTCTAATCAAATAATTTATGGCAGATGATAGGTTTCTTTTCAGCAATGAAGTCTTGGATCCGTCCACAGATGAGTGGCTGGACAACTATTTCAATGATAGTGAGATGTATTGCAACTCTGAAGACATATTTTCCCTTCCAAGCTTCATGGTCCGAATTTACTGATTTGCTATATTCTGTTGATAACCTGATGCTGAATTTCACCATAGGTCTACCAGTACGAATGATCAAGTCAAACTCAATAGTCAAATTGATGTTTCAGGTTAGCAGTGAAGTGAAAAAGAATTTTAAAACTAAATGACTTGTTTATATTAGAATTTTAATGCTGTCGTAAGCACATATGAGAGCATATTATTTTATCCAACCTCTCCCTTGTTTTTTTTAGATTTCCTCGGGGCAGAGCCTGATGAGAGGACTAAGCTCTTGTCCCAGCCCAACCACTCTAAATCTGCTACTCTTAAAATATTCAAAGGTACTGCTAACCATCCTATTTTGATTCAAGACAGAGTAATGTCTTTGAGTGCTCAAAACATAAGCCCCAGCAACTCGGATATTAGCGTGTGCGTATTTAAAACTTGAAAGACATGAGGTCGATTCACTGAGCAGTGCGGTGTGACGACCAGGCTACCGATGACTCCGCATTTCTGCGCTAGCCACCTGGGACCTGATTTACCCCCCTCCACACGTAGGGGCAGCGGTGGGGGGCCGCTAATGTGGCGGTTCCACAATTTTTTTTAGTGCTCAAAACATTTCACGTCTATACTCATTTGCTTACTATCATTTTCAGGCAGAATATCTCATATCAATTCTCTGACAAAGTTAACTACCTCTGTTACTTATCCTTTTACCCTCGTCAAACCATCTGAAGTTCAAGGGCACTTGACTTTGAAGGATTTAAATCAGCGGATTCATGCTCCACCACCATCAAGACCTAGAAACAAGACGGTTGATGAACCTTCAGTCAATTATCCAACCTCAGCTTTTTCTGGGAAGCTTATTGTTGTGAAGACTAAGATTCTCACTGAAGGAGGCAAAGGAAGCATTACTATTCTAAGAACCAAAGGCTGAGAAAATAGTTTCCCTTTCTTGACATTGGTGCGCATTTCAGTGAGGCACTATAAATGTTCAAACATCAAAGGCTGGTCGTACATATTTAAGCTGAAAAATCTTGTGCTCGTGAAGTCTTTAGGATTCTTTATTTCTTTTAATTTACTGGTTAGTTTATATGGCTACTCTGTAGCTTCAGAGAGAGTTTATTCATTGAATCTGATCTGTTTAATTGGCACTAACTCGCCTTTTCCATCCCAATCAAAATATGCACTTGTGAAATTTTAGTTAAATATAGTACATGCTTATTGCTCCCTATGTTTAGCCAAATGATATTGGCTTTTTTGTTACTCTTGATTTTCTTTGCTTTGCTAGATTGGGAGCACTGTCCCTTACAGTTTCTTGATGAGCTTGTTTTTTTCTTGGAGAAGCTCATGTTCGAACTTTAACTTAGAACTTATCTGTGTGCTATATGTTTTATCACACCCAAGGAACTGAAGCCAGGTTAAATGACTTGAATGAGGAGTATTTCAAATTTCTTCAATAATCATAAACGAAAACAAACTGTTTCCGGGTACTATGTTTCTGAATCTTGGTACTTTTGCATCATAACTTCATCTAATCTTCTTGTCATGTAAAGAAGAATATCTCTTGATTCAAAGAGGTGGTTATGTTTCCCTATCTATCAAAAAGTTTCACAAGATATGAATCATATTTTTCATGCAGGAGTATGAAACTTGTAAAGTGTGCAAATGTAGTTAGTTTTATTTACTGGATTGGGCAGTATTTTCACATTCAGAGTACTAAGTCTATTAGGGATACACAAACCAAAATATGAAATATAATGGAACGTTATCATCTCCAGGTTTGATGTCATCATTCGGTGTGGTAGGCCTATTTACATTAAATTGTTGATATTAGGAATTCGATCTCTGAAATTAATTGCATGGAGCAATGAAACTTATTGAATATACTGAATCTATTGATGAAGATCTAATTAATAGAATAAAGAACATGCAGTGTAACTGGTGAAAAGCATTTGTAGCCTTGTGCAGTCATTATATCCCCCTGTTGAAGGTAAAAATTTATGAAACTATGCTATGACCAACAATATTTTAATATTTAATGGATCAAAATGTTAGATGTTGGCTTGAGGAAGTGGCATGTATATACAAGGTTAATGTGTTATGGATGAAAATGATAAGTTGAATATGTAGAGTTGTTATAATAATTAGTATTTGAGAGAAATTAGTTGAATCTCTAGATCCAAGATAAAAGAAGAGAGAATAGTTTGAGATGATATGGACATGTTCAAAGATTATTATTATATTTGATAGTTAAACAATTTAATCTATTAGAGATTTAGAGTAGAAGAAGCTATAAGGTGTAAAGAAAGACTACTCAATACAAAACAGTTTAGTTAATTTAAATATAATCAGTACTATAATTTTGTATAGAGTTCAGTAAAGGGTAAAATTCATGTGGTCAAACCCAAATAGTCGAGATAAACATAGGTTGATGATATATAATGATTTGAAAATTTTTAAGCTCAAGCTTTCTGGATATTGCATAATTGAAAAGCTGATTGCATGACATTGATTTCTAAATGTGCTCTGATTTCATGATTCTATATCCATTGCTCGATGCAGTGAACATGTAATTTTCTGAGACTGCAGAATTTATACTATTGCAGTTGGCTTTGTCAGGATAACAGTAGGGCTACCAAGATGATGGGCTCAAGCTGTTCACGCCTTCGAGTTGTCTTTTATTTCATATTTGGACTTTGGAGAAAGTCAAGAAAAGCAGTTGGCGTATAAACGCACTACATGTGAGGTTAGCACATCACGCAATGAAATGCCATTCATTTTTTACCATTGTGAATAAGCTTTATAAGTGGAGATGAATCATTAAGTGCTAAAATGAGGTTTTAGATTTAAGTAAATCGGTTGTTTTTCTCGAAAACAAAGCTTCTATGATTTATGTACTTGAGGTTCAACTTATATAAATTTACTAAATCCCATTGTTCCTGTTCCTGGTAATTATTTGTATAGTTGGACTTGCATACCATGACACTCATTAGCGGTTTGGTGGGTAGCTAGAATAAAACTAGTAAACTTTCCATGAAAAATTTGCTAAGAGAGTGAAAGCTTAATCTCTATATTTAAGAAAAAATCTATATATTGGAGGGGTACCTATGTCAATCTAACTGTTTAAGAGAGTGAAATATATTAATTTAGAGATAATGATACAAACAATCAGTCATATATAAGTATACCTCCATGTCCTTTAGAAGATGATGTTCAAAATTCAACGTCCGCATGTTGTACAAGAAACATCTCAATTCCCTCAGATTGATACAGAAAATTTAACCTCTAACATTCTCTAAACATGAAAAATCAAAACCTCTCCCATCCCTACAGAGAAAATTTTATCTTCTCTGCAAATCTTTTGGCCTTCTAATTTCTGAAAACTTCATCGCTAAGAAATTTGTTCTGTCTGTTGTCACCATATAGTTCATATTGAAAACCATCCAAGAACTAAAATAAACTTTATTTGCTACTTCGGTGGTGGTTGGGTCGTTTGGGTCGAATGTGTTATTGAACTCAATACTATCAACCTCAGACAAAAATTAACGGTGTGTTACAAATTGATTTTTTAGACGATGTGAAGGTCAAAAGAATGCCTTGGTTTTTTGGCAAGAAAAACTAAGAGACTAAACTCAACAATATAATTTAGAAATAGTGAAATGACTTAGAAAGTATGTGTAAGTATGTAAATGTTCAACTCCAAGTAAGCCCCTTGAAGGATGAGCTAATGTTTTTTTCTCTCTCTCTTTTGACATCCCCTTGGAGATTGTAGGAAGACATGGAAATTTTTTTTATTAAGGACCACTATAGCATTGTCATCTTTCCTTTTAGGAGTAGTGATAGTCATCATAATCTTGAGATACCACTTAAGTGCTCGATGTTGGTTAGGGACAGTGTGGATGTTGTGGTCCAAGGACACTTAACATGTGGGATAGATGCAGGTATACTTTCACTAGCCAAATTTCAACGACTCGTTTGGTAAGAGAGTTTGATCAAGTTGCTCATAGTTTATCTATACGCTCAAATTTTATGAGGTAAGGGGCTTGCACCGAATACCAATAGTGTCTCCATTTTGATCACTCAATGTTTGTAATATAGAAAATCCAATCTCAGGGATGAAGATTGAAAGATCAAGTGTGATGCAGTCATCGAAGTAGCAAAATTTAGTAGTCAAATGTGTAACTTTTCCACTTGCAAGAAAAAAATGGCCATGTCCAAGTTGTAATGCCCTTTAGATTACAAACTTTGATGCATTCTCTCAGTTTAGAGTTGTTTGGCACAATGATAAACACCAAAAAGAAAGAACAGTTACTTCCTGACGAGAAAAAAGAAGTTGACCTTTAAGTATATGTTTATCTACACACAAGTTAGAGGTTAAATTGTGAAAAATATAGATGAAGGAAAATCATGGTGTAGTGAAAACCTATAGGGTAGTTTTATAGGAGTAAAGGAAGGCCATCGATGAGTACTTTTGTGAACTCTGATAGAAAGAGATCGTGTGGTTTAAAACTTTGTTCTAAATTGTCTAGAATTTGTTGGAAGAATTACTATAAATAGATGAGGAGGCACTATCTCGACTTAGCACAAGCTCCTTCCTCGCCCTTTATGACCATCACAAGTTTCCCATTCTTGTTTGGAAACTCGTCGTGCTTAGTATTAAATATAAATGGCTATATTTAATACTTCTAAATATAAAATTTTATTTATGATATTATTATCATGGTTAACTAGGTCAACCAATTCAACTAGTTAAACAATCAACTCCTAGCCCTTTCAATTCAATATCGAGTTAGATTTTAAAAAGATTAGATACAGGCAAATCATCTAAGATAATTGACATGACACACGGTCTGCTTGTAGTAAGGAAGGTCAAGGACTCAAAGGAGGAAATAAACGTAGACCAGGTTGAAGATTTCCCTTTTTGATTTATATATTTCTTTAATTTCTCAAGTATTATTATTAAACTTTCTCAGAATTAACTCTACCAAGCGCAAAGTTCAAAAACTCTTGTCATTTATTGAAGTGACTGGAGTTTTTAAAAATTTTAATGTTCTTAATTTGAAGGAGATAAATTTAAATGAGAAAAAAAATAAAAATTTTACATTATAACTTATAATTGTTTGGTATTTGAACTATAAATTAATTATAATCAAGTAAGAAATATAAATAAAATAAAATCCAACCAAGGGAAAATAGTTGTGCTATTTATACGATTTTGTGATAGCCAAAAATGATTCTCTTGTATAATGGCTTCGTTCAGCTAGCTCGGACAAAGGTTTAGCGCAAGCTTTTTGGAAAAATTTCATACTAGCTTATCTTGTGGCTCTTGTAGTTCAACTAGCTAGTTTGTTCAAACTTGAGATTGCCTTCGTTGCTTTTACTTTTTCTATTTGGTCTCTGTATGATTGTGTTTCATCAGACTATATCAATATATTATGACCAGATTTATAGTAAACAGAAAGATAGCGAACCAAATATGTTTTTGTTGCTAATATGGATCGAGTGACTAATTAAATGGACTCGCAGTCTTAAAACTACAAGGTATATTAAATTGAGGTGGAGACTTGGTGAATGAGTTTAGATTGTAGTGTTTGGCTTAGCTTCCTGAGGAGGACTACAAGAAAGTTTAAAGGTAGATGTGTAAGTTTATTGTTCTTATTATTTTGTGTTTTACTCGTGTAATCTTAATTAGTCTTAATCTTCCATGTCTCGATTATCTAAAGCAAGTGAACTTTCGTGAAAAGTTAAAAAAATGAGGATTTCACCATATTGCGTTAGTTTGAATTAATTAATTAATGCTCATCCATCATAATAAATATAAGAAAATTATTTGCAATTAAGATGAAATGTAAGTATATCTGCAAGCAAATGGAAGGCACATGTCCAGTAGGAATCAGATGGCTCTGTGCCACCCAACCAATTGTCCCTCCATTTCCCACTTTATAAAGACCAGAGTTGAGAGGAGCAGCAGCAGCAGCATCTCTATACAAAAGATGCAGAGCTTGGCCTTGTCCTCTTTCTTCTTCTTTTGTGCGTTAATGCTCGTTGATCTCTCTAGCAGTGCGCCAGTTGCTGCTGTTGCTGCGGGACGCCGACCGAATCCGTGCAATGGAACGGTGGGAGGTGGGCATGCATGCGAGGAAGGAGGTGCCGCTGCTGGCGCAATCTCATCGTCGAGTGACGTGGAGTACGAGTTCCAGCTCGATTCAGAGATCAACAGAAGGATCCTCCAGGGGACAGAATTAAAGATTTCTACGAAAGCCTTAGGCCCGGATAAGCCAGTTTGTCAAGTTGGCGGAGGCAAACCGTACCCTCAAAACTGTGCTGCACCAAATCCAAATCCGCCCAAAGGAAGAACGAGCTGCACATACTACAAATCGAGACATTGTTAATTCGTATTTTGGATGTTTGTAAGCACAGCGAGTTTATGAACTATTGTTACGATCAAAATGAAAATGATAATGATAATAATAATAATAATAATCTTATATTATTTTTACCTATGAAATGTGCTAGAAATACAGTCGACTACGTACATGTGTATATATATGTGTCGATTGCAGTATGTGTGTCAATGTTATTCTCCTAATAAAATTTAACTTTCGTATGAGCTCAAAATTAGATTAATTTTGCATGAAATTTTCATTTCAGTTTATCCTTTTTTTTTTTTAAATGCGCTTAGAAATTTAAAATTGTCAGAATAACCCTCCCAAACGTAAAGTTAAAAAACTCTTGTATTTTACCCCTTAATCGTTCACGTTATTAAAGTGATGTGAAATTCACTAGAAGAATTATCGGAGCAATGGATTTAAGTGCAAATTTAAAATCTTAATTTTGAAGGAGGAGATAAATTTAAAAGGATTTTTTTTAACGTTATAACTCATTCTTGTATAATATTTTGACTACAAATGAAAATCAAGTCAAATATAAATACACTAAATATTCATGTTTTTTTTTGTGGCTCTTGAATTTTTAGAATTTGTATTTGATGCGAAGAGATAATCTAGAGGGCGAAGTTGACTTAATCAATAAATATGAGTACCTGTACTTTTTCAGGTCCCCAATCTACACCTCTATGACTCCATTTCTTTACACTCTCCACACCTCTATATTATCACATTTTAACACTCCTATGTTTCGACTATACATTTTCATTTCTCTCGTGGCAGGTATAAGATAGTCCAAACAATACGAAAAAGGAGCTCTCTCTTACTGTAGTTTGTCAATTAAGTTGTCTTTATTTCGCATATTCTCAATTCTGACTTGAGCGTCAGAGGAGACATGTCGAGGTCCTCTCGATCACCTTCTCACTCGTTTTCAAATCCTTCTGGTATGATATGCTCATCATCATTTGGAGAACTCATCCCTGAAGGAAGCAGACCTCCAATCCATGTCTCTGACCTCCCGAAGCATACCTCCAATCCGTGTCGTCTAACCTCCCAAAGCAGACCTCTCGTTGGTATCGTTTGACCTCCTATCAATGTCGCCCGACCTCTTGAAGTTGACCTCCCGCCAATGTCTCCCAACCTCTCGAAGTCGACCTCTCGCCAGTATCGCCCAACCTGACAAAGCCCTATAGAAGAAGGTCGATCTAGTTGGACTACTACATTGAAGACCGACCTGACCCATACTTAGTCAGTCAAAAGTGCTTGACCGTGGATATTATACTAAGTCATACCATCTGACTAATGCGGTTGCATTTTAGGGTTTAGGGTACTTTTAATCGAGCCTTTGGGAGAGGTGGGATTCTCACGACCACAATAGTATCTCTGCCAATATCAACATGCGTCAAGAGACAACCGCCGAGGTTTTCGGCTTCGTCCCTCCGATGCTTAAGATAGACAGGGAAGAAGAAAGTGAAAAAGAAGATAGACTGAAAAGTCCAGAGAGTCCAGTTTTTACCCTAACCTTCCCTTATATAGCATCTTTGAGGGATTCTTCATATGCGAGGTTATTCTTTGGCCACCGTGCATGTTGAGCGGTTAGGGGACAACCTCTGCTAGGAATCTCCATGTGGAGGACCACAAGTGGATGAGGATCATCCTGCAAATAGGCTGTTGAGGGATCGTTCATACTCTACACAAGAAGGGAATATTCCGAATGATCTTTGCCTTGCGAGTGTTTCTGCACCCAACTCAGTCTATCTTTGCTGTTGGACCCTTCCTGAGTCGCTTTCACTCTTGACTTGGTCTACTTCGATCTTAGACCCTTCCTGAGTTGTCTTCGCTCCCGACTCGGTCTACTTCGGTCTTAGACCTTTACTGAGTTGCCTTCGCTCCCGACTCGGTCTACTTCGGTCTTAGACCTTTACTGAGTTGCCTTCGCTCCTGATTTGGCCTACTTCGATCTTAGACCCTTCCCAAGACGCATTCGCTCTCAACTCGGTTTACTTCGGTCTTAGATCTTTCATGAGTCGCCTTTACTCCCGACTTAGCATACTTCGGTCTTAGACTTTTTCCGAGTCGCCTTCGCTCCTGACTCGGCCTACTTCAGTCTTAGACCCTTCCTGAGTCGCTTTCGCTCCCAACTCAATCTACTTTGGTCTTAGACCTTTCCCGAGTCACCTTCGCTCTCGACTTGGTCTACTTTAGTGTTAGATCCTTCTCGAGTTGCCATCACTCCCAACTTGTTCTACTTTGGTCTTAGACCTTTCCTGAGTCACCTTTGCTCCCGACTTGACCTACTTCGATCTTCGATCCTTCCTGAGTCGCCTTCACTTCCGACTCGGTCTACTTTAATCTTAGACCCTTTTTGACCTCCCTCAAGTTGCGCTACTCTCTAATTCGATACAGAGTTCCCTATCAGGACCTTATGCCACCCCCATAATGATTGCTTGGGTTCCATAGGCCAAGTCATATCCACATTATATGCCACCCCCTCCCAAATAGTCAAACGAATAAGTATGAAGGTATGACATTATTCGATTGGTTCCTTAGGTTGGTGAACCCTCTAAGTCCTTCTACGATTAGGTGTTCCCCTCTTATTTCATCTCCATAACCTCCCCTCTCCTCTTACCTACTCCTTTTTATCGGTCGCGATTCCTTCGTCGACATTATGCAAGGAATAGTTAGAGATGCACTCGTGGAATTACAGAAAGGGAAAAGGTCCGGTAGGACAGAGTCTTCACCCTCTGCCCCTCATCTAACATTTTCTGAGGTCATTACGCCCCTTGACCCTGCCACCGCGATGAGGGCCACCTTTTCCTTTTCGGATCGAGTGACAACCTTGCAGTCAACGGATGCACATGCCACAGGGAAAGCTCTAGTTCCTGACATTCTACCTTTGTGAGAAACTTCTCCTCGATCTATCGGTGTTCTTCACTCGCTCGAGCCATCCTGGGGGCTTTCGCAACTGAGATCTTCTTCCCAAGGATTCTCGAAATTCGGGGATTCACCAACAGGAGGCTCTTCCCCTGCTCCCCAATATGTTCCTTTGATTGTCCCAATACCTTTCTCTACTCACATGTCCCTCTCTACACCTGCAGTCCCTTTATCGCCCCACTGCCCTTTCTCATCCAATCACCTCTCGCTCTAGTCTCCCTCCCCGGAAGAGCTCTGCCTCATGACCTATTCATGGTGTTTTATTGTCCTGGGTGTTTGCATTATGGGTTGATGCTGTGAGTATAACTGATGTGATTATCCATTTTTTTCTCACACTCTTCCATGGATTTTTCTAGATTTGGTTCTATATATGTTCAGGAGAATTATGTGGAGTTAGTTCGGCACTTGGTCGAATACCCAGAGAAATCAGCCATCACTACTTGTCTTTCGCAGCCTTCCATGGATATCACTCCTTTGCTAGATGTCATCCCTTCTACTCAGGAATTTAGTCCTATAGCACCCCTAGATCAAGGTGTGATAGGCTCGGTTTCTCCTGACAAAATCTGGTTTAGTACTGCCTTCCTGCAATCTTAGTTAGCAGCTTGTCATGCTCAAGTCTAGGAGATTTCTGATGAGAATGTCAGTCTTTCTCGATGAAACGCTCAATTGATGGGGGAATTGTCCCGGGAGATCGTTGAAAAGTGTTGCGTTATGAAGGAGCGAGACTTACTCCTTTCTCATTGCTTGGACTGGGGATCCTTGGTGGCCCGCCTCGAGACGACCATTAACCATTCTCTGGACGGCTTTATTCAGGTGAATTGGACATCTTCTGAAGCATCGCACGGGGGCTAGAGAGTTGATTGCTAACATATCTTCTCATCCTTTCTCCCATAATGAGAGTTTATAGACCTTGGCAAGAGATCTCCTTCATCTTTCAGTGGCACTTGCACGAATCCTGAGCTTGCTGATGCCACCTCAGAGATTGGGGGAAAGGTCCGATTCTCCAACGGACGATTGTCAACTGGGATCTTAGGAAGTATTTTTGTGTTTATTAATCAAATTGATGTCGGGGCATCTTTGTTCCCTCTTACTTTTGAACAAGGAATTTCAGACGTATGTTTCTTATGCTATGATGTCATCCTGCAACTGGGATTTGGTTCTCTCAGATATCTACGAGTTTTGCTGACCCCATGTCTTTCCCTTATAGCTAAGTCTTTAGGAGGAAAATGACGAAGTCCCCTCTCTCCATGATCTTTTTTGCTTCTCCCTCATTGTGGTAAAGTCTCTATCCCTCTTAACTCCGCCTAGTACTATCCCCATCGTCCTCCTCATAATGTCTCAAGCGTTATGACTATTTACTCCTGCCATTAATGCTTCTACCTATTCTATTAGGCCCCCCAGTTGACTATAAGAACTCTTCTCCTTCTTTCTTTTTCCTCCCTACGCTTTTTACCTGAGGACGTTCTTCTCGATCGTCTCGTTGCTTCTTTCTGATGTCCCGAGAAGGTGTTGCCCTAAATTCCTTTCGGTACTAAAGATGGATGGCGAGATGAAATGTAACTCTAAAGTATCACATTCTTCAGAACGGGTGTACCGACATGTTGATTGGTTGATGTTCGCGGTTTGGCATGAAGCCTTTACTAATGGAGGGAATGGTGGTCGTTTCATCAAAGCAGCCCTTGTCTCACTTGACTCAGCAGGCAATGAAAACAAATCGACCTAGCCGAGGTGGATACTTGGCAAAGGGAAAAGACCAAGTGTGTAGTCTTGGTCGAGTAAGTTCAAGGGTGTAGTCTTGGCGGGGAAAGTCCATGTATGGAGGCTTAGTAATGAAGAAGTCCTGGAGGCGCGACGTCTTGGCAAAGGTATACTTGAGAGCATGACAAAGCTGATGGAAACACTTGAAGGCTAGCGCGAAAGGTGAAAGAGTCGTGGAAGACTCGAATGAACCCTGAGGGCGAGAGACTAATGGAAGTGACTTGACGACTTAGGTCTAGGCTAAGAGTACCCAAGAGCATGATGAAAACGATGGAAGCACTTGAAGGCTAACGCAAAGGGTGAGGAGTCGTAGACTCGAACCTGGGGGTGTGAGGCAGATGGAAGTGGCTTGAAGGCTTATGTCTAGGCTATGGATAAGTGTCAAGTATGAGGGAATCATACTTGGGTTAAACTTCAGTTTTGAGGTATACTAATCGATTGATGGTATTGGTTAGTCGACTGGTCGAGTGTAGGGGTGAGCAATCGATTAATAATCGAACCGATCGGACCGATTAAATCAAAATTGAATAAATTGAACTTTTTTTGAACAAATCTAACCGGCCGAACTTTTCAATAAAATTGAACAAATTGAACCGATAAAAATCAATTAATTAGGTTGCAAATTGAACAAATTAAATTTTTTATTATTAGTCGACTGATTATGGTCAGTTGACTGATGTGAAATATCAGTCGACCGATGATGGCAGAGATAGTGGGGCTCGAGGCAATCAGTCGACTGATTTGCATTAATCAGTCGATTGATATGACAAATTAGTCGACTGATGGACTCCAGTTTGATTTAATTGGTTTAACCGGTTATTTTCATTTCGAAGCCGAAACCGAAATCGAACCGAATAAACTGATTAAATTGATATTTAAAAAAAAAATTGAATTTCCGAATAAACCGAATCGAAAAGTTTGGTTCGATCGGTTTAACCAAATTTTTGCTCACCCCTAGTCGAGTGCTCGACACTCGGAGGTCTCAGAAGACTCGAATAGTAGACTGGGATTATGACTCATTCGACTGATCAAGTAGTCAATTGAGGCACGATTGTTGACTGTTTTATGGCAGCCAATTGGTGGCTTGCACTAGTCAACTGAACATTGCCAGTCGACTGTTTGGGTTGAGCAGTCGATAATCGACTAACGTTAGGTAGATAGAGCACAAAATATCCCATAGTCGACTGGTGACTATGACAGTCGACTGTTCGGACAGAATCCTACGTGGATAAGTCCGTTGTGAGGCATCGATCAAGCGGTCAATCAATTGGAAGCAAGGTCAGTCGATTGCTAGGCGAAAAATCAGCCCGAGAAGAGGCTTTAAATGGAGGTTGCGGAGGAAGAAAGACAAGTCGATTCTTGGAAATTCTTGTATTTGGTTGTTTGTTTATTATATAAGCTTTTTGTTGTAAGTTCCACATTACAAGAGGTTTTCTCCACCTCCAGTATTATTCCAAGAATGAGGAGAGTTATAGTGGATGTGGATCACTAGTTCGACTGTGGAGTAGAAACGTAGGGTTCGAACCATATAAAAATCGTTGTCTTGTCGTGTGTTGTTGTGTTTTATTTTTATTGTATTCCGCCGCTAATATTATTGTAGATAAATATGTAATCGATCAAAGAAATCGACGAACATTATTCATCCCCCTTTAGCACACCAAACGATCCCAATAGTAAATAAAACCTGAGTACAGTGGAGCAACCATCAATCTCACGTCGATAATAGATCTAAAATACGTGCAAAAGGAAGGCAAGTCTTTCGTAGGGTTCTAGGGTGACGATGTCGTAAATCCTCCTTGCTAATAGGATACAAAGAGGCTATCAAGGTTACTAGTTCCTATGAGGATCATGTTGTATATATAGATATCAGATTAGATTCGTTATCAATCCATCATCAATAATAGATCTGTACTCTAATGGGTTCTACATATTAAACCCTCCACATCCTATAGTCGAGATATGTGAACTAATAATTAGATTATTTAATCGGGTTTGAATCAATAAGACACGATCGGATAGTTACAATAATCACATATAAGTCCATTGCAAGTTTATAAACAATTATTAATGTGAGTTCACATGCAACATTTATAGCAATAAAAGACGATTACGCTCACCCTCAGTGTTTCTCATCGTCGATCTCTCGGTGATGATGAAGGAAGGTAAATCAATGGAGGGTACGCCCCTTGACCCATTGACCCGAAACAACGGAAGACTTTTTAAGTTCGGGTGAGGATTTTAGACTCCACATCGAGATTCGACCCCTATCTATTAGTAACATCATTTACGCTGTTCTAGCCAACGGACCATCCCACGAAGATAAGTTCACACGCAACCACCATTAGATTATAATACTCTTTGTGCAAAATGTTGGAATCGCCAATTTAATAGCTCCTATAAGTATGAGAGGGAATAAATTATGAATGATCATTGACTTTGGTGCGATGACAATTATAATGAAGGACATGATCAAATATATACGAACAAGTGGATAGGCCCCATGATTGTTGTGATTATAAGACGTGGAACGGTTACTGCGTGCATTGCGCAGTAACCGCACCATGCGCAGGTGCATGCACTCGTGCATGCTGCGTCACTGCAACGGAGACACCCCCTTTATAAGGGGGTGTGCGTCCAAAGCTTGAGGGTTGGTTGGAGAGAGGATTTACGAGCGGAGTTTGTGTGATCAGAGTGCGGAAGCTCTGTCGGAGAGAAAATCAGAGAGTAAAGAACACCAAGGCGCGGCTGGATCTTGGTTCGTGGAGGAGGAGGATCTTTCCGGTGTGATTGACCCTCAGACAGCAAACAAATTCATCTTCTCGACATCCCTACAGCGCTAACGCGATCCCTGTAAGTTTTATTTTATCTGCATTTCAGCTTCTTCTATTCTTTCCGTTTAAATTAGTTCAAACAGATGCTTAAAACGACCAACATTGGTATCATAGCCAGGTTGGTGAAGCGTCTATTTGTTTTTTTTTTGCAAAATCACTGTTCATCACGAAAGTAAGTCGCAAGAACGAAGAACAGTGATTTTGCCGAGCAGTTTTCGATAATAACCCTGGCGAAATTGCTCTGCTACAAATGGTTTCAGATCGGACAGGTCTCGAGGGGGAATAGTTCCCTGGGAAACTGCTCTGCTTCCCGAGTAGTTTTTTAGACCGGTCTGGTAATCAAACTGGTTGCGATGGGAATAGTTCCCTAGCAGGAACAACTCCCTGGGAAAAGTACTCGGGAAAGAAGTCCCCTAATGGGAACAGTTCTCTGGTGGAACAGTTCCCTATGGACTACTGCTTCTCGAGCAGTTCCATGGCGAATAGATTCTGAAAGCGCCCGAGCGGTCCCACGATGGGAACTTTTCACGAGGAAACGATTCCTTAGAACGATTATGGAAACTGTTTCCCGAGCAATTTTAGACCGATCTGGTTTACAAACCGATTGAGTTTCTGAGCGATTCCTAGGGGACAATTAAAGCTGTTCGAGCTTGATTCAGAGTGCTTGGGATTTGGACCAATCTAGAGGATGACTGCGGATCGATGCTGCCGGATACATGGTGTCTGTAGTATGATTGGTTGAAATTTCAAACCGATCGACTTACGGGCCGATTGAAATTCGAGACGATCTGGATATCGATCGTAGTTCAAAACTTCTAAGAAACTGCTCGGGATTACAAACCGATTTGGAGATTAGACCGGTCTAGATTCATTAAATCAGTCTGGAAACTGGCCCGGTTTGTTAAACCAGTCTGTAAACTGGTCTGGTTGACGTCAAATCAGTCTGGAAACTGGTATTCACGTCAAACCAGTCTAGAGACCGTTCTAGAATTTCAAAAACTGGTATGAAATTCATCAAACCAGTCTGGAAACTAGTCTGGATGTGAAACCAGTCTAAAGACCGATTTGGAATTTCGAAAACTAGTCTGAAATTCATCAAACCGATCTGGATTGACGTTAAACCGGTCTGGAATTTTAGAAACCAGTCTGAAATTTGTCTGCCCGGTCTGAATTAATGACAAAGTGATTTGGCCAGAGGGCTAAGCCTACTGTCGGTCAATGTCAGTTGACTAAGTTGACTTTGGTCAACTTAACTTATAACTTGATCGTCGAGTATTTGTTTGGAACAAATAAAACTCGACTTAAACAACTTAAAGATAGATTAATAAGAACTAGAGTTGATGGCTAGGGACAATGTGAAAATAAACTACCATTCATGTTACTCGAGTGTCTGGGATACTCGGAGAAAAATAGATGGTGTTTAAGTTTTCATATATTAATGGTCATGTCAAGTCAAAACAGTTTAAAACGATTGGACTTAGATAATAGTTGATTGGTAAAAGTATCAGTCGACTGGTCTAAGCGTTTTAGTCGACTGTTCTCTAGAGAATCAAGGAAATTTATCCTTGATTGAATGTGTTCGATCTATGCCAATATATAAATTGAATTAAGCCGGTATATATACTGGTTTGTTGATTTTGTACTGACTTAATTAATTTCATTTTTTTTTCAAATGACATGGATGATTACCACGATGACTAGACGCGATGTGTTGCATAACCAACTGAGAGAGACTATCCAGGGGATAGAGTATGACTCAGCACATGGAGTCGGGTGACACATAGGGAGACTGGACATACTATTTTGGAGACTCGAGATGCAGGAGTTTCCAATTTTGGATAACTATAGGATCTAAGCTCTGGTCCGTTTGCTGCCTCAACACCTTATTGATATCACGCATCAGATCTAGGGGCGCTATGAGGGGCGCGTTACCTATATCCAGTTGTGCGCTGAGTTACTTCACTACAAAGATTGTGAAGTGCATTGTGAAGAGGATCCAGAAGAAGATCCAGAGGAAGATTTGGAAGAAGACCTTGAAGAGATTTTTCCTATGAGATCTCTTCAAAGGTGTCATTCAAAGGATTCTACATCCTGGCATCATCTGGAGAGCATCTCAGCTGAAGGTGTTATAGTTCAACCCAAGAAGAGTGGGCTTGTTTGGATTATTGTTGTGCTAGTGCTTGTACTAGTGGGAGTAATAATCACCTATCTAGTTTGTTAGAGTTGTTTTTTTTGTTTTTCAGTTATGAGTCAGAAGAATGTTATGTGTAACATTCTTAGTAGAGTTTTCTTTATTATATGTTAACAATGTACAACATGTTTAGTTAAATGAAATGTTTCATTTTATGTTGTTTACTCTACATGATACATGATATCTCATTGCTCTTTGATTTGTTCATAATGAGTATAATTTTAAATGATATGTTCATTTAATGTATAATATCATGTTTGAATATTGATTAAGTTTATTAGATGGGATGTATGTAATGTAATTGATCAAAGTCGATTAGATTGGAACATATAAATGATGAGTGAGAATTTGATTGTCACTTGATTTTGTAAACCAAATCAAATCTACATTGAGTCAATTTTGAGATTACATACACTGAATAACTAATTAATGTGTTTATTTATGTTAGGTTATGACAACTAAAAATATCATAGCTAAACTCAATAAGAGTGAGAAACTGAATGAGGATAACTACAAAATCTGACACCTCAAGATACAGTATGTCCTAGAGGAACAAGAAGTTCTTGAGGTTGTAAATCAGGTCTTGGTAGAACCTGTAGATGGTCCCACTGCACAAAACAGGCAAGATCTTGATGTCTATAAGGCATGGAAGAAAAAGGACTCCATTGCTAAGGGCATTTTGATTAGTTTAATGGTGGATGACCTAGCATTTGAGTATGAGTCGTATTCTTCGGCTCATGCTGTCTAGGTAGCTCTTAAGGAAAAATACAGTGGAGTTAGTCTGAGCAAGCTTCGACAATTGACGATCAAATTCGACAACTATAAAAAGCGCCTAAATGTCACGATGGCTCAACATCTCAGGGAGATGTCAAACATGATTCGGGAGCTTAAAACTGCAGGTCATGAGTTGACTAACGAACAACAGGTTCAAATAATTATTCGATCCCTTCCAGATTCTTGGGAGACCATGAAGCAGACCCTTACTCACGGTGAGAGTATTAAGACTTTCACTGACGTCTCGCGCCATGTTGAATTGGAGGCGGAGAGAGTAGAATCCGCAAGGATTTCTGGCCAAGCCTATTTGACTGCCGGTTCTGCTGGATCATCTGGATCCAAGAAAAAGAGATGGTTTAAGAAAGGGAAGGGAAAGAAGAAAGAAGCTGTTGCTGCAGGTGGGGCAGGCCCAATCAAGAAGAAGAAGAACAAGAAGACAGGGAAGAAGCCTAAAAGCAAGGTCACTTACTTTAATTGTGACAAAAAAGGGTCACTACGCTCGGGAGTGCACTAAGCCAAGAAATGTAACTTCAAGTCTGTCTTTTGAGCATTTTGTTACTAGTTCTGTGTTGTTGGCTGATTTTTATCCTTTGTGGATTATAGATTTGGAAGCAACCAACCATGTAGCTCGGGAGCGGGTTACATATGTGGAGTACCGTAGGGTACCAGCTGGCAACAAATGGATATATGTAGGAAACAATGCAAGAGTCGAAGTCAAAGGAATCAACACTTGTTGAGAGAAGAAATATGACTCTTCTAAAAATGATTAGGTCTATGATGGCACAGACTAATTTGCCGATCTCCTATTGGGGGGATGCATTATTAGCTGTAACCTATATTCTTAACAAAGTGCCTTCAAAGTCAGTTCCATCTACCCCATATGAATGTTGGACAGGCAGAAAATCAGATTTAAGCAATCTGAGACCCTGGGGGTCAGTTGTCTATGTTCATGATAGTTCTCACAAGTATGGAAAACTATGACCCAGAGGTAAGAAATGTATCTTTATAAGATATTTTGATACCTCTAAGGGTTATGTTTTCATAGGTGAGCAACAAGATGGAACAATCTCCGAATTGGATTTGAGAGATGCTACTTTTCTCAAAACTGAGTTCCCAGCTAGAGGTGAGGTTGATAAGATAGTTCCTCTATTTGAGGAGGATGAGTCGATGTCAACAAAACAGATATCTAGTGGGATACCTGGAACTAGTCAACCCAGTGGGAGTATTTTACCTTGTCACGCCCCGACAGTATGCCGAGCCGAAAAGCAAACGGACGACATCTCCCCTGTACGTGACAACATATCCTGTTAATACAAGGCCCTTGGACCCACAATCACAACATAATAAACATATCTAAATCAAAACAACAGCGGAAGACATCACAACATAATAACAGATGTTCAACCACCCATACCGACATAAAATCCGAACAAACACGGGTGTACACCCACAAAACAAGTCCACAATACCAAACAGTATATAAAACTCCAAATACAAACTGAAGTACACGAAAAGAAACCAAAATCCACGGGAGCCTCGGAAATGAGATGGGATGGATCGCTGGCGATGCTCCAAGCCATCACGAAGACTTCTACCTGTTACCTGAGCGACAGAAAAATCCAAGGTCCGTAGTGGTGAGTATAACTCAACGGTAATATGAGAGAACATGTATATATCAAATATCACATGTAATTCAACAGTATAATCTATAGGTACGTCAGGTATACATCAGCATAATAAATATATATACATGTATATACCCTCTAAACATCTGAACAACAAAAGATGCTGACATACCTGACAGTAAGCTACTCTACACTCGTCTAACCTGAGCATATATCCACAACATAAAGAGTGATACTAACTCACACTATATCATGATACGGGTCAAAGGTATCAAATAGACCAACTAACAAGTATACAGATATCCGACACCCAACCATATAAAAATGCAAGTATCATGTATGAAGATGTACAAACAAATGCAACATCACAATAAGCATACATATAGACTACATCTATATATATATTAATCACAATCATCCATATATATATATATATATGACAATATGCAAGACGCCATAAGACACGATAATGCAGCATGCATGGTCATGCCTGCGCACCCCTACTCGCCACCACGACCCCAGTGTAACCTAGGTGGCACGACATGACAACTGTCCCAACTCAACACCAATCACTGCTCTCGAGTGGTCGAGTGGGCAATATGAACGAGTAGAATATAAGTGTAAAGAGCTAGCTACACAACGGGGGTCCCTGCTGCTGGCCACTCCGACTAACATTGCCCATGAGTGGTCGAGTGTCACGCACCCAGGACAACTGCACGCAACTCCAACTACCATCGTCTATAGTGGTAGAGTGCGACATGATAAATACTCTACCCTCACACCAGTTACTCCTCCATGAGTAACATGGAAGGCAGGATGACTGACGACCTTCTCAACCACCAGGGAGACCATGTCGCCAGTATGCATGCAAATGACATGAATACACAGTCACTCATACAGACATCCACCACAGACTCTCTGTTATACAGAGAGTCATATCAATCTGATCGATACACTCTTTATCCTGTAGAGAGTCGTACTCAACTGGTCATAACAAGCTAGGACTACCGGTCCGTAGCGACACACTATTCACAATTCACATGACCATTTACACAACACATGATCAGTAGTAAATATGCAACATAAGGGTATTGGAATCAATCCTACGTTCAGAGCATTACCTATCCACGGATGACCTTTTACCCAATTTACAAATCAGGTCATCATCCGTACTCCACTATTTACACCTAACTAAGCATTTATAGGTTTACTTACATCACATCTGTAACTCCTAATCATGATGAAGAAAATTGTGATAACAACAATAGAGCATATAAGGCTAAAGACAAAGTATCAAGCACAAGAATAAATAAGAGTGGAGTCAAAGTAATATGATCATATATCTAAATCTGCATGAATCAACAACTACCTGACCAGGGTAGGAAATTACCCACCTGCTGTAATGCTCGTAATAATAAAGCCCTCACGTCCGCGGATCAGTCTCGTATCCACGTACTGCAAATATCATCAATTACAATTTAGTGCAAGCATACAACAACATACGAATTAGCTACTACGTTATCCCCATATCCATATCCTTTATCGAATACGAATTATAATCCCCATTCATCAAGCGTAACAATTTTACAACCTCTAACTAGGTTTAAATCATCAAACCTAATGTACACACTCCGTTCCAACCGACTCTTTTTCACTTAGCCCCAACCGAGCAAACCCCAGTACCAACCATTCACAGTTATTGCAGCCTCTTCACAGCCAAGAGCAGTCTTATTCACAGTCGCATAGCCGACAATTCCTTGCTCACAGTCACACAACCATTCATAGCTCACTCACACAACCATTTACAACTCATCTGTCCATCTTCACCCACTCCATAGAACACACGACATCCCCCCATTCAACTCAATACACCATCCACGACCACCTCTACGCTTACCTCACCAAACAACCCCTTCTCACAGCCAATAAGGATTAAGCATCGTGACCATCACCCGAATCAACCAAACATCATATGAAAGAGAGGGGATAGTTTGAGATATACTTGCCCTGGACTCCACCGACAACCCCCCTTCTTCCTATCCCGCGTTCCTTGGAGAAATCCGTGCTCAAGATCACTGCCCAACACGAAGGAACGCGTTCACAGGCGGATCCCTTCCGAGATCGAGGAAGAACAAAGAACGGGTAGTGCCTTACCTTGCTCCGGCAGAAAAATCGTGGCTTATGGCAGAAAATGATGTCGACGTCGCCAACCCAAGCCCCCTAATCGTGAGCACCCTTGCTGCTCTGGCTTGTCCGTGAGCACCGGCAAGGGAACATCGCTCCCCGCTGTCCACTCGCACAGAGAAGCCGATGAGATCTGGGGATGGCAGGAGTCAGAGAGGTCACATGGGGAGGAAAGATTGTGAGGAAGAAGATTAGCGAAGGAGAGGGGGAAAGTCGCAAGAATGAAGAGAAAAGATCGGGATTTTGGCATAGAAACGCTCGGGAAAATTCGACGGTGAGGTAAATGTCAGACGACGTGCGTTGAGAATGAGGAAACGGGTCGGGTTTGTAACCGGTTGGGTTTAAAACCCTATAAGATTAAGCCTCCATTCATCTAACCCAAGTCCCCTTCAATTAATTTCATAAGATTTAAATCTAGATCAGGTTTAAGTGAATTCCTAATCATACATCACTAATTTAATTTATCCAATACTTTTTTTTTCTGTGGTATTTTACATGTCTGGTCACGGGGTGACTTCTTATGAGCCCAACTTACGAAAAAATATTCGTAAGATTAAACCTAAGAAGATGTTTGATATTGAGAATGAGACAATGATGACACTCCTTGTTGACGATGAAGAACCTCAATCAGTTAAAGAAACTCTAGGCTCTAGAGTTGGAGAGAAGTGGAGAGATACAATAGTTGAAGAAATGGAGTCAATGATTAAGAATCATGTTTGGGAGTTAGTCGATCTTCCTTCTGGCCGAAGGGCTATTGGAAATAAATGGATTCTCAAAATAAAGAGGAAAGCAGATGGATTGATTAACTGATACAAAGCTCGTTTGGTTGCAAAAGGATTTACCCAATTGGAGGGTATAGACTTTGAGGAGACATTTTCTCCCGTAGTAAAGTTTGTATCAATCCGAATTATTTTGGCTTTAGTGGCACATTATGACTTGGAGTTACATCAGATGGATGTAAAAACCGCTTTCCTTAATGGGGATCTTGATGAGGAAATCTATATGGTTCAACCAGAAGGTTTTATTGCTGAAGGACAAGAAGATAAAGTATGTAGATTGAAGAAATCTATATATGGGCTAAAGCAAGCATCAAGACAGTGGAACATAAGATTTAACGAAGTGGTTTTATCTTATGGTTTCGAAATGATCAATGAGGATCATTGTGTTTTCCTGAATAAGGACAAAGGAAAGTATGTCATTTTATCATTATATGTTGATGATATACTAATTGCAGGAAATGACATAGGTTTTGTGATAGAAGTAAAAAAATGACTTTCATCACAGTTTGACACAATAGATATGGGAGAAGATGAATACATTCCAGTTGCGTATTGCTAGATCATAGGAGATGGAGTCTAAGAATTAGTTTGATCGAGTCTTATATAAATAAGATATTACAATATTTCAGCATGTCTAATTGCAATAGTGAACAGACACTTATTGTGAAAGGTACTGTTCTGAGCAAGTGTATGAGTCCCAAAACTCCTAAAGAAATAGCCGAGATGAATAAAAAATCATATGCTAGTGTTGTTGGTAGTTTGATGTACACTATGTTGTGTACTCGTCTCGATATCAGCTATGTTGTTGGCTTAGTCAGCCGGTTCCAGTCAAACCTAGGACCGAGACACTGAAAGGCAGTAAAAAGGATATTCAGATATCTGAAAGCGACAACAGGTTACAGTCTCTATTATCAAGGATCAGATATGAGCCTGAAGGGCTATTCAGATGCAGATTGGACTGGGGACCTGAATGATAGAAAATACACATCAGGCTATGTGTTTTTATTGAATGGTGACGCCATCTCCTGGAATAGCAAGAAACAGGCTTGTGTGACCTTATCAACCATGGAAGCTGAATATGTGACATGTTCAGCAGCTATACAAGAAGTAGTTGTTGGTGCAGTGGGCACCAAAGTCGAACCGGTATTTTGATTATGGCAAAAGGCTCAATAGTTAAGGGTATATTTGTTATCTTACGAGCTCAATTAAGTGTGCAGAAATGCTAAAGTTAAGCGGAAGGTCTGCGACACCCGGTGGGAACCGAGGTGGTCGGGCAACGCCAGAGGGATTTCGGAGGAAGCCGAGGTACTCGGGTGAAGACCGGAAGCGAGGCTACAAGGTAAGCTCGTGTGAAAGCGAAGCAAGGACGTTAAGCGTAGATCCGACCCAATACCTCCAATGGAAGGTCTAGGTCGAGATCAGTTGGTTAGAACCATCGTACTTTATATTTTAAGCTAACTTGTACTGCAGTCCAAAACCCTTTGACCAGTCGTCTACTACGATCGGCTGCTCGAATCGGGTCTAATTTCAAGGGGGTGAATTTGGACTTGACTCGTGTTTTTACAAAGGGTGATGTGGCATCAAGGTGGACATCAAACCATCATCAAGTTGGGCGCCCAAAATGAGGTGAGTTGGCACAAGATGGTTGGCAAACCACCATCAAGCTTGACGCCCAAAATGAGGAGAGTTGGCACAAGATGGTTGGCTCCCATGATGTGGCACAAGTTGGATGGCTCCAACAAGTTGGCGTGAAGGCCTCCTTGAGGTGGCACAAGGTGGTTGGATGAGCACCTCATCCTTGAGTTGTGGCACAAGGTGGTTGGATGAAGCACCTCATCCTTGAGTTGGCGCAAAGGATGTGGATGAGCAAGACTTGGGGATAAGAACCTCACCTTGGACACTACCTATGTCTAAATTCATAGATCAATATCCATAAATAGACATGTTCACGCAAAATACATAAGAAATCAAGAGCTCTCAACACGCGTCGTAAAACGCCGCTACTACTACTCACATTTGCTACGACGAAGTGCCGACAACGAAGCTACATCTTCTACTTATAAGAGTTGTCGGTATATTTATTTAAGTTCTACTTCTTTAAATTGTCTTTGTGCTTTAATCGTAACAAGGAAAGGGGAGTGTCCTTTGCCTTGATTTCTTTTGTGATCGTTGCTCTACTTCCAACGAGGAGGAGTGGTTTTAGTGAATTGCCCTCCGTACGTGATCAAGGATCACTAGGGCCGTGGATTAGCAATCGAAAGATTGTGAACCACGTAAAAATATCTTGTCTACTTTATATTTCCGCTGTGCACTCTCTACTTGCTTTTTACTTATTGCAAAAGTTTTTTAACGACACCGTATCGCTATTCACCCCCCCCTCTAGCGACACTTTCGATCCAACAATTGGTATCAGAGCCGGGGGCGCTAAGATTCGGTGAAACCACCAATCTAGCTTTGTTTTTCTTTTTTTTCACAGATTTTTTATTTATTTATTTCTGTTTTCGTATAATTATTTCACTTGCTTATCTTCTCCTACATATAGAATTGCATTAGAGGCTTTAGGATCCTGATAAGGTTGTCCTTCGGGTTAGATCCCGAGTAAGGTTGTCCTCCGGAACTTCAACGACATTCGCATTTGATTGTTTATTTCTTTTTGCAAGTTACATTTTATATATATATTTTTTACTTCCTGCACTACTAATCCAAGACGAAAGTCTTGGAATATTCTTTTCGTGTGTGTTTTGCAAGATTCTTTTAAATTTTCTTCTTCTTGTTTTTAAATGGCCCATCTCGAAGGGTTTAGCACCGCCCGACCCCCGTTTTACAACGGTAATGACTTTCGTTATTGGAAGGGTCGGATGGAATGCTTTCTTAAAACCCAAATCGAGATGTGGATCGTAATCCAAACCGGTTTCACACTTCCTATTAATGAAGATGGTGAATCTTTGGGTTACGATCAATGGTCAAATTCCATGAAAAACAAGTAGAAGCCGATGCCAAGGCAACTCAAATCTTGCAATGTGGGTTGTCAAGGAAGAGCTCAACCGCGTCGGCCCTTCATTAGTGCAAAGGACTTATGGACCAAGCTAGTGGAACTACACGAAGGCACCGACGACACGAAGGTATGTAAAAGAGATTTACTTTTAAATAAATTGTATAACTTGAAAATGCAGGAAAACGAGACCGCAACTCAACTACATGCTCGTATCCAAGACATCGTAAACCAACTCCATGCCATCGGACAAAAGGTCGAGAATCGCGACCTTATCAGGTATTCTCTTAACTCGTTTCCTAGGACCACCTTGTGGGCATCCATGGTCGATGCCTACAAGGTCTCCAAGGACCTTTCTAAAATTAGGTTAGGCGAATTGTTTTGAACTTGAATTACATGAGCAAACTAACGTGGTCCGTGCCGAGAAGAGTATTGCGTTAGTTGCGGGTTCCAAGAAGAAGAAGCCCGCATGCAAGCCACCCCATAAGGAAGAAGACTAGTCCGAATCGGAAGTAGACTCCGAAATAGAATCCTAACTAGTAAATCTAGTTCGTAAGATGATCAAGAGACGAAAACGACCAACAACTCAAGGTAAGCCTAAACCTAATTAAAATACTTCTAATTTTAGATGCTATGAGTGCAGGTGTTCTGTCACATCAAGTCCGAGTGCCCAAAGCTAAAGAATAACGCATCAAAGACCAAGAAAGCGCTAACGCTACTTGGGAGGAGTTGTCGGAGGAAGAAGGCGATATCCAAGCTCTAATGGCCAAGCCGACCGAGCACGACTCGAAACCAAGAAGAGTCCGAAGTCCGAATGATGAGCTTCCATTCAAGACAAGCCACGGATCCGTATCCGGTTCAAAAGAATCATTAAGGGTAAGTCGGTCGTTACTTAATACTTTGTATGGTGCAATTAAATTTTTAAATAAGAAACTAGCTAAGTCCGAGTCCAAGGTCGAGACCCTAATTGAGGAGGTTAACCTCCTCAAACATGAGGTCTCCCTAACCTCTTCGACTACTATTCAAGAGGAGGACTCAACTCAAGTTGAAAAGCTTGAAGTTGAGAACTCGCTTGAAAACACAAGTCGAAGACCTTAGGAACACGTTGGAAAGGTTCACTTTGGGATCCAAGGGACTTGACCTCTTACTTGGATCACAAAGGGCCGTGTACAACAAGGCCGGACTCGGGTTTAACTCAAATACAACCAATAAGTCATATATGTCTATAGTAAACCAACATAAGAAAAATGTCCAAGCATGGGTCCCTAAGATCACTTTGATTTCAACTTTAGGATCTAACATGTATTGGGTTCCCAGGACCAAATTCACTATGTGAATAGACCCACTCGATTCAATGGTCCAGGGGGAGCCAATACAAAATGTATTTTTGTTAAGTCTTAGAAATTGCATGCTTAGTTTTTCCTTTATTTTTAGAATGGTTAGATAGGACTCATAATCAACTAAAATCCTCTGAAAGATTGAGCCTCGGGAGCCTCTTTTCAAAATAACTAGTTAGACCAAGATGTAGTCTCAAGTAAGTCGAGTTATCAATTTCTTGAAATTAGCTTTGTCTAAGGAAGTGGTCGTTGTTCCGATCAAAGAAGGCCTCAGGCCTCGCCACGACCGAAGCTAATCTCTTGAAAAGATTACTTGATGAGCTTAGACTAAATCCGAATCTAACCTAATGTTGGTTAATTTAAATTCATTAAAATTAATCAAGTAAAATTGAAAGTCATCTCACAATAACACATAGGAATAACATGTTTTGATCATGTAGATATTGGTGAGATGATTTAGGTTTAAAAACTTACAAACAACCCTTTAGTAATTCCAATATCCGATCCAACTACCTTATATGTAGGATCAATGGATGTTGATGCTGGTTGCTCCCACATGACCGGATCAACTCGATTTTCGGGTTACGATTCAAACGACAAGGATCGGTAGCCTTCGGAAATAACGGCAAACTCAAAATCATCGGATCAGGTGATATTGAGCTCAACTCTAACTTTACAATTCAAAATGTCTTATTAGTAGAAAACTTTCAATATAATTTACTTAGTGTAAGCCAATTGTGATAAACAATTATAAGGTCATATTTCTAGAAAATGAATGCGTAATCAAGATAAATGCAACATCTAAAATAATACTTAAAGGAACTAGGAATAGCAACATCTACACAATAAATTTACCCAACTCCTCAACCAAGTGTCTTATGACACGGAAGAGGAATCTTGGTTATGGCAATCAAGACTCGGACACACTGCACCCAAGACTCGTCCCACAAGATGAGTCGAGTGGCTTGGTTATAGGTTTGCCTAAACTAAACAACTTGGATAATAAAATATGTAATGCTTGTCAACAAGGTAAACAATCTAGGACACAACATCAATTAACTAATCAAGAACGAACCAAAAGTGTTCTTGAGCTCCTACACATGGATCTATTTGATTCACATGGAGCTAAGTCACTCAATGGTAGTCAATTTTGCTTAGTCATAATTGACGACTATTCTAGATTTACTTGGGTTAGGTTTATCAAACATAAAAATGATACTCTAGACCAACTAATCAATCTTTGTAGGTTAATCGAAAATCAAAAGAACCTTAAGATTAAAAGACTTAGAAGCGATCATGGTGGTGAATTCGAAAACCACAGGTTTACAGATTTCTGTAACCTAAACGGATACCACCACGAGTTTTCATGTCCTAGAACCCCACAACAAAATGGGTTAGTCGAACGGAAAAATAGAACCCTACAAGAAGCCGCTAGGACAATGTTAAACGAGTATAACCTACCCGATAGATTTTGGGCAGGCCGTTAAATACGGCTTGCTATGTCCAAAATAGGATCCTTATGGTAAAGAGGCACCAAAAGTCCTCAGACGAGATTTATCACGATAAAATACCGAACATCAAATACTTTAGGGTATTTGGATGCAAGGTACATATCTTAAACACTAAGGATTACCTAGGGAAATTCAAATCCAAAACCTCTACTGGAACCTTTCTAGGATACTCAACCACCAGTAGAGCTTATAGGGTATACAATCACGACACTCTTAGAGTCGAAGAAACCATTAATATAGTTTTCGACGAAGGACACGAACCCGTTCAATCCTTAACAAAACCAACTAGCAAATCAACTTATAGCAAACCCGACTCTGATCTTGAACTTGAATCTCGTCCTAACCCAAGTCATCCTATCGACCAAGTGATAGATGACCCTAACCCAAGTCATCCTATCAATCAAGTTATAGGTGATCCAAATTTAGGGGTTCGAACTAGAGCTTCATATCGAACCCTTAGTCAAATCTCGTTAATTTCCAAAATCGAACCCAAAACTATTGAACAAGCACTTCTTGATCCCGACTGGATTATTGCTATGCAAGAAGAGCTAGCTCAATTCACTAGAAATGAAGTCTGGGAATTAGTACCACCACCTAAAGAAAAATCAATTATTGGAACAAGGTGGGTATTTCGAAATAAACTTGATGATAAAGGTGAAGTAGTTAGAAATAAAGCTAGGTTAGTCGCAAAAGGGTTTAGTCAAGTCGAAGGTTTAGATTACGATGAGACCTACGCCCCCGTAGCAAGACTAGAGTCCATCCGAATGTTGTTAGCATATGCTGCACATCGAGGTTTTAAATTGTTTCAAATGGATGTCAAGTCAGCATTTTTGAATGGATACATTAAGGAAGAAGTTTACGTCAGTCAACCTCCCGGATTCGAAAATCTAGATAAACCTGACCATGTCCTTAGACTTAAGAAAGCCCTATATGGACTCAAACAAGCCCCAAGAGCTTGGTACGAAAGGCTTTCGATCTATCTTAAGTCCAAAGGATTCAACCAAGGTTTAGTCGACCCAACCTTATTCGTAAAAACCGTAGGAAAAGAAATCTTTATAGCCCAAATCTATGTAGATGATATAATTTTTGGAACTACCAACTCGATCCTGCTAAACGAATTCATCTCACTTATGGAAAGTGAATTTGAAATGAATTTAGTAGGAGAGTTAAGTTTCTTCTTAGGTTTACAAATTAAACAAACTAAAGATGGAATATATTTACATCAACAAAAATATACTAAGGATTTAATAAATCGATTTGGAATGCAAGATGCTAAAATAATTAATACACCTATAGCAACTAATGTTAATATAAACGAAGATGTAGAAGGAAAACCCGTTGACCTAAAATACTATAGGAGCGCAATAGGAAGTCTCCTATACTTAACCACGAGCCGACCCGACATTTTATTCGCGGTAAGTATGTGCGCAAGGTTACAAACCTGTGCCAAGGAGTCTCACCTAACCCTAGTCAAGCGTATCCTTAGATATCTAAAGGGCACGCTAAACGTAGGTATTTGGTACCCTAGATCTACCGAGTTTAATCTAATCGGCCATCTCGAATTACGAATAGAAAGAGCACGAGTGGTTGTTGTCAAATCTCGCTACCGAGTCTAGTGAGTTAGTGCGCAGAGGGAAGCAAAGATTTGCGTTGCCTTATCTACCACCGAAGCCGAATACGTTGCGATGGGTGAGTGTGTCTCTCAGCTCCTGTGGATGAAGCACACTCTCCAAGACTTTAGCTTAATCTTTAACAACATTAAAACCTACATAGATAACATCAGTTCAATTAACTTAACTAAAAATCCAATATGTCATTCTAGGACAAAACATATAGAAGTTAAACACCACTTCATTAGGGAACATGTAACTAATGGAACTATACAACTAGAGTATGTTGAGTCCAAATCAAACCTAGCGGACATCTTCACCAAACCACTACCCAAGCCGAATTTAGTTTATTAAGGACGAAAGTTAGGTATGCGTAATAGAGTAGGATTTAAATTTCTCTATATATGTACTCTATTTTTGCTTCTTTTTATGAAATTAGCCTAAGTCTTACCTTAGAAATCATATACCTATAGATTTAAGGAGCCAACACATCTCACAACACATAGACTAATGTGTTTGTGTACTTAGCCACGTGACAGGCGTGAGATGTTAAGATCTTACTCCTGGTTCGGATGTAGATTCGGTG
This sequence comes from Wurfbainia villosa, assembly GCA_025175895.1. Taxonomy (NCBI): domain Eukaryota; kingdom Viridiplantae; phylum Streptophyta; class Magnoliopsida; order Zingiberales; family Zingiberaceae; genus Wurfbainia; species Wurfbainia villosa. Next base: position 8,207,475 of record CM045997.1, read on the forward strand.
CATCGATATGAACCATGGAGTATAATTATTTAAAATTAATCAACTCCTTCAAGACTTATTGATCATTCTATATCAATCAAGTCCAACCGGAGTTGTACATTTTAGATGAACATATTTTCAAGCTTATTATTATTAAAATATATATATATATATATATATATATATATATATATATATATATATATATATATATATTGGGAACTTGCTTGGACTTACAAACCCTAAAATATATTTACAAACTTTTTGAGTTAAGGCAAAAGGGGGAGAAAGTCACAAAAGTAACCAAAATTAACCAAAATTAAAAGGGAAGAAAGTAAACAAAATTATTACCTTTTATATTAAGTAATTCCGATTACTTAAGCAACTATTAAGGGGAGTAAAATTATTTTTCAAGAACTCACCTTCGGTCAAGGGGAGGTTACCTCAAAGGAGAACTTGAAAACAATAATATTTCTCATTCATATTTAATCTTTATGCTAGCTCATTCATATTTAATCATTATGCTAGCTAATTCATATTTAATCTTTATTCTAGCTCATTCATGCTTAATAATTATGCTAGCTTAATTTTTCCTAAACTTTTGTGTCGGTTTGCCAAGAATCAAAAGGGAGATTGTTGCAGTGGGCACCAAAGTCGAACCGGTATTTTGATTATGGCAAAAGGCTCAATAGTTAAGGGTATATTTGTTATCTTACGAGCTCAATTAAGTGTGCAGAAATGCTAAAGTTAAGCGGAAGGTCTGCGACACCCGGTGGGAACCGAGGTGGTCGGGCAACGCCCGAGGGATTTCGGAGGAAGCCGAGGTACTCGGGTGAAGACCGGAAGCGAGGCTACAAGGTAAGCTCGTGTGAAAGCGAAGCAAGGTCGTTAAGCGTAGATCCGACCCAATACCTCCAATGGAAGGTCTAGGTCGAGATCAGTTGGTTAGAACCATCGTAATTTATATTTTAAGCTAACTTGTACTGCAGTCCAAAACCCTTTGACCAGTCGTCTACTACAGTCAACTGCTGGTCTAGTTCCAGCCTCGAGAAGAGCTCGAATTTCAAGGGGGTGAATTTGGACTTGACTCGTGTTTTGGTACAAAGGGTGATGTGGCATCAAGGTGGACATCCAAACCATCATCAAGTTGGACGCCCAAAATGAGGTGAGTTGGCACAAGATGGTTGGCAAACCACCATCAAGCTTGGACGCCCAAAATGAGGAGAGTTGGCACAAGATGGTTGGCTCCCATGATGTGGCACAAGTTGGATGGCTCCAACAAGTTGGCGTGAAGGCCTCCTTGAGGTGGCACAAGGTGGTTGGATGAGCACCTCATCCTTGAGTTGTGGCACAAGGTGGTTGGATGAAGCACCTCATCCTTGAGTTGTCGCAAAGGATGTGGATGAGCAAGACTTGGGGGATAAGAACCTCACCTTGGACACTACCTATGTCTAAATTCATAGATCAATATCCATAAATAGACATGTTCACGCCAAGCAAAATACATAAGAAATCAAGAGCTCTCAACACGCCGTCGTAACGCCGCTACTACTACTCACATTTGCTACGACGAAGTGCCGCCGACAACGAAAGCTACATCTTCTACTTATAAGAGTTGTCGGTATATTTATTTAAGTTCTACTTCTTTAAATTGTCTTTGTGCTTTAATCGTAACAAGGAAAGGGGGAGTGTCCCTTTGCCTTGATTTCTTTTTGTGATCGTTGCTCCTACTTCCAACGAGGAGGAGTGGTTTTAGTGAATTGCCCTCCGTACGTGATCAAGGATCACTAGGGCCGTGGATTAGCAATCGAAAGATTGTGAACCACGTAAAAATATCTTGTCTACTTTATATTTCCGCTGTGCACTCTCTACTTGCTTTTTACTTATTGCAAAAGTTTTTTTTAACGACACCGTATCGCTATTCACCCCCCCCTCTAGCGACACTTTCGATCCAACAATAGTCTGGTTAAGAAGGTTCCTGAAGTATCTGAAGATTGCTGAAGACAGTGGGAGTCCAGTGACTATCTACTGTGACAGTCAAGTTGCTATAGCTTTTTCCAAGGATCCCAAATATCACAATAAGGGCAAACATATAGCTATAAAGTATAACTTTATCAGGGATATTATTGCTAAGAAGAAGGTGATTCTTGAGTATATCCCTACACGAGCTATGCTTGCAGATCCTTTCACTAAGTCGATGACTAGAGAGTCATTTAATGAGCATGTAAAGTCTATGGGACTTCGTAGAATGTAATAGTTTTGTAATGATAATCGGATATTATAATTTAATTGTTTTAAATGCAAGCCATAATTTATTCAGTGTATGTGATATTACATTCTGACAAGATCTTGGTGAGCATGTTGACAGGTAGTGATTGGTCCTCTCACATGGACAATCATCTTTGTTTGTTATGTACGAATAGGGGTAAGACTATTACTTATAAGATAACTTTAGAAGCTATATGTATAGGATACATACCTATAAGCTGGGGTCGTCTTGATATGTGTATCAAGATAAAATCATTTAAGAAAAGTGATCGAAGTAAATGTTCCCACCATTTACTATATCTGTTTATGAGACAGATTAGAATTCATATGTTGAATTCAGAATTAGACATTTGAAATATCTGAATCAAAATCTGTACGATGTTGAGGTAAACATGCGCTCTTTATTGATGAAGAGAAAAATATCGTAGCATGTGATTCATACTACATATGCTAAGGCGACAATAAGGATAGTAGGAGAATAAATTCCTCTGCCAAATAGTACTGTCGGTAAGAGCGGTATGACTTCAAGAGATGCATACACCTTCTCAAGGAGTAATAGGGTCATTACTGTCATAAATATTGCAGACGCATGGGATGCAATTAATATACGTCGCGTGGTTGATAGGAGACAACTCCTCATTAATGCAGTAGATATTCCTCTGAGAACCAGTATGAGCATCTACTTCTTGGTCGAAGAGAGATGCTGACGAGGATTGCCGGGTGGGCCCTTGAATATGAAATACCCACCACGTGTTTTTACCAAATGAGATAATTTATGTTGAGAAGCCACATGTCTGAGATAATATGTCTGTGAGATGACTGAGGCGAGACACGAGGTGTCCGGCTTAATGCCGGGCCGAGACACCGGGCGTCTGGCTTAATGCTGAGCCAAGACGCGGGACCTCTAGCTTAATGCCGAGCCGAGACGCCGAGCATCTGGCTTAATGCCGAGTCGAGACACGGGGCCTCTAGCTTAATGCCGAGCCGAGACGCAGGGCGTCTAGTACAATAGATGACGCGATGCAGCTAGCTGTGCACCTAGTCATAGGTTAGTTTTTCCCGGTATCATAAGCATCCTCCCCTGAGTCTAGTCGAAGGATAAGCGTAGCTTGACTGACTAGACTGATCTTATTGCGCCATGATTTTTCTCTGTCATCTTAATGAGGCAAGGGAGGTGGCACCCAGTAAGGGCTCATCGGGAACGGAGAAAATCTCGCTTTTGGAAGTATCCATTAATGCATATTAATGCGAAGATTTTATTATGATTGTCTCATATTTCTAGGGTTTATCCGATTATGCCACGTGTCTCAAAAGAGATCCTCGGAAGGAGAACCGCTGCGACCTCCCTATAAGTGCCTTTCCGCTTCTTGAGTCCTTCCATTTCGCATGCGTCACTTTCTCTTGCCTTTCCTCCCTGACGACCTATTCCTTCTTCTCCAGCGTCGTTATTCTTGTAAGCCCTCTGCCCTTCATCTTTCTTCTTTTGTAATGGCTTCAAATATCGATATCTGGTATATGAGAGCTTGCAGTACCGTCGACCCGGAGGTTCGCTCCGAGGCCAGGTCTGCTTTCCATATCCCCAACTCGTATAGGCTGAGGTCTCCTCAACGGGAGCAGCGACCTCATGAGCCTTCTCCCGAATTTACCACGTTCTTTCTCGACTAACCACCCGCCGTCCTTCGCTTCCCCTTGCACCCCTTTTTTGCTGAACTGTCTTCTTATTTTCGAATCTCTTTGAACCAGCTAGCCCCTAATGTCTTTAACATCATCAACGACTTCATCCTCATTTCCCTCTTCTACCACCTCCCCCTCTCGGCTGTCGCTTTTCACTTTTGCTTCATCCCAAAGAAGAAAGAGGCGGGAGTCTTCTTCTTCTCGGCTCGGCAAGAAATAAAGTTCTTGTCGAACCTTGCCACTTCCCACAAACACTGGAAGGCCAAGTACTTGTTTGTCTGGCCTGATTCCCCTTTTACTTGGCCGACCGGGTGGCAGCTCGAACTACCACCCTCCCCCTCTATTCGCCACTTCAGGAAGTCCTCCACCTACCGAGAGATAGCCGCATTCCTTAATGGCTTAAACTTCAACATTAATGTCTTATTGGAGGAGGGACTTCTATACCAGTTCGATATAAGTCCAATAGAGGCCGAGCTGAGTGGCTCACTAGGTAAAAAGAACTTTTGTCTTGTTTCCTATTTTATCTTATTTCTATTTGCTAACCTGCTTCCTTTTTTATGATAGCTAAAGTCATGTTTCGGGCTTCAATTAGCAAGAAATTGAAGTGGAAAAGGGCACAGGTGCTCCCCCCTGCAGATGCCCTGACCGAGACACCTGAGGAGGATGGATCGGATGAACCCCCACCCCTCGGCCCTCCATGGTGGCCGAGGTAATAAGTTCCGGGGATTCAGAGGAGCAGCGGCGATGGCGCAAGAGGAGCCGTGTAGTGCTCTCTTCTGCAGAGGGGAGCCCTTCCCAGCAATCCTCTCCCCTCCCAAGTCCTTGGCATTCAAACGAATCGAGTGGTGAGGGGCCGAGCGGTGAGGGACCAAGCAGCGAGGGGCCATGTGGCACAGGGCCAAACATCCCGGAGCCTCCCTTGGAGGAGTATCCGAGGGCCCCTCCTCCTGATGAGCCCTCATCATCTCGCCCACGCAGTCCAAGTCCCCTTCTAGAGGTGTCAGGCCTCCCTCGATCGGGGCAAGAGCGGCCGCCTATGGGGTTCCTCCTAGAAATTTGGGACGCCATCGGCGAGTCGGCCAAGGGGAAGTCCATCCTGGCTCTAAGTGATGAGATGAACACCTATTTGGCCAAGGTAAGTGTTTTCCTAACCGTGCTATTTTATTTTTGCCATCAAGTTTTGCTATCTCGGTTAACCCAATTGCTCTCCCCTTTTCTTTGTAGTTCTGGGGCTACCACCTAGAGCTGATGGCCCGCCTGCCTCCCTTGACCGTTACTTTTCAACAAATGCAGGCTCAGGTAACAGGCCTTACGACTCGGCTCCGGGACAAGGAAGCAGAGTTTGACTTGGCCCAGTCTGAGACGGCTGTCTTCCGGGCCAAAGCGCTCTGCTACGAGGATGATCTCAGGATCTGGGCGCGGGAATTAGAGCGTCAGGCGGCCGAGATGGAGGGGTTGCGGGCCAGGGCTGCAGAAGCAGATGGACTCAAAGCCCGAGCCGAGGAAGCTGAGGCTAAGCTACTGCATGCTAAGCAGATTAGAGCTGCTCAGGCAGAGTTCGAGGCCAAGCGGAGGGATGAGTTAGCAGACCGAGCCGAGAAGGTTAAAGTGGAGCTAACCTCGTACCGGGCAGGCGAAGAAGGCCAATGGGAGAACCGGAAGAAGGCCTTCCTTGCTTCCGAGGAATTTTTCGACATCCTATGAGGTCGTACTCTTGACCTCCTAGAGATAGGGTACAAGGGGGCCATCCGACACTTCAAGGAAGCTGGATACCCGCCCGAAGGAACTTCTGTTGAGTTCCTATACTTACAGTGTCTCATTGATGAGACCCCAGACTCGGCACTTGGTGGCCCTCCTCAGTAGTTTAACTTTTTTAGCTTTTAATTTCCGGCTCTAGTAGTAAATTTTGTAGTCATAGTGGCACTTTTGTATGGGTACTTTTTTTCATAATATTAATGCAAACCCTTTTTGGAACTAAGTGCTTTCATTCGGCTTTTCAAGAACTTCACACTACCTAACCATATTAATACCGAAGAATAACAATCGAACTGAAAGTACCTTCACCGTGGTTGAATAATGGGGGGCTCGGCTGAAGAGATACTTAATAGAAGAGACTGAAGGCCGAGTAGCGATCACTTGGAATTAGCTGCAATGAGCAATATCCGGAGAAGAGTCGAGTGGCCGGACTTGGGACCAGCTGTGGTAAGAGAAACCCAAGGGGAATGGCTGAATGACTGTACTTGGGACCAGCTGTGATAAGCGATACCCAAGGAGAATAGTCGAATGGTTGTACTTATACTTGGGATTAGCTGTGATAAGCGATACCCAAGGGGAATAGTCAAATAGATAATACTTGGGACAAGCTGTGATAAGCAATACCTAAGGGAAAGATCGGATGGTTATACTTGGGACCAGCTGTGATAAGCGATACCTAAGGGGAATAGCCGAATAGAAAATACTTGGGACCAACTGTGATAAGCGATACCCAAGGGGAAGACCGAATGACTGTACTTGGGACCAGTTGTGATAAGCGATACCCAAGGAGAATAGTCGAATAAATAATACTTGAGACCAGCTATGATAAGCGATATCTAAGAGGAAGGTCGAATGACTGTACTTGAGACCAGCTGTGATAAGCGATACCCAAGGAGAATAGCCGAATGGATGTACTTGGGACCAACTGTGATAAGCGATACCCAAGGGGAATAGCCGAATAGATAATACTTGGGATCAACTGTGATAAGCGATACCCCAGGGGAAGACCGAATGACGAATAGACGATAAGACCGATTGGGCCCTACTTGTACTAGAAAAACCCACCTGAATCCATGAAGAGAGATTTCTATTATAAGGAGACTTTGTTACATAATATCGGGCTCTTTAAACATGGTAAGACCGCAAATGGAAAACGTTCCAGGGCTAGTAAGCTCCTTCCCTTTGCTGTCTTGAAGGTAGTAAGCACCAGAACTAAGCTTTTTAATGACTTTGTATGAGCCCTCCCATCGGGGTGTCAATTTACGAACCTCCCCTGTCGGTTGGACTTTTTTCCATACAAAATTACCGGGCTGAAAAGATCGAGGTACTACCTTTTTGTTGTAAGCCTGGGCGATTTTCCTCCGAAAGGCATTCATCCGACTAGTTGCGCGATCTCGAGTTTCCGATACCAGATCCAGCTCGACCAGTCTTTTTTCCTTATTGATGTCATCATCGGGAGTGTAAGCGGAAATCCAGGGTGATCCCATACCAATCTCCACGGGGACAAGGGCTTCAACACCATAGACTAGATGGAATGGGGTGAGCCCCGTGCTGTCTTTAGGAGTAGTCCTGTATGCCCATAAGATACTGGGTAGCTCTTCGACTCAGCTTCCTCCTGTGTGATCTAACTTGGTTTTAAGTCCTCGAATCAACTCTCGGTTAGTGACTTCAGCCTTCCCATTGCTTTGAGGATAGGCTACCGAGGTGAAGACTTGTTGAATCTCCAATTACTGACACCATTCTTTCATTTTGTGGCCTTGAAATTGTCGCCCGTTGTCCGAGACCAGCCTCCTTGGGATGTCAAAGCGGCATACTATATTCTTCCAGAGAAATTTCAATACGACCTCTTCAATTATTTTGGCCACCGGTTCAGCTTCCACCCACTTCGAAAAATAATCCACCGCTACCAGCAGAATTTTTTTCTGATTCGGCCACATGGGTAGTGGCCCCATTATGTCCATCCCCCACTGATCGAAAGGGCATGACACCACAGAGGCTTTTAACAACTCGGCAGGCTATTAAGAAAAATTTTGGTGCTTCTAACAGCTAAGGCATATCCGTACGCAGTGGGAGGCATCTCGTTGAAGTGTAGGCCAAAAATACCCGGCCAATAAGATTTTTTGAACAAGAGATATCTCTTCCGAATGATTTCCGCAGCAACCCTCGTGTACTTCACGCATAACATAATCGACTTCTTCTGGACTGAGACACTTAAGTAGAGGTCGAGCGAAAGCTCATTTGTATAATACGTCACCTATCAGGACGAAGTGAGTGCTTCTTTTCTTGACGGTTTGAGCCTCGACTCGGTCGTTCGGCAATACTCCGTCCTTGAGGTAATTAGTTATGGGAGTCCGACGGGTCGTGAGATACCATCGGCTCTTGATCTATGTTGGAGATGAGCTGTATCTCGGCTATTGAATTATCCAAACTCCAAGCAGTGAGTGTACTAGCCATACAAGCCAGCTCATCAGCTTTTTCATTGTCTGCCCGGGGGATTTTGTGAAGGGCTTGCATGTCACGCCGCAGTTTCTGATTGTTAATGTCGAATGATCCCTTGAGTTGCTCCACGACCAATTGAGAGTCCGAATATAGGGAGATTCGCATGGATCCAATATGATGGGCTGCCTGCATTCCGGCCAGTAAGGCCTCATATTCTGCTTCATTATTGGAGACTCGAAAGTTGAGCTGTAGGGTTATCCGGATCATATCTCCTTGGGGGATATTAACAATACTCCCACCCCACTTCCTTGCTTGGTTGATGAGTCATCCACATATACTTTCCATTCCTCGTCTTTCTCAAGTCCGGGCGTCTCGGCCAAGAAGTCCGCTAAGGCTTATGCCTTAAGGGTCGTATGGGGTTGATACTGGATGTCATATTCGGCCAACTCAGTGATCCACTTGATCAAGAGGGCAGATGCTTCCGGATTGTTTAATATTCTCCCGAGGCCACTGTTAGTCAGGACCGTGACCGGATGAGATAGGAAATACGATCGAAGCTTCCGAGTTGTTATAAGTAGGGCTAAGGCCAACTTCTCCAGGGTTGTGTACCTGCTCTTGGCAGCTTTTAATAAATGACTGACGAACTAAATAGGCAGTTGTTTACCTTTTTCCTGCCGGAGTAATACAGACGCCACGGTTTCCTCAGAGGAGGCTAAATACAGCTGCAAGTTCTCCCTTGGGATTCGTTTGGCGAGTGTGGGCAACTCAACCAAATATTGCTTTAGTTCAGAAAAAGCGTGTTTACACTTCCCATCCCATGAAAATCGAGCCGACTTGCAAAGTACTTTGAAGAAAGGGAGACTTCGCTCAGTCGACTTAGGGATGAATCGGGAGAGTGCTATTATTCGGCCCAATAACTTTTTCACTTCTTTGATGCTTCAGGGAGAAACCATGTTTTGCAAAGCCTGAACTTTTTCGGGATTTACTTCGATGCCTCGCTCAGTGACTATATAGCTCAGGAACTTGCCTCCTCAAACCCCAAATATGCATTTGTTGGGGTTAATTCAGATTCCGTATTGGCGCAAAGTGCTGAATGTTTCTGCCATATCTCGGACCATGTCTTCGGCTTTGGTAGATTTGATGTGGAGTCATCCACATATACTTCTATGTTTCGGCCCCTTTGTGATCGAAATACCTTATCCATTAGCCTCTGATAAGTAGCACCGACATTTTTCAGTCCGAACGACATAACCTTGTAGCAAAAGGTGACATCTGCCGTGACAAAGCTAACCTTTTCTTGGTCTTCTAAGGCTAATGGAATCTGATGGTACCCCTAGTGAGCATCCAACATGCAAATCAGCTCACATCCTGTCGTGGAATCTACTAGCTGATCTATCCGAGGCAAAGGGTAACAATCTTTAGGGCATGCTTTATTAAGATATCTGAAATCTATACACACCCTCCACTTTCCTCCGGGTTTCGGTACTAGTACAATGTTAGATAACCACTCGGGAAATTGCACCTCCCCGATGTATCCAGCTTGCATGAGTTTCTGCAATTCGGCTTAGATAATTTGATCCTTTTCTGGTCCGAAGTGTCTTCTTTTCTGTTTGATGGGCTGAGTTCCAGGAAAAATATTCAGCCTATGCTCCACTACGGCCCGAGAGATGCTTGAGTTTTGTTCCTCTGGCCAAGTGAAGACGTCTCAGTTACTGACCAGGCAATCTTTTACTTCTTGCTTCAATTCGGCCGATAGGTTTGCAGCAATTCAGATGACTCGTTCGGGCTGATTCGACCATATTTGTATAATCTCTTCGTCGACGGCCTCCTCCAAGGGTGTTTCACGCAGAGCATATACTTCAACCATTTCTATCTTCCGGCTTTTTCTGGGGCCGGTTCGGACTTCTTCTACGTAACACTTCTGAGCTACCTTCTGATCTCCTGCGGCTTCCCCTGTCTGACTGCCCATGGGGAACTTGATCTTCTAGTGAGAGGTAGATATTGCTGCATCAAAAGAATGTAGCGCTGACCTTCCCAAAATGACATTGTAGGCTGAGGTGGCATCTACAACGGTGAAAATGGTCATCCTCGTTTGTCGAAGGGGCTCCTCTCCCAGTGATAGAGGGAGATCTATTCGTCCGAGTGGTGCCACTTCATGGCCCAATAAATCAAACAAGGTGGTGTTCATTGGTTGGAGTCGCACCGAGTCAAGCTGCATACGGTCAAAAGCATATTTAAACAAAATATTGACCGAGCTACCTGCGTCGACAAATATTCTGGCCACATCATAGTTGGCGATAGTAACTCTGATTACCAAGGCGTCATCGTGCGGGACAGAAATTCCTTGGAGGTCCTCGGAGCCGAAACATAATGTAGGTTCCTCTGCGGGCTTCCGGCTGGTACTTACCTCCATATTCTCCAGTCGCCTACTGTGAGCCTTTCTGGCTCGGTTTGAATCTCCATCAGTAGCTCCGCCGGTTATCATATTAATAGTTCCGCATTGTGGAGTGTTGAGCTCCCGCGGTGATTTCGACCGAGAAGCAGGCCCACTTGGAGAAGCCTCTTGAGATTTTCGTGGAATCTGAGATGGTCTTTGCTGCTTGGGTGCTGGCCTAGGGGCCCTTCTGGCCAGACGACGTTGAATGTGACCTCGTGGTTCGGGCCTTACATCTTGGGGTGGAGCGTTAAAGGTATATTGTTGCTCCCGCATAACTTGCCTGATCTCATCAGCCAAGGTGCGACACTCCCGGGTAGAGTGGTCATATATCTGATGAAAGGCACAGAAGGGGCCATGCTGACCGAGCTGCATGGATGGTTGGGGGGCTTTCTGCACGACATGAATTGTTCTGTCTTTCAGCAGCCGAGGAGGATAGACAGGAGGAAGCCTGGGAGGGCGATTGTGTACTGGGAGAGGAGCCTTCTGATTCGCCTTGTGAGACTTGGGTCGATCAATCCTTTGCTGCTCATTGGTTGCTCTCTCGGATTCCTCTAGGTTGATGTATGCTTCAGCTCTAGCCAGCAAGGCCTCAAAGTGGAGAGGGGGTCTCTTCATTAATGACTTTGAGAAATCCCCACTTACCAGGCCATGAGCAAAGGTGTCTACCACGGTCTTCGACGAGGCATCCGAAACATCAACAACTACTCGATTGAAGCAGTGTATATAATCCCTCAGAGATTCACCATTCTTCTGCTTCATTGCCATGAGATATTGAGTCGTTCGGCGATACCTCTTGCTACTGGCGAAACACTGAAGAAACAACACGGACAGTTCCTGGAAGGAATTAATGGACTTGGTCGGGAGTCGGTCGAACCACCTTTGGGCGGAGCCAATTAAGTTGAGGGAGAAGACCTTGCATTTGGCCCCGTCTGAGTAGTCATGTATCAGAGCAGCCTTCTTGAACCTCCCCAAATACTCTTCCGGATCGACTGAGCCGCTATATTCTCCTATTGAAACTTGTTTGAAGGACTTCAGCATCTTATCTGCTATAAAATTGAGGGCAAGAGGAGATTCCGTACTTATTACCAGAGCCTTGACCTTTTTAGGATCTCTTTCCATTGGTGTACAGGAAGGCTCTTCCTCTGAGGATCGCGTCATTGAGGCAGTGGATGACGATAACTCAGCTGGTTTTGAGGACACATGAGCTGCTCCCGGGGCGGCAGGAGTTGATGGGGCAGAAATCGACACTGGGCTTTGAACCGGGCTAAGAGAAACCTGCAACGGGGTGGTTCCTCGAGGCAGGAGATCGCGCAGAACGTCCTCCATGGTGGTTTTGACAAGGGTTAGGATGCTTTCCCTCGTCAAATTCCCTTCAGTGGAGTTGTGGCTATCGGAATTCGCTCCTTGGTCTCCCATCTTTACCTCAGGCGTTGTTTATTTTGTTTTCAACAGACGGCGCCAATTATGTTGTATGTTGAGACGGGGATGGTGAGGTGTCCCGGTGGTGAAGACGACAAGGGCCGACAACTCGGACGAGCAGGGCTGATGTGGAGGGAGAGCGAGAATAGCAGAGACGTCGTCTCGGCAGTGAGCCAAGCCGAATGAGATGGATCGAGCCGAATCAGGGGTCCTGCGACACAACGAACGGTTAAGGGCGCCGAGATGGATCTCGACAGGGCCCCTTTGATGCTCAAAGCAGGGATTAGCAGGAAAATGGCGAAGAGAATGAACAAGTGAAGTAGAGAATGTGCGAACCTCTTTTCTCCTCCTCTGGGAGGGCTATATAGAGAAGAGAAATCCCTCTATCAAATAGTACTGTCGATAAGGGCGGTATGACTTCAAAAGATGCGTACGCCTTCTCAAGGAGTAATAGGGTCATTACCCTCATAAATGTTGTAGGCGCGTGGGCCGCAATTAATATACGTCGTGTGGTTGGTAGGAGAGAACTCCTTATTAATGCAGTAGACATTCCTCTGAGAACCAGTATGGGCATTTGCTTCTTGGTCGGAGAGAGATGCTGATGAGGATTGCCCGGTGGTCTCTTGAATATGAAATACCCACCACGTATTTTGACCAAATGAGATAATTTATTTTGAGAAGCCACATGTCTGAGATAATATGTCTGTGAGATGACTAAGGCGAGACACGAGCTGTCCGGCTTAATGCCGGGGCGAGACACTGGGCGTCTGACTTAATGCCGAGCCGAGACGCGGGGCCTCTAGCTTAATGCCGAGCCGAGATGCAAGGCGTCTGGCTTAATGCCGAGCCGAGACACGGGGCCTCTAGCTTAATGCCGAGCCAGGACGCGGGGCCTCTAGCTTAATGCCGAGCCGAGATGCAGGGTGTCTAGTATAATAGATGATGCGGTGCAGCTAGCTGTGCACCTAGTTATAGGTTAGTTTTTCTCAGTATCATACCTTATATTGTAATCTAAATTACATTACGAGACAGATTATGACATACCAAACGCAACCTTAATGAATGAGTTTAGATTGTAGTGTTTGGCTTAGCTTCCTGAGGAGGACTACAAGAAAGTTTAACGGTAGATGTGTATGTTTATTGTTCTTATTATTTTGAGTTTTACTTGTATAATTTTAGTCTTAATCTTCCGTGTCTCGATTATCTAAAGCAATGGAACGTTCGTGAAAAAAAACTACAAAAAAAATTATAATTTGGTGCACGAAACTCCCGCCATGTGGGGTCTCGGAGGAGGAATTTATTGTACGCAGTTTTATCTTATTTTTTTGGTAAGAGATTGTTTTTAGAATTTGAATCTATGATCTCTTGATCATAAGACAATAATTTTACGTTCGTGAAAAGTAAAAAAAAAAAGAGGATTTCACCGTAAGTTGAATTAATTAATTGATACTCATCCATCATAATAAAAGAAAATTATTTGCAATTAAGATGAAATGTAACTATATATGCATACAAATGGAAGGCACATGTCCAGTCGGAATCAGATGGCTCTGTGCCAGCCAACCAATTGTCCCACCATTTCCCACTTTATCAAGACCAGAGTTGAGAGGAGCAGCATCTCTATACAAAAGATGCAGAGCTTGGCCTTGTCCTCTTTCTTCTTCTTGTGTGCGTTAATGCTCGTTGATCTCTCTAGCAGTGCGCCAGTTGCTGCTGTTGCTGCGGGACGCCGACCGAATCCGTGCAATGGAACGGTGGGAGGTGGGCATGCATGTGAGGAAGGAGGTGCCGCTGCTGGCGCAATCTCATCGTCGAGTGACGTGGAGTACGAGTTCCAGCTCGATTCAGAGATCAACAGAAGGATCCTCCAGGATACACAAAAGATTACTATGGGAGCCTTAGCCTCGGATGCGTCAGCTTGTCAAGCGGGCGAAGGCAACTAGTACACTCGAAACTGTGCTGCACTAAATCCAAATCCGCCCAAAGGAAGAACGAGCTGCCCATACTACAAATCGAGACCGTGTTAATTCGTATTTTGGATGTTTGTAAGCACAGCGAGTTTATGAACTATTGTTACGATCAAAATGAAAATGATAATGATAATGATAATGATAATGATAATAATAATAATAATAATAATAATAATCTTATATTATTTTTACCTATATGAAATGTGCTAGAAATACAGTCGACTACGTACATGTGTATATATATGTGTCGATTGCAGTCAGTGTGCCAATGTTATTCTCCTAATAAAATTTAACTTTCGTATGAGCTCAAAATTAGATTAATTTTTGCATGAAATTTTCATTTCAGTTTATCGTCTTTTTTTTTTTTAAAAAAAATGCGCTTAGTAATATAAAATTGTCAGAATAACCCTCCCAAGCGTAAAGTTTAAAAACTCTTGTATTTTACCCCTTAATCGTTCACGTTATTAAAGTGATGTGAAATTCATGATGTCATTAGAAGAATTATCGGAGCAATGGATTTAAGTGGAAATTTAAAATCTTAATTTTGAAGGAGGAGATAAATTTAAAAGGATTTTTTTTAACGTTATAACTCATTCTTGTATAATATTTTAACTACAAATGAAAATCAAGTCAAATATAAATACACTAAATATTCATGTTTTTTTTTGTGGCTCTTGAATTTTTAGAATTTGTATTTGATGCGGAGAGATAATCTAGAGGGCAAAGTTGACTTAGTCAATAAATATGAGTACCTGTACTTTTTCAAGTCCCCAATCTACACCTCTATGACTCCATTTCTTTACACTCTCCACATCTCCATATTGTCACATTTTAACACTCCTATGTTTCCACTATACATTTTCATTTCTCTTGTGGCAAGTATAAAATAGTCCAAACAATACGAAAAAGGAGCTCTCTCTTACTCTAGTTTGTCAATTAAGTTGTCTTTATTTTGCATATTCTCAATTCTGACTTGAGCGTCAGAGGAGACACGTCGAAGTCCTCTCGACCACCTTCTCACTCATTTTCAAATCCTTCTGGTCTGATATGCTTATCATCATTTGGAGAACTCATCCCTCAAGGAAGCATACCTCCAGTCTGTGTCGTCTGACCTCCTGAAGCATACCTTCAGTTCCTGTCGTCTGACCTCCCGTAGCAGACCTCTCGCCAGTATCGTTTGACCTCCTGTCAATGTCGCCCGACCTCTTGAAGTCGAGCTCCTGCCAATGTCCCCCGACCTCTCGAAGTCGACCTCCCGCTAGTATCGCCCGACCTGACAAATCCCTATATAAGAAGGTCAATCTAGTTGGACCACTATATTGAAGACCGACCTGACCCATACTCAGTCAATCAAAAGTACTCGACCGTGGATACTATACTAAGTCATTCCATCTAACTAATGCGGCCGCATTTTAGGGTACTTTTCATCGAGCCTTTGGGGTAGGATTTTCACGACCGCAACAATATCTCTGCCAATATCAACAAGCGTCAAGAGACAACCGCTGAGGTTTTCGGCATCATCCCTCCATTGCTTAAAGTAGGCAGGGAAGAAGATAGACAGAAAAGTCCAGAGAGCCCAGTTTTTACCCTAACCTTCACTTATATAGCACCTTTGAGGGATTCTTCATATGCAAGGTTATTCTTTGGCCACCGTGCATGTTGAGCGATTAGGGGACAACCTCTGCTAGGAATCTCCATTTGGCGAACCACAAGTGGATAAGGATCATCCTGCAGATAGGTTGTTGAGGGATCGTTCATACTCTACACAAGAAGGGAATATTCCGAATGGTTCTTGTCTTCCGAGTGTTTCTGCACCCAACTCAGTCTATCTTTGTTGTTGAACCCTTCCTGAGTCGCTTTCACTCCCGACTTGATCTACTTCGATCTTAGACCCTTCCTGAGTTGTCTTCGCTCCCGACTCGGTCTACTTCGGTCTTAGACCTTTGTTGAGTTGCCTTCGCTCCTGACTTGGCCTACTTCGATCTTAGACCCTTCCCGAGATGCATTCGCTCTCAACTCGATCTACTTTGGTCTTAGACCTGTTGGAGTATTGAGAATACAATCAAAGTCCCACATTGGTAAGACATGGAAAAGATCATGTGCTTATAAGATGAAAAGATATCTCCATTGGAATGAAGCCTTTTGGGTAAAGCCCAAAAACAAAACCATGAGGGCTTGGACCTAAAGTGAACAATATCATACCATTGTGGAGATATGTGGATCTTATATGAACCAACAATTGGTATCAGAGCCACGGTTTCCGGTTTTGTGTGTTTTGGATTCGGTTACTTTCACGCACTTATCATATATTGTGTATGTCGGATAATAGTAGGATGTGCGTAGGCTAACTTTTTGGTTGCAGGCATAAGATCCAACTATTATGGCTATATATGTGTGTATGTGATTGCATGTGTGTGTGATTGTATATTATTTGAATCCTCGGGGTTGACGAGGCTAAATTAGTATTTAATTTTTGTAATTGAATACAGCATTGTTTAGCCACTCTTTATTTTATTTTACTTTCGATCTAGATTTCATGTACACTCCCTCGTGGAGTATAGGATCGATGGATGTAAAATAAAATAGGTTTTATTCTCGGCTCGGATCTCCGGTTGGCTCGTACATGGCGTAGGAGGAGCGGACGAGATGGCGATACGACGGGACGCATATTGGAGAACAATGCCATAATAGTTGAAAAAATTCTGATTTTTCCATATTTATTACTGATTTGTTTTATATGCATGTTGTGTGTGCTTGAAAATTCCTCATTGTCAATTTACTAAGTGGGAGAGGGATATTTTAATTAATTCCCGCGGCCTCCATTACAATTTGACGTGTGATGCAACAAACTTGCGTGTCGGCTCTGAGTGCCTTCCTCCCTGTGGATGAGTTTGTTTGCGGATCACTAGGTCAAATAATGGTTATAGGAAATTATCTAGGAGCGTGTGTACTTCCACAGCGGTAAGACACATAATCCAAAATAATTCCCTTAGTACCGTGTAATGGTGCACACTTAGATGCAAATAAAATGTAGTTTTATTTGTAGGGCCGAAGAGAAACCAACTATTAATTTTATTTGTCAAAAAGTAAGGTTGACAAGATAATAAAATTAATGGGTTAAATCTCCTCTTACAAATGTAGAATTCGTATACGTCCACACAGCGTGGCATGCGATATTCTCGGTGTTTGAGGTGTTGGTTGATTTCGAAATTTTATTGTTTGAGGAATCAATAATTTTTATTGAAATCTACAGTAATAATAAGCATGTTGTGTGTGCTTGAAAATTCCTCATTTTCAATTTACTAAGTGGGAGAGGGATATTTTAATTAATTCCCGCGGCCTCCATTACAATTTGACGTGTGATGCAACAAACTTGCGTGTCGGCTCTGAGTGCCTTCCTCCCTGCGGATGAGTTTGTTTGCGGATCACTAGGTCAAATAATGGTTATAGGAAATTATCTAGGAGCGTGTGTACTTCCACAGCGGTAAGACACATAATCCGAAATAATTCCCTTAGTATCGTGTAATGGTGCACACTTAGATGCAAATATAAAGTATCCTTCCCATCGGAGTCACTGCTTTTATTTGTAGGGCCAAAGAGGAACCAACTATTAATTTTATTTGTCAAAAAGTAAGGTTGACAAGATAATAAAATTAATGGGTAAAACCTCCTCTTACAAATGTAGAATTCGTATACGTCCACACTGCGTGACATGCAATATTCTCGGTATTTTGAGGTGTTGGTTGATTTCGAAATTTTATTGTTAGAGGAATCAATAATTTTTTAAAATCTAAAGTAATGATCTATTGTGATTCTTAGGATTTTCAAAATGACTTTCAGTCCACTTATTGTGATACTAAAGGAAATAAACTTACTGTACCCAAATAATATTGATTGGAAAAGAATCCAGATATTGTCTTATATGCTAGGAAGTATGAGTATGCACTCTTCGAAGAGTATCCTCAAGCCATGGTTGCTCAAAAAGGTTTCTACTTCTAAGCCGAAAGGCAAGAAGAAGGAGAAACAAGGTGGAGCAAATGTGGTGGGAGGATCTCAAGGAAGAGTGAAGAAGCCGAAAGGCAAGTACTTCATTTACTAACAGGATGGACATTGGAAGAAGGACTGTCCCAATCCAAAACAGAACAAAAGTATATCCTTTGGTCTAGTCGTTTAAACATGGGTAGTGGTGTTATCTACCGGCACCTGGTGTGTAGATACGAGAGCCACTAATCATGTCTGCAATATTTTACAGGGGTTCCAGGAAACCCGATGACTAGCTAAAGGGGATACTACCATTAACTTGGGCAATGCCATGAAGATGGTGGCTATTGCAGTGGGAGATGTTTTATTTATCTTTTGAGAAAAATAAAGGTTTTGGTTCTTAAGAATTTCCTTTATGTACCCTTATTTAGAAAGAATTGATTTCGGTTTCTAAATTGTTTTTGGATGGATAATCTATTTCTTTTCATAACAGATTTGTTATAAAAGGAATAGGGACATTATCTATTCAGGTACATAGATAGAAAATTTATAACTTGAACCACAAGCTCCCACGGTGCAAATAGAAGTTTATAACTCATCTTCTAATTCCAATAAGAGAAAAGAACCTTCGAAGATGAACCAAACATATCTTTGGCTTCTTAGGCTTGGTCACATTAACCTAAGCAGAATTCAAAGGTTGATAGCTGATGGACCTTTGGGTTCATTAATGGTGGAGGATCTCCCAACCTACGAATCTTGCTTGGAGGGTAAGATGACCAAGAGGTCTTTTTTTAAGGCCAAGGGGTATAGAGCCAAAGATGTGTTAGAAATGGTTCATTCTGATTTGTGTGGTCCTATGGCTATCTAGGCAAGAGGTAATCTTGAATATTTCATCTCTTTTATAGACGATTATTCAAGATATGGATGACGCTATGATCTGATCGTGGTGGTGACAACCTCTTGGGAGAATTTAGGAACTACTTATCAGAGGTTGGGATTCAATCCCAATTGATCGCTACCGCACACCCACAGAATCTGTAGCAGACGGAATAGGACTCTTATGGAGATGGTTAGATCGATGATGAGTTATTCTGACTTGTTTTGTAGTCCTAGAGATCAGAGGGTGATCGTTAAGACGAACGCCAGATTTCTAGAGGAAGACTATGTGAAGAGCCACAAGCCCAAGGGTAAAATTGTTCTGGAGGAGTTAAAAGGGAAGTCACTTCTTTAGTACCACCGGTACAAGAGGATATACCATATGTCACTGCACCACGTGTCACAAAGGATACACAGATGATACCTCGTCGTAGTGGGAGGGTTGTTAGACAGCCTCTTAGATTCATATTTTTGGACGAATCTTCTGATTTGGTCCCTAGCAAACATGAACCTGATCCCTGGACATAATGACGAGGCAATCCAAGATATAAATACAAGATCTTGCAAAGTGCAATGAATACCGAGATTGAATCTATGGATTCAAATCAGTCCGGGAGCTCTTATGCATTGCACCATATGGATTATGAGGTGTGATAGATGGATGTCAAGACAACTTTCCTTAATGGAAGTCTTGAGGAAAACATCTATATGAAGCAACTGAGGGATTCATTGCTAAGGGCAAAGAGCGTATTGTATGAAAGCTTAATCGGTCCGCTTATTTATGGATCAAGCAAGCTTCGAGGTCTTGGAACATCCGCTTTGATGAGGTAAATCCAGACTTATGGATTTATTCAAAGTCCGGATGAGTCTTGTGTATACAAGAGATGTGACGAAAACGTAGTGGTATTTCTTGTACTATACGTAGATAATATTTTGGTAGTTGGCAACAATATCAGAGTGTTATCAGACGTAAGGGTATGGTTGTCTAAACAGTTTTGAAGGACTTGGGAGAAGTGGGTCACAACCTTGGGATCAAGGTTGTTGTGCTTATCCCAAGCTTCATACATAGACATGATTTTGGATCGTTTTAGCATGCAGAACTCCAAGAAAGGTTTTCTACCTTTTTGACATGGAGTTCCTTTATCTAAGGAGATGTGTCCTAGATCATCTGAGGTGATAAAGGAGTTGAAGGCGGTTCCTTATGCTTCGACAGTAGGAAGCCTCATGTATGCGATGCTCTGTACTATATTAGATATCTGCTTTACCGTGGGCATGGTTAGCAGATATCAGAGTAATCCAGATAGGACATTGGATCGCGTAAAGCATATATTGTAGTGCCTGAGAAGGACTAGGGATTATATGCTAGTTTACATTGCAGACCAATTACTCTCTGTGGGTTGCATGGATTGTGATTTCCAATCAGATAGGGATAACAGTAAGTCTACCTCAGGTTTTGTGTTTACTTTAGGAGGTGGAGCCATTGTATGGAGGAGTGCCCAGCAGAAATGCGTGGCGGACTCCACCATGGAAGCTGAGTATGTGGCAGCCTATGAGGCAGCCAAAGAAGTTGTGTGGCTCAGGAACTTCCTGATGGACTAGGATATGATTTCTGGTTTGCCCAGAACTATCACAATTAATTGTGATAATAATGGTGCAGTTGAAAACTCGAAGGAACCACGAGCCCATAAGGCTAGTAAACACATAGAGTGCAAGTACCACCTGATACGAGAAATCGTAAAGGAGGTAGAAGTTGCTGTCGCCTAGATTGCATCAGAGGATGACCTGGTAGACCCTTTCACTAAGGCCATTCTAGCGAGAGCTTTGATAGGCATGTGGAGGGAAGGGGAATCAGATGTATGACAGTATGATGACAGCATAGTCTTTTAGTATAAGTGGGAGATTGTTAGGATGTATATTGAAAGCCTAGCTCTTTTGTATGAACATCTTTTTTTTGAAATAAGAATCACATGATCATTGTTTGCATATTTTTATGATTATGCAAAATTGTCTAATACTTTACATTGTAAATAACATGGTGCTTGGGTGTGGCACAGAAGATCATGTTATCAGTTCCTTGTAGAGTATAAGTAGAGGCTCACAACCAAGATGGTTTTTGACAAACCATTGGCATGGTTGTAGTGTAGCTTGGTATTGTTTTATCTTGAACATAGAGTTACATTAGTACACTTAGGTGTATTGAGCAGGACCGACATAGAGGTGATTCAATTTATTGCTGACTGCATAATTGAATCGGACCTCGGATATTATGTTGTACATGCTCTTAATCCCGATATAATAACGGGCACATGTACTTAATATTTATTTCTTTGATTTATCAGAGGGTGAGATTTCTATGGATTAAATCAATATGCCCGGTAAGTTGGGAAATGATATTATTTACATGGTGTGCCGTTGATTATAGGAGGAAATCGTGTCCTATATATTAGGTTGATGATGTCCCCTTGAGGAGCTCATAAGGTTCATCATGTAAACTCTGCAGGTTGACTTAGTCAACATGATGATAAGGTTGAGTGGTACTACTCGAGGAGTTAGATGTTAATTAATTGATGGTCAGTAAATCAATTAATTGACGGACATTCGATATCTTAAACACGGGGAGATAAATGTACAAATAATATATGGAGCCCATATTAATTTATGGGGGTTGGTGAGGTAGTTCAATGATGATCCTCTAGTGGAATGGAACATCATTGATGGATCAAGTTTGTGTGGTTCCGATCCATCGGGTGGCCAAGACCCAACTCCTCCTTATAGTCCCTATCGTAGCCTAATATAATCCTTGTGAAGTCTAGATCCAAGAATGTAAAACAAAACCTAGAACCAACGGTTGGGATTAAATCCCTAGATCCGATGGTTAGGATGAAACCCTAGAACCAACGGTTGGGATTAAATCCCTAGATCCGATGGTTAGGATGAAACCCTAGAACCGACGGTTGGGATAAAACCCTAGATCCGACGGTTGAGATGAAATCCTAGATCCGACGGTTGGGATGAAACTCTAGATCCGACGGTTGGGATAAAACCCTAGATCCGACGGTGGAGATTAAATCCTTAGATCCGACGGTGGAGATTAAAGGGGAGGGAAAGGAAAGGAAAGGGAGAGGAAAGGTTGGATAAGGTGGGCGACAAGTTTAAAAGATTGATAAAAAATTTTTTTTCCTAATTCTATGCCACCTTGGGCGGCAAGATTAGAATTAGTTAAAAAAAAAATTTTTTTTAAGATTAGAATTGGTGAAAATTTTTTTTTCCTATGCCACCTTAGGCGGCAAGATTATAGGAAGAAAAAATTTACTAATTCCTTGCTACCCTTGGGCGGCAAGAAAATTGGGAATTAGTTCCTATATTTTTGGCTACCTCATCAATAACCAACTTTCTCCTAAGTTCTATAAATAGGGGCTTAGGCTTGGGCGAAAATAGAAGACATTGGATTTGAGTGAGGGTTTGGCTCTTCTCAAAGTGGGCGGCTAGGGTTTGGAGCTAGGGCTTGGGCGGCAATCATCTTCCTTCAAGTTGTTGCCAGCGCCCATCCTCTTCCATCAAGACTTGGCCGGCGTCCATCCACTTGGCCTCTCTCTTATTCCTTGGCCGGCGGTTCTCCATCCATTGGTGGCCGGTGCTCTTCCTCCTTCCCTTCTCCTTGGTGGCCGGCGGCAACTCATCTTCAAGTTGGCCGGCACTTCATCCACTTGTTCCTTGGCCGGCGGTTGCATCAAACTCCTTTGTTTGGTGGCCGGTTCTAGAAAGGAAAGATTTTGTTGGTTCTTCTCTTTGTTCGCAGTGGACAAGGAAGAGAATAACGCGATCTAGAAGGCTTCTACTCGTGGAGGATCTTCGCCCACACGTCGTTCACGAGAAGGATATGACATACGGTAGAAGATCAAGAGGTATAAAAGTTTTACAACTTTTATTATTGTTCTTTGCATGTTCTTATTGATATGCTAGCTTATGTTCTTTATGTTAGTATATGTTGATTATACTAGTTTACATTTGTATGTATTTGTATAATCATGGACCCCGAATAAGAAACACAAAAACCGACGATCCGTCCGTCGTCTCTTCCGCGGCTAATCAACTAGAAGAGTTGTGTTTCTTGAACAACTAGTTTGTTCAAGCGACCACTCAAGTTGTTAGCACGACGATGAATTGGTTGTGCTTAGGAAACTCATCCCATCCGGATTAGTTTTCATTAGTGAAAATTTTAATCCGGGGACATGGGAGTCTATGAGCATTCCGAGAAATAGCACGATTGCCAACAAGACCTTTAATTTCCTGAGTCATCTTTACTCCCGACTTGACATACTTCGGTCTTAGACTCTTTCTGAGTCACCTTCGCTCCCGACTCGGCCTACTTCAGTCTTAGACCCTTCCTGAGTCGCTTTCGCTCCCGACTCAGTCTACTTTGGTCTTAGACCTTTCCCAAGTCGCCTTCGCTCTCGACTTGGTCTACTTCAATGTTAGACCCTTCTCGAGTTTCCATCACTCCCAACTTATTCTACTTTGCTCTTAGACCTTTCCTGAGTCACCTTCGCTCCCGACTTGGCCTACTTCGGTCTTAGATCCTTCCTGAGTCACCTTCACTTTCGACTCGATCTACTTTGATCTTAGACCCTTTTCGACCTCCCTCGAGTTGCGCTACTCTCTAATTTGATACAGAGTTCCCTATCGGGACCCCCATAATAGTTGCTTGGGTTCCATAGGCCAAGTCATATCCATGTCATATGTCACCCCCTCCTAAATAGTCAAACAAATAAGTATGAAGGTTTGACATTATTCGATTGGTTCCTTAGGTTGGTGAACCCTCTAAGTCCTTCTACGATTAGGTGTTCCCCTCTTATTTCATCTCCATGACCTCCCCTCTCCTCTTACCTACTCCTTTTTATCAGTTGTGATTCCTTTGTCGACATTATGCAAGGAATAGTTAGAGATGCACTCGTGGAATTACAGAAAGGGAAAAGGTCTGGTAGGATAGAGTCTTCACCCTCTGCCCCTCATATAACATTTTCTGAGGTCATTACGCCCCTTGACCCTGCCGCCGCGATGAGGGCCACCTTTTCCTTTTCGGATCGAGTGACAACCTTGCAGTCAACGGATGCACATGCCACAGGGAAAACTCTAATTCTTGACATTCTACCTTTGTGAGAAACTTCTCCTCGATCTATCGATGTTCTTCACTCACTCGAGCCATCTTGGGGGCTTTCGCAACTGATATCTTTTTCCCAAGGATTCTCGAAATTCGGGGATTCACTAATGGGAGGCTCTTCCCCTAGTCCCCAATATGTTCCCTTGATTGTCCCAATGCTCACATGTCCCTCTCTACACCTGCAGTCCCTTTATCACCCCACCGTCCTTTCTCATCCAACCACCCCTCGTCCCCTTTCTATCTTGGATCGCCCAGTCCCTAAGTACATCTACCTCGAGTGCCCCCTTCTTTCGTTGCTCCAGTCTCCCTCCCCGGAAGAGCTCCGCCTCATGACCTATTCATGGTGTTTTGTTGTCCTGGGTGCCTGCATTATGGGTTGATGCCGGTGAGTATAACTGATGTGATTATCCATTTTTTTCTCACACTCTTCCATGGATTTTTCTAGATTTGGTTCCATATTGGTTCAGGAGAACTATGTGGAGTTAGTTTGGCACCTGGTCGAATACCCGAAGAAATCAGCCATCACTACTTGTCTTTCGCAACCTTCAGTGGATATCACTCCTTCGCCAGACGTCATCCCTTCTACTCAGGAATTTAGTCCTGTAGCACCCCTGGATCAAGGTGTGATAGGCCCGATTTCTCCTGACAAAATCCTATTTAGTACTGCATTCTTGCAATCTCAGTTAGTAGCTTGTCATGCTCAAGTCTAGGAGATTTCTGATGAAAATGTCAGTCTTTCTCGATGAAACACTCAATTGATGGGGGAATTGTTCCGAGAGATCGATGAAAAGTGTCATGTTATGAAGGAGCAAGACTTACTCCTTTCTCATTGCTTGCACTGGGGACCCTTGGTGGCCCACCTCGAGACGACCATTAACCATTCTCTGGACGACTTTATTCAGGTGAATTGGGCATCTTTTGAAGCATCGCACAGGGCTAGAGAGTTGATTGCCAACATATCTTCCCATCCTTTATCCCATAATGAGAGTTTATAGACCTTGGCAAGAGATCTCCTTCATCTTTCAATGGCACGTGCACAGATCCTGAGCTTGCTGATGCCACCTCAGAGATTGGGGGAAAGGTCCGACTCTCCAGCGGACAATTGTCAACTGGGATCTTAGGAAGTATTTTTGTGTTTATTAATCAAATTGATGTCGGGGCATCTTTGTTCCCTCTTACTTTTGAACAAGGAATTTCGGACGTATGTTTCTTATGCTATGACATCATCTTGCAACTGGGATTTGGTTCTCTCAGATATCTATGAGTTTTGTTGACCCCACGTCTTTCCCTTATAGCTAAATCTCTAGGAGGAAAACGACGTAGTCCCCTCTCTCCATGATCTATTTTGCTTCTCCCTCATTGTGGTGAAGTCTCTATCCCTCTTAACTCCGCCTAGTACTATCCCCATCGTCCTCCTCATAATGTCTCAAGCGTTATGACTATTTACTCCTGCCATTAATGCTTCTACCTACTCTGTTAGACAGTAGACATTCCTCTGAGAACCAGTATGGGCATCTGCTTCTTGGTCGGAGAGAGATGTTGACGAGGATTGCTCGGTGGGCCCTTGAATATGAAATACCCACCACGTGTTTTGACCAAATGAGATAATTTATATTGAGAAGCCACATGTCTGAGATAATGTCTGTGAGATGACTGAGGCGAGACACGAGGTGTCCGACTTAATGCCGGGTCGAGACGTTGGGCGTCTGACTTAATGCCGAGCTGAGACGCGGGGCCTCTAGCTTAATGCCGAGCCGAGATGCAAGGCGTCCGGCTTAATGCCGAGCCGAGACGCGGGGCCTCTAGCTTAATGTCGAGCCAAGATGCAGGGCCTCTAGCTTAATGCCGAGCCAAGATGCAGAGTGTCTAGTACAATATATGACGCGGTGCAGCTAGCTATGCACTTAGTTATAAGTTAGTTTTTTTCGGTATCATACTTTGTATTGTAATCTGGATTACATTACAAGACAGATTACGACATACCAAACGCAACATTAATGAATGAGTTTAGATTGTAGTGTTTGGCTTAGCTTCCTGAGGAGGACTACAAGAAAGTTTAAAGGTAGATGTGTATGTTTATTGTTCTTATTATTTTGAGTTTCACTTTGTGTAATTTTAGTCTTAATCTTCCATGTCTCGATTATCTAAAGAAATGGAACGTTCGTGAAAAAAGTTAAAAAAAAAAAATTATAATTCGGTGCACGAAGCTTCCGTCATGCGGGGTATCAGAGAAGGAATCTATTGTACATAGTTTTATCTTGCTTTTTTAGTAAGAGGTTGTTTTTAAAATTTGAATCCGTGACCTCTTAATCACAAGACAATAATTTTACGTTCGTGAAAAGTAAAAAAAATGAGGATTTCACCGTATTACGTTAAGTTGAATTAATTAATTGATACTCATCCATCATAATAAAAGAAAAATATTTGCAATTAAGATGAAATGTAACTATATATGCATACAAATGGAAGGCACATGTCCAGCCGGAATCAGATGGCTCTGTGCCAGCCAACCAATTGTCCCACCATTTCCCACTTTATCAAGACCAGAGTTGAGAGGAGCAGCATCTCTATACAAAAGATGCAGAGCTTGGCCTTGTCCTCTTTCTTCTTCTTGTGTGCGTTAATGCTCGTTGATCTCTCTAGCAGTGCGCCGGTTGCTGCTGTTGTTGTGGGACGCCGATCGAATCCGCACAATCTCATCGTCGAGTGACGTGAAGTACAGTGTTGTCAGTCGACTGGGGATTTATGGTAGTCGACTGCCAGGCGGAAATCCAGCCGACGCGAGATAAAAGGGAGTTGTTCGTGGAGATTTCGGCAATCAGTTCTTAGGGAGTTTTCTTGAGGCGATTTGAAGGCGATTTGCAGGCGCATTTCAGGGCCTTTCAACCTCATCCAAGCAACCAACAAGCAAAGCGCTCAAATCCTAGTTTTGTAAAGTGTTCTTTACATTTCCTTTGTATTTGCTTGTATTTCTTTCGTTTATTATTGTAAACGTTTGTACGAGGTTTCTCCGCCTCCGACTTATTGTCGAGAAGGAGTTTATTGATTAGTGATTGCATTGGCGTCGCTAGAGCTCGTTAGAGCTCGATCCGTGGAGTAGGAACCGTTCAGTTCCGAACCACGTTATATCTTTGTGTTCGTGTGTGATTGTTTCATTTCGCTATTACTTTTATTATTACTATTCTGCTGCGCGCTAACGAATTTGTAGACATGATCACACAAGAATTCCATCATCGTACGACAATCGC
This sequence comes from Wurfbainia villosa, assembly GCA_025175895.1. Classification (NCBI taxonomy): domain Eukaryota; kingdom Viridiplantae; phylum Streptophyta; class Magnoliopsida; order Zingiberales; family Zingiberaceae; genus Wurfbainia; species Wurfbainia villosa. The sequence continues at coordinate 8,234,682 of CM045997.1, forward strand.
TATTCACCCCCCCCTCTAGCGGGCGCACGGGTCCTAACAGCACACAGCTGAAACTGGGAGGTAGGAGGATCAAAAGAAAGTTTCCTCGATGCAACAACATTTGAAGCCGTTAGGTCTTTCAGTTCATGTCAAGATTTCGGAATTTGGACTCCTCTAGGTCCGTCAATGGGTTTCGGTCAAAACCCATTGATGGCCCTATTCACCTCATCTTCGATCCAATCCAACTCCAGTGGCTTTGGGAAGTGCCCCTCTGTGTATCGTGTCCAAAATTTTTGATATTCAAGGCAGGATTAGGTTTACACAACCATATTTCAGAAATCAAGCCGCGTGCCACGTGGCACGCGGCCGAAACTGGGAGGTAGGAGGATCAGAAGAAAGTTTCCTCGATGCAACAACATTTGAAGCCGTTAGGTCTTTCAGTCCATGTCAAGATTTCAGAATTTGGACTCCTCTAGGTCCGTCAATGGGCTTCGGTCAAAACTCATTGATGGTTCACCTCATCTTCGATCCAATCCAACTCCAGTGGCTTTAGGAAGTGCCCCTCTGTATATCATGTCCAAAATTTCTGATATTCAAGGAAGGATTAGGTTTACACAATCATATTTCAGAAATCAGGCCCCGTGCCACGTGGCACGTGGCCGAAACTGGGAGGGTAGGAGGATCAGAAGAAAGTTTCCTCGACGCATCAACATTTGAAGTTGTTAGGTCTTTCAGTCCATGTCACGATTTTGAAATTTGGACTACTCTAGGTCCATCAATGGGTTTCAGTCAAAATCCAGGACTAAAGTGTTGCTAGGAATATAATTCTCAGCACCACTTTTTTGTCTCGGCCAACCTGAAATTGTACATGGTGCTGGAAAATTTAAAACCCAAGACCACTGTGTTGCTGTGACTATAACTGCCAGCACCATAATTTTTTCCGGCCAGCTTTAAATTGTACGTGGTGCTGGAAATTCAAATCACAGGATCACTGTGTTCTTGAGTTTATTATTCCCAGCACCACCTTATTTCCCGGTCAGTTTGAAATTATACGTGGTGCTGGGAATTCAAATCCCAGGACCACTATGTTCCTTGGATTATTATTCCCAACACCACCTTATTTCCCGGTCAGTTTAAAATTATACGTGGTGCTGGGAATTCAAATCTCATGACCATTGTGTTCCTGTGATTATAGTTCCCAGCACCACCTTATTTCTCGGGAAGTTCGAAATTGTACGTGGTGCTGGGAATTCAAATCCCAGGACCACTATATTCCTGTGATTATAATTCCCAGCACCACCTTATATCTGCGGCCAGTTCGAAATTGTACGTGGTGCTGAGAATTCAAATCCCAGAACCACTGTGTTCCTAGGATTATAATTCCCAGCACCACCTTATTTCTCGGCGATTCGAATTATGCGTATGCTGGGAATTAAATTCCCAGCACCACTGTGTTCCTGGAATTTTTTTTCCCAGCACCACCGTATTTCTCGGCCAGTTCGAAATTGTACGTGGTGCTGGAAATTCAAATCCCAGAACCACTGTGTTCCTGGGAATATAATTCCCAGGACCACTTTTTGGATCAGAACCAGTTTGAATTTGGACGTGTTGCTAAAAATTTAAATCCCAGGATCACTCTGTTCCTGGAATTTCAATGCCAGCACCATCGAAGTATTCAACAATATATTATATAATATTTATTAAAGCTCAACCACAAACAATAATCAAAATTACAGTCACTGTTGATCATATGGAATGCAGTATCATTTACAAATTAGCAAAATTCATAAATTACAACAATGCATTGTCATACTGCCACCTGAAGTTTTCTAAAATTACATCATGAAGAACTCATCCCTTAAAATTGACACTGAGACATCTATTCTGAATTTTGTCATGTCTGCTTGTTTGAAGTCCATCTTCTCACCATAAAACAGACATCTCATGTATTGCATCACAAAGAAGGCACAATCATTGCTGTAAAAATGCCATGAAAAATTTTATATTTCAATTCAAAAGTGTAATTTTCACGTTCAGTATTTTTCTTTTAGTTCCTTGCTGCTTGTTGGGGACAATCAGTTGTAACAGAAACCCAGTTGTCGATGGGGTAATAAGCTTGTAAACATGGATGAATTGCTGCAAGCTCCTTAGATGAATATCCTTTAAATTGGGATACCTATTATTACAAGATGACTAAGTTAACATAACTATTCATTTACAGATAACTAAGTTAAATGGATGGAATATCCATATTTAAAAAAATTAACTACTCACTACTGCTTAAAAATCAGCTTTTGATCTTCCTCCGTATGAAATGAAGTTGTAATGATTGAAATTCATTGCTTTTGTGTCGATGCACAAAAGGTGAAAGTGAGTGTAGTCAGTATTTAGAGGTATAAAAATATATCTAACATCTCCATCATTCATGTCCGTGTTTATGATTTGTGTTGTGGCAGTCTTCCACGACATTCTTAATGCTGACTGTAATTGTGTGTAGAAGAAAATATTTAAACAGTTAGTATAACATCTCATGTCGTGAAAATACAAGATAATTTAACTTCCTTACAATGAACACGGATGAGCAATACACAGACTTGTTATATGACCTACATGAAGAGGAGGCCCCCCTAAAAAGAATTCAGCAAAATGTATCGATAACCTCCCCAACTGTGAAAACATATCCATTAACTTCAGAGTTAATGAAAAAGGACCTTCCTCCCAAACATAACCTGTAATCGGCCTAAAAAAAAATTTAATGGTAAATAAATATTTGCACTTTCTATAATATTGTAATAAAAATTTCGAATGTAATGATGGATGTAACTACCATACTTTATTTTTTCTAAACTTTTTAGTAAGTAGGTCACATCAACATCTTGTTTTTGGTTCTTTGCCGTCTTACATTTTTTCTTGACATACTATAATACAAAAATTAGATTAGTTATTTAAATAAAATAACACAAACTAATTTTCTTTGTATTCTGACTAACCGCAATGGCTTCCATTCTCATTTGGTTGAGTTTATTAATTATTGTTTCATCCCTCTCAAGATCTTTTTCATCTTCTTCCACAATACAGATAGTATTCATCGCTTGCAATTCATCCATGCCAATTATTTTTTTTCCTTTCTTCGCAAATACTTCTGCTTCATTTACATCTTTATCAGGTTGCCCTTCTAATACCTCAACATTATAAATTTCTGTCTTTTTTCTTTTTCTTTGAGGTACCAATTTTGCCCACAGTGGGCTATCAACGGGAGTATCCCTGTAATCATAGCGGGTTCTATCTCGCCGTCTTATTCTGCTGGCAATTGGTTCCGGTTGAGATTGAGGATCAACTTCAGGCTTATTTGATTCAGCCTCCATACCTTCTCTTTCTATAATTCCCATTAGTTCTTTTACCCTTTCAGTTAGTGTCATATTTTCCATTCTTAACTCTTTGAGTTGTCTCTGATAAACTAAACATCCAAGAGTAGGGTATTTTTCTTGTATAGTTTGTGATGATGATGTCTCTATTGGATGAGGAGTATTTTCAATATAATAGTTAACCTTATCAAGCAATATAATTTCACTACGAGTACCGACTAGATCAACAATGACCTATCAAAAAATCAACAATTATTTAGATAACGAAAATGAAAAAATGTTAAGTTGTGGTCCTCTATTTACCTGTTTAGGTGAAACTTGCTCCAATAAATTTCTCACCTTGTTAATATGTGAAGGAGTTGCCCTCCACTTATTTATTCGTGGCCCTTCGGTATTTATGGTCTCTAGATTGAGACATGTTCCAAAAACCAAGTCTGCTCATATCTAAAGTGTTACATACTTATGTGAATATAAAAGACAAAATAATTTAGTAAGAAGGAACTTACAGTCAAAAGCCCAGCAAATCCCTTTAGGTAAGGGATTCGGCTCTTCTGTACAACTGTATTAGTAGATGAACATAGATCTCCAATAGTAGGCAATTGTGGAGCCATAAATTGATGGATGACTTCAACCCAATTGAAACTACCTATGTTGTCAAAATCATCTACAATATCTACAAGACCTATAGGGACCTTATATGTAGTAGTACAAAACAACACACAAGCAAATATATACAAAATATACAACTTACAAAATACCAAAACATCTTCATCTAATTCTACTCTAGCAGAAAAGGTTTTAAGCAAAAACTCTAACCTCAATCTAGTTGGTTCTTTTTTGGAGAATTGAGAATTGAAAAGAGCACCTGATGCATTATTTGAATTCATAGGAACAGAAGCCCCTCTATCTGCAATACCGAGCAAAAGAGACACATCTCTTCTGGTGAAAGCAACTGGCATAGTTGAAAACTTAAAGCTTTGACTTGTCGAATCCCAACTTTGAAATATATTGACCAATATGCCACGGATTTGTGGAATGTCTTGTATATTCAAAAAAAAACAGCAAATGAGATTTGTTTAATGATCTCTCTGTGCCTTTCATGTAAATAAATAGACAGACGTTGCTTTCCTTTAGCACTTGAACCTCCAAAAAAATTCAATAAAGTGGCCTAAAACGCTGGTCCATTGAAGTTTCTTCGCACACTCATTATTTCCCTAACAATTTGAAAATATAAAATTTTAAAAAACAGATTTATTCCTTCATTTTGTAATTGTAAAAAATAAATTAGAGAATCCGCAATGCTTTGCAATAATCATGTTAAAAAAACTTTAGAGTTCTATTTATCTAATTCAGATACAGATTAAAAAGATCGTCCATTTGTATTTGAATTTTTGAAACTATTCCAAAACCATAACCGAAAAATCATTTAAAACATATGACATACTTCATATTCGACTAAAGCAAGGAATGCGACACATACCTTGGCCGGTGAAGGAGAGGTTGAACCAGATGCTTGACTCATTCTGCAATAATGAATGGTAGACAAAAATCTTATGAGATGTATGCCTTTCAACGGAAACCCTAAAATCGAGTAAGAAATGAGTAAAACTCTAGTTAAATGAGAGGACGATACGATATTACCTCGAAACGTCTCGTCGAAAATCCTAAAACTCGGAAGCTAACGAAATGACGCCGGAGGAAAAATTGAGTCTAAGAATTTTCAAAGATTTGTGCGCTCAAAGATTTTTCGGAAGTTGAAGACACGAAGACGCTAATGTGGTGACTCGTTTGGACGGGACGTTTGGATGACTCGGGATTTGGAATTGTGGCTCGGATGCATGCGGAATCTCTGCATTAAAAACGCTGTTTGGCGGGAGGGATATTTTGGGAATTATGCACGCAATTTGGTAAATCTGAAACTATGTTGCACTTTTTGGTCAATTCCGAACTTCAAGAGCTGTGTTTGGTAAATTGCCGATAAGAGTTCCATTTTTATACTAGATATATATATTTATATAAACGGTGTTTAAAAAATTTAATTGTGTTTTTCCAATTTATCTCGACGACTAATTCTTTGATGCCGAATCAATCATATTATATCACAAGATTTAGATATTTGAATAGAAAAAAGAGAGGATAAATCGAATTGATATTTTATCAATCCGAATAAACACCGCATAAGTATTTGCAATTGACTAACTGGTAAGGGTCAATTGTTTGCTCGCAGAGCATGACAGAAAATATATATATACAACCAAATGTAAGGCACATGCTCTGTCGGAATCAGATGGCTCGATCTGTGCATGCCACCTGACTAATTCCCTGCCCCCCGCCCTATATAAAGACCAGAGGGGTACGTTGAGAGGAGCAGCAGCAGCAGCATCTCTATACCAAAAGGCATTGGAAAGATGCAGACCTCGGTCTTATCCTCCTTCTCCTGCTTCTTGTGTGCGTTAATGCTCGTTGTTCTCTCTAGCAGTGCGCCAGTTGCTGCTGTTGCTGCGGGACGCCGACCGAATCCGTGCAATGGAACGGTGGGAGGTGGGCATGCATGTGAGGAAGGAGGTGCCGCTGCTGGCGCAATCTCATCGTCGAGTGACGTGGAGTACGAGTTCCAGCTCGATTCAGAGATCAACAGAAGGATCCTCCAGGATACACAAAAGATTACTATGGGAGCCTTAGCCCCGGATGCGTCAGCTTGTCAAGCGGGCGAAGGCAACTCGTACACTCGAAACTGTGCTGCACTAAATCGAAATCCGCCCAAAGGAAGAACGAGCTGCCCATACTACAAATCGAGACTGTGTTAATTCGTATTTTGGATGTTTGTAAGCACAGCGAGTTTATGAACTATTGTGACGATCAAAATGAAAATGATAATGATAATAATAATACTAATAATCTTATATTATTTTTACCTATGAAATGTGCTAGAAATACAGTCGACTACGTACATGTGTATATATATGTGTCGATTGCAGTCTGTGTGTCAAAGTTATTCTCCTAATAAAATTTAACTTTCGTATGAGCTCAAAATTAGATTAATTTTTGCATGAAATTTTCATTTCAGTTTATCCTCTTTTTTTTTTTTTTTTTTTTAAATGCGCTTAGAAATTTAAAATTGTCAGAATAACCCTCCCAAGCGTAAAGTTTAAAAACTCTTGTATTTTACCCCATAATCATTCACGTTATTAAAGTGATGTGATATTCACGACGTCATTAGAAGAATTATCGGAGCTATGGATTTAAGTGGAAATTTAAAATCTTAATTTTTGAAGAAGGAGATAAATTAAAAGGTTTTTTTTTTTAACATTATAACTCATTTTTGTATAATATTTTAACTACAAATGAAAATCAAGTCAAATATAAAGATAAATATTAGTGTTTTTTTTGGCTCTTGAATTTTTAGAATTTATATTTGATGTGGAGTGATAATCTAGAGGGTGAAGTTGACTTAGTTAATAAATATGAGTATATGTACTTTTTCATGTCCCCAATCTACACCTCTACTCCATTTCTTTACACTCTCCACATCTCCATATTGTCACATTTTCACTCTCCTATGTTTCCACTACGCATCTCCATTTCTCTTGTGGCAAGTATATAATAGTCCAAATAATACGAAAAAGGTGTTCTCTCTTACTCTAGTTTGTCAATTAAGTTGTCTTTATTTCGTATATTCTCGATTCTGACTTGAGTGTCAGAGAAGACACGTCAAGGTTCTCCTCGGCTACCTTCTCACTCGTTTTCAAGTCCTTCTGATATGATATGCTCATCATTGTTTGGAGAACTCATCCCTAAAGGAAGGAGACCTCTCGTTAGTGTCGCCCGACCTCCTGAAACAGACCTCCAGTCCATGTCGTTCGACCTCCCGAAGCAAACCTCTTGTCAGTATCGTTTGCCCTCCCGTCAATGTCTCTCGACCTCTTAAAGTCGACCTCCCGCCAGTGTCCCCTGATCTCCCGAAACTGACCTACTACTAGTATTGCCCAACCTGACAAAGCCCTATAGAAGAAGGTCAATCTAGTTGGACCACTACATTGAAGACCGACCTGACCCATACTCAATTAGTCAAAAGTGCTCGATCGTGGATGCTATACTAAGTCATTCCATCTAACTAATGTGGTCACATTTTAGGGTACCTTTTGTCGAGCCTTCGGGAGAGGTGGGATTCTCACGGCTGCAACAATATCCCTGCTAATATCAACACGTGTCGAGAGACCGTCGTTGGGGTTTTCGGCTTCGGCCCTCTGATGCTTAAGTTAGGCAAGGAAGAATAAAGTGAAAAAGAAGATAGACTGAAAAGTACATGAGAGATTCTTCGTATGCGGAGGTTATCCTTTGGCCACCGTGCATGTTGAGTAGTTATGGGACAACCTTTGTCAGAAATTTCCATGTGACGGACCATGAGTGGATGAGGATTATCGTGTGGATAGGTTGTTGGGGGGAACGTTCATACTCTGTACAAGAAGGAAATATTTTGAATGGTTCTTGCCTTCCAAATGTTTCTGCACCCAACTCAGTCTATCTTTGCTATTGGACCCTTCATGAGTCGCTTTCGCTCCCGACTTGACTTAATTCAGTCTTAGATCCTTCCTGAGTCGCCTTCGCTCCTGACTCGGTCTACTTCGGTTTTATACCTTTTCTGAGTCGCCTTTGCTCCCGACTTGATCTACTTCAGTCAGACCCTTTTTGAGGCGCCTTCGCTCTCAACTCGGTCTACTTCGGTCTTAGACTTTTCTTGAATCGCCTTCGCTTTCGACTTGGCATATTTCGGTCCTAGACCCTTCCCAAGTCGCCTTTGCTCCCGACTCGATCTACTTCGGTCTTAGATCCTTTTCGAATCGCCTTCGCTCCTAACTCAGTCTACCTCGATCTTAGATCTTTCTCGAATCGCCTTCGCTCCCGATTTGGCCTACTTCGGTGTTAGACCCTTTTTAAGTCACCTCTCCCATCTTAGATCTTTCTTGAGTCTTCTTGGCTCCCGACTTGGCCTACTTTGGTCTTAGATCCTTTTCGAGTCACCTTCGCTCCCGACTCGGTCTACTTCGGTTTTAGACTCTTTTCGACCTCCCTCGAGTTGTGTTACTCTCTAACTCGATACAGAGTTCCCTACTGGGACCTTATACTACCCCCCCTAATGATTGCTTGGGTCTCACAGGCCAAGTCATATCCATATCATATGACACCCCTCCCAAATAGTCAAATGAATAAGTATGAAGGTCTAATGTTATTCGATTGGTTCCTTAGGTTGGTGAACCCTCCAAGTCCTTCTAGGTTTAGGTGTTCCCCTCTTATTTCATCTCCATGACCTCCCCTCTCCTCTTACCTGCTCCTTTTTCTCAATTGCAATCCCTTCGCCGACATTATGCAAGGAATAGTTAGAGATACACTCGCGGAATTACAGAAAGGGAAAAGGTCCGGTAGGATAGATTCTTCACCCTTTGCCCCTCATCTAACATTTTCTGAAGTCATTATGCCCCCTGACACCGCCGCGATGAGGACCACCTTTTCCTTTTCAGATCGACTGACAAGCTTGCGATCAACGGATGCTCATGCCACAGGGAAAGCTTTACTTCCTGACATTCTACCTTTGTGAGAAATTTCTCCTCGATCTATTGGCGTTCTTCACTCGCTTGAGCCATCCTGGGGGCTTTCACAGTCGGAATCTTCTTCCCAAGGATTCTCGAAATTCAGGGATTCGCCAATGGGAGGCTCTTCCCCTGCTCCCCAACCTATTCCCTTGATTGCCCCAATACCTTTCTCTACTCACATGTCCCTCTCTACACCTGCATCCCCTTCATTGCCCCACCGTCCTTTCTCATCCAACCACCCCTCGTCCCCTTTCTATCTTGGATTGCCCAGTCCACTTTCTACCGTGAGACCCTAGCTAGGTACCTCTACCTCGAGTACCCCTTCTTTCACTGCTCCAGTCTTCCTCCCCTGAAGAGCTCTGCCTCATGACCTATTCATAGTGTTCTGCTGTCCTGGAGTGCCTGCATTATGCGTTGATGCTGATAAGTATAATTGATGTGATTATCCGTTTTTTTTTCTCACACTCTTCAGTGGATTTTTCAAGATTTGCTTCCATATAGGTTCAAGAAAAATATGTAGAGTTAGTTCAGCACCTGGTCGAATACCCGGAGAAATCAGCCACCACTACTTGTCTTTCCCAGCCTTCCGTGGATATCACTCCTTCGCCATACGTCATCCCTTCCACTTAGGAATTTAGTCCCATAGCACCCCTAGATCAGGGTGCGATAGGCCCAATTTCTCCTAACGAAATCCTATCTAGTATTGCCTTTCTGCAATCTCAATTAGCAGCTTGTCATACTCAAGTCCAAGAGATTTCTAATGAAAATGCAAGTCTTTCTCAATGAAACACTTAATTGATGGGGGAATTGTCCCGGGAGATCGATGAAAATCATCACATTATGAAGGAGCGAGACTTACTCCTTTCTCATTGCTTGGGCTGAGGATCCTTGGTGGTCCGCCTCGAGACGATCATTAATGTGAGATACTGGAGAAAAAATAATAATAATAAAAATACCCATTATTAATTGAGAAATTATCTTAGGTAATTTTTTGGGAATTTTTAGGAATTTTTCTGGAATTAAACGGAGCTTGTATGAGATACTTATGGGGATAAAAAAATAGACTTTTAAATAGTCTGTTTAGATTATTTAATAGGTTTAATTAACCTAAGTTATAAACCTAGGTTTACTATTCCTATTTTCCCCGACCCCTCCTTTCTCCGTCGCGCCCGATTCTTCTCTGCTCGCATCACTCGATTCGTCATCGTCGCCTTCTCCCCCGCGCGTCGCCCATGCCCAGCTCGTCGTAGCCGCCTTTCACAGTCGTCGCTATGGGCGACAGCCGCATCACCGCTCCTTTCCCTCGCGTGCGCTTGCTGCCAAGACGACGCCGCTGCTCGCTGCGTCGCGCGCGCCTGCTGCCAGGCCAAGCCATCACCACGCACATCGCCGCCACGATGTGCGTAGATCGAGCCATTGTCTCACGACGGAAAGATAAAAGGAGCTTGACAGGAGGGATTTTAGCAGCGATTTTTTGGACGTTCTTGAGGCGATTTGTTGTTGCAAATCAGGTTCTTCAACCACGGTTCAAGCGATCAACAAGCAAACATTCAAAAGAGCATTTGTAAAGTTTTTCTTTGCATAGATTATTGTATTCCTTTTGTATTTGTTTGTTTTACTTTGTATTACTTAGTATAATCTTTGTACGAGGTTTCTCCACCTCCGACTTGTTGTCGAGAATGAGTATTTGTGATTAATGGTGTGTGATTGGCATCGCTAGGGCTCTTACGAGCCCAATCCGTGGAGTAGCAACCATTCGGTTCCGAACCACGTTACATAGCTGTGTTTGCGTGATTGTGTTTCTTGTTATTTCTTTTTGTTATTACTATTTCACTGTGCTAACAAGATTATAGACGATCAAACACGAACAAATTTCATCGAGCATCGAAATGCTATTCACCCCCCCCCCCATCTAGCGGTCATCGAATCCTCTACACTCTACGCCGATGGCGAGCAGTAACTCTGTCCCCTTCGTCGGCCTCTTCGAGTGGGCTTAGCCAAGAGCACTGTGGCTTCCGCCGGAGATTATCGTCGTGTGGAGCCGCCTTCCGACCGAAGTCGCCGAGTAGGTAAGAGCTGCTTCTCTTCTTCGATTTTGGACAGGATCTATACATAGCTGTGGATTTCTCATTATGAGCGTGATTGGTCAATATGGGCAGAGATCCGGAGCGGGGAACAGAGGACTAGGGCAGCGACGTTGGGTAGTGGTCTTTTCTGGCGAACAGGACAGAGAATTTATAGAGATTGGCTGCCGGTGGGATCCTAGGGTTGGTAAGCACAATTTTTGGTGTTATTCGGTTGATCATTATTGTATTCGGTTGATATTGGACAATTGGTTGATATTTTGTGATTGCGGGTGAATTTTGGGTTGTGGGATGGATCTCCTTTAGGCGAGTTGGATGTGAGGTTTGTTATGTGTTCTATACGGCTGTGAACAGGGGAGTTGTTGGCTGTGAGATTTAAGATGGAAATGGATAAGTTAGATATGGGTGTTCATAAATGCATAATAGATTGTTAATTGGTCTAATGGTTGATAGGGATTGATGTGAAGGCTTGATTAGGTTAAGTGGGTAACTAGATCAATTTAGTTGATCAGGCTATGAAATCGATGTAGGATTCGATTCGATCAGTTGTATTATGATTGCACTTAACCATAATATTTGGTATGTGCAGGTTTTGATCACGAGACAGGTCCACGGGCATAAAGACAGTTGATATTATTCATAACAGGCGGGTATCTTTGACTTATCTTCTTTTAGATATTGTCATCTTGTTGTGCATTGTTTACTATAACTAGTAGTAGTTTTCTATGCTTGTTAACTGCCCTGGTATGTCACTACCTAGTACGCGTTGTAGTCGTTTCATATGCTTATTACATTATACTCTATCACTTTGATACTTGTTATTTGTTTATTTAGCACTAGAGTAGTGACATACCTTACATATTGAGCATGAAATGAATTATGAATATAACTTGCATGTGTACATAGACTTATGTACTTAGGTTATTTGATATGAGCTCCTATTGGTATATACCATAGGTAGCCATGGATTGATAGGTGTATCGTGCATTAGTGACATGCACTATCTTACATTATTGCATGACTGGCGATAATCGACTCCTCGGTAGGAGGTGATACTACTTGGTAGTTGAGCCCATCATAGTCACATTATCTACACACACAATCACTCGTGGGTTAGTGGTATTTCAGGTGTATGTGTAGTTGCTCTATCAGGGTTCCACGGTGGTCGCTCAGGCGATTGGTATTGCAACGTAGTAGCAGACAGGGATCCCTCCTTTGTCGTGAGACAAGGAGATGAGACGAGGTGATGTCCCCCATATACATACATGGGGTAGGAGGGTGATACTCCGCCAGCATCTTGTCCACTCGGTCATATAGGTGTAGTGACGACAGAGTGCACAGTTATCACAACCCTACCCACTCGGCCGACACACATGACATGTCGGTGGCTTGACTGGCATCAGGGGTGACACAGGTGATTGCATCATGTGCATACTTTTTTACTATATGCATTGATTGTTGCACTTTTGGTTGTTGCATATGATTGTCATGCACATACAGGAGGTATTACGTTGTTTGTTTTGGTGATTCTACGTATATTTGTGTGGATGTATTTTATGTCATCTTAGGTGATTCTTGTATGTACAGTTTCAGATATGTATTTTTTTTTAGAAACTATACCAGCATGATTATTATTGCTACTTATAGTTTACTATGCATGACTGTTAGATATCTGCTGAGTTTTACTCACTCCGTTGATATCTCTTTTATTTCAAAATGAAGCCTTTCGGAGGGTCTACTTGTCAGTCCCTGATCTGATGACTCTGTTAGTTGGTTTTCAGGCTTCCACATTTTTATCTCTTGTACCCTATGTTTTAAACTTGTAGTACTTTATACTCGTGGTTGTTTTGGTGACATTTGATTTTTTCCCTTATGGACTTTTTGTTTGAGTTGGTTTTGGTTATGGGTGTGGTTATGTATTCTTGCTCAGATGGCAGAAGAGGTAGGTCTAGCGGTTATTATGTTTCGTAATTACATTAATTGTTGGCCTGAGGCCTTTATATTATATGTATTGTGGAGTTATATTCCGGTCATGTTAGCCAATGTATTGTGGGTCGTGTGGGCCTTATACACAGGTTCCAATTGTCCGCAGTACATGGGAGGTGTTGTCCGATTTTTGTCGGACAAGTACCCCTCTCGAGGTGTGACAATTAACGTTCTCTGGATGCCTTTATTCAAGTGAATTGGACATCTTCTGAAGCGTCACACGGAGCTAGAGAGTTGATTGTCAATACATCTTCCCATCCTTTCTCCCATAATGAGAGTTTACAGATCTTGGCAAGAGATCTCCTTCATCTTTCAGCGACATGCGCACGGATCCTGAGCTTGTTGATGCCACCTCAAAGACTGGGGGAAAGATCCGACTCTTCAACGGATGATCGTCAACTGGGATCTTAGGAAGTGTTTTTGTGTTTATTAATCAAACTGATATCGAGGCATCTTTGTTCCCTCTTACTTTTGAACAATGAATTTTGGACGTATGTTTCTTATGCTATGACATCATCCTACAACTGGGATTTGGTTCTCTCAGATGTCTAAGTTTTGCTAACCCTGCATCTTTCCCTTACAGCTAAATCTCTAGGAGGAAAATGATTAAGTCCCCTCTCTCCGTGATCTTTTTTGCTTCTCCCTCATTGTGATGAAGTCTCTATCCCTCTTAACTCTGCCTAGTACTATCCCCACTGTCCTCCTCATAATGTCTCAAGTGTTACTGGTATTTACTCATATCATTAATGCTTCTACCTACCCTGTTAGACCCCCAGCTGACTATATATAAGAAGGGAAGAAAGGGAGCGCTCCCTCAACTTATGGGATGGGGAACACCTCTCCTTCTTTCTTTTTCCTCCTTATGCTTTTTACCTGAGGATGTTCTTCTCGATTGTCTCTTTGCTTCTTTCTGATGTTCCGAGAATGTGTTGTCCTAAATTTCCTTTCAGTACTAAAGATGGAAGGCGAGATGAAATGTAACTCTAAAGTATCACATTCTTCAAAATGGGTGTACCAACATGTTGATTAGTTGATGTTCACATTTTGGCTTAAAGCCTTTACTAATGGAGGGAAAGGTGGTCATTTCATCAAGGCGGCCCTTGTTTCCCTTGACTTGGCAGGCAGTGAAAACACTAGCCGAGGTGGATACTTAGCAAAGGGAAAAGACCAAGTGTGTAGTCTTGGTCATGTAAGTCCAAGGGTGTAGTCTTGACGGCTAAAGTCCAAGTATGGAAGCTTGGTAATGGAGAAGTCCTAAAGGCGTAACCTCTTGGCAAAGGTATACTCAAGAGCGTGACAAAGATGATGAAAGCACTTGAAGGCTAGTGTAAAAGGTAAAAAGTCATGGAATACTCGGATGAACCATGAGGGTATGAGGCCGATGAAAGTAGTTTGAAGGCTTAGGTCTAGGCTAAGGGTACCAAAGAGCATGACGAAACTAATGGAAGCACTTGAAGGCTAGCATAAAGGGTAAAGAGTCGTAGACTTGAATTTGGGGGTGTGAGACTGATGGAAATGACTTGAAGACTTAGGTCTAGATTATAGGTAAGTGTCAAATATAAGGGGATCACATTTGAATTAAATTTTAATTTTGAGGTATACTAGTTAACTGATGGCATTGGTTAGTTGACTGGTCGAATGCTCGACACTTGGAGGGCTCAGAAGACTCTAGCAGTCGATTGAGATTATGACTCATTCGACTAGTCAAGTAGTCGACTGAGGCTCGACTGCTAACTGTGCTTTAGCAGTCGACTGGTAGCTTGCACCAGTCGATTGAACACTGATAGTCGACTGGTGTTAAGTAGAGAGCACAGAATATCTCATAGTCGACTGGTGGCTATGACAATCGACTATTCGGAAAGAATCCTATGTGGATTAGTCCGTTGTGAGGCAACGATCAAGCGGCGAATCGACTGGAGGTAAGGACAATCGACTATTTGGTGGAAAATCAGCCCGAGCGAAGACTTTAAATGGAGGTTACGAAGGAAGAAAGACAAGCCGATTCTTGGAGATTTTGGAGGGAAAATGCTGCTGCTTTGCCGACCTTCAAAGCATCTCAAAGCAACCAAAAAAATCAAGCAATCAAAAGCTTACTTGTGTAAAGTGGTTTCACTTCTTTGTTTCATTTGATTCTTGTATTTGGTTGTTTGTTTATTATATAAGCTTTTTGTTGTAAGCTTCACATTGTAAAAGGTTTTCTTCACCTCCGGTGTTATTCAGAGAAGGAGAAGAGTGATAGTAGGTGTAGATCACTAGTTCGTCTATGGAGTAGAAATTATAGGTTCCGAACCATATAAAAATCGGTGTCTTGTGCGTGTGTTATTGTGTTTTATATTTATTTCTATTTGTCTTGTATTCCGCCGCTAATATTATTATAGACAAACACGCAATTGAACAAATAAATCGACGAACACTATTCACCCTCCTTTAGCGCACCAAACGGTCCCAATAGTAAATAAAACCTGAGTATATGGAACGACCATCAATCTCA
The DNA here is from genome assembly GCA_025175895.1 of Wurfbainia villosa. NCBI lineage: Eukaryota > Viridiplantae > Streptophyta > Magnoliopsida > Zingiberales > Zingiberaceae > Wurfbainia > Wurfbainia villosa. The sequence continues at coordinate 8,250,178 of CM045997.1, forward strand.
CGTCGGCAATAGATCTGAAATACGTGCAAAAGGAAGACAAGTCTTTCGTAGGGTTCAAGGGTGACGATGTCATAAATCCTCCTTGCTAATAAGATACAAATAGGCTATCAAGATCACTAGTTCCTATATATATATATATATATATATATATATATATATATATATATCTGCTCGGCCAGATTACATGCGCGTTAAATGCGACGGTGCCGGCGTCCGATCTATCGCCTGCGTTCCTAGTCAGGTCGCCGCGTTCGGCGTCGCCGCCGTCGCCGTCCGTCGCCATCGCCGCCGCCGGACGGGCGCGATCGACGCCGCCACTCGTCGGTCCGTGGAAGTTCTTACCGGTTAGCGTCCGAATCCGGCGCCGCCGGTACCAAAGGTCGCGGCCGCGATGGCGCGACATCGCCGCCGCGATCGGGCCGGATTCCGCCAGTGCGGCCGGAATCCGGCCGACGGACGGCGGCGTCGTCCGTCGGCCAATCGCTTCGGCGCGATCGGGCCGGATTCCGGCCATCGCCGGAATCCGGCGACGGCGATCGCCGTCGCTTCGCCGGTCGTTCCGCCGCCGCAGATTCCGACGCACTGATTGGCCGGAATCCGGCCGATCCGAATCGCCGCCAGACCGGCGGCGATTTGGCCGCGATCGGCCGGATTCCGGCCGATCGCGGCCGGCGATGCGCCGGACGGACGGCGTCGGGTTGCTCGGCCGGATTCGGCCGCATTCGCCGGGAATCCGCCCGATCGCGGCAGCGTGGCGCGCCAGCTTCGGCCGTGACCTTTGGTGAATTCCGCCGGTTAAGCGTCGATTCGGCCGCTAATCGGCCGAGAACTTCCGCCGGGCCGTCGGCGAGTGGCGCGTCGATCGCGCCGTCCGACGCCCGGCGGTGGCCGGCGGCGGCGACGGCGGCAACGCGGCGGCAGTCGAACACGAATCTGGTGAAGATCGAACCGGGAACGCGCGCGTATCGCGTAGGGAGAGTCGCAGATATCAGATACTATATATATATATATATATATATATATATATATATATATATATATATATATATATATATATATAGGAAAATCTTCTGTCGACTCCTCCTCTGCGACCGTCCGCCGCTATTCACGCCGCCGTCGCCGCTGCCGTCGCCATCACGGCCACGCCGGAGGCGCGATCGACGCCGACTTCATGGCGGCGGTCCGGCGGTGGCCGATTCCGGCCGGATAGCGGCCGCCCGCCGGCCCTAACTGCCGGAACGAAGGCGCCGATCGCGCGTAGCGCGCCCACTCGGCCGGCCGATCGGGCCGGATTCCGGCCGAATTGCCGCCGGAACCGCGCAGACGACGGCGTCGCTCGCGATCCGTCGGCGTACGGATTCCGCCACACCGAATCCGGCCCTGACGCGCCGAATGGCGGCCGCTTGCGTCGACGGGACCGGCAGACGCCATCCGTCCGGCGCAAGCGGCCTCCATTCGGCCCCGGCGAATCGCGGCCGAATCGGCCGCGCCCGAATCAGCGCCGATTTCGGCCGGCGGCGGATTCCGGCCGGTGCGGCCGAATCCGACGCCGACGGAGGCCGGACGGCGTCGATCCGTCTGCGTTGGATTCGGCGCATTGGCCGGATCCGGCCCGATCGCGTCCGGCGATGGCGCGCCAGCCGCCCGCGATTCGACCGGAATCGCGGCGTCGCCGGCTTCCATATCAATCGGCCGGAATCCGAGCTCTGATCCGGGCCGCCGACGCGCGAGGTCGCCTAACGCATGGCCGAGGCGGGCCGGACGACGAAGCGGCGGCGGCGATGAGTCGGTGCGTCGCGGACGGGCGCGGATGAATCGGGCACGGATATATATATATATATATATATATATATATATATATCGGATTAGATCCGTTATCAATCTATCATCAATAACGAATCCGTACTCTAATGAGTTCTACGTATTAAACCCTCCACATCCTATAATTGAAATATGTGAACTAATAAATAGATTATTTAATCGGATTTGAATTAGTCAGGCACAATCAAATAGTTACAATAATCACATATAAATACACTACAAGTTTATAAATTATTGTTAATGTGAGTTCACACGCAACATTTGTAGTAGCAAAAGATGATTACGTTTGCCCCCCATGCCTCTAATCATCGATCCCTTGGTGATGATGAAGGGAGATAAATCACTGGAGGCTATGCTCCTTGACCCGTTGACCAAAAACAACGGAAGACTTTCTAAGCCTGGGTGAGGATTTTAGATTCCACGTCGAGATTCAACTCTTGTCCATTCGTAACAACATCTACGCTGCTCTAGCTAACAGATCATCCCATGGAGACGAGTTCACATGTAATATCCATTAGATTATAATATTCTTTGTGTAAAAGATTGAAATCGTAAATTTAATTGTCACCTCACTCTAATCTCATAAATATAAGAGAGAATAAATTATGAGTGTTCATCCACTTTGGTTGAAGGAAGTGGCCAAATATACACGAACAAGTGGATAGGCCCAATGATTGTCGTGATAATAACGCATCGCAGGATAACATATAATCCTCATGATTTTTTTTTTGTTTTTAAATAGTTAATCGACCGCTATTTCAAAAATCAATAGAAAAGGAGAATTTGCCTTTGGAGAACACTAGTGCATGGGCCGTAACGATGACATTCATACAATAAGAGTTCCATTTTTTATACTAGATATATTTATATAAACGGTGTTTAAAAAATTTAATTGTGTTTTCCCAATTTATCTCGACGACTAATTCTTTGATGCCGAATCAATCATATTATATCACAAGATTTACATATTTGAATATAAAAAAAAGAGAGGATAAATCGAATTGATATTTTATCAATCCGAATAAACACCGCATAAGTATTTGCAATTGACTAACTGGTAAGGGTCAATTGTTTGCTCGCAGAGCATGACAGAAAATATATATATACAACCAAATGTAAGGCACATGCTCCGTCGGAATCAGATGGCTCGATCTGTGCATGCCACCTTGTAGATATCTGTTCTTCGTTAATTATCCGGTTGGAGTTTAGATTTGCGTCGGAGGAAATATCACGGTGGAAGTTTCCTCTGTTTCCACAAACCAAGATCGCCGGATGTCTCTCTTCACCTCTCTGATCGAAATCCACCGTCGAGCAGCCCAATCTCGCCGAGCAGCCAACAACTCAACTCCCTCCTTGGACGAATTCCTTCCCCTTTTAAGGGAAGGAGATGCACGCATGGCTCGAGGCGGTTCCACGAACTGCCTCTGTGTAGTTCGTGGAACTGCCACGAACTTCCTACATCTCTCACTCGTCCAAGGTATGTCACACAGACAAAAATGATCACACAGGCCATTTTAGAAGGAGTGTTTAGTCACATAAGCTAAATGATCACACAGACCATTGTAGAAGAGGTGTTTAGTCACATAGATTAAATCGAAGCAACATCTATTGTCCCAAAAGACTAATAGAACAGAGATTAATAGTCACAAAAACTAAATGAAACATCAAATTAGAAAATGGTTCGTGCGACAGCAAGCACATTGAGCGTTCAAATGCTAAGAAAGTTGTTACACCTTACATAGCTGCTCATAGAGTGATGCATGCTAAGAGAAGTTGTTACGCCTAACTTAGCCACTCTACATATGATACACAATCATTCTCCCGATGACACAGAGTCATCTCCAGGTAGTACAAAATTATTTATCTTATGACACAGTCATTTCCCAGGTGACACACAATCATTTTCCAGATGATACAAAATCATATTTCTGGTGGTACATAACCATTTACCTGAAACATTCATGTCTTGCTTTTTACCCAGATTAAATAATCTCATTTACATCAATATGAACATCTCTAATCTCTTATATTGACCATCATGTCAAGAGCATGTCTCATATTCCAAATATTCACAAATATTTCTGTACACAACAGAAAAGAGTCGACTAGTGAATAATACTCATTAGATATAAACCTATTTAATCTTCCTTTTTAGTGTGAATCTATTCATTTTAATCAATCGCTTTCTTAGTCATGTTCCATAGACCGAATCATACATAGTCATAGGTAGACATGCTAAAGTAGCAAACTTTGATTAAAACTTCAAGTAGACACCTAAATAGTCACAAAGGGCAAATTTTGAGATCAACATATAATCTCAAAGGGCTCACATAGTAGAGAAGCAGAGATTCATTCTCCTACTACCCTTAGTGTCGTCTTAGCACATGTGGTATGATTCACATGCTACGATGTCGTCCTCTTTACCAATAAAGAGCGCATGTTTCCCTCAAATTAACATCGTACAGATTTTGATCTAGACATTCCCAATGTCTAATCCAGAATTCAACACATGAATCCAGAATTCAACATATGAATTCTAATCTGGCTCGAAACAGGTATAGTAAATGGTGGGTTCATTTACTTCGATCATTTACCACAAAATAATCTTATCTTGATACAAATATCAAGACGACCCTAACTTATAGGAATGTAATAAATTTTACAGCTTCCAAAGCTAACAACCACATAGGCTAACCTATAAGCATCGGTCTTACCTCTATTCATACACAACAAATAGAGATGATTGTCCATGTGAGAGGATCAATCACTACCTGCCAACATGCTTATCGAGATCTTATCACTAGAATGTAACATAACATACACTGAATAGATTATGGCTGACATTTCAAACAATCAAATCATAATATTCAATTGTCATTACAAGACTGTTACATTCTACGAAGTCCCATGGACTTTACATGCTCATTTAATGACTCTCTAGTCATTGGCTTAGTAAAAGGATCTGCAAGCAAGCATAGCTCGTGTAGGGATATACTCAAGAATCACCTTCTTTTTAGCAACAATATTCCTTATAAAGTTATACTTTATATCTATATGCTTGCCCTTGCTGTGATATTTGGGATCCTTCGAAAAAGCTATCGCAGTGATCTACACAATAGATACCATCGACTCCCGTTCTCAGCAATTTTCAAATGCTTTAGGAACCTCTCAACCTGCATCGCTTGCACAACATGCCACATATTCATCTTCCATCAGTAGATAAGGCCACACCTGCTTTCTTGCTCCGAGAGATGGCGCCACCATTCAACAAGAACGCATAGTCGATGTTCGATTTTCTATCATCTAGGTCCCCACTAACTGCATCCGAATAGACCCTAAGGCTCATATCCGATCCTTGATAAACAGACAATAATCATGTCATCGCCTTGATATCTAAAATCCTTTTACCGCCTTCCGTGTCTCGATCCTCGGTTTGACCGAACCTACCGAGCCCATCATAGTATACATTAAACTACCTATGACACTTGCATATGGTTTTTTATTCATGTCGGCTATTTCAGCTGGAGTTTTGGGACTCATACTTTTGCTCAAAATAGTACCTCTCGCAATAGGTGTCTGTTCACTGTTGCAGTCAGACATGTTGAAATGTTGTAACATCTTAGTAATATAAGACTCTTGTGACAAATCCAAAAGTCTCTTAGATCGATCCCGGATGATCTTAACCCCTAAGATGTATTCAGCTTCTCCCATATCTATTGTGTCAAACTGTGAAGACAACCATTTTTTGACTTCTACAATTAAACCTATGTCATTTCCTGCTATCAGCATATCATCAACATATAATGATAAAATGACATACTTTCCTTTTTCCTTCTTTAGGAAAACGCAATGATCCTCATTGATCATTTCGAAATCATAAGATAAAACCACTTTGTTAAATCTTATGTTCCATTGTCTTGACGCTTGCTTCAGCCCATATATAGATTTTTTCAATCTACATACTTTATCCTCTTGGCCTAAAGCAACGAAACATTCTGGCTGAACCATATAGATTTCCTCGTCAAGCTCACCGTTAAGGAAAGCGGTTTTGACATCCATCTGATGTAATTCCAAGTCATAATGTGCCACAAAGGCCAAAATAACTCGGATTGACACAAACTTCACTACGGGAGAAAATGTCTCTTCAAAGTCAATACCCTCTCTTTGGGTAAATCCTTTTGCAACCAAACGAGCCTTGTATCGGTTAATCGATCCATCAGACTTCCTCTTTATTTTGAGAATCCACTTATTCCCAATAGCCCTTCGGCCAGGAGGAAGATCGACCAACTCCCAAACTTGATTCCGAATCATTGACTTCATTTCTTCTTCCATTGCACTTTTCCACTTATCTTTAACCCTACATCCCAACGCATCCTCAACTGATTGAGGTTCATCTTCGTCAACTGGGAGTGTCATCATTGCCTCATTCTCAATATCAAACCTTCTTTTATGTATGAACTTACGAACACTTTTCCGTAAGTTGGGTTGTTGATAAGTCACCCCGTGATCAGGCACATTACTCCCACTCGGTTGACTAGGTTCAGGTATCCCACTGGACATCTGTCTTGTTGATAACGACTCATCCTCCTCAAAAAGAGGAACTGTCTTATCAACTTCACCCTTTGTTGGGAACTCAGTTTCTAGAAAAGTGGCATCTCTCGACTCAATCTCAGAGATTGTTCCATCTTGTTGCTCACCTATAAAAACATAACCTTTTGAGGTCTCAGAATATCTTATAAAGATACATTTCTTACCTCTAGGTCCGAGTTTTCCATATTTGTGAGAACTATCATGAACGTAGGCAGCTGACCCCCAGGGTCTCAGATTGCTCAAATCTGGTTTTCTGCCCGTCCAACGTTCATATGGGGTTGATGGAACTGACTTTGAAGGCACTTTGTTAAGTATATAGGCCGCAGCTAGTAATGCATCTCCCCAATAGGAGACAGACAAATTAGCCTGCGCCATCATAGACCTAACCATTTCAAGAAGAATCCTATTTCTTCTTTCAGCAATCCCATTTTGCTGTGGAGTTTCTGAGATCGTTAGCTGTCTAATAATCCCCTTATCATTACATGTCGTCTTGAACAAATCAGACAGATATTCACCCCCACGGTCAGTGCGTAAGGCCTTAACCTTACGTTCCGTTTGATTCTCAACTTCGTTCAAATAACGAATGAAATAATCCAACGCTTCAGATTTTTGAGAAATCAAATACACATGACCATACCTAGTGAAATCATCAATAAATATAATGAAGTAGGAAGCTCCATGCCTAGCCTTCACACTCATCGGACCACAAATATCTGAATGAATCAATTGCAATGACAAGTCTGCTCTAATAGCCTTTCCAAATGGTTTCCTAGTTGCTTTTCCAGCAAGACAATGCTCACATATAGACAAGCTAATCTTAGCACGAGAGCCCAATAAATCCTCTCTAGCTAATCGATTCATGCGATCTTGTCCTATATGTCCCAATCTAGCATGTCAAACCTTATCAGATATATCCGCATTACTAGTAAGAGCAATATTTGAAAAACAACTATGAATCGCACAATTTACATCAGGCACCACATCTAGTACCATAAAACCATTAGATAAATAACTATATCCGATTGACACAGAGTCAATCTTAAGTTCTACACAACGACTGAAAAAATTCACAGAGTACCCCAAATCAAGAAGACAAGTAACAGATACAAGATTCCTTCGAATCTCTGGAACATACAAGACATCATGTAGAAACAAAGTACTTCCACCACGAAGGTTAAGTTTGCAAGTGATGACTCCCTTGACTTCGACTCTTGCATTGTTTCCTACATAGATCCATTTGTTGCCTGCAGGTACCCGACGGTACTCCACATATGTAACCCGCTCACGAGCTATATGGTTGGTTGCTCCCGAATCTATAATCCACAAAGGATAAGAATCAACCATCAACACAGTACTAGCAACAAAATGCTCAGAAGACAGATTAGAAGTTACCTTCTTTGGCTCAGTACACTCCCGAGCAAAGTGACCCTTCTTGCCACAATTAAAGCAAGATAACTTGCTTTTAGGTTTCTTCCCTGTCTTCTTCTTCTTGATTTGATCCTTCTCAGCAACAGTAACAACCTTCTTATTCTTTCCCTTTCCCTTCTTGTACCATTTTTTTTTTCTTGGATCCATATGATCCAGCAGAGCCGGCAGCCAAATAGGCTTGGCCAGAAATCCTCGCGGATTCTACTCTCTCAGCCTCCAGCTCAACATGGCGTGACACATCAGCGAAAGTCTTAATACTCTCACTGTGAGTCAACGTCTGCTTCATGGTCTCCCAAGAATCGGGAAGAGAACGAATAACCGCCTGAACCTGTTGTTCATCGGTCAACTCATGACCAACAATTTTCAGCTCCCGAATCATATTTGACATCTCCCTGAGATGTTGTATCATCGTTGCATTCAAGCGCTTCTTGTAGCTGTCGAACCTGATCGTCAGCTGCCAAAACTTACTTAGACTTATTCCACTGTATCTCTCTCTAAGGGCTACCCAGACTGCATGAGCTGAAGGATATGACTCATACTCTAACACTAGGTCATCCACCATTGAACTTATCAATATGTCCTTAGCAGTGGAATCCTTCCTTTTCCATACCTTATAGGCATCAAGGTCACGTCTGTATTGTGTTGCGTTACTCTCAACAGGTTCCATCATAACCTGATTAACAGCCTCTAGGACTTCCTGTTCCTCAAGAACATACTGAATCTTGAGGTGTCATATTTTATAGTTATCCCCATTCAGTTTTTCACCTTTGTTCAGTTCAGCTATGATGTTTTTAGTTATCATAACCTAACATAAATAAACACATTATTTAGTTACTCAGTGTATGCTTTTATGTATATAATCTCAAAAATAAACTCAAGATAAATCTGATCTGGTTTACAAAATCAAGTGACAACTGCATTATCACTCATCATTTGTATGTGCCAATCAGACTTATATTGATATATTTTATTACATACATCCCACTTAATGATATTAATCATTATTACAGCATGATATTACACATTAAATGAACATATCATTTTATACTCATTTGAACTAATCAAGGGCATATTCAATAATCATGCATCATGTAGAGTCAACAACATTAAATGAACTAATCATTTTAAATGAACACATCATTAAAACAAACATGTTGTACAATGTCAACAAATAACAAAGTCTACTAAGAATGTAACAGATTACATTCTTCCTACTCATAAACAAAAAAAAAACAACTCCTAATAGACTAGATAAGCGATTACTGCTCCCACTAGGACAAGCCCTAGCGCAGCAGTAATCATGACATGTCCCCTCCGTCTGGACTCAACTACGTGATCTCTGGGACACTCACAGCAACACATCTTTCGCTCTGAGAATCCTTTAAAGACCTCACTAGTCGAGAACCAAAATCCTCCACAGGGTCTTCTTCAGGATCCTCTTCACACAAGTTAGTTAATCGTACTGGCAATCGGGTATATGAAACGCGTCCTTCATGTAACCCCCAAAATTGTCGTGCCGCGTCAGCAAGATTATTGGGCAATGAACGAATCAACGCCCAAATCCTGTAGTTGTCTAATACTGGAAACTCCTGCATCTCGAGCTTCCAGAACAGTCTGTCCAGCTTCCCAATGTGTCCAAGGACTCCATGGTAAGGGTCATATTCCAAATCTTCGATAGCCTCTCTATACCGATTGCACAACACATCGTGCCGGGTCATAGTGGTATACATCCGCGCCATCTGTAAAATTGAAATAAATCATGTCAGTACATAACCGACAAAACTAGTACAAATACTGGTATATTTCAATTAATCAAGGCGCAGAACAAATACACATATATCAAAAAGAACTAAACTTCTTGAATTTTAGGCTATAATTAATTGACCCATTGATCAATCAATTTTGACCCATAGACAGTCATAAACTAGTCCTATCTTTGAGTTATTCAAAAATAAATTTTATAATCGGTACAAAACAAAAAAAAATTATTTATTTATGAGTTTTTCGTGTTAACAGGGCGGCGTATCAAAACAACACAGGCGTGTTATAATTGACACGTCCGTGTCAGGAGTTCCAGCGCTCAACACACCCTGTTCAGCAATCGACACGCCCGTGTTAGCCGCGACATGCCTGTGCCATCAATTTGGCATGGGCGTGTTGGCCGCGACACGCCTGTGCCTTCAATCGGCATGGGCGTGTCGGCCGCGACAGAGGTCGTCGCCTCCGCGCCAGCGGCCGCGTCGTCTCCGACGGCGCCCACTGACCTCCTGCGCGTCAGCGACAGCGCCTTTTCCGAGCGACGCCGAGGCGTCAGTGGCCACGCCGCCTCTGTCGCCTCCGAGAAGTCGACTGGGCGTCGGCGAGACGCCGCCTCAAAGGTCGCCCTCCGACGCCGCCTCCGACGTCGGCGGCTGCGCCTCCTCCGAGGCCGTCGCCTCTGAGGGACCGACGAAGCGTCGGTGAGGCGTCGCCTCCGAAGGAAGCAAATGTCGGCCTTACAGGAGTTTCCAGAACAGAGTTTTCTCGTTCCGGCGAGGGAAAAATTGAACAAGTAAACAAAATTTCCAGAAAAACCTGGCTCTAATACCAATGTAGATACATGTTCTTCGTTAATTACCCAGTTGGAGTTTTGACTTGCGTCGGAGGAAATATCACGGTGAAAGTTTCCTCTGTTTCCACAAACCAAGATCGTCGGATGTCTCTCTTCACCTCTCTGATCGAAATCCACCGCCGAGCAGCCCAATCTCGCCGAGCAATCAACAACCCAACTCCCTCCTTGGACGAACTCCTTTCCCTTTTAAGGGAAGGAGATGCACGCACGGTTTCAAGCCGTGCATGCTCGAGACGGTTCCACGAACTGCCTCTGTATAGTTTGTGGAACTGCCACGAACTTCCTACACACCTGACTAATTCCCCCCTACTATAGAAAGACTAGAGGGGTACATTGAGAGGAGGAGGAGCAGCAGCAGCATCTCTATACCAAAAGGCATTGGAAAGATGCAGACCTCGGTCTTATCCTCCTTCTCCTGCTTCTTGTGTGCGTTAATGCTCGTTGATCTCTCTAGCAGTGCGCCAGTTGCTGCTGTTGCTGCGGGACGCCGACCGAATCCGTGCAATGGAACGGCGGGAGGTGGGCATGCATGCGAGGAAGGAGGTGCCGCTGCTGGCGCAATCTCATCGTCGAGTGACGTGGAGTACGAGTTCCAGCTCGATTCAGAGATCAACAGAAGGATCCTCCAGGGGACAGAATTAAAGATTTCTACGGAAGCCTTAATTAGGCCCGGATAAGGCAGTTTGTCAAGTTGGCGGAGGCAAACCGTACGCTCAAAACTGTGCTGCACTAGGAAATCCGACACCAGGAAGATCATGCCTAATTAGTGGATTCTATAGACCGTGTTAGTTCATATTTTGGATGTTAATAAGCACCCCAAGTTTATGAACTATTGTTAAGCTAAAAATGCAAAAAATAAATAAATAAATAAATAAAAATCTTATATTAGAATTTGTACCTTGTGATAGCCATAAAGGATTCTCTTGCATAACGGCGGCTTGACTCGACTAGCTTAGACTTAATGCTTAGCTCGATGATTTTGGATTAGACCTTGGCGAGCGAATTAAATTTCATTATAGCTAGCTTATCTTGTGGCTCTTGTAGTTCAACTAGCTAGTGCCTTTTTGTTCAAACTTGAGATCGTTTTGCATGCTTTTATTTTATTTTTCTATTTAATAAATCAAATTCTTGCAATCCAATTGATTCCTTTCCTTTAAGGCCTTCAGAGGCATCAACATGCTCTCCGAATTTAATTCAGTTGGTAAGTATATGGAAGTGGACTGTAAATATCTAAAATTCGATTCCTAGTTAACAATAGTGTCTTTTGTCCATTCACTTTCCAATGTGGAATATTCCTAATTTATCTCCCTTCTAAAATTTTGGGACAGTCGTATAGAAACCATTAATATAACAATATTATATATTTTTTTTAGGCATCGACATCTTATACTCTTCTTGACTCTTTACATGATTGTGTTTCATCGAATTACCTTAATCTATTAATTATGACTAGACTTATAATAGATTAAAAGATAGATATTTTTGTTACTAATATGGATCTAGCCCCTTAATGTGCTCCGAGTCTTAAGAATACAAGCTATATTAAGTGTAGGCCCTAAGATGCTCTTAGGGTTGAGTAGAGACCTAAAACAGTTAGGCCGTCAGCTTGCTGGCCATGGAAGGCGGCTTAAACTCTTAGAAATTAGTTTGGTTTTAGTAACCAGACCATGGACAACTAATTTCTTAAATAAATTTTAAAAAAAAATTCTTCAAATCGTGAAAAATTGATCATTAAATCAGATAAAAATATTAACTGGAATAGGAATGAGATTTATGAATTGCACGAATGTCGATTTAAACATGCACGAGCTACTGTTAAATTAGGTATATATTAAACGATGCAAAATGATTTGAGAATGAGAGATTATTTTTCAAGAATGGATTGCGAAAAAGGCATTTATTAATTAATGATTAATTGGTAAAAATTAATAGGACATTTAAAAATGCACAAGTATTATTTCATTTATCATCAAAATAGTATCTTGTTCTGTCTTAATTATTTTTATTACTGAAAATACATAAATATTTTAATTCAAATGAATATTATAGTAGTTATGACCTTATAATATAAAAAAATAAAGATACTTTCAGAATATAAACGGATTGAAGGGAGTTGAGATGCTATTTTAATAATAAATAAAAAAAGAGAAGTTTTTGATTTTTTTTTTGCCCTAATTATTTAATTATGCTTCGTTTGGATTTCGGCACGATGCATTCTTTGACTCCATGTTGCATGCAGCGGAGTGAACAGGAAACAACAAATTTAGCCAATGGAAAGCTACTCCAATGGCTAATGAAATTCAAAGCAGGTATAAAAAACAAAATGAACGGTTCGTCCTCTTCCTAATGAAAAAGAAGATAAATCGAATCAATTTTAATTTGAAAAAAAAATTATATTCATAAATTTATGATTATCTATATGAACGTTCTATTATTTTACAAAAGTTAAAAATCTATCTAATTAGTAACTTTTTGTCATCCGTCCCAAGACACTGACGAGAGGAAGGATAAATTACGAGGGGACAAAATCCCTTGACACAGTGGCAAAACAGAGAATGATCCATTTGAAATCAGAAGGAATTTTAAACCTTTTATCCGATATCAAATCCTATCTATTTTGTAAGTAATATTCTATTTTATCATCGTGTCATTTTCGTGGAGACATGAGCATTCTATTATTATACCATAGACTGGGGCTATGATATAAAATAAATAAGTTCGAATGAACAGGCGATGTGATTTTCGATTAATTCAAATCTATAAAAAGTACTTTACCAATAACCATGTTTTTTCGCCACCTTTTCACTTGTATAAATTAATTTCCTTAATTTTTCAAAAAACTCAATTATCTCAAATAAATAAAAAAAAATGCTTGCTTCCGCTTCAAAGTAATTAATTCTCTTATTTGAAAAAGATAAATCAACCCAAAATATATATATATATATATATATATATATATATATATATATATATATATATATATAGCTAAAAAGGTACGACGAGAATTTAAAATTGACAGGATCCACGTTAGACATGTTTAATGGATTGATTCAATTCGGAACAGAGTCGAAATCGATTCGTTAAATTTAGAATCGGAATCGATTCAGATAAAGTAGTTTTGGAATCAAATTGGAACCGTTTCGATTCCGGTTTGATTTGATTCCAATCGATTTGGAACTAGTTTGGAATCGTTTCGGAACCAGTTTGGAACCGGTTCTGGTGGAAGCTCAAATTCGAAGAAGATAATCCGGAATCGTTTTGAAATCGGTCCGAAATCGATTCGGAATCGGAATCGATTTTGAAACAGTTCGGATCGATTTTAACATTGATAGATCCGGAATCGATCAGAACCGAATTAAAATCGGAACCGCAGAACCGATAAACATGCCTAATCCACATCATCGCATTAAATATCGCTCCACCAGTTTGAACCATTTAATTATATTTACTTGTCGATCGAAGAGTGAATTATTAATCAGACCGCATATGAATATGTTGAATTAAATGAATTCCAAGAAATTAAAATAACTGCATCTCTTGTTCTTCCCCAGAAGCTCGCTCGCTAGCTATATCTGAAACACAGAGCAGAAGAAGACCCTAGTTAGGGATGATCAGGTGTTAAGGTCCGTGCATGGTCCTCATCGATCTTATCCTTATCCCAGAGTTTACTAATGATCATTAAGATCTTTAATTATCATATTGGCATCCATGAGTTTTTATAATCTTTTCAATCCCTTTTTATTGCTTTCAGTAATCTGTGATATTGAAAAATAAATAAATTATTGTTTCAAATAATCTTTGGTTTATATTCATTATTTTAATAATCTTCGATCTACGTACATTAACTGTTAAAATTTTAACTGAAAAGAGATGATTGACCACTGTTTGAAAAGTTAATGGAATGAGAGAATTATTCTCAGGGCTAAAGTGCAGCAGTAAGATATTCAATTTAATTTTTAGATATTTACGATTCAATTATTAGTCATAATGAATTTGTAAAAAAAAATTCAAATGAAATAAAAAATCAAGGATGTTAAGACAGTCCACAGGAGTACTTTTCAAGTTATTTTGATGATCAATGAAAATTTTTTATGGAATAAAACCAATGATTAATCACCAAATATCTTGTGCTATAAAAAAAATTTGAAAGAATTTACATCCATATAACAAATGGTCAATTTTCAGAATCCAATTGCTTTTTCGAAATCTAAGTCAATCGATCATTTTTAAAATTAATCAGAATCAAAAGCCAGGATTAAAAAAAAAAAGAAGAGAATTTGCTAAAAGGATGGATAAATTGATTTGATATCTATCAATCCGAATAAACAACGCAAAAGTATTTGCAATTGACTGACTGGTAAGGGTCAATTGTTTGCTCGCAGAGAATGACAGAAAATGAAATGTAAATATATATGCGACCAAATGAAAGGCACATGCTCTGTCGGAATTAGAATGGCTCGGTGCCACCTGACTAATTAATTCCCCCCTCCATTTCTCTCTTTATAAAGACCAGAGGTACGTTGAGATGGAGGAGAAGCATCAGCATCTGCATCTCTATACAAAATTAAGGCTATTGGAAGATGCAGACCTCGGCCTCATCCTTTTTCTTCTTCTTCTTCTTCTTCTTCTTCATCCTGTCGTGTGTGTCAATGCTCGTTCTCTCGAGCGGTACCAACCTTCGACCGACCAGCGCGCCAGCTGCTGTGGGACGCCGACCGAACGCGTGCAATGAGACAGTGGGAGGTGGGCATGCATGCGAGGTTGAAGGTGCTGCTGCTGGCGCAATATTGCTGGGCCCGAGTGATGCCGTCGACGAGTTCCAACTTGGTTCAGAGACCCATAGAAGGATCCTCCAGACGAATGAGCCTCAGCCCTTAAATAAGGATCGGTCATTTTGTCGTACGCCCAAGGGCCTGCCGTACGGTCAAAATTGTGCTGCACTAGCGAATCTGGGCGGAAAAAGACGATGCCAAATTAATGGACACTATTACCCGTGTTAATTCATATTTTGGATGTCAGTAAGCACAGCAAGTTTATGAACTATTGTTACCATAAATGAGAAAAATAAAGAATTATCTTATATTATTTTACTATGAAATAGGCTAGAAATACAGTCGACTGTATGTGTACGAGCAGTCGATTATATGCCGTACGATCATAATATGTGTTGATTGCAGTCTGTGTGTTAATGTTATTCTCCTAATAAAATTTAACTTTCGTATGAGCTCAAAAGTAGATTATTTTTCGTATGAAATTTTCATTTCAATTTATCCTCTCTTTTTTTTTTTTTTAAATGAGCTTAGCAATTTAAAATTGTCAGAATAATCCTCCCAAGCTTAAAGTTTAAAAACTCTTGTATTTTACCTCTTTATAATATTTATCCTTTGTAAAAAGTGATATCGTCCATTCCAAATACCTTTTCAGATTGAGCTCGTGACTATATAAAGCGAGGTAAATTACACTCGATACAAGCGGAGATTGACTCATGCTCAAGTGATGTAACATTCACGACGTCATTAGAAGAATTATTGGAGCAAGCAATGGATTTAAGTGAAATTTTAAAATCTCAATTTTGAAGGAGATAAATTTAAAAGGGAAAAAAAGTTTAAAAATTTTAACATTATAACTCATTTTTGTATGATATTTTAACTACAAATGAAAATCAAGTAAAATATAAATACACTAAATATTCGTATTAAATTTCCCAAACACAGCAGCTGAAGTTCGGAATTGCCCAAAACACGCACTATAGTTTCAGAATGACCAATCCGCGCGCGTAATTCCCGAAATACCCCTCCCGCCAAACAGCTTTGGAATTTAATGCAAAGAGAGATTTGCATCCATCCGAGGCACAACTGGAAATCCCGAGCCATCCAAACGTCTATTCCAGCCACGTGGGAGCGGCAACCCCATGCTGTTGATGAGCACCACACGCAGCTTTCCTCCGCAAACCAACTGAGCAACACCATTTTTGATGAAACCCTAGAAGTTATCAACGACATCACTGCTCCCACGAATTTATCAGCTTAATCCGGGAAGCCGCGCACTCAGCGACTCACCGCTTCACATAGTTGCATCATGTATGTATGTGTTTTTATTCTTGAGACTGCTATGAGGTTAATAAATGCATTGTAGGTGGTTGTATAACCAAGTTTGCCACACATCCATAAATACGATGCAGGCATATCATACCAAAGTAGACCAATGCACCCATAATTGCGATGCAGGAGATTCATAACCGAGTTTTGTCCCCACCTAAACAAATGCCACCTAACTTAAAAGGCGATGCTTCCAATTAAATCCCACGATTACTGAAGTTCCCTGATTGATATTCCCGGCACTAGGAGATTCAATCGGTCTGAGAGAGTAGGTGGTGCTGGCAATGAAATTCCCAGCACCACCGTATCCCTAAAATTTAAAATTTCAGCACCATGGGAGAGTAGGTGGTGCTGGCAATGAAATTCCCAGCTCGCTGGTCTGGATAAAAAGTGATGCTGGGAATTTAAATCCAAATATCGTGTACGGGTCTTCAAATTCTCAGCACCATTAAGGTTCAACAAATTCGGGATAAAATATGGTGCTGGGAATTTAAATCTCGTCACCACCGTGGTGCTGAGTTTAATACTCCCAGCACCATGGGGAATGAAGTTGTCGAGATAAATTGTGGTGCTGGTAATTTATATTCCAGCACCACGATGGTAATGAGATTCAAACTCCCAGCAAAACCTTGGTGCTGGGAATCAAATTCACTAGACCAGGGAGATATAAGTGGTCGACATTAAGGGTGGTCTTTGGGATTTGAAACCTCAAAGAACACTATGGTCTCTGAATAAGACTCCCAACACCATTGGCATTGGGTGTCGAGATAAATGGTGGTGTTGGGAATTTATATCCCAAAGACCACCGCGGTAATGGGAATAAAACCCCAAAGAACACCATAGTCTTTGAGAATGTAATTGCCAAAGACCATGTACATATAAGTTCTTGCGGAATTGTTGGTGGTCTTTGGGAACTAAAACCCCAAAGAACAAAGTGGTTCTCAAGGCTTAAAAATCCCAAAGACTGTGAGATGGAACTAGCCAAGATAAATGGTGGTCTTTGGGAATTTATATCCCAAAGACCACCGTGGTAATGGGATTAAAACCCCAAAGAACACCATGGTCGGGAATGAAATTTCCAAAGACCATGTACATCAAATTTCTTTGGAATTATTGGTGGTGTTGGGAACCAAAATCCCAAAGAACAGTGGTTCTGCATTTAAAAATCCCACACTGAGTGAGATGGAACTGTCGAGATAAATGGTGGTGCGAATTTATATTCCAAAGACCACCGTGGGCTCGAGATATAAATTTCAGACCATGGAGAGGATCTGGCCGAGAAAAAATGGTGTCAGTAAATTTATATTGGAGATAAATAAAGTCGTCTTGGCGGGTCGAATCCAAGCGTGACCTATACTATCATTCTCCACCTTTCCTTATGCTCCCAAACAGAGTTATGAAAAATAATGCTCTGCGTACAACATTGACGAGTGTGGCAATTGGCATGTGCGTGCCAATTAGCATGCACTCCAAACTGTAGGAGTGTGGGAACTAAGTATCCTCTCGCATAAACCCCTGTAAATCTCTTCCTCTTCCATTCCATATAAACCGCTCATAATTTCAACATTGAAAGGTATAATTAGTTAAGTGCATAATTGGGAAACATAACCATAAACTCTCATCCTCCACTTGTCTTGGACTTCTAAAGCCTAGTCTAAAAATTCACCTACTTGCATAGCACACTACATATAACAGTGTTGATTTTAAAAACATTTGCAGGGACGACCCCCTTCCTGATGAAGTGTTAACATTTTTGGAAACAATTGAATCAAATTTGAAGGATAGAGAGTTAGATGATCAAGATTCCATAAATCTATGCCCAAGTAATATTCCATCTTCATCTCGCCATCTTGATGTGGGCAATAGAATTACCAGTGATCAACACCTTGATATAAATAGAGACGGTTCTTCCATACTCGAAGAAGAGTTTGTCACTGCTACCACAGTAGATCATGAATATTTTGAACAAACTTGGAGTGAAGAGGAGGTAAGTGATATACATGGGATAGAAGAGTTAGAATATACAAATTCTTCGGAAGAATTCTTAGGTCAATGATATCCAACATGGAGAAGGTGAGTTAAACCGGATCAAGATTGACTTAGAGGAAGTGTTCCCAATTCACGATGATCCCTATGTTTCTAATCCACAATAAGACTATTCGCGATGTCGCTCATCAGATCCAAATGAATTTTTCACTGGACAAGTTTTTTCCTCTCGACAAGAGTTTAAAGATGCACTAGTAAGGCATGCGATGCTAAAAAACTTCAGATACAAGCCAGTTGACACCAGACTCAATAGAATTAAAGTTATTTGCTTTAGTCAGCCTTGTTCATGGAGTCTAGTTGCAAGTGGAGACGTGGAGTTCACTGTCACAAAATATGTAAAGCAGCATGAATGTGACAGTGTTATGGAAACAGATCACCATGCTTGCATCCACATTTTGTAGCAAAACTGATCAGAGGACGGTTAGCTACCTCTGATGATTACAAACCAAGTTCAATTCGAAGAGAAATGCAAGCTAGGTTTGGTGTTCACATTTCATACAAGAAAGCATACACAGCCAGACAGAAAGCATTAAAAAGAGTGGTAGGTGATTTTGATCAGGCCTATATTGATATTCCAATGTACTTGCGTGAGTTAAGAGTTAGAGATCCTGATACATATGTTGCAGTACTAAGAAATGGTGAAAATCAATTCCAGCGATGTTTTTGGGCATTTGGTGCTTGTCGAAGAGTATTCAGGATGTATTTGCGAAAACTAATTGGAATTGATGCTACACATATGACTGGCAAGTATCCTGGTGTTTTGCTAATGGCTACTGCCGTTGACGGTAATGCAAAAATAACGCCAGTTGCATTTGGAATTGCTGTTGAATGTGGATCTGCTTGGGAGTGGTTTTTGGATCATGTAAAGACATTCCTTGATGTCCTGCCAGAGTCGTTGAGCATTGTATCAGATAGACATCGGGGGATTATATCAGCAGTTAACAAAGTGTATCCATCTGCCCATCATGCTTTTTGTTGCTATCACTTGTCTTGTAACATGGTAACAGATACCCGGGATAGATCCTCATTAGGTTTATTTTGGCGAAGAGCCGAGCGATACAAGAGTTGACTTTGATCGATTAATCGAACATGCATGACACAAACACAAGGAAGCATATGCGTGGCTACAAAAGATCGATCCAAAAGATGGGCCAATGCACACTTTCTGGCAGGAGGTACACAATGTTAACCACTAATAGTTCAGGAGTTTAAATGCATTATTCAAGGAAACACGTGAACTCCCCATCACCGCTTAATTGACAACACTAGAAGAAAGCTTGCTCAATGGTTCTATAAACCGTAGGGAAGAATCTTCAAAAAGGTCGTTTTCTAACACCTTATGCCATTAAAGAGATTGATGAAAGGAGAAAAGAACTTCGATTATATTCGGTATTCCCATATTCACAAACGGAAATGGAAGTACATGCATAATAGCTTCTTCAGATATTGTTGATTTGGATAGTTGCATCACGTGAGTTTCAAATTTCAGGAATTCCTTGCTCGCATGCTATTGAAGTCATCATATATCGGACCATGGATCCATACCGTTACTGCGAGCATTATTTTCTAAGGGAAACCTGGGAGGCCACTTACATGGATCGTATTTACCCATGTCGAAGTAAAAAATTTTGGCCTAATGGTGACAAAATTTT
Organism: Wurfbainia villosa; assembly: GCA_025175895.1. Lineage (NCBI taxonomy): Eukaryota > Viridiplantae > Streptophyta > Magnoliopsida > Zingiberales > Zingiberaceae > Wurfbainia > Wurfbainia villosa. The sequence goes on from CM045997.1 coordinate 8,270,424, forward strand.
CGGAGTTCTACCTCCTCATAGCCTTGTGCAGCCCGGGCGAAGAAAAAAGGCACGCATAGAGTCCAAACATACTGGGAGGGTGAAAAATAAATGCAGCAGATGCAAACAGCTTGGGCATAATAGGAGGTCTTGTAGAATGCCGCCGGCTACTAATTCCTAAGTATGTTTATTGTGGTTGTGTAAATATTTTTAAAGGAAACAATGTTAATGTTAATGTTAATGTTAATGTTAATGTTAATGTCAATGTTAATATTAATGTTAAGCTATTTTCTGAATTGTAATGGAAAAATTTGTTACGCTTATTTTGCAAAATTGTAATATAAATCCCTCGTATCGTGTCCAAAATTTCTGATTTTCAAGGCAGGATTAGGTTTACACAGCCAATTTTCAGAAATCAATCCCCGTGCCAAGTGGCACGCGGCCGAAACTTGGAGGTAGGAGGATCAGAAGGAAGTTTCCTCGATGCAACAACATGTGAAGTCGTTAGGTCTTTCAGTCGATGTAAAGATTTTGGAATTTGGACTCAGAGGTCCATCAACGGTTTCACCAAAACCCATTGATGAGCCCTCTTGTGTTCTGGGATTAACATTAACACACCACCTTATGTCCTGTTTGAAAGTGTACGCGTAATCGAAATTGAAATCCGTGACCACCGTGTGTTCTCCGACGATTGTAAATTGTTCGTGGTCCCGGGAATTGAAATCCCAGACCACGCTGTGTTTCCGGCGATTCTAAATTGTCGTAGTCCCGAGAATCAAATCCCAGGATCACCTTATTCCTTGGCCATTTCGAAATTGTACGTGGTCCTGGGAAATAAAATCCCAGAACCACTATGTTTCTGGGATTATAATTACCAGCACCACCGTATTCTAAATCCGTCAGACCGCACCCGACCCGTTAATATAAAACTCCCCGGTGGAAGTTCAAACATCTCAACACCACATTTCATTTCTCTCTCGCTCCTTGCGTTCTGTCTCTGAATTTCGCCCATTCCCGTGGCCGCTCAACCTCTCGGTTCCATTAAACTCCCGGTGCGGTCATAACCCCCTGTCGATTCAACCTCCCGGTGCGAGTTAAAACATCTCAACACCACCAACACCATCTCAACGCTCGCGTTTTCGACCTAAGTGAGTTTTGTAGATTTCTTAAATCTTTGTGTCGCTATCGGTTCTTCCGATCTATCTAGGGTTTTGCCTTTGTCCGGTCACGATCTCGTTTAAACGCGGGCCTAATAGGGTTTAGGGTTTAGGGTTTTAGGGTTTACCATTTAAGCAGAGGTAACGTTTGTTTGTATCATCACACATGTTTCAATCCATTTAATCTATTAGTTTAAAATCGTGTATTCTGGTTGTTAACCTAAGGAATTTGTTTGATTAACGATGGTTTTGGCGAATCATCGCGATACTTCGCAAGAACCCGTGCGTTGATGCGAGGAAGAACCAAGAGAATGAATCGAAAAGCAACGTTTCACGCTTTAAGAAATTTATTGCAAGTGTGTCGCCGAGTGTGGAAGAAGAAACGCTTATTCGAGCTCCTTTGCGTTTGTTTTGGACATTCCAGATATTACCCATGTCAGATCCCTCGTTAATATGTTTGATAATTGGGACTTGCACGGAGAAATGTTTTATATTCCAAGACAAGAAATTGCATTTCACAAAGACGGATGTCTCCCTCATCCTTGTCTACAGATGATGGACTTGAAGTTCCTATGAATAATGAAGCTCCATCCGAGAGCTCTATTGCAATATTTCGTGGAAGTCGATTGCTCTAACAAGCATCTGGAGGATTTATTGAAGACTTCGGATCTCGGATAATTTAGGATCTGCAAAAGTTTATTGTCACGTTGTTTATTTTATATTTTTCTCTTGTGTGTTTTTACTACCACCGTAGAAGCCTAGAATACCTATGCGATCACTTATAGATTGTAGAGGATTTTGAGAACTTAGGCGGGTACAATTGGTGCGAAGCACTTTATACGATACATGGCTCCTCAAATGGAGTCAATTGGTATGGGAGTCACTGCGACCAAAAGCGACGTCACGGTGGATCTACGAGACCGATGCTTAAGGGTTTCACACACTTATTGGTGTGAGTGAATATATTTTATGTGTTCATAAATAGTATAGATCAATCATCTATTAATAACTAATCTTGTCATTCCGGTATGGATGTGAGCATTTGTGTATCCTACCTCCACACGTCCCTCATGCTTCACGAGAATCTTGAGATGGAGGTGGAGTTCCACAAATGTAAGGGTCGTTAAGAAGATGGTAGATGGTCTCGTACCTGACAAAATCATTGTCGATCTAATTCCAAAGACAATGAGTCTGATCCGTACACACCGCTTCCCACCTAGATCTTCTGCATCAACTCCTCAACCCGAAACTCAGGTCGACGCAAGAGGAATGGCCTGTCCAGTATGCCAGGAGAATGCAGAAATTGTATCTACTCTAAGCACCAAGCTAGTTGAAGCAAGGTGTGATTTTGAAAGCACCTCCCTACTTAAAGAAGCGACCATCAAACAACAAGAAAAGAAAATACAGGAGCTTCTTCAAGAGTTAGAGGAGGTCAGTAACAGGAAGGACAACGAGATAATTGAAAGGGATGATATAATTGCTGAAAAAGAAGCATTAATAGCCGAAAAGGACAGTTTAATACTGGAGCTTCAACTACATTTACAATCCCGGGATGTAGAGGGCCTACAATCACGGCTATTCAAATTTATCTCAGACCCATGCACTCGGAAGGTTTGTGTGAGGAAGAAGACTCATGACGCTCTATCACCCCCAGCCTTAGAAGCCTCCCTCCTGCATGGTTTTCAAACATCCCTAAAAGAAGGAGAGTGGAAACTCTAATTGTCCCCAGCAAGGCTATTGAGTATCCCTCAGTAGACCCTAATATCTCTCCTGCAGAGCCAAACATTGAGCAGGAGTCAGTCCAGGATATTAAAGGGAAATCAATTGTCGAGGAGGGTGAAACCGAAATATCAGATACCGGCACACAAGTCTCCACGGACAAACAACCAACACTCGGCAAGTCAGCAGAGGATATCGAGGTGAGCATAAGTTATCCCTGTCCGGACCTAGGATCTGCAAAATATTTCAAATCAATGCTTTATTTTGTATCTGACAAGCTTATAAAGAATTCACTGTAAGATGGATCCAAATGTCGGGGAGTGTTTATTGAAACTAAAAAAAATAGAGTAAGACAGTCTTATATTCTTTGTATATACCTTTCATATTATGTTTTGAGAGTTGCTAATAACCCTTTCCTTGTGTAGTGTGACAGTATCAGGACCAGTGTGGAAGACCGATGCTATTAACTTAAACATGGACTCTTTCCTTACCATATTTGATTGGAATGTTTTACATATGGGGATTGCATAAGCGCGTATTTTTCAAGATTATGAGCAAAGGTAAGGTGACTGATAAGCCGTACTACAACTCAATATTCTGTGGGGCTGGATTTTCGGTAAGTTTTTCGACCTTTTGCATGGAATTGTAAACTTTACGGCTTTGTTATAATGATTATTTTTATACACAGGATATGTTTAATATGACGTGACGCCCAAACTTTTAAAACCCCAGGCAATCCAATCAGATACATATTTTGTCCAATAATCCGTGACGAGCACTGCCACCTACTAGTGGCCGACTTGGAAAATTCAGAGTTTATCCACTACAACTCCTTGTCCGTCAGGAAGGCTTACACTACTCAATTTGAAGAAACAGTAAGCATTAGATTAGATTTCAGTTAAATAAACCGTTTGTGTATGGAGGATTCATAGCATTTATTTGGGTCCCAGGTTGAATTCTTTAAAAAGATGCACCCTTCGTATTATGATAACTGGCATCCTGGCCTGGCTGAAAAATTTTCTAATGCAAACTTTTCCGTGCGTCGAGTCCAGGGTCCCAGACAAAGCTCTTCGTAAGACATCTAATAATCTTTGTAAATACCATATTTTATAAGCTAGCAATGGACTAATAATTTAAAATGTTTTTACAGCTATGATTGCGCATTTTTTATAATACGATACATTGAGAGCCTACTATTTGGGTACCCTAAAAAATTCAGACAGCAGGATATGAGGAGCTTCAGATTCGTGGTGGGGAATAGAATAATGCGCAGCTCACAATTTTGTTTGCAATTATGACTGTTCTGTATAGTGAGATATGTGTAGGAGAAACAGAGTTTTATATTTGTAACTACACCAAAGTGCCTGCCTGTAAAAGTCATTAGTCAGCTGCAAAAGTGTTTGCAATGTGTAGTATCTGTACAATTATGGAATATATATACTTTGTTAAATATTTCAACCACTTTGACTTTGCAATCTGTGTAGTATCTGTACAATTAAGTGGTGCTGGGAATTAAATTTCCAGGACCACTGTGTCCCCGGATTTTATTCCCAAAGACTACATTTTATCTCGTGGTTCGGTCATGCGTGGTCGAAATTCACTTACCAAAGACTACGGTGTTCCTGGATTGAGATTCCCGGACCACCTTATTTCGGGCAGTCGCGAATGGGACGTGGTCCCGAATTAAATTTCGGACCAGTGTTCTGGATTTAATTCCCGACTACATTTTCAGAATCGTGCCCCGTGCCAAGTGGCACGCCCAAACCGGGAGGCAGGAGGATCGAAGGAAGTTTGGTCGACGCAACAACATGTGAAGCCGTTAGGTCTTTCAGCGATGTAAAGATTTTGGATTGGACTTCAGAGTCAGATAGGTCCATCAAGGTTTCGCCAAAACCATCGATGCCCCTAGTCACCTCAACTCCGGTCCAAACCAACTCCGGTGGCCTTGGGACTTGCCGTATCGTGTCCAAAATTTTCGCTTTTCAAGCCATGATTTATTCCCAGACCACATTTTATCTCGTGGCCGGATCGCATGCGTGGTGCCGAATTCACTTACCAAAGACCACGGTGTTCTCGATTGAGATTCCCAAAGACCGCCTTATTCTGGGCGTCGAATGGGACGTGGTCACCGAATTAAATTTCAGACCACTGTGTTCGGGATTTAATTCCCGGCACCACATTTTCGGGAATCGTGCCCGAGTGCGCGCACGCCCGCTCGAATCGAGGCGGGAGGATCGAAGGAAGTTTGGTCGACGACAACATGTGAAGCCGTTAGGTCTTTCAGCGATGTAAAGATTTCGATTTTTCAGAGGTCCATCAACGGGTTTGGCCAAAACCCATTGATGCCCCTAATCACCTCAACTCCGGTCGAAACCAACTCCGGTGGCCTTGGGACTTGCCCCTTCTCGTGTATCGTGTCCAAAATTTACGCTTTTCAAGCCATGATTTATTCCAGACCACATTTTATCTCGTGCGGTTGATCGCATGCGTGGTGCCGAATTCACTTACCAAAGACCACGGTGTTCTCGATTGAGATTCCCAAAGACCGCCTTATTCTCGCGGTCGCGAATGGGACGTGGTCCTCGGGAATTAAATTTCGGGACCACCTGTTCTGGATTTAATTCCCGACCACATTTTCAGAATCGGGCCCGTGCGAGTGGCACGCTACCAAACCGGGAGGCGGAGGATCGGAAGGAAGTTTGGTCGACGCAACAACATGTGAAGCCGCTAGGTCTTTCAGCGATGTAAAGATTTTGGATTTTGGACTCCTCAGTAGGTCCATCAACGGGTTTTGGCCAAAACCATGATGCCCCTAGTCACCTCAACTCCGGCCCAAACCAACTCCGGTGGCCTTGGGACTGCCGCCTCGTGTATCGTGTCCAAAATTTCGCTTTTCAAGCCATGATTTATTCCCGGACTACATTTTATCTCGTGCGGTTCGGATCGTGACGCGTGGTCTGAATTCACTTACCGACACCACGGTGTTCTGGGATTGAGATTCCCAAAGACCGCCTTATTTCGGCAGTCGCGAATGGGCGTGGTCACCGGAATTAAATTTCAGACCACTGTGTTCTTCTGGGATTTAATTCCCAGACCACATTTTCAGAATCGGTGCCCGTGCTGCGGCGCGCCAAACCGGGAGGCGGGAGGATCGGAAGGAAGTTTGTCGACGCAACAACATGTGAAGCCGCTTAGGTCTTTCAGCGATGTAAAGATTTGGATTTTGGACTCCTGTAGGTCCATCAATGGGTTTCGGTCAAAACCCATTGATGCCCCTAGTCACCTCAACTCCGGTCCAAACCAACTCGGTGGCCTTCGACTTGCCCTCGTGTATCGTGTCCAAAATTTCGCTTTTCAAGCCATGATTTATTCCCACCACATTTTATCTCGTGCGGTTCGGATCGTGACGTGGTCTGAATTCACTTACCGACACCACGGTGTTCTGGGATTGAGATTCCCGACCGCCTTATTTCGGGCAGTCGCAAATGGGCGTGGTCCTGGAATTAAATTTTCGTGACCACCCTGTGTTCACTGGATTTAATTCCCGGACTACATTTTCAGAATCGTGCCGTGCCGTGCCTGGCACGCGCCGAATCGGGAGGCAGGAGGATCAGAAGGAAGTTTGGTCGACGCAACAACATGTGAAGCCGTTAGGTCTGTCAGGCGATGTAAATAGTTCGGATTTTGGACTCAGAGGTCCATCAACGGGTTTCGGTCAAAACCCATTCGATGCCCCTAGTCACCTCAACTCCGGTCCAAACCAACTCCAGTGGCCTTGGGACTTGCCTCGTATTGTGTCCAAAATTTCGCTTTTCAAGCTATGATTTATTCAAAGACCATATTTTATCTCGCGTGCGGTTCGATCGCACGTGGTGCCGAATTCACTTACCAAAGACACGGTGTTCTGGGATTGAGATTCCCAGACCGCTTTATTTCCGGCCAGTCGCAAATGGACGTAGTCACGGGAATTAAATTTCGGGACCACCGTGTTCTCGGATTTAATTCCCGGCACCACATTTTCAGAATCGGGCCCCGTGCCCAAGTGGCACGCCGCCGAAGCGGAGGCGGGAGGATCGGAAGGAAGTTTGGTCGGCCGACGCAACATGTAAGCCGTTAGGTCTTTCAGCGATGTAAAGATTTCGGATTTTGAGTCTCAGAGGTCCATCAATGGGTTTCGGTCAAAACCCATTGATGCCCCGTATTCCTCGGCGATTCGATATTGTATGCGTGTGTATCGGGAAATAGAATCCCGAGGACCATCGTTGTGTTCTGGGATTTTAATTTCCAGACCACCTTAATACCAAGTTCAATTCAAAATTGCGTCTTTCTTTGGTACTTTATATCCCGGACCTTGTGTTCTGGAAGTTAAATTCCCTGCACCGTATTCTATTCCCGAGAATTTTACGTGGTCCTCGGGTTATAATCCCGAGACCATTGAGTTCACAGGATTTTAATTCCTAGCACCACCTTATTTCTCGCCCACGCCGAATTGTATGCATAGTCTTTGGGACTTTATTTCCCACCACCCAGCTGTTCTTTGGGATTTAAATTCCCGGCACCACCATATTCTCGGTGAGTTGAAATGCGTGGTGTTGTGAATTAAAATCGGCCACCACTATGTTGCGAGAAAATTTAATCCCAGGCCATTGTGTTCACTGGGATTTCATTACCAACACCGTAAGTATTCAACAATATATTATATAACATTTATTAAAGCTCAAACGAAACAATAAACATATTTATCCTTTGTTGATCTATGGAAAGCGATACCATTTATAAATTAGCAAAATTCATTAATTACAACAATGCATTGTCATACTTCCACTGAACACTTCTAAAATTACATCAGAAGAACTCATCCCTTAAAATTGAGACGGAGAGATCTATTACAGATTTGGTCATATAGCTTGTTTGAAGTTCATCTTCTCACCATAAAGCGACATCTCATGTATTGCATCACAAAGAAGGCACAAACATTCTGTAAACATGCAAAGCAAAATTTATATTTCAATTCAAAAGTTTAATTTTCACGTTCAGTATTTTTCTTTTAGTACCTTGCCACTTGTTGGGGACAATCAGTTGTAACAGAAACCCAGCTGTCGATGGGGTAATAGGCTTGTAAACATGGATGAATTGCTGCAAGCTCCTTAGGTGAATATCCTTAAAATTGGGATACCTATAATTACGATGACTAAGTTAACATAACTATTCATTAACAGATAACAAAGTTAAATTGATGGAATATCCATATTTAACTACTCACCACCTTGAAATCGACTTTTGATCTTCCACCATATGAAATGGAGTTGTAATGATTGAAACTCATTGCTTTTGTGTCGATACACAGCAGTGAAAGTGAGTTTGGTCAAGATTTAGAGGTATAAAAATATATCTAACCTCTCCATCATTCATGCGTATTTATGATTTGTGTTGTGGCGATCTTCCACGCAATCTTAATCTTAATGTAGGAAAATATTTAAACAGTTAGTATAACATCAAATGTCGTGAAAATACAAGATAATTTAACTCCCTTACAATGAACACGGATGAGCAATACACAGACTTGTTATATGACCTACATGAAGAGGAGGCCCCCCTAAAAAGAATTGAGCAAAATGTGTCGATAACCTCCCCAACTGTGAAAACATATCCATTAACTCCAAAGTATAAAGAATTGAGTTAATGAAAAGGACCTTCCTCCCAAACATAACTTTATTTATCGGCCTACAAAAAAATTTAATCGTAAATAAATATTTGCACTTTATAATATTGTAATAGAATTTTTGAATGTAATGGTGGATGTAACTACCATACTTTATTTCTTCTAAACTTTTTAGCAAGTAGGTCACATCAGCATCTTGTTTTTTGTTCTTTGCCGTCTTACAATTTTTCTTGACATACTATGATACAAAAATATTATTAGTTATTTAAATAAAATAACACAAACTAATTTTGGGAAGTATTCTACTAACCGATATGGCTTCCATTCTCATTTGGTTGAGTTTATCAATTATTGCTTCATCCCTATCAAGATCTTTTTCATCTTCTTCCAAAATACGATAGTATCCTCGCGCAATTCATCCATACCAATTTTTTTGCCTTTCTTGTCAAATACGCTTCTTTTACAGCGTTATCAGTTGCCCTTCTAATAACTCAACATCGAAATCACCGTCTTTTTCTTTTGCTTTGAGGTACCAATTTTGCCCACATGGACTATCAACTGGAGTATCCTGTAATCATAGCGGTTCTATCTCGCCGCCTTGTTCTGGCAGAAATTGGTTCCGGTTGAGGTTGAGGGTCAACTTCGGCCTTATTTGGTTCAGCCTCCATACCTTCTCTTCCTATAATTTCCATTAGTTCTTTTACCCTTTCAGTTAGTGCCATATTTTCCATTCTTAACTCTTTGAGTTGTCTTTGATAAACTAAACACTCATGGCATTCACTAGTAGGGTATTTTTCTTGTATAGTTTGTGATGATGATGTCTCTATTGGATGAGGAGTATTTTCAATATAATAGTCAACCTTATCAAGCAATATCTTTTCACTACGGGTACATACTAGATCAACAATGACCTATCAAAAATCAATAATTATTTAGATAACGAAAATTAAAATAAACTAAGTTGTGGTCTTCTATTTACATTCGGGAGACTTGCTCGATAAATTCTCGACCTTGCTAATATGTGTGAAGAGTTGCCCTCCACTTATTTATTCGTGGGCCTTCGGTATTGTATGGTCTCTGGATTGGGACATGTTCCAGAAACCAAGCCTGCTCATATCGAAAGTGTTACATATTTACGTAAATATAAAGGAAACAATTATTTAGTAAGAAAGAACTTACAACCAAAAGGCCAAGAACCCTTTAGATAAGGAATTCTCTTCTGCAGCTGTATTATTGGATGAACATATATCTCCAATAGTAGGCGGTTGTGGAGCCATAAATTGATGGATGGCTTATTGAAACTACCTATGTTGTCAAAATCATCTACAATATCTACAAGACCTATGGGGACCTTATATGTAGTAGTACAGAACAACACACAAGCAAATATATACAATACATACAACTTACAAAATACCAAAACATCTTCATCTACTTCTACTCTAGTAGAAAAGGTTTTAAGCAAAAACTCTAATCTCGATCTAGTTGGTTCTTTTTTGGAGAATTGAGAATTGAAAAGAGCACCTGATGCATTAGTTGAATTCATAGGAACATAATCCCCTCTATCTCGCAATACCGAGCAAAGGGACACATCTCTTACGGTGAAAGCAATCGACAGATTGAAAACATAAAGCCTTGACTTATCGAATCCCAACTTTGAAATATATTGACCAATATTCCAGTTTGTGGAATGTCTTGTATATTCAAAAACAAGAAATGGGGTTTGTTTAATTATCTCTCTCTTTCATGTAAACAAACCGACGGACGTTGCTTCCTTTAGCATTTGGACCTCCAAAAATTCAATAAAGTGGCCTAAAACGTGTCCATTTTCCACTCATTATTTCCTAACAATTTGAAAATACATAATTTATTCCTTCATTTTGTAATTGTAAAAAACAAATTTGAGATTCGACAATTCTTTCAAATAATCCTGTAAAAAAATTTGTGGCACCACTATTTTCTCGGCGGGTTTCCTCTCCGTAGTCTTTGAAATTTATATCCCGAGCGCTGGTCTTTGGGATATAAATTCCCCACCACCATTTATCTCGACTACAGTTGTATCTCCCACAGTCTTTGAGATTTTTAAAGCCAGAACCACTGTGTTCTTTGGGTTTTAGTTCTCGGACCACCAATAATTTAAGACTTTTATGTACATGAAATTACATTCGACATGGTGTTCTTTGGGAGTTTTAATCCCATTACGCGGTGGTCTTTGGGATATAAATTCCCGGACCATTTTCTTGACTAGTTCATCTCCTCAGTTCTGTTTTTAAAGCGCGAGAACCCTTTGTGTTGCTGGGGTTTTAGTTCCCAGCACCACCAACAACTCCGCCAAATTATATGTACATGGTGCTGGAAAATACATTCCCAGCACCTTGGTGTTGCTGGGAATTTACGGCTCTATCTATCTAATTCATATACAGATTGAAGAGATCGTCAATTTATATTTTAATGTTTGAAACCATTCCAAAACCATGACGGAAAAATCATTTTAAATATATGACATACTTCATATTGGACTAACATACCTTGGCCGGTGAAGGAGAGGTTGAAGTGGATGCTTGACTCATTCTGCAACACAGAATGGTAGAAAAAAAACCAATGAGATGTACGCCTTTCAACGGAAACCCTAAAACCGAGTAAGAAATGGGTAAAACTCTAGTTAAATGAGACGACGACACCATATTACCTCGAAGCGTCCCGACGAAATGGGTAGAAGTCGGAAGCTAACGGAATGAAGCTGGAGGAAAAATGGAGTCTAAGCTTTTCCAAGTTTTGGTGCGCTCGAAGATTTCCCGGAAGCTGAGGCGACGAAGACGCTAATGTGGTGACTTGTTTGGACGAGACGTTTCGATGGCTCGGGATTTGGAAATGTGGCTCGGATGCATGCGGGATCTCTGCATTAAAAACTTTGTTTGGCGGGAGGGGTATTTTGGGAATTATGCGCGCGATTTGGTAATTCTGAAAGTATAGTGCGCGTTTTGGGCATTTCGAAACTTTAGCACCGCGGTTTGGTAAATTGCCGTTTTTCTTTTGTGGCTCTTGAATTTTTAATATTTATACTTTATAATAGTCGTAAATGATTCTCTTGCACAATGGTTCTACACAACCATGACTTATTTAAGCAAAATTTCATAAGTTGTGGCTCTTTAATTAATTCAACTAGTTAGAGTTTTATAATTTGTTCGTACTATCTTAAACTCTCTGTGAAAATGTGGAACTTGAAATAAAATATGTAACAAATGATTGTAGAGTTTTTAGTTTGTCATTTTGAAAATTTAAGAAAGTTCTATCAATCCTGACAAAGAAAAAAAAAATAAAATAAAATAAAAAGTGTATTAAAACACGAATTATAATTAAATAATTTCTTGATTCCAGGAAACCTGAACGGATTTTGGATCTATTATGGGTCGGGTCGTGAAGCCTGAACCTCCCCTGATTTGAAATTGGGTCAATCCGAACCCGTTAGTCGGTCTCATCAGATCGAACAGGCGCCACTAAGCATCGATTGATACCCGTCACGTAGTGGCTCAAACCTGTCCACCGCTCCGTTTCCTCCTCCCTCGCTGCCATGGCCAAGGGCCGAAGCGGCGGCTCTGCCCGCCGCGGAGGAAGCGGCGACGCCGACGAGGACGACGCCGTTGTGGGTTTCGCAAAGCTACAGGGCGAGGACTTCGAATACTACATGCAGACCTACTCGATCTTGCTGGGCCGCAGCAGCAAGACGTCGGAGGTGGATGTCGACCTCGCCTCCCTCGGCAGCGGCATGAGCATATCGCGTTACCATGCCCGCATATTCTATGACTTCCATCGACGCTGCTTCTCCCTGGAGGTCCTGGGGAGGAACGGATGCATCGTCGAGGGCGTACACCATCAGCCCGGGTCGTCGCCTATCAAGCTCGACTCCCAGGACCTCATACAGATGGGAGAAAAGAAATTCTACTTTCTTCTTCCATCCCGGTCCATCGTCGACGAGGGCTTCCCAGGGGACCCTGACGAGGCGCATATTGATCAGGGGCAAGGGGAGGAAGAGGGGGAGGAAACGGAGGAGGAGGAGGGCGCTGCGTTTGCGGAAACTGGAAAGTTATGGAAGAGGAAATGGATCGATTTTGGCGATGAGCATGTTGGGGCTGTTGGTCATGGCAGGGCGGCTGCGCAGCTGGGACATTCAGGTCAGTAAAAAAGGCCTCTCTTATTTGGTTGTCTATAAATTAGAAAAGTTCACGCTTATCCCTAGTAGTCTGTTCTGTTCATGGGTCATTATTGGTTGTGAGCAATAGAAATCTTTTATTTGAAGATTAGAGATTGCAGGAGATTGCTGGAATAAGATGAAATTTCTTTGTCGATTCTGGCTTGCTATCAGCATACCATTATATACAGCTTTAAAAGATATGTGGAGACTCAACAGATCATATTGAGTTTGGGGCATAACAATAGTTGAAATTATTGATATGGCAATAGCTTGACAGGAGTCTAACATCTATTGTACGGACATATAATACATGATTAGCTGCATGATAAGTGGAAAAGGTCATAGGAGGAGATTACTGATATAGGATGTTTTAGGAGTATAAACAGGTCTACCCCCATGCATCTTAGCACTGTCCAGTAACCCAAGAATGTGTTTTGGTTAATACACAACCATCAAGGTGTTGAATAAGCTTCATGCTGAGAAAGAAATTAGCCACACCAATGTTACAAATCGCAAACTCATGATTTAAAGACTGTGGTGGAACATCTGTGCCTGTGGAGTCATTGCCAATGATAATTGTGTCATGAAAATAAAAATTCTAGAGGAAGATTTGTATCAGTAAAATAGGGAGGCTTTTGTCTTGGATCTTTTAAATGAAAGAAAAGTGTTGGAAGTGTCTAATTGCCCTATTTTCCAGTTAGAGATGATGATGACAAGGAAGACAATGAAGACAATTGCATTGTTGTGATTTTACTTGACAGATTGAAGATCCAATATACTTTATGATGAATGTCTTTGGCCACTAGACAGGCCTTAGGCCACTTGATGAAGCTATCGACATATTGTTTGAGTGCCATTTCAAAGTGATGAATCAAACTTGAAATTATAGTTGTGTGCCATGTAGGACCTTTGGATGTTTGATTGAGTCATTGCCAATGATAATTGTGTCAACAAATAAATGAAAATAAAAATTCTAGCGGAAGATTTGTATCAGTAAAATAGGGAGGCATTTGTCTTGGATCTTTTAAATGAAAGAAAAGTGATGGAAGTGTCTAATTGCCCTACTTTCCAGTTAGAGATGATGATGACAAGGAAGACAATGAAGACAATTGCATTGTTGTGATTTTACTTAACAGATTGAAGATCCAATATACTTTATGATGAATGTCTTTGGCCACTAGACAGGCTACCACTTGATGAAGCCATCAACATATTGTTTGAGTGCCATTTCAAAGTAATGAATCAAACTTAAAATTATAGTTGTGTGCCATGTAGGACCTTTGGATGTTTGACTGAAGCATATAGGTCCTATTTGGCAGGATGATGCCAATATTGCACTTGGAATGGGGTGGTGAGTTAAAGCCAAAGGTAGCTGACTGCTTTTGACTACAATTTTGCTAGAGAGCATGCCTTTTGCAGAGGAGTTATACCATTCGTCGAGACATTGTTTGGTGGAGCAAAACAAGATGCAACTTTGTTTGTTGGAGGTACTTCTGAAGAGGGAGTTTGTTGTGTTCTTGATGATAGGTTTGATGGCATGCTGTAGGATGAAGTCACTTGAGATTCCTTATCTAGTGGAAGGAACAAGAATATTGACTTGGTCAGGCCTTAAAATAAGATCACCTAAAGGAGTCATAGTGGATACTGCTAATGAGAAGACAACCTCATTAAAAGTGCATGTCTTGAAATATGAATAAGTTCTGGTGATATATATACAGTAATAACCATTATACATATTTTTATGACCAAGAAAAATGCAAAGTCTAAAACAATGTTAAGTTTATAATTATTATACGGAAAAAAAAGGATAACATAACATACGTAAGTAGATATGCAAAGAAATTTATAATTGAGAATACGACCATAGGGTGTTGATAGTGGTATCAAATACAAAGTATAGGAGTATTTTAGAGAGTAATTAATCTTAGAATTTGGGAGGTAGAGAGACTGTTGTGGGAGTGTAATAGTAGACATAAGGAGTATCTTATTACCAAATAATGATTGTTCTCAATGGAACTATTCTGTTCTGAGATTTTTTTAAAAATTATTTACCAGAGAGAGAAGATTTAATTTTATAACCAAATAAATGTGAAACATGTCTTCAAAAATAATGAAAAATTTCAACAAATTCATATTGATTTTTTGTGGAAATATAACTAGGTATATTATCTGAAATCATCTTTAAAACACAATATGATGTATAAGAGACTTGGAATACTGACCATGATGATATGTTAATTAGATGTAAGGAGGAATAACCCTGTCAAGCATCATACAATAATATGGTAGATTGTTCTCCTACAAAATCAATTGTATGGGTAGCAGAAAACTGATAGGATTCGCCCTCAGTTCCGTATGGAGAAAATTTTTAGTTTTCAATCTCATAAAGCATTCATGAATCATGAGGATAAAATTCAAATGAAATATTATATCATATGTAAATTAGAAGTTAAAAGTGGAATTTCTTGTCTTCCACGTCAAACTACCAAACTGACATTATTGATTGATAAAGATGTGGCATATTGCCAAAGGTCCCATGCTTTTGATTGTCGTCGTATTTTAGGAACTTTGCAGTTTATTTTTTTTTAAATTTATATTACCCTTCTGAGTTCTTTTGTTCCCTGTTCATACAAATGATTTCTATTACCTCAGTCTACACTTGATTTATCATTGGATCTGGTCAAAAGTTGACGATTAAATCTAGTTATTTTGTATGTAATACATTTCTATCGCATACGTCTACATCTAGGAACTTTTAACTTATCTAAACAATGTTTGGCACTGCAATGAATCTAATTACTTTATCTAATTGGATGAAGACATGGTCAAGACGAGGTCGAGGGCTGACAGAGAAGCAGACAATCAACTACTGCTGCAGTTGGAAGAGAAAGAGGTCATCTCGTCTGTGGCTACTTTGCTGCCTAGTCTTTGTGGTCCAGGAGAACAGTTCGCCATTGAAAAACTTCATGCGAAGGTAAGATACTCGTCGTTTTGAATGTATTCTTCTATACTTGTATTCTAGGAAGCATGTATTGCCTTCTTTGAGGAAAATGATGAACTAACGTCACTAAATGTATGTTGTATGTCGATTTTTTTTTTCTTTCACTGTTTCTTTTAGTATAAATCCATATTCGTGGAATTACCGAGGTTTAACAGTTGAGTATATATTTTCCTCTGATGAAGTTATTCGAAATCTACGGCAAAGTATGGCATCGCAGCCGGGTACGAAGGTATCTAACATCTGAAGAGTGTTCTAAACGCGGAGCAAAGGGCAGGCCTTGGTTTGGCCTACTGATGCTGCTAAAGAAGTATCCGGAGCACTTTACAATTCACACAGAGTTTAAAGGAAGAGTTGCATCAGAATATGTTTCCTTAGTTCATTAGTCTCAGGGCTTTATCTTTCATTTCTATTGAAATCGTCTTGTATCCTTCATAAAAATAGAAGGAACCAAACAAAAAATGGACTTTTATGTGGCCATCTTGATTCCTTTTGCTAAATAGAATGCTGATGAAACATGGCGTTCAAACTCTGTTCTTTTTTTTTTTCACCGGAGTATTCTAACATTCGATCCGATTAATCTTTGAAAATGATCAGTTATGTTTCACGAATTTTCAAAATGTTTCGCTAATAGTTGGATTGGATAAGATCGAAATCTAAATGATTTTTATCGGTCATTAAAAATAAATTAGAGAAGTATTTATAATTTTCTTACGATTCAATCTGAATTTTATAATTATATTATTCTTAAACGATGATCCAATAGATGATCTAATATCGAAATTGTACTCCTCTTTTTGGTTTTGTTTTCGTTTATTTTCAAAGTTCAACCTATGCATCCATTTTTATATCTTTTCTTCTTCTTTATGAGTAATTAAGTAATTTAGACAATAATTTAGAAGACAGAATGTATTAGATATTATTTTTAAACAAAATATAAATTATACATTAGAGAGTTTTTTTTTAACAAAATATCCGAATGCTTCGAGCAGTTCTGAACAGCTGGGGAGCGCCAGACCTCCGGACTTCTTGATCGCCTCCCCTGGCTCGCTGCTTCCCCTGCCACCTCGCCTTGCCCAATCGCCTTCGTTTTTTCTCCTTCGATCGATTCTACGGCAGCCTGCCATCCGTTCGTCGACAGCTCACCGGCGCCGATGGCCGGAAAGCCACTCGCAGCCTCCTCTCCGATGTCCCTTTGCTCTATCCAGCGTTCTCTCCTCCTCATTGCTGCCCTAACCTTGATCTGCTTCACCCTTATCTCCCTCAGATCTCTTCGCTCGTCGCCGCAACTCCCCTTGCATAAGGTATCATGAAAACAGCCAAATGTTGCTTTTTTTTTCCTCTAAATTTTCTGTTTTTTTTTTTTGACTTATTGCGATGCTATGGATTTTGGGTGTTGAAGGTGACTCTGGCTGAATATTCTGGTGATCTTCCCAGCCGGGGACTAATTTATTCCTCGATCTACCACTCTCCGGTTGTTTTTTTCAAGGATTACGCAGAGATGGAGAGGAAATTTAAGGTATATATCTATCCGGATGGGGATCCGAATACGTACTTCCAGACGCCGAGGAAGCTTACTGGGAAGTACTCTAGCGAGGGTTACTTCTTCCAGAACATCCGGGAAAGTCGGTTCCGTACGGAGGATCCTGATCAGGCAGACCTGTTCTTCGTACCCATATCTTGCCATAAGATGAGAGGAAAGGTTAGTATGATTGTGCTTCGTGCGTGGTGCTATACCCTTTTCAATTATAAACAACACATTTTATCCTTTACTTTTTTTTTTCCTTTTTTTTTTAATGGAAATCAAGGTTTGCTATGCAATATAAGGGCCTTCATTTTCTGGTTTGTTTGTAAATTCATCGTTTTGCGAATCTATTTCAGTGAAAAAAATGTTGTTCATAAGACAAATAACTGTAACGTCAATTTCACATCATATGAAGATTTGCCATCCTCAGAATCAATGAATACAAAACAAGAGAAAAAAATGAAATAGTTGCAGAAAGAGTAGATCATTAAGAATTTTCTATTAGGTCAATAATGTGTTATCAAAGTGCTTTTCCATATTGCATTCTCTATCTTTAGTTTAAAACATAGAAAGCAGCCTGGTGCACGAAACACCTGCCAATGCAGGTCCCGATGAAGGACCTATTATATGTAGTTTTATCTTGCTTTGCAAGAGGCTATTTCTGTGACTCAAATCCGTAATCTTCTAGTCACACCTTAGCAATTTTACTATTACGCAAGACTCCCCTTCTAGTTAGAAACTTAGAGACTTTCTGAAAATTAGGACTCTCACTTTTGTTTTACATCTCATTTTTTCTAGCACTATATCTAACAATGGCTTTCCCATATCATGATATTTGGCTATTGCAAATATGATCTACTGGTTTGCATAAATTGCATAATCACTATTTCATTTATACATTGAAAGAATGTAACAAAGTGAGATACCAGCAATACCTTCTCAACTGGGAGCTCCTTTAATTCCCACAATCTGTTAGAATGCAAAAAAGAACTTCAAAAGGTGGGTGAATAGCTAATAGTGTTGTGGAACTTTGGACTAGAAATACAAATAGAACCCAAGCCTGTTGATGTTCCTTGGACTTCAAAGATGCACACAGTTACTAATTCATGATCTGGCATAATTGGCACAAATAGAATCCTTTCAAATCCGTATTTATAATCATCAAGAAGATTAAACGAGTGATTAGCTTCATAAAATTTTCCACTGTTGTCACTTGTGTAGGGTAGAGTTTGAGAAGTGCCAGTCTCCTAGGTGTATATATCCTATGATTAAGCATATGATTTTGATAGGTGTATATCCACATAATTCTGTGCAAATAGTCTGGCAATTGTTCACAATGTACTGATTCTTGTGCAAAAATGGTAGAAAGAAACTGTTAGAATATTGTAGATATGATTAGGGATAATTTATTATCCCTAAATATCATTAGGAATAATTATTTCTTAGGATAGAATTTGATTTATTCCTAGGATAGGGTTGGATTTATTCTTTTGAATAGGTCCTAATCTTGTATATAAATAGGACTTCTTTCATGTAATAGGGGGATTAGTTATTACAAAATAACCGATCTCCGCGAACCCGGCGAACCGCTGCCTCGAGCGCCTCCGCATCTGCCGTCTTCTCCGTCGTCTTCTCTCCGACGCCAGAGACGCCAGCGACGACCTCCGCATCCGTCGTCTCCTCTCCGACGCCAGCGACGCCTGCGATCTGCGTCTCTCACGGCTCTTCTTCGCGCGAGAAGGCGAAGGAATCACCAAAGCCATGGCCGGCGATCGGCTGCGGTATTCGGATCACCACGGCCGTTTGCGATCAGGCGAGGAGTCTTACACGTAGACGTCGAGGATCGGACTCGAGCGATCG
Source organism: Wurfbainia villosa (assembly GCA_025175895.1). Classification (NCBI taxonomy): domain Eukaryota; kingdom Viridiplantae; phylum Streptophyta; class Magnoliopsida; order Zingiberales; family Zingiberaceae; genus Wurfbainia; species Wurfbainia villosa. Next base: position 8,289,516 of record CM045997.1, read on the forward strand.
GCTGGGGCTATTCGGATCTTTGATTCGAGGACGGTCGGCGACTTTTCTGCAGCGATGCCTTGACGCCGGCCAGTGCTCGGGAACCGGTACCGTGGCCATGACCGTCATCGCCTCGTTTTCTTCCAGTTCGTGTATCTCCGGCCGCGCCTTTGTCGTCGTTAATCCGCTCGTAACTCGCGGATCGAGACAATACATATGTCGTTCGTCGCGACTACCTCGAGCGCTCTCATCCCAGGCTCTTGGATGGTAGAACTACTCCTCTTGGGCCTCTTACATTGAGCTTTGGCTTGTTGGACGGGGTTATGAAAAACATCTCACCTGGCCGAAGAGGATATTCAAGTGGCCGTCGTCCTTTATGGAGAAAAGTTGATGCTTAGTTGTGTTGCATTATCAGAGCCACCGTCCATCCATCTCTCGGGATGTCTTCTTGAACTCATAAGACCTGCGAGGATGTTTGGATCTGGCTCGATAACTTTTACAAACACTTCTCGGCGACTCTGTCGAGTTTGTGGCGACCTCGCGACCATTCTTAATGCGTCGGATCGAGAGTCTATGTCGACTTATTTGGGATCGGTTTCAGCCTTACGTGTGAGTTGATGACTGCTCCACTGCGTCCACTCTGTTGCGAGCTTGAAAATCGGAAGAAATTTTTATGTCTCTGGCGTTATATAGTGCGCCTTGATTACTCTTATGTTCGTGATCGGTTACATGCGGCCCATAGAAGCCACCATGGACTCTACCTGGGCGACTCTCCTCCATGTCCCTACTAAAGTCTTAACATTACCATCTTCCGTTCTAGTTGACTCTTCAGCATTAGTTTATGGAAACAACAACAAACCTCCACCGCGTAAGAATGGCAAAGGACGTCCTTGGTGTAATCATTATCACCGACCAGGACACACGATTGATAAATGTTGGAGTCTCCGTGGTCGACCTCCTCGTCTTTGCTCGGATCGCCCGAGTTACATCGCGTCTTGACTTCGATTCCACGGTTGGCATCGGCTCGACTCCACGCCTCGATCGACACCGGCTCGACTCCACGCCTTCCTATGATGACTTTACGAAGTGGTATGAGGATCGTAAGTCAGTCTAATTCCCTTCTTTGCCATTACAGTGGTAATTCCTTTGCTGACATATCTCGCTCTTTGGGTCCTTGGGTACTTGACTCTGGGGCCACCGATCATATCACTGGTAATAAATTTCTTGTCTTTCCTCCTTGTCATTTGTCTCTCTTCCAAAGACTGCAGGAGATGCATTTGCCCATCCAGGATGGAAACAGACTATGCTAGACGAAATGAGTGCCTTACAGAGTTGTGGGACTTGGGATCTCGTTCCTCTACCACCAGGAAAGTCAGTTGTTGGTTGTCGATGGGTATATACAATGAAGGTTGGTCCAGACGGAACGGTTGATCGGCTTAAGGCTTGTCTCGTTGCTAAAGGTTATACTTAGATCTTCGGATTGGATTATGGGGACACATTTTCTCCTGTTGCCAAGATGTCCTCTATACGTTTATTCATGTCTATTCTGTTGCGATGCACTCTTTGGTCTCTTTATCGGTTGGACATCGAGAATGCATTCTTACATGGTGATCTGCTCGAGAAGTCTACGTGGAAGCGACGCCGTGTTTTGTTGCTCAGGGGAAGTCTTCTGGTCTTGTGTGTCGCTTGCGAAAATCGTTATATGGTCTCAAGCAGTCACCCAGAGCATGGTTTGGTAGATTCAGTATTGTAATTCAGATTCGGCATGACTCGAGCGAGTGACCATTACATCTTTTTATCGCCACTCGTCTCTGGTTGCATCTACAGTGGTATATGTTGATGATATTGTCATCGCGGTAATGATCGTCTCGGGATCTCATGGGTGAAACAACATCTCTTGAGCATTTTGAATGAAGGATCTCGATGACTTAAATATTTCTTGGGGATAAGTAGCCGATCTAGAAATGGGATCGTTATATCTCGAAGGAAGCGTCGATGGATATTACAGAAGAAGCGGGAATGTTAAACTCGAGGCAGTTGTGATCCTATGGATCGATGTCGGCTCTCTGCGAATCGGAGGAGTCTCTCTTAGATCTTGAGCAATCTGAGCGATTAGTAGGAAGACTAAGTTACCTTCATTACTCGTCCGGATATCTCATTTGCGATAAGTATAGTAAGTCGGTTTCTCGACTCTCCCGTATAAAAACATTTGGATCTTTGTGATTAGCATTGTTCGATATATCGAGGCGCTCGAGAAAAGGGTTTTTATATGAAGACAAAGGGACATACTCGAGTCGTAGGATATTACGATCACGGTAGGCGGGATCTCCCATTGATAGGAGATCTACTTACGGTTTTGTATATTTGTCGGAGATAACCTTGTTTCTTGGAAAAGCAAGCGAATGTTGTGGCAAGATCGAGTCTGAGCGAATGTATCGAGCTATGGCGTACGACGAGAACTTATATGGCTCAAACAGTTGCTTCAGGAGCTAAGGTTTGGAGACGTTACACAAATGTCACTTATATGTGATAACCAGGCCGTTATGCATATCGCCTCAAATCCAGTTTTCCATGAGAGGACAAAGCATATCGAAGTCGACTGTCACTTTGTCAGAGAGAAAGTCATATCTGGAGAAATATCTACTAGTTTTGTTAACTCACATGATCAACTAGCAGATATATTTACTAAGTCACTGAGAGGTCCCCGAATTGACTACATATGTAATAAGCTGGGTGCATATAATTTATATTCTTCAGCTTGAGGGGGAGTATTAGAATATTGTAGATATGATTAGGGATAATTTATTATCCCTAAATATCATTAGGAATAATTATTTCTTAGGATAGAATTTGATTTATTCCTAGGATAGGGTTGGATTTATTCTTTTGAATAGGTCATAATCTTGTATATAAATAGGACTTCTTTCATGTAATAGGGGGATTAGTTATTACAAAATAACAGAAACTATAAGTGAAACCACACGTTATTCACCTACATTTTGGATGATTTCACAAGTAGTTTTATGAACTCAAACCAAATATTCGATGCTTCAATTTTTGACAGAGTGAATTCTCATAATCACTTTACCTTTTTTTCTTTGTATTCGGGGAATGGAAAGTGGGCTGTGTTCACTGTTAATGAACTCTGTCCATAGAATACTGTTGTGAACTGCAGTATTGTCATACTCACAATGGTTATCTATAGAAAGATAATCATAGTTCATTTGTTCTGGACTTTCTTTTATGCATATCAGCATATGTACCGGCATTTCCTAGCTTCATGGATGGATTAAAGAATAGATTCCAAGGATTGATCATACTTTTGATTGATGTTAGTTGTTTAGGAAGTGTGTTTGCATTTTGACAATGCTGTTTTTCTATTTTTCCTTTTCTTACCAATTAAAACTTGTACCATGATTTGAGTCATATATTTTCCTTTTATATGTAATGCATTTTAAACTTTGCAGGGAATATCTTATGAGAATATGACTATCATAGTTCAAAATTATGTTGAAAGTTTGATCAGAAAATATCCATATTGGAACAGAACCCTGGGTGCTGATCACTTTTTTGTCACCTGCCACGATGTTGGTGTGAGAGCTTTTGAAGGAATTCCTATGGTTATAAAAAATTCAATCCGTGTTGTCTGTTCGCCTAGCTATGATGTCGGGTATATCCCACACAAGGATGTTGCTCTTCCTCAAGTCCTACAGCCATTTGCTCTCCCATCGGGAGGAAATGACATTGAAAACAGGTTAAAGTCTAGCTAGTTTACCTTTCCTGATAACCAATTTGAATCCTAGTACATTCATATTCTTTGTAAAAGATTAGGATCATACTCTAACTATTTGCTTTCCTTGAACCTTAATAAACACTAGGACTATACTAGGATTTTGGGCAGGTCATAGAAACTCAAAGATAAGAGTTATATTAGCTCGTGTATGGGAGAATGATACTGAGCTTGCCATTAGCAACAATCGTATAAACAGAGCTATTGGGGAATTGGTCTATCAGAAGACATTCTACAGGACTAAGTTCTGTATTTGTCCAGGTGGTTCCCAAGTCAATAGTGCTCGAATAACTGACTCAATTCACTATGGATGTGTTCCAGGTTAGTCACCATTTAGCTACTGATATGCCTATGTTTATTATTTTTAACATATTTCAATGAGCTTGCTGTAAGTTTTTTATTTTTTTTTGCCTTTTTAATTGTCAGTTTTCTAATAAAATGTTTTTCTAATTTACAGTAATTTTATCCAATTACTATGACCTGCCATTTAATGACATTCTTGACTGGCAAAAGTTCTCTCTCGTGCTCAAGGAGAGTGATGTCTACCGGCTAAAGTCTATCCTGAAGTCTGTGTCACATGAAAAGTTTGTTGATTTACATAACCGCTTAGTTGAGGTATTTTCTAATTCCTCATTTAATTAATGCAAATATTAATTATGACCATACATCTCGAATTTTGCCATTTTAGTCTGAACCTTGTTTAAGTTGACAGATTTAGTTGTCAGATTCGTGCAATAAGTAATGATGGAAAACTAACAGTTGTTACATAGTAATCTTAACTTTGGAATATAGAATAAATGTACTAATATTAATTCAGCAATTAAGGTTTAGAACCTTCATAGATATGTTAACCCTTTTTTGCATATTAATGTTTGGTTAACAGATCCCGTCTTACCATCTAGGTTTGTTGTCATATTCAAAACATTGTTTCAGATTTTGGGTCAAATGGCAATTGGAATTAAGAAGGATCCACGTAGTATTTCCTTATAGTTCCAGAACCTGGCATGTCTTGCATACATTTATTGGTTAAAACTTATGCTTTCAAGTAATTATAGTTCATTTGTTAAAGTCTTCCAATTTTGGAACTTTCAAAATGAAGTTTTGGCAATCTTGTTGATTAACAAAGCTGTCCCAGAAAGGTGACTTGTTAATAACATAGTTTGTGTTGTCTAAATGATCCTTGAATGTCCAACCCCCACTAAACATAAGAAAGACTGGTTGTGGTTTAGAGATAAGTAGAAATTATTTTGTCGAAGTAGACTTACATCGAATAACATCATACATTTTCCAGGCTCAAAGGCACTTTGAATGGCATTCACCTCCAATACCTTATGATGCATTTCACATGATAATGTACGAGCTTTGGCTGCGGCATCATGTCATTAAGTACTGAGACAAGGTCGAATGGTTGATTGATGGACCATGAATGTTATCCAAGTTTTGGTTGATGGACCATTCATTTTATGCAACTTTTGATGAAACTCTGAACTGGTTCAAGGCCCAGGACATCTGCATATAGAGCTGCAATATTGTTAAATTTATGAGAGTAAATTCAACCACAGAAGCACGGAAGGAGAACAAGACATGAAATGGGTTTAGAACTTTTTACTAGAGCATCTTTTCCGGTTGTATGTCAACCATTTTCGTCTAGCAAAACAAACAAAAAAAAAAAAGGTTGGCAAAATGGTAGAGTATGCAGCAATTTGAGCAGAGGTGGCCACCTCCCTTCTCATCATGGTATTGCTTGGCAGTTTTAAACGATACACTATAGTTTCTTATTTGCAATTTTGTTTCATTCTGGAGAATTAATCCTACCAAATTGTGGCTTCGTTATGTGTCTTGTTCTGAAATTTACTGTTGTAATCATCAGAGGAGTAGATAGATGTTCATTCGTGTTGTTTCACTTGCTGTAGTTTGTAATCTCTCCTGTAATCCACTGCTAATATCTTTCATGATATTAATTAGTTGGTACAGGATTTCTCTAGCATCTGCCATATGCAAGATTTTTAGAAACTTTTAGGCTGCGTACAACGTTTTTCAATAGGGCTATTTTCTGAAGCTATGAATAATAGTAAGCTTTCGGAATTCCTATAGCAGAAAGTTGGCAGTTGTATTTTAGTTCGTGATGCTTAGATATTTCATATCATCATCAATCCATGGTCATATTATCAAAATTCAATTCGAATCCAATTCAAATTTAGTTAATTTTGATCCAGAGTCGATTGCATCAATAGAATTCTCATAGTAGAACGATATAGTGTGTTTTGGATCATCTTATAACAGAAAATATAATTGTTGTAATAGTTAGGGCTAAGAACTTGTTTTTACACTTATATGGGAATTAAAATAACTAATCACAAAGAAAAATTAAAAAAAAAATTTACATAATTTCTTATTGATTGATACAGTTTTATTTAATTTATCTAATTATCATTTTCATTATCATGTTTAATAAATTATCCATAATCAACTAAATAAATAGATAAATAAATAAAGATGATTATTGTATTAATTAGTATCACTCATGTTTTTAATTTATAGCTTTAAATAAATTATTGAAACATCTCCTTGTTTCTCTATCCATCAACGTTACATAAATTGATGCCTTAGACTACATATTTAAGGCAACTAAAAGTTTATATTCAAAATTTAAAAGGCATATGTGAAAAATCGAACACTAATGTAATGATTAAATTAATCTTGAAATAGTTGTAAATAGGTTCATAAATAACGCCGCCAAATCTACTCTTTAGAATTAATCCGAGAAACTATTTTGTCCAATAAAAAATAAACTGAAATCCCTTATGAATACAAAGAGCGAAGCCCATACAAGTTGGGCCAAAGGGCCCACGACCCAATAGTGGAACTGCATGGTCGATGTACCTCCGACATCAGTGTACTTTGCCTAGTGATTTGGCTGTATTTAATTTTTTTTAGTACATACAAATTTAAATAGGTTTAATCATATCTAAGCTTCATGTAAAATATTTTTTTGTAAAGCGCATATAAAAAAAATATATATATATATTATATTATGGACATGAGTTGACCAGCACCCATTTGCAGGTGTCGGTTCGAGGTGGCATGTCGCGTTAGGAAAACGAAGGGCGTCGTCTGATTTCGAAGGGATATCGGCAGCAGGCGGAGGAGAATTGCCCAGCCACTGAGCTGTGCCAAGTTTACTGGTGGGGCCCTGACGGGTCAATCATTTGGTGGGTGGGGGATACTGATGGTTCACTTGCGTTTCGAGTCCGACACCGTGAGATTTTCCAGCCGTCGATTGCGAATCGGACGGCGATGTCCCACCTCGATCAATTCTGATGCTCGAACAAAACGCCCCCCTCTGCGATTGTCCACGTGGATCAGCTGGAACGCTAGCTCATGCACGTTAACGTGCATTTCAATAATAATTAAGAAATCGGTATTTATTTTATATATATATATATATATATATATATATATATATATATATATATATATATATATATATATATATCCTAGGGCATGGTTCAATGGTAAAAATAAAAAAATATCTCACAGTACGATTTTTTACTGCGACATCATTCGATGACAAATTAAAAAAAAATCCATTTGACGCAGTCATGGACCTAAAAGTTTATCCGAAAGACGGAATATATACACTTCGGCATTGGACCGTCATTCAGGGATGACGCGATTGCAAAGTCAGGGATAAATCGTGAAAAAACTATGAATACTCTTTGATTTATCTTTGGTACGTAGCCGGTGGAGACCATTTGGACTCCAGTCTTATCCGGTTCAACTATTGACGAGACGTTATGAAGATCCATAGGACAGAGTCGATCACTTTTAATGATTAATCGAATCGAAAGTTCGGATATTCTAATATCAATATAAAAAAAAAATCGATAAATATATATAATGATGATAGATTCATTATATGTTTGTACTCCTCTGGGAGGATTAATATTGAATTGTTTCTAACATCCAACATGAGCACTTTGAATACATGGGGTTTAATTTGAGATATCGATACGAAATCTACAAGAGAAGTATATATCTCGACATGAATATAATTGACGTGGCTGTAAAATATTAAATGTTCAAGATGGTCAAATACATATTTCCCTTAATAAGACATATAATATATTATATATATAGCTAGCTAGACGACGTCGATCGATGTTAAATAAACACTGCGAAGAGTATCAATGCAGTATTCAAGGAAGTTCGAGAACGCCATATATTTGTGCAATATATTGTTTTACACCCGTCGACAAGATGCCTTGGAAGTTTCCAAGTGTACGTATTTCTTAATTATTCCACAAAAGACAAAAGGTAATTAATACAAAATGAAAAGTGACTATTAGCACTCCATTGCGCTAATGTATAGATCTTGGAGAATGATAAATTGTGATTATTGTACCTTTAATATTCAATCAAACAATATCCCTTAATTTGTCCCGCATGCTTTCTATCATAGCATTTAAAAATATAGACTATTGGCGATTTGTGATTTTTATAGACCTCTAATAACTAATTAAGGAGCAATTAATGCATGCAAATTTGATTTATCCTTAATTATTACAAATGCCAATTAATTTCTCACTCAAAAGGACTAGTTGAATTTCATGTTTGTATTTCGTAGTGTTTGTGTTTGGCCCTTTTCCACAGCTAGAGGGCCCTTAATTTTCGACTCAAATTTATGTTTATATTATAGCTAATTAAGATGACCTAATTAATTAAAGAGACTACTTAATTAATCGCTCGTCCTCTTCCACTCAAAGTGTGAAATTGAGTCTCACGTAAAATCCTAAGGGACGACCCTAGCTTCAACGTTGAATTTGAAATAAATATAAAATTATTAATCATATTATTAATTGATCAGTTAAGAAATATATATGCCAATATATAATAATGATACATTCTTAATGTTATTAATTGATAACTTATTTTTGAAGGAAAAAAAAAGTATCACGAACGAATAAAAATCATCTCTAAATGAACATTAATGATATAAAATTTTATGATAATTTTTTGTACTATATAAAGTTGGTCTGTGTCGTATGCTGTGCAATTAGTGTGTGATAATTTTTCTATCATCCGATTCAATTGCGATTGCATAGTAAATGAGAAATAAATAGTGTTTTCTTCGCCGCGCATCTCGTCCGCCAACAATTGCAATTCGTCAGTAGCCGGCCAGATTCCGATTGGAACCCGACTACGATTAGATCGGCACTGGAGTCTGACCATTTTCGACTGTAATATCGTCGTGATCCAGTCGTAATCCGATCGGATTCTAATTGGACTCCGGTGCCCGTCGGATCGCGACTATTTCCGATCGCGATTCGATCGAAATTCGTGACCTGACTTCGGTGCCGATCGAATCATGGTTGGATTCCGACTGGACTGCGGTTGGATTTTGGTCAGATTGTGGTTGGATCGCGGTCAGACTGCCGTCAGATTTCGGTCGGAATCCGATCTCTCGCTCGCGAGTTTGACGACGTCAAATGTGATTATTGTGTATTTTCCTCCGTTGCATACTAATTGCACATAGAGACTATATATATATATATATATATATATATATATATATATATATATATATATATATAGGAATGATATCTGTAGCGATAAATCCTGCCGCGCCCGTGCGCGCGCAACCCTAGCCGCGCTGCGCGTTACCCTTGCGTCGCCGCGTGGTTCGACGCCGACCATCCGTCGGCCACCGGACGGGCGCGATCAGCGCCGCCGCCGGATCGGCCGGGGAGTTCACGGCCGGTTAGCGGTCGAATCGGCGCTAACGGAAATCGCGAAGATCGCGGCCGTGATGGGCGCCCGCTGCCGGATCCGTCTTGGCGGATTCCGGTGCGGCGGCAGCGCCAGCTGCGCCGCGATCTTCGGTGATTTCAACCGGATTCGGTCAGTAAACTCTCCCTGTCGGACCGCTGGCGAGTGACGCCTCGATCGCGTCCGGCCCGACGACCGACGATGGTCGGACGGCGCGGTGGCGACGGCGACAGTGACACGGGGTCGTCGAGGAGCGCACGAGCGCGTAGAAATCAATCGCGCGGGATATCATTTTTCTATATATATATATATATATATATATATATATATGGTCAGAAAACAGAGAACAGACAACGAATGCATGAGAGAAGGTTCAGCTGCAGTGGCACACAGTTTGTTGGCCACTCTAAAGAGCACAAATTAGGAACTAACTACAGAGATATACGTACGCATGCAGCAAACATACAAAAAATGAAAGTCGACACACTGCGTACCAAAACACATGCAGCTATAGCCACATTCCACAAATCATCATCATTAATCAAACCATAAAGCACAAAACATATTCCAAAGACCTTTTCCTGCAGATTGCCTGGATCAGCAGGCCACCCTAACTGACTGGACCAGTACTGATCAGATCAATCAATAAGGAAGTGGCCTCCATGAGCATCAATATTATCGGGCAAGTCCGCCAATCACATCGCTTCGCCCGCCGGCTGGGGGGGACAGGCTCAACGGTGCATGTCTCCACTGCATGCCTTGGGCCTTGGCTGATCACTTGGCTGGCTGGCTACGTGCCAAGAGCCAACCAGCGTGGCTCTGTGGCATCCCAAAGCTTTTGAGCAGCCTGATCGAGACGACACATCATGTGGCGCGGCATGAGCTCGGTGCAAGCTAAGCTTGGCATGGCAGGGGCCACAGCAGCATGATGAACTGAGAAAAGTGAGATTATAATTATGGTAGCTAGCTGAAATTAAACAGTGTTAGTTTGTTTGGATAAGGAAGCACACAAATTCATTCATGCAAGTGCCTATTTGCCTGTGGCTTAGTGGAAGGTCATGGACATGGACATGCACCTTTAATTTAGGTGCTGCCATTATTGAACTCCATTTAGATCTCTGTCTATCAAATATCACATGAGGCGAGTAGATCAGGTATAAATAATGAGCTGAGTAAAATCAAATTTAATTGTGTCCGAGTTTTTTTTTTTGTTTTTTTTGTTTTTACTTATTGCAGTTTGTTTAATTAAACTTATTTATTTTATATATATCGAGTTCGAACTTACATGAAGATTGTTCGACCTTAATTTTAATAAGCTCAACTATATATATATTCATGTTGTTATTCTTATATATAATTTATACTATTTTTTTTTTATCTATTCATAAAATCTATTATGAATACTAGATTTGAAATTAAAGGAGATAAAAATATTATTCACACCGATATTTTTTATAATTAAATTTTATATAAATTAATAGAAAATTTTATTATTCATGAATATTAACGAATCTAGCTCTCAGTACTAGAGTTCAAGCTTGTTCATTTATATACATTTTTTTTTATTATTGAACGAAAATTAATATATAAATGAATTATATCAAACTGAATACTAAGTTTATTCACAAACATATTGTTTATTTACAGCTCTACAAGTTATTCCTATTCAGATAATGTGAGATCGATTTGGAGGGCATTAGGGATGAATATTATTATCGCCTGCAATAATTTATAGTCCTACAAGTGAGGGGTTTCAAGCTTGATTATTAGATTGCACTATATATATAATGTTCATTGATGATGTGTCGATCGATCGATCGATTGGTAAAATAACAAAGGAGTTTTATTTTGTTATCTTTTTTTATTAATTTAGAGGTAGGAATTAATGAAAGTGAAAAATTAATTAGATTCTTGCAAAAGTCCTATAGATATATATCTCCAAACATCTTAATTATATATAATTAACTCGAAGTCTAGTGCGAAACACACATCATTATTGCACCCTTTAATTTGTTCGTTGCTACTATAAGAAAAATTTAAAGTATCGTATATGGTGAGATGTCAATTTTATTGTGGGCGACCGAAGAAGATGATGCATGCAAACATCTCTCATGCGATGCTAGAGAATAGAGATATCCCCATTCAATCTTTTATTTGCTTTTGGTATAAAGACATACTTTGTGGCATAAAGTTGTAAAGCACATATATCTTCGACCACAATTAATGAACAAAAAAATAAATAAATAAAAAAGGGAGGGGGTGGGTCGTCGAAGATGACTTTGACTAAGACATTTAATTATTGAATAGATTTTTTAAGTTTTGTTGAGAATATTTAATTAATGGAAGATTTAGAATAGGTTAGAACTTAATTAATTTTTCTAATTGAGAGAGAGATATATAATTACTTATGTTTGACTCGTCGGTCATGATTGCCGCCGGGGAGGATGCAAGCTGATATAATATCGTCGAGGATGGAATGAATGTAAGGATTGAGTGGGTTTGAGTTAATTTGAGTGTGTCTATTCCATCATCTAAGGATTCTATTTATACTAGATGAAGAGGTAAAGTATTCTTTGGTGAGTTTCATCTTAAATGCATAGGATCTAGAGGGTTGTAACCCTTCAAATAAACCTTTTAATCTCGGCCACTATATCTGGAGGATTGTAATTTTTCAGATCCTCCTTTGATCTCAGTCGTCAGATCTGGATCCAGCGATCCAATCAATATGACGATCCAGATCAACCTTCATCACTAACGGTACGATCGTGATTCTTCGCGATCAACGCTCCAGATCGTGTCACTTGCGATCCATCACCCTCAAGTGTAAAATGCGCCAACAAAGTGCCCATTGTGCGCGTGCGCTTATGACGGGCTCGCATATACGAGCACCTGCTCGCCTATTGGATGAGAGTATCTGTGCAATTTGTGTTAACTCAATTAATACAGTAACACATATAAGGAAGTAAATTCTCTCTAAAATTTCCAATACGAGACTATTTCTCTCTTTACTTCCTTTAATAACATTTTGGGTTGACTTTAATAATTAATTTCTTATTCACTCGTAATCGATTTTGAGCAAATTAATAGTCTAGATTCATCTACTCGAAACGTAGATTTTGATTTTGAAGTCAATTTAGACTTTCATCGATTGATGACACCTCAATTTTCCTTTGCAAAACCGTAAACCATATTGATATTTTAAAACCCAATATCCAACAACTTATAGCACATATAATTAAAAACAATAGGGAACCTTCAATTTGAACCTTTATGTGATAGCTTAGATAAAATGAAAATTTCTACATTTAAGTATAGATCGATACCATCGAATGTGTAGATGTTTTTCTCCCACAAGCACATTCTTTTTTTTTTATGAACCTCTACTTCGACATGAGATCCTAATCGATTGGCATGAATCACCTAGCTAATCCTATTGTATAAAAAGGATGAGAAAAAAAAATCATGTTCAACTTATGAAAAAAAAATCTAATTTAATCGTGAAGCCTCTAATTTAGCAACTCGCGTGTGTTTTTTTAAGCATTATCAGTTGTCGAATAGAAGAGGTCCCTAAACCACCTTGATTGTTTTTGTTAGCACAAATTTATTTATTTATTTTTTGTGTGTATGTTTTAAAATACTCTTATCATCTTACACATGCACTTGTTATTAATCCTTGATGAAAAAAGAAGACATTTCATCAATCTTATTTGATATCCAATCAAAACTTAATTATATCGAAATAAAAATAAATTTTAGTTTGATTGATCAAGTAATTAAGATTCCTTATTTGACAATGAGTATTAATTTCGACAAAGACAATCTATTTCATAAGTAGATGTTAATTTCTCAAGTGAATAAAATAAACTATTTTAGTGATGGAGAAATTTATATCATACTAGTTTAAAGGAAATAAAAATAAATAAAATTGAAGAGCACAAATTGGGCTAACAAAAGTAAACCGAGTCAAAACTAATTGGGTTAATTAGCAACTAGTGCAAATTGGGTCAATTGACGGCTATGATATGGGCCAGAAGCCCATTATTTGGGCGATCCAAATAGAACTAGAGAGCATGCTAAATTTCGATTGCATCTCTCTAAATTTAAATTTAAAATAAAGATAAATATCTCTCGTCCTTTTGGATTGCTTGCTCTTTCATTCCTATAAATTAAATAGATTCCCTCGTATTTCATTCTCATACATCAAGATTCAAATATTTCTCTTATATTCCCTAGAGTATTCTCTCTCTCTTTTTTTTTTTTTTTTGAGGTGTAAATATTTTTATAGTCTATAGAATTTAAAGTGCTACTATTTTATAGATATTTTGTAGAGGACATTATTGCCCGTTGGAAGATGATTTTTTTCCCCCCACCAATATAGAGAGAGTTCAACTCTCATATCAACTTGATATATTTCTCTTGGTCGTTAGATCACCGTAGTTTTCATGGCGCTCACGATGCTTGAGTGTTACACCTCGGCTATCATCTTTGAGTTTTCATGACGATAAAATCTTGGAGATCATGATACTTGAGAAATCAAACTTGAAAATACCTTAGAAATCATACCGTCGTCGCCATCTTTGTGAAATTATGCTCGAGAATTCCTTAGCAATTGTACCTTTTGTGACCAGAGGTGAGCAATCAATTAATAATCGAACTGACTGAATCAATTAAATCAAAATTTAATAAACTTAAGGTTTTTTTGAATAAACTGAACCGATCAAACTTTTCAATAAAACTGAATAAATCGAACCAATAAAAAATCGATTAATTAGATTGAAAATCGAACAAATCAAATTTTTTTTATTATCAGTCGATTGATATTTTCATATTAGTCGATTGATTATGGCCAGTCGATTGATAATGATGGAGATTGTGGAACTCGAGACAATTAATCGACTGATTGGTATTAATCAATCGACTGAAGTTTTTTAGTCGAGTGGTATGACAAATCAATCGATTGATGGACTCCAGTTCAATTTAATCAATTTAACCGATTATTTTTGTTTTGAAATCGAAACCAAACCAAATAAATCGATATTTAAAAAAAAATGAATTTTCGAATAAATCAAATCGCAAAGTGATTCGGTCGATGCAATTGATTTATTAGATTTAATCGAATTTTTACTCACTCTATATCTATATATAAAAGCTTCTCAGAGCCCCGTGGTGTGGGTCGCCAGCGCACCGCGGGGCATATGACACTCGGCGGAGAGGGGCAGCAGCTAGCAGGGCATACAGTTTTTTCCGACCGAGAGGTTCTCTAGTGCCTTGGGCAGCGGCGGTTTGGCGACCGAGCATTATGCCTAAGCACTGCTTCGCTTATTGGCTTGCGGCGCACGGGAGACTGCGTACGACGGATATGATGACCTATGAGCCGATGAAGGAGTGTGCACTGTGCCATGATGAGGAGGAATCCAATGCGCACATCTTCTTCTGCTGCTCTTTCACCAGACGACTATGGGATATGGTGCGGACATGGCTACGCATACGACCTCAGATATACACAATGGCCCAACTCTTCCAGGCTTTCCGCTGTGAGATGCATGGGGAAGGACGGGAGAGGAAGGCATGTGACTTGGCTATTTCATGTATGATTTTTCTTGTATGGCAGGCTCGTAATCGGAGCCGTTTTGAGGACTATGAGTCTAGTGTTGAGAGGTTGTTCCTCAAAATACAGACCCATGTCTATCGCTTTGTAGGAGCTTAGCTCCAGTTTCATTTTTATATTTCTATACACATATTTACCACCCAAAAAAAAAAACAAAAAAAAAATAAAAAAAATAAAAGCTTCTCAGAGCCCTATGAAGGAACAAGTGATATCTACAAAATCAACTTATTGTTCAAAAGATAGATCCATCAACACAAGAAAACGAGTGGCTAGTGGTTAGTGTAGCGATAGATTTATTATAATGAGCACGGATTGATATCCAAGAACTACAAAATTTTTTGAAGATACTTATTCTCTCGTCATACTATTATTCGTATGATTATAAAATTGATTGATAGAGATGTTTAAGATGAATATATCACTTTTTATGCTACGGGATATTGGCCCATCGAAATTTCAGAGTTGGATAATTCTCGCAAAGAAAATCTAAAATCTAAATCCCACTCGAGGCACTATTACCATGTCGCCAAATAAAGTTTTAAATGGGCTATATATTATTCACTCGACATTAAAACCAACATCATTGTATATCCCTCTAACGATATTCATTAATGGAGGCACTAAATGAAGATTTAAAATAATCGCATTGGCCTTTTTTTTTTTTTTTTTTTTTTTGAAAAAACAATAACAGAGAATAATAAAAACAATCCCCATCAACTTTGGCCGTCGATCACACTTAAAATATAAAAGAGATCGCCGACAGCTGCCGATCGACGACATGGACGATGACGATGAAAATTCCAGATGTGTTTTTTTTTTTAATTAAAATTTCCATTAATTAAACGATTGGGCGTCGTTAATTAGACTGATCCGGCGGAGCATCCTACCGACATGGAAGATTTATATTTAAATGAAATTTATAAATACGAGTTTTGGGCTTCGCTTGGCCTTTCGGTTTCCCTGCCTCTCTCGCTCGCTCCGCGGCCGCAGGGAGTCGATGGGGGCGGAAGGCGCCGGCGCACCGACAGGAGGCGTGGACCGAGATCGCTGATCCGGAGGTTGTGCGTACGCACTCGGATCGGAGAGCGGCGGTGGCGGCGGCGATGGCGAACTCTGAGGCGCTGACTGGATTCGTGTCGGCGGCGGCGGCGGCGGCGAGGGGGAGGGCCGAGGAGTTGAAGAAGGAGCTGAGGAGGCTGGTGGTGGAGATTTCGGAGTCGGAAGATTGCGGCGTGGGGACTTATGAGGATGCGGCCAGGGCGCTCGCGGTCCTCAGGGAACTAAGGTCACGGGGGAGCGTGAGTCCGAAGGAGGCTCTGGCGAGCCAGAGGAAGGCGGAGGAAGAGTTCGAGTCGGCGGCTGTCCCCAAGCATTTCTTGTGCCCGATCTCCTCGGAGCTGATGAGAGATCCCGTCATCCTGGCCTCCGGACAGGTATCGGTGGCTCTGCAGTCTGGATTTACCGAATTAATCGATTCTGGTTCCGCCGCTGACGAAATGCTTCTTGCTTGCCTCTTTCATATCTGTGCAATCGCACTGTTCGTATTTCCCTTTCCTCTTCTTTCGCTAGCGGTGTTTTACCTGGATTTTAGGGCTGCGTTGCTGACTTACAGCTTAGGGCGACGAATACCTTAAGATGTTCTGGTAGATGACTCGATCCTACTTCCTCCTCCATGATTTGCCTGTTTTCTTAGGCAATATTTCCTCTAATGGAATTTCCGTTTGAAGTTTTGGCAATTGACGAGCTGTTGCGATCAAGTACGCGTATACATCGAAGGTTCCTGCTTATTTGCCAACTCTTACAAGTTCGGTATTTGCCTAAGTTTCTTTAATCAAAGAAAAGTACAAAAAAAAAGAAAGAAAACTTGCGTGTGAATTCTCATCTCTTACCTTCCATGTCAAGACTGTCAAAAATTCAGACTTTAGGTAATTCTGTACCCACCCTGTATTTCACTTTCATCCAAAGAAAGATTCCTCTAATCCTTTACTGAAACTCGGTAGACTTTTTTTTTTGCAGTATTTGCTCAGAATAGATTGAATTATAATAGCAAATCTTGGCTCTTCCTTGCAATTGAAATTTGTTGTTGGGTCGTATGATGAGAATGGTTTGGTATTTCATTGTTTAAACTAGTGCCTGCTATATTGCTGCAAATGCTGTGCTTCTGTGCAGTAAAAATTCGCTGCTGCTTCTCTTTGCAGAGGTTGGATTCTTCGTAGTGGTGTCTCTATTTGAATTACCATGATTCTTGCCTTTTGCAGACCTACGACAGGCTTTTCATCCAGGAATGGTTCAGTTCTGGGAACAGAACATGCCCACAAACTCAACAAGTCCTCTCGGACATCACCCTCACCCCTAATCACCTCGTCCGCAGCATGATCTCCCAATGGTGTATTGAACATGGCGTCGCTCTCTCTCCACTGGATCATGAGCAGGGAGGCTTGATCACTAGAAAGGAGCGGAATGCACTGCGTGGGATCCTGGATAAGATATCGTCGTCCTCCTCTATTCCTGAACAAAAGCAAGCAGTTAGGGAGCTCCGTCTGCTCACCAAGCGAAATGGATCGTTTCGAGCATTGGTAGGGGAGAGCCCAAACGCAATACCACAGTTGCTGTCAGTTCTCTCTGTGCCGGGATTGAATTGCGACCTGGAGGTGCAGGAGGACACTGTGACCACGATTCTTAACCTTTCGATCCATGAAAGCAATAAGAAGATCGTCGGCGACGACCCCCAAGCCATCGTTTTGCTTATCGATGCATTGAAGACTGGAAGCATGGAGACCCGCAGTAATTCAGCTGCGGCACTGTTTAGCTTATCTGCCCTCGAGTCCAACAAGGTCAAGATAGGGCATATGGGTGCGATGAAACCGCTGGTCGAACTGCTAGAACAAGGTAGCCCCAGCGCCAAGAAGGATGCTGGGTCTGCAATCTTCAACCTCTGCATGCTTCACGCCAACCGAGCCAGCGCACTGATGGAAGGGGTGGTTCGCGTGCTCCTGAACTCCATTGCGGACCAGTCACTCGTCGATGAGTCACTGGCAATCCTCGCATTGTTATCGAGAGACCAAGAGGCAGTCGAGGAGATCGCCGAGACTGGCGGTGTGCCCTCCATGCTGAGCATAGTGAGGGACAGTGTTTGCCTCCGGAACAAACAGAACAACAAAGAGAACGCAGCGGTCGTTCTGTTCGCAATTTGCATGTATGACCGGACGAAGCTCGGGGAGATCGCAGAGGAGGATAAGTCGACCGGGAGCATCTCTCGTCTGGCTGAGAACGGCACCCCCAGGGCACGCAGGAAGGCTGCTGGAATGCTGGACAAATGGAAGAGGACCATGCGCAGCACGCATTACTCGTGTTGAGAAATCATCAAGGCGATGCACATATGTAAATAATACCCCTCCCTCTCTCGTCTTTTTGGTTGCTCTTCAGTTCCATGGGAACTACATCCTCTGAGATGTGGTAAATTTTTTTTTTTTTCTTTTTGCTCCAATAAATGTCAACGCACTTTTTCGTCTTCTAAGAGAATCGCGATTTGTCTGTTAGTACGTGCATATATTGTGGGAAATCTTTTCATTTTATTAATCGGATAGGGAAGAAGAACAGACAGAGAGAGTGAGAGAGAGAGAGAGAGAGGAGAGAGGCGACTGCGGTGGTGTTGGTGGAGAACTGCACTCGCCGGTTACTTTTCATCGGCAGCACCGCCGCTCACTGATTGCGACCTCCGATTCACGCGTTTTGCACTTCTTTTCTGTGGAACCCTCAAATCACGGTATTCCATTCCATGCTATGGCGCCATTCCGTGCCTGATCATGATGCCAGCCAGCTTGCTTTCCATAGCCCACTAAAGTTGGATGACTTCGTCTTCGTGTATTTACTTTTTAGCAATTCTCGGCACCATTGTGCTGCTGTTGCTCTCGATTTGTCCCTTCTTTAGAAAGCCAGAAAAAACCCCTCGTCAAAACTCGGCCATTTAAAGCTAAAGCTATCGAGGATGCACATACATCGCTCGAGTTCAACCTAGCCAATAGCCATAATGCGCGAGGGGTCACCCAAAAGTGTGCGTATGCCACAGAACAGATGCCCTCGGTGTGCAGTGAGTCAAAGAAATTCCTCTTTTCTTTGGTAGTTGCCGGTGAGTCACGGCATGGGTGCAGCAGCACTTTTGGTGGCGAAAACAAGTTCACATACGAGGCTCTTGTAAATTTGATAACACATAAACCTACTCGTAGAAATCCAGAATTGCTGTTTGTCGTAGTAGTGATCGATCGTGACATTTCCACTGTGACTTCGCATTTGATTCCATGAGAATGCTGTGATCCCAACCAAAGCGAGTCGTGTTGCTAGAAAGACGAGCGAATCGAACAACTAATCGGTTTGGTTTAATCAAGTGGGTCAGATGGGTTGAATTGGGCAGAGCCAGCTGAGTGTGTGATGGGTTAGACCGTCTGATCAAGATGAATGGTCTTGCTAGGTAGACAAGTCGGCTGGGTCGGACAGGTTGACCATGCCAAATAGGTTAAGCTAGCATAGTCTAGCTAGGTAAACAATTAGGCCGAGTAGGTCGAGAAGGTAGGTCAGGTCAAG
This sequence comes from Wurfbainia villosa, assembly GCA_025175895.1. Lineage (NCBI taxonomy): Eukaryota > Viridiplantae > Streptophyta > Magnoliopsida > Zingiberales > Zingiberaceae > Wurfbainia > Wurfbainia villosa. Next base: position 8,309,243 of record CM045997.1, read on the forward strand.
CGAGATGGGCAAGCCAATCATTCTTGTCGGTCTGAGTGACCAAATTTGAGAAACTCAGGCCAAGTCAAGTTAGTCTAAGCGAGTTAGGTAAGTAGAAGGGCACCAGTGAGCCAGTTTTGGATGGGTAGGGCAATTTGAGATATCAAGTGATTTAGGCAGTTTAGTCGAGTCAATCGGATCTAATTGAACTAGGGTGGCATCTATTTGGCCATTCAGCCATGATAATTCATCCCCTAGTCTTTTGATTTTTAGGTAAATAGAAACTTAGAGAAGTTACTACCTGAATATAATTGCCTTGATTCACATTACGTTCACTAATTAACCAAAGAAATCTGATTATGCTTCATTAGAAAAAATTTAAGACCATAAGCTATCTATTTCAATAGTAACTTTCCACTATATCTCTCTAGTTGATTAATTGTATTCATATAGAAGATGGTTGGAATTTCAATTTTGATAAAATGACAAATGACCAACTTTTGTCAAAGATTCAAATAGGAAATATTATTCGTTAACGGAAGAATTTTAATATATAGGTAATCTGTATTGTGAGCAGATTAGCAAATTTCTCAAAGATAATATCAGGTGAATAAAAAATTAATAGCCAAAAAAACTATTTGAGACTAGATGGTTGAGCAAATGGCTGAAAATGTCCCATTAACAGTCTCTATATGGTTGTCTCATGTTATTAAAAGGAAGGTAAATCGAAAAGTGTTCAGGAATATTTGAAAGCCAAACTGAACATCCTGTCATTGACCCATAACCCCTTTGGTGTTGCCACTTGAGTTCCTTTCATGCAATTCACAAGTAATCTTCTATCCTCTTCTCTTCTAGAGTCCATAGCTCTCGCCTTCTCTTTAGGGCTCGTTTCCTCCAAGGAAAGACTAAACAAATGCCCAACGGAGAAGAAGGATTTTTAATTTTTTTTTTTCTATCCTTCATATAATTTATTCAAGCATATACCTTAGAAAGGATAGAAACTCGGTTGGATGAAACTCTCTCATTTATCAGTCTATTCTATCCAAATCAGGTAGAAAACCAAATCCACTCCTCACCAAATATCCACCTATGGCTCCTTGCCAAACAAGGATCACTCGTCACTCTTTACAAAATAATGCCCACCATGGTTACTAAACTCTAGCAGCCTCACGAGCGTCAGATGCATGAGTGGGATGGTTTAGGCGAATTGGACAATCTAGGTGGATCAAGTGAGTTAAACAATTTAGGTAGGCTGAGCAAGCTGAATAGTCTGATGGATCAAGTAGGTTAGATAATCCAGACAACTCGAGTGGATCTTGCAATACAATAGGTTGAGATGGTCTAATTATTTGTGTTGGTCAAGTAGACCAATTGATCTTAGTGAGCTAATTGGGCTGATTTGAAAGTCCAATTGGGTTAGACGGTTTGGTCAAGTTGGGTGGTCTAGAAGGGTTAGGAGGGCTAACTCTGCTAGTCGAGTGATTCAAATTGAAAAGTGAGTCGTATAAGTAAGACGAGCCGAGTGGGCTAGAGGGTCGAGCATACTAGGTGGATAGAACAGGTTGAGTATATTGAGGGGGCACACCAATTTAGTCATGTCAAACTCATAGGAAAATTAAGTTCCCTGCCACATTCATTTTTCTAAAACTTCACCATTTCAATGCTCTATTCACTCTCTTCTATTTCCTTCCATCATTCCATTCCTTAAGTTCCCATAAATAAATTTATTGATCCTATTGAATTTGACTCATTTTATCATCAAACAAAGGATACAAAAATAAATCAGATTGATTTTTCAACCAAAAATAAAAAAAAATGGTATGTGACTAATTTTTTTTCTCAACCTCTATCCCTACCACATTGCATGTATCTCAAAGGTTTTCTTTTCCTGCCCTGGTTTGTAAACTACAACTGCATCTTTAATATGTTGGCATAGTTATTCAACTCCTTGCAAATTTTATGGAATAACTATTTATAACTTTTGATAGTAAAATGAACATGAAATACCAATTCTTTACAGAATTCTTTCTCAATCATTTTTTACTATTATTTTCTTCGATACATCAGACTAAAAAAAATGTTTACTTTGACTTTATTCTTCTATTTCTCAAGAATAATCATGCTAGTTCTTATTGCCAAACATTTTGTGTATATCACAAAATATGAAGGGAAGGAATGCTGCAAACATAAATAAACTATGAGTTATTTATAGTTTAGAGTTATTCAAATTGACATACCAAATGCGCAAGCATTACGAAAATGCAAGTTGTAGAGTGCCATTACCTTCCATGGCCACCAATACTTGAGCAGTAAAGATGGTGCAGACTGCCGAGTGGAGTATATAACACACCCATTCTTTGATAAGATCAACTTGTCCATTCTCTAGTGGTGCCCAACAATTTGTAGTATGTGCAACTACGAAGGTTTATTTATAATCCATAAAGAAAAGGAAAGATAAAAAAACAAGGTCGTACGATGGATCATTATAAAACTATATAAAATATTAATCATGTACTATTAGATCATGTATCATAATGTCTAATATTTGTCAAACATATGTGGTCGGAATAAATAATCAAGGTTGATAAAATGATGCATGATGTTACATCATGGATGATGTATATTTGTAGTAGTAAAAACTAAAATATTTGATCGGGAACGTATAACATTAAGAATGATAATGATGTAACCTTTTTTCAATAAGTAGACTAGTTAAGAAATTTGGCTTGGTACAACACTGCATCAAGGAGTTTATTGTTGAATATATAGCCATCTTTGAAGGAGACTGAAGAAAATTCTAGTCAATCATAGCCTTTCCAAGTTATCCTTCCTGGCAATAAAAAATACCAATTTTCAACTCGATAAATTGATAGTTTATTTATCAACAACGTTTTTATGACGCATTAGCTAGTCATCCATTTACTCCTGATGCTAACTGGTTGATTTAACAAAAAGCAATGTAGGGCCTGCAAGAGATGCATTCCAGAAGGCATAAGATGCACTCAGCATAAAGGAAAGGAGAAAAAGAATTGGAAAAAAGGAAATAAAAACTGCGGATAAAAAAAAACAAACATACTCTAATCTAAAGGATTTTTCCAGTATTTTTCTTGCATTGTTTTATTAAATATTTAAAGCTTTTCTTCCCCATCAAACTTTTTCTTTCCATTTGAGCATGTGGGAGAGGAAGTCCATGGGGGTTGCTCCCACATCATGTTCACGTAAGGATGACATGGGAAAGTGATAGCCACGGAAACAATTATTTAATCCGTTCAAATATTTTAGTAAGACTTTGAATATTTTGTTTTTTTTTTCAACAATCATTCTAATCCACCAGATGTCAAATGAATTTTCTTCTGGGAATTGAAAATTCAAATTCAAATTCTCTCATCTCATGAAATCCACTTCATTGTCTTGTCTAAAAACTATAAAAATAGACATCTATTTAGAAAAACATTTGTCTGCTCCAACAATATAAATCAGCCAAAAAGTCCTAGCTCAATAGCCCCGCCCTACAACTCTATTTGATCATGATGATGAGCATGATGAGGTCTTGTTGCTCCACTATAAATAACAGTATTCTATTTAGATCCTCACCAATCAAACAAGCCTCCAACATAGTTTGTTTCCCTCCTCTCTTTTGTCATCCTAAAGCCAAGAGGTACAGGTTCATCAGAAGCCAGCGCAAGAGTTCCATGGGAGACAGTGAAACCCAAGGCTTTCAGAATCCTAGATATGTGGTCAAGAAGGTACTTGCCAGGCCCCAACATGAAGGTGATGGAGCCATTGTTAGGAGGAGCATTGGAAGGTGATTTCCTATCAATCTCTATGATCTTAATCCTTTATTCAACGGAGGATTTAGCCTAACAAGATACTCATTCAGAAACTGATCTTGTGTAGGGGAGAACTAAGAAACTTGGATCCATTTCTGATGCTGGATGAGTTTTCAGGTAAGTATTTAACCTCTCTTCCCTAATATAATTCCATTGAATTGTACTGGTAGCAGCTAATTTTTTCCTTATCAGTTTCGGCTCCAGCTGGGTTTCCTGATCATCCACATAGAGGTTTCCTTCCTGTTCATTCAGTTCCCAAATTTATCCTTAATTCACTACTTTAAGCTTCTCAATCTATCCATTCAATGGCAGGTTTTGAGACTGTCACTTATATGCTGGAGGTAATAAATTAATTTGCTAGTATGAATGAGATAGAAATCAGATGAAACTTTAGCTAAGACGAAGTATAACAAGGTTGCTAAATTGTTCAATTCAGGGAGCCTTCACTCACCAAGATTTTGCAGGACATAAGGGGACCATCAGAGCTGGAGATCTACAGGTACTTTCGATGACCATCACTCCTCAAGCTTTGCGCTATCAATTGAAGTAGAATTAGATTCATCGGTTCACCTCCATACTGCATTAATATCTTCAGTGGATGACTGCTGGTAAAGGAATTATTCACTCAGAAATGCCTGCTGCACCTGGAGAGAACAAAGGGTTGCAGCTCTGGATCAATCTCTCCTCCAAAGACAAAATGTAATTGCCAAAATTTCATCTTTTTAACAACCACAAATAATGTTCCTAATGGAATCGATCGAACCGATACCATGGAAATATCCATCTTTTTTTTTTTTTCCTTCCAAACTCTGAGAAGTTCACACTGGAAACCTAACTTTTGTTCCTATTTCTTCCAAGGATGGAGCCGAGATACCAAGAGCTACAAAGCAAAGACATAAGCAAGGTGGAAAGGGACGGCGTTACCGTCCGCATCATCGCCGGCGAATCCTTCGGCGTCCAGTCGCCGGTCTACACCCAGACTCCAACAATGTACCTAGACTTCACCTTAAGCCCCGGATCCCAAGTTCAGCAGCGGATCCCGGAATCATGGAACGCCTTCGTCTACATCATGGACGGCGAGGGTGTGTTCGGGGACCCGAGCGCGGCGGCTGCGGCGAGCCACCACGCGCTGGTGCTGAGCGCCGGCGATGGGGTAGAGGTGTGGAACAGAGCGGCCAGGCCACTGAGGTTCGTGCTCATCGGCGGGCAGCCGCTGAGGGAGCCGGTGGTGCAGTATGGGCCGTTCGTGATGAACACGCAGGCGCAGATCCAGCAGGCGATCGAGGACTACAACTACTGCAAGAACGGCTTCGAGAGGGGGAAGCAGTGGGCCTCGCAGCCGTGAAGCGAGAAGGCCCAAATAAATCCATAACAGGCCCAAATTTAACTCTCATCTCGATTTGAGAGTCTATAGAAGATTCGGGTGGGATGCTAATCGTGCTATTATGGAAAACATCGTATAAATATATGTATTTTTTGATTTGAAAAGAATCTCGACGCAATAATAAATTTCATCTCTCGATAATTTTTTAATCAATAATCAATTATGTGTAAAATAATAATAATAATAATAATAATAATTTTTGTTTGAGCAATTCGTCCCACCACGAATCACTCAAAACAGTTCGTGCTCCTGAAAGAATAACCATATTTTACTTATGAAAAGGCTGCATGAAGAATCTTGTACGAAGAACTCCTCGAGTATTCGCTGTTATAAAATGGTTCAAATTATTTCCATAATTTTATATTTATCAGAGGACATATTTAATTTCTATTTTATTTTTTCCGTTAAATATGGATATTAAATTGGTCGGAAAAAAAATATTATTGGAAATTTAAATCTCAGGTCCACTGTTTTTCTGAAAATATAATTTTCAATACCACTTTTTTCCTGACCAGTTGATATTGTACGTGATATTGGAAATTTAAATCCCAATATCACTGTATTCCTGAGAATAAAATTCTCAGCACCATCTTTTTTTATGACAGTTTGATATTGTATGTGGTGTTGAAAATTTAAATCTCATGATCAATGTATTCCTGAGAATATGATTCTCAATACCATTTTTTTTCTAAACGAACTTGATATTGTATGTGGTACTGAAAATTCAAATCTCAGAATCACTGTGTTCTAGAGAATATAATTTATAGTACTATCTTTTTTTCGACCAGCTTGATATCCACGTCTGGTGGAAAGGATAAAAAAGGAATGTGATGTACCCTTTGATAAATATGAAATTATAGAATTATGTTTGGATAATTCTAAATTTGAGGTGTATCTTTTAATAAATTGCTGGGTCCAAAATGAAATTCCTTACTAGATACCGATAACGTAAATTCTTCTATTGATTTGGATGAATTTACATGGAATAACACATGTGAGAGGGCATTGAAGATGTTCCGTAAAATTCTTCTGATGCTCAAGTTAATCTACGAAATGATAAAAATTCGAGAGAGAACTAAAGATGAGATCTCCTTTCGATCTATTGGATACACGCGATATTTTATAAGCGGTTCGAGTTAGGTGGGAAATCGATCATATCCAAATAAGATTTGAGTAGAAGGGACTATGACCACTTGAAATACAAAATGGAAAAGTCATACTTAAGTATGGCATGTACCTATAATAGTCATATCTAAATATGACTTGCAATGATACGAGAGCTATATCTAAGTATGATCAAGAGGAGTCCCTCTGATCAGTTTCGATTTCCATTCGAAAAAAAAATCCGAAATGTCTCACTTTGAATGTGAATAAAATTGTGCTTTTGAAGGAATAAAAAAAAGATTATCTATTTTCAAAATTAGTCAGTTGAAATTTGAATATATAAATTATCAAAAAAAAAAAAAATCAAGAGGAAGCCGCTTTAAGAAAATATCACTTAAACAATTATCAAGAGTTTGAGAAGACTAACTCGGGCTCACTCAAACTCGATCGTATTGATTCAATTGGGAATAACTTAGCTCGGACTAGCTAACTCAATCAATAGTGATTCAGTAGTTTGACTCAACACCTCAAATTGGCTTGGCAAGAGAAACTTAACCTCGAGTTGACCCGCTCAGCTTCGATTCAGTTCAAAATGGCTCAGGAGTTTAAACGTGTAGTGCATGCAGGGTGAACAATCGATTAATAATTAATGGATTGGATCGATTAAATTAAAATCGAATACATTAATTGTTTTTGAATAAATCGAAACATCAAATTTTTAATAAAATCGAACAAATCTTGATAAAAAAATTGATTAATTAGATTGAAAATCGAATAAACCAACCAAACTAATTTTTTTTTTTATTATCGATTGATTGATAATTTTATATCGATCGATCGATGATGATGGAGATCGTAGAATTTGAGATAATCAATCGATTTAATTGATTATTTTCATTTCGAAATCAAACCGAACTAAATAAATGGATCAAATTGATATTTAAAAAAAATCGAATTTCCAAATAAATCGAGCTGAAAATTTTGATTCACTCGATCAATTTATTTGGCTCAATTGAATTTTTGCTAACCCCCGAGACCACGTAGGTTGGACAACCAAGTTGAAAGGCCGGTGATCACTAACACAAGCAGCGTATCAATATCGCATCATGCGTGGTCATTGTAGCAAAGAACTACAAGACTTTTGACAGCAGCCTCTCTGTCCTTCAGGTGAAAAAGGGTTTAGCCTACTTATTCAGACACAGTTATCACACAGCTCTGCTCATATCAGCTTCATTAGAATGATCACGATAATCATCAAGAACTCCTCTGTTCTTATTTCGAAATGTCTCTGATTTCATTTCGAAACTGCTATAACGCAGTCTTTTTCTTTCTTTCGCAGTCTTCGTCAATTCATCTTCTCTTTGTCAATGTCTTCGCTGTGGAACGTTCGGAGTCGGAAATCTAAAATGACATAAGACATTCCAGTTCTGACACGCTCGTTCTGAGCATTCTACGTTCAGTTCATTCCAACGAACAGTGGCTCAGATGACTTGCTTGGAAGTTCTTTATTCTGTGATTTCTAATAGATCAAATCATCAACAACAGTTTGTCAACTGCGCGTTGTATTTTCCTTCTGACTGGAATCAAATCCAGAACTTGCCATATTTAGATCTTTAAAGATAATGGAGTAACCTTAGTTTTGGTCAGTCTAAAGCATTTAGTCAGTTTTGTTTTTCGTTTTTCATGTTTCTGGGCGATTGTTTAATTAGATATAGACTTAGACTTAAATGTTTTAATTTAATTTGATCGAGCAGAAAGGAGCAAAATAGACAGTTATAAATTACTGATTAGGTCGTTTCAATCAGCTCGTTAGAACAATTCAAGAGGGTTCGACCATGGCCTGTTCCTCAAACCCTCTTCGGCTCAGCCGAAGCGAATTGTAGACAATCCACCGTGGCCCTGTTCACAGAGCAGCTAGACCGAACTCAAATTCCTCCTCTAGCCAAATGCTATACAAAGGATTTAAGAACATTTTCTATCGAAAATATCACTGAAACATATTACTGTAGGTTTTACATGTATTTGTATGAATTTATAAAATTGTAAATAAAAATTTACAGTGAATTCGTTGGAGTTCATCGATCCGAAGACGATTTATTTCTGAAAGTGATCTTTCAAATTTTTATTCGTCGTTTGAAGGATAATTACAAAAAACGAATCATCTTTATTAACCCACAAACTAAAGGGGCATTTGATTCGTAGAGAATTTTCTGTTTTCTGTTTTCATTTTTTTTTTCAGAAAATAGAAAACGATTTTTTTTTTTTTTCAGTTTTCTAAAAAACACTCTTTCATTTTTTGGAAAATAAAAATAGAAACAGAAAACGATTATTTTTCATTTTCTAATTTTTTAGAAAATATTTTTTTATTTTTTGAAAAATTGAGATAAAAAACACAAATCAAATATGTTTTTTTATTTTTATAAAAAATAAAAATAAAAAATAAAGATGAAAATACTTACCAAACGTCCTTGAATTTCTCTCGCGCGTCTTGAATGTTCTCCGACAATCCCAAGACACAATCTTGAAATGCTTTCACGTTGACTCTAGAGTTTAGCAGCCTCTTGACACTCGACAACTCTACTCTGTCCCTCACTTTATGCACGCCTTTTGATGGTGTTTGACATAGATGGAATAATGCACAACATGCATCAAGCCAAATATTTAGATTAGGTTGCCATATTTAATCAAAAAGTTAGATATAATCTTGGATCAATAGAGTGATTATATTTTTTTATTTGATGTCCATTATAAAGATGACAAAGATGTCCAGTGACAAAGGGTGAATGGAAACAACGACAGCGGCGATGGCGATTATTGGACGACCAATAACAATGGATGATGACCGTCGACGGACATCGATGACGGCCACCTGAATCATGGGATGACGATCAATGGTGGTCGTCGACGTCGCCTAGTGATCGACGACGATCGACAATGGTCACTGATGTCCCCCGATGTGGTTGTTGATGGGGTCGCTAGCGTCGACCAACAATAGTGGCCGGTGGTGGTCGACGGCGACAGCTAGTGACGATTGGAGTGGTCGTCAGTGTTGGTTGACAGTGGTCGTTGACGGTGATCACCAACGACGCCCGATGATGGTCGCCAACGCCAACCAATTACGGTGGCCCGTCGTCGACGACAGCTAGTGGTGGTCGCCAACGACGACGACGGATGACGGACGACGAACGGGGAGCAACGACAGGCGATGCTCGATGGCGACGGGCGATCGATGATGCTCAGCCGATGGCGACGACAACGATGATGATCGACATCGATTGTTGAACGTCCAACGCTTTTCAAATTACGATTTAAATATAATCGAATTACATAAATTTTACTTTGTAATTTAATTATAAATTTTAATGTCTTTTATAAATGAGATCATACTATATTGTAATTTTAAAATGATAATTAATAAAATAATAATTTTTATAATATAATTTGACCTTAATTTCTCCGTGGCTAAGTCGATGAGACAATTCACATGGCCACATTCACTCATAAATTTGAGAGGGATCACGTGTCTATGTGGGAAGAATCTAGTAGTTAGTGCATGCGATATTGTATTATAGAATAATAGATTAATTTTTCGCAAATATGAAAGTGTCGTTTGTCCATATGTTAGTTATTAATTTTAAGGATTAAAAATCTATCGTGATTTATCTCTCCTACGATGATTCTAAAATATATGAATAGAAATTATTAAATTGACAAATTTTAATTTTTGTACTATAAAGAGAGATCATGTCCACTGACCCGTCGATAGTCGATACGGACGTATTGACATGCAGATCTTAGGGTGTGTTTGGTTGGGGGTTTTTGTTGATAACCTTGTTAGGTTATCAATAAAAATCTTGTTTGGTTTAGGTTATAAACAATTACCTGGTAATTGTTCATTACCTGGTTATGAACAAAAACCTTTTTAGGGGGAATCGGAAAACCTTGGAGAACCAAGGTTTTTGTTGATTCCTGGGGTTAAGGAAACTTTTTTCCAATATTACCCCTAGCAATATATTAAATGTCAATTTGTCAAAACTCAATCGATTTGTCGTCCGTCGTCGGTCGCCGCCCGTCGCCGGCCGCCGTCGTCGCCCGTCACCGGCCACCATCGTCGCCCGTCGCCGGCCACCGCCGTCGCCCGTCGCTCGTCGCCACCGCCGCCTCGCCGTCGCCGCCACCACCGTCGCCGTCGCCGACCACCACCGCCGCCCATCATCGCGCCCGTCGTCGCCGCTGTCGCCGCGCCGTCGTCGCCGCCACGCCGTCGTCGCCGCCTCCGCCACCGCCGTCTACCGTCGCCGCCACCGCCCATCGCCGCCACGCCGTAGGTGCCTCCACGCCACCGTCCGGCCGTGGCCGTCGCCCGACCGATCATCGTCAGCCATGTCGATCGGTCGACCACCATCGTTGCCACCGGTCGGTCGACCGTCGTCGTCGACGGTCGGTCACCACTATCGTCGGTCGGTCACCGCCACCGCCGGTCGACCGTCGTCGTCGATGGTCGATCACCACTATCGTCGGTCGGTCACCGCCACCGCCGGTCGGCCGGGCACTGCCGACGGTAGATCGTTGCCGACGTCATTAATATTTCTGTCGTCGTCATCGAATTGATTGAGCAAAGACAAAGGATAATTTAGTAAAATGTTAAACTAAGTTATATATTAAAACCTCCAACTAAATAAGGTTTTTATCTAAGATTATACTTTATTCCAAGACTATATTTTATTCTCTGATAATCACATAACTAAAGTTATATATAATTACTTGAACCAAACGCACCCTTAGAGTTATGCTTGCAACGAGAAGGAAAAGCCTCCACCGGAAAGGATGCAGGAATGGGTGAAATTCATGTGTGTCTGGCCAGAATAATTAATAATCATCGAGCAGTAAGATCAGTGGCTGTCAGAATTTTGAATTAAGCTATATATAAATAAAGATTCGAAGCGACCATTGGCCAGATCTCACATGATTTAATTAATCATTATATTTTGGAATGCATTTAAGCACCACCGAAAAGGAGATATATAGCTAGATATGCTTTGAGGAATTGAGTAATGTTTACATGGGATTTGGTTGTACTCGCTCGGCAGAGCTTAGTCATCTTGCAATTTAGTCTCTGACTATCTATCTTTGCTCAACCTCAACATGTTCAGTAATTCGACCTCCTGAATTATCTTGTAGTTTGGTCATTCGAGTCGCACTTCTACTTAGTAGTGGAGTATCTTGACTCGGTAGTTTCCTGAGCTTCTATAATCTGTTATATTTGATAGGACTCAATCTAATTAATTTTGTAATAGAATATAACATAATCTTCATTACATTATCATATTTTATTAAAAATTTATATATAATATTTGATTACAAAGGTGATTAAATTTTTTTATTTGATTATAAGGATGACAAAGGTGATCGACGACAAGGAATGATCGGAGACGATGGCGACGGCAATGATGGTTGCTAGGCGGCCAACAATGGTGGACTGCAGTTGTCGACGGACATCGACACTAGCCACCGACGTCACTTGATGACCAACGACTATCGCTAACGTCGGTCGGTGGTGGTCTCCAACGGCGATCGACGATGATCGTCGACGGCGGCCACCGATGGTCGTCGACGACGATCGATGGTGGTGGTCATCGACGATCGATATATGGTGGTCGTTGTCAGCCAGACAGTGATCGCTGCTGGCAATTGTCGACGGTGGTCGTTGGCGACGGTTTCCGGCGATGACGACGGGCGACAGACAGTGGCCAATAAGCATGCTTATCGGTTCTGCGGTTCAGATTCCGATTCGATTTTGATCAGTTCCGGATCTATCAACGTTGGAACCAATCTGAACCGGTTCAAAATCGATTCCGAACCGATTCCGATTCCGAATCGGTTCCGAACCAATTCCGAAACGGTTTCGGATCGATTCTGAAACAGTTCCGGACCACCTTCCTCGAACTTGAGCTTCCAAATTCATCTAATGTATTGGTAATCCTATTCTTTTTTTCTATCACAAAATAATCTTTTAGAGATGTTAGTATGCTAAGAATTTTCACCTTTAAATTAGCAACCGGAACTAGATCCAAATGGAACCAGAATCGGTTCCGAACCGGTTGGGACCGAACCAAATGGGAATCGGAATGGTTCCGGTTCGGTTCCAAAACCGTTTCATCTGAATCGGTTCTGATTTCGAATTTAACAAATCGGTTCCGACTCGATTCCGGATTGAACCAATCCGTTAAGCATGCCTAGTGGTGAGTGGCGCCCGGCGACGACAGTCAACGATTAGTGTGCCCAATCGATGACAATAGCAATGGTGACGATCGACGTCGATTGTTGAATATCCAATGCTTTTTTAGATTACTATTTGGAATGTAATTGGATTATATATGTTTTAATGAGATTATAAAATTTTAATACATATTGTAAATCAAATTATATTACATTATAATTTTAAAATGATAAAAAATAAAATAATCAATTTTGTAATGTAATTTAATGAACCGAACGTAGTTTAAGCTCCTCTCACTATAAGAAAAATAGAAAATAGCGACGAAATAGTTATTCGTCGCTAACACTAGATATTTACGACGAATTTATCAATCGTCGCAAATAATTTTATATTTGCGACGAAACAATAAGTTTCGTCGCCAATATAGTATATATTATCGATGATATAAAAATATTCATCGTAAAATACTCTTAGCGACGAATAAATATATATTCGTCGTAAATTATTTAGCGACGAAATATAATATTTCGTCGCAAATTATTCAGTCGAGCCGCTAGTCGAGTAAACTGAATTCTGTGGGCGGCCAAATGTCAGACAGTCGAGTCGTCAATCCCGCTAGTCGACTGAACATTAACGACGATATATTTAAATTTCATCGCAAACAATTCAGTCGAGGCGCCAGTCGAGTTAACTCGATTCTGTACCTGCGGCCAAATTACTGCCAATCGAGTTGTAAATCCCATTAGTCGACTGATGATCAATATTAGCGACGAATTATTGAATTTTCGTTGCTAAAATAATAAATATTAGCGACGAATAAATCATATTTCGTCGCTAATATACGCGAAAAAAATCCTAGCCCGCGCCGATTCTCCCATTTTCTCCGTGCGACTTCTCATCTCTTCCGACGATTCTGCTCTCCGGCGATTCTCCGCGCGACTCTCTAGTGACTAGCTCCGGTCCCGTCCCCTAGCTTCCTCTCGCGCGCGATCGACTTCTTCTTGGCGCTTATCTCCCGCGACCGACTCCGGCGACAACTCCGCCCTCCGGCCTCCGGCCTCCGGCCTCCTTCTCCAGCGCCGGCGACAGCTTGGCACTCCGGCTTGATCGGTAACAACTTTATTTTGATATCTATTTGTCGCACATGAAATTACATCTGTCAATTCGCTTGATAAATTTAGTGTTTAGATGATGAATTTAGAATTTTGTTATGGTATAAGGTTATTGTAGATTAATTATATATCATTAGGATTTTGAATAGGATTAGATGAAGAATTTTGGGTTTTTTTATCATTTAGATTTGGACTTATTCATGATAAAATTAAGCTCAATTTGTGCAATTGAATGGGAGTCATCTTTCTACACTAGTACACTACCTAACCTTGTCGATCCGAAGCTAGTCAATTTTTAAATTCATACACCTTGTGCTCAACAATAGTATCTCAAACTTAGTTAAGAGCTCATTGTATATTATTTTTCGTAAGATTAATTACTTATTGTGTATTATTTTTCACAAGACACACAGTCTCAGGTTATAGGATAAATTTAGGCTTTTTTATTCTTAGATTATAATGTTCGATGACAAACAAGAGTTATAATGCAAATTGTAAGTTATGTTATGTAAGATTTAAATTATAAGTCTTTTAATTATTTTGTATCTGATAACTACATTTAAATTGATAAATTATTTTAAATATGTTTAACCAGCGTTCAAAAATATGGATAAAAGTTGGATAACGAATCAGAATCGGATTAGTCCTGAATATATAAATGGGTTGAATCAATTTATGAGTATGACAGAAAATTACATGATCAGTCTGAATTTATCGAAAATTCGTTGTCCATGTCGACGGTGTGACAATTTGTTTCAGATTGAATTGGATTATGTGCGAGGACATCTGTATAGGTGAGGATTCGATAGACTATATAAAGTCTAGAACTTTCATGGAGAAGCTTATACATTATCCGGTAGTATAAATATTGTTAATCAAGATGAGAATAATTTTGATATTGAAGTAGATGATTTCGAAGACGATTTTGAAGACATGTTTACTGATTTACAAAATGCAGAAAATATAATCAACAACGAGCCTCAATCAGATGATATAAATGCAAACATAAATGCAAATGATTGTAGACGAAGTTATATTTCAATGTTGGAAGAAGCACAAAAAGAACTCTATCCCAATTATACTAGTTTTTCCGTTTTCAATTTTATGGTGAAGCTAATGCATGTGAAGGTGTTAAATGGCTGGAGCAATAAATCTTTTGATATGTTACTTCAGTTATTGCAAGAGACATTTCCTAAACTGAATGCGATTCCAAACTCTTAGGCTACGTTTGATACGGGGTAATGTAATCAACCTTGTAATGTAATCAAGTTTGTAATGTAATGTAATGTAATGTGTATACATTATTGTGTTTGGTTAGTGATTGGTGTGTAATGTTTGATTACAAAAGTGATTACATTCGTTTGTTTGGTGTCCACATTTTTTTATAAGGAATGTAATTCATATTATTATAAAATGACAAAAATACCCTTATAAGGTTGTCGCCGATCGTCGGTGGGCACCGATCGATCGTCGCCCGGTCGTCGGCCGCCACCGATCAACCGTCGCCGCCACGCCCCATACCGGTCGATCGTCGCCGCCGATCCGCCGTGATCCGCCGCCGCCGCCCGCGGTGGCCGTCGCCGTCGCCGCCGCCGTCGATCGCCGCGGCCCGTCGCCGGCCGCCGCTCGATCGCCGGCTTCGCCGGCCGGTCGCCGATCCGCGATCCTGCGCCCGATCGCCGCTCGCCATGCCCGCCGATGCCCGCCGCCGCCGCTCGTCGCCGCTTCGCTGGCCGGTCGCAGCGGTCGGACGTCGGTCGATCGCCGGCCGACCGGCGGTCGCCGTGATCAGCCGGCCGGCCGATCTCTGGCGGCCGCCGTCGCCGATGCCGGCCGTACGGCCGATCGTCGTCGATCGGGCGTCGACCGGGCGTCGGTCGTCGGCCGATCGCCGACCGTCGGGCGACCACCGCTCGGTCATTGGTCGACAACTGTCGCCGGTGGTCGTCGTCGACGAGCATCGAGAAGTAATGAGAAAAATAAAAGAAGGATATATTTGTTATGATAAATATTGAGTCCGTAATGTAATCGGATTACATTGTTTTTCCTTCGTAATCGAGATTACGGATCTTGGCTCTTATTTTGTAATGCGATTACATCACATTAAATCTTTGAAATGTTACCAAACAAAGTAAATCATCTTGTAATGTAATCCTATTACATTACAAGGTTGATTACCCCGTACCAAACGTAGCCTTATTATGAAGCCAAAAAATTATTGAAAGAGTTAGGATTGACATATGAGAAGATACATGTCTGTAAGAATGATTGTATATTATTTTGGGATGAGCATGAGAATAAGGATGCATGTCCAGTGTGCAAGGAACCCAGATACAAGTACGAAGGAGTGAATAAGAAAAAAAATCCTCAAAAAATTATTCGATATTTTTCTCTGAAACCGAGACTTAAGAGGATGTTTATTTCGAAGCATACGACTAAAGAGATGAGATGACATAAAGAAAAGCGAGTTGAAATAGATGGTGTATTAAGACACCCAGCTGATAGTGAATCATAGAAAAAATTTGCCAATGCACATGAAATATTTGCAGGTGATCCATGAAATATTCGTTTAGGGTTGGCTACTGATGGGGTTAATCCATTTGGAAACATGTCAAATGTTTATAGTATGTGGCCTATTATACTTGTGAATTATAATTTGCCACCATGGAAAATGATGAAACCGCCATATATGATTATGTCTCTGTTAATTCCTAGGCCTAGATCACCTGACAAAGAGATAGATGTATACCTACGACCTCTGATAAATGAACTGAAGGAGCTATGGGATGACGGGGTGGAAGCATATGATGCATCGACTGAACAAGTCTTTCAATTACATACTGCTGTGATGTGGACCATTCACGACTTTCCAGCATACGGAACAATTTCTGGATGGAGCACAAAGGGCTATAAGGCATGTCCAGTATGTCTGAATGAAACCAAATCTCAAGGATTAAGAAGTAAAATATGCTACACATGTCACCGTCGATTCTTGAATGTGCACCATCCATGACGTAGAAATAAAGATTTTAATGGAAAGGTTGAAAAAGAAGGACCACCACGATTAATGAACAGATATGAGATTTTAGCGCAGTTAGATGTATTGCCCAAGTGACGTTCAGTAAGCATCCTTTATTCAGTAAAAAATGACAGCAATCTTCCGATGATACAAATTGGATAAAGAAGTCTATATTTTTTGAGTTACCATATTGGTAAGGTTTAAAGTTGAGACACAATTTAGATATGATGCATATTGAAAAGAATGTCTGTGATGCTTTAATTGACACATTATTAAATATAGACGGAAAGTCAAAGGATACTCTCAAAGCGAGATTAGACTTACAAGATATGAGGATAAGGAGTGAGTTACATTTATAGCTGGTAGGGGACAAATTCAGGAAGTCGTATGCAAGTTACACGTTGACATTGGAAGAATGACGTGAATTTTGTCAAATTTTGAAATCAGTTAAGTTTCCAGATAGTTATGCTGCTAATATATCTAGACATGTGAATGCAAATGAAGGAAAAATATATGGACTAAAATCACATGATTGTCATGTATTGTTGCAAAGAATACTTCCAGTTGTTGTACGTAAATTTTTCCCAAAGGACATATGTAGCCCACTGATTGAGCTATGTGATTTCTTTAAAAAGATCATTGCAAGATCTTTACACACAGCGGACATATGTAAAATGGAGGAGCAAATAGTTCTGATATTGTGTAAAATGGAACGGATATCTCCTCCGATATTTTTTGACATTATGATCCATTTGACAGTCCATTTACCTCGTGAAGCTATGTTGGCTGGGCCAGTTTCGTCACGATGGATGTATCCCTTTGAGCGATATTTGGGAAGGCTAAAAAAATATGTTCGTAATAAAGCATGACCTGAAGGATCTATTGCAGAGGGGTATATTGTAAATGAGGCTTTGACTTTCAGTTCGTTGTATATGAGTCAGATTGAGACAATTTTTTCTAGGCCGGAATGGAATAAAGATGTCCAACCATCAAAATGTAAATTAAGTGTTTTCTCATAGGAAACAAGAGTCTTTGGCAACCAACAACATCGAAAATTGTTATTGTCATTGTTTAAGAAAGCACATTGGTACATTCTGAACAATTGTAAAGAAGTCGACCGATATCGAAAGTAAGTGTTTACATTAAGTTATTACTTTAATTCTTTTTCATTCACAGAGTTTAAATTGATTAAGTTTTATACAGTGAGCATCTACAACTTGTGTCCCAAAAGGTTCATGCTGATCAAGTGATGCGAAATCACGAGCGAGATTTTCCATTGTGGTTTAGGGATAAAATTGTAGCTCTAAAAATTTAACAAATTCAGAAATCACATATGAGTTGTATTATTTAGCAATGAGACCTAATGCTGAATTTCAACTATATTATGCATGCATAGTAAATGAGATTCGATATCATACGACATCCCGTGATTCACGTAGAACTACTCAGAATAGTAGGGTCAGTGTACCATCCTCTGACGATGGGGATAATTTGGATTTTTTTGGTGTGTTGAAGGATGTGGTCCAAATATTTTACTCTTTCCGATAGGAAGTTCAATTATTTTGGTGTGAATGGTTTCAATGTAATCCAAAAAAAAAATCATTGGTGGAAGAGTATGATCTCATATGTATTGACACTTCTAAAATATGGTATGATGATGACCCATTCATTTTGGCAAACCAAGCAAATCAAGTGTATTATTTGAATGATATCAAACGTGGAGGTCATTGGAAGGTCGTGCAAAGGGTTCACCACCACGATATATACGAAGTAACTGAAGTTGATGAAGTATCTGAAGATTTTGAGGGTGGTAATATCTTGATCATGGAGCCAAACCAAGAGATTTTATCCAATGATTCAACTTTAGTAGTCGGTGAAGACTTAGCAATAACTCAACTTTGTCGGTTAGATGTTGAGTATCACCAAATTAATATGTCAAATGCACAAGTGGATCTAGATATAGGCGCTCAAAGTAATTGTATTGTCGATGGTGAAAATAGTGAAATTGACACTGAGGCAAATGATTATTTATCTTTTTCAGATAATGATAGTGATCAGATGTATTTACACGGTATTTATATTGTTCTTCATTTATATTTCATTTATTTAATATAATCTATTTTTATATGTCTATCTGTATATAATGCTTATGTCACAGCTATGCTGCCTAAGAGAATTGAGCACCCCCAGTTGTGCCTCGGCAGCGATGTGATTACTCCACCCTCTAGTTAGTTATATGGTTTTAAATATGTTTATTTTGTTTGTTATTTATTTAACTTGTTAATTGTGAGCATTCTTTGATTTACAGTTCATCCGGCACGTAGAGAGACACAGGGCACACACTCCGATCGGCTCCGATGGCAAATCGAGGAACGAGGTAGATTATCCATTACATTTCGTAAGAGCGATGGTCACCCTATCGGGACCAATGCAGCTGCTTTTATGACAGAGTTAGGTCTGTTAATTAAGAAGTTCGCTCCCCTACAAGCTAAGAGTTGGAAACATATCCCTACGGATAATAAACATATGATATATGACCGATTATCAGTAAGTACGAGTAATTTGATATTTAAAGAATCAACCATCATTCATTATTAAAATTCAATATTGATATTTTTTTCAGGCTGCTTTCGATATAAGTTTTGCCAAGGAGGTAACGTCGGTAAAGAAGGAGATCGACAGATTAATGAGTGCAAGGTACAGAGAGAATCGAAATAAGATGCACACTCATTATAAGAGTCTACTGCATCTTCCCCCCACCGAGCGGCGGCTTAACATGCCGAGCGAGTTTTGTGAGACGCACGAAGATTGGAACTATATGTGCGATCTGTTTAAATCAGAGAAATTTCAGATAACTCAATCTATGCTAATTATCTGAGTTATATATAAATTAAAATATGTGCAACTAATGTTTTAAGTTTTATTTTAACAAATTTTGATATTGTAGACACGGTCGGCGATAAATGCCCAAAATCGAGCACAACTACTATTTACCCATTGAGGTGGCTCAAAATCCTTCATCCAGTATAGTTACGATGGTGTAAGTATAAATTTTATAGGTACAATATATTGGTTGGTATTTTTAATATTAACGCATTATAATATTTTTCAGACCTATCAGTCTCAAAGAAAAGATCGGATTACTGTCTTTAATACAATCCACTGTACTTCGTCAAAGGGATGAAGTGGGGAGAGAGCCGATGCTGCATACGTAAGATATAATCCATAAAATTTAGTAAAGTTATTTTTAAATATTAGTAATTCTTTGTAAACATATTGATAATGTGTTTGCTATTCTTAGGGTGAAATGGTGAGACTGCGAGATGAACACATCCAGTCACAAGAAATCGGAGATGACGTCGATACAGTTTCTGTTGCAGATCAGATGTGTGATCAAGTACTCGGTGTTCACTCTGGATATATCAGAGGACTTGGAAGTGGGTCAAAACCAATTAGATCCACTTCTTCAGATGTCAGCTCCTCCTCCAGAACAACTAACGCAGTACTGCGTGAACAATTTCAGCCCACCCAAGAGGAGCTAGCAAACACTCAAGCTCGATTAGCTAGCACCGAAGATGAGTTGACATCAATGAGATCGAGACAAAATATGTTCGAAGCAATTCTGAATCGGCTTGCACCTGGAGTATTACATTCATTGATACATGAGTCATCTTTAGCTCCACCTCCTCCTCCATCTTAGAGTTAGTGAACTTGTGAATTTAAGTGTTTGTTTGCATTTTAATACTACGAATTTATTAAATTGGATGTTATGGACTTTAAATTTGATGTTATGTTAGTTGTCTTTAAATGTATATGTTGGTTTTATTGTTTTAGTTGTATGTTGTTAAGTTAAATTTTGTGGTTGATATTGTATTACAGGATTTCGAATACAAATAAAATGAATTTTGAAAATCTGTATTTTCATGGTTAGCGATGATTTTTTAAAATTTCGTCGCTAACGATCGATATACAGCTTCAGGATTTTGAGGGTTAGCGATGAAATTTATAGTTTCGTCGCTAAATTTGGAGTATCAGTCGAGTCGCCAGTCGACGCGTTCGACTGCTGTAGGATGTTGGCGACGAACTTTATAAATCTTGTCACAAAAGTGTCTCCAGTCGAGACGCCAGTCGAGGGTCTTCCGCTTCTGTGGCACTCCAAAAAATAGACAGTCGACTGTTATCTTACATCAATCGAGTGAGGTTAGCGACGAACTTAGGTGTATTCGTCGTTAATATTTAGCGACGAATTTGTATATTTCGTCGTTAATATCAGGAATTTCCTATTTTCTGGTGTCGAGATTTTACGACGAAAGTTTTTTTGTTAGCGACGTTTTGAGTTCCGTCAGTAATGTTAACGACGAAAATATTTAATTTCGTCGCTAACGTGTCTTAGTGACAAGCGTATTACGACGACTCTAACGACGAAAGCTTTTCGTCGTAAAAACTATTTAGTGGCGAAAAATTAATACTAACGATGAAAATAATTCGTCGCTATTTTTCATTTTTCTGATAGCGTCTCTGTCTTATATTTGCCTGATACAGCACTTACAAATAGACCTGCAGAGCTAATACTTATTCAACATGTCATCAAGGAACAGTAGTAATTTCACCCCCTCCGACTAAACTAAACTAAACTAAACTAAATTAAACCAAACTGATTAAACTGAACTGGTCAAGAGGCCAATTGATCGATTAGATTAAATATAGCAGCCAGTGGAATAGAACAGGCCGATTGGAATACAAGGAAGGCAGCATCGAGTTCCATTCCCCAGATGGGCACAAATTGTATGGGTCAACGTCGCCATGAAAGCATGCCTCAACTTCACACCGATTTCCACCCTCTTTCTTTCGATTACTTTACCCTCGCAAATTAAATGTCTACTCCTTTCCAAAGAAAAAGGAAACATGTGGATGCACGAAAGGCCAATCCAATGAAAATACTAAATCCACGCTTTGAAAACCTTCCTCACTGTTTCTATTCCAAGGTCAATAATTATATGATAACTTAGTTTGCAGGCATATTCCACTACTTTTCTAAGCTGCTGGCCAGGAACAATTATAAAATTCCCGCCTGTTCCTCTGCATTTCACTGGAACTTTCCTCCTCCTTGCTCCATCAAACAGACAAAGACCAAACCCATCTCCTTTTGAACGAATTAACTCCTTCGCTACGTATAAAATTAAACCCCAAATCCTCGAAACCGAGAAGGAAGAAAGAGAAAGAGAAAGAGAAATCAGCCTTTCGGTTGCTCCTCTGCAGTTCAACAGCAAAGCAATAGAGAACGAAGAAGATGCTCCACTTCCTCGAGACAACATCCACAATTCACCAAGTGATCGCCTTGGTCTCGATCCTCATCGAGTTGTCTCTCAAGTCCATGTCCTTCCTCCAGGACCACGTCGGATTCTGCGCTTGCATGCCCGTTTTGCATGACGATGAAGATCAGAAACAGCAGCAGCAGCAGCAACAGCAACTCGTGCAAAATACCGCCGCCTCTGTCGAGGGCCTCCGAAGAGGGGACTGGGAGCTAATTCTATCGAGAACGGGCTTGGGTCCGAGCGAAGAAGACGGGGAGGGGGAGGATCTATACGAGCTCCTCCCGAACTTGTTCGCCGAGGAGGAGCCGAGCTTGGAGGAGCTGAGGCAGGCCTTCTTTGTCTTCGACAAGAACGACGACGGCTTCATCGACGCCGGTGACCTGCGGAGGGTTCTCTCGGAGCTCGGCGTCGGAGATCAGAGGTTGGATTTGGACGCCTGTGAAAGGATGATCCGAGTGCATGACCGGAACAGCGACGGAGTGATGGATTTTGGGGAGTTCGTAAGGTTCATGGAGATCGGTTTGTGCTGATCGATCATGCCGTCGATCGAGATGATATATAAGCTAATTAACGAGGGACTGATCTGGCGTTTGAGAATACGATAGATATCCGCTGGAATCCATCAGTGTAGTGATCGACTTTTTATACATAACGAGCCTCGTAATCGGTCCATCCGGTGGAGTTCTTGAAATCTGCCATGATCGATGCTCTTCTTGATTAGGCAAGAACAGGGAGTGGGATATAGTTCGATGGGAATTGTTCATCTTCTATGCTAAAATATAATATAATTATCATTTTTTTTACATATTAAATAGAGATAATCAGATTAGTTATGCCCAGGCATAGGTGGATAGATTGATCGAGCTCATGGCTATAAAAACAAACTGAATATAAAATGAATTAAACTATTGAAATATTTATTTAAAATTGGCCTAGTTTTTGCTTTCACGAGTTTTTGTATTTTAAAATTTATTTGATTGACTAATGAACTTTGTAACATAAATTTATTGATGAGTAGGGGTGTGCAATCGGTTAAAATCGAATCGATCGAATCGATTAAGATCGAAATCGAATAAATCAAAGTTTTTTTTATCTAAACCGAATCGACTGAAGTTTTTTACCGAACCGAATCGATTTGGAAAAAAAATCGGTTTTTTCGATTAAAAATCGATTTTTTATGTCCAGTCGACTGATGACTTAAATCAATCAACTGATTGTCCAATCAGTCGACTGCCGTTATATAGCAGTCGACTGAATCCAGTGGATAGGAGCACAAAATGCTTCTTAATCGACTGATGACTCAAATCAATCGACTTATGGTCAAATCAGTCGACTGATGTTTCAATCAGTCGACTGCTTCAGTTAAAATTGATCGATTCGGTTAAATCGAATTTTTTCAGTTCAAATCCGAAAACGAATCAAAAAAATCGAATTTCCGATTAGACCGAACCAAACTTTCAAATTCGATTGATTCGATCGATTTTTTCAATTTAATCAATCGATTGCACACCCCTATTGGTAAGCAAGCGTGTTCATTTAATTTAATAAATTATTAACCTTATCTATATTGAAAGAATATAAACACGAATAAAATGCACGAGAATCAGTTTAGAATTGTCATATTAAATATCAAACTAAAGTTGAAAATTAAAAAAAAGAAAAGAAAAGCAAGAGAAGAAACATCTGTAATCTTAATTTTTTTTAATCACTTTTTGTCAATTAAACACAACAACGTGAAAATGAACGAGTTTGAAACATCGACCATTGACCGTAAACAAACTGACTAATTATCCACAGTCAACTTTCTGTCCATTTTCCCTCATGGAGTTTGAAAAAAAAAATGGTAAAACTGAAAGAGATTTGAAAATATTACCAAAAGAAAAAGTGTATCAAATCGAAAGTTTGCATCTATATGTATAATTTTAATTCCAGACCAAAAGAGTCAGTTTATGGAGTCGTGGAAGGAATTGGCTTGGAGACCAACAGAAACACAAGGTATGAATGAACTTGTAGCAGATGAAATTACTCAAACGTTACAGAACATGTCTTGAGTTAAGATCTGTGGTTTCTTTTTCTATATTCACCCAAACTATGAAGATCCTGCACCACTCAATTTTTCATCCTCTCTAGTAAGCAACTCGAACTTGTTTCCTTTGAAGGCTCAGCCGAGCACATGGATCCTATGATGGTTGCGACATCCGCCGCTGAGCTCTCGATTTCTGGGTGAACTTGCGAACTTCCCCTGCCGGAATCTATATCTTCAGAACTGCAATGATCCTCATCAAATGCTTTCATGTCGCCGTCAGCCTTCTGTAATTTTACATCAGCTTCCTCCACTGGCTTGACAGGAGGCTGCTGGGTCGACAATGGGTGGTCCCAAACAATCAGAACTGGTTTTGAACTCTCGCACAATGTCATCTCACTTCCATGCCTCTCCTTGTCCTTCATGCCTCTCTCCTGGTAAACCTGCAATCGTTACAAGGCGACAAATGCATAATTTTTCATATGAGACGGCAAGGAGCAGCATCTTCTATAGATCTAAAAGGATATTTTCCAAATCTTACAGCTCTCTCAGTTTCAGGAAGCTCATTCCACTGGACACTGATGATTCTACTGATTTCTGTGTCTTGCCCGGGATGAAGTGGCAAAAGCCTAGCATGTTGCTCGGCAAAAAAGGCAGTGTACCCACTGTTATCTTGCTTTGAAGGATTTGGATCTGGCACGCTGAGCTTCGCCTGATGCTGGTGGTGGTGTGGGCTCCTTAAATTGCCATCATCAGCACTGACAGAAGCCAATGGATCCTGCTCTGCAGTTTGTTCAGGAATATGATAAAGGACGCCTTTAAGCTTCTCTGAGCCAACAGTAACAGTCACAAAATATCCATGCTCAAATTTTCCGTCAATCACTCCAACAACTGGGGTATAAGTCGGTGAGGAAAGGCCTACATTTGAAAAAGATGCTCTATCAAAGAGTTGTTAACATGGTTCTTGTCCATTATCATACCCTTTTTGGAAACTAGGAAGAAAGGTGCCAAACTAACTATATAATTGACCTTTAATCAACTTTTCATTTTGATTCTTCTTTAACCTTGAGCTTCACAACCAAAGTAGTTAACAGACAGCTTCAGGGAAGATACTATAAAGCACATTCTCATACCGGATTATTGATAAATGGTGCTACTGTTTACCTTGACTATTATTATAAAAAAAATGGCTCCCGACAAACTCACCACTATTTCTTCTCCGTTTGCCGGCAGCAGCCTGAGCTTCAGAATACATTTTCAAAGGTTCCAATGATCTTCGAGAAGCAACTGAAGATGCAGGAGCATTTGAAGGAGCTGTAATATAAGGTGCATATGAAAAAGAAAAGACAAAAAAGGGTAAAAAAAGAAGAAAGAAAAGACTTGAGTAGTTAACAATATCACAAGCACAAACCATTGAGAGGATTCCATCTTTCAGTGCCAAATAGATATATCTGCTCATAATGATGCAACAAGGACAAATAGTACTTGCGTAGAATAAAAGATGCATTTGTTGCTGTTGATGGAAAACTAAAAGCTGCAGTTACTTCTCTCCACCTCTTTTCTGAAACTACCTGCAATTAAATCATTGAGTTCAAACATGACATCATCAAAGTGAATTCTTTTCTTTTATGCATAATATAGATGTGTGTGACCCCAAAATGATGTGTTTAAATGAGTGGGCAAGCACTGCCATCTAGATGATACTCAACCTGTTAGAATTTGTATTGGTGTGGGCAAAAATGCTTAGACTAGTATAAACCAGATTGAAGGAAGAGCACAGCTTTCAATAAGATACTTTGCTACCTCTCCCATTTGGAGCAGAATCAGTCTTCTTTTGTTAAATTTTCTACAATGCAGAAGTTAAATGTATGATTTGGCCAAAGCATTTTATTTCTATCCAGCATAGCACAGACAGTATAATTAGTAAAAAGATCTGAGGCTTCTAACTGTAGAGTAGCAAAAAAGGCAGAAGCTATTACTATAACAATTATTATTGGTTACCATCTACTGGTTAAGCAGCAAATGCACAGTAAAATTTCAATGTTTTCAGACAAAAATACTGCAGCATGAAACACAACCTCCATAACAGACTAAAGGAGTCTCGAGTCCCTAGTTTTCATGTTAGGAAGAGTATTCTTCTTACGCATGCAGCACAATCAAAAGCCACCGCAACACCATAGTGCACTTTAGGCCAAAGGATAAATATGTCAAAAGTGAGTTGGGTTTTATATGCAGTATATGGTTCCTGACACTATAAATAAAGTCAGGTAAGAAGAGTTTAATCATTTTAGAATATGGACAGTACAAATAATATGAGGGTCGCTTATTACTCTTTTTAGTTTTTTTACCATTAACAAATTGTTGTCAAGTTTGCTTATTTAATTATTTGCTCAACAATGCCAAAAAGCTCATAATATATTTATGTTACAAAGGACAATAATAACATATCGAAAAAATTAATGCTCCAATTTGAAGTAACAAGAAACTAGGCTTGTATTTAAGTCAATAGTAATAGAATTTCTTAACTAAGTAGTGTCATGCTTACTTTTTCAATACCACCTCGAGAAGTCACTTCAACAAATAGACGATGCAGATCAAGGCCCTTTCCACCTATAATTGGAACCCTTGTAATGAACAAAGAGTCATTAATCAAAATGTTAGAAAAATGGTAATGTTTTACACCTGATCATAATATCTTTTTCTGTATTCACAAAGGCAAGTTGATATGTCAGGAAATTAGCCAAATAGCATTACTACACAACTACCAGAAGGTTCACATAAGCAAGAAAGGAAAATATCTCTTTTCCTGTGGTCCTTAATGAGAATTGAGAAAGAATTAATAAGATCTAAGTTTGGTCCAGTAGAGTGGCGGGTTACACAAAATGTTTCCTTCTACTATTTCCACTGTCTGCTTTTCCTTTTTCCAATGCCCTTTGGTAGTAATTGAATAATTACAAATGACCATGAGTAAAGGAAAATAATAACAATAAATTGGCTTCAAGGGTAAGGTTCTCTGACTTCATATTGGGTGGTAACCTCATACTATAAATTGTGGAGAGTATCCAAATATTCTTATACCTAATAATTTGCATGTGGTTGCATTTAGCGACTTGCAATTTTTTTGCCCCTTCCAACATATGCTGATTTCATATATGCTTATTGGTTTTAGTCATGGCTTTAAGTGTCCATCATTATTGGTTAGTATACAGTTATCACAGGACCATCTATAAAGCACATATTTATGGTGACATTTCACTATCGCTAATTTATGTTTTATAACATTTTATCTGCAACAAATGCAATTATCACATATGTCTTTAATTTGTAGTTTAAGGGCATAGATGTAGAGCTCACGTTTATGTGAAATTCCACCTAATGTTGCTGAGACAAATTCCATAGTCAAGAAAGAAAGAGTTGCATATAATGAAGATATTGTCACTAGAAACTAAGCGGCAACACTGTAGTTGTGAAAGCAAGTCGGTAGATTTTACTATTCAAAACTTGAATTTGATTATTGATTAGATCTAAGTTTGAAAAATGATGAAAAAAAAAATTAGTTCAATTTCATTTTGAGACCATAGTGAACCTATAAAACTAAACCAAACAGATAAAAAAAAATTGTTTGTATACCAATAAATAGCACCAGCCCTACCGCTTGTATTTTATTCTGATAAGGACAGCTAGATGCCCCACTTGTGTACTTGCTGGAGATGTTATTGTAAAATTGAGTAGTGGAAATAAAAAACTACCATATGCTATATTTTAAACTTTAGGTCCAACAACATGGATGGCATTAGAAGTTAATAACTAGTGTATAAATAGTGGTAGGAAGCATCTACATGGAAATGTTTTGGAATATATATTCAGGATAAAATCAAACAACAAAGCAAACATAAGGACTAGTTAGTTCACTAAACCAGCATCCACAATGATTCTTTTCCATGAAAAGGCCCTGATGTCATTGAGGATCAATCACGAGTCAAAATCATCCAAAGTTAGACCTGTAGAGGAACCATCAGGTCCCCCCACACACACTAAACTTCAACAACCAAGAAATCATATGAAATTCATATTTTACTAAGGCAAAACCAGTTCAGCATCCCTAGCAAGAGGTAGGTTCACATCTCCTAGAATAAATAACCTAATGGAGCTAAACAAATGGGAAATCAAAACCGGCAAACCCAAGGGCACAACAAGAATGGAGTTGATAATATAAAAATATCCATCTATAACCCCAAGCAATCATGCATCACCAATCATTCATCCATGAAAATAAAATACACAGATGATTCCTAAATCTGCATGCCCAGAGCAAACATAAATATGAAAGGAACTATTTGACTGAAACAAGCTAAGCGCTAAAGGGCGCTCACATAAACTTTGTGCCCATTTCAGCATGCAACTTCATCAAAGTCTCCTTGAATAACTCCGGATCAGCAACCACATTCTCGTATTTGGCCAATGGCTTAGGGTAAGCGCGATGGCTCGCGGCGTGCTGGGCGTCGGAATCACACTGCGCTACCTCCTTCCTCTTCTCAATCCCCCTTTCCCTTTCGGCAGAAACAGCATCACTCATCTCCATGTTTCGCTCCTCGATATCTAGGACAACAGCACAGCACTCATCAATCGACATGAAATCAAAATCCGCCACTGCAAATGCCACTTTTTACGAATTCAAATCCGGGGGAGGTAAGTGACCTAACGATTTCAAACTTCACCTTAAATTAATTTTTTGGAAAAAAAGAAAACAGGATTTATCTAATCCCAATGGCGATGTGACGCTCACACCGGTCAGTAATCTGTCTACAATCGAATGATTCAGTCGGTGATCGTGATCGAAATCACAGCAAGGAGGGAGAGGAATGGAGTATTACTGGGAGAGATTGAAGGATTATTACCAGTTACCATTACCATAACCAGTGCCAATGGATGGGAATGGAACATACGCCACGACGAGCGAGTGGATGCGGTTAATGACGGGAGGAAGAAACACCAACAAAATAGATTTTTCATGACCTATTAATTGCCTACTAATAATAATAATAATAATAAATCTTTTTTAAACTATTGCAGAATTTGCATATCCGTTTAAAAAAAAATTATCTATAGCTTCGTCAATCGATCTAGTTGTAAAAAAATTAAAAATTAAAAATTTAAAGTGCTATATAAATATATATTTTTTTTAAAAAAATTGAAATGTATTTCTTTAAAACTATAAATAGATATTATCGCAAAATGTAAAAACTAAAAAAATATACATGAAAACTATACAAATTATGTAAATTTAGGATTACTTTTTTTATATATATAAAAGTATAATGTAAATATAATATAATAATTTTTGTTAAATATAGTCAAATGTGCTTAAGATCATTTTTAAATTATTCGAACAGTTTAAAACTATAAATAGGTTACAGTATATATATTTATTTAGATTTCAAATTTAACTCGGAAAACGGCCACGTACCATTTTGAGTTAACATTGTACATGCCATTTTAAGTTATTTGGTTAATACCCTTTCTTCTATTTATGAGATTCAAAAAATGACCATTTATATAAACTTTACTGACCTTTTAGAATCCATTTATTTATTTATTTATTTTTAAAAAATGATGATATAACAATTCTAACCATGAGTTTTAATTTCTCTACTCTTTTTCTTCTACTTATAATATAGATGATGAATGTTAAAATGCATGAAATGTTGAGTCATTGAGATTAGTTTGCTCAATTAATTAGATACACCATATGCAAAGAATATAAGAGAAGTTATGATTTAATTAGGTTGAAATCCAATTTAATTCTGATTAACTATCTACAAAAAATACTTGAGTTAGATATTTATTTGTGTATTTAAGATAAAATAATATTGTTTATTGAATTTAAATTATAAATGATGGAATTTAACACATATCAATCGTTTAATTAGTGTTTGCACATGAAATGAGTGAAAATTAGTAGCATTAATTTTGAAGAAAAAACAAAGAACTCACCGACAAAACATAAGAAAGTATCTTGGTGATTTGACCTTGGACTGGTTTACAAATTCCCCTGTAAAGCTCAAATAATATTCATGAATTCAAACTAATGCTTATTGTATTTAAATAATCCTGAAAAGTATACACTACACTAATGTTTATCATGAATCTAAACTGATGCTAATTGCATTTGGATTAGTATAGTATGTTCCTTACACTATTGCATTTAGATCTGTTTCATAAAAACTTAGCGCTACTTAATATATAATAGAGCTAATATTATAGTGCAACCTTTAAAATTCTATTTGGTCCTTATTCAATCAAATATGAGATTGGAAATGAATGGAAAAAAAACAACAATCAACAATATTAACAGAAAAACTAAGGGGTTGTTTGGTTCAGCTCCGCGTTTTCCATTTTCTGAAAAACGGAAAACAAAATCATTTTCCGTTTTCCAATCAAATTAGGTTTTGTTTTTCAGAAAATAAAAACAGAAAAATGCTTAACCAAACAATTTTTCTGCATTTTCTCATTTTCCAAGGAAAATGAAAATGGAAAACTCCACTACCAAACGCCCTCTAACAAGCCAGAAAATTCTCATTGTCAATACTCGACAACAGATAGAATCACGCCATGATCGTGGAGTAATGAGCTCATTTTACAAATGTTATTTGGGCAAAATTACTATCCATCAGTTTAACAATGTCATGTCAAAGAACAGCCAAGGCAACCACTAGCATGCGCAAAATCTTTGATCCAAAGAAAAGTGAGGACTTTGTCAAATTACTATCCATCCTGAGACAGAATCCATCAGTTGACAATGTAATGAAAAAGAACAGCGAATACAACCGCAAATATAAGTAAAGGCTTTGACCGTAACAACCGCGAGGAGTTGGGGGATTCCTGCTTCTGTGTTTGTCCTTTTAGCTTGGAAGTTATCTTAGAAACTATCAAGGGAATCAGCCCGCGCTTAGTAGCATCTGCACATCGAGTTAATGATAAGTTTTCATATAATTTCAGTGTAAATACAGGCCGCAAGAACTCTCTGCCAATTCTTTGAAAGAACAATATAAAATAAGGATTGAGTTTCCAAGAACAACACTCGAAAAGGGAACAGAACTAAGCACAGACAAGATATTCTTTTTGTTAACCTTAAAACCAGTCAATGAATATTGGATTTCAGTAAGAATATACGTAAAATAATACTGTTATGAGAACATTTATTGCTTGCAGCAAATATGCGCTGCATTTCTCAACGGAGAGTTACAAAATGATGAGAAAATTATCTGATAAGTCAAATTAAAAGAATTTGAGTTCTGATGAAATGTAGAACTAACCTTTGCTCTTCATTAGCCTTTCTTCCTCTCCTATTCTTCGCCGCAACACATTAAGCAATGATCCAAAATACAATGCCAATACAGTGCAGGTGAAGGTAATGACGTTGTATGGCATGCTAAAATCAGGTGTTGTAAAAGGCACAAGCAACACTTCTGTGTAAGATAGAACAGCATTCTTTTCCTGCATATAAATGCAAAGGCAAGAAAATTTAACAGCAAGCAATGAACTGCATCCAACTTGGATACCACAATTCCTGGTTCCAATGTGAATTTAGCAGTGGTATGTTATATAAATTGTAGCTGCAAGTGTAAGTTGGATACCTGAAACTTTAATAGTAAAGGAGAATGTACAGAAGAATCATCTTCAATATATATTCTGCTTGAATGCAAGTTGGGAAAAGTAACTAAAGCAGATGGTATATCAAAGCCCTGATTAGCATCCGGAGGATATTCTTGAATGTGTAAGAAGCCCTGTAGGTGATAAATGGTCAAGATAGAGAATCCACAATAAGTATTAATTAACACTGAAAAGAAAGGCAAGGTTATCTTATATGAACATAACTTTTGGTTTTATAACTTTGCTCCACAAAAGGGCTTATAGAACCAAGTGTAAGACTGATTCACACCTTGTCAAAATCTAATGTCAGGGCAACTGATTGCACAGTGCAAGCATATCCGAGTAGAAGTTCCAGCGTTCCAGGCAACTTCTTGTCTTCTGATGGAGTGACTCGTATCTTCTCAATCACATTTGAGAGATTTTGAGGTTTTCGATCAATGAAAATCTGGAGTGTATGGTAATAGACCTTTACATACCAGGGAACAACCTGAAATATAACAGCCTGCATTCTGCACCCATTTGATTTGTTCCTAAAGTATTCATCTGATTTGGTTGATTGCAAGGATATGGCTATAGAGCCTCTCTCAGTACCACTTCCCATAAGAAACCTGCTTGCACGGAAAGGCGCATGCGAAGAAGACCAAACAAAAGGCAACTTCCACTCTATACCCACATCCAAAGGCGCATACTCGTTGGAGTTAACATACTCAAAAAGGATGGAGTTACTTTCCTCTAGAAAGGGGTTTACCTCCTTGATCACCTTGAGTGGATTTGGAGACAGATCAAGTAAAGAGTTACTCCATGAACCTCCATGTCCCAACTCCTCAAGTTTGGAAACTATATTTTTCTCTAATTCAACCAATATTCTGCTGGTTTTAGCAAGAACACATGGTCCAGTAAGGTTTCTTTTGAACATTGAACTAATAGACCAACTTGGCTGGATAGCTCCATCCAACAAAGAATGTGCAGAATTCCTTTGAATCTTAGGTTGGAGTACAACAGTAAGTGTTTGTTCAAGAATTATACCAGATAATTTAGTTGAAGTTAACCTCAACTTTTGTGAATGATAATATCCTTTATATATAGAAGGCCTGTCCAGCAACGTGGCTAGTCCAGCTTTGTCTCGACATGGGAGAAGCTTTAACCAGGGAGTGAGATTCTCAGTGCAAACTGCCTCACGGGGTAGTGCACCATACCTTATGTTGCTGACATTTAATCCAGATACAAAACTTGGAGTCGTGTAGGAGGTGGAGGATTCAAGAAAATTGATTGAACTGCAAAATAGACCTGACAGGGCATGTGTGAGATTCTTCCAAGTGGCATCAATCTCCACAACAGGAACATTAAAGGTTGCCCAAAGCTCGACACCAGGTGGCTTTGCATTGGTGCTAGATATTGGATCAGATCCACCCCAGTTCTCATAGTTCCATCGTCCTTGTGTGAAGGACAACTCCAGGTCCCTTATTTGGAACTTCTGCACCTGGTTCAAGTATCACATTTCAAGATGTGATTATGGAGAAAGAGGATCCTTCGGAATATAAGATTTCAACTCACCATTTCTCTTTGCCTCTCTTACATTATGATATGCAATAACCAATTATTTAAGATCATAAATCTTTCATATCAAAATTCAAATGTAGTTGCCATAGGCAAAATCGCATGGATAAGTGCAGGAACTAGAAACATGAGATGAGAATTGATATGTTCTTCTAGTGGTTTGACGAAAAAAATTATGTCATGACGTAATGTCTAAGACACCAGCTATAGCCTATGGATATAAATGCCAAGAGAGTTTCCACGTCACAAGCAATGGTCCTTGAGAACAAAGACCCATTGAAATATTTTGATTCAATAATAAGCCAAATTTCAGTATTAAGGAATATCTGTAACATGCAGTTAATGTCCATATGCTTCCAGTAGGAATGAAGTAGGTCAGCTAGCCTGTGCAATGGAATTTATGTAATCATAATCAAGTAGTAAGAACATTAAATTTGAGCAAAAGCATTCGATAGTGAGCGAACATCTTAACACACTATACTAGGGTTAGAATGAATATATCATTATATCAATAAAGAAATCTGAATCAGAAACAAATCAAAGAATTCACAGCATAATAAAATTACCATGCAAGCTTGTATACCTAATAACTTCCATAAGAATATAAATATTATTAGCAAAAGAAGAGCAGTAGAAAGGAAAGCCAAATGTTCGCATAAGAAGTTGAACCAAGAAAATTTAGTGACTTGCAATGCAAATTCTTTTGTGGTACAAAAGCTTATTCAGTTGATGCAGCTTGAAGAATTTTCTTTTAGAACTTCCATCATTCAAGTATTCCTTCCAAATGCAAATAGCTTTCTCATTTTCTTTTTGCTAATTTTAGTCGATGAATTCATGTACTAATATGCATTTCCAACTTCATGCATATATACTATTAGGGGAAGTGCTCCATTTTGAGAAGTTGAGGGAGTGGAAGTCTAAGTTCAAGTGCCACAAGATCTATTCATTTTTAATTTCTGGAAAAAGCCTAGGAACGGACTCTGTAAATCAATGACATCCAGAATTATAAGCATGCCATTTTCCAAAACTAACAGGGCAGAAACATTATCTGTCTGATTAAGTGGATGTCAAAATGGGAAGAGACTTGGATAAATTTCCATCGAAACATGTTTACCTACATTAGCCTGTCACAATAAGTGGTATTTTCAATGGTTAAATGTATCAAACCTCTGACAATTTTCTATACCAAAATAGAAGTATGAATATCTCATTTGAAGTTCTCATATAGCTTGAGGCATGATGGATTAACATTGTTTCTTTTAGTGACCATTAATGAAGAGGTAACAAGATACATGAACAAAGCTATCTACATGTTGACAGTATCATCCAATGTGCAGAAAGTAGGAAAACTCATCTATGTTTGAGGTTTTGAGCTTCAAATAGCCGAAAATTAAGTTTTAGAAAAGTGGCATCTGGTGCATTTGCAACAATTTGCTTGCAGCTGATTATACTAGAAATCACTGACATTTGAAAGTGATAAAGTGATAACTGAAGGCTGTGTAGCAGTGAGCTTGAGAATGGAAGAACTTCATTCTATTGGCTCAGTGTTGAGATCAGCAAGGACTGCCATTGATAGAACAAAATATGAGTGGCGTGAGAAATTGTGTTTATGACTGACTTGTAATTGAGGACAAGACTCCCGGTTATTCATTTCACAAGAACAGAAAGAATTACAGCCAGAAGTGCCTTTTTGTTAGTTTTTTATGTGTGGAAGGAAACAATTGTCATTTGTTTTTGAAAAGAATCCAGAGCTCAGTGCCATAAAATGCCCTACTGCATCGCAGAGACTGATCTAATTAGTGAATCCACTTTATTAACCCAAGTAATTATCCTAAAACGGGAAATACAATTAATGATCGAAGAAACACGCGCAATTCCATCTCTGCTCGAACTCAAATTGAAAAGTCACTGTGTGATAAGACAATACTGAAATTAGATCATGGACGGAGGGATTGATAAATAGTACCAGCTGCGCGATGGCCTTCGGGAAGAGATGGTTGTGGCGACCATTGTCGGGGGACGGATGGGCCGTGCTCTGGAAGTGGAAATGGGCTAAAACTTTCCGATCGGGCAAGGGTTTCAACAAGAGCTCTTCTGTGAACTGCTCCCCTTCATCATCACGGATCCAGTCACCGAAGACAAGGGACGAGATCGAAAGGAAAACGAGGAGGAGGAGAAAGTGGAAGACCGTGAAACGACGGCAGAGCGCCGCCATCGATGGCGGGGCTGGGACGCCGTCGATGGAAATGCGTTCGGAAAGGCACGTGCAAGTCGCGTGAAGGTGAAGAAAGAAACGGAGTAAATATCGCTCGACCGTCTTGACATAACTACGGTCAGTTTAGAGAAAGGACTAATGTGAACTTTGTTTAATATGAAGGGGAATTATGAAAATACCTACAATATTTAATAACGTTTTTACTTTTTTTTTTTCCTTTTATTATAATTTCGGCCTAGCGAATTTGAAGTAAAGATACATCAATCACTTAATCTGCCTATGCGATAAAGGAGCCAAATTTTACCTTGTTCGAGTTTATTTGACAAAATAAATAAACCGAGCCTAATCAAACATAAATTAATTAAATTATTAAAAATCTGCTCAAATTTAACTTGATTTTTTTAAAATAATTGAATTTAATTTATTTAAATGTTATTAAGTTTTAAAGTTCATCGTATTTATTTATTTAAAATTTTAATCATTATTTATAAATAAGTATAAATAAATTCATAGATATTTTTTAAATAATTCTAATTATAAATATCATTTAAGAATATTATTTATGAATATTATTCATAAATATTAATAAATTAAATATATATATATATATATATGTTCAATTTTATTTATTTAATTTAGTAAATTATTTAAATTTATTTATTAATTGGTTTGAGTGGAACAGCAAATTTATTTGGGAGATTACCGCCCTAAATATATCATTGATAAATTTAATTAAGATTAAATAAAATATAATATTTTAAAAAACCAAATGCACCTTAATTTAGCACGCGTGCCACGAATAGGAATATACCGTTTCCATTCCGTTCCTCACGTGCGACCCACGTCGTCCGGAAGGCGGAGTTGAACTAATCAACTTATCTAATTAAGCACAGAACCAAAGTCCACGTGTTCATCATCCTGCGGGTCAATAGGCCACGACTCTGCGTCAGAGAGACCTATATATAGATAGTCGAGTAATTGGTCGGCCGGTAAGAAATAAGGAAAAAGTGGAGCGCGACGCGAATGGATCCACGTTTCCTCTCGCTTCTCCTCTTTGCGACGATCGCCGCTGCAGCCTACGCGGCGGCCATCGTGCCAAAAGACAAAAATGATGATTCTTTGATCCGGCAGGTGGTGCAGGATGAGTCCGCGCTTGGTGGAGAAGGAGGGGAGCTGACGGCGCTCGATGAGGAGGCCCACTTCTCCGGCTTCATCAGGAGGTACAAGAAGGCCTACGCCGATGCCGAGCAGCGGGCCCTCCGGTTCGCTATCTTCAAGGTCAACCTGCGGCGGGCGAGGAGGCACCAGCTTCTCGACCCCACCGCCGTTCATGGCGTCACCAAGTTCTCCGATCTCACTCCTGGAGAGTTTCGACGCGCCTACCTTGGCCTACGCAGCGGCAGTTCTGACTTCGCCTCGTCTTCCCACGAGGCGCCGATCCTTCCGACCAATGACCTTCCCGAAAACTTCGACTGGAGAGATCACGGAGCGGTGACCCCGGTCAAAAATCAGGTGTCGACTTGTGTTTCCGTCCTTCACCCCCGTTTCTTTTGGTCGATTATTGATCTGATAAATCTAGTATTGCCTTTTCGTGTTTGGTATGCTAGGGTTCGTGTGGATCATGCTGGACCTTTAGCGCTGCCGGGGCGCTTGAAGGAGCTAATTTTCTAGCCACTGGAAAGTTGGAGAGCCTCAGCGAGCAGCAGCTTGTTGACTGCGATCATGAGGTTTGACTCTCCATCGTTTCACTTCAGATTATACTGTTTCGCTTGGTGTTCTATCATTCATATTTTAGGAATTTTTTAAGAACTTTTGTTCATTGACAATCTATTGGAAATATTTTAAGTTGTACGAACCTTTGTGAATGCAATTTGTCTTGTGATTTAATTCTTGACTGGATACGATAGATCAGGAAATCGTACTTTCATGCTCCGTAGGTTCAATGCGATAAAATTTTAACTCTGGAGATAGAAAATGTTTCTAGTTGCCAAAATACCAAATAAGTCTTTTTACCCATGGTAAGTTTAAGTTAGCTAGATTGCATAACTTCATCTATGTGCTTGTTTAGCTGGGGCAAAAAATAATTTGAACCATAAGAATTGTCTTTAAGGTTCGGAAGTTTATTAAGAGATGCTGTCTAGTGTTAACTATAGACAAGTAATTTGCATGACAGAACTGAATTCTAAGCCTTGACTTCAAGAGGTTTAACTTATGTCTTATTTATTTTTTAAAAAACAAACGGTGTTACAATTAAATAGTCAACTTGTCCTGAAGTGTAAAAGCAAAAAAGCTGTGAATCCTAATTTTTTTGGGGACTCCCTCCAGAACTTGATCTTTAATAAACTCTATTGGATAACAGAGATGGGACTGATGTGGGAGGTTAATAGAAAAGATAGAATAAAATAAATAAATAAAATGATGATGACGATGATGCGTAGCTTGTATTTTGAACTGAAGAGGTCTTAGGTAAAGGCAAATATTCCTTGGATCTTAGTTTTCATTTTTGTAAGTTCTAGTTTTCCATGTTTTTCTTTTGATAATGACGATTTGTACATGACTTATATGTTCATGGATGAAGGAGAATATGCCTTGATCTTAGCCTGTTTTGTCCTTTGGGATGTTAATTTGCTCAAATGGTGTAATTCTGACTCATGAGGGCTGGTTACTGATTGCTCATGAATTTTTGGATAATTGGACCAAATAGTTAATGTTTGAGCTTGAAACATAATTAAACAGCGCATCCAATATACCATTTTGTTTTGCAGTGTGATTCCTCAGAACCGGGTGCATGTGACCAAGGTTGTAACGGTGGTCTTATGACAACTGCATTTGAGTATTTGCTAAAATCTGGCGGCCTTGAGCGTGAAGAAGATTATCCTTACACCGGAACTGACCGTGGTACCTGCAAATTTGATAAATCAAAAATTGCTGCTTCAGTCAGCAACTTCAGCACTCTCTCCATTGATGAAGATCAAATTGCTGCTAATCTCGTAAAACATGGCCCTCTTGCAGGTTAATGATATTCTCTTGTTTCATTCCATTACTTCTTTTGAGATACTAGGAGAATAGCTACATCATACTAATTTGTCTAAAAAATTGTTTACATGAAATCTTTCATATGTCTGTGTTATATCTTTAGGTGCTTCTTAACATTCTAATTTCCATTCTGATGCCTCTTAAGATGCTAGCATTACTGAGCTCTTATGTAGAGGGAGCTGCTCAAATATTTGTTTCCTTTTGCAGTGGGCATAAACGCCGTGTTCATGCAAACCTATGTTCATGGTGTTTCGTGCCCTTACATTTGTGGGAAACATTTGAATCACGGTGTGCTTCTAGTGGGTTACGGCACTGCTGGTTTTGCTCCGAGTCGCCTCAAGGAAAAGCCCTACTGGGTCATTAAAAATTCATGGGGTGAGAATTGGGGAGAGAAGGGATACTACAAGATCTGCAGAGGCAGGAATTTGTGTGGAGTGGACTCCATGGTCTCCACAGTCACTGCTATTCGCACGCAGCAACAAGACTAACCGTTCCCACGCTATTATTGTGTATAAAACATTTGATGTCTGCCGGCATTCAGCTCCTCAGCAATCTATATAAATATCATGAATTTGACTGTATTCAGTATTCAACAAATGCATGTGATTATTCTAAGAATTTGGATAACCTTGCCTACTGAGCTAAATATGAACCAAATGAATCCTTTTCAATATCTAACTTGAGTTTTTATTTCTGCAAATACTCGATACTTTCTTGTGTGAGTACCAGCTGCCTCTTCTATAGTAGTAATTTGAACATCTCAGTAGACCTACATCTGTCTTAAGATTTCATTATATCATACAGTGGTTTGATGTCTTAAGCTTTCATTAGTAAGTTGAATTTACATTATTAAATCTCCAATGTTCGATATGTGGCGACCTGAAAACTTCAGACGAAGATGCATTTGGACCGGGTATGTATCTTATCCATTTTATTACTTAGTTGCACAATCAGATTATCCCCACAAGGTTTGTCTCTAAATTCATTCAGAGGAACTATGAGAATCTTGGTACCCCAAGATTTTCTATTTTGTTTTTATTATATGTATATTTGTTGGTGTCATCTTTTATTCATTGTTTAGTTTTATTTATTCAAGCAGGCTGTAATCAAAACATTTCAGGCTCAATAACCTGGATTGAACCATTGTTTATTATATCAGTCTCTAATCTTTCTGTAGCTCTATTAACGATGGCTCGTGATAGTTTTTAGAAGAAATGATGTCTCATGATGATTTTATAAACTAGGGGCTTTTTTTAATTTTTACTAAGAACATAATGAGAAAAGAAACTTCATTTGATATTAATTCAATAGTTCAATCTTTTGCATTTAATATATCGATTTTAGCAACTAGTATGCACTATATCAGATTGATTCCATCATTATAATTGGATGCCTTTTAAAAAAGAAGTTAATATTGCATCAACTAGTGTATAACAATGATATAACATGGAATACAAACCGCCATGCTTAGATTATTAGCAAATTATAATGCTTCTTCAAATACTTGATCATCATTCATGACAAAATAAATAATTGTTATTTTCTTGGAATCGGATTCATTACTACAAAGGCTTTCTTGCACCATTAGAGCTCAAAGATATCGTCTAGATGATTGGAAGGAAGACATCAAATTTACAACTCAAAAATTGTTGAAGTGCCATCCTACTAAGGAAAGCTCAAATCTAACTCCACGGATATTGTTAACTCGAAAGTTTTCTTAAAGAAACCTCTTATTAGTTTTCTTTTTATTTTTATCCATTAATTTTTATAAGCTATCTATAAATATCACTAGACAAAAAAAAAAAAACATTATTTTCCTTATCATTAAAAGGACATTTATTTTTATTTTTTTTTAAAAAAACATTCTATCCTACTTTTCATCTTGAAAGTATTTTTATTTTAACATTATCGTATACTGCTACAATATGTAGTCAAACTTTGGTCAAATTGCTCATTATGACTAGAGTTGATATACCTGTAACAGTTTTGATTATAACTATCATAGTATTGAAGTAAATTTTCATTAAATTAAAGCGATTTTAATCGAGTTTAAATAATTTTGAACAAAAAATGTATTTTCATATAAGAGTATAGTTATGGATAAAAATTGCTATAACAGTATCAAATTAAAAATATTTTCAGAATAAAAAATTAGAATGTAACATCCTTTCATGTTTTTTTTTTAAAGATGAGACAAATTTTCAATCACAATTAAAATAAGGGGTTTTTAATTTTAGCTCTATATCTTTTATTATATGTCTGAGATGTAACAATAAAATATCCAAAATTCTTTTCGAATTTTTTTTTGCAATTATTATGTGTTTTTAGTTCAATAATTAGTATAAGTTCCATATCTTATATCTTTAATATTGGGCAAAATTTTAAAAAGTATCTTTTATTTTTGTTGCCATTAAAATGGTGTTTATTTTTTAAAAAATATCAAAATGATAACTCATTAATAATTTTGATCAAAATTATAATTTATTATAGTAATTTTGCCATTAATAAAGTCAAATTGATTCAAATTTTGATATATAATCTTGATTATATGATCATCGAACAATCACATAGGGAATAAAATATAATTTATATTATTTAATTTAATTTTAAATAATATAATAAAAATTTATTTGTTTAGAGATTTTAATTTATAATATATTTTAATATTTTACTGTATTACTTTTGGATGATATTAATTAGGTGTTAATTCATGATAAAAACTTTTGAAAATTCTAGGAAATTAAATGTATTATTTTTTTAATCCCTAAATCAATAAATTAAAATTTTACACTTCTAAAATAATTAGATTCCGAGTTATATAACTTCTTTATTGATGTAACAAATATTTTTCATTCATTGAGAATGGTTGATTATCATGAATCAAATGATAAAATAATATAATGCAAATAGATAATCAAAATCATAAATAAAAATTCCATACCACCCTAAATAATATTGACCAACTATTTTACGTTGTAATAATTTTAGCCAAACATTAAAGCAACTGCAAACAATGCAACTCAACGTTATAGCAGCAGTTTAAACCGAATTTACTGCAATAGTATTCAATAAGTTTTATTTAAATTAGACCACTTTTGACTAAATTAAAATAAGTTTTAAAAAATTTAAATAATTTTAATTAATATTTAAAAAATTGAATAAAATTATTTTTTAAATATATTATAAATAGATTATAATATCCTCGAACAAGTATATTTGAAAAAAAAAAAGTGGGCATTCTTTTTGGCCTTTAATATTTTTTTTATAGGCACCATGTATCTGAATTTTTGATCCAATTAATTTCTAAAGGTGATTGATCCTGTGTCACAGATCTTCAGAATGTCTCGTCAATAAATGAATCGGATAAGGTCGGAGTTCAAATAGTCTCCACCGGATACCAAAGATAAATCTAGAGCTGTTAAACTGGGTTGGGTCTGTCAGATTGGTCCGTCTTGCCAAATAATTTAAGCGGGTTGGATTGAAATTTTATCAACTCGCACGGGTTGCGGGTCTAGACAGGTTGACCCGTCGTGGGCACGGGTTGATCTGCGGATTAAGAAATGTCAAAAGATGGAACTTGTGAAAATAAAAGTGTAAAAGTTTTTTAATTAATATTTTAATATTAACAAGACAAGGTTTTCACTATCACAATCTTTTTCTATCACATATACACCTCAACAAAGTATAAAAAAAGCTAAGATGAAAGAATAAAAGAATATTTTTTATACTCTGATTATTTTATATTATCTTGTCACTACTATTCTAATTAATATAGGAAATAATAATATATCAAAATTAAATAATTACCCGATTAGAAAATTTCAATTGAATAAGGAGCACTTACATTTATATTTTATTAAAATTTAAATATTTTGGAACATTGAAAAGGAATCAAAAATATCAATACTTAACTTTATAGGTTGATAATTGAATCTCAATTATAAAATTCTAATTACTTCACGTGCTTATTTTTTTTATCATGGTACCCTATCTGTTTACATATTATTATCTCAAGCCCTTAACACCTTAGTAATTTTAAATATATTTTTTAAATTTACGTGGCCCGCGGATTGTCCCGCCTAATCTGCAACCCGCCTTGGATTGAATTGGATTGGAAATTTCTCAATCCGCCGAGATGGCGGGTCGGCCCACCCCTCTCCGCTAAATATTAGATTTACGACGAGTTGACCCATCCTATCATGGATCGGTCCGTTTGACAGCTCTAGATAAATCAGAGAAACGTTTATAATTTTTTACGGTTCAGTTTGGACTCCGCAATCGCATTATTTTTGAACGATGATTCAACACCGAAATTGCACTCAGTCCACCGAATAAACTCCTAAATCTTAAAATTATCCGAATAATTTTTTTTCTAGATTCATCGTCGATATTGCAATAGCGGATACCTGTCCGTTTTATCAAAGATTATTTATGAATACTTTTTAATTTTATTTTAATTTCTGGATTCAAACTATGTTATTTAAAATGTGGAGGGTATTAGCTTCGACTAATAATTAATAAGAAAATAACGATTTTATAATTCCATCCCTTTTTTAGTATCACTTCCGTTGGCAAGGAGGGGTCGCCCGCTGCAAAGAGACGCGGAGAATTTGCGGTTGCTTTATTCTTCCGATCGCCGGCACCGACGCTCTACTCTCTTCCACGGCGTCGGATCCTGCGACCTTTTCGGATCAGACAAGTAGATCGAGCGCGGCTGCGCCGTATCAGATCAACAAATCGACGAGCGGCAACGCCGATTTATATCCTCCAGGTACTCTCCTC
The DNA here is from genome assembly GCA_025175895.1 of Wurfbainia villosa. NCBI lineage: Eukaryota > Viridiplantae > Streptophyta > Magnoliopsida > Zingiberales > Zingiberaceae > Wurfbainia > Wurfbainia villosa. Next base: position 8,352,472 of record CM045997.1, read on the forward strand.
TTGACCACCACTGTTTCTCTCTCGTTTTTTCTAACCAGATCATGGTTTCCCCCTGTTTTTTTTTTCTTTTTATTTTGGGGCAAGATAGGTTGGATCGACTGTTCCCTTCCCATATATGTTTGTTTGTTTGATCGCGATTGTGTCGACGTAGTACGGTGGTAATGTATGATATCCCCAAAATATACGGTGACAAACTGATTTCTCTCAAATTCGACATCGATAAGCTGAATTTTGCGAACTACAGGTCTGTCAAATCAATGCTACATTCAAATACGTAGGTCAGCCTTTTCTTAGTTTGTCAATTATGTAGCGCATTATGATTGCACATATAGAAGGCATCCGAGAGCTTAAAATCTTGTACCTTGCAATCCTAACAACCATTTGAGTTTGTTGAGAATGGCTCGTATCCGAGGAGTGTCGAGGGATGGCTCATATGTGGAGAGACTTCTTAACGAGTTGTGGATCTGAAAACAAACTCCTCAAGCAGGACTTAATGGGTTGCGGATATGTGGACAGACTTCTCGTGTCAGGAGAGCAGACTGACTCCTCGCCTCAAAGAGGCGGATTGACTTCTTGTCTCAGAATGACGTGATGTATCACGTTATGGATAAGGAATCACCGGTGACAGTTTGGTAGAAATTGAAAAGTCAATATATGTCCAAATCGTTGACGAACAATCTCTATCTTAAGCAGAAATTGTTTGGACTTGAGATGACAGAAAGCACATATCTGAGTCAGCATATCAAGGTATTCAATCAGATTGTAAGTGATATGAAACGGGGTGACATGAAAATCAATGATGAAGATAAGAGGTTGATGTTATTGAACTCTCTACCTTCATCTCCTACGTACGAGAATCTAGTTATAACTCTAATGTGGGGAAAAGAAACTCTGAAATTGGAGGAAGTCACAAGTGCTCTATTGGATTTTTATTAGAGAAAGAAAGTCAGTGATGAGATTTCATAAGGTGAAGGACTTGTGATGAAAGATAATCAGGAACGTGAAGGAGCAAGACTCGATATGGGTTGGGCAACAATAATAAAATCTGATTTAAATAAAGGAAGAAGGAGGAAATCACGTGCTACAAGTGTGGAGTAAAGGGTCATATTAGAAGAGAGTTTCCAAAAAGAAAACTATTGTAGGGAAAAATGGCTCATCAAAGTTTGCAAATATAGTGGAAGAAAAAAATTCAGCGATGATGGTGATATGCTCTCTGTCCTATCTAGTTCAGAGTAATTGACAGGTTCTTGGATCCTGGATTCAACATGTTCATATTACATAACTCCCAACAAGGATTGGTTCGACATCTATAGGTCAGTTAATTCTGGTTCTTTTCTGATGGGCAACAATACTTCCTGCAATGTCATTGAAATAAGGAATGTTAGAATTAAGATGTTTGATGGTGTGACCAGAACATTGTGTGACGTTAGATATGTACTGGATTTGAGAAATAATCTGATCTCTTTAGGCACAGTAGATGGTATTCGGTGCAACTACAAATCTGCAAGTGGAATCATGAAAGTCAACAAGGGTACTTTGACGATGATAAAGGAATATAAATTAGTAGAGAACATCTATAGGCTACTAGGAACCACAGTTGTAGGTGGAGTTACCACTGTAGAATCTGAATTGGATAATATTGTCTTGTGGCATATGCGGTTGAGGCATATGAGTGAGCATGGAATGTTGGAGCTTCATAAAATAAATTTATTGAAGAGTATCTAGACATGCAAATTCATTTCTGTAAGTTTTGTGTTCTTGGAAAACAAAGTAGAATGTAATTTAAGACCACCACACACAAGACAGAGGAAATTTTGGATTATATTCATACATATCTTTGGGGACCAACCGATGTAGCATCACGTAGAGGAAATTTGTATTTTATGAGTTTTATCGATGACTACTCATGGAAAGTCTGAGTGTACTTCATGCGTCACAAGTCAAAAAAAAATTCAAAGTTTAAAATGTGAAAATCTAGAATAGTGAATCAGACCGAAAGGAAAGTAAAATGTCTCAAGTCAGATAATGACACTGTGTAAATAGACTCAAAGTTTCAGGAATTTTGTGAGCAGTATGATATCAAGAGACATTTCATGGCATGCAGGACACCTTAACAAAATGATATGGCAGAAAGGATGAATCGGTCGTTAATTGAGAAAGCTCAATGCTTCAAATTAAATGTTAGGCTTATAAAGAACTTCTGGATAGAGATAATAAACATAGCGTGTTTCTTGATTAATCGATCGCTAAGGGTAGCACTAAATGGCAAAGCATCAGAGGAGGTGTGGATAGGTTGTCCAATTGATTATTCTAATTTGAGAGTGTTTGGATGTCCAACTTACATGCATATTTTTAGTGAAGATAGATCAAAGTTGGATGTGAAGTCTAGACAGTGTATTTTTCTGGATTATTAGAAAGGGGTGAAAGACTTTAAGCTTTAGAATTCTAAGGCAAACAAAGTGGTGATCAGTTGAGATGTGATGTTTGATGAGAAAGCCATGGTACAAGTACTCAAACTGATGAGAAACAAATATCAGCAGATGACAGTAGTAGTAAAGATGTTGTGCAGGTGGAGTTAGAAATTCATAGTGTTGATGATGCTAGCTCGAAGCACATGGAGTATCGGACTATAGTTGCAGATAGGTCTAGATGTACCTTGATATCACCTGTCAAATATAGTTTTGAGGACTTGATTCACTTATTACCAATAGTGGAGATCCTGCTACTTTTTAGGATGTCCTTCATAGCTTAGAGAAGGACAAGTGGATGAGTGTTATGGAAGAGGAGATAGAGTCTTTGCATAAGAACCAAACATGAGACCTGATAGAATTTCCATAATGGAAGAAGGCTATATGATGCAAATGGATATACAAGAAGAAAGAAGCCATATCAGAAGGTGAAGAAGGTAAATTCAAGGCTCGCTTAGTAGCAAAGGGTTACTCACAGAAAAAGAAGATTGATTATGATCAGATATTTTCTCCAGTGGTCAGACATACATCTATTAGAGCAATATTAGCTTTGGTAGCGCATCATGATTTGCAGTTGGAGTAAATGGATGTGAAGACTACATTTTCCCATGGCAATTTGGAAGAGCAGATTTACATATTGCAACCAAAATAATTTAGCCCGTCCGAACAGGAGCACTTAGTATGTAAACTGAAGAAGTCACTTTATGGACTAAAGCAATCTCTAAGACAGTAGTACAAGCATTTTAACTCCTACATGATTCAAAATAGGTACCGAAAGTGTGAGTATGACTATAGTATTTATGTGAATAGTCTTGATGATGAGTCACTTATCTTCTTATTACTTTATATGGATGATATGCTGATTGCTACAGAGAGAATGATTGAGATCAATAAGTTGAAGAAGTTACTGAGCAAAGAATTTGATATGAAGGATTTGAATGCGACCATGAAGATTCTTGGGAAGGAGATATATAGAGATAGAGTCTTTGGGAGATTATAGTTATCTCAGCGCAGTTGCATTGAGAAGGTGTTACTTGATCTAGCGTATGTTGTTAATATGGTGAGCAAGTTTCTCTCAAATCATGGTAGACAACATTGAGATGCTAATAAATGGATTTTCAGATACTTATGGAATACTACAGGTTATGACATCATGTTCTGCAGATAACAAGATAATCCTTCAGTGGTAGGAGATGTAGATGCAGACTACGTAGGGGATTTGGATGACATAAGGTCTACTATAGGATATGTGTTCACTGTGACAGGAGGATCTATTTGTTAGAAGTCTTTAGTATAATCTATAGTTGCATTATCCACTATTGAGTCAGAGCACATGGCAGTTGCTGAAGCAGCCAAGAAGTGTTGTGGCTTACAGGGTTGGTCAGAAAACTGAGTGTTTAATAAGGTGGAGTCAAGTTGCATTGTGATAGTCAGAGTGTGATCTATTTAACGAAGAATCAGGTATTTAATGCGAGGACCAGATGTAAGGTTTTATAAGATCAGAGAGCTGATTTTTTCTAGTGAAATTCAACTTGAAAAAGTTCACACTTCTAAAAATATTGCAAATATGTTGACAAAGTCCATTATTGTTTGAACTTGATTAATTTCTCTAGTTGTTAGAGAGGTGCAACCTGAACTCGAAGTTTCAGGAGGAGTTAATTCTCATGTGCTCGTTTTCTCCTAAGATGTGGATATTTGCTAAGGTGAAGATTGTTAAGGATGACTCATATCTAAGGAGTATTGAGGGATGGTTCATTTGTGGATAGACTCCTTAAGCAGACAGACTCCTCATAACTTAACAAGTTGCGGATCTGAGGATAGACTCCTTAAGTAGGACTTAATGGATTGCGGATTTGCGAACATACTTCTTGCATCAAGGGGGCGGATTGACTCCTGGCCTCAGAGAGGCGGATTGACTTAGGTAGTTAGGGTTGAGAAGACGAACATACTTTTCGACTCAACAAGGTGGACAGAGTTGAGAAGACCGACAGACTTCTCAATTCAACAAGGCGGACAGAGTTGAGAAGATAGACATACTTTACGACTCGACGAGGCGAATAGACTCGAAAAGCAGATAGTCTTCTCGAGTCAGCAAGAAAGACAAACAATTCCTCTCAAGGAAGCATATAGAGTCTGAAGGAACCGGCCAAGTCTACACCATGGTCATGGCTATTGCCATGGCCAGGTTGTGATCCATTCTTGATCCAACACCACGGCTGTGGACAAAAACACAGTTAGATCGTGGTTAGTCTTGGAGGCGCTGTCGATTAATTAGGGTTTATTTTTAATACATGGTAATTTTGACCATGTATGGCTAGGGTTTCTATATGTATATATAGAGAGAGATCATTGTAACCCTAATGGGAAGTTTTGAGAGTGATTTTGCACCGCCGTCGAACCACATTAAAATTTTGTGTGTTCTTCTCTTTTGTTTTTTTGCTCGGTTCTTCTTTATTATCCTCAATTTTCATCAACAGAGTTATTGGGAAGCAATCCTTCAGGTAAGTCCTGTGAAATCTACACATATTCTCCACTCACATCTACAACTTCTCTCTCTTTGGGATTCCGGTATATCCTTTACAGACCAAACAAAGACATCTTTATCCTTGTTGCAATAAGCATTGGACTTTGATCACTTTCTGTTCCACTTCCAGTTTTAGTTTCCTGTTAGGACCTTTACTGAACTTATGCTTTCTTGATGATTCAATTGACTCTGAGGGTGACTCGGATTGTCTAGCTTTACCACGACCCTCTTAATTTTGGTGTCGGAACCTTGAAGTATATTGAAAGTTCTCATAACAACATGATATCTTCAGGTTGGATCTGACCATTTCCAACCCTTTTTGGTAGGAAACTATACCACTAGATGATAAATTTATAAGATAGCCTTCAACCAAGTCTACCACTAAGAATTTAACCCACAGCCTAGATGTATTACTTTTTCCTTAGTTACTAGATATTACATTATCAGATCGGCCTTCCTCGAGTCACTATCAAGTCGATTGTTCCCAAGGTTCACTTTCAATCAATCCAATTAAAGTATTACTTTCACGTTCAAGATTACCTTGAGTGCAACCCATCTTCAGAGTTGTACTGTAGGACAACATATCAGGTGAACTATTTACATTGATACCACCCTCTTCTTAAGCAATTTGCAATATGTACTTTGAGAGGTTCTGCCTTATATCTTTTTCTGTGGTGTCCAAGTCCCAAGAGCATTCAGGTTTGATATGGAAAGCAAAGCATGAGGTTTTCTTCTAGCATAAGAAAACTTAATGCCAGTGTTGGTCTAGATGTAGGCCTTTCAATAATCAGATCAATCTGCTTTTGAATTGAATCTCTAGCCCTTGCCTACTCCTTCCATCCATTCTCTCTCTCTTTTTTTTTTGGTCGCACGAGCTTCATCAAGTGCCTCTTCTTGATCAGCTCCTTAAGCTGAAGTTTCAGATGAATATATCATGACTATGCTCATGATAATGCCGATGATACTTTATCTTATCCCTTTTTTAGAGCATAAACTATATTAGCTGAGGCTTGAGCAATACCTAATTTTGGTCTTTAATATCCATAAACACCTTAGATCATGAAGCATTTAACAGTGTTCCCTCTTGGGATTCCCTTTTCATTACTGATGGATACCTATGAAAGTCCCTCGATTGCTTTTTCTTTGATTGAACCTCCTCCTTTCTTCAATTCTATGTAATTTTATCTCTGTTACCTTTACCTGCATCAGATCATCGGCTGTAGCATATTTTCTTCCCTCTTTAATATTTCAACATAATCAAGGTGTGGTGGGTTCCTATAGAGAGGGTGTGAGAACTTAGATGACTTCATGGTAGAAGGCGATCATAAGACAGCTAGATGAGAGTCCTCCACTTGTATGTTTGCCTCAATGAACTTCTTCACAGACTTCAAGAGTGACTCTTCCGATCCTTGCTTCAGTGTCGTCAAACTCTTTGTTCTTGGATTTTTTTATTGCTAACCACAAAATGTCTTAAAGCTCTGAGTGAGCTCTTTAAAATTGGTAATTTCTCTAAGTCACGATTGAACAAACCACTGATGTTGTCTGGAAGATTCGGCACTTCAAAGAGTCTGAGATAACTTGCAAAGAGATCCAAAATTCTGAAGGCACGGAGATGCACTGATGGAGCTATGCTCCCATCATAGGTATTAACCTTCAGCACTTGAAAGTTCTTAAATTATTTGGAGTAGGCGTCCAAACATCTAGATGTCTCACCTCCTTTCTTCTCTATATGTGCTCCTCATTAGTGCAACTTATCCTAGCTCATGCCTGCCGAGACTTTTCTTGCTTTTCATCAGTCTCGTAAGCTCCTCTGATCAACCATTACCCATTTATTCTCCTTCAGTTTCACTTTTTTTCCTTCCGTTGTAAAAATTGGGAACATTTGGTACATCATCTCACCTTCCATGTATCCTTAAAACTAGTTCCAAATTAAATGGCTTCTTCATCTGCAAGGAGGAAGTTCCAATCTCAATTCCTCCCTACCTATTTGAGACCTTTGACATTTTTTTCATAGGTGAATTTGACCTCTCTTCTCTACTCCGTGTCCTATACGTCTAGTGACTTTCCATAAATGCAGCCAATATGTCATAAACAAACCCACAACAGATATAAAAGTGTGGTGTGCTGGCTAACTTCAGTTGTAGGAAGTTGGTTGGAGTAGAACAAGATAGAGTCCAAAATAAGGTTGGGAGTCGACTTAATTATGTCAAATTGCATGAGGTTCAGTCGAAGTGTGTCAAAGTGCTGAAGTGTGAGCAACTCAATTGATGTTAATATGAATTGGCTTTAGCTAGATTAGATTTCAGGCTTTTATGGGTTAATTGGTTAATGTGATTGGATTGGGTGGCTGTATTGGAGTTGAGATAACAACAAAAAAGTAGGTGCCAACTGAAGTGATGATGGCGATGAATTGTCAACTAGAGCTCTTTGATCGACTTTAGCCTAAAGTTTCCTTTTCATGCTGCCCTTTCCTCCCTTTTATTGGTCTCAAAGTCTGTCTGTCTAATAGAAATCTAATCTCACTTGTTGATTAAGTCAACCAAACATGTGTCAGCTTCCTATTGCTTAAATCTGAAGCACACGGATTTTGGCCCATTCTTAATCTTGATTACTACAACGTACATGTGCCATCATCTTATAGCGCCTAGAATTAATGGATAATTTTACCCACATCATATAGGTTCTCAAGGCTTAGACAGGCAAGCTATTGTAATTTTTAGATGTAAGCCTCTTGGCCACATTCATAAAGTCTACCAAATAAATTGGTCAGTTTGGGTTACAAATTGTTACTAGGACAGATACATGTTTAAGTCGGGTGAGAGCATGTTCTACTAGGGTCTGTTCTATATCATGAGTTGGAATTTGGACATTGACTATGATATCGATTTCAAGTAGGAGGAGATTCCACCTGGTTTAGTTCCAAATTGGATGCTGTGACTAGTATTGGTTTACAGAACTTGGCCGAATACACAGCCACTGACTTCAGCTTAACATCTTGTGACCTGGTTCAGGGCTCTCAGATGGCTCTTGTATGTGATATTGATGAATGTTCTATTCTTTAGCTAGCATATCTACAAGCTAACATGTTGAAGAGATTGCATGCCTGCTAAGCTATGCAAGGACTAATACGCTCGAACAACAACGTATACAGTGGGAAGAAGGTGCTCATGTAAATTCCATCAGCACTTCCTGTAGTTAATAAGTGAACACAGAACCTGATTTATCTTACATTTATTTTTTTATGATTGAATTGTTTCTGAAGCAAGTACTGGCTTTATGTATTATTTTCCTTAGCCAGTTGAATTACTTCATCTATATACCATGTCTTTCCTCTGGTACCTTGTCTAACATGAATATAATTCACTTTTCCAGAATTTCAGAAACTACTATGTTAGTATGTTTTGTTACTCGGTCTTTGCAGAAAATGGAATTTCAAATGATAAGACAAACCTAATTAGCCATCCACTAAACTTTTTGCTAACCTAGTTATTTCTTTTGAAGGATCATGGGCCTCTGGACATTGCTAGAAGGTCTTTTGCTCCTTGCAAATGCATTGGCAATTCTGAACGAGGACAGGTTCCTCGCGCCTAGAGGATGGAGTTTCAATGATGTTTCAGGTGATGCCAGGGCCAAGTCGTTGAAGGGGCAGCTAATAGGGCTGATCTACGCCACCCAGTATCTGCGGCTTCCACTCATAATGCTCAACGCTCTCATCGTCCTGGTGAAACTGGTTTCTGGTTAAACATACTAAACTCAATCGCCTCCTCATCGAATTATGTCTATCATTCTTCTTGGTACTGACTGCATTTACATGATGTTCTCTGCTGCTCTTGCTACTGTTTCTGGTTCTCAATTGATTTTATCGGTGCTATACAATCGATTAAGTTTTAGCCTGATAGATGCAAGAAAATTGTAGGTTTGTTTCATCTTCTTTTTCCTAATTTAGCAAGTGCAAATTTTTTTTTATTTCCTTCCAAAATTATCTAGGACTGAATGTGGGACGGAATTGTGAGAAATGTAGTTATTTTGTAGGATTCAGTTGGAGTAAAAAATGGAAAAAAAAAATGTTTTTTTTTTATTTGAACCATGAGAGAGATTGTGTCCTTTGAAAGTCTCTCCAAGCATAAACACGAGACCATCTCAAACTCGACTTCTCTCGAGTTTACTTCTTAAGAAAATTCCAACATATTAAAGGTTCGTCAAAGCTTAAATTCTTATTATTATTTCTAAGGAAATTATCACATTGTTAATCGGCATCCAAGATGATTAGCTAAAGAGGTGGTTTGACCACTCAATTAGTTGAATACATCAGCATGACCCAAGTCATCATATGAGGTTTGATTTTCTGTGCGTCGCCCTGAACGCCTGTATGCACGCCTGAAAGGAGACGTCACACGGTAGTCATCAAAGAGATCGTTGCATGTTGCTGCCACATTAACCGATCAAGTTCGGGCGTGTATATGTATTTCTCTGCCTCTTTTCTTATGCCTTTGTGCGCGACTGTCTGATCCCTAAGCCCAATTGGATCATTTGTGTCATCCCTTTGGCCGTGATTGTGACAGCATTTGATCGCAATGCAACGGTGATCCAACTGCAATGCGACAATGATCCGATTGTATTGCGGCGACGATCCAACCATGACACGGCAACAATCTAACCACAACATGGTGATGATCCAACCGCGATGCGACGATGATTCGATCCCGACGCGACTGCAATGTCACAATCATGATCTGATTGTGATCCGATTACAATCCAGCCATATCCCGATCGTGATCCAATCGAGATCCGACTATATCTCGACCAAATTCAACTACGATATACCTTTGTATTAACAGGTGCACATGATAAATGCACACCATATCAAAACTCTTTATATAGAGAGAAATATTATCCTACACAATTCATTCGTGAGCACCCATAAATATCTCAGTTATCTACTATCCGATCGCTTACATACTATAATCTAATTTTTGAACCTAAAAGGATCGGACGGTGGATAATAAAGGTATTCACGGATGAATTGTGTAAGATTATATATATATAGCAATGATCTCCTATCCAACTCATCCATGAGCACCTCCTGTATTTATCGCCCGATCGGATGAGCATTATATCTCAATCCTTGAATCCTAGGAGATTGAATGGTGGATAAGAGAATTGTGTAGCATTATAATCCGCTAGTGTCTTACGTTACGTGACCGTGCACGAACCATTTCTCACCGTCCGATCATTGCGATTGGAAAAAGCACATTAAACTACGACTCTTCTTCCCGACAACTCAGAATCGCCGAGGGGAGCCCGAATTCTGACCACTATCCGATTGAAATCCCCCCGCGATCCGATCGGCGTCGGAGTCCAATCAAATCATGATCGGAATCTAACCGCGATCTAATCGGTATCAGAGTCTGACCGGATCACAATCGAATTTCGATCAAATTATGGTCGGAAACGAACGCGATTGTGACCGCCAGCTCCGCAGCTGCTAGTGACCATAATCGCACCCGTTTTTTACTGCAATCCGATCGAAATCCAACCGCGATCCGACCGACACCGAAGACCGATCGAATTGTGACCGAAAACGACCGTGCTCCGCGACCGCAATCACGGTCGATGACGATCGCAATTTGACCACGATCCGATTAGCACCGGAGTCTGACCAAATCACAATTAAATTCCGATCGAATAATAGTCTAAATCCGACCTCTTGTCAACGATTCCGAACTGTCGAAAAGAAGAGTCATGGTTTGCTGTGCATTTCCTAATCGTGATGGTCGAACGATGAAAAATAATTCGCACAGTGTAAGGCACTCAACGGATATATATATATATATATATTTCATCCGTGAACATCTCTATTATTTATCATTCAATCGGATGAACACTAGCTCAATCCTTGAATCTTAGAGGATCGAACGATAAATAATAAAGATGTTTATGAGTCTATTATCTATCATTCGATCGAGTGAACACTAATTCAATCTTTGAATCTTAGAGGATCAAACAATGAATAATAAAGATGCTTATAAATTATTATATATATATACACAGATTCTTTTCTCAGGAAAAGAAAAAAAAAACAGTTTCGTCTTAAAATTACCTATTGTTTAAAATAATTATTTGTCATGTATCACCCAACTATTATTACTTGATGAAAAAAATTAATAATATGACAATTTCCAACTCCATGAAAATAAAGTTGCATATTACCATTATTATCATTACATTCAGTGGTTTCCCCGTCATAATGATTGCCAAACTAAATAATAAAATTTCAAATTCTAGAGCACTTGGATCTTAAACTCCATTTTAACTACTAATAAATTTCAAATTCTGACAGACAAAAAAAAGTACCACGACAGTGTAAATATACATTTTAAATTACTAATGGCACATAAACTCCATTTCTGCGAATGCATTGAGAGCTCGAAAAACATGTTATTACTTATCTCCCTGTTTTTGCAAGAACAACAACCCGAGCACGATAGCTACGCCAGTTATTGCAATTGTCAACAACAAGCTTTTGCGCGACGAAGCTCCTACTGGCCTTCTGTTAGCGCTCTCTCTTCCGTGTGGTGGAGTATTCCTACAAGTTTTGCAAGAGAAGACAGCCATTTTAGGAGAGAAAAATATGGAGTACAAACCAATACAAGTTCTGAGCATGATCAATTGTTTTTGCAACTTTACGCGATGCTTTGGCACTCCTTCAGAATATAAATTCAAGTTCCGTTTGGGATTCAAACGTTTCATTGTCATGTAAAGATATAGAACTGCACCGCAAAGGAGTGGAATTTTATCTTTAAGTGCTAGTATCGTATCAATTGTATCCCAAGCCACTTGTGGATGCCGATGATTCAGTTAAATAATTATCATCAACTTAAAATAGATTCAATCGAGTAAATAACATCCTAACGAGTACTTTGTGTAAAAGTTTGCCTTAAAAGCACATTCATCATAAGAACTTTGCATCTACTCGTTTGGTCAATCAACTACACAAGTATAACCTGTAAAGATTCTCTAAAAAACATTGAAGCTTCGAGCAAGTATTAATAGACCGGTCAAATGTTGGAACATCTAGAGACAAAAGAGCAGTAAATAAAGAAAAAATCACATCAGTCTACACATCCAGAAAAAAAATAAATCAAAGGACAGATATGGAGCATAATGTGATGGGGAAAAAAAAATACAATTCGATTTGAAAGTCTCTAAATTATATATATCAGTTTTTTCGATGCTTACCTTGGAGGTTCTGCGGTATCAGCTGTACTGCTATGAAACTGGATATCATGATTAACTCTTTCCCGCAACCGAACATATTTACGACATAGATCACAATACTCAGTGCGATTACCACATACTTCCTATATTTGCATAGGAAATACTAGTCATTTCATGGTTTCAGGAGATTATAGAATTCATCGCATAGAAAGAGTAATAGATCATGATACCTGATGATTAATGAGATCGACTGCTGGAAGTGGGAATTCACAATATTCACAAGTAATAATCCTCCGAAGGCATCTTTCACCTTCGTGAAGAGACAATAAATTCCTTTCGATTCTCTCACTGCATAATGAGCAATCCACCTGCTCACATCAGTTTATCAAAACCAAATTGTTAGATGAAGCAAGTCAATTGCATTGTTTAACATAACAGCTCAACGTCCGAGATTAGGTTATTGTCATCCTTACCACAGATGATAATAGATTGAAATGTACAGAGTAAAGAAAAACAGTACAACATGGCTGCTTTCTACATATTATTGTTCATGTGTAGGACATGGCCTCAAAGTTGAACAGTATCACATAGTTGAGAGTGAAAATAATGTGTCATATCCAACAGATCAAACTATCATACCATGTATATATAGGACTCCGACTGTTTGATATAATATAGTTAAATAGATTCATTCATTGAACATTTGCCTTAGTTTAAGGCTGGCCGGCAAACTAACACAACTCTCCTTCTTTATCCGAGCTTGAGGCCGACTATTTGATACAATAGCCAAAATTAAATCTCATGTGGGATTAAACCCCCACCACAACTACCAACTTTGATGACTTGGAGCATAGGTATTATCCAAGGAAAAACATATGAAATTCCTTGATAGAGAAATAAAAATGGAAATAGACTTGACAACAATGACAAATATGTAACATTAGTGTGCGTGATGTGATCTATTGTGGATTGACCTTCACCCGAGTTGACAATTGTATCAAAGTTAATGACAAGCTTCAAGAGAAACTAAAAGACAGGGACAATGTTAGCAAGAAACTATCTTCAAAAGGAGAAATTTGTGGCAATCTTAACAGATTTTATATAATCTACTTCCTTACTCTCCTTCAGATTCAAAGTAGTACAAGATTTGAAATTTGTGAAGCTGAAGTGAAGATTTGTGAGAGACTAAGGGTAGAAAGAGAAAAAATTAAGGTTTTAATATATTCTTGAGATGATTTTGTGAGAGACTAAGTTAGAAGTTATTACACAAGACAAGGAGAAAATGCAGAGTAAAGCTTTGGTATCTATCGGAGAGAAAAAGGACAGCAGACAAGAGAAAAAGACTAATATATCTTTTCAAGATTATAGTTGAAGGGAAGTAACATAAACTTTGCAAACAAAAGTGAGATTGGAGTTTGAACATCTGCTTTGCGATGGAAAATGTTAGGATATGGAGTTCCTGTCATTTTAAAATATTCCAGGGAGAGATCAACTCAGAGAAAAGAGATAATGGAAAAGAAATGTAATACCTATCTCATCTCAGAAGACACACCTAATAAGAAAGACAATAGAAAGATGGTGAGTTAAAGAATCAAGTGGTGCATCAAATTCAGCCAAAGAGGAGAGAGAGAGAGAGATGAAGCTTGTGAAAAATAAATGCTTTAATTTTTGTCAATATTAACTGCCATCACTACTTTTTCAACTCCCATTTGTTAAATTGCTTCACCTAGAAAGATAATTATGATTTACAGGGGAGGAGGCGAGGCCACATCACTGTATCAGACTGGACATGCTATAATACCAAACTGAGAGGAATATTATTATATTATATTGAATAAAGGAGAAGCATCACATTATATATATATATATATAGGACGTTGACACAATGTTTTCAAATACTAAATATTTTATGTGGAAATAATTCCATAACACATAATTATTAACTCCAATAACTCATAATACATATCCTGTCAACACCTGTGCTTCTTTCATTTGTCATATTATCATGAGAATAGAGATTTATAGATGTGTTTATGGTAATGCGTGTGGAAAAAGGAAGCGCAATGTATCTCTATTGGCAGAAAAATCGCATGAATTGACCTTTGTTCTCAGATGTGCCCTACCTCCTAGGTTTCACAGACCCCCAACCACAACTGTAGGAAGTGATCAAGAAAATAAGTCTTCAGACGTTTTACTATAAAGAGAGATGACATTCAGAGATGAGTAAAATCTTTTATACTGAAGTACTTCAATTTAAATTTTATTTATGCAACATAAATACCAAAAGAACTGTAACCAAAGGCACAAGACATGCGACAAGGGTAACACATACCGGAGCATGGATTTCATTGTAATGTTCATCAGCATGTTTTTTCGGAATCATATCCCCACAAATTGCACATTTTTTAAGGTTCCGTGAACAATGTGCATAATGCAAGTCAATATTTGATGTTGGAATATCCCTCTCACTACATTGATGATAGAATCAGTGAGGACACAATCAAAAACATATGAAAGACCATATTACTTGACTAACCACAAAACAAAATAGTAAAGAAGGTTTCCCTTCACAAGTATTGCTTAGACTAGCCAAACAACTTTCTTGCAGCTACAACTACAGTACATACAAAAGATATATCTTAGAATAAGGAAACTGCATTTTCTAAAAAAACAGAAATGAAAAGTAGATTTCATATGCTAAGAAGAAAATGCCAATTAAATTACATGCAAATGCCCTTTACCAATAAACAATGAACTCACAAAATATGTTAATGACACTAAGCAAGTATAAATGAAAGACATTGCAATTATCCATGCAAATCAACTTTAAGGCTTTACACAACACACATGTTAACCCGTTTCAAAACAAAATCTTGTTGTGAGACATTTTTTGTGTTAGCCTAAGCTAATGATGACCTAAGGTCATTGAGTGGCAACCACATGCCTAAACTGACAAACACACTTCTAACACCATTAAATATGCATTTTACAGTAAAAAGTTCCACCAATTGAGCTTCTTTATTGATGGTTAGAGCAAATGGATTCAGCTACTTGTGAACATCGTTAGTGCATTGTCATCCTACTTGTGCATATGACATGCCAATTAAGTAGCAATGCATTCAGCTAACCTAATATTTTGTCCATCTTTCTAATTATACTAATGAGACACGACCAAATTTGATTTTTTTAAGACAACATCCAAAATGCACACACATCCACAAAGCATTTCTAAACCATCCACGTTGGGAACAGGCAAGATACCTCATGCATCCTCAAACAGATATAGTTGAAGAGAATGCATGACAACTTGGAATTGCTATTTCTTTTATGTGACATAGTGTGTTTTCTTATTGATGAAGAAAATAGAAATGAATACTATGATCATCACTATTCACACAACATTTATTGCAAAGATATATATATATAATTTCAGTTGGATTAGAATGGAGAAAACTGACAGAAGGGAAAATAGAATTCTCAAGACATCTCTTTATGTGAAGGAAATACTTTCATTCATGCAGATAGGCCTGAAATTTATTAGACACAATCAATACAAGTTGAAGGCGCAGTAAGATCAAGAGGAAATTTCAGAGTTCCAAAATTAAAGCATTCGCATATCTTTATACCATAATATTTAATTTCTTTACACCAAGTTCAATAGATATAGATGCCCTTCAAATTTAAAGTTATTATCTGTATACAAAGGAGATCATAAGTGCCACCACATCCCTGTCATTAAGTAAACACATAGCAAAAGATGAAATATTAAGTAGACGACATAAAGAAACCAAATGGCTAGGGATTAGCTGATAGAAGAAATAATAAGTACTACTTGATGACTCAGAAACAACAAGAGAGTAAGAGCAATACAAGTAGGCAAAGTTCCAAACGTAGGATTTATCGAATACTACCGTGCAAACAGGTCATAGGACTAAATGCTCGTAATTTAAGCAACACCGTGTGCCAGAACAATATCTCAGAACATGCCAACAATGCATTGATGGCAAAAAAAAGGAACTAAATTAAAATGAAGGTAGGTGCTTTGTAACTGCAATCGAATTCATACGCACAACGGCTCTAGGAGCTATCATGTAGTCCTTTAGTAATCAATAAAAAGGAGAGTGGAATAATTGAACAGAATAATAACCTACCCAGCTACCCTAGAACGATTTGCGATGTAATCAATACTTTTTAAACGTGAACCCAAAAGCCACCATCCTTTCCTAATAAATCCAAGTTACATAGCCAATGATCGGGCAGAAACGAAATCGAAGAAGGGTCACGAAACAACAACCAGACACAATCTGAAGTGAAAATCCAAATTCTCAAGTGATCCCATACGAACTATCCAGAAGGAGTACTAACCAGTGACTGCACGTCGCGGTGATCAACTCCGAGGGGATCGCCATCTGATGGATCAAAACCCATGAAGCAAAATCGTGTCAAGACAAAAGGACAAAAAAAAAAGGAACGACATATAAATTGAAAATGGAACAGAAAGGAAGTTGCGATCCACGGACTTTCGCCGATGCAATATAGCAAATCTCAAACCGGAGGCAGGGCGATCGCGAGGGCGGAGGTGGCAGTGCAGAAGCGGATGCGTCTCCCCGTTCCGGTCTCTCTCCCTCTCTCTCTGATTTCGGTGGCGCCTTGGTTGGGACGTCGCTCGCCTTGTACGAAAAAGTGTTGCGTGTCCCGTCGAAACAAGGAAAATAATGTGGTCCGACGGATACCGGTAGAACTGCTAATATCTAGGTAGAACTGTTATATATATATATATATATAAAGACTGTGCCATAAATTCCTACGCTCCGTCCGATGGGAATCCAACGTAGGACAGGCCGGCAGCTAACGTCGACCCGTCTGGTATAATTGGTCGGCCGTAATTCGGTCGGAATTCGGTCCAATCGCAATCGATAGTGGTCGCGCCCTGCCAGCCATGGTTGATTTCAATCGATTTGCGTCGGATTACGAATGCTAATCGGCGGAGCCGAGCTCGCCGATCGTCGCGAGTTCGCGTCGATCGCGCTCGATCCGTGATCGGCGGTGGAGTGATCGGCCAGCGCGGCGACACCGGTAGTGGCTCGGGGTTGGCGTGGAGCGGACGGGCGCATAGGAATTTGTCGCACACTAGAAAATTTCCTGCACGAGAATCTCGTGTGCGCCCGTGCGCTCCATGCATGAGCCACGCTCGTTGCCGCCGTCGTTGCCGCGTCGTCGACGCCGCCCGCCATCGGATGCGTGATCAAGCGCGCAACTCTCGGTGTCGTGAGGCTCGGATCCGGCGGTTAGCGCCGGAATCCGGTGCAAGCCGGTTAGCACGGCGAAACATCGGTCGGCAATGCGCGCGACCACTGCTGGCCGCGATCGAATCGGATCGGATCGAATCGCCATCGGGTCGGGGCGGATGGATCGACAGCCGATGTCGGTCCATCCGGTATATCTTTCGGTCGATCGCGATTTGGCGTCGGCCGAGCCGAATCGCGGGAAATCGGCCGCCGAATCGAGCGGCCGATTTGATGCATGTCGGGTCGGATTCCGGCCGGTCTGATCGAATCCGACCGGACGAAACCGGAGATTGTTGTCGGCGTGTCTGCCACCGGAATCCGGCCCGATCGCGGTCGACAGTGGTGCGCGCGATTTCTCCATCGTCTGATCAATCGCAATTGTACAGTGAAAAAGAAATGCACAATGTCTTCTCCTCGGCTATTTCATCCGCCCATAGCTCGGATTCGTCAACGGTTGACCAACCTGATTCCAATCAAAATCCGACTACAATTGCGGCTGTTAGTGGTCGCGACACTGGCGATCGCAATCGCGGCCGTTTCTGGAGTCCAACCGCAATTCGACTGGAATCCGATCGGACTCTAGATCATGATTGAATTCCGATCGGATCGTCATCGGATTTCGATCAGATCGTGACTAATATATATATATATATATATATATATATATATATATATATATATATATATATATATATATATATATATATATATATATATATATATATATCACGATCGATTTGTCACGCGGTACATCCAGCAGCGATTGTCGAGCAGCGATGTTCTTGCCGTCGATGCCGCGCACCGTCCGATCGCTGCACCGCCCTCTCGGCCGCGATCGATCGGCCAGCTCTCTCCGATGCCCGGCCGGGGCTCGGATTAACCGATTAAGCGCCGGAATCAATGCAAATCGGTCAGCAACGGCCAAGATTACCTGATCGATAATATCGGTCGCGATCGGATCGGATTCCGACCAAATTACGATCGGAATCCGACATCAGACGGATCGGCAGACAACGTCGGTCCGTCCGATATACTCGAGCGGTTGGGATTCGGCCACCGGTCGGCCGAACCGAGGCCGAAATCGGCCGCCAGAATCGAGCAGTCGATTTCAATCGCGATCGGGTCGGATTCCGACCAAATTGCGACCGGAATCCGGCCCGATCGCGGTCGGCAGTGGCTGCACCACTACCGGCCGCGTGAACCGATCGTTTCCGGTCGGTTTGTGTCGGATTCCGATCGTTAACCGGCCGGAATCCGATCCCCGTCAGACCGTCGACGAGTCGCACATCGATCGCGCCCGGTCAAGCGTAGTGACGATACCGGATAGTATGCGGCGTTGTCGGACATGGAGAATTTTGTGGCGTTGGAGAAATTTTTTCTATATATATATATATATATAGCCGACTCTGAGGGAGGATTGTTGGGACCCTCGCCCAGGTCCAAGATTTTTTTAAAATTTCTATGACCCAATTTTTTAAATTTTGTAGTGAAAAATGATGTCTAATTTTTCAATTTCGTTCGGGCCCTCCAATTATATATATATATATATATTTTATTTTATTTTTATCTTAAATTAGTTGGGAGTGGAAAAGGCTCCTGCCAGTGCCATGTGTTTGCTTAACTATGCCGTGTGGCACAATTGGCAAAGAAACCTAAAATGAGTTACTTCGAGGCAGGCAATTATGGCAATTGGAAAAGAAGGTAGATTCTCAGCGTGAATATATACATGACGATTTATGTCTCCGGAGCAGCAGCGGCAGGACGTCTGTGCACTATTTTCAATTACGATGTATTTTAAAGATTTTGGTGATTAAGTATATAACCGCTTGGATATCTAAGTGATTTGAGATGCCATCTTCTCTCTTAATCATCCTTTGATGTATTATGTTAACATTTTTACAATGTGTGGTGGTATTTTTTTTTAAGTTAGTAGATTTTTGAGTCGATTAATTTTAAGAGTGATTGATTTAATTTTATAAAAAATGACTGATTCAATTTTATAAAAAAAAATCAGTGATTATCAAAATAAATTCAAAAATACTGGTAGCATATTCATTAATGTTTAACTTCAAATTATGTATGGAAATTTGTGTTTATGCCTATCATATCTCGAGAGCCTGAAGAGTGCTAGATCTTTGTATTTGTATTTGTAGCATATTGTGAATGATCACATAACTATTGTAAGCAGATACTGAATGTTTGTGCTTGTTCCTGAACACTATTTTATTTGATATTCTTGACTTTTAAATTAATTATTGTAAGTCCGCAGAATGTAATGTAATACGGATTCAAAACAAGTTTTATAATGAACAAGAACACGAAACAATAGGATCCACTCATTCTGAAACAAATTCATTGCATATAAATTACGTATTTGCAGTATATGCAAATGTGATTTAGCAAGCTCTGCATCTGAAATGTAATTTATTACAGCACCCAATATGATCGAGTTTATAAATTGAAAATTGAGGTAGAAATCAACACATCTCTTTTTGGTAAAACTGATAAAAAATTGCAGATGTTCAGAAACAAATTATATATCTCAAGAACACTTGTTATAGTTCTCTCTGTAGTACCATACCGAGAGGTTTCACGAACACGATGATGTCATCATCCTTGTCTCTATACACCCTGTATGATATTCAGCCTATGTACGATAGGCAGCGTTGACTCTATCAAATAGTTAAAGCGACCAACAACCGAATATTCCAAGAAAGTTGCCACTGTAGAGGAATGTGAACAATAACGTCGACAATGGATAACTGGCTTAAAATGAATCTCCGAAAGCTCTGGGTTCGATCTTGAACCAACATGACTTGCTCTGCTAGTTGGTCAAACAATGAGATTTCAATAGAGATTCAGCCATTAATCCTACGTCGTCGTCGATCCATTCTATCGTCTTTGTAATGGGACACCAAACAAAAGAATATAATGGCGATTGTAATCAAGATTATATAATTTATATCAACAAATTGGTAATAATCAGATTACATTGCATTCTTCAGATTCTATTTAGATTACATTACAACTTGGATTACATATTTGATATTCTTGACTTTTTAGAACAAGAACACGAAACAATAGGATCCACTCGCAGGAAACAAATTCATGCGAAATACTTTGATTGGTATGATCAGTATATGCATAGGCTTTCAGGAAGCTCTGCAGATTTGTATTGACTACAGCACCCAATATGATCGAGTTTATAAATTGAAAATTGAGGTAGAAATCAACACATCTCTTTTTGGTAAAACTGATAAAAAATTGCAGATGTTCAGAAACAAATTATATATCTCAAGAACACTTGTTATAGTTCTCTCTGTATTTTGTACCATACCAGAGAGGTTTCACGAACACACGATGATGTCATCATCCTTGTCTCTATACACCTTTCTGTATGATATTCAGCATATGCTATGTACGGTATAGGCGGCGTTGCTTCCACTCTATCAAATAGTTAAAGCAGACCAACAACCGAATATTCCAAGAAAGTTGCCACTGTAGAGGAATGTGAACAATAACTTCGCAATGGATAACTGCTTAAAATGAATCTCCGAAAGCTCTGGGTTCCTTGAACCAACATGACTTGCTCTGCAGTGAGGTCAAACAATGAGATTTCAATAGAGATTCAGCCATTAATCCGTATGACCCCTAACAAAGAAGTCCTCCAGATGTTGGACAGAGAAAAACCAAGATTTTTGTCATAAAGGAGTAGGATGGGATTTGCGAAGAACATTGGTAATTAGTGAAATTCAGGTCAATTTAGCAAGAAAATGGTATAAGAAATAAATGGCTCATCAGTTAATTGGATTGATATCTTACTTGTGAAGCAGTCTCTTTCAAATTCTCCAGCGATTCTTCCAGTTGAACTTGTTTCTGTGAGGTCACTTTCACAACCTACATTACCCATAATGGAAAAAATAAACCAAACAAATGAAATATGGGATAATGACTATTTCAAATTGTGCAAATATCATTGGTAAATAGAAAAGGTTAAGAACTCACATCCTTTGTCTTCTTTAGGTCATGTTCTATAGACTGAATACGGTTCAGCGACTCCAAAATCATGTTGTCTTTATCTTGTGGGATCTTTGTAGGTTTCTTGTTTATCTCACTCACTAATTCTTCTAACTTCTGCAGCCTCTCCAAGTATGGCAGAACATTGATTTCTGCAATTCCATGTGTAGGCAGGTGGTTGACAGAATCTGTTTTTGCTGGTTCTAATCTATGATGATCCGATAACAACATGCTAAGAAGATTCAATGTTACATTCCTTAGGTGACAAAATAAATACAAAATTGCAAACAATTTTTTAATGAACTTGCTGACAGCTCCTATCACTAATATAAAGAAATTGGAAGATGATGATGAAGATGACGATGATGATGGCGAGGAAGAGTACTTTGAGGTGGAATTATTAGTTGGACCATCTGCAAAGGAAAATACCACTCAATTTTAAAAATCACTCAGACAAAGCGCATTAAACATGCCAGAACAAATAGATAGGGACAGTTTAGCTGCATTTTGTGATTATGTTGACACTTTTAGCTTAGATCAATGTCAGACAAACTGAAAAAACCAATGCTTAATTCATGTATATTTTATAAATGCAGGAAACGTGCTGTATCATATGAGAGGTGCAGAGTAAAGCATGCAAGATCGAGATAACCTTTAGAATAGATGTTGTGTAATGAGATTGAAATTTGCAAAAAGGTGAATGAAGATAACATGGAGCATTGGCATTGAGATACACTTATGTTTCAAACGGCCATAGCTTCTAAGCATTGCTATGAAATTTGGACATCCATTCAAACATTCACATTAGTCATCTGGTATAACTGACCTTAACATTTGTGGAAAGTTACATGTACTTAGTGGTAAAGTCAGAATCAACTTAGAATTTATGTAGGATCATAGAGTGAGGTATGCTGGGAAATTGGTTTCCCTTGTAATTAGGTCTAATCAGTGTTTTGATGATTTTGCAATGTGTTTAAAGTTTAGGAGTTTGTATTTGATAATCTCCTTCAGTGTGTAGCATTGCTCCTGTGGTTTTGATAACTAAAATGATCAAACTTTGATCATGGACTTAATCAAGAATGGAGCTATATGGAGCTCCAATCTCAAGGATGATCGCCAAGCTTGGAGGTGGACCCAAAGACCTATGGTGTTGAATTGTACTTTTTTGAGTTTGTTCAAGTAGAATGAATATGAAGAAAGGATTTAGTGTAAAACTAGGGATTATTATCTAAAGAGCTGTATCTTAGTGCTTAGACGATCTAGGAGTTAAGCAGATTTGACTAGACATTTAACTTTCCAGATGAGAGATGTGAAACATTCACAATGAAGGATGGTAGGTCAACCTAAGAAATATTCTAGGTTGGTCTAAGACAGTCAGTCTAGGAATCTAACTTTAAGGTAGGTCGACCTGTAGGTTTTAGTAGGTTGACCAGGCTGAGGTGACCTACGGACTTTTTTAGGTTGACCTAAAGTATTCGTTAGAGTTTCAATGAACACAAAATAAAGGTTAAATTTACCCACAAGTTTTGGTAGATTAATAGGCACCTACAAATGACCATTGGGGCTTTGGTTAAAGTATCTTTAATGATTCTTTTGGCGTAAGAGTTCAAATGAATATACTTCTGTTCTTGTAACATTCCAAAAGTTCCAAAAAACTTGAGAAGCAAACCCAAGGTTTTATCCTTGATTTAGAAGCTCTCTTACGTGATCTTTTCCTCACCAAGGCTTAATTTTATCTATAGGGTGAGCTATAAGTTAATTGTTTTACTATAGTCAATTCATATCGCCTTGAAAGGTTGCTTGCTTCTAGATGGGATCTAGAAGCGTTCATTTTCTCGTACCATTCACTAAAAGGCCTAGCAACAAGTATTTTGACAGAACAACTGAGATCACTAGAGGTTAAACAAAGATAGTCGGCGAGTGGTTTGGCTAAGCAAAGCCTAAGTTGAGCATGTATCTTAATCTAGGGAAAGTCTAGATCAAGGGAGGACTCCATCTAGGGAAAGTTTAGATGGAGGGAGGTCACAAATAAAGAAAGAATAGTTGAGGGAGCTTCCATTGAATGTCTCAGTGAAGCATTGATTGCGAATATATAGTAGTGACATATCATACCCATTGTAGAGGGTTATTCCATTGCCTCATATGAAAAGAGTTTTTCTGTAAGCGGATTGCTTTAGAGGTGTCGCCCTGAATGCAACAAGAGTAGTGGGCGTAGAAGTGAAAGTCTCCAATACATACTATACCATTCACGTTAACATTGTGATTATTTATTTATTTTCTACTGAGTTGATCACTTCATTGATTACAAATGCACACTTGCTATCTAACACTTTGAATTGAGTTGTGGTGTTGTAAGATTTTGGCACCAACTATACACTCCTCCAAATAAATAAATGGCCACAATTTCTATACTATGGAATGAAATGTGGACCATCATTCTGATCTCAAAACATTAATCATGGAATAATGGACCTTAATATTGCACCTTATTGTAAAAATTTAGGTATCTATTAGTATACTTGGAATGAATTTTAATTCTTCAACAGTTCCAATAATCAAAACGTATACAGATTCTACACAGACAAAGAGACCATTGTTTTGGATGCTATGTTAAGAATACTTGATAGAGCACTTCGAGTTAAAAGGATCATTAGAATTAAAACTCATTGAAAATGAAAACTGAATCACACGTCATTATGAAATGGACTACCTCCAGATATAAAGGATTTGGTTTGGCTAGATAAGCTGTTGGAAGCTTCGTCCTCATTTGACTTGATTGGAGATTGCTGATACAATTCAATTGTCAATATGGATTAAAGTTAGCATCTATCATCAGATAATCGCATGCATACAGTGAAAGGAATTAGAAAAAGTAGTTATTCCAGAATCACAAGTTGGCTGTAGCTCTGGAATGTTTATAAAGGATATTTAACCAGTCTCATTTTCAAAAGGGTAGCCTGGTGTATGAAGCTCTTGTCATACAGGGTCCCAGAAAAAGATCCATTGTACGCAGTCTTACCTTGCTTTGCAAGAGGTTATTTCTAGGATTCGAACCTGTGATCTCTAGGTCACAAGATATCAACCTTACTGATGCGCCAAGGCTCCCCTTCTCATTTTCAAGAACAAACAAAAAATGGATATTGTTTGTATTATACAACTACCTGAGTTGTGGACTGCATCAAAAGAATTGAACTTTAAAGGACAATCAAACTCATTTCAGTTTTATTAGTGTCTTAAACATGTAACTTGGTCATTATATTATTGCATTACACAGATGCTACAAGAGTCATTGATCGAAATTGTGGTAAAAAAAAAATCATCAGATAAATAGATCGTGCATTACTTGATGTTGCTACAAATATTTACAGGTGATATAGCATCACAATGCCCGTTATAAACATTTTTGAGGTGATACAACGTTCCTTTTACATGGCAAAAAATTCAAAAGTCAAATGTGTAATACAAAGAGAAAGGTTTATGTAAGAATTGCATAAAGCCATCGACAAGAAGATCATGAGAATGGAGTTATACTCAAATATAGATGTGATTTCAAGCATGATAAAAACAAACATATGCAAATCCCGTATTATTTTTGCTTTATTAAAAATTTTATATGCCTACTTCTGAGGGTCTAGATTTCAATCAATCTAACTAGTTTATGTACCTATCAAGTTTTCAAGAAATATTTTGCACTGATTTGGGTAGGTTTAGGAAGTGACAAGAGCTATAAAACATACACTTGAAACTATGCTGCTACTATTATATATTATTGGATTCTCTGGAAGAGTGCAACAAGCAACTCATCTTATCATAAACACATTAGTTGTGATGCATAAAAGCATCATGAAATTAACCTTATACAGAAATCAAACATCTTAAAGCTAGAAGGTATTATAAGCAAAAAAGAAAACTCAATGCATGTTTCAGTTTCAAAGGGATCACAACTCACAAACAGCCAAGGAGTCTCAACCCAAAAGTAGGGATGAAGGGTAACTAACATTTTCATGCACTGGAATTGACTGTTGATCCAGTTGGGAGATTGACCAAATAGGAACGCCTATATCTTTAAAACCTGATTCTGATTGACTCTTGTCTTTTTTGGATATTGCAACCTGCATCCATGGATTGATTTTTTCCATGATTGAGATACTATATTATCTAGAATAATGAAATTTGTCAACTGCTTGAAGATTAGAGACTTAACCTGGCGAACCAGCCTTTTCTCACCAAATGAACTGCTCCGACTTTGTGTGCTTAAGCTACCTGAATGAACTGACTGGAAGAGAAACAAACAGAATATGATAAAGGTAGTCTTAGGGAATGGCAGAGATAATAAAAATAATTGTTTGCCAACTTTCATGACAAAGGGACATCCAATATTCTTACTTTCATTATATCAGGGTTGCTCCATGGACCTTTATTGGATCTAAGGCAGCCTCCCTCCTTTGCGCAAGTGCAAGAACCACCTAGGAAATCAGGTAGTTGACTGTCACCAAAGAAAAGAAACGTGTCCATCTTAGTTTAACACAAAATCAAAAAATGATTGACAAATATTATCAAATCTACCAAAGTAAGTACTTAAACCTTGTCTCAATTAATTCAAGTAGTATATTCTGGTATGCATCTCCAAGCACCTGCACAGTTAGATGAGAAACTGAATTTCAGCATAAGTATATTTGAGCTTACTGACAAATCAAAACAGGACCTACCACTATCTTTGCTGATGTCCTTGGATCAATTAAGCCTTTGATGGTGTTCCAAATTAATCGGAAACCACTTCCAGCATTAACAATGAACAACTTATACAGTATCTGCAAAGAGGAATATATTAAGCAGAAGAATCAAATTTAGCTGAAACTATTATGACAAATTAGTCCTTATCAACCATGACAAACACACCTCTGGGTAATTGTCACTGTCAATTTTATGGATTTTCAGTACAACATCGCGAGCTAACTTGCCAACACTTAACCAGTTCTGGGCAATCAAGCTAGTCAGGATACATAAATCACAGAACAGTTATGTTTGAAAAGAAAGTAAGTTTAGTAAATACCACTCCTTGTACATCTAAAATTGTTGTCATTGTATCTATATGTGTTCCAGATGCAACAGAGCATGCTGGGTATTTTTCAGCAAGGACCTTCTCTATGCTCTGAACATGGTACTTTATAAATCTTTCAACACTAGTGGCAGCAAGAAGTTTGTTGGGGTCAACTTTTCCAAGTCTTTCTATATACACAGGTCTACCTTCTTTGTCCACACCATGAAAACCATGTGGATAGCAATTAAGAACTTCATCCAATTCAGTGAACAAGAAGTCCTGGATAACAATATATGTTAGAAGAAGAAATAAAAACTGTGACTGAAATTATAGAAGTAGAGACCCTAGAAAAGTTCATGATAATTTCTTCATGAAATTGTGGGTACTGACTTGGTTCTTCTATAACAGGGTAGAATCAAACACACAATAATCATCACAAAACATCAATCAACTACAAAAATAAATAAATGACTAAATAATCATATCTGGACTGACAAATGGTTGCCCAATATAACCTATACAAAAAATTCCAGATATTCTTGCTTGAAGTACTGGCCCATTTCAAGATATTTTTGCTTGCAGTAATGAATTCAATGCTACATCCATAGTCGAATCCTAGATGAATTTTGCTTCCAACAGTAACATGGACCTGAATGAGACTCCATTCTCATGAACCACATATCGTGCACACTTCAAAAACAGGAAAGGAAGTGAACTGATCTCAAGTGCCTCATGGTTAAACAAACTTACTGGTTTCAGGTTTAAGAGAAATGCAATGCAAATTGTGCATCGACAACACTTAAAATCAAGATTCAAGGTATTATGTTGTGCAAACATAAAAATATGAGTGCACACCAAATCATATTACTACAACAAACCAATCATATAAGATATTACCTGCATTTCTTTGGATCTAAGGAGAAAACAACTTAACACCTTCCAATCAACTGAT
The DNA here is from genome assembly GCA_025175895.1 of Wurfbainia villosa. Taxonomy (NCBI): domain Eukaryota; kingdom Viridiplantae; phylum Streptophyta; class Magnoliopsida; order Zingiberales; family Zingiberaceae; genus Wurfbainia; species Wurfbainia villosa. Next base: position 8,379,980 of record CM045997.1, read on the forward strand.
ATATTGCAAGGTTTGATTGGACCAAATTGTTACCATGACAAAGGCTAGCATTGGGTATATTTGAAGAGGTTTTACCAAACCATGAACACAAGGTTAGGATATTGGATGGTTCTTGGGATGTCTAAATTAAAAATGAAATTCACTACACTTAGGAAATGATGACTTGCATCTATGTTAAGACACAGGAATATTGGATGACTCGCATCTGTATCAAAATTTATGTTAAAAAAATGAGGCATAAGCTAAACAAGAGCCCATACCCATTGAGTAGACCTAGCCATTGTCAACTTTCTTAGCATCAAAGTCAGGAGCTGATTGCATAGAGGTCATTTGAATATCGATTGCAGTAAATTGAACCCCCTTACAGCTAACAAAGATTATTATTTTTGCACTTTGGGTGGCATCAACTGGAGTATATACCATGGTGACCTGCAACTATGTAAAGCTACTTGTTCCCTAATTTTTTTTCTGTAAGCATATGTCTATTATCGTTTTTATCAATGATGGAAAAGAGTATGTATCAGTATATCTGATATGCCTCAAACAGGATAAAGATTTTGGTTCCATTTCCATAGTGAAACTTCTTTCAATTCTTTTTCAACATTTGGTAGACCTTATCCGAGAAATAAAAGTGCATCCATTTTTATAAAAGAAGTGGTACATGGAGATTGTTGTGGAAGCCATTTTTTATGCAGATTAGAAAATTCGTTGTCCACAATTTATTAGATTTGGAGGTACTCTTGTTAGTCCAACTTATAGAGTTGACTCATATTTAATATGCTACCAAAGACTTAAAAAGGTGAAGGGCACAAAGTTTTTTTTAAAATACTGAAGTTTCAAGTTGCAATACTTTGGTTAGGAACAAAACAGGAAAGTTGCCAAATGGAAGAGCTAGAGAAATATTTGTTGTGGATCCACTGTTAAACTACTACAGAGTCGGTCCTCGGTATTTTAGGGCCCCAGGCGAAACAATAAAAATGGGGCCCTTTTATAGATAAAATAATTATTTTTGATTAAAAATTGAGCCCTTTTGCTTATAACTTTTGGAAAAATTTCTTTGGGCCCTAGGCGGGGGCTCAACTACCCCTGCCCAGGACTGGCTCTGAACTACTATGTTATTTAGACTTGGGTATGAGTAGGGACATAGATATTGATTTAGTAGTTTGGCATCTTATTTTCTGAAGAACATTTTACGCATTAACAACAGGCATGTCAGTGTCCTAATTGGAGTGTCAAATATTGGGGTGATGGGAGTCTAAGATGGATACTAGGAAATAGTCTGATTATCAAAGCTTGGTTAGGCCTAACCATGTGCTGGCTAAAAAATATTTTAGGCTAAAAGTTGAGATCCTTATTGTCATGATGAAAGTGACTAACCTTGAGCAAGAAACCTTCAGGCTCTAATTATGTATGTATATAAGGTTAATTTTGTTGATCCCTACATACAAATGTGCCCACTGCCTACCATTTAATAACTTATGAATTTCAAGCCATGCAATCTGACGCATGCCATGTTAATAAGTTAGTTCTCCTGTAAAGTTGGAGGATTGAGAATAAATGCTCACGCATACAGATTCATCCAATACACAATCAAACCTGTATCATATTGGTTTCTCTTACTTGTAAGATAGTATCAGTACCAAAGTCCATCCTCCACTTAATCATATCTGTCCACATTTGAATAGCTTTTTCAATATTAAATCCCCGTGCCTTCAAAAATCTGCATCAATGAATAATCAAATAAATGGTGTAATGTGTATCAGAAGAATTAAAAGAGGGTCAACTGACTAATTGGTCCAAAGTAAATGTTCATGAGTATCATACAATAAGATGCATCTTATTACGTGATTCATGCAATAAGATGCATCTTATCATGTGATTCATGCAATAAGATGCATCTTATCAACTGACTAATAGTGTAATTCATAATTCATACCATACGATAATATGCTTAATATGAATTGGAAGTGAAAACAACCAAAATGATTTGGTTCAATTCAAAATGATTAGATACAAATTCTATTTTATACAATTCAGAAAATAAGAAAGAACTCATTTAAAGCTAAATCTAATCAAGTAAAAGTAAATCTAATCTATTAAGAAGTTAAATTAAACCTAATTAATATATTAGAAATTAAACCAAACTTATTAACAAAGAATAAAAAATGATGAATTTTATATTATACAATAGAAGGATAATGGTCAACCATGGTGAAATCTAAAAGTTAATGATGATATAGAAGAAACAATTTTATCTAAGTGAAGGCACAAGTTGATAATAGTCAATGTGAGCCCCACACTTGATAATGATTAAGAAGAATAGATCTTATAAGATTGATTCACAGAACGACAATAATGGCAAATTCATTGCTAACATAGAAGTCATATCATGCCTAAGTTATCTTCCATTTTATGACATGATTTTTCAAAGTCAAAAAGCATTCGACAAGAATGTTTCTATCATCATTTCATTTTAATTCTCAATAGAATGAAATAAACAATATACATTTTCATAACGATACGAACTTGTAAATCTTTTTGTTATGAATCAATGTCAACTTCATTTGCTGGGACATGCTATGAATAAAAGATTATTTTATTTTATGTACTTTTAGATAGCAAAACTATTACAAATAAAGTAGAATCATTTTCTAATATGCTTTGAAATTTTGTACTTGAATCTTATGATTCAATTCAGTATTCAAATGATTCATGATTGGATAATTCACCAAATCATCCACAGTATGAACCTCAATTTGACATTCTTGTTGAAGAAAGATTCTGTTGATAGAGTACTTGGACTCTAATGTTAACAATCATTAATTTCAAAAGCAGCTATTAGGAATTTCGTTCACAAGCAACGAGAAATGGCATGCAAGATTTTCCTACTGAAATTGCTAATCATTGAGAAGAAACCTAAGCAAACTTGAACATTCAGACCATCAACCGAACAGTGGAACAAAACCAGAATCAGATGCAAATGACGAATTTATCTGATCACACTCTCATCTTTAGTAGCATCCTCAAGTTGGAATTCTTCCTCATATCCAGATCAGAATAGGGGGGAAAACATTTGATTTGTTTCATTTTCATCTCTCAGTTAGTTCTGCAAACCTAAACCAGACATTTGGATAATGGAAGAATCCCAATTTTGTAGAAGGATCATTTTACAAATTTGAAAAGGGAACCTTGGTGCAACGGTAAAATTGTTGTCGTGTGACCTTTTGGTCACGAGTTCGAATCGTTGAAATAGTCTCTTGCAATGCAAAGTACGACTGCATAAAATAGATCCAATGTGATCTAATCCTTCTTCAGGACTCCATATTGGTAGGAGTTTTGTGCACCGACTACCCTTTTTATCATTTTACCAATTTGAGATTCATCAATAATACTAATAAGATTAACTGAATCTGATAGAAAAGTATTCTGAAAATTTTCCTATTCCAGAAATTACTAAAGATTTCAGGTTCAAAGCAGCTAATTTTATCTTGTATTGTGTCAATTCCCATCGTTCTTGTTGAGTGGCATGATGTCTGTTCCAAGTAGTGATTACTTAAAGATGTAAAATCAGGAGATCTGATGCAATCAAACCAAATGCTGTCCAGATTTACTATTAATGCCATAATAGGTTATTAACTGAGGAAATTTGAGAGATAATATGAAGCATAACCTGTCAGCCTAGATGCCTAACAACAGTAGAAAAAAGTCTAATCATTTATATGCACCAATACTGAGTCTCTCAGCACAAGATGGATTAACAGACACTTCTCTGCTGCCTAAAAAGCATAAATTGGATGTGCCGCTATGTTTTGTTCATTTCACTAGTGGACTTGATCTAGTATATGGGACCATCTACAAAAGGAAATTAGTACCGTAAAGAATATCTTTGATCTGATAATTCTTCAGCACACCTATGGAATCTGATCAGAAGAGAGAAAGAAAGCCCTTACTTTTCAGATATGAGCTTCCAAGTATCTTTGTTGAGTTAGCTATCAACTTATAGGAATCATGTCCTTTCACTTGAAGCTTGTATACAAATCACCGGTTGCAGGAAACACTATTTATACTGATGCTTTAATTGACGATGGTTAGTGACAAACTGAAAAAACCTTTAATAAATAGAGCTAAGAACAAAGAAAAGTTGGTGCCTAGGCATCGCATGACCTGCAACCATTGAGATTGCTGTAAATGCAAATAATCACTATTCTGGATAGATATTTGATTTTGAGGCATGGTTGCTAATTCTTCGTCAACGTCAACAACCGTCATAGTCAACGCAGAACCCCCATGCATCTTATTCAAGAATGGTTAATCTGGAAGATAAGGGAACCGATCCCCGATGAATACTGACCGCCTCATGGTGTAGCGATCGTCGTGGCGGTGCGGTAGCAGATTCCGATCGAGAAGAGCGGTCCGAAACGCCTCCACGGTGCTCTCCTCATCCGCGGCCGGGGCCAGAGCCGGGATCTCGACCCGCTTCCCTCTTCCTCGCTTCCTCGCGCCGTCCCCGGAGGCGTTTATCTTCGACGAAGAGGCGATCATTTTTTTCCCCCCTTTTTCAATTTCAATCAATTCCGATCTCAATTCCTCGCTTGCCTATTCCGAACTCCACCTGCTCCGCTCTTCTTCCACCTCCGAATCGATCGGTGGGCGATCGAATCGATTCTCAATTCTTATTCCTTCTTCGCCATGGATTTGGTTCGGAGTAGACGTGACGTGCGCCCGAGAAGAGCTTCACGTGGGCGCCAAATTGCGCCGCCGCTAAGAACAAATTGAGCCAAACAATAGAAATAAATGAGAAGAAGATGATGAAAAATAATTTTATACATACACAGAGGGGATTACCGGAAAAGCAACGAGGGCACATTTCAACTTACCCAACTGCCCGGATCGCACTTTTCTACCTTGTGGCCCTCACCAGGGATCCGCTGTTCGGAACACATGGGTGGAGTGTGGACCACAAGCATGTGCCACGCGTCGAAGGTGTGGGTAAATGTTTTTTCATTTTATGATAAATGATTGAAATTTTGTGCCACGCGTCCAAGGTGGTCTTTTTATTTTATGATAAATGATAGAATTTTTTAAGGCGTGGATTTTTTTTCGAAATTCACTGACAAAGCGTCAAAATTTAAGTTCCCAAATATTCCAATCACTCATTTTTTTTTATTAGAATAAGATATTGATAGGTTCATTTCATAAAAAAAAAAATGTTGATTATTAAAATAAATTCGAGAAATAAACATGATCTCAATCAAGCTAAATCGAGAAGCCCTCATGATTCAATAGCAAAGTTCGACTTCGCAATTGCATCGTCCATGTAAGGTCGTCCAATATCAAAATTATATTTTATTTATGAAGATAAATTTTTTATCGTATTCAATTCAAATCTAGCATCTAATTCAAGACTGTCAAATATAAATTGAATTGAATTGTATCTATTTGTTAAATGTCTTTTATCATTTTTGTTTGAAATAGATAAATATATATAAAACATCATGAGGTTACAATGTTAACCATACATTCTCACTCACTCAATCTCACGCTAATCATGATCCATCCATACCGCTCAAGCTCTCAAACAAAACTATATAAACGTACAAAACATTACATCAACTACAAAGTCCATAAATCGATACACATGAACTTGAATTTTGCGAAACATCCTCTCAACGTCCGGAGTCATCCCCTCATGGCGATATGTATTGGGGGCCTCCCACAAAACATATATCATAGATGAAACTCTAAGGTATCGGGCTCCCATCTTCTGGCTAGATCCCTTGTAGTGTTGCATTATGATCCGAAAAAAAACCCTTCATTGATCTGATCTCATATCCGATCTCTATCCATCGCTTTACCTTGCCCCATAGAGCACAAGAGACCGAGCACTCAAAGAACAAGTGGGTGTTTGACTTCTCCTGCCTCCAGCAAAGCACACACACCTTATTTGGTTCATAATTCATCTTATCCGTTGTTTGGAGTCTCCCATGTGCAAGTAACCACAACATGAATCGGTACTTTAGTATGATTTTTGACCTCCAAACCATTGGTACCCAGGGCACCTCAGACCCCCTTGGCTTGAAGAACTCATATGCATTTGCTACACCTTTCTATTTCTGCGACAAACCAATCAATCATCATCATATTTGTTGCACTATTCCCATTCCCCGCACTTTGGATCTTCCTACGAATGCCAAAAAACAACCCCCGTTATGTAATGTTGGTGCACCCACCATATCCATATTGAGTATGTTTTTGATTGTATCTCCCACAATGTCTTGCTAAGTAGAGCCTCATTCTATTCATGGAGGTCCCGAAGTCCATATCCCCCATCTTTCTTAGAAAGACATATAGCCATGCTATTGAAGGATGCCTAAAAGATCACACAAACCTTCGGCAAATGGTTTTAATCCTCTTGATAATGCCACCGGAGATAGGAAGCATAGAGGGCCAATAGCACATATTCCTTGGAGGACTATTCTCACCAACTCTAAGCGTCCGACATATGACAAAGCATGCTTTGGTCAAGTATTGATCTTCTTTGTAATGGCTTCTAGCAAAGGCCCATAATTAACAATCCGTAGTTTTTCCGTCGCTAATGGAATCCCTAAGTACCAGAATGGAAATACTCCTTGAAAACCAATGATTTATAGCAACCACCCTTTCATTCCATCACTAATTCCCGCCACATACATATGCAATTTGAGTGGATTAGCTCGCAGTCCTACCTCACTATCAAATCGCTCCAAATAGTCCGCCAACACCTTGATATAGCCTTCATCTGCTCGGGCAAACATCATCAAATCATCGGCATATGCAAGGTGAGTGATCTCAAGTTTCTTGTAGATGGCGCCGAAAAGAGGGCAGTATGGAACCAATCTATAGTCTTCTAGATAATACCTCTATACATAAACCAAAAAGCAATAGAGATAAGGGATCACCTTGCCTTAAACCAAGCCACCCACTAAAGAAACCATAGATACCTCCATTCAAAGAAATAGAATATGAAGCCAAAGTCGTCATAAAGAAGTCTCAATCTACCATATCAAAGGCTTTCTTCAAGTCCACCTTGAGCATATATCTCGATGAGATCCTTTTGCGGGCATACTTCCGGAGTAGTTCTTGGGTCAAGCTTCTGTTATCCCCTATAGATCGCCCTTGCACAAATGTCTCTTGTGCCGGATCCAACAAGTATCCCATAACTCTAACCAACCAGGTCGCCAACATCTTAGCAATCACTTAGTAGACGACATTACAACAAGAGATAGGTTGGTAATCCGATACTCCCAGGGCATGATCCGTCTTTGGCACCAACGATATCAACGAGTGATTTCATTGCTTTAGCAACTTTCCACCTTGAAAGAACTCTTGTACCACTACAATAAAATTCGAACCAACAATATCCCATAATGAGGTAAAGAATTTCGCTCCATATCCATCTTGTTCTGGTGCCCTATCACTTTCAATGTCATATAGGGTTGCCTTGATCTCCACCATCCCCACCTCACTAACCAAGTCCTCAGCTTGCCATGTAGTTAGCCTCCTAGAGATTCCTCCGTTGTCTATAGGGTTGCACACTCCCTTTTTCCCTAGTAGGTCATGGAAGAAGTCAACAAACTCACTTGCTACTTCTCCTAAACTCGTTGTTTGCTCCCTATTTCTTTTTGTGAGTGTAACAATAGCATTTCTTTTATTGTTCCTTTTAACCACATCATGAAAAAATTTAGTACACTTGTCTGAATTCTTTAGATATATATTTTTTTTCCTGTTGTTGAAAAAATTGCTTCTCTGCCTCTGCAAGAAGAATGACTTACCTCCTCACTCGTTCATATCTCGCATGGGTAGGTCCTCCCCCCACCCCCACCCCCCTATTTTATGGACTTGTGAATACCCCTAATATTTCAAGCGGCTACCTTCATTGATCACCCGTGCGGACTGCTCGTGTTCGTAATTGTCGTCCACCTCCAAAGGCTCTTGTCCACCCCATAAGTTGACCCACTCACTGTCCCTTCCTTTGAGGTCTTAGGCAAGGTTGAAAATGTCTCTCTAGATGATGAAGTTGATGCTACTCCCATTGCCACAACCCCCTGATCAGCTGAGCATGACGAACTCCCCAAGTTGACAGTGCAATTTGTTGTGTCACTCCCATTTCGTGTTGAGGGTGTATAACCCTTGTTCCTTCATTCACTATCTCACCTCATTGCCCTATTTTTAGAGATCCCTTCTGCTACAAAAGATGACCCACCCACTGTAGAAGATGGATTCAAACTTGTTGCCCTTGTCTCCAAGGCAATTAGTGATGTGGAGGCACAACCCAACCCAGTTGTACAGGATGCTCAACCCCAACCGATGCTTGTTGTATCTTATCCGTACCCAAGTCCTCCTCCTGATGTAAATGTTGTATTGCATCATGTGGTACTGTTGAGGGTCCTTGCACATCAATGCCCTGAGTTAAGGGAGGCTCAATTGCAATCGAAACTGGGTTGTGCGCCTCCACCAATTCCAATCCTTTCTGCACTACCTCATTCTCACCACTAGGACCACCATTATTTACCCTTCGTTGCTGCCTTACTCGTGATCTATTCCTCATGTCTGCTCTCCCTCGTCCTCTAACTGATTGAGATCGTTGTCTACTAGGATGAAGGACACTAGGTCCTACTGAATCTATCTGTCCTGCATTTTGAGGTTGATGTCCAGCAAAAGTTCCCCCCCCCTCTTCTGACAAACTGCCACTTGATGACCAATTCTTTGACAAATTTCATAGAAATCTAGCACAACTTCATATACTATTCGAAGATCCACCTGTGCTCTAGTTGGTAATGTGATCTAAACCTCATGAACACACTGCCCAAACACCGGAATCTACACCATCATGCGGGCATACACAAACCTCTCCCGTGTATGTGTCGACTTGTCAGTGTATAGCAGTTTCCCTATCTATGAACCAATCATGCTCAACACTTTCTGTGACCGATAGTCTGGCGGTAAACCGTAAATCTGAATTCATACAAGTACATGATGCCCATCCTCATAAAAAAAAGCACCGTGACATGATCTTCAAGAAAACTAGAGTACCAAATGCAAAATAAGGGCCTCATTGTAAGATTTTATCATGATCTTGTTGAGTGTCAAAGTGATAGACCATCCAACCACTTTTGTGCACAGCGGCTTCCCTATCTCTGAACCAATTATGCTCAGCACTTTCTGTGACCAATAGTCTAGAAGTAAACTGTGAATCTGAATCCATACAGATACATGATGCCCATCCTCATCAAAAAGAAAGCACTGCAACATGATCTTCAAGAAAACTAGAGTACCAAATGCAAAATAGGGGCCTCCTTGTAAGATTTTATCACGATCTTATTGGGTGTCAAAGCGATAGACCATCCAACTACTTTTGTGCAGGAAAAACTTGTATGGTACCTTCCATCGATAAGTTATTACGAAGACCCCCTTGCGGCCAGGATGTTATCTCATGAAGTAGCCCACTAGACAATATCCCAATGTATCTTCAACATTACCAAGGTCTTCATACCCAAACCAAATCCTCTCCCCCTTGGCTTCATACTGTTCCAAATGTATGACAATTTTTATCTTCCTATTATCCTTGAAAAGGCTTGCCCAAGTCGCATTACAGTCATCCACATTGGTATCACCCTCTCCTGCAAGGTCTTCTTCCTGTTGGTTCACCGCTGGTTGCTCCTCCTTTGCTGAGACTTGCTCCCTCTCCAATGATGCAGCTTCCCATCCTCCTTCTGTCTCTCCCATGTCTGCTCCCTCCCTCCTCCACATCTGAAGACTGAACATTAACAAGCTGGGGGGATCCATCAACCATAGCCCCTTCACCACCCCGCAACGCATTCTCCACCCGTGTAGAAACTCCCACTCCATTTTGGTTGCTAGCACTAGGCATCACCTCATTAGCTTGGTCCACGTGTCCTATTTCCTCTTTGCCATGTGGATTTTTCTTATCCTTCCTTGGCATAGTAGAGTCCTATCATTTCTTTGCCATTGAAGTGCAAAGGCAGCAAGATGTGGACCACTTTGCACCAAATGAGGAAATACAACTCCCAAAAGAGGAAGTGCAAATCCCAAATCAAAAAATGCAGACCTCCAATTAATTCCTACAATCCCACCTTCCTTTTTTCGTGTGCAAGGTGGCACCTTCCCACCCAATCCTCCCTGGACCACATGAGGGAGGCACTTGGTCAAAGAAGATGGTCGGAGCACCTCTTGAATTATCGAAAAGCTCCTCCAACCATCGAAAATCTTCAAGTTGCCTAAACTATACTTTCTCTTCAATATCTCTCACCAAGGGATTAAACTACTCCGAAACCTCCGAGAATATCCTCCACTTCCGACAAAGTCCTTCCAAAACATCAACCGCCACCTATTCTCGCCAGTTGGATGGAAGAAAACCCCTCCCGACCACCAAAGATCCCAATCGCAACCACCTCCCACCTCCAAAGCGCAAGGAATCTTAGAGAGAAATTGGAGCTTCTCTCTCTAACCTAGCCATTGTAATCATAGCTTGAGTGCTCCTTTGAGACTAGTGAAGGGGCACTAGATTGTATCACAAGGATTTTTTTTTTCTCGCGGACTAGTTTGGATGCTAAATACATGTAAAATTTGTCTAAGAAAAAAAGGAGTCAATCTTCCATTTCTATGGGAGTGTTGGCTCTCCGTGTAATTTACCGACGAATTTTGAGTCAAAGGCTCTCTGTGATTTATCTCTCTTACGATGATCCGGAAGCAACTGATAAAAGCTACTGTTGAGAGTATTGAAAATACAATCAAAGTCCTATATTGGTAAAATATGAAAAAGATTATATGTTTATAAGATGAAAAGATATCTCCATTAGTATGAAGTCTTTTAGGTAAAGTCCAAAAATAAAACTATGAGGATTTAGGTACAAAGTTGACAATATCATGTCATTGTGGAGATATATGATTCTTATAGGCACTAACAATTAATATCAAAGTGGACATCAAGCAGAAAAAATCCTTTGAAGACAGATAAGCTTGGGGGAGGGGGTCCAATGTGATTCTTCGTTTAAGGGGGGATTGTTAGGAGTATTAAAAATACAATCAAAGTCTCATATTGATAAGACATGGAAAAGATCATGTGCTTATAAGATGAAAAGATATCTCCATTGGTATGAGACCTTTTGGATAAAATTCAAAAATAAAATCATGAGAATTTAGATCCAAAGTGAACAATATCATATCATTGTAGAGATATATGATTCTTATAGGCACTAATAACTATTAGATGGACAGATTTCAATTTTTTATCCAAGAATTTTTTTAAAAAAATTACTAAATTAGGCATCAATTTTTTAAAATATCCACTCTCTTCCTTGTCCATCCACTTAATTAATATTCCTCCTCCTCCCCTCCGGCTCGTCTATTAAACAATATCAACAGCTATTATATTATTATATACATTTATTTTATTTTATTACTACTAATTAAATTTTCTTTGTTCTATGTATATTTTTTATTTGTCATATTTATATGATCTTAAATATATTTTTTTTAAAAAAATTCAAACAACCTCTCTGTTAGATAATTATACCTCTCAGTCATAATATTTTATGGACATTTGATCCTACTTTAATAACCAGCTCAATTGTAATTTTACAACTAACTCGGTTAGCCACTAAGCTTTGAAGATTTTAATTGAGATTCCATTAGATCACTTGTCGTAAGTTTTTTTCGAATTTATTCTAATAAGGAATAAAAAATTTGTATGATATTGATTCGATTATTCTGAAAATTAATTGAGTTGAAGAATTGAATATTTAATTATATATATATATATATATAAGATAGTTTTATATTGTGTCAAACGAATGCACGACTATGCGCTCTGTGCACATACAGCGCATAATCGCTCATTGTATATATTCTCCGGTGCGATAATCTCCTGTGCATCAATGCGCTCCACGCAGACCCATGTGCAATGCCGATATCGTCGCCGCATTGTTCGACCACCGTCAACTATCGGACCGGGCGCGATCGATGCACAACTCATCGGAGGTTCGGCAAGGCTCAACTTCCAGCCGATTAGCGTTCGGAATCCGGTACAAAACCATCGGAAATACCAAATCACATGGCTAACAGTAGCGTGTCCACTGTCGCTCGCTATCGAGCCAGATTCTGATCGAATTACGGTCGAAATTCAACCCGATCGCAGCCAAAATCGAACGTCCGATTCTGATGGCCGTCATTCAATCGGTCGACAACTGAATCACGATCGCCCGAGTATAGCGAACGGATCGGCGTCGACTGTCGATCCATCCGACGTCGAATTTCGGCTGCGATTTGGTCGGAGTCCGACTCGATCGCGGTTGACAGTGGCCGCACCACTGCTGGCCGCATGATTTGATCATTTCCTATCGATTTGCACTGAATTCCGAGCACTAACTGGTCGGAATCTGAACCCCGCCGGACCGCCGGTGAGTTATGCATCGATCGCACCCGGTCCAGCGGTCGACGGTAGTTGGACAGCGCAGCGGCGATGCCGGCACCGTGCATGAGTCTCGCATGGAGCGCACGAGCACGGAAGAGATCGTCATACAGGAGATCACTTTATATATATATATATATATATATATATATAATTTATTAACGTTGTTTGACTGTTACTTTACTATTGAAGCTTCGTCATTTTTTTTTCAGCTCAAGTTTCAACTCTCCTCCCTGCCTCCGCGCCCTCTAGGTTTTCGCTTCTCCTCGACATAACCCACAGTGTGATCTCTCTTCCACATTTTCTCTTCTCTCCATCGCCGTGGCCCTCATCCTCACCTCGACCTAACCCTTGCTGCCCCTCATCTGTGCCCCTCGCCATCGTCGTAGCCTCTTGTTGCTTGCGATCCACCCTCGCAGATGATCCTCCGTGATCTAACCCCTCACTATTCGAGATCCGTCCTCGTCGACGGCCCTTCGCGATCCAGATCCTTGTTGTTCGTGATTTTCCCTCGCCGACGACCCTCTGCGATCCAACCCCTCGAGCCTCACTATTGGTGCAGGAGTACTAGATGATCGAATCTAGGTTTTGATTTTGACAAAGGCTCAAAGTTAAGGTGTTATCTTTATCTCATAAGTTACTGTTAAGTGTGCAGAAGTGTTTGAGCTGAGTTGAAGGTCGAGCGACATCCGGAGAATCTCGAGTCGAGAAATCATGGTGGTCGGACGACACCAAGAGAACTTCGGATAGAGCCGAAGAACTCAGGTGAAGATCAGAAGCTAAGCGACAAATTGCAAATGACAAGAGGTAAACACGAGTTGCAAAGGACCAGAGGTAAGTACAAGTGTGAGTAATGGTGAGGTCGAGTCTTTTGTACGGAGACGACTTTAGGTGACGATCCGACTAGACTTCCAGTGGAAGGTCTAAGTCGAGATCGGACGGTAAGTAGTCATCATTTCTACCATTACTTATGTTTTCGTGTTAACTTTTTATTGTAGTTGAGAAAATAGTACAACAGTCGACTGATGACTATTGACAGTCGACTAATCGTAACATCAATCGATTGCTGAGGATAATCAGTCGACTACTATTTAAACTGGTCAGCTCAATGAAAGTCAAGATAAGCTCCTCTTATCTTGGGGAGATAAAAAACTTTGACTCAGATCTGGATCTCAACGAGCTAGAGTTTGGAGGGCTATAAAAGAAGGGAGGTTTCACCCCTTTGGATAATCTCATCTTGCTCTCAAAGTGCTCCAACGACGCCAAGCTCCGACGACAACACTACGCCACCGTAACGCCGATGACACGCAAAGCTTCCAACCTTTTCGTCGATAGCTTCATTCTTTTAGTTGTCTTATTTTTTTATTGTATTCGAACTTTATATTTTTAGGAGGAGAGATAGACTTGTTACTTCTCCTTCTATTCTTTGAGTTTTTGTAATCGTCATCTCCTACCTCCAACAAAGAGGAGACTTATAGTGGATTGCATCACCGTATGCGATCTAGAATCGCAGAGTTTTGGAGTAGCAATTTTTCGATTGTGAATTAAGCAAAAAATAAAATGTTTCTTATTTTCATTGTTTTACTTTCACAGTAGTTCCGCTATGTTCGACTTTGGTTTTAACGAAACGATTTAGATCATTATTCACCTCCTCTAGAGATTCATCTCGATCCACTGCTTGCGATCCACCCTCGTTGACAACTCTCCGCGATCCGTTCTTGCCGACCACCCTCCAGGCTCCAGCTATATCGTTGAAAACAGCTGTTTGTTTGAACAATTAAATTAAATTAAATATTATTTCAAACGAAAAAAAAAACTTTATTTCCATATCAATTTCTAGGTGGAATCAGCTAAAATCACAACGTCGACGCGGTGTGAATGTGATGGGCACGATGGCAAGGAATATTTACATTTTCTATAAATTGATTTTTTTTTTTTTTAATAAAAGTTCCACGTCAATGAGACTTGGCAGAATCACAAAAGTGGCTTAAAGTAAAATAAAATAATCTTTAAATAAACGACAAAATAATGAAAGAATATGTCGATTGACCGACATTAACAGCAACGCTTTATTCAACTTTAATTATTATAAATTAATGAAAATAAAAATCTTCATTTCTAACTTGCTGAAGTTTTCCAATGGGAATGGGGATCCTGGAAAGTCAAATAGTTTGACTTTGTTGAACAATCTAGAGAATATATCAAATAAAAATAATGTTTAAAGCGACTTTTTGGATGAGTTTTTGCGCGTTCTTCTCATTTATATAAAGTGAGCTTTTACTACCAGAGCTGGCCACGTGATATAATCCACTTCCCGAGAGAAGTGTTTTTTTTTTTTTTGGCAAGGTTTAATTTTTCTAAAGGATGTTTAATAATAAACTACGATTATAAAATGAATTATTCGCATCAAATATTACTTTCCCTTAAATTTTAGCATTCACTTCCCACTTATTTGAAACTTTATATATATATATATATATATATATTCCATTCAACGAAGATGCATAGTCAATAAAAAATACATAGTATTTCTCTTTTGTGATCTCCGATCAAATTTTTCGTTATTGACTGCTATCTATATTATAATCTAGCTCCTGAATCCGTTAGAATTGCCATCGATATCCATCCGATCAAACCGCGATCGAATTTCGATTGCGATCCGATCGAACTCGAAGTCCAATCGGTATTCAATCGTGATGTGATCGAACTTCGATCGTGGTCGAGCTCTTACACATAATAAAAATTTATTATGTATTTTTTATTATTATGTATCGCATATAAATTGTGCACTATGCGATGTACGATATATATAGAGACTGCTTAAAATTGATCGATTTAGAAACAATAGAGGTTCTAAATGACGCAACAAAAGTTTATTTCTAAAAATCGATCAATTTAGGAAAAAAAATAGCTGAAACTAAACCATGAAATCCTAAATCCCTATACATTTTGTAACTTTGACAACTAATTTAACATTTAAGGTGATTATTGATTGTGCATTTAGATTGACAAAATTTTATCAGTCGATGGTTAAAACGCACTTTTTAAGTGGATAATCTTTGAGATAAAAAGTGATAATTCTATGATCTGTACTAGTTATTTGGTTTTTTCATGGAGACGTGTATTGATAATTAATCCTATACTTTGTTTTGTTAAGGTGAATGATAATTTTTACGAGCTCTTCCAAGGGAAATTAGGACTCTAGTAAAGTGATCCCTTATGACTGAGTCTTAATTAGAAACTCTTAGTTCAACTGTCAAAACGTGGCAAATTAAAGTTAACACGTCTAATTAACTTTTTGTAGACAATTTGATTTCGATGACCAATTAAAAGAGATATTACTTCAGCCGAGATTCTGGAACAACTTTGGGGATGAATGTGATTGTCACGAAGTCCGCCGTATACTTTCACAAAAGATTAAAATTTATCAATTTAGTGATTCCATTGATGTGTCTTATAGTCATTATGAGAAAGATAAATTACAGAGGATCTTATAAATCTTGACTTGATAATTAAAGACATGTAAAAATCATCTAAATTCAAAAAAAAATTATATGCAATGAAATTTAAGGTGCATTCGATTTGAGATATTTATTAATAATCTTAGTTACCAGTACAAAATTTATTTGATTCCAGATTTGAATGATTACTGATGAATATCTACATATTATTAAAAGAGTTATGGAATATGAAATCGGAAAATTTGGAAGGAGTGAGATTTTTTTTTATTCCGGACAATCGGACATTATGAATTTTTTTTCAAACATTTCCTCCAATTTTTATTCTTTGGAATAAAAATAGCCATATCAATTTATCAAATATCAATTTGACTATCCATAAATTATTAATATAATTAAAATCCTAATTGATCAGTCGCGATTGTTGGATATATGTTGCCATCGCAGTCACTGCCCGACGGCCCTTGCCAATTGCCCGACGATTGTCGGTCGCCTTCGATCGTCGATGTCATTCACCATCGTTAGTCACCAACCATCATCGTAATCGATCGGCAACCATCATTGTTGATCGTCATCGTCGTCGTCACCATCAATTTTCAACGTAACTATCGTAGTTGTTAATGGTCGATCGTTGCCATCTTATCGGAGAATGGCGACGATCGTCCTGATTGACACAATCATAAAAAAATATATTTTAGAATAAACGAAGTTTTATAATTGAACCAAAAATAATATAGCAAAATATTAAATTATATTGTAGTTTAAAATCTTTGAATAAATAAATTTTTATTGTATTATTTAAAATTAAATCAAACAATATAAATTATATTTTATTCGTTATAATCATAATTATATAATTATTTAATAATATTATGAATGACAACTCGAAAGCACCGTTAAAATGGTGCTCTATGCATGGTCACGACGGGAGAGCTAACCTCGTAATTGCTTGACTACTAAAATTCTATCTTACACGGCTTGGGCTTGGGCTTGGGCTTGGGTTTGGGCTCGGCGGCGTTACAAGGGATGAAATGTCTACGATTTGTTTATATTCCCAATATAAATGGTTGAATTTAAGTTCTAAAATATAATTATACTCGGAAGATTTTTAAAAATATCTTCATTAAGATAATTAATAAATTATGATCAAATTTTATTAGTAATTCTATGGTATTTAAAATTTTGATATATTCTAAATCAAGAGAGAGTTATAGTAACCCTTGGTTGGTATTGAATACTATTGATAAGTATGACAGATTTAAAAAAAAATTATGACTCAATACCAAATTGTTTTATGGTCTTAAAGATTTTAAAAATCTATCCTTCTCAATTTAGGGTATAATTGTATGTCTTATAGAGAAGAAGAATATCCCAAACATAAAAGGGATTTGATTTATGAATCAATGAGGACTTTTTAATTAATTATTAGTTTTGCATATTCATGCATTCGATAACCAACAAAAGCAGTACTTCGAACAAAATCATTAATATAATTGTGCTCCTAATATCGTCCTAAGTACGATCCTTATATATGAATTACAGTCTAAATAGAGATTATGATTTATTTTTTTTTTAAATTGACAAACATTCAGACGATGACAAATGGAACATGAAAAGGGTAGAAAATCAATCTGTGAATTCAATTGTTATATTTCAATCGATTGATATGCATCGTCGATTTCATAAATATATTTAAAAAAAAAATAGATATGCGAAATGATAAATCTCATTTTTAGAAAATTCTATTTTACAAGTTACTGCTCAGTTGATTTAATTGGGCTGCGTGGCGAGGTACGAAATTAATGTCTAATGAATATTCTCAAATCCGACAAACAAGGCTCAAGATCGCGTACAGTTTTGCAAATTCTGTTCCTAGCTACAGGGGTACGTCAAGATATGTACATGTTCTTCAAAGAAGGGGACCTCAACGTGATGTTGGAATTAATTGGACCTTAGAGCATCCACAATCCTCTTTTGTTATAACATCCTCCACCTCATTAAAAAGTATGGGGTCCACTGCCACATACTCATTATAACAATACATCTCTTTCACCCACAACCCTTTTAACATTAATCCTCATTAATTATGGGTCCCACCGTCCACTCAATTATCTTAAAATTATATCACATTAAATAAATATATTTTAAAATATTAAAATTATTATTATTATTACTTAATAATAATCTTACTTTTAAAAAAAATAATTTTACTGTTTTTAAAAAATAATATTAAATTTTTTAAATATATTTATTAAATAAAATAGATATTTGTAAGAAATATCACAATAGAAGAAGTATTTAAGTAAAACGTGGTATTTTTCCTTGAAGAAAACCTGAAACAGTCAAACTAGAAGAAGATTTGGAATAAGAGATGTACGCACCTTATGAAAACTAAATGACTAAAATTATAAAATTGGGAAAACAAAATTTATTTAAAATTACCATGTAATTATGAAATTGAAATACAATAGTAACTTCGAATAAACCACACTGGGATGAAATTAAAAATAACATATGAAATACAAATTCACGGATTATTATTGTATTGTCCCCAAATATGCTCAACTAAGTCGGCGCGAAGTTGATGATGAACTTGAGTGTCACGTAGCTCAGAATTTGTTCGAAGATAATCTTGAAATCCTCGGTTTGAGCCATGAATAGGTTGTGCGGGTTCGTCACCTTCATCATTGTGCCAATTTGTCACGTGACCTCCTTCATCCTCAATAATCATGTTATGTAAAATAATGCATGCTAACATAATTTGTTTTAACTTTTTCCTATACCAATAACGAGCTGGACCTCTGACAATTGCCCATCGAGATTGAAGCACCCCAAATGCTCGTTCGACATCTTTTCTTGCAGACTCCTGTCTTTCTTTGAACAACTTCCTCTTGGGATCCTCTGGGCAAGGAAAAGCCTTAACGAAAGTAGCCCACTCAGGATATATTCCATCTGTTAAATAATAACCCTTCGTATATGTGGTGCCGTTCACCGTGAAATTAATCTCCGGCGTATTTCCTTGCAAGAGGTTGTTGAATATGGGAGATTCATATAACACGTGAGCCGTGACCCAAAGAATGCATGTCATATCCACAAGTCATGAGACGCGACTGCTTCAAGTATGATTGTTGGTGACCCATGTCCCCTTGTAAATTGACCTTTCCAAGCAACTGGACAATTTTTCCATTTCCAGTGCATACAATCAAGGCTACCCAACATGCCAGGAAAGCCATGTCTCTCATCATGCATTTGAAGAAGACGTTGAACATCATCAGCATTTGGTCGTCTCAAGTACCTATCACCAAATATTTCAACTATATATTCACAGAACTTGAAAAGGCACCTGATGGCAGTTGATTCACCCATACGTAAGTACTCGTCAAGATGGTCGGCGGGGACTCCATAAGCCAGTTGACGAATTGCAGCAGTGCATTTTTGTAGTGGTGACAACCCTTTTCTTCGCAAGGCATCTTCCCTATGTTGAAAAAACGCTGAATGATTCTCTAATGCATTTACTATGCGGAGGAATAACTCTCTTCGCATTCGAAATCGTCTTCGAAATATTTCATCGTGATACACCGAATTTATAGAGAAATAATCATTGACGAGCCTCTCATGCCCGGCTTCACGATTTCTTTGGACGAACCTTCTTCTTTTGTATATGTCCCTCCTCTGATATGCTTCCATAAGTTGTTGGTGTTGTTGAAGAACCAATAACATTAGTTCTTCACCCGGATCATAAGCTTGCTCATCGATTTCAATATGGACTTCATCTTCGCTTGTTGAGCTGGAACTTAAGCTAGAACTGTCTGTAGAATGAGACATTTTTGAAGGAAACACGGTTTAGAGAATAAAATTGGAGAGTATAGTGAGTTGGAATGAAAATATGTGTGCATTTTGATGGATATATATAGATGAAATTTCGAATTAGCCGTTACCTATTTCTAATTAAAAAATTAATTATTTTATTTCAATCTAGCCGTTTAAATAACCGTTACCTATTTTTTTTATAATTAAAAAAAAAAATACATGTGGTGGGCACTAGGTGGCCCACCACATATCCATGAGCAGCGTTCAATTCCTTGAACGCGTTCAAGTGGAGGGGTGTTACATTGGGTTGAATGAGGGAGGGGTGTTATAACACCCCCATTAACACCTGCATTGCAGGTGCTCTTACTAACGAAGGTACCATAGGATGGATCATGGATATTGATATCGGTCGCGCCCGCGGGAAGGAGCTAGTGGCTAGCGTATGTAAAAAGTTGTACAAATAGACAACGGATCAATCTCTCGCAAAAGCGAGTTCCGTCCTTCCATGCGCTGGTTACTAGTCTCAAGGACCAAAGACCCACCGTGATTTACCTCTCTTACGATGACCCAGGGGCGGGCTGGTAAGAGCCGCTAGGTTGGCGGTTCCAACCTTTTTTGCACAAATGGATATTGATACCAGTACCTCCCCTACGATGATCTAAAAGTGGATTGATATGGACCGTTAGACTGACAAATTCTAACTTTTTGTATCATGGATATTGATATCGATCGATTAGAACTGATATAAGATCGAGAGAGCTTTATGTTTATGACTACATCTCGTTTATTGAGTTCAGTTGATATTCTAAGACATTTTATCTCGGCACAGTCGAATAAAAAAGACATCTTAATTATCTTAGTACAATTGAATAAAGAAGACATTTTATTTCGGCACAACCGAATGAAAAAGACCTCTTGTCTCGAATACATTATATTCTGGTCCAGCGGCATGTTACTCCAAATGTATTATATCTCGGTAAATCTCAAGGTGTATTATATACCGTCAATTAAATGACGTGACAACCATTAAAATCAAAGCGTCCATCAAGACATCTCCTATTAGAGGCCCCACTTGATAAGGAGACATGCTCATTTCTACCTCGGAGAAACCTATCTACTACATTAATGGAGTCATGTCTCCCGTCAATCGTGCAGAAAGTATTAATTACGCTATATACATCGACAATATTTATGAAGGTAATGTTCGCTATTATCTCTAAAAATGACAGGTTATCCTTTCAAAACGACATGCCGCTCCTACCCTCCATATCTCTCCGTAGAGTCATCTCTGTTTATATAAGGATAATTTGATGAGGAGAGAAGAAGTTCGAAAAAACATCTAAACTTTTGCTCTTTTGCTTTCCTTGCTTCTCCTCTATAACCTAATCCCTGCTTTGAATGTCGGATTTGAATGTCGGAGGGATTTGGTCGAGATCTCTTTCAGCGTCTTTCACCGCTTTTCTTTTTGGCAAGATACATTCCGATAAACTATGACACTCCATTCGGCAAGCGCTAAGACGATGTCAAATAATCCGAGACAATGCATTCTTTGCTTCGGTAACTCCTACCGCGCCAGTAAGTCAATTGAATCTTCAATCTTTGTCGCCTCGCCATTTCGATCTCAGAGCTGGACGTCCATTTCGATAAAGGTTGAGACTCGATGAACGAATTGTGAATCGATGAAGAAGTTTACGTCCATTAATCTCAATCAGTGTGCATGGGACTAGAAACTGCGAAAGGAATTGAGCACACACAGCTGCTAATGCATACAATTAATTTCTTTAGGGGTAGACTCAGAGCTGACCTGTTTTAAAAATTTAAACTTACCATCCTGGATGAAATTTAAAAATTAAATCTCAATCTTTATTTAAAAATTTAAAAATTAAATCTCATTCTTTATTTAAAAATTTAAAAATTAAATCACTTTTACGGAAATTTTTTTTTAAACACTAAGCGAGAGGCCATAGCTCTCCCCAAAAGCCGGCTCTGGATAGACTACGTCGTATGTGAAGTTACGTTGTCCCGGTGCAGCTGATCACGTGCTAATTTAAGCATTCTTTCACTCTGCGATCAGACAAATAAACAAGATGTGTGAATTCTGTCATCGGGAGTGAGAAATTTTGGACCACGTGTGTTCTTCGGACGTACCCTGTGTCTCTCTTCATCGTCCGCCCTAAGACTCGTGAAAAGAAAATAAATTGTTCCGAGGCAACGGCGCATCAGTCAGAACTTGAATAGTCATTATGATAGTCATAGTTCCATCTTCGCTAACCATAGTTTGTAGAGAGAATTTCATTGTTTTTTACTCGTTTGTGGATTATGAAAATGGATCCTCATTTTTTAGCTGTTGGTATGAGAGTGCGGATATAATTGGCATACATATTCCTCACGGTGACTTGACGATATGTCATCCTGATTTATCATTGTGGACCGGTGGCGATTCTTCGGAGACCGTGAGACAGAACCGGTTCACCAAGTGGATTAGTCAGACTTGTTAATCAAAACAAAAAAAAATGAAAGGAAAATAAATTATCTCTGTCGCGATGATGTGACGATAAACACAATGCGATATTTATATAATGAATATGGATCGAATTTCACAGCCAATAGGATAGAAATATTTATCCCAGATAATACTCTCCACTATGTCTATTATATATATCGAGGTCATAGACCATCCATGATTTATCTCCTTTACGATGATCTTGAGACGGATAGATCCTTGGAGAGCGAAAGGAAAATAAATTACTATATCGAACGATTTCTTTGGTGAGAGAGTTATGTCACTTATGTATAAGTTTACCAGGGAATGAACCTCGGAAAAATTAACTATTGTCTAAATTGAGAGAGAGTTTGATCCTATACATACATCTTTTGCAGTGGACTTGTGTGTTCATATTTTTTTCGAGAAATAAAATTTATATTTATCAATAAAAGAAAAACTTAAAATTTAACTAGAGCTATTCTAATTTAATCTGACTTAATTAAGTATTATCGAAACAGTTTGAAACAAAACTAGTTTTAATAAAAAGAAGAAGAAGAAGAAGATATTTTCAAAATGTAATAAAATATTTTTAAAAATGAGATATATATCTTTTTTTATATATATAATGAAAATTAAAAAAAAACAAAAAAAAACAACACCCTATATAATATATATACACCAAAATGAAGATGTCGCATGTGGTATCCTACCACAAGCTAAAGCTAAGGCATTCTCGATCCGTGAAATCCAACAACCAAATGCGACAAGATCCAACTAATCGCGATCATGTAAAAGTTAAAATTGCAATATGATTCTCCTTTTGAAAACGAAAAACTCATCAGCCTTCGCGATCATAATTCATATTATCATATATATATATATATATATATATATACACCGATCGATGATCGAGCTGAACAGGGACGACGCTCGCATGTGATCCCCTTTCACCTCAGCTTCTCACTCTTCGTCTTGTCGTTTCATGCACAAGCAGGCAGCAGCATCTCTCACGCACCCATTCCACTCCATGCAGCTAGCGTTCCAATGCAATGCTTTGCTTTTGAGCATTCCAACTTTACATCTTTTTGCTGCCTTTTTCGTACCCTTGCTGCGTGCCAATGCTTTTCGGATCTCTTAATCTCGTTAAAAAAAAAAAAAAAAAAACACCTTCACTGTTCTCTTTGTCCCGTGCTAGAATTGAAGTTGAAGAAGATGTATATGATGAGTTTGAATAGGTGAGATGGGGATGGGCATGGCGTGGGTTAGACTGAGCGATGCACTTGGATGAGGTTCACAGTTCACAGGGGACCATCGGATTAGGGAAGAGGACAAAGAAGGCATTGTGTTGCTATATATGCATAGCCATATAATTCTGCACCTACCAGGAGCGGATTTACGTACATGCCCCCACGAGTCCACGTGATTACTCTATATATATATATATATATATATATATATATATATATATATATATATATATATATATATATATATATATATATATATATATATATATATATATATATATATATATATATATATATATATATATATATATATATATATATATATATATATATATATATATATATATATATATGATCGGATCTGCGGCCGGAATCCGGCAGCCGGACGATCGGAATCGACTCCGCTCCGTCCGGCGCCGATTCGGCCGAATCCGCCCGACGCGGCGAAATCGGCCGCCGGTCTGGCCGATTTCGGCGCGGCGATGCCGGCCGGCCGTGGCGAATAAGCGGCCGCCGGATTATGCCGAGACGGCCGTCCGATTCGGCCAGCGTGTGGCGGATTCGGCCGAGTGCGGCCGGAATCGGCGCCGAACGGACGGCAATGCCGTGCCGTCGGCGTCGGATTCCGGCCGCCATGGTCGGCCGGAATCCGGCTGATCGGCAGTGGCGTACCGCGCTTGTCGGCCGCGTGAAGCGGTCGTTCCGATCGGTTCGCGCCGGATTTATGCCGGTGAAGCCGATCAGCCGTCCACCGTCGGACCATGGCGTGAGTCGGCGTCGATCGCGCCCTATCCACAATAGGCGGTGGGCCAGACTGTAGCGGTGGCGATGGCAACAGGCGGTGACTCGAGCGTCGCGGAGGTACGACGTTGATCAGCGGAGGAGATCGAAATTCTATATATATATATATATAATAGTAACTGTGTTTATTTTAATAACTAGATTACTATGTAAAAAATTTTATTTTATCTTCCGTCACTTTAGATTCTCTTTTTTTTTTTTTTTCTCAATCAAATCTTTTGTAAAATCTTTACACCGTCGATTGTGTCGTGTCATCATTGATCGTCTGAATTCGAAATTGATTATGTATTCGAAAAGCCTCTGGACGATACGACTTAAACTTTGTAATGGTGATTTGGTATCAAAATTTTGAAGTTGTGTGTGGACTTATTCACTGCCATCTATTACTATACAACCTAGGAGGTTGGAATATTGATTTTGAAAAAATTTTGACCTCGATTTCAACTCAAAATTGAGAATTCGGAGATTGTTTGAAGGTGAGTAACTTTTTGATTGATTTGTACAATTTTGATATCAATAATTGATATTTAATATATCTTTCAATGCAAATACAAACTTTGCATCGATTTGAGATATCGAATGAATTTTCAGATTTGTTTGTATGTTTTTCAAAAATTTCAACTTGTTTAATTGGAGATTTTCTAATTTCTAATATCGTATAATTCGATATTTGAATTTTTCGGTGCATTAGAATTGTAAATTTATGAAAATTAATTCATGAAATTAATTTCGTGGAATTAGAAAAAAAAAATAGACACTTGAATCTTAGTTTAGGATTATTTGAAGCTAAAATAAAAATTATGAGACTATTTAAGCTAAAAATAATTATTTTTAAATATGTTAATTTAATTTTATGATTTTAGAAATTAAAGTGTAGTTGAAGTTGAAGTTGAAATTGTTAGTTTAATATTTGATAAATATAAAAAATCTTGACATTTTTTTTATGTTGTTGTTATTATTTACTTTTGTCACCGCTTAATATTTGATTTAATACAAGTTATTATGTTATAGATTTCATATACTTCAAATGGAAAAATATATTACAAATTTACAATTGATAAATTATTTCAAATGAAGAGAAGTTAACTAAATAAAGCTACTTTTGTAACCCATCAATAAAATCAAATAACAATAATCTTCTATCTAAAATTTTTCTTAAAAAATTTAAAAATATAAAAACTTAGAGTTTGATCTCAATTCTTTATAGCATGATCTAGGATTGCATCGACAAATTTGAGAATATCATCATAACCAATAAGAGGAGATTCATCGAATTTATTTGAATATGAAGATATATCAACCTATTCTTCGAGAATATCTATTAAATAAAAATGTTAAGCATCCTCAAATATTTAAGTCTACTTAGTATGAACAATTTTCTTGGTTAGAGTATTCACTTGTTAAAGATAAAACATATTATTTTCCATGTTTTATTTTCAACAATCCATCAGGATGCTCGAATTACACTGCATTTACTATTGATAGATTTGATAATTAGAAAAAAGTTTAAAATGGAAAACCTTGTGTTTTCCTAGGTCATATAGAAAAGATAATGGGTCTTCATCCATCATAATGCTGAAAAGGCATGTGAGAATTTGATAAACCAGCCACAATATATATGAGATTTGACAATTTTAATATTGAATAACTCGCAACTAATTGTCTTCATTTAAAACTCACATACATGTGGTGTTGTTGCTTGCATTTTAAGGAATTTCATTTAGAGGTCATGATGAGAAATACAGTTCATCTAATCGTAATAATTTCTTGAATTTTTGGATGTGCTAATCATGTACAATGATGAACTTTTAAAGGCAATTATTAAAGCTCCAAAAAATGTCAAGTATACAAGTCATGATATTCAGAAACAAATACTTTATTTGCTTTCAGTGAGAGTGAAAAATACAATTCTTGAAGAAATTAGAATTGTCAAGTATTGCATAATTATTGATAAAATACGAGATGAATAAAAAAAAGAGCAAATGTTTATAATATTGAAGTTCGTGGATACTAATGAATTCATTCAAGGATGATTTTTGGATTTGTTCATGCATATGATATTGTAGCTTTGACATTAAAAGATGTTATATATTCTATTTTGGCTCACTACAAGTTGGATGTTCAAAATATTAGAGGTCAAAGCTACAATGATGTTAATAATATGAGAGGTAAGTTTAATGGATTGCAAACTTTAATTATAAACTTGAATTATCAATTACAATTGACTTTAATTGCAACATCAAAAAAACGTGACACCTATTTATTAATTTTTTGACAGATTAATTTTTATAGTTAAAATAGTTGGTTCTTCATGCAAACATAATGATGAATTGAAGAATACTCATGCAAATGACATTATATATTTGATTGTTATTAGTGAATTTGAGATAGGGCGTGAACTTAATCAGATAGATATTTTATAACGAGCTACTGATACATGTTGGAGTTCTCATTTGAGATCGTTGTCAGACCTAATTAAGATGTTTAGTGTATTGTGTATGGTATTGCTCAAGGTTATGGAGGATGAGCTAGCTTCCTTCTTAACAAGCAACGAGCAGATGTAATATTTGTTTACGATGAAATGACTTCTTTTGATTTTGTACTCATCTTGCATCTTATGAAAGAGATTATGAAGATCACAAATATTTTTTGTCAGACTTTATAAAGTAAGTCTCAAGATATTATAAATGCAATGAAACTTGTATTATCTAACAATAATTTACTTCAACATATGAGAGATAATAAGTGGGATGATTTATTTAGAAAAGTGAAGGCCCCATTTGGTTTGTCATTTTCCGTTTTCCTTTCCGGGGAAAAGAAAAGAAGATGTTTGGGTTGTAATTTCTGCATTCCTTTTTCAGAAATAGGGATGTGTTTTCTGGGAAATTAGAAAACGACAAAAAGTCATTTTCTAAGAAAAGGGAATACGCGACCCTCTTTAATCCATCACATGCTGCATTTCTGGAA
Organism: Wurfbainia villosa; assembly: GCA_025175895.1. NCBI lineage: Eukaryota > Viridiplantae > Streptophyta > Magnoliopsida > Zingiberales > Zingiberaceae > Wurfbainia > Wurfbainia villosa. The sequence goes on from CM045997.1 coordinate 8,407,217, forward strand.
AATGCGGACTTCTCCTCATTTCCTCTCATGCCCTACTTCCTCTTCCACTGCACCGCCGCTTCTCTTTCACCCTTGTTAATCACGCATCGCACCAGCCGATTATCGATCCCACCTCCTCGTCTGTCGACCTCACCTCGTTGCCAACTCCTCGTCGCGATCGCCTCCTCGGCAAATCTTGCAGCGTCCTCACCTCATTGCCAGCTTCTCGTCACGATCGCCTCGGCAAATATTGCAGCATCGCAACATCCGGGACCGCGACCATGACCATCAGTGTCCAACCACACTCAAAGTCAGCTTTGACATTTTGCCAGAGTTACGTGCGCGACCACAACACGATTGTAGTGTGTTGCCCGCCTTCCTGACGATGTTGAGGAGTGTTCTCACCGTCGCCGTAGTAGTTTTTTGGTGCCACCCGTGATTTCACAAGTCTTCCTCTCAGTTGTGAACAGAGCTTGTTGGTTGTCGCGTCGTTCCCTCTAACGGTATCCCTACATCCTCTTTCACATTTTTTTTCTTTTTTTGTAAGTAGCATTAATAATAGTGGGTATTTCAGTATGTTTGAACTTGTTTTCTCTAGAATTACATTAAAATTTCATAAATATTAAGGTAATTTTTCATAGAAGACATGGGAGGGGAGGGCATAATCCCAGTATCGAAATGGAGAAATATGAGTGGTCAAAGGCTAATGTTTCAATGTTTGTCAAGATCATTTACGAAAAGGTGAAGCAAAATAAGTTACAAACATCTACCTTTAGTAATAAGGTTTGGGAGGAGATCAACAAAGAATTATATCTAGCTACGAAGTTGAATTATGGTGTAGAGAGACTAGCTCAAAGGTAAATGGAATCATCTACGCACCAGACAATAACTTTTTGCTGCCTTGCTTGCTCACACGGGTGTGACAATGGATCCAGACACCGGTAAAGTGAATACTCCAGAGGAAGTGTGGGCAGAATTTTATATGGTAAATATTTTTATCCATTTAAATATATATTTTTATTGTATGTTAGTATATAATAAAATGCTTCCTAATCAATGGTGTGTAGAAAAATAAAAAGAAGTACAAGGCAATACGAAAGGAAGGTTGTGATCATTTCCACATCCTTAGTGAAGTTTTCGATGGGACAACTGTAACAGGTCATATGCACATGGCTTCTACTCAATTACCTCCCATATCAGATGAAGAGAGAGAGAGAGAGCTCGAAGAAGGATTTATTAATAGAGGTGTTAATTCATATGTTGAAGTTGTTGATGATGATAATGAGGATGTTGGAGGGGAATCTAATAATCGACGACGACGTGGTGCAGAATCATCCAATAGCCGTCGACGTAAGGATCCTAAACTTTCAAGAAATGAAAATTATGAGGCTTGTATGGACAAGTGGAGCAATACCATGCAACAACCTAGTGAAGAATCTATTGCTATGCAAAAATACATGGAGTTGAGGGTTGCTAAATTAGAATGTAAACAAGATATGTCCAGCTCTTCTGGAACTATCGTGTTCAATGATCCTTACTCTATAGATATGTGCATGTATATTTTAAATGGGATGGATAATTTATCTGCCCAAGTGTACACAAAAGCTACAGAAGCTTTCCTTAAACCTAGTCTACATAAAATTTTCATGAAAATTCCAACTAATAGGAGAGTTGAATGGTTGGATTGCCTCAATCTTGAGCACATGAAGGAAAGTTGATGGGGATCGCTTTTATTACCTAGTTAAAGACTATTTAATGTTAATGGAGTTTGTTTTATTTTGTGGTTTGAATATTTAAGACTTGTTTGATATTTTGGAATTTAATGTTGAAGACTATGGTAGAGCTTTTCAATTTAGATTGTTTATTGGTTTGAGATGAATCTATGGTTAATTTTATGCATATTTGTATTGATTTTAATATCAGTTTATTGCAGATCATGTCAAGCTCTGTTGATGAATTAGATTCAGATATCAATTTTCTTATAGCTTTGGGTCCTGTAAATGTTTTTTTTTCATGATACGATGACTGAATTTCTTGGATACATTGATCGAATGTTGTGTCGGACTTCATCTCTTACCGGGAGGATGTACATACAAGAAATACTTAATGGACACCCTCAAGTTTGCTTTGACAATTTTCGTATGTCAAAACATGTATTTGTGAATTTATGTAGAACATTAAAAGAGATAGAATCTATTGCAAGATGGAAAGAAAGTTACAGTTGATGAAGGTGTCGCTATGTTCTCACTAATCATTGGACACGACACACAACATCGAATATGTGCAGATCGATTTCAACATTCATTCTACACCAATAGCAAGTGGTTCAAACGAGTTCTACGAGTTGTTTGTATGTTGGGCACATATATTATTTGACCATATAAACACAATGACATACATCCTCACATATTAAACAATTCAAAGTGGTTTCCATATTTTAATGTATATATTGTATTTTAATGTTTATAGGTACATTAACAATATATTCTTATTAACACATTGTCCATTTTTAGAATTGCATGTCTTGGAGCTATCGATGGGACTCATGTATCGGCATGGGCACGGGCATCAATTCAGACACCTTTTCGTGGTAGAAAGGTTATTGTTACACAAAATGTGATGTTTGCATGCGACTTCGATATGCTTTTTATATTTGTGTATACTGGCTGGGAGGGGACAACAAATGATTCCAGAGTGTTCATAGATGCATTGACAAGGTATGAAAATAATTTTCCTAAACCTCACAGTGGAAAGTAACAAATAAAACTTTGTATATTCATTTATGTTGGTATTTTACATAATTAATATGGAAACACTATCACAGATCAATTTTAACTTGTTAATGTCGGTTACACAAACATGTCGGAGTTTCTCGCTCCGTATCGAGGTCGACACTATCACTTGAGAGATTATTGAGGGCAAGGCAGACAAGGGGGAAGGAATAGTTATTCAATTATAAGCACAATACATGTCATAATATTATAGAGTTGTGCATTGGAGTGCTCAAAGCAAGGTTCCGAATTTTAAAAGATATGCCAAACTATCTAATTGCTAGGTAAAGATTAATTCCAATTGTATGTTATGCGGTGCATAATTTCATACGTCGACATCATGCAATGAATAATTTGTTTATGGAATACTCTTCTGATGATATACTCATGTCTGGAGTTGAAGATGATTTTGATGATCAAGAGCTGATTCCAATTGATCTAAGCCAAACAGCTCAAATGGCACATGTACGTAATGAAATTGCAAGTCATATGTGGAATGATTATGTAGAGTATATGTATTAATGTTTAATATATATGAACATGTGAAATTATAAACATATGTTAGAGTATATGTATTAATATATTTGTTAGGATTATTGGTGTGCGTTAGAGGGAGGTCAATAGCGATCACAAACTCAATCTTCGATTTCTCTAAATTGTGTCATTCTTGTCTACAAGGGTCAATCAACTGTACAGTTTCCAATGGAACTAGTTAGTCGATTCAGAAGATTTCTATTCACCTGACCGCTAATATAGTTGACTGCTTCAACACAGCAGTCGACTGCTTTGTCATGAATCTCTCGACCAATAACTTTCTCAATCGCCTAAGCACCGCAGTCAGGAGCTCGTCCCCGAACATCTGTGGCTAATCAACTGATTAACCATCAATCAACTGTCCAAGCACCTACACTCGTGCACTAAGCACCTTTCCCATTGCCCAAGAATCGAACCAGTCGACTAGTCCAAACGATTAGTCGATTGTCCGAGTACTCATCAAACACTCTCACCAAACAAATGCATTTTCCATATTAACATATCAAACATATTTTCCAATTTTCTTTTCTGGAAAATAGAAATACAATATATCATACCAAACACATTTTCTGTTTTCTAAAAACTATACTAGAAAACACAGAAATGGAAAATGAAAAATGAAAACTTTTCTACAAACAAAACGCTCACGAAGTCTTTTTGTGAACTTCGAAATATTGACATTTTTTATTTCAGTGCTTTGTATATTAATAGACGAGGTCGAGCCTGTCATGGTCAAAACAATTTCACCATTGAGCATCATTATTAGGTAGATCTCTTTTATGCTTTGATAGATTCACATTTGCAGAAAAATTAATGGGTGCTTTAGTAATGATGTTATGAAATTTGTCATTCTTAGTAATGCCTTAAATCTTAAAAAAATGATAGGAGTCTTTCAGAGTTATGGATATATATAAATTAGTTGAAAAGTTTTATGTCCAAAATTTTACAAAAGATGAAAAAGAACAATTGAAACATTACAAATATAATGTAGTCAAAGGGTCTTTCTATAAAAATTTTTCAATCATTTCAGAGTTATGTCAATGATTACAAAGACTAACAAGTCTATTATATACAATCTCATTTTTAAAGTGATCGTTCTTATACTTATTGTTCTGATTTCTACTGCTACTACAGAATGATTATTTTATGCAATGAATATCGTGAAAATAAGATTTTGAGGCAAAATCGATTATTTTCTCTCTTAGATGCATTAATGCTATATATTGAGAGAGAAATTACTAAAAATATAAATATAAAAGTTATTACTGAAGACTTCAAAAATTTAAATAGTGAAGATTTTAAAAATTTAAAAGAATGTCGATTTTTTTAATTAAAAATTATATTTGATATTTAATTGAATATATTTTTAAAGGACTTTTAATTTTCCTTTTTTGGATAATATATTAATATTAATTTTGTATATTCTATTTTTTAAAATTATTGTGTTTAGGGTTTGATATCATTGTTGGTGGTTAAAGCATCTTTTCGAACTAATTTAAGTAGAAAGAACAGAATAAGCAAAATGCAGAAAATAAAAACTTACAGAGATTTACATAACTTGATTTAGCACCGTAGGGATGTAGCGAAGATAAGATTGCTAGCCGTCTGAGAGTCGATCACACAGGAAAGATTCTCCTTCTTCACAAGCCAAGATCGCAACCGCGCCTTGGTGTTTTTCTCTCATTGTTCTCTCCTACGAAACTTCACTCACAGTCAAACCTCTCTGATCGTCCCTTTTTCAGCAACCCACTGCTTTGGACGCTCTCTCCTTTAAATAGGAGTTTGGACGTTCAATCTCGTGGAGAAATCACACACACTCCTTTGAGTGCGTGTGCAGGTTCGTGCATGGTTACTACGCGTAACGCGCAGTAACCACTCCATATGTTTCATCTCTCACTCATCCAAAAATATGTCACATAGACAAATAGTCACATAGACTAATAAGAGGTATTTAGTCACATAAACTAAATAGAGTCGGAGTCATCAGTCTCAAATGACTAATAGAAGTATCCGGTCACATAAATCAGAATCGAGTCAGAGACCATAGTCCCAAAAGACTAATAGAACATAGATTAATAGTCACAAAGACCATTAGAACAACCAATTCATATTTAAGAAAATGGTTGGTGTAACAGAACAATCCAATGCTAAGAAAGTTATTACACCTTACATAGCTGCTCATAGAGCGATCAATGCTAAGAAAAGTTGTTACGCCTAACTTAGTCGCTCTTCAAATGATACATAACCATTCTCTGAATGACACATAGTCATCCACCTGATGGTCCATTGTCATCCTCCAGGTGGCGCACAACCGTTTTCTAGGTGGTACTGAACCATTCTCCTGATGATACTTAACCATTTTTCTGGATATAATGTCTTGCTATTTGTCCAGATTAAATAATCTCTACTTACATCAATATGAACATCTCTAATATCTCATTATGACTATCAAGTCAAGAGCATGTTCCATATTCTCAATATTCACAAATACTTCTATACATAACAGAAATGGGTCGACCAGTGAATAATTCTCAAATGATGCAAATATATTTTATCTTCCTTTTTAGTGTGAATCTATTCATTTTAATCAGTCGCTTTCCTAGTAATGTTCCATAGACCGAATCATCCATAGTCAATAGGTTTAAATGCTAAAGTAGCAGACTCTGATTACAACTTTAAGCAGACACCTAAATAGTCACATAGGGCAAATGCTGAGATTAATATATAATCTCAAAGGGCTCACATAGTAAAGAAGCAGTGATCCATTCTCCTACTGCCCTTATTGTCACCTTAGCACACGTAGTATGAATCACATGCTACGATGTTATTCTCTTCATCAATAAAGAGTGCATATTTTTCTTCAACATCGTACAGATTTTGATCCAGACATTCCAAATGTCTAATCCTGAATTCAACATATGAATTCTAATCTGGCTCATAAATAGGTATAATAAATGGTGGGAACATTTACTTCGATCAATTTTCTTAAATGATCTTATCTTGATACACATATCAAGACGACCCCAGCTCATACATATAGCTTCCAAAACTATTCTATAAATAATAGTCTTATCCCTATTCGTACATAACAAATAGAGATGATTGTCCATATGAGAAAACCAATCACTATCTGTCAATATAATTATATAATTGACTAACGGTTTATAGATGATCAAAATATAGTTGAAATAAAACTCAAACATCAATTTTACATCAGTTAACTAGCTAATTGACTAAAAATGGCATATTAAACCTTAAATATATTTCTTACACAATTTAGACAAATAGTCTTGTATTAAATAATTGGTATCATTTTTTTTACTAGTATTAGATATTCAAATTTTAGGTCTGATTAATTTTGAAGACGATCGATTTTGTCTCGTAAAATTTTTTTTATTGTTCATCAAAATACAATAGAAAGTACTCACACATATTAGATTTTTGAGAGTCGAATTAGATGTCCTATTGTACCCTGAGAGCAACTAGTATGAATCTTTTGTTTAGTATATTAGTAGAATAGCAGCTAGTTTTGACATTTAAATTAAATCCATACTCGAAGATTTGTGGGTTAGCTAGGCAACTTGAGTGGACTTGACATCCCACTAGTCAATTAGTTCATACTTGACAATTAATGTTTTTTTTTTTTTTTTTTTTGATTTACAAGTGGTATCGAACCCAGACTAGTCACTTAGCGGCCAACCTGCCCACGGCCTCGAAGAGTCTCCACCGCCTGAGGTCGTCGGAAGGCGTGCCACCAGTCGTAGTGAGGGTTTGCTTGTCGGTCGCGCACCCACCAACCCATTGATAGCAGAGAACCGCCTCCATGACCATGGCGAGTGGAAAGCAGTAATTCCCTCTGTTTGAATTATGGTTAGGAGGCCTTTGACAAACAGCGCAAATGACTATATATGTAAATATTTTCATTAGGAGCAAAATATCTATTATTTGGGATCTTTTTCATACATTTTTTGAGATTCTTTTTCTATATCCAGAGACAAAATCCATTCTATTTGAACATCAATTTTGCTCAAAAATCCTAGAGATTAAAAATAAATAAATAAATAAAAACGTGCAATTTAAATCTTGCTCTTTGTCGTAAAACTTTCTTTCAGTAGACCTAATCTCATAATTATATCGATTCTTATTTCCTAGCGTGAGACATGATTGGAAATGTTGTTGTGTTGTATTTTACAACTTTTTTCTTTCGTCTTGAAATTTGTTATATTTGTTCTGGATGAAGAATTTTAGTTGACCATGAGAAAAAATTTCATCAAATATTTAAGATTTACTCAATTATCTTTTATAAGTAAATGATTTAATATATTTTGTTGTAATTCTCCTCGAATATATATTTTTATGCGAAGTTAAATAAGTTTTAGGACTTCAAACCGCTTCTTAAAAAAAAACACTTCATATTAGCGATTTTCTCAGTAGAGAAGATAAATTAAGATCTCAGATAATTCACAAAAAGGTTAGAATCCGTCAACCTAACCGTTTCCACCGTCCATCGATCTATCCCACGATCATTGTGAGGAAGATAAATCACGGATGATTCTATGAACCTTGACGTGATAGTTAAGATACGTGAGAGTCATCTGAATTCGAAAAAGAACTTTAGATCTCCCCCAAAATTGATCCTTATTTTATCTGTAAATTTTGTTATGTTTTAATCATGACGTCATCTCTTGAGAACAAGATCTCAAATAATAAATATAAATAAAAAAAAGTGGAAATTTATTTTTCTCTATTTAAAAATTATTTTTTTATATTTATCAATTTACCCGAATCGTCTTGTGCGTCGATTGCACCGAGAAGGTACTATAATTACATCGTAGTCACGGCAGCAGAAAGACAGTAATTGATTCCTCAGTACATTTTCAAGTTCTTAACTTGTCAGTTTCTGATTAAAAAAAATAAATTATATCCTTCCTTTTATTTTTTTTAAAAATGATAATCCAATTTTTTAGGTCTGGATCCCATTAACCTTGAAAAATATCAATCCAATTTCACAGATATTATCCATCCAAATAAATCAAAAAAATCTCGGGACTATAATAGAAATATTCAATTCGACTTCTAAATATTTATATTTATAGTTTAATCTCCGATCATAATATATTTGTAAAAGTTTTCTTCTAATAAAATGATAAATCAAAGACATTATAACTACTGATTGTCCACGTAAATATTTTCTGATTTACTTTTATGATCGATGGAGTATATCTCACTCATGGTATTAAATTTCGACCCGTTTCGGGCGAAACACCTGATTTGTTTCGTTCCGACGAGGAATCGACACCGACACGGACGAGATTCTGATAAACAGCAGTAAGACAGCGGCGGAAGCAGATGCTGGAACGATTGCGATCGCGTTCCCGGAACACGATCACGAGCGCGATCGCGAAGCAGATGCTGGAACGATTGCGATCGCGTTCCCGGAACACGATCACGAGCGCGATCGCGAAGCAGATGCTGGAACGATTGCGATCGCATTCCCGGAACGCGATCGCGAGCGCGACCGCATTCGCGATCGAGCGTCGGGAAAGCGCGCTCACGCTCTGGGAGCGTGATTGCTCGCAGAAATGAGCGATCGCGTTCCGATCACTGCGAAAATGCACGAATAATAAAAATTTTGAATAAACTAATAATAAATATTTTAAATAATTAAATATTAATATTTAAAAGATAAAAAAATATTAAAATAATATCGAAACAGACGATCGGTACCGAAACCGTATCGTTCCAATTATGGACCAAAATTTTGATACGAGTCGAAATTTTAAACCTTGATCTTACTTATGAATTACTTAGTATTTTATTAGAGATTTATAAAATAGGATCGACCATTCTCAAAATTAATCAGATCGATTATTCGACTAGATCCTACGAGATTTTTGAAACTCCAAAGAAGAATTCAATTTAAAATTTCAAAAGCAATACCTAAGGGAGAGATCTAATTGTGTTAATATAGTTATCACTCTGTCATCTTAAGTATCACATTGAGTCTACAGAGGTATCTCTATGGGGATAGTATAGTGATTTAAACTATAATGGTGCTTGCAGAAGTGACATGAGTCGATTCTGGAGGAGATTTAAAGTCATTTCCTAGATTCAAATATCTCTCATATATTTTGATCACCACGTTAAAACTCATAAAATCCTCTGTGATTTATCTCTCTCATAATAATCATGAAATAGATCAATGAAAATTACTAAATTGACGATTTTAACGTTTTAATCATCTACAGAGGCGACCTTCCTCTTATTTTTGTTATTAATATTTTTATTTAAAAAATACCACATTCTAATTTGTATTTATAAATATTTTTTTAAAAAATATTGTAGCAACTTTTATCAAATTGTTATCTTTTAGATAAAAAATAAGTTGAGTGGTTATTTTTTTAAAATAAATTAAAATATTCTTTCAATAATAATAAAAATAAAAGACACTTTTAATTTTTTAGCTATTATCTAAACGGGCAGATTTATTTAATGTAACTCGAGAAGCACTCGAGGATACCATTTGAAATTAAAACTTAAAATTTTTCGTATTTGTATAATTTTTTTTAAATAAAATAACGAATGTTAGATTGTTGGACCATCTAGTAAGACTGTTTTATTTTGACAATTGATGAGAAATTTTTATAAAATTAAATCGATCACTTCAAAATTAATCAAAATAAAAATCTAAATACTCAGTACCAACTAAAATAATAAAATCTCACTTCCCAAGCAACTAGGATGCTCATGTTTTTTTTTTTAATGAAAATTTCTTATAGAATTGCAATTAATGGATTTGAAAAATTAAATATCTAATATAAATAATAAAAAAAAATCTTTCTCCTCCTCAAATCTTCTCTAGAACTCCTCTGTAGTCTGTATTGTATTTATGGTTCGACCAAGTTGGTATTCACGTGATTATTTCTACGATAATTTATCAAAAAAAGGTGTACGGAAAAAAATTCTAATTTCTACAGAGATTTCTTTTAGATATACATTGTTACACAATTTCTTTCATACTTTCTCTTTCGAGCGAGACATCTTTTCCTTTCCGTTCAATTTTCTATTGCTTTAATGGTCATTGGATTTTAGGATATTCGAGGAGACCATTCCACTTTATCACCTTTCTATCTCTCATTCAAATTTATATTTTAAGTTTACTACTCACTCAATTGAATTGTATCTCTATTATATATATCGTCCGAATGAGTACTATAATTCAATCTTTGAATTATAGAAGATCAGACGATGATAATAAAAATATATATTCCTACATAATTTATTCATGAATATCTCTATTATTCATCTCTGGATCATTTACTCATTGTAATTCAATTTTTAAATATTAAAAAATTAAATAATGAATAATGAAAGTGTTCATAAATATTCATTCATAATTATTCATAAATATTTGTATTAATCATTATCACTATAATTTTTTCTCTTCAAAATTTATTAATATACAATATTATCAATATTAAAATATATAAATTACGCGGTATTATTTCTATCGAGAGAACCTCTCACCGTTGCCCGACCGTGAGCCTCCCCCTGATTGGTAAACAAGGCGTCTGCTAACCAACACGCACCCAACCGAACCCACCCACCCAAAAGAAAGGTTCGATTCCATATGCGAGGCCTGTGAGCAGTGAGAAATTCGTTTTTCACCCAAACCAGTACCAGTACCACGTCCAAAATCTACCCGGGCAGGCAGGACAAGCAGCGCGCCCCTTCCCTTCCCTGCCCGCCCTGCTTCCCTCCCTCGCAGCTACAAGACATGGACTCTACAGTCTCCCAGAACGTGACTCTTTCTCTTTGGTGTTGTCTTTCTTCACGTCCGACCTCTTCCTCTCGCACGCCTAGACGCAATCCAAGCGCCAAGGCCGAGTAGCTGGATTTGCAGAGGCCATGGCGGTGAGATCGGGGACCGCTCTGTTCCTTTTTCCCTTCTTCTGCTTCCTGCCGGTTTTCGCCGCCGCGATGGAGCTTCCGGTGCCGGTGAGCGAGGAGGTCCTCGGCCTCGTCGTGTTCAAGTCGGCGCTGCAGGACCCCACGGCCGCGCTGGCGTCGTGGAACGAGGCTGACGCCTCCCCCTGCGAATGGGCTCACGTCCGGTGCGACGCCGGGACCGGGCGCGTCGCCCGACTCGCGCTCGAGGGGCTCTCCCTCTCCGGTCCTCTCCCTCGCGGCCTCGACCGCCTCCCGGCGCTCGCCGCGCTCTCCCTCTCCGACAACAACCTGTCCGGCCCCATTCCGCCGGGGCTATCCCTCCTGCCCGCGCTTCGCTTCCTCGACCTCAGCCGCAACGCCTTCTCCGGCCGCGTCCCGCAGGACCTCGCGCTCCTCCCGTCGCTCCTCTCCCTCGACCTCTCCTCCAACGGGCTCTCCGGTCCGCTCCCGGAGGCTCTCTTCTCGGCCGCCACATGCCGCTCGCTCCGCTTCATCTCCCTCGCCGGCAACCGCCTCGATGGTCCCCTCCCCGTCGCCTCATTGTCCCGCTGCTCCCTCCTCCTCCACCTCAACCTCTCCTCCAACAGATTCTCCGGCTCGCCGGACTTCGCCTCCGGCCTCTGGTCTCTCTCCAGGCTCCGCGTGCTCGACCTCTCCCGCAACGCCTTCGCCGGCGCAGTCCCCGAAGGCGTCGCCAATCTACACACCCTAAAGATCCTCCGGCTGAACTATAACCACTTCTCGGGAGCCATTCCCGCCGGCGTTGGCCTCTGCCTGCATCTCACCGCCCTGGACTTGAGCCACAACTCATTCGACGGCTCCCTGCCGAGCTCCATGCGCTACCTCACTTCACTGACTTCTCTCAGTCTTTCCCACAACCAGTTGGTGGGCGACCTTCCCGAATGGCTTGGCAACCTGACGGCCATTCGGCAACTGGACTTATCCAACAACAACCTCACCGGAACCCTCCCGGCGTCCCTCGGAAACCTGAAGGAGCTCAACTATCTCGCCCTCTCAAGCAATCACTTCTCCGGATCGATCCCGGACAAGATTGCCGGGTGCAAGAAGCTCACAGAGCTACATCTCAAGGAAACCAAGTTGAACGGGAGCATCCCGCAAGGGCTTTTCAATCTCAACCTGCAAGCTCTAGACTTGTCGTCGAATGCTTTCACCGGGGCAATGCCGGCGGGATCTTCGTGGATATCAGAGACCCTGCAATTTCTCGACCTGTCGGACAATAACCTCACCGGGACGATTCCACCGGAGATAGCCTTGTTTTTCGGATTGAGGTACTTGAACCTCTCTTGGAACGGATTCCGGTCGCAGCTGCCGCCGGAGCTGGGCTCGTTCCGGAATTTGTCGGTGCTGGATCTTCGTCGGAACGCGTTGTACGGGTCGATTCCCGGCGATCTGTGCGAGTCCGGCAGTCTCTACGTCCTGCAATTGGATGGAAATTCTCTCAGCGGCCCAATTCCTGAGGAGATCGGAAATTGTTCCTCCTTGTATCTCCTGTGAGTACTCTGAATCCCTTTTTTTTTTTCAATACTTCAAGGTCGATCCTGACTTCGTTGATGGTTTTCAGGAGCTTATCGCACAATAACCTGAATGGTTCGATTCCGCCCTCCATTTCCAGTCTGAAGAAGCTCGAAATCCTAAATCTGGAGTTTAACAACCTGAGCGGCGAGATTCCGTCGCAGCTGGGAGGCTTGGACAACCTCCTCGCCGTGAACATCTCCCACAACCGTCTCATCGGCCGGCTCCCCGTCGGCGGCGTGTTCCAGAGCCTGGACCAGAGCGCACTGCAGGGTAACCTCGGCCTGTGTAGCCCTCTCGTCGCCGAACCCTGCAAGATGAACGTCCCCAAGCCCCTGGTGCTAGACCCCGACGTCTACCTCCCCGGCTTCGGCAACAATATGCCCAATTTATCCTACCCGGCATCGACGACGCCGGTCCGGCGCCGGCAGTTCCTCAGCGCGTCGTCCATCATCGCTATCTCCGCCGCGCTCATCATCGTGCTCGGCGTTCTGGTGGTCACGCTCCTCAATGTGTCGGCGAGGCGGAGGGTGGGGCTCCCGGAGAAAGCCCCGGAGAGTACGTGCTCGAGCTCGAGTAAGTCAGGCGGACCGGCCGTGGGGCGGATGGTGGCGTTCGGCGCCGGATGCGCTCTGAAAATAGACGAACTCAACGGCGGCGCCGAGGCGTTGCTGGCCGGGGCAACGGAGCTCGGCAAGGGCGTGTTCGGCACGTCCTACAGAGCTCCGTCCGCTGGCGACGGAAGCGTTATGGTGGTCAAGAGGTTGGTGACGGCCAACATAGTCCAGTACCACGAGGACTTCGACCGCGAGGTGCGGATTCTCGGCAAGGTAACGCACCCGAACGTGCTGCCGCTGAGGGGATACTACTGGACTCCGCAGCTGCAGCTAGTGCTCTCCGACTACGTCCCCGGCGGAAGCTTGCACTCGAGGTTGCACGCGAGGGATGCATCGGTGCCGCCCCTGTCATGGCCGGAGCGCTTCAAGGTCGTGCTCGGCGCGGCGAAAGGCGTGGCGCACTTGCACCAGGCCTTCCGGCCGCCCATAATCCACTACGACCTGAAGCCGACGAACATCCTCCTGGACGGGAACTGCGAGCCGAAGGTGTCGGACTTCGGGCTGGCGAGGCTGCTGCAGAAGCTGGACAAGCACGTAGCGAGCGGGCGGTTCCAGAGCGCGATGGGGTACATGGCGCCGGAGCTGGCGTGCCAGAGCCTGAGGGTGAACGAGAAGTGCGACGTGTACGGGATGGGGGTGCTGATGCTGGAGGTGGTGACGGGGAGGAGGCCGGTGGAGTACGGCGAGGAGGACGTGGTGATACTGGTCGACCAGGTGAGGGCGCTGCTGGAGCAGTGCAACGTCGCGGAGTGCGTCGACGCCGGCATGGGGGAGTTCCCGGAGGAGGAGGTGCTGCCGGTGCTGAAGCTGGGCTTGGTCTGCACCTCGCAGATTCCGTCGAGCCGGCCGTCCATGGCGGAGGTCGTGCAGATACTGGAGGTGATCAAGGCGCCGATTTAAACAAGGATTTTTCTGCCGATTCTTCAATCGCATGGTTTTTTTTTCATTTTGCATGATCCATCAATCTCTGTAACTACGACGATCCGAGCGAAAGCCCATATTTTGTATGGATTTTCGTTTCTTTTTTTGTTGCTTTTACTGATGCAATTTCTCATCGATCTCGTTCTCGTTGGCTCCTTCATTAGTGAATTAACATGTTTAGCAATTAGCATGCTTGTACAGGAAATATGTTTTGGGCGACAAGTGCAATTTTAGTGACAGAAAGCTTTGAATCAGTCGTATGGTCGAAAAATATATGGTAGTATAATTATGCATATCATTGAAAAAAAATATATATCTTTTTTTTTAAAAAAAAACTATGATCTAATTGTAAGAATGTGATTAAAATTGCTTTGAATAGAAAATGAGAGGATTGGCTAGTATGGACGACGAAATTATTCTAATGAAGAACATTGGCCAACAATAGAAAATTACAGATGAGATATTATTTTAATAATTTTTAAAAAAGAATAATCTTTTAGTAGTATAAACAATTAAAAGTGTTTTTTAAACTTTCTACCAAAATATATAGATACGAGGAGACAAACGACAGTTCACGAGGCTTGATACTGATCAGGTTTCAATATTTGACACATCTAAGAAATCAGAATTTGTTCAAACTTTTGCTAGCTTGCCCCTTTTGGTCAGAATTAATATAAACAAGCTTCTACTATTATGCGGGCGAAGACTAATGATTCTCTAAGCAAATCAAATATAAAATATTTATTCAAATTTAACTTATTTTTTAAAATTAAAATAAACAATTCAAATGAATATAAATAAACTCATAAATAAATAAATATTATTTATGAATATTATTTACAAATACAATTTATAAATATTATTCATAAACATTAACAAATTGAATATATATATTCAAATTTATTTATTTAATTTATCAAATTGTTCCAAATTTATTCATTAATTAACTCTAACTTTGATACATATTGAACGAACATAAATAAACTCTTATTAAACTTGCTCACAAATATTTGATTCATTTACAATCCTAGATTTACATCAGATACCTTGTGTTTCTGTCCGAGATATACTGTTGGGGTATCTGGTCGTCAAGGTACACCACTGGGGCATTTGGCCGAAGTATGCCGTTGGAGCATCTGGCCAAAGTACACCACTGCAACATCTGGACGAGATACGCCGCTGGAGCATCTGGTCGAGATACGTTGCTGGAGCACTTGGCCGAAGTACACCGGTGGAACTTCTGACCGAGGTGCACCACTGGGGCGGGCATCTGATCGAGGTACGCCGCTAGAGCATTTGATCGAAACACGCTGAAGCACCTGGCCGAGGTATAGTGTTAAGGCTTAAGGCTCTGGCCAACTTGCCTTTGACTTAGGATCATACTCTACCTCAGCTTGTCTACTAATTTGCCTCGGACTAGTCTAGTCGTCAGCACTTAATGGACGGTTCTATTCCCAATCACCTTGAATGCACATTAGTCATGCAATACAAGATAACGATATTTCCACAAACAAAGATTCCCTAATTGAACTAGAAATAACTCATCATAAGAGCTTCAAATTATCAAAAATTTACGAATCCATAATGTGATAAAACTCCATTCAAGGGTAAGCTTGACAAAATCAAACATCCATTTGTGATATCTAAAATCCCCCTAAAAATATAATCAAATTCCCACAAAATCTAATATAGCAATTAAAATGAACCATCTACTCCATTCCATGAATCAAACTAAAGAATACACACCTATTTTATTCCTGCTTTCGTTGAGAGTGACTAATTCCATCGATCATACCATTAGCTGCCACCCATGCATCAGTGAAATCGCTAAAGCAACTATAACGCAACAGTAACAGAATCGAATAAATATGAACAGATTTAGACATACAATGGTGGGTAAAACTTGAGACGACCATGATGAAATGATCCATTCCAATGTCACTCGAGTCTGACCACTCACAGCCAATAATAATTTATAGAAACAGGAAATTTTCATACTATATACGCTGCCTGATCTCAATAAATTGTCGTTCCTTAATAAGTTGGAAATGTGCCATCAACATCTTGTGCCCAAGACTGAAGCCCCCCAACAATGTCCTTGGCAAGAGGAAAACCATTTTTGCTGAGGAAGTGAACAGCCCTCTGGGAATCATTGCCTCTCCTGCAAACTAAATACAAGCTAGCACATTTGCCGGAATCTTGCCCTGCTTCCTTCAGAATTGAATCGATTGTAGAAAGCTTATCTTCCAGAATGGAAAGGGGAAGGTTAATTGACTTGGGAATAGCTGTAATTTTGAAGTGATGTGCTGGCCTCACATCCACCAATACATGTGGTTCGCCATTGTTAACAATTTCATTGTACTCTTTACTGCTGATCCGTGAAGTCTCAGGAATCAGGCTCACTGTGTTGCTTGCCTGCAGGCAATCGAAGTTGAAACTTCAAACTAATAATGATAACAGGATAATTATCCAGCATGTACTCTGGGTTTTTTATAAAACAAAACTATTTTAAGTTTTCAAAACCATAGATATATGATATCAGACGTGACCTGTGACCATTAGTTCGTCCCATTCTAAATTTAGTAAACATATCTAGCTAATATTGCAATGTGTGCTCCTATGCTAGGTCAGCTTTACCAGGTAAGATGTTAACTTTAGCCATTTAATAACTAAGACACCTTGAATGGATGAGGTTTAGTTTTGAGGCTTATAGTTGGAGAAGGGTAGAATCAGCCCCTTTATTTTAATCAGATACTTTAATTATAACCTTCAGATGGTAAGTTGCTGAGCAACTCGATTCAACTGGGGATAATACATGTGGAAAACAAATTAAGCATCCAAATCGTAGAATTAACATACAATAGACGGACAACTAAGATGTAATACAAATCAGGAATCTATAAATAAATGTGGCTTTGAAAGGTTAGGTTAGATTCTTTCATTCTTTGGAACATCTAAAATCCATGCAGGATAAACAATTATACTAGAAATATTGAGCCCTCCCAACCATGCTGTCATACTGTAATGTGTTTTTCAAAACTTTTTCTGAACTCATTCAACAAAATTCACCATTGCATTAATTCTCGTTCAGCAATTTTAGAACTTTTCCTCTTTTCCCTAGTAACCTTCTTCCATCTAAAAATTAAAAGAATAAAATTTGGCCTTTGCCACATGAAATGGAGGGAAATAGTTCCGTTTTAAATATATTTTAAACAATTTAACAGCGTGCATATCATTTGCAAATAAAGTTGTTTATATATTTTTAGCTATTAATAATCAGGGAAGACAACTATCTACAGGAATTGATAAAATAAAGCAACCAAACTACATCAGAGGGAGAAGTAAACTGATGCAAGTTGAAAACTTAAAAGTAACTCAATTAACTGAGATACTTAAATCCTACAACTCGATGAAAATATTAACATCGTACATTACTATGGAAGTAGCAAGCTTACCTTGTCAGACATAGGGGATTGAGTGAAGTTCTCATAATCAAAACTCTCAAAAATTTCTGAAGTATACACAGCATTTTCACCACAAACAGGACAAAGTGGAGATCTTCCTCTAATCTTGACCTAGAAAAAGTTGTGCGGCTTTGTAAGCATCAAATAATTCTATGGAGGTTACTGATGTCATACACTCGAGAAGACTATGACAATAGGATAAAAGATAATTTGTAAATGTCCTCAGTGAAAACCAACTTTTATTAAATTAGATGTTGTAAATATCAAATAGCTTAATATTCTCATTCAGAAAGTACAGATGATAGTTCTTGTACTTCATTAACAAGTCAGGTCACCTGAAATCTGCACACTAAGTGCAAGTTTAATTTTTTTAGTGTAAAATCTGAAGGAAAAATAGGAAATAAAATAAACTAGGAATCCAAACATGGTTGAGACAAACCAGTCTGAAGAAAAAATTAAAACAGAAAAGGAAAAGGTATACAAGGAAAAACATGCCATTATCTCTCATTGAATAGTTCCTTTGCCATTGTGTAAGCTTTTTCAATAGCCTAAAGCAGCTGGTTAGAAGTGTGACTCAGTTCCTCAAACTACTATGTCCATCCTTCCATTTTTTTTTTGGGGTGGTAAATATGTGTATAGAACTATAAAATAAGTAGTAGAGCTACGCTCCTACAAAGTGATAGACATGAGTCTGTATTTTGAGAAACAGTCTCTCAACACTAGACTCATAATCCTCAAAACGGCTCCGATTACGAGCCTGCCATACAAGAAAAATCATACATGAAACAGCCAAATCACATGTCTTCCTCACCCGCCCTTCCCCATGCAACGTACATCGGAAAGTCTGGAAGAGTTGGGTCATCGTGTATATCTGAGGTCGTATGTGCAACCATGTCCGCACCATATCCCATAGCCGCCTGGTGAAGGAGCAGCAGAAGAAGATGTGAGCATTGGATTCCTCCGCATCATGGCACAGTGCACACTCCTTCATCGGCTCATAAGTCATCGTATTCGCCGTACGCAGTCTCCCGTGTGCCGCAAGCCAATAGGCGAAGCGGTGCTTAGGCATGATGCTTGGTCGCCACACCGCCGCTGCCCACGACACTAGAGACCCTCTCGGTCGGAAAAAACTGTAAGCCCTGCTAGCTGCTGCCTGTCTCCGCCCAGTGCCAAATGCCCCATGGTGTGCTGGCGGCCCACACCACGGGGCACCGCTCACCTCCCATGCAGGTTCACCATTCCGCCCCATGCCATGTGTACTGTGGTGTCTTTGGGCGCACCACATCCTCCGTCCGCCCGCTCGAACCATCGGCTCTGTCTAGCGCATCGCTGTACCATGCGCATGGCTGCTCGCCGAGCCACGCTTGTGCTACGCTGCCGTCGGTAGACCGGCCATCTGCATGGCCACCTCGTCGGTCGAAGACCTCCATCCGGTAGCGCACGTTACGCCATGCGCGGTCGCTGTCGTCGCCGCCACGCGTGCCACAAGCACCGCGCGCCACTTGGTTCCGCGCACGCCGACTGGTCAGCCATGCATGGCTCGCCGTCTGGCCGAGCCACGCACGTGCCATGAGCACCGTCAAGGTGCCCACCTGGTTCCGCCTGCTGCACCTGAACAGCCATGCGTGGCTCGCCGTCTGGCCGAGCCACGCGCGTGCCATGAGCACCGTCAAAGTGCCCACTTGGTTCCGCCTGCTGCACCTGAACAGCCATGCGTGGCTCGCCGTCTGGCCGAGCCACGCACATGCCATGAGCACCGTCAAGGTGCCCACCTGGTTCCGCCTGCTGCACCTGAACAGCCATGCGTGGCTCACCGTCCAGCCGAGCCACGCATGTGCCATGCACTCCGCCTGATGTTCTGTGTGAATTGCCTGATCTGCTTGTCAACGCAGATTCTGCCATGCGCGGTGCGCTGTCTGCTCGAGCCGTGCCTGAGCCATGTACACCGCCCAACTCCCTGCCTGCACACTGCCTGTCCACAGCCCCATGGTGCTCTGATAGGCCACACCACGGGCCACCGTCAACCCACTGCATATCATCAGAATACCATCTATCCAGCATTTCCTTGGCCTCCTGCGCACCTTGAACACGTTGCAAGACGCCATCTCTGATTAGCCCTAGCTTTTTCATCAATGGTGAGTCCGTATGCCTCACTTGCCAATGCCAAACATCCATACGCTTGAGGTAATGTTTCTTTACCCAACGCACCCACAGAGAATCCCCATTGCATTGTAGATTCCATAACGCCCGACACAATAAGGCCGAATTCCATGCACGCAAGTCACGTAACCCATATCCACCCTCCTCCTTCGGCAAACACAAAGTCGCCCATGACACCATAGGATGCTTGGTAGACCATACAAATGAGCGGCAAATGCTATAAACCTTATCCACTACACCACTCGGAACCGGTAAGATAGATAGCCAATAGCACTCCACCCCTTGTAGTACCGACCGCACGAGCTCAAGGCGCCCCGCATAAGATAAGGTATGTTTCGGCCATCCAACTATTTTCCTCCGAACCGCATCAAGTAAAGACTCATAGCTAGTAATCCGAAGCTTCTCCGCCGCCAATGGAACACCAAGATATCGGAAAGGAAATGTACCCTCTTGGAAGCCCGTGATACGAAGAAGTTCCTCTTTGCCTCGATCATCCACTCCGGTCATATATATGTTGGACTTCATAGGATTCGCCCGGAGACCTGCCATATCACCAAACTCCGCCAAACACTGAGTGATCTCCAAGAGTGAAGTGGAGTCCGCACGAGCAAAAAGTAGTAAATCATCGGCATATGCTAAGTGGGTGACCCCCACCTCTCCACACATAGGATGAAAGTGAAAACCCGGCCGTTGCGCTACCACCTTTAAATTCCGCGAAAAAACCTCAAGACATAATCCAAAAAGCAATGGAGATAACAGATCACCTTGGCGTAGTCCCCGGCGTCCACTAAAATGGCCATGCATCTCTCCATTAATGCTCACCGAATAAGATACTGTAGAGATACACGCATATATCCATCGACGGAATTGTTGGGGAAACCCAAAACCAACAAGTGCCGCCATCAAAAAATCCCAATCAACCATGTCAAAAGCTTTCCGAAGATCCACCTTGATCATGCACCTAGGTGATACCCGCTCCCGCGCATATTTCCGAAGAAGTTCTTGCGCCAAATGTATATTCTCCCCAATAGAGCGGCCTTTGACAAAAGCCGCTTGAGCCGGGTCCAATAGATCTCCCATCACTTCCGATAGCCTGCCCGCCATAATTTTTGCTATAACCTTGTAGAAAACATTACAACAAGAGATGGGCCGATAGTCATTTACCGTCGGGGCATGATCGGCCTTGGGAACCAATGCTATAAGGGCATGATTCCACTGCTTGAGAAGCTGTCCCGTGCGAAAGAACTCCTTCACCGCCTCAATAAAATCCACCTTCACCGTATCCCAAGCCGACGTGAAGAACTTAGCACTATATCCATCCGGGCCTGGGGCTTTGTCCCCACCAATATCCAAAAGAGCAGCCCGCACTTCCTCCGCAGTGACTGGAGCCTCCAATGCCGCACCCTGAGCATGTGTTAAGCGCTGTCCAGTCAAGCCAGTGCTGTCCAGCGGTTCACAGCTATGCGCAGTGCCTAATAACCCTCTGAAATGTTCAACAAACTCCCCCGCTACCTCATCCATGCTATCCGTTAGCTCCCCCGACGATTTGGTGATGCTAAGTATGACATTCCTCTTATTATTACGCTTCACCAAGTCGTGAAAAAATCGAGTGCACCGATCACTTCCTCTAAGATACGCACCATGAGCCCTCTGCTGATAGAAGAGTCTCTCCGCATCAGCAAGTAAGGTGGCACGCTTCCGCAGAATCGTATAGTCTGTAGCAGCAGCGTCCAGCCTCGGCGGTGCAACATTCACCATGCACGCGCGATCTGGCCGCGCGCATGTGTCACGAGTTCCGCTTCGGTGCACCGCCTTATGCGCTTCGCCATGCCATGTGCCTTTGCCCTACAGTGCACCGTCCACTCTAGCCACGCATGTGCCAGGAGCTTCGTCAACTGTTCTGTTTGCAGCACATAGCGACGTAACATCTGTCCGAGCCACACATGTGCCAGGAGCTCCGCTAATTGTTCTGTTCTGCGCATCCGATGGGCCATCAACTGCCATGCATGTTGCACCCTGCACACGAGCCGCACATGAGCCAAGAGCTTCGCTAACTGTTCTGTGCACACCATCTAGCGACGTTAAAACTGCCCGTGCCACGCATGTGCCCGGAGCTCCGCTAATTGCTCTGTTCTGTCCATCCGACGCCCCATCATCTGCCATGCGTGGTGCACCCTGTGCACGAGCCACGTGTGGGGCAAGTGCTCCGCTAACTATGCTGCGCGCACCGTCTAGCGACGTTAAACCTGCCTGTGCCACACATGTGCCGAGCTCCGCTAATCGATCCTGTCGCGCCTTTGTCTGGCGGCGTTAAAGCGCTGCCCGCGCATGTGCGGAAGCTCCGCTAAGCATCTGTCGCCTGTCTAGCGGCGTTGCTGCTGTGCCGCATGTGCCGGAAGCTCGTCGACTATCCCACGCACCACCTAGCGGCCGCGAGCGCGCCATGCAGTGCGGTGTCTGTTCGAGCCAGGCCTGTGCCATGTGCACCGCTCAGCCCACTAGTACCACCAAGTAACACACACTGTTCAGCCTCTAAGGTTTCTTTTGCCCGTCGCGCCCGTTCAGAGATGTGACTGAAATGCTCCCTGTCAAGTGCCCGCAACCGCCCCTTAAGCCTTGTGCCATGAATTGATGTATGGTCGTCACATCAAGAGTCATGTTTCCACCAGTTTGGAATCAACACGAGCACCAAATATATCCTTCAAGGATGCTTTCAACCAATGTGCACTGATGGAACTAGTAGAATTTCTTTGAATCAAGCTAAACACCTAGGAGGCAGGCAAAGGTATTAACCAGGTATCACTTTCATAATTAGTAATGACCAAGTAGATGGGTAGTCAGTCATTGAACATCTTTATAATGTACAATATTCCAAGCACAGGATGGCAGCCATAAATTTGACTTGCCTCATAATGTACAATATTTCAAGCATGGGATGATATTTTAAACCATACTTCCACATTAAATTGCTGTCAATTTTCTTTACTTTTAACTTATAAGAAGAAATTCATTGTTCATCCTCTTGACAAGAATCAAGATAGTGAAGGCCTGAACAAATAGATCAATCGCATCTTGACCTTTGGTTTTTGGGTAGATGGTGAAAACATGTTTGAAAAAATGTCCACTAATGCAATATAATGATAGCTATAAAGAAGATTCAGAGCTTCATGACCTGCACAGTGGGCATTTTCCATATGCAAAATGTAAGATCAAACTGCGAAATTGCGAATATATTTACATCTTAGAAGTGAAGCACCAAGGAAAAGGATCACAGTGTACTAAAAAATCCAAATCCAAAAAGAAAATTAAGTCAAAAATGAATATCATAATGCTCAAGCTGTTGATATGCATGCCCAGTTACATGTCTATCATAACATTACAAATAGTATACAAAGAAAAATGAATTTGGAAAAAAAAAAAGAAAGAGAGAGAGACAAGCTACGTGGAACTTTTACTAGAGTCAAGTGACATACAGTGCGAAATCGAGAAGACAATGCATCAAAAAGAAGCATTCTTCCGGAGAGAGCTTCACCAACACTGCAGGTAACTTTTATAGCCTCTAGAGCTTGGAGACAACCAATCACTCCCGGAACTAATTAGTCAACATAGACACGTTGCACCAGACCACCAAAAAATTCAGAACAATAGATAGGTATTCACAATTATAGACAAAGAGATAACAGAAAGTCTAAAATACTTCAACTTCAAAAGCATATCAATTACAAAGCCAAATAGAAGAGAATTTCACCAACTAATGGTAGTCTTTTGTTGATAATTACAAAGAAAAAAATAATCTACATGGTTTCATAAGCATATCAATTGCACAAGAAAAAACACAAACAGAGAAATTTATCAACTAATGGTAGAAAGAAATAGTTGTATGACATGGGTCATGGTACGGTCATTACACAACTTGGTGTTCAATTTGATAATGTTTGTTTATGAACTTTGTTGATAAACAACTTAGTCACAATATGTCAAAATAAATAAAAATATAGTAATTTATAAATCTTTATAATCTTAAATTAGTCATAATATGTCAAAATAAAAAAATATATATATAATTTTTATGTATTAAATAAATGTTTAAACTAATTTATAAGAACAACAATGTTATTAGTTGAGCTCGAAAAAAAGCTCAGCTCGGTAAAATTTTTAATAAACAAACTTGAACAAGTTCAATAAGATTTTTAATAAACAAACTTGAAGACAACTAAGCTTGGCTTGACTCGTTTATACTTGTTCTTTTTCTCCAACCTCCCTCCCTCCAAGCACAGAGAGAATAAAAGATGTTATTTTGACTGCCGATGATACAAAAGAACCAACTCAAAGCTATGCAGATCTTGCTTTATGAAAATAAACATGGATGGAAACTCGTGAGATGTAAGAAAAAACTGATTATATGATTTGCAACTCACCTATCCTATGAACACTGTCAGAAACTAATTATATGATATGCAACTCACCTATCCCAAGAACACCACTGTCGGAACATCTTTGACACGCTGCAGCAGGTGGTGGGGTGGGAAAAAGGCACCGGTAACAAGGACCTCCATTATGATGATAAACAGTGAGCTACATAAAAGTATACTCTCTTAGTAATAAACGGTTTGGAACTCAAATCTCTTGAGTTATATACAATACAGCGAAGTCATCAAAAGGATGCAGTTTTTTAGTATGAGACTACCTGGCCTTCGAAGCCCAATGCTGCACCTGATATTAGAGGCTGCAAGGAAGAGCAAGCAACAAGTCAAGAATGGATGTCATAACACACACACACACACACACACACACACACATATATATAAGCTGTGCTCAACACCTGTGTAGCCAGATATTTGCCAGTTAAGCTTTTTCTTTCATTTTGAATAACTGACCAGAAATTGCCATCTGTTTTCTAATTCCCATGTCATCTTTTGACAGTTGTATTATTAATTTTATAAATTCAAATATCAAAAACAAATGCAAGCTCGAATGGTATATTGTCATCCAGTTTGGGGAATTATCCATTGAAAATTATGCAATTAATTGCCTTGAATAAAGGTTTCAATTGAATAGTCCTCATTCAAGATGGTTTGTAATAGATTTTGAAAATTGACCATATGAAACTATGCAACTAATTACATAAAATGGAAATATTATTTCCCAATAATTAGTTCCTACTTCATCTCTAAAAGTTCACTTGATCACTGAACAAATTTCTCTGTTCAAGCTCGCAGCCTCTCCTTCTGAACAATCCCCTTTAACAATTTCCATGAGAACTTTTCTAATATGTTCAAGTGCCTATGTACTTTCTTTATTTCTTCTCCCTCAACCATCAATCTTCCTGCAACCCCAAGATGCGTGGAACCCTTGACTTTGCTTGCAAGTCCACAAGCCACTTTAATGTGTCATTTGTATATCCCATTGCAACCTCCTCGATCTCTTCTTTTCCATTTAGTGGCTGTAGGCAACTCATTGTAGTCGTCATCTACAAAGTTTCATAGCTCTCCGAGATGCTCTAGCCCATCAGAACATGGGGCTTGGCAATGACCACACGAGTGACATTACCAAAAAAAAAAAAGAAGCTACATAAGGTGACCCTGCTCTTTTAGGGGTTTATAGATGTGATTATGCCATTATAATAGCAAGGAAGATGGCCTATTCTAGCTCATAGCCTGCATTAGCTAAGGTGATTCTAATGGCATTGATTCTCAAATTCTTTAAGTCCTAATCAATATATATAAATCTAATGCAAATATTTAATACATATCAGGGTTTAAAATATTACTTGGTGTTGGATGGCACAAGCAAAATTTACCTTCCACCCGCTTGCAAACCCATGATAATCTCTTGAGACACTAATGCCTATTTACTACTAAGGACAGAAGGAGGAAAGGATATATTGCTTGAGAGTCGAGACACTTTCTTCCGTTTACTTAATGCAAAATTAAAGAAAAGATGGATTCCAAATCCATCTGCAGATCAATTTTTCTCTCATTTATTGTCCGCCCAAAATTGGGTAGAACAGACTTTGCTTTCTCTTTACAATTCTGACGACCCAGCTTCTTCTCTGTGTGCCCCTGGTGACATGCTAGCTTGTGGTAACAGGTAATGTTGTCAGCTCGCAGTGGACAAGCTAGCTGTAGCCTCACAGAGGCTGCCGAGAACTCTCCATGAGGCCACCTCGAGCTTGAGGCAACCTCGCGAAGGCCAAGCTAGGCTGCAAGATCGCAGCAACCTTGTGGTAGCTAGGCTTGGTTGAGAACTTACAGCGGCCTCGCGATTGTAAGGCCTACCCATAAGCTCACAACTGCCAGGTGACGCCACCAGCTCATGGCCTAGTGAGTTTCTCCTCTCCACTACTAAACCTGTCGCACCCTTTCCCATTGATCTTTCCTTCCCCACGACTACTAATTCTTTCCTTTTCCATTGCTTATTTTTTTCGTCCATTGACTTGTTTACCTCCTCGAACTGCACTTAGGGTAAATAGAGCATAATACTTCCCATCCTCAATGGCTGAGGCCCTTTTCTCCGTGAGTGTCAAACGTGATGACCAACAAGTACCTCCCTCTAACAACAACAATGAGAAAAAGTGTGATGACCGACAAGTACTTCCCTCTAACAACAACAATGATTCTCATATAATTCCTTCTTTTGATTTCTTCCTCAGGAGACAACACTTGAATGACTTCAACTTTGACTTCTACAAGATCAGGGCTATGGCTTTGGAAGGTAACCTCCACTTGTCCCCTTTCCTCTTCCTCTTCCCATCTTCCTTCTCCTCCTTGGTGACTCCAACGTGAAGTCGAAATGCCCAGCATGGTTACAGTATTGCATTCTCATTAAGGACCAAAAATCTCAATACAGAATGAGATTTCAAACTTTGTTATGTGGCAAATTATCACAAGCATTCAACTTACTTATCTATTACCAATATTTTTATGAATGGTTCTACTTTTTCGCTGTTTATTATTATTATTATTTTTATAATTCTATACTTAAATTATTATGTGACTCATTAATTCTATCAAAAAACTTTTATATCCTTCATTAAAAAGTTGATGCTAATTATTTTTTACATTATGATATATTTACATAACGTAAATTACAGTCTTATTCCCCGCACAAAAAATTATTAAAGCTGAAAAGAACCAATGTTTATTCTACAACATATTTGGCATATATCTCTTGACCTTTGTATTATGTGGACCAATAATGGAATACAAGTAATTGGTATCATTTTCAGAAAAAAATAAATTTCAATTTTCAAGATTGCACAGTCACTTCTTTATTGTTTTAATATACTATTAATTCCACTAAATTAATATTAATTTGTGCATGGATGCAACATCCAAGTATACTATTTGAGACAAAGATGATATCTTAGATTTTAACTTATGGAATAATGTAAGTTTGATGATTAATTCATTTCAGTTGAGATGTTTTGGAATTGCATAAATTTTTGGACTAAGATTATTTATATTGAAAATAATTTTTAATAGCTCACTTACAAAGTATATATAAAGAACAAAAATAAGGCTTTCTATTTATTTATTTATTTTTTACTAGCATCAGGAATTCAAGCAAGGCAAGCAAGGGAGCCTTTGCGCAATGGTAAAATTGCTACCTTGTGACATAAAAGTTACGAGTTCAAATCCTAGAAACAATCTCTTGCAAAGCAAGGTAAGGCTACAATGGATTCTTCCCCAGGACCTCATATGGCGGGAGCTTCATGCATCAGACTGCCCTTTACCAAGCATCCAAGCCTAAAAATAAGGCTTTCTAGTTGTTTAATGAAATATTAGTTAATTTTTTCACATTATCCAATTTAATATTTTATGATTACAAAATAAACAATGCATGGTATATTTATATGCATTTGTGCAATTCGTGGGTAGACGAATAGTGCCTATAAGAATATTGCAATTCAGAACGCAAGGATCACCCATATATTGACAATGACAAGGCTTCATGGAAGAACCTAGAAGTATGAACAAGGATATATCACCCTAAATGTGTTTTATACATATGCATATGTTAATACCTTGGGCCAAGACCTCAATCATATTAAGATTATCCTAGGAAATTGGATGTTCATGGAAGCTCTACTTCTTTACAGGTAATACAAACATGAGATGCAACTTGAGAAATAACAGAAATCTAGCTTAATTTTCAAAATATCAACCTCCACAAAACAATTGATATAACATAGTAAAGCAGATATATTATAATTTATTTATAGAGGTAAGTAAGATAAGATAATTGAGACCATTGATCTCAAGGCCTAAATTTGGATTGCTCATGAGGACAATTTGCTTCAGTCATTTTTTATCTCATAACCTAAGTAAATGGCTATTAGAGAATCAAACTCAAAGACGGACTGCTGCATACCATAGGTGTAATATGGCATGAACTTTGATGACTGTTATATGTCAACAACACTATAAAGGTACATATGATGTTGTGCATCACCTCACAGGATAATAGTAACAGTACCCAAGAGGATGAATATATATTAATAGGTAGGCCTCCTTATGGCCTTCATAGCAAATTGTGAATTTAGACACTCAAAAATTGAAACTTCTGAAAATGTTTGATTTGGAACTTCAAATTTTCAACAGCATATTGATCCCCAATCAGAAGATAAAAAAGGGCAAATCCCTACAGCATGAACAGCAAGTGTCAAAGAGGATAATTTGGTAAATTGAATAAACACCAATAAGAATCCATCATATTTGGCTGAACACTGCAGCCACTAACCAAGGTGTTGTAGTATCCCTATTTAGAACTTAGAATTGGAGTTAAGAGTTTTATCCATCAGTTTCTAAATATCAATTCGGTAATCACCAAGAACTGCTGGCAAGTGATGAAATCTGAGTCTGATAGAACTATCAGCAAAACTTTGAAGGTTACGTAGGAATTAGATTAACTAAATATTACCTTATCCAATAAAACACAGCAATCACTGATCATGTAGCGGCTTGGAAGGTTATCTGTTGCATCAACAACAACATCGTATCTTTGGCAATAACAGTAGCCTTGGAAAGCAAGATACTTTAGCATTGCTATTAAATGGAGAGGTGAAGTTTGAAAAATATATAGACATTGTCAAGGATACTTTCTCACTATATCCAGTGCATTCAGTGTCTTCAAAGCATCTTGGTGTTCAACCACCTTCACAGAGGAATTAATCCTGGAATCATATAACTCAATCAGATAAAAGTCCTCAATATAAATCGACACAAAGAAATTGGAAACTATTCAATGTGCTTATCATCACACACACAAATATTCATATACTAAACAGATCCAGAATAGGACATTTACATACGCACGACAAGCAGAAGCTGCTGATTTCACTTTTGATTCGCCCACATATGCTTCTGTGTGAATAATCTGAAATCAGAGTATCACAAATAATACAAAGATTCTCAATAATGAAATTAAGAATCTAATCATAGGTGAAGTAGCAGAATATCAAAAATGTTAAAACTTCATCATTAATTTTCTTACAAATAAATAATTATTAACAAGATGAGGAATTTCATAACATGTCCATCAGTCATCCTATACTAGCACTATGCTGAAGCTTAAGTGGAATAGTGTATGGTAAAATTTATACATGTTCGCAGAGAGAGAAAATAAAGGGGATATGCATACTTGTCGATGCAGGTTATTTAACTCCACAATGTCGCCATCCACAATACCTAAGCAACCTACAGAAAGAGAGATCAAGTCTAAACACAAGACACAAGCCATAGAAGTTAAGGAGATGCCTTTAAAGGAAAGCAAAGTGGAAGTGGAGGCAAATTTAGTGGCGATATGTGAAAGAAAAGGGTTGTAGCATGCAATCAATCTTTTTCTGAAGTATAAACATTGGCTTAACCCATAAGAAACCAATGAGGAGAAAATGCAGCATTATATCAATGCAACAGCTGCATGCATGTTCTGCAGAAAATTTCCAAAAACTTACATACCAACACCACATGCAGCAAGGTACATAGCCACAGGTGATCCCAACCCTCCAGCGCCAACCACCAAGATTGAAGACCTTGATAGTTTCAATTGCCCTGCATAGTATCACTGGAAAAGGTCAATGTTCCTCACCAAACTCCAAAATAAGCTACTAGATATTGCCAGTATCCAAGAAAAAGGTTACTAGCGATTTCTTTTCAAGCACATTAGATGCCAAACAAGCTACCAGCTATGTCAAATATTTAACAAAAATGTTACTAGCTATTTCTTGTTCAATATAAAATTATCAAGATGAATACCAAAAAACCAAAACATCAAATTGTGATCTCCCAGATCCTAATACAGGCTAGGGATTTGGGAGTTGGGGCACAATTAAATGATAGACAGCAGTATTAAATGTGATTCTATATGAACTGACATCTGAACATAATGTAGAGCGATTATACAGACTAAGGTAAAGCACACAATAGGAAATAAAAAATGTGGCACACTTTGATCACTTTTCAATCAAACATGAGATAAATAAACTACAAGAATTTCAGGTTTTGACTGGACATGAATGAATTTTAATGAATTTTTTTAACCAAAAATTATCAATGTGAATTGTATTATCAGCTTTACAGCCTGAGCGAAGACCAGCGCAGATCCAGCTTTGCAAAATTACAACGCATGGGGGGAAAAAAAATGAAATTTAATGATCTCAAATTCTCAACTGACTGAAAAACGAGAGCAAAAGTCAAGAATCAGTTCCTCTGGTCCCACGGACGGATCCTTTAACTAGAACTCTGATGGGAGGAAAGATTCAGCAAAAAAATGGTCGAGAATCGTTTTTTCGTAGTCCCTCGAAGACATTCAGAATCGTAACACGATACACAGCCACGATTTCTATAGCATTGAGCAACTCAAATTCGGAGGTTTGAGAAATAAAACAAGCTTCTTTTGAGCAGAGAAAAACTATTACACTACTCACCAAATAAAATGGGCAACGATGGTCCTAGTGATACTAAACAAAATATATCTCCTAGGAATCTGCCTTTTCAGAAAAAAAAAAAAGAAGGATAACATTCTATCCAGATAATTAAACCAAACGTCTAACAGACCTTCCACTCCAAAATCAGGAAGCAAGAGATGGCGGCTATATCTTTGGATCATCTCAGGGCTAAGGGCGCTGAGCGAATTGCCGTTGATTTGAGGGCACGAAAGAGGGTTCAAACCGCAGTACGCGTTCTGGCTCGCCAGCGCGGCGTCCTGAGGTTCGAGCTGCGCCTCGAGAAGACGGATTCGGTTCTCAAGTTCCTCTTTCTCGGCGCGAAGGCTCTCAATCTCACGGAGGAGATCAGTGCCGCATGAACCGCTACCGCTGCTCTTCGGCTCCATGTCCAGCCAGCCACGAGGGTTGCCGGAGAGTGGCTTGGAACACTTGCTACCGCAGCAGCTGCTACGCTGGAGTTTAGGGTTTCAGCAATTTGAATCTCGAAATCATGTGAAAATTTAGTTTCACACCCATAATTTACTTCTTTTGTCGAAATGGACCACTTATATGTTATCCCTTGTCAGAATGCCCCAATTCAATTATGAAGATCAATCATCAATAGACTGGCAGACACCCTGCACGTGACAAAAAACCCATGACCAATTTCTATTGGTTCAAATTAATTTAAATATCGGTGAGTCGAACCGATCAAATTTTTTAACAAAATCAAATCGATAAAACATCAATTAATTAAATTAAAAATCAAACAAATCAAATTTTTTATTATCAATCGATTAATTATGACCAGTCAATTGATAATGATAAAAATCGTGAAGCTCGAGATAATCAATCGATTGATTTATATTAATCAGTCTACTAAAATTCATTAATCGATTGATATGACAAAACAATCCAATTTGATTTAATCGATTTAATAGATTATTTTTATTTCGAAATCGAAATCGAACCGAATAAATTAATTAAACTGATATTTAAAAAAATGAATTTCTAAATAAATCGAACCAAAAAAATTCGATTTCGTTGATTCGGTCGATTTATTCGATTTAACCGAATTTTTTACACCCCTGTGAATATATATCAATATATAGTGTTTTTTTTTCAATACAATACAGTCAAACAATAAAAATACGTCCAAATTATTCAAATTTTTTTTTAAAAAAAAGACACCACTTATTCCTGCTGTAACAACTATTCTAAAATAAAAAATTTAATTATTTCATTTTAATCAAAAATATTATACAGAAAATACTATTTATTAACTTAATGAATGAATTTAAATTTATCAAAATAATTTTAAAATAATTATAACAGCTATTCAATTACATCTTAAACTCTAAATCTTAAATATTATTATATTAAAATATTTTTTTTATATCAATTTGATTAAAATTATTTAAACTTCATCATTTAAAATTAATGATGACAGATAGCTACTCCACAATTCTAAATCATTCCAACACTACAATAATATTATATCAGTTATTATACATTATAACAATTAATGATAATTACAACGACAGAAATAAAAATATTCTCAAAATATCCAAAAGTCGAGAATCTGCTTTACTGCGCGAGGATCGGCGAGAGAAAGGTAAGAGGGATTATGTCGCGAATAAGAACAATGAGGAGATTTTTAGATCATCCGGAATCAGTCAGATCCTCATAAATACAAACCATCCCGTGGACAATATTCTCAAAATAAAACATATAATAAGGTATCCATTTGAAGAATCATTTAACGTAAGAACGCCCTTTTAATTTTTGCTCATCCAATATTTACGGCCTCATCAAGAAAAACATAAAAAGATATATACGTTTATTTTTTTTATTTTTTTGTGCATATCTAACGAATAACGATACAGTTCAAAGGAGTGTACCGACAAAGGATGCATAGAAGACTATTTTTCATCCTTGCGCTATTCATAAAGAATGGCGTTAATAGATAGGTACATTACGATCAGTGGTATATTCGACTCTAATTTGGTCGTATAACAACTCTATTTTTGACTGTGCAATATAATAATTGTAAGACGAGTCGATCTGCCTCTTTGAACTCCCTCAACTGTAGCTTCTCGACCATGTCTTGTGGAAATATCAACTTTCGATCATTAGTGTGTACTATACTACAGCTTCCACTTTGTATATGCAACTGGATCTTGAAAATTTAGCAGCTCTCTGATGGTGGCACCATCGATGTTTCTGCCATGCCTCCTTCGTGCCGAGATAAGAAGCTAATGGATACCCGTTTTTGGAGTAGGCCATGATCACCATCCCATGAGTTCTCTCAGGAGTTGGCATTGGAAACAGTTTGGGGCAGAAGCAACAAAGGGATGTCTCTGATTCTGGATCCAGTGCCCCAGAAGGATGCAAGACATAGACCCATTATCGCCATAACCACGACCGAACAAGCAGCGGGAACTGCATGGCTGCCTCCGAGAAACTGTGTCGCTAGAAGCCCTGCGAGTGTGGAGCTCTGCATCCCAGTGCAAAGTGAAATTGTTCTGCAAGCCGACTCCTCTTGCCTGGAAGAAGAGACATTGAGAAAAGATAGGTTAAGGATAACTTCAACACCAAATGCACGCAGTTTGCAGACTAGAACTCAATTAGACAATTTAAACACGATATGATGCCACAAGATGTCATAAGTAGATTCCAGATACAAAGGAAGAATAGGTATAAGCTTGGACGGAAGTTTCTGAAAGTCTATGATCATCGAGAAGTGTAGATGAGTTTGTTTCAGTGAATATATAGGTTTGAAGTCTACAGAGATGTAGGGTATTCAGTCCAACTCAATAGACTACACTACTACTGCAATCCGGTGCACGAAGCTCCCGCCACGCAAAGTACTGGAGAAGGAATCCATTGTACGCAGCCTTACCTTGCTTTTTTTGCAAGAGGTTGTTTCCAAGATTGAACCTGTGACCTCTTGGTCACAAGGCAGCAACCTTACCGTTGTGCCAAAGCTCCCTTCTCCAACTCAATAGACTACTTTGAAAATATATTGCAAAAATAGTAACCAATCAACTACTAGCTCACAGCTAAAAATTCTTAGTATGTCTTACCCAACCATTCCATCAAATAGGCTTAATGCCTTACTATAAACGTTTGGCCTGCAATGATCAATGCTGGAAATTTACAATTACCTAGCAAGCTGTAACATCAATTTATATGCTAAAAGTTGAGACAACTCTAGTTGTGAAAATGGAACGAGAAAAATCTTCTGTCACGCTTATGGAGCCCCTTGTAGTTGTGTTTGGAGGTTAAATCCCTCAGGAGTTGGAGAGGTGTAGAAGAAGATAAAGACAACACAGCATCAAGCATGATTTTTTAGGAAAGGCAATTCAAGGACATGGTACTGTAGAGAAGATTGACTGGGACCTCATCCTCTAGCGACGGAGAGAAAGCACAACCACACCTCATCTATCCAACCAATGTAGCTCCATTCGGAATATTGGAGTTTGGGAATCCCTTCCCTCACAAGGAGGTACATATAAGCAGCTTCCTTTGGAGCAACTAAATGCAAATGCACTAAGATGGTCGAGTTTTCTTTTTTCAGAAATTTTTCCCTCGCAACAATCGGGGAATTACTTTTCTTTAAGAGTGACTGCCTTGCCATAAGGGCAAGGAAAGAGCTATTTGGAATCATTTCCCACATGGGAAAATACTTTCCTCAAGGGGGGTGGCATTTCCCCTCCCCCTTACTAATGCTTAACTCTTAAGCGCAAGGAGATTATATTACATGCTGCAAAAAGCAAAGATGCCAATACACAAGTTATCTCAGACAGAACAAATGAAGCAGCAAAATGTATCAAGCACTGACAAGAATAGAGCTTACCTAAGCATGGGCAATTTAGCAAACCAGTAGCCCGCCATGAAAGCAACAAGATGAAATGTTATTATTGGAAAAAGTAACATAAGTCCATTTGAAGACAGGATCTGATTCCGATTGATGGCAAGAGGACTTCCAATGCACAATGAAGTGCAAAACATTGCAATGAAGGGCATTATAGGTCGGACGGCGTTCGCAAAAGACTTTGCATAAGTGTTGAGAAGAAGGCCCAAAGCAACAGGAAGTAGAACCACCTAGAAAACCAATCAAAATTGTCAGTAATAAGTTGGTTCTAATTGAACAATCAAAATGGTGGTATCAGAGGTTCTAGAATTTGCATGTCTATATGGATAGGCATCGATGAAAATAACTGTGTAAACACCTAGAATGCAACAGCTTGTAATCTAGACAACCGAGAAAAAAATTAACTCACATGGGAGTGCACAAAGGGCGTATTAAATATATCAAAAGTTCAAAGTAACAAGCACAACCAAACATGGCAAAAGAAATGTGTCATAAAATGGTTTTCCCATGTGCCATGAAAACCATGATACTGTTGAATGGTGGAAGGCTGAAACAGATTATCTTCAAAATAAGAATGAATTCAGGACCAATTGCTAAGGCCTAGAGTTCCTGGTCAAGCTAGTGTTTTTAAAAGTTGCTGAATGCATCAAGGCCCTTACATTATTAGAATGAACACACAGGTGATACCTGCAATGCAATTTCCTGCAAATGCTGAAACATAAAGCACAATGCAAATTTTCTGGTTAAGGCCCTGATGCTTATAGCTGAACTGTCATTTCTAAACCAGGCTCAGAAGTGTTAGATTTTTCAAGAGCAGTGAAAATGAAGAAAGCTCAAGTTTCAGGAAACTAATTTCAAATGATGAGATTGTACAGCTAAAAGCACAGAGCAAAGAAAAAAAAAGAAGCCTACAATGTGGTTTTAATCCACAGAAAAGAAGAGATTTACACTGTATTTTGTTATCTAAGTCCTCGAATGTTAAATAACAATCGCTTTGAAACAATGATGAGCATTCATCAATTGACAAAAAATTCCAGATTTCTTTAGTTTTGCACAACAAAGCAAAAAAGGCATCATTTCTACTTGAAGAAAAGGTTGGCTAAGTACTGTATCTTATTAACATCTATTGGGGATGTACACAATCAAGAGATAAGCAACAAACCCATTATAATAATACCAATGGAAAAATGATTCTGCTATCTCCATAGTTATGAAAGATGTTGTCTTTACCTGCAAAATGGACTTTGACATAGCAACTCCATCTACCGGGATCACAGAACCAATCAAAAGACCAGTGAGAAGAGGTGTAACTAGTACTGAGGAGATTGTTGTCGTGCTAGTAAGTAGAATGCTTAAAGCTATATCACTCTTGCCCAAGAAGCTAGCATAACTAGAAAGCTGAGCGCCAGCAACACAGCAAGTAAGGATAAAGCCAGCATAGAACATAGTTGGAGTTCTGAATGCCTTTGCAATCAACAAACCTAAAAGTGGCTTAAGGGCATACTGTGCAATATATCCAACAGATAGCGCTAAAGGTCTGCAACAGATGAGCCACAATGAAATACCCATGTAAGATTTTAATTGTACTATAACAGAAAGGGAAAAAGAAGAAGAACCTCTTAAAAACAAGAGCAAAATCATCAATGGAGAGCCTGATACCAATGGATAACATAATTCCGCCAAGAGCAGGAGCATAATATTCTTTTGAAACCCTATTAAAAATTAGAAAGGCATCACTTCTCAATGATCATAAGCTTCTCAATGAATGTAACTGTACAATATTCATCTACCCATAATTTATTTTTTTAAAGCACAATACTCTTAGCCAGTGGTGAGGAAACAAACAACGTAGTTTTTGTGCAACAATTCAATAGAAGTCTGAGTAAATTCTCAAATTTAGTACATTGGTTTAACACCCATAATCCTTCTATCCGTTGCACCAAAGGTTCATGAAGCTTTATTTTAGGATTCACTATAACACAATAATATTATGCATCATAATGGCACATTTTGTTAAATATGATTAGTTGATCATTTATCCCTAAAACTTTAAATTTAGAAAACACATAGATTTATTCTTAACACTCCCTCTTCACGTGTGAATGGGTTCATAAGACTCATGAGATTCATCTTGTTCCAACCCAACACATTAACTGATGGAGGGAATATTATTAACACGAGGATTCAAAAAAAAGACCTGCTCATGTACTATGTTAAATTAATAAGCCTCAGATTAATCACACGTTCCATTTTTCAAGCTTTGAATTGCAAAACAACATTCACAAGATCAAATTGGCATGCACTTGTAAAAGGCTAGAATTCCCCAGGTCCATCGTTGCTAAAGTTACATATCAATTTAAATCCACCACAAACAAACTCAGGGTAGACGAAAATCTTCCCCCTCCCCCACTCTCATGCAATATTTAACCTCAAACACAGTCATTGGCTAATGCTACGTTTACAAAGAACAGAAAGAAAGAAAGATAAATTGAGTTATTTCTTTTGTTTAGTTTGGAAAGAAATACAAAAAGAAAGGAATTTAATTCTATTCATTTTCTATTATGTTATTTTCTCAAATTAGACTAAACATGTGTATTTTGCTCATCATGCAGTCTATTGTACATAATCTTATTAAATTCATGATCTCTAGATCACAAAGCAACAATTTTACTATTGCAATAAGGCTCTCCTTAGTATTTTGTGCTTAAGTGAGAGAAGTTTTCTCCTTTCAATACGATGTAAGCAAATAAGATAAATGCAATAATATGGATCTTCGCTTTTATCTTCTCTTTACTTAAGCCATTTTATTCCTCTTTTATTTCGTTCCCACCGCGTAAACATAGCACAAGTCCTCGCAAACCAACATTTCACAGCAAATCCAAAGGAGCAGCGAAGTTATCAGCGCACCAGGAAAACGTGGCCGGGTTGACTAAGGCAGAGACTGCAGTGGCAGCGACGACAAAGGGG
Organism: Wurfbainia villosa; assembly: GCA_025175895.1. NCBI lineage: Eukaryota > Viridiplantae > Streptophyta > Magnoliopsida > Zingiberales > Zingiberaceae > Wurfbainia > Wurfbainia villosa. Next base: position 8,444,917 of record CM045997.1, read on the forward strand.
AGAAGCGCCGAGAGGGCCTGCGATAGGTCAGCTGATGCCTGGTGGTCTCCGCCTCCGGCGAGGAGCTCCCCGGGCCCAGCCCCAAACGAGAGCAGCGAGGCGCTTCCCTCCCTGCGGTGCCACCCGACCCTCCCCAGCCTCGGTAACGACGTCGAGCACGCCGTCCACCCCCACCTAGTCCGCGGGCGCGCAGCCCTAAGCTTCGGGGGTGGGGTCGACGACAGCGCCAAAGAAGGCAGAGGAAACACCTTTACCTGTACATGATACCGGGGACAGTGGCCGGCGCCGATGCCACGGCACGCGGAGGGGAGCAGAGCGGCCATGTGTGGTGGTGGCGAGCAGTCCGTGAACGTCGGATAGATGTAAAGGCGTTCGATCGAACAAAATCGAGGGTTTTGAATTTAATATTTAATAAATATATCAAAAAATTGGTCCGATATTATTTCATGAGGCCAAAAAGTAAAGAAGTAAAGAATCACGACATGATTCACGAACCGTCCACAACTAAATCATCCTGCTGAAGTTACTCAGTGATTCAGCGGCTTTTATATTGGAGAAAATTAGAGGGGCCCAACTCACCCCATCCACATAAGAGCGGCAAACGATGTGGGTCGATGGCGGCTATGTCTACTAGAAAGGCTGGATTTCTTCTTCCGGTAGAGTGGGTTCTGCGTTCGTTGACCCGCGGAGCATCCGACGTCAGATGAGGATTCTAGAGAAATGCGTATCTACGCCGGAATTTGTAGTCAAACGGCGTCTTGTTTTAATAGAATTAATAAAATTCTCTCTCTTTTTTTTTCAATTACTATCAATTTGTGTTTTTTTTTACTTTCTTAAATGGTTGAACTTTGTGTAAAGAGGAGAAGCGAACTCCTCTTGCACAGGGAAAAATTCACAAGAGCATAAGAAAAAGACGTCGAGGAATGCCTCGGTGTTACCGCTCCGATGCTCAAGTCAAGAAGGTACCGAAAAAAATAGAGGTGTTATGAACTAGTAGCGTGCAAAAAGAGTGGTCCAGACAAATTTTGACTCATCTTCTTCTTTCATTATCTTTATATAGAAAATAATAGTCATGCTCTTCTAATAACGGCATGATGATTAAGAAAGGATAACGACAGTCATATCTTCATTAATGCTATGACACATGAGAGGCACAACTCTATAAATGTTCAGCCATAAAGCATGTGGTGTATGATAAGACCATTAACACGATGGATCTAACAGGATATGTCTCTTTGAAGACCGTACATATGTATTTAGTATGTGTTAACGAGATAAATCAGAAACGTCATATTATGTCGAGGTATCCGATGGAAAAATAGTTTGTCGAGACATCTGATAGAGAAATAGTCTACTGAAGCATTTGTTGGAAAGATAATCAGTCGAGACATCCGTCGGAGAGAGAGTTTGTCGATATCAAATATCAAAAACATTATGACTGTGTTTGGTATGCCATAATGTAATCCAAGTTGTAATAGAATGCAATATAATCTTGATTACGTTATTATGTTTAGATAAAAATTATATGTAATATTTGATTACAAAGATAAACATTCTTTTGTTTGAAATTCATTATAAAGACGGTAGGAATCGATCGACGGAGTAGCGCAGAGCGGCAGCGGCAATGACGAGGTTTGATCGGGGTTGGCGGCCACGATCGCCGGCGATCGCGCTGACCGTGATCGACAATTGACAATCGACTGGCGATCGTCGGTGACCGGATATCAGTCGTCGCCGATCGGCCGCTGGCGATAGGAGATCGATCGTCGGCGACGACAGGCGGCGGCAGACGACGATCGACGGGCAGCGGCCGACGACGATCGACGGGCAGCGGCCGACGACGATCGGCGGGCAGCGGCCGACGACGATCGGTGGCCGACAGCCGATGACGATCGACGACGATCGACGGTCGACGACAGCGACCGATCGATCGGTGATGACAACGGTCGACGACAGCGACTGATCGATCGGTGATGACAACGGACGACAACGATCGACTTCGATTGTTGAGCATCCAATATTTTTCAGATTACGATTTGCAATGTAATCTTGATTATATAGGTTTTGTTTTGTAATCCAAATTACAAAACTTTAGTGTCTTTTGTAATCTAGATTATATTATATTAAAATTTTAAGACGGTAATAAACAAAGGAATTTATCTTGTAATGTAATTTGGATTACACTACAAAGTAGATTACGACATATCAAACGCAGCCTGTATGTTTCACGACGATTTAAACTGATCTGAGCCTTCTTTGAATCAAGACTATCTGAAAACTACATCACAAGCATACTTATTGACCTGCCTCAGCCAATTAATCCACATCTGAAGGTCGTCTTAGTCCCACATCAAATCATATTGAATGAATTGAAAGGGCTGAATAAGTTAATCAGAACAGTAAGATCGAATTGATTGAGCGAAGCCGTAGAACAAGATCGAGTTGAATGGATTAAACGGATGGATCAAGCGAATTGAGCAGCTCGAGCCCAGCAAATGGAGAAATCGAGTTGAACAAGCGAATCAAATAGTGGGTGGGCTGGTCCTAAACCCTAAACCCAGATGATGAGTCGATCAAAACGATGATGGAAGTGTTCGTCATCCATCACCTGGGCCTCCAATCGGTTGTCATTGATTACGCTGGGCTTTGCCATAAGTTGGGCTAGAGCCGGTGCTTACCGCTGCGTCGGAGCGCCACCTGCCGAGGAGGCTACGAAGCTGCTCGGAGAGCGGTGGGAAGGGAGGAGAGAGGGGCTACGAGACGATGGGTGGGTGGTCACGAATGACCAAGCGGATCGCGGAGATGGGGTTCAACGCCGGCGGCGGGGTCATCAACTGGTTCCCCGGCCATATGGCAGCCGCCACTCGAGCCATCCGCGATCGCCTCCGGCTCGCCGACCTCGTTATCGAAGTCCGCGACGCCCGAGTGAGTGTTTTTTTTGTCCTTCAGGTGTTCTTTTGAGCCATTGCGACGTTGAGTTTTCGCAATCAAGTGGAAATTTTTAAAAGAAGAGCTTGCCCGCCATCTGTTTGATAGAAAGACTAAGCTGTGAAGACCATAATTTTTGGTGTTTCAAGGATGCTATACTATTTGGCGAATGCTTATTGGTGCCGTTGGATTTAAGCTTGATTTGCGAGATGGCACTTCGATGCTACTGAGAAACCGTGAGGGCGAAGTTTAGGAACTAGTGTGTCCTTGGCAAATTCTTGATGTTCTTTGCCTGTCAAAACTTGGTCTTTGTCTCTCTTATTGTTCTTCGAGTTGATCATTGAGTTGCACCGAATTGAAACATCCGATCCTTATTGCCTTATGAAATCAGATATTTCTGCAGAATTGCAGCAACTCTTCGTTCTATTTATGTTTCTTTAAGATTATATACCTTATAAAACCTAGTGTTTCTTGTCCATTTTTCCTGAATTGCCACACAATCTTCTAAATCATGTGATATATGATATACAACTATCGCATTGTTGCATTTGTAAGGGGAAGGCTATGCTGATGAAAGAAGAATGATGTATGTGTTTGCATTACTTTATCATAGTTCTATGTGAAAGAATATTTTCTTACTATATATTTTTTCTCAGTTCTTGTTTTCGATCTTTTATTCTATTTCTTTCTTTTCTTACATTTTGCTGCTCGCCTAACTGCAATGGGCCACAGAACTGCAAGACCTGCTGATTATAATCTCACAGAGTTGTTATGATCAATCAACTGCTACTATGACAAATCAACTGAAGCTCATTCATTGGAACTTTTTAGGTTCCACTATCATCAGCTAATGAGGATCTGCAACAAGCTCTTTCGTCTAAAAGGCGCATTATTGCCCTAAATAAAAAGGATCTAGCTAATCCTAATATAATTCAGGTAAGTATTATTTTTCGATAGCTATAAATTTGGTTGATACCCATTATTCTCGCTTGTCAACATTATTTGTTTCGATATTTATTTACAGAGATGGGTACAACATTTTGAGTCAGGCAAACAAAATTGCCTTTCAATAAATGCTCACAGCAAAAGTTCTGTTAGTCAGGTATGCCCACTTTATCAAAATTGTTATACATATATTTGTTAAATTTTCCAACTATAATTCTTAAGTATCGCTGGAGGATTCATTTGGATGATTTTATCTTCTCTGATCTTTTGTTCATTATTTTGTTTTTTCTCGTGTAATTTGCTAACTGAAAATTAAGAGTACTATGAAATATTGGTGCTGCTTTGGTGTTTGTTGTAGGACCCCTGTAAAGACAGCATCATGGAATTTTATATAATGTTGGAGGTGGATACACTTGAATTTTATGTAAATTATGTGCTATATCCTTCTTAAGAAATTTTTTCTGTGTCTAAAGAAAAAATTGTATTGCTGAAGAGTTGCTCCCACTTTGTCCGCCTTATCAATTAAAGCAACTGGTTCATATGAGAATCATTTGCTAAACTGATTAATTGAAGCTGGGTTGATTTTGGTAAAAAATCAGATAAGTCATATTCCTTGTAAAAATATTTTAACTAAGCAGAACTTAAAAAAGATTATGTAATTTACACTGCTTGTTTGCTGTAACAGGTGGTAGACAACCTATTTTTTCTTGTTCCTTTATTGCTAATCCATCCTTGAATAATAATAGAAAATTACTGAATATTCTAGATGCTTCGTGCAATCTGTCTTGTACAGCTACTATAGTATGATAAACAAGTAGAATTTTGAACCGTAGCATATGATGATAGCAAGGAAAAAAATTAAAAGAAAAAAGACAGTTTGGTATCTGTAAGTTACCAATGTACCAAAGTGCATTGCCAGAGTTTGACAAAAAAAAAAAAAAAATCATGGTTAGTTATAGGTGGAACAATCTAGCACCTTTTTTTTTCTGGACCAAGAAATAGAGGATTTACCTGGAATTGCCACAAGATTTAAAACAATGTTCATGCTTAGAAATCAGATAGGGCTCATCACGGTTCTTAATAAGCAGCTATAATCTTCAACCACCTATCAAGATGGTTATTACCTTGTTAGGCCAATGCTAAAAATTTAAATATTGGCGTTTTACAAATCTTGCCAAATTCTCATATAAGATTTTTTTATCACTCTTTTGTCACATTGGATGTTCATGGGCTTGCCAACAAACTCTCTCTTTTTTACAAAGGTATCAGCCTTTTCCCTGCTTTTCCTTATTTATTGGTAGGTAAACTCAGTGCTCATTGCTTCCTTTGTGAACCTAAAGATGAGCAGCTACAATCAAAAACTTGTTCTGGCTTGAGATAATTGGTAATCTTTGTTAAGAACTCACTATGATTGTTTATAAGCTGAATTTTTTTTTTCGTGTAAAAGCTTCTGAAGCTTGTGGAGCTGAAACTCAAGGAAGTTATTTCTAAAGAACCTACACTTCTGGTCTTGGTTGTTGGTGTTCCAAATGTTGGCAAATCAGCTCTTATCAATTCTATTCATCGGATTGCAACTTCTCGTTTTCCAGGTGATACATGTCTAAGATTATTTTTAGTTTCTCTATTTGATTCTTCGGTTGTAATAATGTTTATAGTGGTGATCTCTCTAGTGCAGGAGAAGGTGAAGCGTGCAACGGTTGGACCATTACCAGGAGTGACTAAGGACATTGCAGGATACAAGGTCTTGTCGTTACCAATTATTTACTCACTGGTTTAGTATTTATGTATTTTTAACTACAAATATGAAATATTAAGAACAAAACACTTTAATTTTAGTTGTAGTGCATCATTCAATTTCATGATAATATGAATGACATGATGTTTCTTTTGTTAATGTGAAAAAAGAGTTGTACCGATTAAATTTTAAATTTTGTTATTTTGTTAATCCATTCATGATCTTTTGTCTTTCTATGTCATATGGAAATAAATTTGATTAATTTTGCAACTGATTTTTAACTGAACTAAAAATAATGGTGAACAGATTGCAAACAGGCCTAGCATATATGTGCTGGACACACCAGGTGTTCTGGTGCCTAGCATTCCAGATATAGAGACAGGTTTAAGACTTGCTTTAACAGGTATTGCCTATCTCATATCTGTGATTCATTATCCACAATTTTTTTTCTTTTGTTTGGAAATCGATCCTTTGCACCATATAAAAAGAAAATCATTTGAGATTGAAAATCACATGTAGAGGTAAGAGGATTATGCTCATGAGCCAATATGTAGAGTCGACCCTGCCAGGTCTATTGGGGCGACCGCTCAGAGCCCACAAATTCATACAGTAAATGCATCTTTTATTTAGGGCCCAAAAAAATTTTTATGCTAAAATTCATTATAGATAAGGGCCCAATTAGCAAGTTTTGCCCAGGGCCTTAAAATAAGGTGGGCCGGCTCTGCCAATAGGGTTCCTAAATATAATGTATCGTACCTTTCATCTTCCCTACCATGCTAATTACCAACTCAGCATGAGTAGTGGAAACAAGTGATCTGACTAGTGTCCTCAGAGGAACAGGTCAAAGAATGCCTGGTCTATAAGCATGGTAATTGTACCAAACAGATTTCAAAATCTAATTAACTTAATTTTTTTGTCTGTCTAAGAATGCAAACCCAACTACAACTCATATTATTAATCTGACCAGAGACAAGTTCTCTAGCCATCTCAAAACTCATTAATTGCAATGATTGTAGTCCAGTCAAAATACTTGATAATAGATTTTCTAAGTGGCTGAATGATTTATCTGTCGTGTGACCAATTGTAAAACATACTTTTTCGTTGATATGAACATCTGCTTGTCCTATGCTTGTTTTTTTTAATGTTTTTTAGGAAAAGATAGAATGACAAAGGGAAGCTCTTGCTATTGGATAATATATTAATGTTATTAAAACACTTAAACAGATACTTGAATAGTGACTGAGCTAAACTTCACTAGCCAACAACTAATACAAAAGGCTGACAATCTACAAAAAAAAAAAAAGACATCCCATCAAAACATAACAAGAGACTAAATAGATAACAAACACATATATCACATGAATTCAAAGAGGAAACTAAACCTCTGAGTCAGTTTATTTTCCTGACCCTCTATGTCACCAAGGAGACTCTTTATGCGCTTTCTAGAAAATTGCAAACTTTAGACTTAAATTTCCCTCCTCAAATTGCAGACCTCAAGTAGAGAGATCTGTAAAAGGTTACCACTTTCTCTCTCCCAATCAAATAAATCTGCCTGTAATAGCCATCAACAACTCTTGGTGGCTGCCACTTTTTCTCTCCCCTATCAAATCAACCTGCCTCAATAGCTATCTCACCAGCAACCAATCATAAATTAGTTTACTAACTACTCTAACCATTGTTTCTTATGGCCGTTGGTTGGGCTCAAAAAGACCTACAAACAGCTACAAAAGTAGTGCAATGTTAAAAAATGGACTTTTCTTCTCCATTCTGTTGGAACATGGAATTTGCTGTAGTATTTAAGAAAACTTTGATGATAGAACCACTTAACGTATACCTTTGTTCATAGGGGTCGATTTACCATTGGACTTGGGGGAGCCATGGCCCCTCCCCCCCAAATCTTAAGTGATTACTATTTATTTTCTCTTTTTTTTTAATTAACATGATTATATTTTAGTATGCGGCCCTCCCAAATATAAAATCCTAGATTCGCCCACTAACCTTTCTACCAACCCTTCAACTCCCACAGCAACGTTAGAGTCATCAGCAAGGATTCCACTGTGCTGCTTGTTTTCCCCTTAGAGATGCTTGTCACAATTGCACATGGTAGACCACACTTTTATTCATCTCCCAAAGGTTCATGTCCATTCCTTGTGTGTTCATTGAGATGCCCTAGCTGTGGTGTTACACACGCCGCCCTTAGCAGCTTCATGACCATCAAATTTTGCAGTGACGTTTTCAATGACTTTGCAGGCATGTCTTTCCCCATCTTCCAAACTACCTGTCATTTCCACAGGTATGCTTAGCTCCTCGACGCCAACAACCAGTCACATTGGCTCCACAAGTTCCATCACATCTTCACAGATCTCTTGGATTTCCCCTCATCAACTGCGATAACTACTACAGAGAGCACTACTTCGTCGTCACCCTTGTTGGCACATGCACCAACAAAATGATTGATGTGTCCAAGTCAATAGAGGGGGTGACGATGCTCAAGTTTGTCCACTTCTTGGGCAATGCGTATTTACTTAGGCAATAGGCATGCCTAGCTGTTGGCCAGTGATGGCTACATCTGCTGTTTGCCAAGGCTCTCCCTCATAAACCTCTCCTCTGTCTCACTTGATAGATGAGAACTTGTTTATTTATGTTCCCTTGCCTATGTATTATCTCTAGTGTTAGATCAAATATTTATGTAATTTATGTTCAACTTGTTATATACATCAGATTGCTTGTTCTTGGCCACAATGCATAATTCTTGCAAATATCATATATTTTCTATCCTTGTTATTTACGTTGCTTTGCCTATCTATTCTCTGTGCAGGGGCAATCAGAGACCCAGTAGTTGGTGAAGAACGAATTGCTCAGTATTTGTTGGCAGTTTTAAACAGTAGAAGAACACCTTTACACTGGGATCGCTTGGCTAATGCACGAATTCGGTCATTACCTGAGTTGGATGAAACCAGTGCAGATGTTTTTCCTGATTCAACTGCAAGGAAGAGACGGCAATTGGATTCGTCTGATGTGCTGTACATCAAGGTATTGTCTCTTTCAATCCTATGGCACTTGTAGTTGATTTTAGTGCAACTTTTATGATTCATCTTACTAATACCTCTTAGATATACCTGTTAGAACATATTACTTTTGATTTTGTTGTAAGATCTCATTATGTGATCTATCCTCATCAGACACCTTTAGTTTTGTTTTAAAACTAGTAATGACAAGAGAATCAGAGAACCCTCTCATTGTCCTGGCTTATCCACCATTCCTGTCCATGGCTGCCAAATATCTTTTAATATCATGGGTACAAGAGTTGCTTAGTGCTGCACTATGCTTCTAGCATGTTAGCCAATGAAACCTATACACTCTACATAAGCTGCATCCCTCCATGCTGATCCTTTATCGTGTGGGGATGTATCCCATGGCTTAGTATTTCCTATCATGCATGCCTGACCGTACAGCAAGAATCCATGGACAGTTTCTTGAGGTTAAGAGGATTCTACGTCATAAAAATCCAATGCAAAAGGAATCCCATATTTAAGAGAGAGAATGTCATTTTTAAGAGACAATTGCATGAGTGCACTTAGAAACAAGGTCCTTGGGATTGAGGGTGCAGGCAAAGACAGACACAGAATAGACACCAATCTGCATGGCTTATATAACTGACTCAATATGACCAAACATCCTCTTTTAGTATTTTTTGCTCCCATGTTTTTAATTCACGAACATATTACACTTGTTAGTTCTGTTAGCAGTCATGACAACTACGCGGAATAATGTAAGTACACCTTTTCTTAGCATGTTCAATGATTTTTCTTTGAAAGATTTCAAACTCAAACTAGGGCACTCCCCTCCATTTAATTTTGAGGACTTGTTACACAAACTTGGGGTTAGTATTGATGTCTCATCAATATCTATCACGAGTTCAGAGGGGTACCAAATATCAGAATCAGGAATTTCATTAGCAAAAAAGTTGTTTGCCAAGTAATGTTTCTGTAACATGCCTTTTACCTATCACATTATCCTTCGAGTAAATTCCATTTTTTGTTCTTCATGCCCCTAAGAAATTCTCTTTCTACCAATGGAGACGATCAAGATTTTCCTTTGATGTAGGATCTTGCGCAAGAAGTCCAGCGCACTTTATATCTCACATTCAAAGAATTTGAGGGAAACTTGGAGGAAGAGGGTGAATTGGAAAGTCTGATCGACGCTCAGTTTACTGCACTACGAAAATCATGTAGAATATCTCCTCAGAAGTCATACGATGAAGCTCAGGCTACGGTCTCAAAGAAGCTACTGATCTTATTTAGGGCGGGGAAACTTGGTCCTTTCATTCTTGACAATCTTCCAGATACTTCATGAACTCTTTTTTTTTCTGTTGTCTATATGATCTTAGGAAACAGGGAACTCTTATCAATCTCATATCAACTTGTGATGCCTTCGGTGACATTTATTTACCTCTTAGTGCACTACCATCTCGTAGTTGTAATGCTGCTTTGTATCTTTTTTGTCGTCCTAAGCTTCTGCAACATGTACAATCACGAATAGGAAGATGTGTTAGTTCATCATGTACTGAGAAAAATAAGTCCTTTGGACAATGCAGAATTTGTGTGTCAACAAATTTTATTTGATTGAAGATCGACACTTGAAAAAGAGACAACCCTGGTCTAAATTTCTAATGGGTGTGTGCCTTCAAGGAGCACTCATGGATAGTTGTCTCGGGAGTTTAGGGAGCCCAATTTCAAGTTCGAATCAAGAAATAAACTTCCTTCCCTTTATGCATTTGGTTCTATATTTTCATGGTTGTTTTATGGCATGTTGATGACGCACTTCTAGTGAATGAGGGTGAAGTGTGAAGCTTATCCGCATTCTAGGGGTCATCTTAAACGATAAATCTTCAACGTTTGAAATGTCAATTCCTCTCCTAGAGGTTTGAAGGTTGTATGCAAAGGACAATTGCACATCTACGAATACCTACACCAACTATGTTTTCAAATGACCCGGTGCAAATTCATAATGTGGGCGGGAAAGTTTATTGTCGCAATGACGATCTTTGTGGAGCGAAAAAGACACTATACTAGATCCGCACGAACCTCCTGCTAATATCCATAAATGACTTGTTTTTAATAATAAATGAATATTACCATATGTATATTCAGGTGCATGGTGTACATCAGTACTCCAGTGCATTTCTCCCTCTGATTCAGAATAAATATGTTTTCGTATCTTCTCTTTAAAATAAAAAGTGGACGTTCCAGCACGAATTTCAGCAATCACTTGTTCTGATTCTACATATTGATTATTTTGAACTAAAATCAAACTCTTTAGTGGAATATTTACATTATGTAGAATATCCCGACTCTCAATAGTTACATACAAGTCCATAGAACATAGAAAAGCGGGATGCCCATGACGGGTACGTGTGGGATGAACCAAATTCTCATTCCATTTTATTTTTCCATTAGCAGGAGCTCGTACATACTCGACAGTACCACCTGTGAATACTCCACCGGTATGAAAAGTTCTTAATGTTAGTTGAGTCTCTGGTTCCCCAATTGATTGAAGTGTGAATTCATAATGTGAACGGAAAAGATTATTGCCGTCATTCCATCCTCCCATCCAAACTAATAAGAATTCTAAGCTTCAACCCTCGTGCCTACGGTGTAATAGTGGGGCATTCAATTCGGTTTTTAGGTATCCACAATTTGATGATCGGTCATTATGCATTTACAATATTTTTCTTCAAATGGAATGATAAACTAAGAATATTGTAACTGATAAAACTGTCTACGTGAATACTTTTTAATGACTTTTTAATTTATCTTGATAATTGATGAAGTATATCTTATCTAAAGGTTACTTAATATCCCATTAGAAATATGTGAGACAAGATCGATCATCTTCAAGATTAGTTGGGTTGAAAACTTGAATACATCGTGCTAATATAAAAATAAAAAAATCTAAGCTTCACAAAGTTTTGAAATAGCATTAATCTCGGTGATCGCATAACAATAGAATCTTTATCGGCACATAATTCAAAATCTCAGACAATTTTGGATCAACATACACCATTCCACTTTATTGTCTAAAACCTAATTTTAATAGCATGCAACTTATTTTGATGCATATCGGAATAAATTCAAATAATATTTATCATTTATCTTCATTTTTATTTTTAAAAGAGTCTTAAACAAATTATATCAGGTCGTTGTTAATTTAACTATCCAATTAATGTAAGGTAAAAAAGATTAAATTTATTTCAACGCACTCTAACATATTCAAAGCATATTAAATATCATTATAATACAACTTTAATTTAACCAATTATCCAATTACTTATCTTATTAATTAAAATAATTAAGTTAAAAACATAAAACAAGTAAAACTCATCATTGAAGCAAGTATCAACATAACATAGTGTCGAAATCATAATGTTTCAATAGGAAATTAAACTCGGAAAAAAAAATAGTGGCAACCATACATAACCTTTGAGTATGTACTCCTTTTCATTTTAGTGAGTGAGGGTAAGACTATGCGTCTATGCCCTCAAAATTTTGCGGTTGCGATCACTGCAAATTAAGAAACTAGCCAGCCAACTGAAGTAAGAAACAATCATTAAATCGTTACAAACTAATATATGATACTAACCCTACAATAAAACTGAATGTGTGTCTGCGCGCTGAGAGACATCAAGCTAAATGTCATCTGGGAATCTCCAAATCCTAATGAACTTGTCGTTGTGGGTGGTGACAATCTTCTTCATCCCCACAGAGAGACATGTGATGGGTGGCCGCAAGGATCTGGGAACTTTGTATAAGCAGGCGTCTTCGGGTAGACTCCTTGCCTTCTTTTCAATCACTTTTTGATTGTCATTGGTGGATTTGATTGGCATTGTGGCATCGTCCATCACCAAACTTGAAAGGATATCACCAGTTCTCTGGTCCAGTATTCGGAGAACACCATCTAGTCCACCAACAGCCAATGTAGATGTGTCATTTGACAGGTGATGAACAGTGTAGATAACATTAGGACTAACTCGAGTTTCCCATACTGGTCTCATAGTCCTGACAAAATAGAAAACCAAGTGATTAGCTACGATATGAATTCGATGTAAAATAAAATACAAAAAACGCTTCAGAAAAATATCAAAGCCACTGGTGCGACAATGGAGGATCGGAAGATCACAATTTGCATGGCTAACCTGAGATCCCAACAGTGAGCATAGCCAGAAGTCGATCCGGCAAATAACAAGTAGGAATTCATATTGTATGACAAGGTTTTCAGGCCTGCATAGGAGGGGGAAAAATGCTAAATGCTAAGAGGTAGAGAGAGATAAGTGGTATATTGATGTTCAGAACTCTTAATCATTATAGGAAGTATTTTTCCACAGAACATACATCTTCAAAATAAATATCTGATAGTCTGATACAGTAACTAATTTTACGCTAGTAATGGCGAAAACCTCAAGCTTATGGAAAGTAAACTGAAGGATTTACTATGATGCAGGACGGAAAAGAATCAATCCAATTTACAAATGTTGATCTAATATCTACTCAGTGTTGATTCAGCCAAAAGTGTAATTTATCATTTCCAGCAAATGATAAATTACAAAAAAAAAAATGTAAAATCTGGTATTTCTGCAGAGGTTTAAGTTAGAATCTCTCTCCCATGTATGTTGTGTAGGAAAGATAATCTTGCCTTCAAAGGTAGCTCAACTTGAGGGTAAAGTGTATCCATAGGATGCTTATATCAAGAGGGGCCTGGTTGCTTGGATCAACCAGGGAGTGCCAAGGCGAATGCCTGAGTTAACTGAGGGTTGAGGGAGGCTGGACTGAATAGCTCAGTAATCTGAATGGTTGCAAAGATTTTAACCACGTCTTCTCACATCTTATAGAAGCTTGCTTTATTGCTTTGTTTGGAACAGTCTTAGTGAATTGGTTTTGTGGTGTTGCATTGGGCATGACGAGCCGTGGGATAGGAACAAGTGTTCCAAACCACGTCCATATTTGTTAACATGTGCTTGTTTCTGTGCAACAACTAAAACCTGATTTCAAAATATACAGCACTAAAATATTTAAAATAGATGGAATTTTTGACACAAAATGGGCATTCCCTTGCTAGAGAACTTTATCCACGGTAATATACCTTATCTTGTAAAATAAGAATGGTTATATTTTAAAATACATAAGCTTTGCCACATCTTTCATTGTACAACAAACAAATTAAGCTCTGCTTGTTTCACATCCTATCAATAGTTTTGATGGTAAATGGAAAATACATGTCCCACTTGAATGTGTTAAGGAGAACAACCAAAGCACTTTTAGAAAACAAAGAGAAACCATGGCACACTCATCATGAAGCTGTTTGTTCCAATTTTTAGGGTTGGCTGCATGAATGTTATCCTTCCATTGAACTTTATGACTTTATGCAAGTCAATACCTAGTAGTGGTACCGGATCCCCAAATTAAGATGAAAATGGATGGTTATATATATATACTGGATCCCCAAATTTTAACAAGAAAATTAGTGATGGCATAATTAAATTATAAGGAAACCTAGTATAGTATTCATTCAGCATCAATTTTTTTAATATATGTGGGAACAAGCCCCTACTTTGGTAACTTGCAGAACCTAGGAACACGGCAACAACTTCAAAAGGCTTTACAACTAGGTAGCAGACATTTTCCATTCAATATCATTCAACACCAGAAATATCTTGATGGATAAAATAACTCGACAAAGAATCAAAAAGTGTAATAATGAGGCAGACTTGCAGTCCATTTGTTTAAATGTGGTTGTATGTAAAACATATTTTCATAGACCATTCTAACTGCAGGATTATGGTAGTTTCTTCGACTCATATGCTCCTAGACTATCATTACATTTTTTGTGTCTATAACTGAGGAATTCAAACATTTAACAACAAAAACATGTCATTACTTATTTTAGATGACATCACCTATGAACACAGAGAAATTGTTAAAATGCAATTGAATTTTCAACTAGTTGAGGGTAAACAACAACAAAAACGTAAATAGAAAAAATGCCAATGTTATGTTTTATCATGCCTCTATGTTGCAAGCCAACCTGATTACTCAAAATGACTGTATTATGAAGTTACATTCGCAGGGAGATCACCTGTAGGACAAAAGTTGGATCTTGCAAACCCCAACCGTTCTCCTGATGTTAAATCCACAACAGCTATATTCCCAAATGTGGATCCACCAAGAATTAATTGATCATCAGTCAAAGCTAAGCAAGTTACTGGTCCAGAGTGAACCCTGCCAAAAATTAAACCCTTTATAGAATTAGCTAATGTAAGATCTTCTCATTTGTAACGAGGCCTACACAATAGAATCAATAAACTACACAACGAAATGCAAAACATAGAGAGAGACTGTTGGTCTCAAATGTTGCTAATCTTCTTCTAATTTTGTCCCACATGATATGTAAGCAAAGCAGTTGGTTGCGTTTGTACCTGAAAATTCGAGAACACTTCCCACTGTACATATCAAAGACACGAACTCCACCATCTTCGCAACCTATGACTGCTTCTGGATCAAGATATCTGCATAGTTAAGACAAACATTGAAGCATACACAAATGAGAGGAAATCATGAAATAAATTCCACAAGGATAATAGGAACAATTGCAGACACCCAAAGATATCAATAACACTACAAGAGGTACTTGAACAGGATTACATTTTCATTTAATAGAATTGTAGAAAAAGAAGCTACCATGGTTTCAAAAAGCAAGCCTCAATCAAACAGGTGGATGACTAGGTTTTTGAAGGGGACTGAAAAACTGCCATATATGGTATGTCTGGCCTGCATATGCAATTGAAAAGAATGTTATTTGGTTCGTTTTCACTAATTTGAAAACCTAGTGACAGAACTCTCAGTGCAACATTTCCCTACGTGAGCCATCATGCATGACTGTGAACAGTGATATCTAATGAAGAAACCACAGTGCTCTGGTTCCAAGTTCTCCACTAGATCCTCCATCATAACATGTGATGACCACCTCAACTCGAGAGAGGGACCAAGCACATGCCATTGCACTTGCTCATGAGACATCTCATATTCGTTGTGTGGCATCGTTCCATTCAGTACCTTCATAGATTATAACCAACATGAGTGGTGGGAGAACTCGACGAGTGCCAACATATTTCTATGTGAGCCTGTGACCGTATCCAACCTCCTATTCACTGGCAAACCTTCACAAACAACTCCAAAGCACCATATCTGCCTTATGTTGCTGAATGTCTATCATCCGAGCCTATGCCACACTCAGTCAACCGCTGTTATGACATTGGCCTTTTCTCTCACATCCTATGTAGAGGTTCTTCTCTTCGTCGACAACAATAGAGCGAGTTGCAAGAATTCACCAGAGTTTTACCAGGTAACCTCATCTTTATTTTTTTTCTTTTGATAGCACTCGTTGTTCGATCCTTTTTCTTGCATCTACTACTTTTTACAGTCCAAATCTATAAGCGCTGTCTCCTTCTA
Organism: Wurfbainia villosa; assembly: GCA_025175895.1. Classification (NCBI taxonomy): domain Eukaryota; kingdom Viridiplantae; phylum Streptophyta; class Magnoliopsida; order Zingiberales; family Zingiberaceae; genus Wurfbainia; species Wurfbainia villosa. The sequence goes on from CM045997.1 coordinate 8,461,030, forward strand.
TTGATATCCTTCAGAATTTGACTCTAATAGCACATTGTATATGCGAAACCTAAAAAACAAAGAAGAGCAGAATAGAGAAACATCCTATTTTTATTTTGCTACGTCCAAGAAAAGGTAGAGTTTTGTTCTCATTTTGCCAGTCTAGCAAAGGATCAAATGGTGCAACTTATCTATGCTCCAAGATCCTCAAGTGTTTCCTTTTTACCTTCGGAAGAAACCCACACAAAAGATGACTTCCTAAGACTCTTCTTCATTCTCTTTTTTTACTTTATCTTTATGCTCTCTTCTTGTTCTCATTGTTGATTTGCTGATCTGACGCCAAATATATCATTTATTATAAAAGGAATTGTCATCTGTATGCTCCAACTATCTTCAGAGCCTTGCTGATCTAAGATAGAATGAAACATTCTTTGCATGCTTTGTTAACTCCTTAAGTTTTATTTAGCCTGCTTAGTATGTTTTCATTTCATTGTGGTCATCTTTTAGTCTACATTTTCTCATTCATGTAATAAGTTATAGATAAAATCTATGTACAAGTTTGAGTGGGGGTTAAAGGTATTAGGTGCAGTGAGTTCAGTCCCACATTATTATTCTAGTATTAAGATAGATTGCATCACTGATAGCCCATGCAACAGTTGTTTTAAAAAGAAGTAATTCATTATTCTCTTCTACAAGATCTACAGCTTCATTTCATACAAATACACAAAAGAAGCAGCTGACAAAGCCAGTTACCCTCTTCTTGTGATTGGAGAAAGGGAGTGCCTCCTCTCCAGATTAACAAAGGGAACCTAAAGAAAGTGTTTAGGACTGTGCCTAAGAAAGTGTTTAGGACTGTGCCTTATTTAATCTTGCACTCGCATAAAACCATAAGTGCAGCATTAAGTGAGAACCACATCTGCTCAATATTATTTGGGTACACAGAATATTATAGTTCTTGCAATCATGATTTTAAATCTCATACCATATCGGACAACACAATCAAAATATATCATTTTGATAAATTATCGAAACTTGAAATTGAACATCATATATAATTATCATATGTTGTCTCAATCATGTTGATAAAACATGCTATAAAATGCATGGAGATGAATTGAAATAATATTTATTATATTTTTAGGTTTTATCCATTCAATACAATGTCAAAAATATACCATTCCATGTGGAATGGAAGTTAGGTATATAGTTGTGTTCTATTCTTGTTCTTCTTTTCCATCTCCTTCCACCTTCTCCATTCAATTCTCCATCAGCATCATACATCAAAACACTATCAAAAGAGCATCATTCTAGTCAAAATATGAAACTCCGGCATGACTCAAGATTTTAAACCCAGATAATTTTAGTGACTGAAAATGCTGTTTTCTAAGAGTTATAAGCGCATGTAGTTTTATAATCAATGCCTTGTGAAAACATAGAAATCAATAAAGGCGCACATATGTCCTCAAGGGTATATAATCTGTGTATATATCAATGGCATCATATACATACACATGTATATATCAGCACTCTATCTACTGAACTTGTGGGAGTAAAACCTAATATCAAACATAAAACAATAATGATCCAAAGAAAATCATGTTTTTGCTCACCTCAAGCATAATCCACGTGTGAAGGCACCTTCATGAGATTGAAAGATACCCTTTTGACCATCACGCCTCCAAATACATACTTTAGTACTTGTCAAACCTACAATCTGCAAACAAAATAAATGTCATAAAAAGTTCATTGAGAAAAAAAACTTGCTTCACCAACTTAAGGACACATGAACATATGATAGTGCATAAGACATGTCAACACACGACATAATAAAATCAACAATTTACCAAGAAAGTCAAATGAGCTACTTTTGACCATTTATTTCATTCTGACATACATATGCAACTCCTAAAAATTTGCCAAATTAGTGTATATATTGCATCTCGTGTATGACACTGTTAGTCTGAACAATAGTGACATGAGACTCATCACTAGAACATACTTTTCACCCTATTAAACCTTGGTCAACCTACCCTAGCTCTATAGGATGCGGCACGACACTTCTTACAAAGACAGTGAGCTTCAACAATTTACCAAATTAGTGTGGATACTGCATGTTGTGCATGACACTGGCAGTCTGAACAATACTAATATGGGACCCACCACTAGAACCTAATTTTCACCCTATTAAATCCTACTCAGCAAGACCTACCCCATCTCTACAGGATGTGACACATCGCTTCTTACAAAGACAGTGAGCTTCAACAATTCTTACAAAGAAAGTGGTGTGATGCGACACTGTTGTTGTGCGGCAGACAAGGCCTTCATGACTCATATAAATAAGGCACTATGGCGTGAAGCAACAACAAGAGGCATTTGAGCTTCCACAATGTCATTAGAGGCTTCCATGACTCTTCCAAAGAGGTGACGTGGTGGGAGGTGCATTGGAGCTTCGCAACTCTTTTAAAGAAGCAACTTTTAATTCTTGCTTCTCATCAATATGTTTCAATGCTTCCTCTGCAATTTCCACTTCTCCTTATCTCTTTCCCCCTCGTTATCCTCTTCTAGTGTTTGACACCTTCTATATCAGCACGGGGACCAAAACCTCAACTCAAGATTTGAAACCTTAGTCTAAAGTCTCTTTAATATGAAGTACAAGCCACAAATTTTAAGAAAGAGGTGGACTGTATTAGCTATTTTTTATTTTTTGATAAAATCTAAAACATTTTTTATTTAAGACATTGCAAGGTATTTTTTTGAGTCATACACCACTTCATTGACTCAATAATTTTAAACATGTGGTTAAGAGGTTTAGAAGGGCTGGGCCGACATGATGTGGCGGCCGACGGCCGACCGGCGACCAACGACGGTGGCCGGTGGTTGCCGGCGATCGGCGACCGACGACGACGGCCGGCGACTGACAACCGACGGCGGCGGCGACGGCCAACCGACAATCGGCTAGATTGTAATTTGATAAATTGATAAAGATAGTTTTGTCCTAAATGGTAAAAATTAGAGGGTATTTTTGGGGAAAAAAAATCATAACCAAGGGAATCAAGAAAAACCAAGCTTCTTGGAGGTTTTCTAATTCCCCCATCCATAATCCTTTTGCTGACGTGGCAATGCGTGTCGAGCATCCATCATGACTTGGTAATCGTTCAAATCCTAAACCAAACAAGATTTTCTTTGATAACCTTGGATGGATAACTAAGGTTATCACAGATGACCCCCAACCAAACGCACCCTTTAGGTTAAGAGTATTTCAAAAGAAGAGAGATTTATTATTAAATTATATATAATGTTAAAGATTTGAAAGAAGAAAAAACAATACAACGTGTTAAATTGAAAATGTATTATGTGTTACATAATTGAAAGTGTGTGTATAGATCCATACACAAGTCTCTAGTTTGGTTAAAACCTTAAAATTTTATGTCAGATTTAGCAATTATCCTCCTCAATTCGTTGTTCAACCTACAATTTTGAAAAAGACACATAAAGTATAGGGAGAAAGCATATTGTATAGGAATCAAACACATTTAAATCAAGACACACAAGAAAATAAATAGAAAAATAAGCCCTTTACCTTGTTTTCATCAAATTCATAATCAACTAGTTTGTCAGTTTCAGGAATGATGTATTCATCCATGTATTTGCAGCTTTTTGCAGACCACAGACGTAGCACCTATAGTAAGTTCAATGAGAAAAAGGACTACTGAATTTAGAGGGATATCAACCAAATGAGAAAATAAGGCCTCCACAGTCATTAAAAATGAAAATGTGTTTCACAATTGCCTGAAAGTGTCGAAATTAATTCACACTAACTTTTAAGTACAACAAACCAATCTTACAGTTAAAAGCACAAAAAAAATGAGCAAGAAATTACAAAAACCACATACGAAAACATGTCAGGAAGCAAAGATAATTGATCTGAGATACTCAAATGAGCCTTGCCTTGGTTATATATAAGACCGTGAAATTGTAAGGCACCTAGCCAAACTTCCTGAACAGAACAGAAAGGGTTTGAGCAACACCAAAACATAGGTAAACCTGTCTACAACCCCTGCTGTCCTGTTCGGGAAGGTTGGTTAGGTGATTCAGAGCTACGACCTGTGTGTGCACGTGCGTGCATAAGCATGTGCATGGGCATGTGTGGGTGTGTGTTAAAGTAATAGCTGCACTATCTATCCTGTCTACAACCTGCATTCCCATTATATTATCCATAAGCAATGACAAGAAGTTAGGACATACAATCTATAAAGAGCTATGGGTTGCCATTCTTCTTGGACTCATGCAATTTATTAAAATTTTAAGGCATGGTTGCCACAACAATACCTTATGAAGACAATCATTCTAGAAATAACCCTTAAAAACTCTCATTCTTGCACAAGTTAACTCCGTCGACAAGGCTGTCAGTAGTACCAAAGTCTTGGGATTCATCCTAGTCTTAGGGTTCATACTAGCACAACTGACAAACAAGATTGGTAAACCAGTAGTTTACTAGCACTATCCAAATAAATGAAAATTCTAACCACAACAAATAGAAATAAAAACAGTACATGATCAAATAAAACCATGTAAACTCATAACTTCAGATGAAGACAAAACCTTATCTCCAACTCCAGATAGGACAACTCCTCTCTTCATCCGACATATGTTCACCCTGATAAATATAGAAAACATGAGAATGCAATAAATAAAATGTAATACATGATGTAAGAAATGATCATTCCAATAAAAAGTAAAGCATGATAGATTGAATAAAAAATTAGTCATTTCCTCCAAAATAATAGGCAACAAACTTTATCAGATACATCAGAGAATGTAATGGTCAGCTAGTTCGAGCAAGTTTTCGATGGAAAAAATAATTCCGCTCTCATATTTTTTTTTAAAAAAAAACATCAATGGCTCTGAACTCCAATTTTTATATTAGGATTCAAGTGGAAAAATGAAAGGGAACCTTAGCATAACGGTAAAGTTGCTATCGTATGATCTTGTAGTGATGCAGCACCAAATTCAAACTGTCGAGGAAAAACTCTCATACAAAGAAGTCAAATTGAAAATTATATTAATTCGAAGACGATTAAAATACAAAAAAAAATCCTTTTATAGACACAACTCGACAGTAAATATAGAAATAAATATTCTAAAGGAAATACATTAATCTAATATGGAGCGTATTACTCTTTCATAGACAAGGAATCAGCCCCATGGTCGGATGGCAAGCTTTCTAGGATGATATTAAGGTTAGACATCATTAATGGGTGTTATTATAAGTGTCTTCAATTTTTCACAAAGCTAATCATTTTTTGCAGAAGGCAAACGAACATAAATTGAAAGTGAGAAATATGTATATGCACATCCAAGCATAAATGTGCAAAGAAGATACCAACCTCTCCTATCATTTTCCTTCCTATTACTTTCTCTATATGAAAGAAAAACATTATAACCAATTGTTCATATGTATCAAGAAAAAATAAAAAGTTTATCATCCATGTACCAAAACAAGGACCGATCACAAATCTCCAGCTCACGAGAGGAAAGAATCAGATCAGAAGAAGTTAGCATCCGCTTGAGAAACCAACACCAGCATCTATCAAGCTTCGAGCATATAGTTTCCAGCCATCATAAGAATCCCCAGCAGCAACACAGATGAGAGCAAGACAGCAAACCAGATTCTTGATCTTCAAAAATGCCAAAATCAGCATGATTCATGCCATCAAAGTTAGGCATGCTTAACGGACCGGTTCGATCCGGAACCGAGTCAGAACCAATCTGTTAAATTCGAAACCAGAATCGATTCGGATGAACCGGTTTTAGAACCGAACCGGAACCGTTCCAATTCCGGTTTGGTTCCAATCGATTTCGGAAACGGTTCGGCACAACCGGTTCTGGTTCCGATGTGAATCTGGTTCCGGTTGCTAATTTAAAGGTGAAAATTCTTAGCATGCTAACATGTCTACAAGATTATTTTGCGATAGAAAAAAAGAATAGGATCACCAACACATTAGATGAATTTGGAAGCTCAAGTTCAAGGAAGGTAGTTCGGAACCATTTCGGAATTGGTCCGAAACTGTTTCGGAACCGATTCGGAACTGGTCCGGATTGAATTGGTTCCAAAGTTAAAACTTTGGAACCGGAACCGATTCGGAACCAGTTTTGAACCGGTTTGGACAGGTTCCAACGTCGACGGATCCGGATCCAGTTAGAACCAAACCGGAACCGGAACCAGAACCGATAAGCATGCCTAATCAAAGTCAAACCCATGTCCCCATTTTCCATAAGAGCCTTCAACTGATCACCATTGCCAGAATCGGCTGATCCGAATCTGAATTGGTGGTGGGAGGTTGTCTTACTCAGTAAATATTGTTATTTACTTTCATTCTTTTATTATTTTTCCTTTCTGAATTTTTTTATTTTTTTACCAATTTCAATCGCATCAATTCGATGCGGCTGATAATTAGCTTTTCTGAATTTCAGATGCCGATATTGACCATGAAACCTATTCTGCCACCAAAAAGAAACTGATCGAACAGTATTGCCTAACTTTAATCACCCGCTTCAAACAGTCAAGGTGATATACCCTAACTTTTTTTGTTGATGTAGACCTCAGGTCTTAACAATTGATTATTTCATGACAGAATGTAGCTGGTTGGGTTAGAGGTCATTTGGAGCCTTCCAGACCACACACGATTCCACTTCCATGAAGAGCTTTTTGTGGGAACAGGAACCAGAAAGCTCCTACTGTTATTTTATGAATATATTTCCATATGTAATTTACAGTTAAAAATATTACCATTGTAGAATGTCTAGAATCATAAAAGATTTGACTTATAAGGCAAAGCATTCTTGAGATCAGACTTGATGGGGTAGAACTCTTTGCAGCAGACACTGTTCACAAAAACTGTGACTAATAACAAATATGAAATATAAACGATTGTATAAATTACTTTAAGAAACACTTTAAAGTAACAATAGTAATATAAGTAGCCGAGTGTATCAAGAAAAACTATAATACAACTGGCATACCAAACATATAGCATACCTTGCATGATGACCATTCCATTGATCGACTTTGGCATATGCTCTTCGAAAAGACAGTTTATGTTCTTCCATAGCTAATTCCCTCAGATAAAACTTAGTAGATATTTCCAGTGGAAGTGATTTTGCAGTGAGTTTAATACGTGAATTCCTCTTGTCATATAGATCTCTCATCAATGAAGATGTGTAGACTAAATGATACCTATAATATGATGACAAACATTTAGTATTCAATCTTTTCAAAAAATCAAAGCTTTACTGTTCTATGTCTCAAACTATCCTAAGGAAATATATTTTTATACCCACTTTTTTAGAGCATATTTCCTAGCAAGAAATGGAAGGATAGGATACAGGAAAGGCAAGGTTGTGTTTACCTGCTTACTTGGACAGTAACATGAAGAATGGATGAGTTGTTTTCTCTTATTTAGAGGAGAGAAATGGTAGAGAGGATAGAAAAATAATTTCTTATTGTTATGATCCTTGGAGATGGCTCTGACATCTCACCATATATCACCATATAAATTGAAACAAAGCTTAGCCAATGCGTGCAAATTTAAGGCATGATAAGATGTGATATCTTAATGTTGATAATTGGTGATAACTGATAACTAAAAGCTTGATAAATGATGATACCATAAAGATGGTTTATTGCTGATAATTTAAAACTGGTTAATCTGAAAAAGAACTTTGATTCGCTATTATATATGAATTCTCTCTATAAAGTATAATTCAAGCACATCTATCTTGAATCCTACTTTGCACATTTGTGCTCGTTCTCTATTAATTTTGGCAGGTGTATTATTCAGTTGCTTGCGCTGTTAGTTGTGAGTTCTCCTGTAAGGTATGTTGTTTAGTTATGTCCTTCGCTCTAACATTACTTGAATAATGTATGCCAAAAGAAGTTCACTTTTCAATGGACTGAGCTCAAGCAAGGCGTGACAAATTAGGTGCCACAATCGTTAATTTTGGAGGGCTTTCTACTCAACTAGGGTTTTGTGAATTCTGGTCCAAAGGACTGAGTATTTATCAGTTGCCAGTCATCAAAATGTTATGATAAACATGAATAGTAGCCCAACGTTATGGCGCTGCTGGCCATGTCAATGAGTTATTGTGTTAGTTAAATTTATGAAATTATAGTTTTAGAGGCCATTAAAGTAGTACATAAGTATTAAACATATCTCACCCACACACCTAAAAAATTTTTAATGCTTATGAATGGAAGATGTATTCGTTAGTAGCAGCAACCATGAGAGTACCAACTCCGCTGAGCCCGTGGGGGCTAGGTCTCATAGCATGGAACATGTATTCGTGTATATATAGGCATTGTATATCAGGTACTATTCCTGCGCATGAAGAGGATTTATGCACCATCAGAAAGATTTACTTTGTATGAGTATGAAATCGTAATTTTTAGCATTGGTTTGTTTTATTTTGAAGAATCAGTTTAGGGTTATGATCATGATGTTCGCTTACATAAGCTTACGACTCAAAAAAGAGAGATATGCTCCTAAAAAAAAAAAAAAGAATACCCTTCATCCGAACAAATTTACCATGATTTTGAAGGTAACAAAGCAATTGTGCGGCCCAATTTCAAGTTTCAAAAAGACCCTAACCCTGATCTAAGAATGAATTTTCGATTGCACTTAGCGGCTGTTCAACTATACAACTATAGTAGGATAACGAAGATTTGGAGCAGAGATCGGAAACGAACCAGGCCTTGCAGACGACGGAGCATCGGACCAAATCGAAATGGTCGAGAAGGGAAAAGATCGCGCAGAGAAGATCGGTGCTGAGGGAGTAAATCGAGCGGCTGCCTGTCAAGTTCCTTTTTCCACAGCTGCCCCCGCTTCCGCTTGATCCTGCGGCGAACCCGCGGTGCCCACCGCCACCAGAGGGTTCTATCGTCGAGCTACTTTTGCCACCGCCGCCTGCCCTTGCATCGAAGTCGCTGTACCTGCCGGCGTGGGAGGCCTCCATCCTCCTCTGGCCTTCGGTAAGCCACGCAGGGGATTCACCCGGAGCTCCTTCATTTTATCTTTAAAAAATGTGTGTAATTATATGAATTTTTATGAAAAATAATATGTAAGTCAAATAAAAGAAATGCCATTTAAATATATTAAATGATTAATTTCGAGATTTAGATGCTTGCAGTTTTATGCATATTTAGAAATATATAATTTTTTTGATATAACATTTTTAATATATCAAGTATTTTTATCATCTTATAATCTATTGTAGGTGTAATTATCACTTAAAAATAATTTAAATTTATAAGCAAAGCCACGTTATCATATTTATACCTAAAATTTTGAGAAAATATTCGTATCACTATATTCTATTGTATTATTGAAAGTCATAACTAAATAGACGATCACTGATTAAATCTTTACTTTGAAAGTCCTTTATACCAATACAATTATTAAATTGAATGATGACTAAAAGGGCGGATTAATTTTCTTACAATATTTTTAAAAATATAAAACTCAAATCTAAATATCAAATTTAAATATGAACATAAAGTTATAAATTAATCAAATTTTTAAGTAAATTCCGTGTTATAAAAATTTATTTAGATTTATTTGAAATGTGCAAGGTTAATTAAATAAATAAATATAAATAATTCTGAATAAAAATTATAACTTGCTTCTTTTAAATTGAAATTTAATTTTATTATTATTATTATTATTTAACGGATACCAAATATTCAAATCTTTAGTCCAACTAATTCTAAGAACGATCGATCGTTCCAACTTCATCGAAATTTTTCACAATCCGTCAAAATAAATCGAGAAACATTGACGACAAACGACCCTCCTACAAATGCATCACAAAACTCGGACTTTAGATGCTTGAGAAATTACATTGGTACTATGCCACTGCACCATAGTCTCGGAGGCAAAATCATACTTCGAATTTAATTTTAGACTAATCAAAAAGAAAAATCATCTACGGGACGAAACTTGAACAATTAAATTATAAACTATTTATGCATAATACTTTCAAAAGTTTATGAACAATGCTCATCAATACAATTTTTATTAATATAATAAATAAACAAACAAATTCTTAAAATCAAATTTATTAACCGATTAAAAAGCTTTAAAATATAAAATTTCAAACAATTAAATCATACGCTGCTCTTACATTTTTGTTTGTTCCTCTGCTTACTTTACCTCCGCACTGGTAGCTGATAACTGATCCGACGCTCGGGGCATCCGTTAGCATATTGACAAAGATGTTTGGCTATCTGATCAGAGTACACTGTAAACAGAAGAAATGTGCCCTCGATAGAATTATTATTATTATTATTTTATTTTTTTTATTTTTTTTTGCATATTTGCCATACAAGATACGAAAAAAGCTACTGCCAACGATTATGGATGTTTAGCTCTTCGTAGCCTCGGTATGCAGCTTCAATGGTAGCTCGAAACTCGATTTGTGTTACCTCGTGGAGGAGGAGGATCGATGGAGGAGGCTCCTCAAGCTATTCTGGCTCTCTCTGCTTCTCTTCCCGGTCAGGCCGATGCAATATTCCGGCCGTTCCAGGTCGACCTCCTCCAGCTTCTTCGACAGCGTCACGATCTCGTACGAGTCCCACAGCGACTGCGCGAAGTCCCAGGTGGAACCGGCAGCCGCCAGCGCGACGGCCTCCAGCTTGAAGCGCGAGGGGCGGCGGTGGTCAGAGCTGCGCCGCCGCGCGTGAAACTCGTCGGCCGGCTTGCGGTTGCCGGACTGCGCGTGCCACGCCTGCGCCACCGCCTTCAGCAGCTCCGCCGGCGAGCCCTCCTCGTGCTGCTGCTGCTTCTCCGTAGGGCGTCTCATGGCTCAGTGCATGCGTAGCACGTGAATCCGGTCGGCCAAGCTTCCAGCCACTGTATCGACGGAGAAGGACCTCAAAATTTTTGAGATAGAATTTCTAAGAGGATAAGACACCTCGAATATCACGTTGAAAGACAATTTGTACCTTGAAATAAAAAAAAGGAAATTATTGTTTGATCAACAAGTTGGTGGAAATTCTCAAAGTTGTCGTTTTCGTATTTTAGAAAAGTTGTGCCTTTTCATATTTGCTGGGTGACAAAGTTTCTTGTTTTTAATTTTTTAGAAAAAAATAAAAACAAAAAACTTCCGAGAAGATTGATAAAAACAAAAAACAAAAAAAGAGGATCTTGTAAAACATGATATAGGGAAAGTAAATAGTTTTTCTCGATTTCCACGAGAAAATTATCCATGGATATTCGTTCTCAGCAAAACTCGGCACCAAATAGATATGCTTGGAAGAAATCTATGGCTTCGGCTTACCAGCAACTTTTTTCTGGCGGAGCTCGTCGGGAATGGCCTTGAGCTGCTTCCTCTGCTTCGACTTGGCGATCTTCTTCGAGGTCTTAGGGTTGGTGATCTTCTGGAACTTGGTGGCTGTCCTCGAAGTGTTCTCTTGCTTCCTCTTCTCCCTCTCATCCCTCTGCTTCCGCTTCTCGTCCTTGTTCCGCCGGATCTCCTCCTTAAGCTCCGTCCTCCGCTCCTTCTCCTTGTTCCGGAGTTCGATGGTGGTCCCGCGCCAGCAGACGGCGGAGGCGCGTTTCTGGCGGTGCTGCTTCTACTTGCGGACGGACACCCTGCCGCTTTCGTAGGTGGGCCCCCCGAAAGCAGGCGGGCTCCTCTGGGTTGTCGAGGTGGGAAGGACGGGACGCTTGGCGGGCTGAGGGTCGGCGGCTGTAGTAGAGAAGGGGGTCGACGTCCATTGTCTCGGGATCGCGGTCTCCGGCGCGCTCCTGGCTATTCCGCTTGTTCTTCTGGCCGCCAAGGCCTTCGTCGAGGCGCCGGATGTCCAGGTTGCACGCCATGGGTATAATCGGATCGGCGAACTCGAGAAGCAACAGGGTGCAGAAGGTTTATTTGGGGTTCGAGTAGGATATTCTTCACCACCAGTGAAATTACCGCACTGGATGAGCTGTTGGAGGCCCATTATGACGCGATGGTTTCAAAAACTTGGCCTGGCCCATGTCGATTGGGGAAATGACTGTAGCCTGGCCCACATCACACACTGGTTTTTTCATAGCATAGCCATAGTACTCTCCGATGAGGTCGCTTAGCAAGCAATATAATAAAGGATGATCATTTCAATATCTCTTAACACGAAGGTAAGTCACAGAAAGATTATATTTCTTAAATGGTTGATCAAAACAACGAAGAATTTTTGAATTCGAATGAGAATTTTAGATCTCAAATTGAGATTCAATTTCTATCTATTGCAATAATTTTTTCTATACTGTTTTAGTCAATTACTCGATTGCTTAGTAATTATTTCACAAAGATTAAAATGGTTAACTTAGCGATTCCTATTTATTTGTTTCACTGTGAAGAGAAATAAATCGCGGGTCTTTGACTTTGACACTGTTGGCCATAAAAAAAAACATTTCACTAATGCCGATCGCTTAGCATGTCTACCACCGGAAAGCTTGGATTATACAAATTTATTATTATTATTATTATTACTACGTATTTTTATTCTCAATTATCACAATACACAAACCTAATTAGAAGAAAAGATCCTTCTAAGATCTTTTTCACTTCTGCTTCCTCTTCTGCACGACGAAGAAGAATACCAGCGCCGCCACCGAGAAGGCCGAGAAGCATCCTGCCGCGACGTCCAGCGACGGGTGGCGGCCGCTGATGCCCACCACCTCGAACAAGTTGGCCATCTTCCCGTCGTCCGTCGTCTGCCCGTAGCCCACCTGGGTGCCGTCGGCGTCCAGCGCGTACGCCCTCACGAAGTAAGTGGCCGTGGGGATGCTGCGCTCCACGGTGTAAGCATAGGAGTACTCGGCGGCGCCGCTGTAGGCCTCGGTCGTCATCTTGAACTGGCACGTCTTGTCCTTCTTCAGGCTGTCGTAGGTCTTACGCCACCGGCGGTCGGTCTGGCTCGCCGGCGCGTAGCAGAGGAGGACCTTGACCTTCTCGTAGCCAGAATCGACGCCGACAGGCAGGCTCCGGTTCAGCGACCACCGCACCGTGATCCGGTCCTCGCCGGCGTGCAACACTGCAACATACGGAACGGATTCATTCATTCATCCCGTTGGCTCGAGAGGTATGCAGAAAAAAAAGTAGAAGATCTTTAAGGACAGATTTCAAACCTTGTCCCGGAGCCGGAGACGCAGTGATCACGAGGGTCTTTGGAAGGGAGGAGAAGAGCGCCGCCATTGAAGGTGCCAAAAAGCCCATCAGTAGAAGAAGAAGAAAAGGATTCCGACAGGAGAGCGAGACGGCCATTGATTCTCTTGTCTCTGTTTTCGTTGGGGGCCGGGGATGAATCAAAGAGGCGTAGACCTTGTATGATATATAGGCTTCGCATCCATGAAACCAAGCCAATGGAGATCTAAAAGGGCAAGGCTAGATCTCGTCGTCACAGTTGACTTCGCTACAAACAGCTCTTTCTGGTCGTTGACTCGCAAGTTTGCTGACTCCTAGGTATCGCCGATGGGCAAGCAGAGACGGTTTGACTTTGTGCGAGCAGTTGTTGAGCTGTCTCTTGCGGCATTTATTGTGAGGGAGTGAACGGAGATTCAAGCAATGATGTTGCCATCTAGCGCAGACGAGTAAGTCAACGCCCTGTTCAGGGTAAGAAGACAAGGCTCAAACGCAACTAATAAAGTCTAAAGAGAGCAATCTAATCGAACTCGGATTATTCTCTGATTTATTTTAATCGACAATATTTATGAGATAAAATTGATATATCTCTATAAATAATCGGACAAAGATTTAGGCACTTGAATTATAAAAAATAAATAAATTAAAAAAAAAACAAAAGAGAACAGTACTAAATTTGGTAGTGCCAATTAGGACCGATTCAATTTGGAATTGAATCGGAATTAATCCGTTAAATTCGGAATCGAAATCAATTTGAATGAATCGGTTTTGGAATTGAATTGAAATCATTCTGATTCCGATTTGATTCAGTTCGGTTCCAACTTCTAATTGATTTCGAATTCGATTTTGATTTCGATATGGATCTGATTCCGATTGCTAAATTAAAGATGAAAATTCTTAATATGTAACATGTCTATAAAAAATTTTACGATAGAAAAAAAAAATAGGATTATCAGTACGTTAGATGAATTTGGAAGTTCAAGTTCGAGGAAAATAGTTCGAAACTATTTTGAAATCGGTCCGAAACTGTTTCGGAACTAGTTCGGAATCGATCCAGATTGAATTGGCTCCAAAATTAAAATTTTGAAATCAGAATCGATTTTAAATCGATTCGGATTGGTTTCAACGTCGACAAATCTAAAATCAATTAGAATTGAATAGAAATTAAAATCGAAGATAATCATGTCTAACTCGAATGTATAAAGGTAATTCAAAACGTGAGTATTTTTTTTCCATAGTTAGAAAAATGCCTAATTAGACGTTTAAAATATTCTTTCGTGCTATACCTCGGAGCAATGAGCAAATTTAATTACAGATGATTCTTTTTTAATTTATATCCAGATAATTCTAAAAAAAAACTATTCTATTCTAAGAAAAACTTCTATCAACTTTTAAAATAAATTTAAAAAGTATAAATAGATTTTGATGAATAATTCATTCCACTAAACAGAACTGTCTAACAAGTCGGATAAGATGGACCAACTCATCATTCAATGGTTTGAAAAAATCTCTAACTCTTGTAGCAAAAGAAACTATAATTTATCAAAGATTGTATATCAAGTTTAGAATTTTTCAAACACAATCTCATGATTTCATATTTACCAAAGAGCATACCTCATTCTCTGTTTATCCCTCCCGATAAATGTGATTTAATACTTAGATATTATATGCATCCTGATACTGCTATGAACTTGATTTATGCGGAAGGAGTTAAATGTGAAACACCGGTCAAATCGGGCTCGATATGGTTCAGGAAAAATGTCCGAACTGTCAAAGAGGGAAGGTAAAACGGGTCGGATAAGGCGTTGACCTTAAAGAAGATCATATAAGTAGTTCAGATATTGACTTGGGAAGTAGCTCGGAAAGTGATTCGGGTACCGGTTCGGGCAATTACCGAAGGCATGCAAAAAGGGGTCTACTCTTCAAAGAAAGCTCCCCAAACACTTAGAAAGGTAGAATAGGCATTGTGACTCTAGTAAGCTAAAAGAGTCGTATTAAAGGGAAAAAGAATGAAGTAAGGATGAGACGTTTTCTCAACTGATGCGGCACGGATTATTTTGCTCCTCAATCTTGTGCCATCGAGGAAGGGGTTCTCTCCGACCGCATCAGTAAATTTGAAATGTCCTGAAAAAATTAACACGAGTTAAACAGCCGCCGGCCTATCCGGCGACGACACTCCGATGCTTAAGTTAGGTCGGTCATTAATGAAAGAAAATGTATTAAATACAATAAAAGTAATGTAAAATGAAAAGGAAGATAACTTATCTCATATCTCATATGTAGTTAGAAATATATGAGCACCAAAGAATCCCTGCCCACGTTATTCGTTCTGTTGCTCCAGGAATATCCATTTCAATTAATATCATACATTTCTTTGGGCATGCCACTTGGAGCCATGCAACAACTGGTTGACCATATCAATCTTTATCATTTTGCTAAGCTCTTGATGAATCACTGTTGTTGTTCTGATGGCTAAGTTGGAAACTCATCGATGATTTAAATAGGGTACATATGAATGCAATCCGACCATGGAACGTTATCTAGAGAAGCCTTTACATTGTTGATAGCTTGTCACATTGCACCATTACACTTGAGGCTGCTTCCGAAAGCAATCTGCCCCATTCAATGTCCCTTCCGCATCCTCCCTTTGACCTCAGTGTATGCAAACTTTTACTAGGCAGATCAGGGAGAAGGTGTCGCCAAACTAATGGAAGGTCATCCGTGAAGCTTCCATGTGCTCAGACCGAAGTTGCAGCTTCTTTTTGGCTCATCAATCACAACCATGCCTCCCCGCATGGATGCACAAAGATTAAAAGCGAGCTTGAAGTCCGAGATATAAGACTTCACCTTGTCATCGTAGAGCCTCCTGGCAACAGGAGTCGCGAAGCAGAGGAGTTGTTCGCTGGATGTTCTCGTCCTGCTCCTTATGCTTGAGTTCGCAATCCGAAGCAACGACGACCAGGTAGAAGGCAAACCCATCGGACTAGAGAGAGAGAGAAGTACCCTTCACTGCTTGGAGCTGGCCTCCCCTCCTCCCTCTAGCCGTCCCCAATCTTTTTTCATCCCCCCTCCCTAAAGCATTGAAGAAGCAGTCATGCCTTTGGGTCGATTTGCACAGTGGATGCGGGGGAAAGCTGGAGAGGAGAGAAAGTGAGACGAAGAGGTGCCTTTGACACAGACCTCGTGAGGTTGGAGGAGTAGAAAAAGATCAGCGCCTCCCCGGTTGTCTCCTTTCTCCGTAAATCTAACTGTGCTTTTATCGTTCTAAATTGGGTTGGGCCTCCATTTCAGTTCCTTTCATGGATTGATATTTCCCCATATCACAGGTAACCCCCCTAAACAGTCAGACGAGTCACTCTGACAAGTCTGACTTTAGTCTTATCATTTCATCGTCTCGAATCAAATCATATCTCTACTCCTTGTTCATATATTCAAAAATATCATACACATCTATAACATCCGAGGATCTGTCTCGACTGAATGAAAAATTTATCAGTTCGAGGACTTACGAACTGCCTCAGATGGATATAATAAGATAATTGATGTGAAGATTTACGAATAACCTCGGATGAATGTAATAAGACGATTGATGCGAGGACTTCCGAATAGCCTCGAATGAATATAATAAAACGATTGATGCGAGGACTTACGAATAGCCTCGAATGAATAAGAGAATGAGAGAATACTTAAAGCGAGGACTTACGAATCGTCTCGAATAGATATAAGAGAAGGACCTCCGAATCCCGACTCAGAGGAATAAAATAAGCACTAGCCGGGAACGACCCAATCAAATAACATAAGATCCACTTCAGAACACCTCCAAACCGCCTGAGTTCAGACTACTTCAGCCCAAAGAAATAAAATAACCCCGAACCAGATACGTCTCGGTGCTAGATGATATAACAGCAAATTCAAGAACACATCGGCCTAATAGAATAAGAGCTGACCCGAGATACATCGGATGAATAAAATAATGTCTGACTCAGAGTGTCTCGCCGAAATGAAATGATACCTCCTTCAGTTCAGTTTGATCAAATAAAATAACTGTAAACTTAGAACAACTTGGCTCGGAGTAATTTGCTTAAAGAAATAAAATATCAATTGGCCTGACATATCTTGGCTAGATTGAGTAAAATAATGTCCGCCTCACAATACTTCAATAAAATTAAAACTGACCCAACAACACCTGGCCTGAATGAACTGAATAAAATAATATACATCTTCCAATACTTCAATAGAATAAGAATTAGCCCGTCAATACATGAGCGGCCTCAAAACACATTAATATAATAAAGTAATAACCACATTTAAATGTCTCGGCTGAATAAAAATTCCTTCCATATCAACACTTTATAAATAGGCAAATGAATACCTCTCTCCTCGATCGACCAAATATAGAATCATACTCCTCCCAATTTTCCACTGCCCGGGGAATGTAAACTTCAGTTAATATCGAGCTGAATAAGAATGTAGATCGGTTGGAGAGCTTACGAATTGCCTCTGCCCACCGTGATAATAAACTTTGTCCTTCTTCCAAAGTGCATCTTATCTTAAACTCAACTTCTTCGATCCACCACCACACGAGGATAATAATAATAATACAGTTGAGTGAAGACTCAACTCTTCCGATCTAGCACCACATGAGGATAAAATAATATATAGTTGAATAATGAATTCAACTTCTTCCGCTTCGCGGGGATAAAAATGATATATAACTGAGGAGATCTCAGTTCTTCCATTCCCCCACCACACGGGGATAAAATAATATATAGTTGAATAATGAATTCAACTTCTTCCACTTCGCGGGGATAAAAATGATATATAACTGAGGAGACCTCAGTTCTTCCGTTCGACCACCACACGGGGACAAAATAATATATAGTTGAATAATGAATTCAACTTCTTCCGCTTCGCGGTGATAAAAATGATATATAACTGAGGAGACCTCAGTTCTTAGCTCCACCACACACGGGATAAAATAATATATAGTGAATAATGAATTAACTTCTTTTGCAGCGAGGATAAAAATGATATATAAGCGAGAGACCTCGGTTCTTAGCTCCACCACACGGGGATAAAATAATATATAGTTGAATAATGAATTCAACTTCTTCCGCTTCGCGGGGATAAAAATGATATATAACTGAGGAGACCTCAGTTCTTCCGTTCCACCACCACACGGGGATAAAATAATATATAGTTGAATAATGAATTCAACTTCTTCCGCTTCGCGGGGATAAAAATGATATATAACTGAGGAGACCTCAGTTCTTCCATTCCACCATCACACGGGGATAAAATAATATATAGTTGAATAATGAATTCAACTTCTTCCGCTTCGCGGGGATAAAAATGATATATAACTGAGGAGACCTCAGTTCTTCCGTTCCACCACCACACGGGGATAAAATAATATATAGTTGAATAATGAATTCAACTTCTTCCGCTTCGCGGGGATAAAAATGATATATAACTGAGGAGACCTCAGTTCTTCCGTTCCACCATCACACGGGGATAAAATAATATATAGTTGAATAATGAATTCAACTTCTTCCGCTTCGCGGGGATAAAAATGATATATAACCGAGGTAATCTCGGTTCTTCCGTTCCACCACCACACGGGGATACTCTTCCGCTTCGCGGAGATAAAAATGATATACAACTGAGGAGATCTCAGTTCTTCCGTTCCACCACCACACAGGGATAAAATAATATAAAGTTGAATAATATATTCAACTTCTTCCGCTTCGCGGGGATAAAAATGATATATAACCGAGGTAATCTCGGTTCTTCCGTTCCACCACCACACGGGGATATTCTTATGGCGAGGATAAAATGATATAGCAGGTAATCTCGATTCTTCCGTTCCACCACCACACGGGGATAAAATAATATAAAGTTGAATAATATGTTCAACTTCTTCCGCTTCGCGGGGATAAAAATGATATATAACCGAGGTAATCTCGGTTCTTCCGTTCCACCACCACACGGAGATATTCTTCCGCTTCGCGGGGATAAAAATGATATATAACCGAGGTAATCTCGGTTTTTCCGTTCCACCACCACACGGGGATACTCTTCCGCTTCGCGGGGATAAAAATGATATACAACTGAGGAGATCTCAATTCTTCCGTTCCACCACCACACGGGGATATTCTTCCGCTTTGCGGGGATAAAAATGATATATAACCGAGGTAATCTCGGTTCTTCCATTCCACCACCACACGAGGATACTCTTCCGCTTCGCGGGGATAAAAATGATATACAACTGAGGAGATCTCAGTTCTTTCGTTCCACCACCACACGGGGATAAAATAATATAAAGTTGAATAATATGTTCAACTTCTTCCGCTTCGCGGGGATAAAAATGATATATAACTGAGGAGATCTCAGTTCTTCCATTCCGCCACCACACGGGGATAAAATAATATATAGTTGAAGAATGAATTCAATTTCTTCCGCTTCTCGGGAATAAAAATGATATATAACTGAGGAAATCTCAGTTCTTTCGTTCCGCCACCACACGGGGATAAAATAATATATAGTTGAAATAATAAATTCAACTCTTCCGCTTCGCGGGGATAAAAATGATATATAACTGAGGAAACCTCAGTTCTTCCGTTCCACCACTGCACGGGGATAAAATAATATATATAGTTGAATGAATTCAACTCTTCCGCTTCGCGGGGATAAAATGATATATAACCAAAGTAATCTCGGTTCTTCCGTTCCACCACCACATGGGGATATTCTTCCGCTTTGCGGGGATAAAATGATATATAACTGAGGAAATCTCAGTTCTTCCGTTCCGCCACCACACGGGGATAAAATAATATATATAACTGAAGAAATGTTCAGCTCTTCCGTTCCGCCACCGCACGGGGATAAAATAATATATATATAACCGAACGAAAGCTCGGTTCTTCCGTTCCACCACTGTACGAGGATAAAAATAATAGAAATATATAACTGAACGAAAGCTCGGTTCTTCCTCTCCGCCACCATATGGGGATAAAAATAATATAAATATAGCCGAACGAAAGCTCGGTTCTTCCGTTCTTCCCCGCACGGGGATAAAAATAATAGCAATATATAACCGAACGAAAGCTCGGTTCTTCTGCTTCGCCACCGTACGGGGGTAAAAATAATATAAATATAACTGAACGAAAGCTCGGTTCTTCTGTTCCACCATCGCACGGGGATAACGGTTTCGGCTTGTGCCGAGCCACAAAATGTGTGACAACCTGATCCAGGGCTTTGCCCCATCAAGTCGGAATAATTTTTTACTCCGCCGTTCTTCACAAAGTGTATTGTACCTTAGACCCTACTCCTCCGTTTCACCACCATACAGGGATGACGGCTCTGGCTGATGTCAGACCTTAATAAAATATAAATCTTCATGGGGCCACATCTCTGCTCTGATGCCTAATTTCTTCGTTCTTCCGCTATGCGGGGATGACGACTACGGCTGAGTAGTCGAGTGTAAATAATTACCCTAGCCGAGTGGGCGGATAGAATGAAGTATGTTAACTCAGTCGGATGACCAAGTACAAGTAATGACCCTGACCACGTAGTCAAAAGGGATGAAGTATATTAACTCAGCCGAAGGGCTAAGTGTAAGTAATTACCCTGACCAAATGGTCGAAAGGGATGCAGTATGTTCTCGGATGAGCTACCAAGCGAAACAACTTATCTTGGCCGAGTGGCCGGAGAGAATGAAGTATGCTCTCGGTCAAATGACTGAGACCGAGTGGTCGACTTGATATGCGATCGAGTGACCAACTAAGTATGTATGACTAAGAAACACTAGAATGCTGAACTAAATGTAAACTTGCAAAATGAGCATTAAATGCTGAGATAATTAAATTTGAACTTTTAAGATATTCTAAGTGCATATATAATCATATTGTTGATTCTCTAACTATGTCTCATGTGATATATCTTTAATGGAGAAAATTTTAAATATAGTTAGAGAAATGGCAAGGTATAAGAATGCAACAAAATATTAAAGGTAAGTATTTATATACATACTTACTGAATTTAACAACATGGAGGATTGATGTCTTCCTTCCATCGCAGAGTCATATTCAATAGGGAAGCATCCCAGTCAGATAGTTGTATTATTCTCTCAACGTCTCGCTCAGAAGTTCCCACAGACGACGCCAATTGATGCGTCACGGATTATTTTGCTCCTCGA
This sequence comes from Wurfbainia villosa, assembly GCA_025175895.1. Taxonomy (NCBI): domain Eukaryota; kingdom Viridiplantae; phylum Streptophyta; class Magnoliopsida; order Zingiberales; family Zingiberaceae; genus Wurfbainia; species Wurfbainia villosa. Next base: position 8,482,385 of record CM045997.1, read on the forward strand.
TCTTGTGCCATCGAGGAAGGGGTTCTCTCCGACCGCATCAGTAAATTTGAAATGTCCTGAAAAAGTTAACACGAGTTAAATCGCCGCCGGCCTACCCGACGACGACACTCCGATGCTTAAATTAGGCCGGTCATTAATGAAAGAAAATGTATTAAATACAATAAAAGTAATGTAAAATGAAGAGGAAGATAACTTATCTCATATCTCATATGTAGTTAGAAATATATGAGCACCAAAGAATCCCTGCCCACGTTATTCGTTCTGTTGCTCCAGGAATATCCATTTCAATTAATATCATACATTTCTTTGGGCATGCCACTTGGAGCCATGCAACAACTGGTTGACCATATCAATCTTTATCATTTTGCTAAGCTCTTGATGAATCACTGTTGTTGTTCTGATGGCTAAGTTGGAAACTCATCGATGATTTAAATAGGGTACATATGAATGCAATCCGACCATGGAATGTTATCTAGAGAAGCCTTTACATTGTTGATAGCTTGTCACATTGCACCATTACACTTGAGGCTGCTTCCGAAAGCAATCTGCCCCATTCAATGTCCCTTCCGCATCCTCCCTTTGACCTCAGTGTATGCAAGCTTTTACTAGGCAGATCAGGGAGAAGGTGTCGCCAAACTAATGGAAGGTCATCCGTGAAGCTTCCATGTGCTCAGACCGAAGTTGCAGCTTCTTTTTGGCTCATCAATCACAACCATGCCTCCCCGCATGGATGCACAAAGATTAAAAGCGAGCTTGAAGTCCGAGATATAAGACTTCACCTTGTCATCATAGAGCCTCCTGGCAACAGGAGTCGCGAAGCAGAGGAGTTGTTCGTTGGATGTTCTCGTCCTGCTCCTTATGCTTGAGCTCGCAATCCGAAGCAACGACGACCAGGTAGGAGGCAAACCCATCGGACTAGAGAGAGAGAAGTACCCTTCACTGCTTGGAGCTGGCCTCCCCTCCTCCCTCTAGCCGTCCCCAATCTTTTTTCATCCCCCCTCCCTAAAGCATTGAAGAAGCAGCCATGCCTTTGGGTCGATTTGCATAGTGGATGCAGGGGAAAGCTGGAGAGGAGAGAAAGTGAGGTGAAGAGCCGCCTTTGACACAGACCTCGTGAGGTTGGAGGAGTAGAAAAAGATCAGAGCCTCCCCCCCCCAGTTGTCCTCCTTTCTCCGTAAACCTAACTGTGCTTTTATCCTTCTAAATTGGGTTGGGCCTCCATTTCAGTTCCTTTCATTTCATGGATTGATATTTCCCCATATCATCAACGTTGAAGGCTAGGGGAGTTCGTTATAACAAACTAGGATCCCACGCAAGAGGCAAAGACATTTCTACATATAATCTTGCTAACAAAATAATTCTCTAGGAAAGAGAGCCTTACACGTTGACGGCGATGGAGGCAGTTTGTTAGCGCACGACAAGAGAAGGAGCAGGGAATATAATAACTGCTCACAAAAATGGGAAAAGGAGGAGGGGGAAAAACCAAGACAGGAGGCGGAAGAAAGACGCTCTCATCATCGAAGAAGGAAGAAGGAGGGTGATCAACGAGGATGCTATCTTCTCCATTTGCTGTGTAATTTAACCTACTGTAAGGGGTTTTCCTCCACCTCTGGATATACTTCCAAAAAGGAGAGCTTATATAGCGAACGTGCTTTGGCACTCCGGCTCCTAAGAGAGCTAATCCCGTGGAGTATGAATTGAAATTCCGAACCATGTTAAATCTTGTGTCTCTATTTGGCTATGTTGGTGATTGTTCGTAGTTCTATTATTTTTTACCTTTTTTACTGTTGCGGCTGGAAAGAACCCCAGAGACCTTATTTGCCTTAAAGGGAGGTAACGAAAAATCCTAGCCGCATCACATCCGAACCACAATTAAAAATGCAAGCAATATGGTGGTCGTGAGATTTAAATTTACAGCAACACGTCCAATTTCGAACTGCCCGAGAAAAAAGATAGTGCTGGAAATTATATTTCCAGGAATACAGTGGCCCTGAGATTTAAATTCTCAGCACCACGTATAATATCAAGCTCGCATAGAAAAAATATGGTGCTGAAAATTATATTCTCAGGAACACAATGACAATGTGATTTAAATTCTCAGCACCACGTATAATATCAAGTTGCCTGAAAAAAAAGTGGTGCTGAGAATTATATTACTAGGAACATAGTGATGCTGAAAATTATATTACCAGGAACATAGTGGTATTGATATTTAAATTTTCAACACCATGTACAATATCAAACTGTCCAAAAAAAAGATAATGTTGAAAATTATATTACTAGGAATATAGTGGTGTTCGGATTTAAATTTTCAGCACCACGTATAAATATCAAGTTGACCGAAAAAAGGATTGTGCTGGAAATTATATTCCTAGGAATATAGTAGTTCTGAGATTTGAATTTCAAGCAACACGTTTGGATGACTCGGGATTTCCAATTGTGGCTCAGATGCATACAAAAATTCAATATTAATTACATGTTTATTTGACTGAAGGGGTAAAAAGGGAATGAGATGCACTCTCTGATAAATATGAAACCATAGAACTATATTTGAGCAATTCCAAACTTGAGGTACGTCTTTTGGTAAATTATGTCAAAAGATATTATGCTCCTCTCGCCTCTCACTGTCGATCCCTCGGTAATAATAAAAAGAGATAAATTACAGGGATTATATCTCTTGACCTATTGATTAGAAATAACGGAAAACTTTTGAATCCGGTTAAAGATTTTAAACTCCACATCGAAATTCAATTCCTACCCACTTATAATAGTATCTACTCTATTCTAGCCAATGAACCATCCCGAAGAGATGGGAAAAAAAATACAAATTCAATTCAACATAAGATGGGTTGAGAATTAGACAGGTTAGTCCGTGAGCCATAAAAAAAATAAAAAATCTCTAACATTACTTTGTCAATCTCTTAAAAATACTATTTTGAAACGTCATTTGCATCTAACTAGAATAATTTCATTTAAAAAAAAAATAAAAATTTAACTAAAATATATTATTTTCTTCTATTAATTGAGCATGATAAATAAAATTAAATTAATTTAATACAATAAAAGTAAAGACGAATTAATAATATTTAATATGAGAAAAAAAAGACTTTTACCTTTTTCAACTTCCCGATCAATCCAGATCAACACAAATTGCATAATTCGCACAATCCATTTAGATTTACAGTAAACTTGGATCGATAAAATTTCTCTTCAATCTATTTAAATTATTAAGTGAGATGAGTCAATCCACTAGTTCACCTAAATTGATAGTTCAATTATTAACGGACATTTAATTTACATTGTATAACTGAATCAATTTTATTTTAATGATCAATATATTTTTTTTCATGAAATCGCCCATTAAAAAAAGCAAAAACAAACTACAGTTGCGGCGAACTAGCTGCAATCCCACAAAATCTGTTTTTTTTTTTCATTTTAGTTCAGTAAAAGAAAAAATAGTAAAGAGTATTTTGAGAAAGAAATTATGCATAAAATTGTGCCGCGCGTTGTAAAATTGCCATCAACCTCCTATGACTCTGATCGCATCATCTGCTGGGCCTTTCCCACGACCCAGGGCTCTTGCAGCTGGGGACCGGATACGTCCCCACTCGGCCGCCGGCGATCCCCTGTCGCCGCTACCGCAAAGACGACGCCGAGCGTGAGAAACACGACGAGGACGGCGAGCGCGGCCGCGCCAGCATAAATGCCGTCGTGCACTATGTAGCAGTCGCCGTTCATCCAGCCTTTCCCGTACGTCTGCCCGCCGCTCATGCTCGATGCAGTGGCCAACAGGACCGCTGCCAGGCCGTACGCTGCCCTGTTTATCGAATCGCCAGCACCGCATCTGTCAGTCGACTGTACATGTAATTAAACCCGCACTATCAATGTGTATATACCACGAGGGAAGTAGCAGGGCAGCGGAGAACATTCGGCCGCCGCTTGCCTTCTTGTCGGCGGAGAGAGCCACGGCGGTTCCGACGACCTGTGCAGCGGAGAGGCAAACGAGTGCGGCGATGCCCAGACCAAACGCACAGCTGCGCGGCAGAGAGCACAGGCTTCCATCCAGCTTCATGTCTTCCTCCTTCCATTTGGATCCAAATCAAATGCTACTTTAATTCGATACGTTTTGTTACCGAAAGATTCAATTTTTTTTCTCTTTGTTCTCTCTTATTTTACCTTCACTTTACTGAACTCGGCGGCGATGCAGCAGGAGGAAGAGGCGACTCCTAGAGCTACGACGGCGGCGCACAAAGGCAACTTCTTGTCGCCTTGGGATCGTCGTTCCATTGCTCAGGTTCCCTGATTGTCAACGGAAGCATCGCCTGGTCCACTGGGAAATGATACTCTGCTTGCGGATATCGGCACGGGCGAATTTATTGTGTTGACTTGGAAAAGGAAGCATCCCGGGAACTGGAATCCTTAGGCGGACCTCGCGCGTGAGCCCGATCGAGTTGTTCCTCCACCTCGAGCTGGAGTGCTGGCGTCGCGTCTTCGTCAAGCTGCTGGTGCCTTTGAGGCGAAGGCAAGAGCAAGGGGATCGCGGACTTGACCGAAGCTTGAGTTGCAGTTCGACGCTGGTCCGGAGCTGGAACAACGACGGGTGGAAAGTCCACAGCCTCCAAACTGACAATTGATCGGAACTTTAAGAGGGAAGTCAAGGAGCCGACGGGGTCTGAACGGCGCCGATTGGTCTGACTTTTGGAGTTTCTGTCAGTAATCTTCTCGCACGCGACCGATGTGGATATGGCGATCCTGATACCGAGAGCGAGGTGGTGGTCCGTAGTCTGGTGGAAGAGGACCACCGACGACGCTCCTCGCCGTCGTGACATCTCGTGCCGGAGGCAGTCTCGGAGCTCGGTTTGTGGCAAGACCGGGTTTGGCCTGGGTCACATGGGGCAACTTGCCTTTTCCCAAATTGGTCCGGGTTGGGAAGGCGGCCCAATAGTGGCGACTGCCCGAGAAAAGGCCTGTTAAAGCATGAAACGAACACTGCTTCTCTGGTCCTGTTAAAGCAGCAGCTTCTTCCTCCCTGTAGCGAGGCAGCCACGAGGCGCACCGATGAAGCGTTTCTTCCAGCCGATCGCGAAGGACGGTTCCTCCAAGAAGCCTGCGCTTTCCACCTCCGCCGACACTCCCCTTTGCCCCGCCGCAGACGGAGGAGGAGACAAGAAGGAAGAAAAGACGGGGGCGACGCCGCCACTGAAGTTCTTGACCTGGAACGCCAACAGTCTCCTTCTCCGCGCCAAGAACAACTGGCCCGAGTTCTCCCGCCTCGTCCAGTCTCTGGATCCTGATGTCATCTGCTTTCAGGTTGTTCCTTCTTTTTCGTACTCTTCATTCCTCGCCCTATCCGACGCTTTCGAGATGGTTCATTTTGAAGAGATTTTGTCCTATATTCTCTCTGTTTTTTTTTTTTTTTTTGCTTTGTGGCTTGATAGTGCGGTTCGTGTTCTACTTTTCTCGCGCCATAGCGGACGAGTTGGGACTTCTTTTTGATGTCGACGATTTAAATTAGCTTTCTTTTGCCGTTCTAATTTGTGGGTATTTTCTTGGCTTGCAATGCAATGCACTGTAATTGGTTTTACAAGGACGCGTGTTCACTTATTCAGCCGATGAAACGCGCTCCGCTGCGCAGACGATTTAAACTCCATTCTGTACTCATCTTAATCAGAGCACACTAGATATATTTACTGTACCACCGAATCCTTGCGCCGACTAATATGTTTTATCTAGGGGTTCTGGCCGAATTGAAAGAGACTGTATTCAGTAGATTGTTGATAAATTGATAACCTTATCAATATGTCCGATTGTGCAATTGATATAATAACACGAAAAGGATACTCTGCATGTTCTCAATATTTTCAGTTTCTATGTGAATAGGTTCTCATGGGAAGTTTGTATTGGCTTGAGATGAAGAACATTTTACTGAGCAATGCAAAGCTTTATCATTCAAAAATCTAAATGCTTTTAAAAAAGGGAAGGAATCTTTGAAAAACGAAGATTGTGTTCTTATTGTGGTATAATCAAATTGTTTTAGGACTTAACATGTAAAGAGCGATATTGATGTTTGATCTGAAGAAACAAAGATCCTCTCAATCATGCATTCCTGCTGGAATATTTCTGCCATTATTTTTGGGAGTTCGTTTGTGAAATAAAATGCCCACTAATTAAGAGTTAATTGAAAAGGTTTGTCTCACAAGAGAGAGAACAACCTTAGAGGGGTTTTTAGAAAATTTGTACCAAGGATACAAATATCAAGTAAATGTGAATGTGGCTAAATTTAGTAGCACCAATCTTGTCAAATAGCAGTGCAGTTTTTTTCTTAAAAATTCATATTGTCAAAGGTTTGATTGCCTCTCTCAAAGCTTAGCTACTTGCTTTCTCTCTCTCTCTCTCTCTCTCTCTCTCTCTCAAGCATTAGAGCAATATTGCTGGTCATGGATTTATTGTGACTTCCTGTTTACCATCTTTAGTGATATTTTAATCCTCTGATACTGACCCTGATTTCTGTTATTCAGTGTGCTGTATACCTAAACTTGTATCTTAGATATATTATTGACATTTGGAGCTTGTATGATAGTTGGATGGATGAGGAACTATCCAGGAATTGATCATATAGAACAACAAGAGGATTCTCATTGAATTCTTCATAGTATTGTATGTTTATTCTGTTGCTAAGGCATATGATTTGAGGGGTTTTGGATTATTATGTTAGTTTCTTTTGCCTAGAGGCATTGACACATAGTTAGTTTTCCTGCTTTTCTTAAGCTATTCCTTATGCTTGAGAGATTTTTTTTTGGTCAGAGGTAATTGGGTTGCCAGCTACCCTAACTTTCTTCTCACTAGGCATACTGCTTTGGTATTGTATTCTGTTCAAATGGGGCAAGTCCGACAAGTAAGCCACAATTCATTATCAGAAACTGAATGAAGAAATTTATTGTATGCAATATTATACAATATGTAATAATTTCCTTGTGTGATGTGATCTAGATATGTGCCAGATGTTTGAATCTCATGGATGCAACTTTTATAAATATTCAGTCTAACTTAACGCAAATAAAACTAGCATTATGGTTTTCTTTTCTTTCACTGCTTCACTTTGTTAATAAAGGGGGAAAATGCTTTTTAACATGAGTCCAAAATCTTTCATTAAGTTTATCTTCATTGATTAAAATATAAATAACTAGAATTGTCAAAAAAAATGTGATGCATCAAATTTTATAGTACATCATGTAGATGTAAGGATTTTACCATGAATCAATTGATTTTTTAGAACTTATTACCACTTTATTTTAATGGAGTCTCGCTCCAATAATTGGAAATGCACAGTAATTTCGTCGCGCCCCGTCTCGCCCCGTCTCGCCCGAGCACCTGCTTTTCTCATGCTCGAGCACCCCTTTCACTCGATGCCCGAGCACCCCATGTGATGCCCGACCACCCTTTGCCACTCGTCATCATTGTTGAGCGGTCGGATTCCAGCTACAATCTGGTCGGAATCTGTCGAATTGTGGCCGACAACTCTGCGGCCATTAGCGGCCGCAATTGTGGCCAATTTCGGTGCAATTGAGTCGCAATCCAGTCGAATTCCAGTGCCGACCGGATCATGGCCGGATTGCGGTCGGATTTCGGCTGGAATCCGATCGAATTGTGGTCGCCAGCGTTGTGGCCACAATCGTGGTCGATTCCGGCTGTAATCATGGTCGGATTTCGGTCGCAATCTGGTCAGACTCTGGTGCTAGCCAGATCCCAACCCGATTGCAACCGCCAGTTCGATTGATTTTCGGCTGTAATCTGATTGAAAATTGACTGCGGTCCGGCCTACACTGGAGTTTGGCCGAATCACAATTGGATTCTGGTCAGATTATGGTCGGAATCGACCGAGATTGCTATCGCGACACTAGTGGCTGCAATTCGGCATGATTCCTTTCGTCCGAAATTTAGGCTCGGTTCGATCGACTAGATGGCGGTGGCGACCCGAACGGGTTCAGGGATTGGCTATAGTGCTCATCGAAGAAGAACGTCGCGAACAGGAGCACTTTGCATTTCTCATTTACCGTGCAATCCATATATATATATATATATCTTCCGTCCGAAATTTGGTCGTGGTTCAGTTGGTCGGAAGGTGGCGGCGGGATTGACTATAGTGCTCATCAGAGAAGAACGTCGCGGGCCAAAGCACTGTGCATTTCTTATTTACTGAATTACTGTGCATACACACACACACACACACAATAAAGCAGCCTTGCGAAGCTCCCGCCATGCGGCTCCCAGAGAAGGATCTATTGTACGCAGTCTTACCTTGCTTTTTGCAAGAGGATGTTTCCAAGATTCGAACCCGTGATTTCTTGGTCACAAGGCAATAACCTTACCGTTGCGTCAAGGCAACAACCTTACGCACACACAATAATATACTTAATACAAATAGATACATCAAAAGATAGATTCATATCTAGGATGTTTCTATGGATGGTGTATCATATAGTCATATTCCATTTGTAGGAATAAAATCGAAATGAACTCCGGGAGAGATGGCTGAGTGGTTGATAGTTCTATCTTGAAAACTGGTATAGTCTGAACAAAAAACTATTGGGGGTTCTCTGCACACCTGGAAGTCGGTGATTGCCAGCAACCTCTTCATATTCATTGTTGGGTCCTTATGTTGTCGGAGCTTACAATTTCCAGTGTGGGATTGGCCTTCCTCCTGGAGATTTTATCATGGAGAGCCTTTGGGCCTTCCGGATTCCTCATTGTAGTGGCTTACTTTGCCATTGTAAGCCTGGACTTTTTTTATTTTTTGTTCATGGATATTTGGAGTCACTACCTTTATTCTCGAACGATTGTGTCATGACTTGTTACATATTCAGTATCTTCTAATTAATGTTCTAATTCAATGTTAATGGTATTGCCGAACTGCATAAACACCTTGCTGTTGCTGCCTATTCTCAGCTTGAATTTGATGGGGGCATTGAACTGTAGATTATACCTAGTTATGGTAATTGAACTCGATTGACAAATATCAATATATATATTATCATTGTTTTGCCGACAGAGATAAAGCTATGTGAAACAAAATGCAATTGAGTTTGAAGGTTAACGATTTTATTGAGTGGTTCATTTGAAGGATAAAAGGGAAACTTTTCTGGAAACTTTTCTATGAAGGTGCTTGCTAGTTATGTGAGTTTAGGAAGGTGTGATTTTTGATGCTTGAATTTCTTTTAGATAGAAACAGTCACATTTTATTCCATACTCTGGTTTATATACAGAAATTTTAAGTTCATTGACTTTCAGAATCTGATTACACTACATATAACGATCACATTCTTCAGAATCTTGATCGTCAAATTATTGTTCTGATATATTATCTGAGTCTGCAGGAGGTACGCATGCCTGCAGCTGGATCTAAAGGTGCACCTAAAAATCCAAGTGAAATAAAAGATGACACAAGCTCTTCACGTGGGGAAAAGCAGGTAAAAAGGCAGTTTGTTGAGCTGGCTTCAAGTTCATTTCTTGCCCCCTAAAAATGCCATGTTTTTTGTATATTTCTTTTAAACAAGTTATTTTAATCTCCCTGCAAACTAGTTATTTTTTTAGTGTTCATTTAACTATTTAGGATGAAGAAAAAATTGGTGAATTAGCTCATTTACTTTTATTGAATGTTGCTTGATGCATTGAAGAAAGAGTAGTTGAATTTGAAACAAATTGGGTTGAGGAATAGACTTTTATGATCCTGTGAGCACTTTCTGTGAATTACATGCATTTAAAGTTGCATCTATGTGTAACCATAGCATGTTTATGACGGATTATTGGAAGGAAAGCATTTCGAACAAATTGAAAGAGATACAAAATTGTTCGAGATAAATTAGAACCTCAAATATTGCACCTTAGATGAACTTAAAGAGTGAGAGAGGTGAAGTGAGCCAAAGGGCCTTAAAAGGCAGACATGAATATAAGGTACTTAGTAAAAGGGCCAACTTACTCTTGCTATTGATCCATGGAAGGCCAAATCCGTCTTCTTCTGCAGCTCCTCAGAAATCACCTAACCCCCTCATATAAAATTTGACAAGCACCACATCCAACATCATCAGCAATATCTTCCACCTCATTGTCGCTTGTGGCTGAAACTTTCTTGTTGTCCTCAACTCCCTCGCAAAATCTTGACCCTTACAGCTCAATGATTTAAGAATCAAGCCTTCTCTTCTCCAATTTGAGGTTTCTGCCATGATTTGTAGTTTGTTGATTAGACATGGGCAAGGGTGGAGACCTTATCGAACTTGGACATGTTGGGGATGACAGTGCACAATAGTGGAATCATTGGTATAGTATGTTTGAGAAGGATTAATGGAGGGAAAAGCAAGCAATTCGAGCTAATTGAACGAAATGCGAAATAATTTGAGCTAAATTAGAACCTCAAATGAAGTTAAATAGTGAGAAAGACAACTTGAGCCTAAGGGCGGAATATACAATGCTCAATAAAAAAACTCGGGAGGTAAATAAAACATTGGAAGTAAAATAAAAGAGATTGAAGTTAAGCTATTTAAACTCAAGAACACTTTTTTGCTTTGCCCTTTTCATTATCCTTGATTTTCAAAAACTTCTCCTTTAGGGTTGGAGCAATGTCTTTGCTACCATTGGACTAAATAATACCACCAACCTTCTCATCTTCTGTCATCTTTGCTATCCTTTATGTTAATCTGCACTACCTGGATCACACCACCAATTCCAATTTCATTAGTCGTTGTCTCTGACTCTCTATAGTGTACTAAAGCTTGAAGCTGTAAATTTTTTTTGTTTCATTTCTTAAAGTTTTTGTGATTTGTAATTAGCCTCTTTATGCATAATCATAGTGCATGGTTATGTTTACAAATATGTCTATAGGTACTGTTGCGGGCTTTATCAAATCCTCCATTTCGAGAATACCACGTGTGGTGGTCTCTTTCAGATTCCAAGTATGGTGGAACTGCGTTGCTTTGCAAAAAGGAACTTGAGCCAAAGAAGGTTTATTTCTCACTAGACCGGTTAGGTAGCTACCCTATGTTTATATTTCAATATAGTAGAGTTGTTTTCTTTCTTTTCAGGGTCTATCTACTTGAGCTTCTCTCCATTGATCCTACTTTTCATGTCATTCATTTTCTATTATTACAAGTCTGTAGCTGTGCCAGAGCCGACCCTGGGCAAGGGCAACTAGAGCTCCGCCCAGGGCCCAAAAATTATCTTTCAAAATATTACTAATTTTTATCCAAAAATAAATTTTCCACATATAAAAGGGACTAATTTTTATTGTTTCGCCCAGACCTCTAAACACCAAGGATTGACTGCTGTGCCATTTGTGCTTTGACATTTTTCACTTTTGCAATGAGTTAGAATAATAGCCTCGCTTGATTTTTTTTTTTTTTTAACTCTTATGGATCTGCATTTATTTTAGACATGGGTTAATTATATTTACTGCTTCAAAGACCTATGTGTCATGCAACATAGTCACTTAAGTTACATAACGGCCATATCTCAATACAATCATGTCTCGAGTTCCTGGACATGCAGTCACATGCATAATAATATGATTTCTACATGATGAAATACCTCTTGCAGGCCAATTTTAACTTCTGGAATCCAACATTGTGCACAATGTATAAAGGTTTTGTCAACTTTGTTCCATTGATGCAATTCATGGGGTAACTATTCTAGCTTATCCAATCTGGTGTAACTTCCTTTAATATATATTATATTATTGAAATTTAAATACGCCTTTCTATATTTACAATATGCCAATTAAGTCCTAAATGATCCTCAAGCTAGTTTGCATACATTACAACAACAACCAAACTTTATTTTATTAGGTGGAGTCGACTATCCTAAATGATCCTCCTATGTCATTGAGCCCTACCTCCTACTATATCATTATTTATATTTAAATAAATTTTATCTTTACTAACCAAGTCTTCTTTGGTCTTCTTTTTTTTCGTTTGATTTGCATATTTGTAATAGTTTTACATTGCCTAACTGAAATATTTATCGGTCATCTAAATACATATTCATACCATTTTTAACGTGTCTTTTTGAGTTTTTCCTCAATAGGTGCAATTTCAACTTTCACTCATGTTATTATTTCTTATTTTATCTATCCTTGTATATCCACACATCTATTTTAACATTTTCATCTCTGCAATTTTTCTCTTTTGCTCATGTACTTGAGTCATAATCCAACATTCAACTTCATATAACATAGCAGGCCTAATTATCATTCTGTAAAACTTTTCTTTAAGTTTTAAAGATATTTTACGATCACAAAGAACACCAGATGCTCTTTTTAATTTTAACTATCTTGCTTGTATTCAATATAAGACATATCTCAATCCCTCCATTATTTTGCAAAAATAATCCTAAATATTTAAAACTTTCAATTATAGATAATTCATTATCTCCTAACTTAACAATTATCTCATTGTATTTAATATTGTTAAATTTAAATTTTATATATTTTGTCTTTACTCTGCTAAGTGGAAGATCTTTCACTTCTAGCATTTCTCTCCAAGATTCAAGTTTAACATTTATTCTTTCATGTGTTTCATTTACCAAAACAATATCAATTCAAATAGCATGCATCATGACACCATCTACTGATGTTATAAGCCACAATTTATTAGAGATGTATTCGATTACAAATTTGTGAACTAATCACTAGAACTAACAAATGCCATAAAAATTTCTAGTATTGCTTTTCCAAAATACTAACAAATCACTAGAACCTTAATGAGTTTTAACCTTGTATTCTCTCTGCACTTGACCTGGCTCATTGGGTTTGTTATTTTTCTTTTCTTAAATATTATATTGCTCCCAAAAATACATAATAGTATGAAGTGGACAATGGAGAATTTATCCAATCTACATGTACTGTATAATTGGATGATAGTCCTGCTCATGACACAAGAAACCCTTTTTAGAGGGTATCTATTGCACACCTGTAGTGGATAGGATTCGGAATCACTGTCGGTGTTAGTGGGTAGAAAGTGGGAGAGTTTTAAGGAAGTGTTCAAGTACCTTTATGTTGTGTAGATGTGTATTGCACAATCGTAGAGGAGGCATCTTAGAAGGTAAAACTACGAAAAGTGGTGGGAAGACTAGAACTGGAGGTGGAACCATAGAAGGTGGAGGGTTCACATTGTGTTTGGAGATGGTGATGTGGATAAAGCAGCGATAAAGGACCTCTTATGAAGAGGAAAAATGTTGATGTTACATGGATGCGTGTGAGCTTGCAAATGATCAGTTTGGAGGCATTGCATGAGGGTGAAAAGAGGTGACTTTGATACCTGAGGCCGTCTCCACTACCTTTATATACCATCACCATTGTTTTGAAGGATTTATTATGCTAGGAGCTTTTGCTTATGGAGCTATATTGATTACAATCCAGAAGAGAATGAGCATAATGTGCCAGCAAGAATGTTGGGTCATAAAGAAACTATCATATCTCATTTAATTTAGGCCAACCTCTTTCTTGGGTCCCATACCTTGGGTATCTATATCTATCTATATATGCGTTATTAATGATTTATACCTTGAGCTTGCTATTGCACAACCATGTTCCATTACTGCTCGCCATTGATCCTTGCCTGTCATTGATTGTCGAATTCCAAAGTCACAGGGGAACTATGTCTCAGCCACAACAAACAACATATGAGGGGAAACCCAATGCCTTAATCTAAAAACTAATAGTCTGACTTGGTATTCCTTAACCCATGAATCCATTAACTCATTAAATTTATCTCTGCTTCACTATCCCTATCCCCATCCCACCCTCTTGATCTAACTATCTTCCTGAGTGGCATTGATCTTTCCATCAGCTAGAGTTTTCTACTCCTCTAAGCAAGCTTCTCCTCCTCCTTCCTAATTGGTGCTACTAACACAGTGTCTGCATGTTGGTACAGCACTGGCATGGTATTGTTCCAATCGTAGACCAATACTCTGGTTGGAATTTTTTAAACTTTGCCTATATGTTATTATGTACATTGTTTTTTTAAAAATGTATAAATTCACCCTCGCATATTTAGTATATGTCAAATAGGTCTTCAAGAAATGAAACATAACAAGTACATGTAATAGAAATTGTATTGCGATTGGTTGACAAATTTAGACTCACTAGCAGTGGTCCTACTAATGATGATTGCTTTGTTAGATCTGTAGCCTTGGTTTGTTTCACTGTCAAATGCCAAACCTGATTCTTTGTTTATTTGGCAGGTACAAAACATGAACCAGATGGCCGGGTGATTTTACTTGAATTTGACTCATGTTTTTTGCTGAATACTTACTCACCTAATAATGGTTGGAAAGAGGAGGAAAACTCATTTATAAGAAGACGGAAGTGGGATAAAAGAATTCTTGAGTTTGTTCTACAAATTGAGAAGCCGTTGATCTGGTGTGGAGATCTAAATGTGAGGTAACTGTCTGATGTTTAGAACTCATCTGGTTCTGATTCTTCTTTGTTTTGAATGCCTCTTCATTCAATTGCAAAATTTCGTAATAGATCTTAGTGACTTCTAATTTTATTTTCTATATGGTCTAAGAGTTAAGGAATTTGATCTATTATATGCGCATATACTTTGTCATGTTCTCAAGGTTGTAAAGCATCTGCAGCTCCATCCTATTCACAAGGAATTACATTGCTGTCGTACTATTATATTCCAGATAGTATCTACTTGTTCCTTGTGGACTTAGTGTAGATACCTTAGATACAGAACTGAAGGAAACACCTTTTATTTGAATGGATCTGAATGTTCTGTCAGGTGTCGATGAAAACAATTTGACTAGTATTGAACTAAAACGACATACTTTGGAGAGTATTTGTGTCTTGCAAACAGTAGAGAGGGAGGGAGGGAGGTTAATGGCAAGAAATATCCAACTACCAGCATTAACTGAGAGAGAGCCTGATGTCGGCTTCATTAAATGGAGAAGAAAGGAATGTAGATAAGAAACCATTGACGCTGCTTGTTCAATGCCCTACCATTGGTCTAGGGATCCCTTGGGTAAGCAGTACTGCATACTAATATTCTCTTCTCCTCTACTGCTTACTTGCCCTCTCCTTGTTGGTGCAGGGGCACCATATAATCGAATCTAGGTTTTGATTATGACAAAGACTCAAAGTTAAGGTGTTATCTTTATCTCATAAGCTACTGTTAAGTGTGTAGAAGTGTTTAAGCTGAGCTGAAGGTTGAGCGATATCCGGAGAATCTCGAGTCGAGAAACCGTGGTGGTCGGGCGACACCGGGAGAACTTCGGATGGAGTTGAAGAACCCAGGTGAAGACCGGAAGCTAAGCGACAAGTCGCAAAGGACCAGAGGTAAGCACGAGTGTGAGTAATGGTGAGGTCGGGTCCTCTGTACGGTGACGACTTTAGGCGGCGATCTAACTAAGACTTCCAGTGGAAGGTCTAGGTCGAGATCGGACGGTAAGTAGCCGTCATTTCTACCATTACTTATGTTTTTGTGCTAACTCTTTGTTGTAGTTGAGAAAACAGTACAACAGTCGATTGATGGCTATTGGTAGTCGACTGATCCTAGTATCAGTCGACTGCTGAGGGTGATCAGTCGACTGATATTCAAACTGGCCAGCTCAATGAAAGTCAAGATAAGCTCCTGTTATCTTGGGGAGATAAGGAGCTTTGACTCAGATCTAGATCTTAACGACCTAGGGTTTGGAGGGCTATAAAAGAAGGGGAGTTTCACCCCTTTGGATTATCTTATCTTGCTCACAAAGTGCTCCAACGACGCCAAGCTCCGATGACAACACTATGCCACTGTAACGCCGACGACACGCAGAGCTTCTAACCTTTTCATCGGTAGTTTCATTCTTTTAGTTGTCTTATTTCTTTATTGTATTCGAGCTTTACATTTCTAAAAGGAGAGGTAGGCTTGTTACCGCTCCTTCTATCCTTTGAGTTTTTGTAATCGTCGTCTTCTACCTTCAATGAGGTGGAGACTTATAGTGGATTGCCCCATCGTACGCGGTCTAGGATTGCGGAGCCTTGAAGTAGTAACTTTTCGGTTGTGAATCAAGTAAAAATAAAGTGTTTCCTTCCTTTCATTGTTTTACTTCCGCTGTGTTCGACTTTGGTTTTAACGAAACGAAAAGAAACGGTTTAGATCGCTATTCACTCCCCCCCCCCCCCTTCCTCCAGCGATTCACCTCGATCCAACACTCCCTCCTATTTCTCTGTTCTCCTTTGCTACTGACTTGTATAGGTATAGCTTGATTGTCAGTAATTACTGCTCTATGATTATCTAAGAATATGTTGAAAATTGAAACAGGTATGCATACTAATATTCTCTTCTCCTCTCCCTCTTATTCCTCTGCCCTCCTTTGCTACTGAATTGTATAGGTATAGCTTGATATACTGTCAGTAATTACTGCTTTATAATTATCTAAGAATATGTTGAAAGTTGGAACAGATATTAACACATGATTAGATTCCTTTTTTTCCCCCACCTTTTTTTTTTTTTTTTGTTTTACAAGTGGTATCCAAGCTTCGCCCGACTAATCCACTTGGTGAACCGGTCCTGCCCCACGGCCTCCGAAGAGTCTCCACCGGCCCATAAGGGTAAATCAAGATGACGCGCCGTCAAATCGCCGTGAGGGGTATATATGCCAATTAGGGTCCGCACCCCACACCAACCCAGCGGGAAAACGGGAACCCGTCTCCGCAACCCGCAAGTGAGTGGAAAACGGCGAAATTCCCTCCGCAAACTGCAGCCGGCAGGGATCGAACCATGGCTTGCCGCAGGGACCGCCCAAGCTCTTACTGACGCGCCATTGCCCTGGGGGCGAAACTGTGACGGGTAAACTTTTTAACGTGACTGGCCCCACCGCCGAAGCCCTCATCAGAAACTCCTGAAGGGATTTTTGGAGGCACAGTACCACGAGTTGATAAGAGCATACCTGGGCCGGGCCTAGTATCTCAGTCAACAGGATCAAACTGGTCAAGAGTTGCTGAGGAGGGCTCGAACCCGGCACCTCCTGCAACTTAGTATCTCCATGCTAGCCACTAGAGCTAGGACGCTTCGATAAAACTGTGATGGGTAAACTTTTTAACGTGACTGGCCCCACCGCCGAAGTGGCCCCTCATCAGAAACCCCCGAAGGGATTTTTGGAGACACAGTACCACAGTTGATAAGAGCATACCTGGGCCGGACCCAATATCTCAGTCAACAGGACCAAATTGGTCAAGAGTTGCTAAGGAGGGTTTGAACCCGGCACCTCCCGCAACTTAGTATCTCCACGCTAACCACTAGAGCTAGGACGCTTTGATTTTCCTCCCACCTTACTACAACGGCATCTTGTACAAGGAGCATTTTAACTGTTACAAACATAAATCATTTATTTGGTCCTCCAAAATGTACAGGTCTATTTTGATTCTAAAACTCTTTTATGATGCTTTATAGAATTCTTGACTTGGCCATCCACACCTTACTTCATAGTGTTGACTTGTCTTGTTTATTGTCAATCGTTGTTTTCCTGAAAGGTGTGAGCTCTCTGTAGTTCTTTTAATTTCGTTCTTTAATATCTAAAAAAATAGAACTTGAGGTCTTTTATGCTCATTCTGTCTATGCATATTATGTTTGCAGCCACCAAGAAATTGATGTCAGCCATCCTGAGTTCTTTAGTAATGCAAAGCTCAATGGGTACATTCCTCCACATAAAGAGGCAAGTTGTTAACCTTCTGCACATGATTTTCTTATTGTAGATTCAATATTCATGCATGTTATTATTGGTATGCTTAAGTTGAGTCTGAGAGAACTGAACTTCGAGAACTCAACTGCAGTCATAAGATAAGTAGCTCCTGTAGTCAACTGGAACGAGTGCAGCGATGCCATAGTTTAATTTTTGTCATCTCCAATTATAAGCGAAGTTGAAGGAGTGAGTTGAATGAACAATTTGTCATGCACTCAATAGCATCTTGTACTCTGGAGCAGATGGCAACAAAGGTTCTTCAGTACTTATTCATGATGAGGGCTTAGTGTTAATGTTTCTGATCAGAGAGGTGGGAGTTGGGCCTATCTGATCGGACAGGAAGTTCTTCTCTGATCGGACTGTCCAAGTGGGAGTAGCTTTGTGGCGCGTCCAAGGATACTGCCCATTTGGGATCCCTAGCTCATCTCGCCTAAGCATCCTAGTAGCTATAGTTATTCTCCTACCTACTTGTCGAGCGATCATTCTTGTGACATGGCGAGTGGAATGAACAAGAGATAGAGAACTGACCTCATCATGTAGAGTGTAGATGGGGAAAGGAAGCACCTCTTCACGGCTCACTGAAATTAGTGTAGCTCGGATTAGGCGGTGTGCTGTCTGCCTTCGCTTTGGCTTCCTCCAGTCCTATATCTCACTCACTCACAGGCTGGCTCTTCTGCAAGCAGGCAGTCAAGGTCGGCTCTATAGTGGAACTTGCTACGTGGGCGAGCTTCAACTACTGGCCCATGGATTCTTTATGGAGAAGGTGGGGAAGAGATGCAGGCACGTCCCTAAGCAGACAGATCTTTCAAGTCAGAAGAAAGAGAGAGAATACACTACCTGAGTCCAAACAGAGGTTCGAGGGATGATCAATAGCAACTATAGACAGGAGCTGCATCGACGTCTCTAGCAACTTAGATATATTAGAATCTTACAACGGAGCGATTAACAGAACTTTCATAAAGCGGATGAGAGGACTGCATTCTTGCTTCCTCTGTCTTCTGTAGAATGATCTGTAAATGTGTGGCTAAACCATTATGAGTTATAGAGTGAGAAGCACACCCCAACCTAGCTCACCGGGTAGGGCACTAGCCAGACATAGAAAGTCATTCCTTTCTTCCATTCAGCTTGACTTAAATATTATTAGAATTCAGTTTCACTCAGCCCTCTTTCAAAGGTACTTAGCTGATGTAGAATAAGCACATCACACTGCATGATCCCATCGGTCGACTTCCACACACCTATGGAAGGCAGGCTTGCCGGAGCATGCAATTTAGGCAGTGGCCAGATGTAAATGAGGAAACAAGTAATATTATTGCATGCAGTGTTCTGTTGATCAGTATCATTAATATTCGGGAGAACATACAGTTTCTGTTCATGTCAAATATAGTCGACATATTAGTGGTTTCCAATGTTATTAACAATGTACTTATGATGATGCTTTCAATTTAGGAATTGGGATAGCATGTTCATGATTGAAGTCTTCATCTAGCAGTATTCTATACAATTATGGAGAACATTCAATTTCTTCATGTCAAGTGTAGTCTATGTATTTGTGGTTTCCAACATTATTGCTGATTGAATAATGATAGTGTTCAGAATTTAGAGATTAGGTTATTGTATTTACGATTGAATCCTGCTTGTGCACATGGTCGTGTTTTGTTTACTTTGCTCTTTATTGATTGTGCTTGTTGAGGAAATCATGCTCTCTATTATTTTTTTATTGAGCATTTTTATACTTGATACTTCCATTTAAATGATCTTCATCAATCAGATGAATTTTAATTAGGATTATAGGGTTTTTGTAAATAACGACAATAACCAAGTTTTATTCGACTAGGTTGGGTCGTTTATATGGATCCTCATACACCATTGGACTCTATCTCATATTATATTATCATCAATATTTAAATAAATTTTATCTTGTTTTATCATTGTTAATCAAGTCTTTTTAGGTCTTCCTCATTCTCGTTTGATTTGTATATTTGTAATAGTTTCAAATTGCCTAATTGGAGCATTTACCAGTTGTCTAAGTATATGTTTGTACTATTTTAAACGTGTCTTCCAAAGTTTTTTCTCAATAGGTGTAATCTCAATTTTCGCTTTAATGTTCTCATTTCTTATGTTATTCATATTCGTATATCCACATATCCATTTTAAGATCTTCATCTCTATAGCTCCCATTTTTTGCTCTTGTGCTCAAGTCATAATCCAATATTCAGTTCCATATAATATAGTAGGTCTAATTGTCATTTTATAAAATTTCTCTTTTAAATTTTGAATGGACTTTATGATCACAAATAACTTTCTAGAATAGAAAATCCTGAACAGAAAATTCTTAAATGATTTCCCCTCATTTGTGATCTATAAGAACAACAATGAGCCCTTAAGTAAATTAAAAGGTCTTGTACGTTCTACTATACTCATTTGTCCGCCTTAATAGTTTCATCTCATTTGCACTTTTCTAGTAATAGTCTTTTAGATCCTCACCTTTTATCCATAAAATGTGGCATTGCATTCATAAATTTTGATAATGCAAGTGGTTGGTTATTTTTATACTCCTTTAATTTCTTTCTTAACTTAGCAATACCTTTGTTTATGTCTCTTAGTGAATAGTAACTGTAAGATATTTGAAATTTCCCTTGCAAGAACCTTTTATCCAAGAACAAGTAACAATAATATTTTTCCACCAGCACTTTCCTTTTGTTTCCTTTGGCAGAAATAGAGGGAGGGAAAGAAAATATTGAAAAAAGAAAAAAAATCTTTCTGTAGTCTTTTCTATTTTTTTTTTCCATCAAATTTAGAGGGGTAAAATCACTATACACCTGCGATGGAGCTTAAATTTAACCTTAAAAATTTGAATCTATTTTTAAAATCTAATTTTGATTTATATTTGTAAATATTTTAAAAAAGTTTGAAATTTGAAATTTCTCTATTTTCTTTCCTTCCATGGAAATGATTAGGAGGAAAACATTATTTCTTTCCTTTCCGCGAAGGAAACAAAAACTAGTGAAATATTTTCAATCCATTAGTAGTGTAATACATGAATTTGTATGGCTATAATTTCACATCATGGATCCATTTTTAAGTCCTTTTCTATTTTTATTAGTCCTAGATGAATTAACCAATCATCATTCTAGGTAAACTCTTTGGTGTAATTTTAGAACATGATTTTATTCATTAGTGACTTGTAATTAAATCAAATTTGAAGATCAAGCTAGGAAGAACAATTTTAAAAATATAGAATCTACTTGGGTATAGAATTTTTCCCCTTGAATTTTCATTTAATGAACTAAAAATTTTGAGAAATAAGAAATGAATTTTATTTTTCAAGTCCAATAATCTACACCTAGGAGGTGTACTTATAGCTTACCCCATCTAAAAACATCTTTGGTATATTAAATCAAAATCTTGTTTATGAAGTTGAAAATTATAAAATTTTATTTGGTTGGAGATATAAAACTATATTTCATTTACATATTCTTGATGAACTAATTATTTGATATAACTTTCATACAAGAACTAAAAAATTGGAGAAAAAGTTACAAAAACTATTTGATGATTACTATTATCTTAAACAATTTTTTTTAAAATTATACTAAGCTAAATAAACATTAAAATTCTTTGATTTCTAAATAAAAATCCTAAAAGATAAGTAATATATAAATGTTATTATTTAATAACAAGAAATTAATTGAAGAATATTAGGATGGATCGATGTAAAATTCTTATAAGAGTTTTAGATATATTAGATTTATTATTCAACAAGGAGATAGTATTGTTAATAAAATAGAGAATGAACGGTCGAAATAGAGAGGAGGTTCTGGAGTCTTATATGCTCATTTTATGCCTTTATCTAAAATAAATAAATAAAGGACCAACATATTGTATAGAACAAAGTGTTGGAATGTCACAAAGCAATACAAATGATTAATTTCTAGAGATGAGAATTCTAAGATTGAGGTGTGAAGTTATTATTAAAAGGGAAAACTATAAAATATTAATTGATTATTGGAAAGGATGAAATTTGAAAAATATTAATTCACTAAAAAACATAAAATAAGAAAAAAAACTAATGTAATTGGAGATGTAATATGAGAATAATTAGGTGTAGCTCTAAGAGAAAATAGTTGCAATGATATAAATATGGCCAAAGATTAGATTCCTTGGTTACAAGGGTTGAATTATTTATAATGGAAAGTGTAAGGGATTAAATGACACCGAAAAAAAATCATTCAATATCATAGAAAATGATAACTTGGGTACAACTGATGATAACCCCTGGGCTATAGTGCAGTGGTAAGGTGTCCATGTAGATTCTCAGGAACCCCTTGATCCCTAGCTACAACATATTTGCAAATTTTTTCCCAAATGAGATCAGTTCCTTGGGATGCCGGGTCTGCTGAGGTAGTCTACGCTAGCACCTGTCCGATTTACCCCTCCTCGGTAGGGGCAGTTGAAAGGGGCCGCTAATGTGACGGTTCCATATTTTTTTTGTTTTTTGGTACCAGTAATGATGTAACCTTGCATATAGGTGAATTATGTAAACAATCCCAAATAGTTGGTGGAACCCAACTTGATAACTTTCTATAGAGCTTAATGCTTGGACAAGATCCATATATGTAGTTGGCATAAGTAGTTGTGCTTTTAGCATTTATAACATTGCCCTTATCCTACTCGGATTAATTTTTACTGTTTATCCGCCTCCCTCAAAATTTGAATTTATGTTCTAGCTAATCCTCTCCCTTTGATCTATTGGGTTGTAGTTGTTTATAGAAACAAGAGATTTTATTTCATGTTTAGTAGTTTTGTAGGGACATGTTATTGATTCAATTTCTTTGACATATTTTATGTGGTGAAAATGTGAAAGAGAATGATCTTTATATGCAGGATTGTGGACAACCAGGATTTACCTTAGCAGAGAGGCGTCGATTCGACAACATATTAACTCAGTGAGTAGATATGGGTAGAATCCTTTTCATTTTTCCTAATTTTATTTTAGTTGTATGTGTCGCCTAAAATTTTGTGCCTTGTCGAACAACACAATGGTGATACATGCTTCAAGATGTGTCAAGATGAATTCAAGTTATTATTATCATTATTACTTGGTTTTCTATAATTATTATTTAGTTATGTAATTGCTAGTCTTATTTAAAGTTAAAAAAGTTAGCGGAAGAAGATTATAGGAGTAAAGTTTTATGAATTTATTTCAATATGCATTGAAGTAAAAGAGGGTAAAATTTATTTTCAATTCAACTTAAGTGTGTTGACTATAATATTCTAATCTAATTGACTTTCTAATTACTATAGTTCATTGTTAGAAGTAAACAAACGAAGTGAAAGTATATGAAAGAGTAAAACTTATTTAAATTCATCTCAACACACTTCGATGCATGTTGAAACGCAATGTGTTAGCACAACTAGGTGCCAAAACCAACTGTCCCTACTAGGGATCGATACTCTAGCACAGAACAATATTTATAAGCAATATTTATTTTTTAGCTAACAATAAATATCTGAAGTGATACTAATGATTTTTGTTTTTTCTTAGTAGCTGACTGAAAGACAGTTATTGATGGACGGGATTGGAGATTTAGAGTATATTTTGGGTTTTGATAACTCCTTTTTTATGCAACCATGATTCTGGAACCTTTACAAGTATACTGGACAAATGATGAACATTCTGTTGGTTTGGTTTTATTGCGACATTGTCTTCACTGAATATGAATCACGATTTAGTATATTGTTCTTTTTTACCATTATCAATATTTTTCTCGATGCAGAACTTGTTTTCTCACCCTCCTATGCTGTTTCTCAGCTTTTGAGAATTTTACAGCTTCACAAACCATCTACATTCTGTTCAACAAAGTGAGATTGTGCGCAATGAGTAGATTTCAAGTTGTTTATGCAGTGTTTTTATGTGACCAGACAAACCAAGGTGAAATCCATTGTTTTTTTTTTACTTTCAAAAAGCCAAGATAAAATCCTCGGCACCTCAATATTATATGAATGCCTTAGTGAGGTACTAGGTGAGCAGGCGAGCACCTTTCAAAAGTAAGTGGATTAGAAATTAGAGGGTGAGACTGGGAGAAGGTGAGGGTTTCTCTAGCGATAGCCACTGCATGTGCAGTTGTGGATGGTGGGTTCTTAGTGTGCATGCCAGCAGTAAGATCGCATCTGTATGAATCTATTGCATGTAGACATTGACACGTGTCTCTGTGTATGTAGACAGTGATGAGGTCTTACACAAGAAAGTGGTCATTTCTCATGGGCGTTTCCTCCACTGGAAACCTCCTCGTGTTCGATTTTTTACCTCCTAAGTCTGAACTTTACATCTATTTTTCATTTATAAGAATGCTTTACCCAAGAACTTGTTATGTCAATTGTCATATCATTTCAGTAAAGCCTAGAACTATGCAATTCCAATGTAAATCCAGGGCTGTGAATTTATCACCTTGTAGAGCTCAGGATAAATTATATTTTTCTGGTAACTAAAATATTGTTACCCAGCTCTTTGTTTCAGTCCATTTTAGTTGTGAGTACAAATATGAATCCAGATCATGAATTTTCTCGAGTCTAATATGGCTAAAATATCAGAGTAACAGTTGGTATTCCTTGCAGAGGGAAACTGATTGATGCTTATCGATTTCTCTACAAGGAGAAAGATATGGAAGGAGGCTTTTCATGGTCTGGCAATCCTGTTGGCAAGTAAGGGTCCCTAGGTGCCTGATCTGTTTTTTTTTTTTGCAATTATTTGTTTAGGATAAATGCTAGGCACCATCATTATGTTGAGCTATGTGATTGACCCAACCATAAGTCCTAGGTACCTGATATATATTTTTTTACAATAGTTTTTTGTGATAAATGCTAGGCAACATCATGTTGAGCTATGTGATTGACTCAACCATAAGCAATAATTGAAGAACACTTTATAGCTGTTTATTGAACGAACAAAAGTCATTCTGGCAGGTCACTTGAATCTTCATTGGCTTTGCAATCCTTCTTTTTAGTTGTGAAAACCCTTGTTTATACAAATCTCTACCTTACTAACAGGAACAGGCTGGAGTAGATTTGCGAAGGAAATTATTACCTGTTAAGATTCTATAAACAAAATTTGGTCCACTGAAACATTTAGATTGTGTACTTTTGCAAGGAAATTTAGATTGTTGGTGTTATAATTATCATTAGAGAGATTTAGATGGCTTACTAGGCATCTGCATTGTATCTGATGTTATTGCAATATCTGATTGCTAGAGATTAATTAATCTAAGTGGAACCTGCTTTCTACTAAATATTTTTTGTGCACGTTTACCAACAATCTTTTTTATTTCTTTTATTTAGATATCGAGGTAAAAGAATGAGGATCGACTATTTTATAGTCTCTGAGAAATTGAAGGATAAAATTGTTGCATGTGAGATGCACGGGCATGGGATTGAACTTGAAGGTAAGGTTTAACTGATAATAATGTAATGGTTTGAAAGTTTCATTTCATAAGCTGAAGAATCCAGTTAGCTCTTTAAATAAATGCATCTGCATCTCTTAGCTCACTGATTTCTGTAAGTTCCTAGCTATATTCATGTTTTTCGTGCCATCATTCAGTTCATGTCTCTTGATCTTTTACATGTGTCTAACTGATTACATCTGGCATTACTTGATAAAATGAACCATTCTCCAAGATTTCTACTACTGGGTTCTCTACCTTATATGATCGTCGCCTGCCTTATTAAATTGTAATCACTACTGCATCATTTCTGAAAATGGATCAGGTGAATCCTCTTCTAACTGGCTCTAGTCTTCCTTGATTTCCTTTTCTTGTGCATTCAAACCATCGAACAAAATTCCATTGGATTCTTTATCATTAGAGAGATCTTTAATCAGTTATTCTTTATATCCTTCATTTATTCCTTCGTCTTCTTGCAATCCTTCCAAGTTATTCGTGTCAAATGTAGTCAATATTTTCATGCAAATTGAACTACTTGCAATGGGTCAGACACAAGTATCATTTACCATGAGTTGAACTCCACATCTCTCAATTATGGCTCGATCAGCCCTTGTAGTTCAACCAACCGCAATGCATGTGACGTGCATCCAAAACAGGATTGTGCCGTGTCAGCGTGGCAGAGATGCATGATAAAATAGCAGATTGTTCTTCGGAGAAGTTTTATTATTGATCATGCCCATTTCTTTCTGTCGAATTGCAGGTTTCTGCGGGAGCGATCACTGCCCTGTTTCGCTCGTGCTTTCGGATGAAACATGGCGACCTTAGTCTCGTTAATTGGTCTGAACAGTAGTTGAAACTGACGTAGCTAACAAATTTTGAGTTAGGAAAGATTGATCCCTCAGAAGCATTTGGACAATAGGTTTGCAGTAGATTGTATCTTATTTTATAATGTCATTACGACTATTAACACTTCTGAAATTTCTCGATTTCAGCGTTTGTTTGTGCAGTAGAACTTGCTTGAATTCTTATTTAAGTTTGTTATCTTACTCGTGGTTTGGTTTCAATTTGAACTTAAATTTCGCTCGTTTTTTTTTTTATAAAGAAAAGGTATATATTTATAGAGAGTAGATTTGGTGTCTTCCAATTTTGATTTTAATATATATATATTAACATCTTCAATATTCTACGATTCTTTGCCTTTATAATATACCATGTTAAATTGATTGACAAATTAATTAGTTCCTCATAAATTAAAATTTTTAAATATTTTTTAATGATAAATTAGAAAAAAATTAATTTGTCTCATATTTTATGGCTATTTTAGAGTAGTTGATTTATAAATCAATCTGCATCCTATAAATTTAACTTTTAAAATAATTTTGGAGTAATAGATCCATAACACGACTTATCTTAAAGATAAGTCAGAAACCTTAAATTGAAATTTGTCTATAAATTAATTTGTAAATTAGCTTGCTCTTCGAAATTTGACACTATTAGATTAAAATAGTGGCAATTCAATTTACAAAGCGATTTGCACATACGATTTTTTTTAGCTTTAATATTAGTTAATACAAATTACGGCTTCAAATATATTAAAATTTTAAATTTACATGATGCAAGCATGTTTAATTAAGCTTTTACTCTAAAAATCTTAATTTAAAATGATTAAAAGCTTAATTAAAAATGACGTCTCATCCACTAATTAAAAACTTAAATTTACAAAGCGTTAATATGACGATATTGTATATATATATATATATATATATATATATATATATAATTAGTTTCCTCTACTTTTATTTTATTTTTATTCCCTCTTGCTTCTTATTTTTCTTTCGCCCTTCATCCCCTAAATACTCCTTGCCCTAGACCTTCCTCGTCGTATGTCTCTTTCTTTGCTTCCACAGGACGTCTCATCCTCACAGCACAATCGTAGGGCATGATGACGACAGAGCACACTAGGTGTATGTACTCGGAGAAGCCTGGCTTTTGATCGCCTTTTTTTTATTCCGGTTCTTTCGTCGACCGAGAGAGCGAGTGTTGTTTCGGCATGGAGAACGTGGAGAACGGCGGTGGCGAAAGAGCACACAATATCCGAATCCTAGACAAGGTGGGAGAGGTCTCCTCTGCCATTGACGCAGCGAAGCAGGTCGACGAAGTGATTTACGCCCTCTACTCTCTCGCCGTCCTCCTCTTCCCCCTCGATGCCTCTGCCCTTTCCGGTTCGATTACGTTTCTTCTTTGTTCTTATTGTAATTTCGTTTCGACAATAGTTGGTGAATGCTACCTTATGCCTAAAAATCCCACCTTGCTGACGTGGAAAATATCTCATGTCGATCTCTGGCTATTTTGCAGATGTTGATCCATCCTGCAGAAACAAGGTACTATACTTCAGCAATTTCCGTTGATACTTTCTCTTCCACCATATAGACTTGTGAGGTTGTTTGTCTCTCGGAAACTTCTTACTTGCATGCAAATATAGGAAGATATCGTTAGCGTTCATTAGTTAATATTGTGGAGAATACTTAGCCTCATTTCGATGCTTAATTGGATAGAAGGAACAAGTTATCTTTACTTCCTCGATTGGATTGGCTTAGCGTGCATAGACTATATAAAGGCAGCATATATCACTATAATACAAAGCATAAAAAATTTATAATTTTTATATGCTTTCATGAGGTTACAGTGGAATGACATATCTTATTTTCCCTAACCATTTTCCTCCACTGAGGTAGCTTGAGGAATTCGCGACATAACTCCTAGATTTTCATCCACTTTAAGCCCTTTCACCATCTACCCTATTAAGACATCAAGTGCTATGGCCATTAGATATTTGTTGATGCCACCTTGCAAGGATGCTCCCGTATCTGACTTGTCTACCTCTTTCTCCAAGTTCAAATCACCACCACTAACGGTGAACATAACACCCCAAAGAAGTCAACGAAGTCAAAGAAATACGTTGGTCAAATATACTTAAAGACCTTTTAATCTCTCTCTTTTTAATCTTCTTTCTCAAAATATTCATTATTCTCTCTTTAAAGCTGTTGCTCTAGTTTCTCAAGTAGTGAAGCATTTTACTACTTCCAAAACCATGATTGAAAGAAAGATTCTCCTTTCTCAGGATTCATTATTAAAAAGGACTATAAATCCATTAAAAGGAAGAGAGAAAATGAAGAAGGATATCGAAGTGATAATCTCAATTCTAAGGTTTTCTAATCTGCATGCTATCACATATGTGATTGACACACTACGACTCATAAGTGGAATGCAAATGCAAATTCTGTGTCATAAGCAGTCCATAATAAAATATTACAAATTTTTTATATTGATGAAATTGCATATTGTATCTCTAAGAAAGTATATTAATCAACCTGCACAGTGGAAAAGTCAACCTATACAGTTCATGTGATGTAAAATTCATATTAGTCATGAGTTTTTGTTGATGCAAGCACTTGGCAGGCATATAAGATTTAAGTGGTCTTATAATTGATCCTCTTTCGAAACACATGGGGAATTGTAAGCAACCAAAATCCTTTTTAAATATTTCATGTTGAAAAATATCATCGCCATTGTTGAAATGGAACAATGGTGACATTCTTGAAAAAATTATGCTTCAGAACTATGCTGTAAATTATCAAATCATATTGTTTGGTCATCCTATGACATTGATAGGAAACACTTTGAAAATATTGGGAAAATGGGAAAGCGACAATAACAATCTTATCACTTGGATTTCCAATACCCTGACAACTTCCTTAACCATATGGAAAACAAAAGTTCTATATCATTTTACAAAAAATATATTGTACCTAATTTCACTCAACAATATTGACTAGATGAGGAACTTCACCCTCTTGAGGAAGAACATGAACAATCAACATTAGAATTCTCTAAAATTTCAATCATATACACATTTATTCAAACAAAGACAACCTTGACTATACTAATAACAACAATAACAACCAAGTTTTTATCGTACTAAGTGGGATCTGCTCTATGAATACACCTACGTCATTGGGCTCGATCTTTTACTTAATTATTATCTGTATTTAAATGAATTTTATTTTATTGTTGTTAATCAAGTCTTCTTTAGTCTTTCTCTTCCTCAATTAATGTGTTTATTTGTCATGGTCTTATATTGTTTAATTAGGGCATTTATTAGTCATCTGAGTATATGTTCATACCATTTTAAATGTATCTTTCAAAGTTTTTCCTCAATAGGTGCAATCTCGAGTTTTTCATTATTTGTTTTGTGAATTATAAAACTTAGCAACTTGTTCCTTATTTATGTTAAGTAGCACATATTTCCTGATCTCCTAGGATACCTTAAAAATTATTCAAAAAACTCTTTCAAATTATATACACACACTTATATTTGTTACATTTCATTTTTTTTTTCATGTTCTATTCACTATAGAAGTGTGTTGTCTAAAGCTAATAAGCTTTTACAGTTGATTCAATCTTTTTCTGGTAACAAGGTAGATTTAAATTCCTGGTTTCATTTTCAGTAAATTATTTTAATAGTTGATAGCTTTTAAATTTAACATGCAGATGTTGCAAAAGATTGGCTCCCATGTTTTTCTCCATCCATAAGGAAGCAAATTTATGATTCCTTTTTTGTTCATGGACCTCCAAGTGAAATGCTTCAGGTCCTGGTGTCTGCTTTAACACATGGTAGTGAGGATACTATCTACTCGAATATCGAGAGGTGCTCCTATACTCTATAAGTTTGTCAATTTTTATCTAATAATTCATGTTACTGCTTTTTACTACAATAACATGCAACATTACTTACAATCATTGGTTAGAAATCTCATGTCATGACAGACGATACAAATTGAAATATACCGGGCTTGGTAAATTGGTTTAGATACTGACCAATATAGGGAATCTCTTTTGTAGTTCCTGTGGAGAACATTCCAAGGAGTATCATAACATGCTGACACTTGACATGCTTTGACACACTACCTCACATGTAAAAATAAATTGAAGTAGTAATTTGTAATTTAATTGTTTTTCAATTCTAATTGAATTGTTTATCTAATTGCTATAGTCTCATTTCTAAAAGTAAACAACTTTAGTGGAATAAGATTATACGAGTTAAATTGACATAAATTTAGCTTGATACATATTGAAGTAAAAAATGAGTATCTTTTTTAAGTTAATTATCTAATTAATATATTCTTGTTAATTTGAAATATAAATGAAATGAAGATGATTGAAGACGTAAAGCTTTTTAAATTTGTCTTAGTACACTTAATATATACCAAATCATGTTAAACATCAATATGATACAGTAGAATAAATTTCTTTATCCATAATATTTCATTACTTTGCTCAAAATTTTAATTTAAATATTTTTTAATTGTTATATTCTTATATTATAATTATAGGATGAGATTTTATTCGAATTCATCTTCATACACTCAGGAGCTTTTCAATTGTCCTTTTGGCATGCCACAAAATTGTACCATTCCCCATAGATTGAAAGTCTAATATGACTTAATTTTTTAATCCTTTTATAGAATATTAACTAATGCAACATGAAATTAAATTGGAAGTTTGATGTAGCATGATGGATAAACAATCTCATACTTTTCACACATAGAATAAAAACTCATTAGGAGGAATTTTATTATGTAAAAGATGGTTAACATAGGGGATTGATACTTGTTTTTTTAAAGAAATAATCTTGTTCCTAAAATAATTCAATCAAATTAGAAAATAAACCAAAAATTACAAAATGAAAAAGAAATCAAGTTAATTGAACTTTTACCAAATTTATCCTACACTCCTAATGAAGCGCAAATTAAAAATCACTGCAAATAACTTATCCTCCTAAATAATGGATATGTTGAAATAAACTTTTAAAAAGTAAATTTTATTATTAAAAGTCTTAATTTGCATTGTTATTCTCCACCAAATAGGAAAATTCAATTCAGGACAAGTTGTTAGCTTTTTTCTTAGGTGGTTGATTTTAAGTATACCGAAGTAACTAACAATTATATCACCAACTATATTTAGAGTTCAACATGGGTTTTCATTATTTACCTTCAGCTTTAGTTGTCCCTTCAGCCTACTTTGTCTCTCCTTTTAGTAGTTGAAAAATTGAGTATAACATCAACCAAACCTTATCCCACTGAGTGGGGTCAGCTATATGAGTTCTTCTATGTCATTCGACTCTATTCTCTATTATATCATCATTTATATTTAAATAAATTTTATCCTGCTTTGTTGTTATTAATCAAGTCTTGTTTGTTTTTTTTATTTCTCATTTAATGTGCGTATTTATAATAACTTCACTTCGCCTAACTAGAACATTTATTAGTCGTTTAAGCATATGTTCTACCATTTTAAATACATCTCTTGAAGTTTTTCCTCAATAGACTTAATCTCGACATCCTCTCTAATGTTCTCATTTTTTATTTTGTCCATCCTCATATGTTTGCATATCCACCTTAACATCCATGTCTCGGTGACTCTCATCTTCTTCATAGCCCAAAATTTGATTCCATATAATATAACAAGTCTGACCACCATTTTATAGAATCTACCTTTAAGTTTTATATGTATTTTGCAATAACAAAGAACATTTGATGTTTTTCTTCATTTTAACCATGTTGTCTAGTGTAAGACATCTCATCTTAACAATTGTCTTGCTATGTCAAATATTGCTTAATTTAAATTTTATATATTCTATTTTTACTCTACCAAATTTAAAATCTTTCACTTCCACTATTTCTATCAAGATTCGACCTTAACATTTACTCTTTCACGTATTTTATCTACCAAAGTAATATCATTTGCAAACAAAATGCACAATAGTAACATGTCTTGGATGTATATAGTAAGGTTGTCCATGCTTAGTGTAAAAAGATAGAGACTTAGAGTTGATTTTTAATGTAATTCTATCTTTATAGGAAACACTTCGATTAATCCACTTGAAGTCTTCACTCTTGCCATTACATCCTCATATATATCTTTAATTGTTTTAATATATACTACGCTAACACAGTTGAAAATTTGAGTGTTAGAATTTTTTTCTTTTTCCTTTTGTTTCCTTTTCAATGAATAAAAAAATATTGCAATTGATCATAGGGTAAGAATGATGCTTGTTTCTTCATAGATTACGTGGTGTGAAAGTGAAAAATATGAGAAGTGTGATCTACGATAAAGTTAACACTTAAGGACAAAAACTCAAATAGTCAATAAAAAAAGCAGCTTGTTGCACGAACCTTCAGTAAATATGGGGCCCTGAAGAAGGATCTATTGTACACAACCTTATTTTGCGTTATAAAAAGTTATTTTTGTGACTCGAATCCATGACTTCTAGGTCACACGATAACAATTTTACCATTGCGGCAAGGCTCCCTTTCTCCACTAAAATAGTAAATATTTTAATTAATTTAAATTAATCTGTAAATGATTTGGTAAGTTAAATAAACATGCATGCTTGTTGGTGGATTTGCTAAGTTAAATTAATCTTGGACATGTTACCCCGCTTACTGTCATGCCCTTATTATTAAGACACCAATGTCTAAGGAAAGTTCCAAGGAAGAAATAACCCTTTTACCTTTTTTTGTAAAAAAAGAAAATTTCGAATATTGGCGTTGTAGTTTAAATAGACAAGTTAAATTTTGCCTTTGGTGCATGGAATAAGATAGATTAGGAATCTAATAGCTATTCCTATAAATTGGAATAAAAAAGAAATAGTATGGAAATAAATATTCCTTAGTTTGGTTTATGGAATGGAATAAACATGGATTAATTATTCTTATGTTTGATTTGTGTTATAGAAAATAGACAATGTATATTTTTCACAATGATAATTCTTTTGGCTGTCCAATCTTCTTGGACCAACCTGATGGGTTTGTCAGCTCAAGTGCCTGACCGATGTATCCTTCAGACCTGATCAACCCACCATTCCGTATGGAAAGGAGGATTGAATTGATTTAAGAATATGCATTATTATTTGGACAATGAAATAGATGAGAAATAAGTATTTTGAGAATATTCCAGGTAGGTATAGCTATTCCTTATGGATATCACAATTCCATAATTCCATGAGAATCAACATTGTGAGATTATTTTTGCAATCAAACATAGGAATACTTGTTCAAAGAAAAAAATTATAGAAAATAGGATAACTATTCCCATAAATTAAATGCACCATAATAGGCTTCGTGGCTTGGTGAAATTTGTTGGCAAGTCAGCTGAGCTATTTTGTGATCTGAACTTACCATCATGACTTCGCATGATTCTTCATTTTACTTCTTGTGGTTTCCCTTTGTATACCCTAGCTAACTTTTGTTTTTCCCTTCCCACATATCTGAACCTGAATAATTGCGACTTACTGCTTATTGATATTTATTGGTTTGTGCAGGTTGCTGGTAAAATGCTTGCTTACGAGGGAAGGAGTAAGACATATGGTTGAGGAATTTAGAATCCAATGTCAAGTTGGTGGGAATGGTTATGCCTCTAAGCCAGAAATGCTAGCAGTCATAAGTAGGGTTGCACAGCAATTGAGTTCAATTCCTGATAAGGCAAGATTGGGTGCCTCGTCTGTACTTTCGTCCCAGTATCCTTGTGATACATATATTTTGGATCTCTTATCAATTTTTTGTTCCTTTAAAGCATGACTTGGATTGCATTTTGACGTATACTATAATGCCTTATAATATGGTTTCTGAAATTGTTTATTGATCGATTCATCTCTTCTCACTAGCTTTGTAGAAAATTTGCTGCCCCTCGTGTGGATACCTATAATTAACAAAACTCTGTCAGGCATACTTATCAAATACTATTGTTTATTTCCTTGACCGGATGCTAGCTTGTTCTTCCAGAAAGTTGTCAACCAACTTTTGGTTGGGGCAGAAGATTGTGACTATCAAGTTTCAAACTATCTAAATGCATCTGATGCAGATGTTCTGGATGGCTCATTATTATTTGTGGGGGAAACATTCTCAAGGATTTGTAGACGTGGATCAACAGGTGAGAGAAAAAAAATTTGTTGCCTTAAACAATCAACTGCAGCCAACAACTAGGTTTGGCTTGTTGGAAATTTCCACTTTTTAGATTATGTTGGCTTGTACAAACATATTCAGGCTTTCCATGTTATCTGGTATGATTTACATGTTATGTCCTCACTTCTTGGATAGTACATTAATTATTATTTTTTACATGTTGCCGGGATGCCTAAATGGAATTGATATCATGTCATATCATCAATTTCTAGAATTTTAGATGCTTTGGTTTTGCAATATACTTCCTACTTTTGCTTCACTAATTAGGAAATTATTTACAGACATTCTTGTTGCTAAAATGATTCCTAGGGTTCTTGATCATATACGAGGCTGGTTGTCATCCAATACTGGTTCTATCGGTGACAGTATGATAAAACCTATTTCACATTCCCACTTTTGGTTGTTAATTGTGGAAGCAATGAAAGATCAGTATGCTGTTGAAAGATTGGCTGAGGAGTTACTGAGGCAAGTGGCAACTCAGAATGCTAGTGATGTTGAAGCTTATTGGATTCTTTGGTTGTTGTTTCATCAAACCATCAGCCGAAAAGCTACCATGAGGTGAGCTGGTATTGTCAATGGCATCCATTGTTGTTTGTATGTTGTCAATATTCCTCCTTCCAATTGTCATGCAGTTGAATATGCTTTAAAAATCTAAATACTTTCCAATGGTGCTTGGCACGAAAAAACAATAGCAGAAATTGAAATATTAGGAATAAGGTGTTAATCAATAATTGATAAAAAAAACATTAGGCTGTTGTAGAAACCCATGCTGCTGTTGCAGAAGATGTTCTGTGACAACAGCACACTGTCATCAGCTCATAACTATTGTCTCAAAAGAATCTTGTTGTAACTGTGCAGCAAGAATTTTTGCACTCAGTGACAGAAGAAGTCAGAGGCTATGACAAATTAAAAACCTGTGACAGAATTGTGTCAACATCTTGTGATAACACATGATAGGTTCTGGAAACATGGTCTTTTTGATTGCCAAGTTGTCGCAGGCTCGTAGCTATTACAAAAGCCTTTGAAAAGAAATAATTTAAAAATTCTAAATATTCATCAATAGATACAATGTTAATACATTTAGAAAATATTCTAATTAATACATTTAGAACTTTAATTTACTGCCCATAACCTTCCACAGGATGCACAACCACATGATTTTCCATAACTAGACAACTTATAAAACCAATCTCAAACCAGCCAGAGAATAAAGCAACATTATGGATAATGAAATAATACAATATACATTGGTAGCCAAATATTTGTAGTAGGCATCTACATGAACCTAGCTACCCAAATGGGCAAAAAGCCTTCCATGCTAATAGAATGAAACTTCACTGAATCTAGTTATCCATGAGCTCAATGCCGAAAGCTCTTTAATGCCAATAGAGAAATCATCATAAATCGAGTTATCCTTGAATATCACAAAGCTAACCAATGCCAAAGGAGTCATCGATCACAAATCTAATCATCCTTGAATACTGTAAGGCGAAAGCTCTCAATGCTAATATAGTGATCCATCAGAAAACCATGTATCCTTCTTGGAAAGCTAAAGCATCACCGTTTATAGATATAACTTTTGAATAATTTGTAGAGAATCTCAGAGGTATATATTCTATCTAACTAGGCTAACATATTGTTAGATAATTATGGTGGTATGAACTACATATAAAGCTTATAATAAACAAATATTAGTATCAAAGGAAGTACTATATTTAGAAAACATGAATGTGGAACACAACTCTATAGATATCATTGTCATTTTGTGACAGTCGGTGTATTAAGTGATTGCTTCAAGCAAATTGATGAAAACTGTTAAGGTATTAGGTACAGTGGATTTAGTACTACATTAGGACTTTTAGGATTAGGGTTTTATGATGAGATATATATGCCCATGCAATCATTAACTAATTGTGAAAAAAAATACATTTTTTCTCATCCTCAGATACCACATGATATCAGAGCTCTTTGTCTAGGGTTAGGGCTTAAAAGCGACGTTCCCCTTGGATGGAGGTTACCACTGTCAGCCTTCCCTCATCTTGTGATCCTTTTCTTCCTTGCATCCTTCCAATCCTCCCTGCTCTGTCTCTCTTGCATCAAGTAATGCTGCTGGTATCGATGTAGTCTCTACTCTATCTTGACCATTACGAACCACTGTATGTGTTCTTCATTGAGCAATGCACTTCCATCTCCATCCCACTTGCATCTTCCTCTGTCGTCGGTGAGTTGGCTGCATCTGTCATCTGTGAGTCACATGACCTCTGCTGCCAAGTTTGGAAAGGGATCCTAGTGGAGGGATCACCAACAAGATTTCTCCCCTCTATATTTTCTTGAGCAACGCCATGCAATGCCACTTTCTTGCCTTCTCCATGTCACATACCTTGCCTGGATGGGAGCAAGTTTTAATTGCTCATTTGCTACTAGATACCTTCCAAACCATTGCATCAATGGAGGTTTGAACACTGGCATTTAGTTCTTCCTGCCTTTATGGTTTTTTGACCTAAGCCAAATCCAACCTGTGGTTTTCATCTTGGCAAGAGACAAGCATGATTGTCGTCCACCACCTGTGAGCCACACAAGCTTGACCGACTGACAATACTTACCAGGAGGCTGAGGCCTTCCTCCAAGTTGTCTTCTGTTTGATGTGGAGACATTGCAGAGGCCATTTGTAGCCAATCTGCACTAGACTCTGACCTAGCAGTGACAACTGTTGCTCTTATTTACCTGCAACTTGATCTGGTTATTGCAAGGCTCTTGAGGTGTGCTACTGCAGTGATATTACCTAGATGGTGAACACCAGGTCCAAATTTCTGAAACCAGCTAGAATCCTTAATTCTTTAGCCTAGCCTTTTTTTTGTTGATTCCATCTTGGTGTTTTGCTTCTTGTGATTTTTTGCCAATTTTCCTGATTCTCAAATTACAAATGCTTCTTAGTAATCTGCTCATTGCTTGGTCTTCCTCTCTAAATACAAAAGCATATTTGACTTCTCTGTTTTTAGCAATCTATCTTTGTCTCCTGCTTGGTCTTTCATCCACCTTGCTTGTATCTCATTGCTTTCTAAATACAATCAAGAAATAGAAGGTCTCTGCTTGGTCTTTGTCTTCTTTTACTTCCTCAAATCTCTTCCAATCCTTGTTTTTCTTTTTCTTTCTTTCAGGCTTCAACGTTTCCTCCCTGCAGGCTCAATGAATGGCCTGCAACCTTCTACTTTATTTGATGATTGCAACGGACTTCAGACATTGACTGAATGAATGACCTCACCTCATCTATGGCAAGCACTAGATTTCTCAAATTAGCTAGAATCCTTAATTCTTCAGCCTAGTATTCTTTTCTTCTGATTCCATCTTGGTTCTTACCTGTTGCAATTTTTTGCTGATTGTCAGAGTACAATCGCCAAGCTGTTCCTAGTGATCTGCTCATTACTTGTTCTTCCTCTCTAAATACAACTAGCATATTTGCGTCTCTATTTTCAACAATCTATCTCCATCTCCTGTTTGAGCTTTCATTCACCTTGTGTCTCATTGCTCTCCAGATACAATCAAGCAATAAAAGTTTTCTTCTTGGGGGTTGCATTTTGTTATCGTGTTGCAAGGGGGACTTTTCTGCCCTTTATGTTTCTTTCCTTCCTCAAACTTCATCCGACCCTTACTTTTCTTTCTTCTTTCATATATCCTATGTTATGTTATTTGGTACTGTATTTGTGCTACTTGAGCTAGTAAAGGCATGAACAGAGAAAACATCCCACTCTGCTTCAAGCTAAGGGTAGTGTTGTGTTTTCCATCTCCAGTGAAGATCTGAATAGAGAAAGCTGTGGTTTCCGTCTCCTCTAAAGACCTGAACAGAGATTTTTTTTTCCTTCCAAGTCAAGGGGTGAGTAGTGCCATCCATCTTTTTCCAACTCTAGAATGTTTTTCTCCCAGTCTCTTATACTATATATGTGCAACTTGTCATAATAGTTGCATTTCATCCTCGCTCTCTTTATCCTCTATGTTATTGAGGTGCTTCTTGATTTGGAGGTCGAATTTGATCATCCTCCGTGCTCCATCAACTTTTTAACTTTTTTGATTTGAGGTTGAAATGATAATTTGACTATGTGCTCTATTAAATCCTTGAACATTTTGTTTCTCATGTGCACATAGTATTTTTCCATTCATTATTGTTGTTTCTAGTTTATATTCTGTTTATGATGAGAGGTTCTCTAGTTTATATAATAAGCTAGGCGTAGATAATATTTATGGTTCAACTCAAGGGAAGTGGTAAAGGTATTAGACATAGTAAGCTTAAGTCCCACATTAGTAAAAGTACGATTTTATCATGAGTTTATGTATACACATGTAATGACGATCTTGTTCCAAAGAAACACAATATTTCCTAATCTTAAATGCTATAATAATGCTAAGATAATATAGCCATAGTGCATTTTATATTCTTAAACTCCAAAACTAGGGCTACATAAGAGTATATGTTTATATCATATGATGCATTTCAACTCTAATTTGACAATTTAGGTTTAAGAGGACTGTATAATGCTGAATTTCCACAAGTCCTTGACAAATATCATTCCCGAGATTCTGACACATGACAAACATTCATTTGCAGCTTCACATTGTTTTTGTTTGTTTTTTTTTTCATTTTTTTTATCATGATAGATGCACAGTCATGAATTGTCCCAAAATGATGACTCTTCATTGTTCAAGGGTTAATAAAAAAGAGATACTTGTTCAGTTCTTTGTATGCTGACAACCATTTAGAGTATATGGTACTTGGTATTAGTTAGTGTCATACCAAGTCGACTACAACATCTAATAACGATGGAACTGCAATTTGAATCTACAAAGCACATACATGCATTTAGAAATACTAGTAAGCACATTTGTAAAAATTAACTTATTATGCACTTCGTGAAATCAACTAAGCTTATAAAAGACAGCCTAGTACATGAAGCTCCTGTCAATTTTACTGTTGTACCATGAAATCAACTAAGCTTATCTTACTAAAAAATCTACAACTTGCCTTGTTAATTTTCGGGCATTTTATCATTGTTGGTGAAAGATCATCTTTGCTCAAGAAACTGATTAAAACTCATGGCGATGTCAGTCTGGTAGATACTAAATTGCCGACTGACTGTAACTTTCGTTTTAAAATATTGGTCTGAATTAATTTGCCATTTAGGATGCATGCATCTTTAATTTGCAATTTGATTTTCAATATAATTAAAGATATTGCAATCCAGGCTTATTGTATTGTATTTTCAGTATCTTCTGTCAAAAAATGTTTTTGTTACAGATCCATGTTTGTCGATAAATTTCTCATCTGGAAAGTATTTCCTATACGGTGTTTGAGATGGATTCTACACTTATCCGTATTTGAATTCCCCCCGGACTCTAGTTGTTTGCCATGCTCCCAAAAGACTTCATATTTCTTTGATGTGGTGGATCGACTGACCAGCATTTGGTCAAGGCAAGGATTTGTTCAATCATCTTCTATGGAGCAGCAAGCTTGTATCCTTTTCAAGCTAATAGATTACTAGATGCTTCTTTTGATTTCTATTTTGTGCTTCCTTATGGAAACTAAGATATTACTGCTGCTGTTGGGTTATGTATTGAGAAAATGTCAAAGGATGAATTAGAAACAACCAAAAATGTCTTGCATGCTATTCTGCAAGGAGTCAGCTGTAATTTTCTTCCAATTCTTTATATCTTTGTGTATAGAGATTATTTTGCAACTTAGCACACAATCTTTGTTCATTGCAGTCTCATATGTTGACTTTGTAGGTTTAATGTTATATATTCTGTCAAATAAAATTGACAGAAGTAGATGAGAACTTGACAGAAGTATCTATTAATCACAAAATTGTTCTCTATCGAATTTATAGATCAAGATTTTCGTCCCTCTTCTTGTTTTTTTTCCTGAGTCCCCTCCTTCCTCCCCTTCACCTTCTTCCTAGTTTAGAGCAGGTGTATTGCCCCTACATAGCATCACCACACTGAGCTTAGGATAGTAACACAACAGGAGAAAGGAGGCAAAGAACGGAACACAGAACGTAAGAGGAAAAAGGAGAGGAAAATTTTGACTGAAAAAAAAAATCTGATTAGAAAATGTTGTTTGGGTATTCCAATCGGCTTTCCATTGGCCTCTGAATTAATTTGATAGTACTGTTCAAAATTGAACACTTGTGAAAGCTTTTGCAATTGCTTCAAAGAATGTTTATGTACTGAATTGCAGCACGGAAAATTTGTCCATATTCCACAAACTTGATGTTGAAATTTTGTAGGTAGACTAGAGAGCCCAATTAATCTGGTACGGAAGATGGCTCGAGCTGTTGCCTTGGTATTTTCTAGAGTGGTTGATCCTAAAAACCCTCTCTATCTTGATGACGATTATTCTGAGAACATTGACTGGGAATTTGGGTTTACATCACAAAGGAAGGATGTGTTGGATAATGGTGAAACTAGCCAAAGTGAAGCAACAGGTTCAGCTGATAATGATGGTAAAATGATTTTGGAAAAGAGGGTAAACCCTTCCAAGGTTAGCAATCCTGCCATGCCAAGCAATGAACTTATCTCTGCTGAAGAAGAGGATGATTGTAGCAAGAATTCTGATGCTTCAAGTGACTCGCTAGAACCTTATGATCTCCCAGACGACAATGATGATGACACAGACAAGTTCTCCCAGCTGGGTGATATTTCTGCAGCATTACGCAAACCAGATGATCCAGATGGTGTAAGTTCCTAAATTTACTGTGGAATCTCAATGCAAGGCTATTCTTTTGGAGATCCTTCACTTAATCAAAGATTTATCATTACTGTACATTTTTCTTTGTTAAATTAATGCTTTCCTCAGGTGGAAAGAGCACTAAACATTGTTGAAAAGCTTGTACGAGCATTACCTGATGAGCTTCCACATCATTCTGGTGATCTTATCAGAGCATTAGTGCATGTTCGTTGCTCTGGCATTGCAGTTGAAGGAGAGGAAGATTCTGCTGAAGAAAAGAGGCATAAAGCACTGGTTGCATTGATTGTCGCATGCCCATTTGAATCATTGGACGTTTTGACTAAATTACTCTATGCACCGAATGTGGATGTCAGCCAACGCATTCTGATACTAGATGTCATGACTGATGCAGCACAAGAGCTTTCAGAGAGTATAATCACTAGAACAAAATATCACCAAGGTAATCTGATATCAAGTGTTTCAGGTCAACCGTGGTTTATCCCCAGTAGCCAAGGTTCACCTGGAGTTGGTCCTTGGAGAGAGGTCTCTGATCCTGGAACTGCTATCAGCTGGTCCCACCGTTATGAAAGAGAAATTCCTTCTAGATCCGGTCATATGAAGGCAGGAAAATCACGAAAGTGGGGTCTTGCAAAACCAAAAGAGACACAGTTGGAATCATCAAGAAACAGACTTACTCGTTATGCTGCTGCATTTATGCTACCTGTAATGCAAGGGTTTGATAAAAGAAGCCATGGAGTAGATCTGCTTAATAGAGACTTCATCGTTCTTGGGAAGTTAATCTACATGCTTGGTGTTTGTTTGAAATGCATTTCTATGCATCCTGAAGCACTGGTTTTGGCTCCTCTACTTCTTGATATGATAAGAACAAGGTAGTATATATAATTTCAATAATAAGATAAATGTGGACTGAAGATTGATTGCCTGATGTGAAGTCCTTTGAGTTATTTGTTTTTAATTTCTTCAGGTCATTGTCACATCATGCCGAAGCATATGTCAGAAGATCTGTCCTTTTTGCTGCTTCATGCATCCTTGTTGCTTTACATCCATCACACGTTGCATCTGCCATGATTGAAGGCAACCAGGAAATATCCAATGGTCTTGAGTGGATCCGAGCATGGGCAGTTAATATTTCAGAATCTGATCCAGATGCTGAATGCTCAAGGGTATGTGTCATATCACTCTCTACATGCAATACCACAAGAAGATAAGATATACTTGCTGAATGTTTGCCTCATGTTTGACCTTATTTAAAACTGAAGGAACTTTATATTCACGCATGCCCTTGTCTCGTTATGTTTGTTTTATTTTATCCTTGATTGAAGTAAAGGTTACCTGAATTCATCCTATTCACAAGGGTTCTCTCTGTTCTTCTAAAATCTTTGGTTGTTTGTTGGATCTGAAGGCAATATTTGTCTTGCTGGTTAATTGTGGTAATTTAACAGTCTCCTTCCTTTCTCAACAAACCTACAGAATTTGTTATGCGCCTTACATATCTTCATTGTGAATATTTAATCTACTGTTTCTTCTATGTCTAGTTGATATCGATTATTTTCCGAAATAACAGAAACATGATTTGTCTAATAGTCACTCCCACCTGCAGACATTTTTAGAACATTCACAAACTCACTTTACAGCATAATGAGATGAAGTATAGACTTCAGTTGATAGATCTTATTGATATATGCTGATATCCATTTATCTTGACTTGCAGATGGCTATGACATGCCTTCAGCTGCATGCCGAGATGGCTCTCCAAGCATCCCGTGCACTCGAATCAGTAGAGAGTTTGCAGGCACGCAGAACCTTGCCGACAAAGTTGGATAAAATCATAATTCCATTCTCAAACTTGGGATAGGGAACATTCACAATCTATTTCTGGATTTTGATAATGCATAGCCTCGCCTCCCAGTGCTCGATTTGATTTATGCTTCAAGTCTCTTGCACAGGTAACAAATAACTTCTCTTGGCAAATACATACAGATAGTTTAGTTCTACCACTCCCGAAAAAGGGAAGAAATTGGATGCTTGCGACTAGTCAAACCCTAAACAACTGAATGAATCTGAATCTCTAGCATGATGTCTCAGTTTTCATGTGTTCCCCTGTTAAAATCACTAGTATTTGTGCCTTACATACTGTACTGACATACCTATGAACCAATGAACTTCGAAATGGCATGATAAGCCATTTCGATTCTGAAATGCTGGCTACAGAAAACTCATACATTGTCAGAAATATTACTTCTTTTCGACTGCAGCCTTCCTTACTATTAAGCTTATCTTTTAGCATTAGCCAAGCTAAAGTTTTAATCTTTTTGTAAGACTAGGGGTCACCAAATATTTGATAAACTTGAATTTATAGTTTCCAGCTCCAAACTAGATAATATAGGTGGATCCTACAGTGAAGAATTCATTTGAATTTCATCTCCAAGCCACCTTATCTGAGAATTTTGGGTTCAAGTGAAGAACCATCCGTTCCCTCTTGAATTTTAGTAGGGCCTCCCACTCAAAAGAGCCATCCAAATTGAGACCCAAAGGATGTGCACCATCGACATTGCACTGTCTATCCGACTATTTTGATGGCCGACCTTCGTATCCCTCTTTAAGAATCATTTCATTGCAATTTGTGTTCGCCCACCCTCCGTCTACAACACCACCGGAGAAACTCGGAGAGGGAATTTGCAGAGGTGTATTTAGTGCCATTATGAAAGATCAAAAGCTCTACGAGTATCCACTCTGGCTCCCTGTGAGATCAACTTACTATCTTCTAAGAACCCGAGCAGCTAGGAACTCCTTTTGTAGAATTGTCACGTTAGCGGTTCTCCGACGATTGCTTCACATCTGAAGAGGAAGGTAAATCGGAAGGTGCTTTTGCTTTTTTGATTTATCATTC
This sequence comes from Wurfbainia villosa, assembly GCA_025175895.1. Taxonomy (NCBI): domain Eukaryota; kingdom Viridiplantae; phylum Streptophyta; class Magnoliopsida; order Zingiberales; family Zingiberaceae; genus Wurfbainia; species Wurfbainia villosa. The sequence goes on from CM045997.1 coordinate 8,526,188, forward strand.
TATTTAGAAGAAAATTTTGTAAATTCGTTGGAGTTGAAGATCGAAGACTAAGTGTCTAAGAGTCAAGTTTGGACGCTTTGCCACTGCATTATAGCTCCGGAGGAAACTCCTTTTGGTTCATTGAAATCTTGGCTAGATGATCCAATTTGGGCCCTAACTACAACCCTTTATACGAAATTCTAGTTTGGAGTTGTTGATTGTTGTCTTTAGTATTTAATGTTGTTTTAAGTATTATTTTGATGTGATTTGTTTGGAATATTACGAGGATTAGAAGTATTTAAGTAGAACAAGGGACGTTGGGAAGCCAAGAAAGGCTTATAGGCGTGCAAAAAACAGTACAAGGTATCGTCGCAAGATCAAGTATGGCGCACTTATAAATCTAATTGGTCGTCGATTCGATGCAGTCCGATTTGAATTTGGAGTTTAGATTTAGTGTCTAAATTCATTTTGCATTTGGTTTCAATTGATTTAATCGGGATCGAATTGAGAACAAATAGTCATTAAGAAATAATTCATTTTAAATGTAAAATATTCAAGAATTAATTTGCAATATTTCAAACAATGAAATTAATTCCAAATTTCATATTTAAAAAAAAAAATAACTGCGTTTAGAAACAAAAATTTGAATTTCCATATAATTCCAAGAATTAATTTTTGCACGCTCACATATTTTACACATTCATTTTTGAATATTCGAATAAATTTGGGAATACGAAAACAATTTTATTTCCAACTCAAAATCGGCTTCAGCTCACGACGCAATGCAAATTATCTTGAATATTGAATTTGAATGTTTAAAAAAATTGCAAATTATCTTAATAAAATTTGGGCAATAGTTTACATTGTAAAATAACTTGTAGATTGTCCACTACGGTAATATCTTATATAAACCATTCAAGAATTATCTTATAAAATGATAAAAAAACTCAAAAGAATAATAAAAGAATCAGAATTTAGATAGACAATATGATGTCCAATTTAACTCTTAAATATTTATGATTCGATATCTAAATACGATGAATTTATAAAATTGTCTTCCAAATAAAATGACAAATCAAGAAATAGAAAAATTGTTGAGATTGTCTACATGAATATTTTTCGATGTATCTTGACGCCCAGTTGAAAATTGATACATGCTAGTAAAAAAAAATAAATCAGAAGTTGCTCCCAAATAGAACAAGCTTTTGAATGTCATACTCTAAATTAAAGGAAAAATACCATCCATCTTTGGGATTAATTGAACCAAATCTATACACCTAAATTGCTACAATAATAATAACAAAAAACAAGTTTTTTTTTTTTTCATCATATACAGAAGACCAAAGTGCCACATTTATAAAAAGGAATGTCATACTAACTAGCAAGCTTAAAAGCATCAATGAAAAGCCCATACGTGAACCCCATCTTAAAATTGTTGAGTAATGCAACAGGGAAGGTTACTTTGGGTCGGCTATAGTAAAACCTTGTCACATACTCTGTAAGGAGGACACATACCACTGCAGCAATTACATCATTCACTCCCAATGCACCAAATGATAGAGAGATCGTCTGTGCAACATAAAAGCCACCCAACAATGAGATGCCACCAAAAAGTGCTCTCCTAGGTCGGCTTTTGAAGTAGTTCCTTGAGATATCTGGCACGAGGCGAATGATGTCGACTAGTCTTCGCGGACCCTCATTTTCCTGTACTGCTCGAACAAGAAGTTTTCTAGGCGAATAGCTCCATAATGGAACTTTGAATTTGTGAAGGAAGAGCTTTGTTTGTGATCCAAGACCAAGGTTCACTTGTTGAATAAAAGATGAACCACATGCCATTGTGCAGACTGCAGATCAAATGAGATAGGGGATGCATAAAACAATTGTAACACTCGTATTATGGCGTTCGAAGTTTCTGATACAAAAACAAAGACAGACTAAGAAGAGGAAGAAATTAGGGTGATCACTTAGGAGCAAGACCATCAGTAACCCAATCCATGCAAGGGTCAAGTTATGAGCTTTAGTCCTAAACAAACATACATCGCATCACAAGAGTTTAGTCTTCAATATGAAAATACAAAAATACTATAAGGTGAAATTGTGGTTGCATGTCAAAATCAACTGAACATCATGACAAACTAAAAGCAGTATGTGGTTTCTGAACTGAAATGTGAATTCTGGCACAGTTATCTGCACTAGGTATGCCTCTGAAATGAGATCCTTATATATATATATATATATATATATAGAGAGAGAGAGAGAGAGAGAGAGAGAGAGGTCATGAAATAATAGTAAATGTAATTCCATGTTAATTTCTTACAAGTCTAAGCCCTCAAAGACTTGGCTCTATAGCTTAAATAGTAAATTGATGAAGAGGTCTGGAAAGAAGGAGGCCTTTCAAATAGGAAGTTAGACCATAAAATCATGCATAAGATTGTTAATATGAGTTCTCCACCATATGTTTAACTTTCAGAAAATAAGCATTAAAATTAGATAATATGTTTGCAAGACATAATTCAAACCACATCATTCAGACGTGCATATGACCTACATAATATATTGGCTAATTTGGACGATACCGAGAATTGTATGCTAACTAATTTTACTTAATTAACAGAGCTAATGATTATGATGCAGCATGTAGAAGGGAATAGTGAATGAGGACAACCACTCTGGTATGGTTGAAACCAAAGGCTACAACAAGTGAAGAAAGAACATAATCTACAGAAAAATTGCAACTCCCACAGGAATCAAAGAGGAAGAATACAGTAAGCAGCCGAATCTAATCCAAGCAATTAACTTTCCACTCAACTTCTTTGAAACATACAACCAACACCTAGAAGGCAGACATGAGATTTAATAGATCGAAACAATCACAAGCACAGATAGAAGGCAGACCTAAGCTTCTGCCTGCCGAACAACTACCTCGCAAATCACTAGCCTGTTCTGATCAAAATGAAACAAATAATTAAAACAAAATTCGAGTAACTACACCAAACGAAGAATTAATCAATTGAACCCTAAAAGATTCTAAGCGATTGACATTAGTAATTAGAAACAGGTAAAAATCATACATCCATCTCGATCGAGTTACAGCCTGGAGCAGATGAAGGAAGAAAGTAGAATACTGTCGAAGCAGTAAAAATTGAAATCCATTGTGAGTTCTGCATGCTTACATCCGTGAGATCTGGAATCGATTGCAGTTCTTCGAGTAGAGGCGATGAAAGCAAGAAACGAAGAGAATCGGTGGAAGGCGATCCGCAGACGGGCGGAGCGAGATAAGCGAAGGATGGACGAGCGGAACAGCGCCTCGTTTCCAATCCATTTCAATTGGTACGGGTCAGGCATGCTATCTGTTCGGCAGTTTCGATTCCGATTCGGTTCTAATCGATTTTGGATCCGTCAACATTGAAATCGATCCAAATCGATTTCGAATCGATTCCAGATCACCTTTCTCAAACTTGAGCTTCCAAATACATCTAACGTATTGGTAATCCTGTTCTTTTTTCTATCGCAAAATAATCTTGTAGAGATGTTAACATGTTAAGAATTTCCACCTTTAAATTAGCAACCGAAACTAGATCCAAATCGGAATCAAAATCGGTTCCGAATCGATTAGAACCGAACCGAATCAAAATCAGAACGGTTCCGAAACCGCTTCATCAAATCGATTTCGATTCCGAATTTAATGGATTGATTCCGATTCGATTCCGGATTGATCCAATCTGAGATGCCCACACCAGACATAAATAATTGGGCCGTAATTGGGCTCCTTACCCCTTATCCCTGTGAACGGCGCTTTGACAAAATTATCTAATATTTGATCTTCATAAAATAAGGGAAAATTTACTGAAAAATAAAAGTTCTGGAAATAAGAATTTGTATTTTTTTTTCCCACTATTTAAGGACTTCAAAATATACTTATTGCTGTCATCATCATAATTATTAATTACATTAATATATTTGCAAATTGGTATATAAGAAACAAAAAAAGTTAGATATTTAAAATGTTAACACTACTCACAGTAAAGTGAATAATTATGTAAGATGGTGTCTAACTTTCCAAATAAACCACACTTTACAGTCCATTTGTATAGCAGGCAAACAATTAAAACCATACGTTTGCAGTAACACATGTTTCTTGCCCCCGAAAGTGCAACGCCAAAATGCTCATAATCTTTGAGACATTTTTAATTTGATCAGACATCTTTAATTTAATTTTCAACTGTAATATATTTATGAAAAAAAAAATTAATGAGATAATAAATCTCATTTAAATTGTCTACTGCTCAGAAGTAATATTATTAGCTTGACTGAAGGCAGATGACTAATAGGTACCCCATCTGTAAGATTGCTGTAAATTCTGCATTTTCTCTTTCGACCGATCGAAGGACACAAGCAATGGAGCAGGATCGTCTTAGCTTAGTTCTCGAGCGACAAATAATAACATAACCTCCCATCCATGGGACATAAAGACAACGAGGTAACAATGAGCTCTATCAATTTTTGCCAACAAAATGAACAGGTCTGGCAGTTGCAGAACATTTCAAGATGCACCTTACAATGACTGATGGAAACTACCAGGATGCGCATCTGCCTAGCAAACTGTTCGATCCAATCACCTCCAGCACCGAGGTGCTGTACACTTGCATTGCAAGTGCAAATTGATTCAGAGATGATGCCAACTCAGGCCAGAAGGCGCCGCTGTGCATCTTCAGATCCCCAAGCCCTTTCCTTCCAAAGGTTTTCCACCTCCTCAAAGCTCAGGCCTTTTGTTTCTGGAACAAAAAGCGCCACAAAGACAGTTGCAACCACTGTGATTCCAGCAATGATCAAGAAAGTCCCAGCTGTCCCCACAATTGCAACTATCGACAGGAATGTTTGTGAGACAATCAGGTTTGAGACCCAATTCACAGTGGCAGACATGCCTCCGCCCACTCCCCGGTAGGCCTCTGGGTAAATCTCTGAGTTGACTGCCCATGGAACAGGGCCCATCCCCGGAGAGAAAAAGCCAATATATAGAACAAGCCCTAAAACAGCCACCCAGCCTAGGCTGCTGTCACAGGTGGTATGAAGGGTTTGCATCTCACATAAGTGAGACTTATTTCCTGATGATTGCAAAAAGAATGCCCCAGAAAGTATGAGAAGTGATATAAAAACACCCGCTAGACTGCAGAGTGCTAATCGACGCCTGCCGCAGCGATCAATGAGGAAGATTCCTAAAATTGTACCAGCTGCATTCATCCCTGCAACAATCAGAGAGAGCAGCAGCGCAAGTTGGTTCGAAGTAAAACCAGCCATCTGGACGATCGTAGGGCTGTAGTACATAACAGTATTTATTCCAGTGAACTGCTGGAAAGCCTGCCACAAGCAAATTTACAAAGAATAAGTAATCAATGCCATACGTAACTTACAGTGCACAAAGTGTCGATAATGCAAGTTAAAAGCAAATACAAGAAAGAATTTACTATTCCACAATTTGCAATGGTCATCTGCCTAACTGATGTGCAAAACGTTTTGACTAGAAAATGGATCCATTGAATCCAAACTTATACTTCACTGAAAAATCAAGCAATCTGGAAATCATTCAACTAGCAAGCTGAATATTAGAAGTCATTGTGATCAACTACATTTAATACCTGAACCATTATGCAGCAGTTTCTTTTCCCAAGGGACTAAAAAATATAATTTGTCAAATGTAATCCCAAAGCTAGTGACTTCGAGTTCATGAGAACCAAAGTCTAACATACAATCTAGCTTAATGGATAGTGTGACCTTACGGATTGATTTTGCAAAATTACAGATTGATGATCAGGATGCTGGGGCAGGTATGATGTTGTATTTTACTATGTCATTTAAAAAATATTTTGATGAAGGATATGTTGTTTTGAAAAGGCTTAGCAGAACTGATTAATTCAAAAGATGTGAAATCAGATGGTAAGAAGAGTAATACAGATTGACAAATGACTGATAAGCTAGATTATGTTATGATTAGTAGGTGGAAACATCATTGCATTATTCACCATGTGATATTAAAGACATCCTTAAGGGGCAAACTTGAGAATGTGTACGAGAGGAAGGCAAGACCTTCGTGATTAGAAAATTTGTGAATCTCAAGTATAAGAATAGAATAGATGCTTCAAATCATCTAAATAAGTTTCAAGGGATTCTAAATCAAATGGTTGCAAAAAAGTTTGTTTAGAATGATGAGATGCAAAGAGTGATATTGCTTAATCAGTGCCAAATAATTGGAAGACTCTTGTTATGCTGAATAACTTGGCACCTGAAGTATGTTGAATTTTGCTAGGGGCAACATTCTGATTGAATAATTAAGGAAAAGCATAATGGTTGCGCCACAGATTCTAGAGATAAAAACTTACCAAAATAAAGGAGTAAAGCTAGAAAAGCCATGGACAAAGATCAGCTAGGCAGCCGGTCAAAAGAGTAAAGAAGAGAAATATTTTCACTGTGAAAAATATGAACACTTTAACTGTAGAAAATCAAAAGGGCAACAAAAGCAGCAAAAGGTAGATGACTAGACTGCTGCAACAGTTACTCTATCATCAAATCATGAAGAGTCACTAATTTGGGTATAGGATATTCAGTACACATCCTGAACACTTTAAGAAGAATTGTAGATAATAAAAAAAGCAACAAAAGGCAGATGATACAACAGTTGCTACATCATCAGATCTTTCTGTTATGAAATGGATCGTGTACCTAGAAGCACCATATCATTGTCTCTAAGAAAGGATATTTTACCTATAGAGCAAGAAACTTGTGAAAATAGTCAACAGTACTATTAGCAAGATTGGGGAATAGGTGGTAGGAATACACATCCAAATTAACACAAATTTTTATGGTTTTGAGGTATGTTCATCGTATATCAGATCTACACAAATTCAATTCACTGAATTTTCTGCATCTGGAGATAAACTAGAGGGTTACTCGAGATTGCTAGAGGAAGTATTTGATGTACACAATGCAAGACAAGAGTGAGGGTTTTGACCTTATAGTTGTATGCTATGTAGGATGATGAATCAATCAACATATAACACAAGAGACTACGACACATGATAGAGAAGCATTTGGACTTGTGGGCTAAGCATATGAAGTTGAATCCTTATGATCATTGCTTGTTTGAAAAGTGGCAAAGAGTTTCTTTCGGTACTGGAACAGAGAGGAAAGAGAACAAGTTGGAGCTAATCACTACAATGTTTGTGGTCTTATTAAGGTGGAGTTCTTAGGTGGTCACAGGATCTTTGTCACTTCTATTGATGATAATTTGAAGAAGACTTGGGTTTATATACTACAACAGTTACATGTTATGGTTGAGAATGAGAGACGGAAAAGGTTAAGGGGGTGTTTGGTAGGCGGAAAATTTTTCATTTCCGTTTTCATTTTCTGGGAAAACGAGAAAACGCGTTTGATTGGTGTTTTCTATCTCCGTTTTTCAGAAAATAAAGGAGCATTTTCTGAAAAACTGAAAAATACAAAAAAATCGTTTCCTGTTTCCATTTTCGTTTTCCAAAAAATAAAAGTGTTTTCTAGAAAACTGAAAAATACAAAAAAATCGTTTTCTGTTTTCTGGAAAAGAAAAACAGAAAATAAAAAATGAAAAATTCTCCACGAACCAAACGCTCCCTAAATGTCTTAGATAATAATGGAGAATACATGTCTACTGAGTTTAAGGAGTAGTTACCCTAAGCATCGCATATGAAATCAGTTTATACAACCTAAGATACCTAAATACAATAGAGTTGTTGAGCAAATGAATAGGACCATTACGGAGCAAGTGAAGAGCATGATGAGAATAGCATAGTTTACCTATTGAACAAGCCTCCATCAGTTCATTTAGGTTTGATATACTAGAGAGATCTTGGATAGAAAAATTCATCTTATGCTCACCTGAGGATATTTGTAGGCCTTTAAGTCAAACTCAGTTGTCCAAGGGACCATGCGTTTGACCAAGGGACGAAGTGTTTTTTATCCCAACTGAAAGCCTCCGTAAACAGTATAGATCAATGAACTTGTTTTGTGTCTCACTCGTAACTGACTTGGAACTGAAATCTATTTTGCATGTACTTGTGTGGTGCAATTCACTTTCAGTTAGCGAAATATCAAAGATTTGGAATCTAATACATTTTTTAACCTTTAGGGAAGATGATTGGCAGGTCTGAGAAAGAAGAGATCTACTGTGTCTCAAGAAGTGGTCCTCCCCTAAGACAATCATCTCCAAATAAAATTTCTCTTCCCTGAGCTGGTTGAACAGGTAGATGGGGGTGGTATTGTGGTCATTTCCTACTCACCTCTTTTTCCCCTTCTTCCCATCTCCCAAGTAAACAAATTTCTTCCATCCTCTTCCCACCTCCTCACCCTCCTCCTATACTTCCTCCTCCCTCTCGAACTTCTCTCCTCTTAATTAAACTGGCTGTTAGTTCTTGAAGGTATATCATACTGGCATATGGATTTACTTGGAGTATGAACCTAATGATGCAACTAGCAGAAACTGATTGGAAAAGGATCTAAAAGTCTTTGCAGAAGATACCTGTAAATGAAATACTTAGACATCCACCAATCACCTCTGCAGCCTAGCAAGACCAAGTATGGAGAAAATGGCATTGGGGTCTGTCATTCACATTGTTGTCACTACAATCTCAGTCTTTTTCCTAAATTGTTTTTGTGGTCAATGGCATTGTTGATTTGTGATTTATTTCATCTTAGTTCACAACTGCCAAAAATGTTTATAATTTCTCAGCATGTCTTAAATTACTCTGATATTTTACACCGTCCATGTACATGTTTTTTTGTGTGTGTGGCAGTGTAGGTGTATACAAACACAACAGTTTGTGTAATATACTCACATAACCAATCTAACTACAAGAATAAATCAAAATACTTGCCGCCGCACAGTGCTAGTCTGATTTTCCATCTTTTGGACATTAAACAAAATACTTTTATTATTTTGTCTTATAAGTTAACGTAACTGAGGTTTTATTGACTTGAGAAATCCAGAATCCTTCAAGGAATATTATCTCACTCACCTGAAGGCCAGCTCCTGCAAGAAATGCAAGCCGCATTTCTTTCGAATTAAGAACATCAAAGCATCCAACATTCTGTGAGTTCATGTCTTCCTCAGAAGCAACTGTCAGTTCATCTATCTCCTCCTCCAAGCGTTGAGGATCATAGATCTTTGAGAGAACTCTTATGGCCTCAGTTTTATCTTTCTAGATATCGAGAAAGATTTAATATTAAAGATCATCGTTTAACCACAAAAAACTGGAAGCGCAAGAAAATTTAACAGACTGCAGTGAGTTATTTCACCTTCAGAAAAAGCCAGCGAGGTGACTCAGGAAGAAACAACATTAGAAAAAACTGTATCACTGCTGGCAGTGCAGCAACTCCAAGCATCCATCGCCAAGTGCCTGGAACCTATTGTCCAATGTGTTCAATTAATCAAATATCAAGGAACAAGAGTACTAGACTGACAATGATTCATAGAATTCCCCCTGGATGCTCAACAAACACTAGAAATCAACTAGAAAGCATATAATTAAACTACAATTTATAATTAGTGCATTATTCCATGATTCATAATCAAAAGCAAATCATTCTCTAGGAAACAACATTGACCCAAATTAGTAAGTGAGAACAGAAATGGACAAAATAGGATAACTGTGGAGTATACAGGACCAAAATAAGATCTATGTCCCTGACCTTAGGAACGTGACTTCTAGTTCTTGAATTGTGGTACTCCTAAGCAATGCAATTTTGACATGTGGGGTACATCTAAGTGTTTAAAACTATCCGGACTCCAAAATACATCCTAAAATCTTTTCCTACTGATATCATTAGGATATAAAAATGAATTTACCTGAGTAAAAGCAAGATTTACAAGGTAGGAAAGAAACTGTCCCCCTGTGATCATGAGTACATTCGTGCTAACTAGACCTCCCCTGATTTCTGAAGGTGATGCTTCAGCAATATAAACGGGAGCCGTAACTGATGCTATTCCAATGCCCAAACCAACAAGAAGCCTTCCAAATATGAGAACGTACGGATCTGGAGCAACGCACATCACAACAGATCCAATGGCAAAAATGATATCAGCAAGAAGAGTAGCTTTCTTCCTCCCGTAGGCATCATTTACCCATCCACCACCTGCAGCTCCAATTATAGCTCCTGCTATTGCCATACTGACAATTGTTTCCTACAAGCAGAACAATTAACAATTCAGTAGTTCAACAATACGTTGACATAACATAAACACTGTACTTATCCTATTTTACCTGTAAAACATGGTTTTCAGCCACCACGGCAAAATCATCACGAATGTAAAGAAGGGCACCAGATATAACACCTAAGGAACAAAATCGATTAGTCTTCTGCCACTTGCATGCTTGATCGTTCCTAACGACATTAGTAAAAGGAAGCATATTTGTGAAAATATCAAATTCTAGTAACTGATGGAAAGAATCACATTAAACATTAGAATGATCGTCCACCACTCCATCATGAAAAGTGCTAAACCGAACAGTTTCCGCAATCAAAAAATTTCCTTGTAGATACAGATCCTCCAAACAAAAAATACTGAATAAATCCTTAACCCAAGTTACACAAAAAGCATAGATTTGGGACTATAAAAAACGAAAAGTGTAAATTTAGTCACCGGTATCGTATCCAAACAGAAAACCACCGATGCCGGCAGTGAAGGTGAGACCGATCAAGTAGAAATTGCTAAAGTAGGAGGTGTCCCTCTTCGCCGAGGCAACGATGAGGCCCGAGCTCCCAGGAGAAGACTGTATCGTCATCCTCCGTTCCAGCAAAGCCCAAACTATGCTCACAAATCCACCAGCCAAAGATTGAACTAGAACTACTAGAACTCCCCCAAAATCAAAGACTTCAGACAGTTCGCTAGAAAGACGATAAACGAGGTTTTTGGTCGAATGGCCAATAAACCACTGAGAAAGCTTAATCCGTGGCTTCTAAGTCTCAATCAAACACGAAGCCGAACAAAACCGATGTCTCTTCCCATTGCTCCGGTCGATCGAAGATTCAGTACAGAACAGCTTCAGAAGAACCGCATCAAAGCAAGAAGCGATGGGACGCGACCTCCTACCGCCGATTGCAATCACCGAAGCATGAGGACGAGATTTGCATCCCAACATTCCAACGAATTGGTGACCCCATCAAGGCCTCAAAACGACGAAGAGCCGCACTTTCGTTTCCATCTTGCCTTCCCGGACTCTCGTTCCTGCTGATCAGCTGCATTTCTTGAATTGGCGGACAAGGTTCTTCTGCTTAGTTGAACGAAAGGTGGAACGATTCTAGCCTCTAGTTTCCTGTTCGCTGTCTGAAGAGCACAGGTAAATCATTCCATTTGCCCCAGCGGATGAGACGTGGAGAAAGCATTGCGACCGACGAGGCAAGGGGTGCGATTCTCTGTATTTAGTGAAACAGGGTGCAGCATAATTAAAGCAATAGAGCAGCGGAGAGATTGGTGAGTAGTAGATTAGTGGCAGTCATAATGTCTTCTGTTTTACAATCAGGATAAGCTACCCATCCGGATCACAAGGCGTGTTTGTTAACGCCAAGTATTGAACACGCGTACCATATTATATTCAGAATTTTCTTTTTAATTTTTTTTTTTTTGAATTTTTCCATATATTTTTTAATATTAAATTTTTTGAAAAATATATATTTTTAAAATTCATTTATGGTATACTTGGATAAACTGGACATTTTTTTAACTGTATATGGCATGGTTATCACGCACTGTTAGCGCCTAAGGTGCGCGCATGTCTATACATAATGCACTGCACTGTACACGTGAGTGAAGCACACATCTTTTGTATATAAAAGAATATTATTCTATATAATTTATACGTGAATATTTTTATTATTCATTATTCGATTTTTTATTAGACTATAATATTCACTTGATCGGATGATAAATAATAGAGATATTTACGAATAAATTATATATATATATATGAGTGATTCGTAAGTACCTCTATTATCCACCATTCGATCGGGTGAGTATTATAGTCTAATCTTTAAATCCGAGATCGAACAATGAATAACGGAGATGCTCATAGATGCTCCCGAGCACACACTGTATTTCTCCTGTGCATCGCGTCTGTCCGTGCTTGTGCGCACTGTCTGTATGTGCACAGTGATTTCACTATGCACAACACAGTGAAATCATTGTGCTGATAGAGAAGTGCGCATAGGCGCGCACCATTTCGGCGCATATACACACACACACAACTGGTGGGGGTTCACCAGTCGACTAGGAAGTTGATGTTCACTAGTTGGGTACTCGGGAAGCTCGGACAGTCGACTGGTGGTCTTGACCAATCGACTGGTCCTGTGCTCGGATGATTGAGAAATCTTGAGTGTAGGCGACGGTGCTCGGGCGATGAGAAGCGACCCTCGATGAGGTGCTCAGGCGATGAGTATCGGTGCTCGGGCAGCCACTCAGGAAGTGGTGCTCGAGCGACAGGAAGTTAGTGCTCGGGCACTGCGGAACTCGATGCTCAAGAAGGTGCTCGGGCAATGAGGAAGAGGTACTCAGGTGGTCGGGCAAGCAGCGCTCGAGAGACCAGTTGACTATCATGGTGAGTCAGTCGACTGGTGCTTGAGAAAGTGGGTGCTCGGGAGACACTTGAATTGCAGTGCTCGGGAAAATGAGAAACTAAGTGCTCGGGAGGTTCATGACACAACAATCGACTAACTGAAGGGAAGAGTTTGAGACTCGAGTGCTCGGACAGCCACGGAGCTCGGGATAGAAAATCTAGTGCTTGGGAACTTACAACGCAACAGTCGACTGTTGTGTTAAAGCAGTCGATTGGCTACAATATCAGATGAATAGAAACCTTCAAAATTGACTGGCCAGTTCAACTGTTCAGCTAGCAGTCAACTGAACAAATCTGATGTTGAAGGAGTCGTTGTTGTTGGGGATCAATTGTCGCGCTAAAGGGAGTGAATAACATTTTTCGCTTTCTTCGATTCATTCGTTCGTATGTCTGTCTACAAATAGTTAGTATACAGCAGAAATATGAGCATACACAATACAAACAAAAACAACACAACCATAAGATAAGATTTACGTGGTTCGAAAATAAAATTCCTACCCCACGGATGAGCTAGTGATCTATTCTCACTGTGCCTTCTCCTTTTCGACAATACATCAGAGGTGGAGAAATCTCGTACAAAAGAGCTTATAATAAAATACAGCAAGTATGCAAAGAAACAAGAAAATACAAGTAAAGAACACTTTGCAATCAATCTTTGCTTGAGAGCTCTTTTGGTTGCTTTGGATTACTCTTGAATATATGGAAAGTAACAATACTTCCCCTTTAAAATCGCCCTAAAAACGCTTACAAAATTCTCCCTATGTTCCTCCTTTTATAACCTGCATCGGGATGATTTCGCATTAGCAGTCAACTGCTCTTCAATTCGTTGTCTCACAACGGACTCATCCATGTTTGCTCACCATCCAACGGATACTACAGCAGTCGACTGCCCTTATCAACAGATGCTCTTATCAATAGTCGACTGTTGCACCGTGATCATTGATCGCCTTTACTAGTAGTCGATTCATCGCACTACTAGTCGATCGTCAATCGATCAAAACAATCTATGGTCTGGTCACTTATGATCCGTCGATTATCCATCTATGACAGTCGACTGCTCAAGGTCAATCGACTGTTCATATATGTCAGTCGACTGCCACAGTCTCAGTCGAGTAGTCGAGCCTCATTCGACTCCTTGACCAGTCGATTGTAATAATCTCAATCGACTGCTCGAGTCAAACTAGGCTATCGAGTGTTGAACACTCGACCAGTCGATTGAACCAAAGTTCCAGTCAACTGGTAAACCTCAACCATGAGGTTTAACCGAAGTGTGATCCCCTTATATTTGATCGATCATTCTTGGCTTATACCTAAGTCTTCTAGCCATCTCCATCAACCTCACGCCTCTATCAGGGTTCGTCCGAGTCCTTCACGACTCGTTCACCCTTCGCACTAGCCTTCAAATGCTTCCATCGGCTATGTCATGCCTTTGGGTACCTTTGCCAAGGTTCATTTGAACTTATGTCGCAAAGACTCCATGCTTGGACTTTACGCTACCAAAATTTCACCCTTGGACTTTCTTACCAATATTCATTTGGACTTACGCTGCCAAGACTATGTACTTTGACTTTACACTATCAAAACCACACCCTTGAATTTTTCCATTGCCAAGCCTCAATACTCAGACTCTCACCGTCAAGACTACACACTTGGACTTACGTGCCCAAGATTTCACTCTTGAACTTTTCCATTGCCAAGTTATATACTTGGACTTTCCATTATCAAGACCATTCTTAAATTTTTCCTTGCCAAGTCTTCAAACTTGAACTTTCCTTGCCAATATCATTCTTAGACTTTCCATGCAAAGTATTCAAACTTGGGCTTTCCATGCCAAGTATCCAAACTTGGATTTCCGAGGTTGATTGCTCTAACAATCTCTCCCATATGACTTTGGATATCCCAATCATCCACTAATCATATGATCAACATATGGTCAAACTATATTGTCAAACAATGGTTAAACTCATTATCAACCCATTGTCAAACATTAAAATCTTACTTGATTCCCACTTGAATCTATGCAACATTAATCTAGGATCTATTGCACCAACAGTTGTGGGTAAACAGTCGAGTGATCAGTCGACTAGGGTAAGACTAGTCAATTAGTAGGTGGAGATCAATTGATGCTAAGCGTATAAAAGGAGGACTTGGCGGAGGTTACAACTGTCAATTTCTTAGTGACTTAGAAGGGAAAGAGTTACTGCTTTCCACACCTTCTAAGTCATTCCAAAGTAACCAACCAAAGAGATCAAGTTTGCAATCATTGTATAAAATATTTTTCATTTGTATTTTGATTCATACTTGTATTTGGTTGCTTCTATTGTAAAGAAAAGGTCTAGGAGGTTTCTCCACCTCGAGAAGTTTCCGAGAACGAGAAAAAGATAGTGGAATTATCATAGAACAAGATTGTAGAGTAGAAATTGAAGATTTCGAACTATATAAAATCCTAATGTAGTGTTATGTGTTTATTGTGTTTGTTTTTGTTTTTATTTTTATTTCTGCTGTGCACTAACAATCTGTAGAGACAAACACTCGAATGCAAAGAATCAACGAGAGCGAAGATAGAGCCGTGAACACTATTCACCCTCCCCCTCTAGTGCATAGTTGATCCTAACATAATCGAGTATGAGGATTTTCGAATTTGAGTACGGAGACGGATCTCATAGAATCCTATATATATCCTACAAGAATATCCAATTAAATGATTGATATTGATATAAATTGTTTTTAATATTTTATTATTTTTTAATGAGGTATATATATATATATATATAAAATAAAATATTTAAATAGGATATGAATATTCGATTCGATAAATACTAAAATGAAGATGAAAATTAAATATTTGACAAAGTCAAAAATAAAAATAAAAATGAATATAATAAATGAGGATATTAACATAGGATATAGAATCCGTTCAAATCCTACTTTTGTGTTTATACGCGGCAAAGAAAAATGCCTACGCCAAGAAAAAAGAAATATTGGGCGATGGTTCGTCCATCAAGTTGCAGCTTTAATTTTCCAAATTGTTAGTATATATGCACATCTATCAATATTTATTTTCTCTAACTTATAACATGTAAACCATTTATGTTATACTATTTGATATCTAATAATTTTAGTTTTGTTTTCAAAACTTTAGATCGACTTATAAGGTCGATTTCCAAATGAATCTTGGACCATGACTTATATATAAGCCTAAGCCTTTGGCGATGTTTTGGGCACTAATATTTTACGTTATATATTCTTATTTTGATTTGCTCCATTACTAGAGTGTCAAAGCATATCCAAGATTAAGTGCTTTGGTTACTTTTTCTTCCTTGTACTTTCATTTCATCTTAGAGAGGGAGAGATGCGGCGTTTGATTGCTAGTTTGAGTAAATTTTATATTCCATTTAATTAGATTAATGTATAGAAATCAATTAAATGAATAAGTTTAATAACTTGTTAAACTAATATATATATATATATATATATATAGGATGAGGTATGTTCCGTTGGCCGTGCGTGGTGCGACTCACTCGCGAATGTTGCTCGTGCACCACGCGCGGCCAGCAGAACATCTGCCTATGTAGGAGAGGTATGTTCTGCTGGGCACGTGTGGTGCACGCCCAATGTCCGCGTGTGAGAGTGAACAGTATTTTACTGTTTACATGAACAGTAAAAATACTGTTCATTAGCTCTCACTCCGGACGCTGGGTCGGTGCAACAGGAACATAGCCAATCTAAAATCTGAACTTTACTAATGTTTTAACTGTGTCGGTGCAACAGGAACAAAGCCAAGGATAATACTTCAGTATTGTGCAGTTATAAAACATTTAAAGGAATAATAAAAGTCAAATATTTAAAATTTAAATGAGAAAAATATTTTAAAGGTTAATTTCTGATTTATTAAATAGGCGAATCAAAAAGAAGATTATTTACCCCTATAAAATTATATTATAATGCAGTTTTGGCATGCAATGACTTTTGGCATATGTGATAAAGACGTTTCAGGTGGTACCAATTTAGGTATTTCTCCAAATAAAGAATTCGAAAGCTTCAAACATCCATGCGTTTGCCATTCTGCACTAGAGTTTCAGGACAAAATCGATGATCTCCAAAGTCTTAAATCTTTTGTAACAATCATTAAGCTCTGACGGTACAGAATCACGATCGATCGAACAGGTCGAGTTCATCAGATGATCGACGACCAAAAGCTTTCGATCATGGATCGAGAAAGGAGACGACGAACCGATCGATCAATCAGCCAGCCAGAGAGATCAGTCCCGCTCTGCTAGCTAGAACTTCACGGGCGGAACCTCCGGTGGCAATTCCGGCAGGTGATCTCCATGCTGCAGGTGGAGTTCATTCCGGTGGCGATCGCCTTCATCCTCTCCGCCTTCTCCATCTCCTCGCTGGCCCGCGCCCAGATCAGCCTCGCCCGCGCCAGGTCTTGCTCGGCCAGCTCCAGCTCCCGCCGTGCCATCTCCCTCACCCTCGCGGCGTGAGCGTTCTCCAGGGCGGCATCTCGACTCGGTTCCTCGCTCGGAGCCGGCCTCGAGCGGTCGCCGGTGCTGATCGACAGGTTGAGGTCGAGCGCGAGACGACGCTCTCTTTGATCATCATCATCCTCTTCCATGGTATGGCCGGGATCAAAGTAAAAGGGACAACCGGACAACCCTCCTGTGTGGCTCTATATAGCGAGCTGCTGTAGCAGCCTGCCCGTGCTGTGTGCGTATGAAGAAGATTGGGCAGGGCACGTCTACTGTGTCGGGGAGCCGACGCCCGACGGGTCCCCTGCTCCTGGCTAAGCTTGTCAAGGAGTAGTGCAGCAGCTACATCTCACCAATCGCCATGATCGATGCCACAAAATGAATTGAAACTGAAAGGTGCATGCCGCTGATCCATGCCCATGCTCACGTCCATATCATTAGGCGCCGGGGGAAGCTGATCACTCCGCTCTCTCCATCCCGCTTCCAATGGGTTTGATTGAGACAATTGAGTGCGTAGTGGATCGAGGTATTATTTAGAAGAGCTGAGAGCATGCCATTCTCCTTCTTAATTTTGAGCTTTTGTTATGTGTAGTAAGTTTCGAGTACAATAAAAGAAACTGTTGAATTTTCAAGGAGACAATTGTTCATTCAGTAGTGTTTACTAATCATTATAGATTGGACAAAAATCCAGAGATGAATCAAGTCCCTCGACCACCAGTTTTTCTTTTAGCTCGTCAGCATTTTTAAATATGCCTGGAAGCTCCATTAAGACATAACTGGTCCCGATCCTTGGGGTGAACCAATTTGTTCCTCTAAATTTAACCATTACCCTAAAGACTTTATCGTACTAAATTTAAAAACTATAATTTTATAAATAAAAGCTAACCGTACTATATAATAATAGAAATGCGTATTATCCAAACACTTGGTACAGCGGATTATTATTATAGAATGATCGATAATTTATCAAAAGGTACTCTTCAAATTTGAAATTGTCGAAATACAATTTCATATTTATCAAGGAGTGTATCTCATTCCTTTTTTATCTCTCCCGCCAAACATGGATGCTAAGCTGACCGAAAAAAATATGGTGTTAGAAATTTAAATCTTAGGCTCATTGTGTTTCTGAGAATATAATTTTCAGCACCATTTTTTTTCGACCGATTGATATTATACGTGGTGCTGGGAATTTAAATCTCAGCACCACTGTGTTCCTGAGAATATAATTCTCAATATCACTGTGTTTCTGAGAATATAATTCTCAATATTATTTTTTTCCTGGGACAGCTTGATATTATATGTGGTGCTAAAAATTTAAACCCCAAGACCACTATGTTCTTAGGAATTTAAATCTCAGGATTACTGTGTTCCTGAGAATATAATTTTCAGCACCAATTTTTTCCTGGGACAATTTGATATTGTATATAGTACTGGAAATTTAAATCTCAGGACAATTGTGTTCCTGGAAATTTAAATCTCAGGACCACTGTGTTCCTGAGAATATAATTTTCAGCATCACCTTTTTTTAGACAAGCTTGATATTGTACGTGGTGCTGGGAATTCAAATCTCATGATCACTATGTTCTTGGAAATATAATTCCTAACACCATTTTTTTTTTCATCGGCTTAATATTCACGTTTGGCGGGAGGGGTAAAAAAGAAATGAGGTGTGTCATTTGGTAAATATAAAATTATGGAACTATATTTGGACAATTCTAAACTAGAGGTGCACCCTTTGATAAATTGTCGTAGAATGGTAGATTCATATTTTTATTATTGTTTTGGCTGAGATTAGGATGGTGAGGTGTCCAGTGGTGAAAACGGCTTGACTGATTATTTGGATGCTTTGTTGATGCGACGGGACTTGCCGAAGTGGAGAGGGCGTTATCTCGGACTTATGGATGTCGTTTCGGCTCTTGTTGAATGACGTATCACGGACGATCGGATGAGGAGCTACAACACAAAAATAACGTTAAGGGCGCCGAGAGAGATCTCGGCTAAACCCCTTCGACGCTCAAGTCAGGAATTAGTAGGAAGAGAAGGAAGCAACGAATGCAGGAGAGTAAGAGCTTAGAAGATTTTTTCGAACCTCTTCATCTCCTCTTCAGGTTACCTTTATATAAGCAGATGCGTCCCTACGGAGTGGTACGGTAGATATGGGCAGAATGACTCCTTGAAGTGATGGTGTCTACTCTTAGAGGTAATAGAGATCATTACCTTCATAAATGCTGCAGCCGTATGGGGTGTAACAAATGCTCTTCACGTGGTTGATGGGAGATAAGTATTCATTAATGTGGTGGACTTGCTTCCCTGAGGCAGGCTTGGGCATATGTCTCCTTGTCGGGTGAGGCCTTTGACAGGGGATGCCTCGCTAGACATCTAGACTTGAATGACTACCACATCACCTGACTTGTTGAGATACATATAATATTATGAGACTTGCCGAGATATAATACATTTGGAACGTCATACAGCCAGGTCGAAATGTAATGTAGTCGAGACATGATACCTTCTTCATTCAGTTAGGCCGAGATAAGATGTCTTTTCCATTCGGTTAGACCAAGATAAGATGTCTCATAATGCCAGCTGGACTCAATAAATGAGAAGCAGTCATAAATATAACGCTTTCCAATCATGGGTCAGTTTTATTCGGTATCATAGGCATCCCCTCCCCCCCAGTCTAGTCGAAGGACATGGGTATCATAATTGACTGGACTAGCCTTAATGGTTTCTGGGATCCAACGCTCACACCTGTTCGACCGGATAACTTAAGCATGGGGGAATGTACTTAATGCACGTCATCAGAACTGTAGAAGATCTTTCCATAAAAATGGACTATAAATGTGCAGATTTGATATGATTGTCTCGTTTTCCAAGGCTTTGCTAAACATTGTCACGTGTTCCTTAAATACCTAAATCGGATCCTCGAGAGACGAACCGACATGGCTCCTCGAGAGGCGAATTGGCATGGATTCTCAAGAGGCGAACCGACATGACTTTTCTTTACAAATGACCTTCACAGCCTAGGGCTTACCTTCTTACGTTCGTGCCTTCTCTAGTGTCATCTCCTCCAGCGATTTCCTTCCTTCATCTTCTTCGACGATCTCCCTTTCTTGCCTCCTTCCGGCGATTTTCTCTTGTAAGTCTTCTTCCTCTTCTTCTGATGGCAGATTCCTCTAGTCTATGGTTTCTTAGGACCTATAGAGTCATAACTCTCGATGATTGTCATGAGATTAGAGAAGCTTTTCACATCCCCCTTACCTATAGACTTAGGGTACCCCAGCGAGACCAGCGTCCCCACGAGCCGCCTAAAGGTTTTATCGCCTTCTTCCATGACCAACTGGCGGCTGGTCTTCGCTTTCCCATTCACCCCTTTTACACCGAGCTGTCAACCTATTTCCATATCCCTTTACAACAGATGGCTCCCAACTCCTTCAGCCTTATCAATGACTTTATCATCATCTTTCTATTATATCTTCTTCCCCTTTCTGCAGAGTCATTCTACTCCCGCTTTGTTCCAAAAAGGAAGAGGCAGAAGTCTTCTTTTTCACTGCCCACCGAGAAACCAAGTTCTTGGTCAATCTCATCACCTCCCACAAGCATTGGAAGACCCGATACTTGTACGTACAACTGCCTTCCTCCTTCTCTTGGCCGAGTGATTGGTAGCTCGAGTGTTGGAAGATCGGTGGCCGACTAGAGGGGGGTGAATAGCCCTCTTTCGTAGATGGTGGAGCTTGATCGCTTAATTGTCTACAATTAGAGTTAGCGCAATGGAAATACTAAAACAATTAAATAAATGCACAAGACAAAAGAAGACAAATGCAAATACGAGGACGTAACGTGGTTCATGGCCCTTGCCGTTAATCCATGACCCAATTCGTTCCAGGTGAATCACATCTAAACCTTCATTATTCTCTCATTGGCACCAAGCAAAGTGGAGGTAAACCTTTTCTTACAAGAACACTCCCTCTTTACAATATGATTGAAATAATAGTAAGAAAGAGGAGTAAAATCGTTTGGGCACTTTGGGGAAACTTTAGAGTAGAAGCATTAGCTCTCCCAAGGCTCTCACCCTCTCTTTTTATAGAGAGAATGGTATTCTTCCCATTGGTTAGGCGGCAGTCGACTGATGCATGTCATCAGTCGACTGCCCCTCTAACGGCTGACTCCAACGACTTCTGAATATTGTCGTCACCGTCCAACGGTAATCCTATCAGTTGACTGATGGTCTTCATTAGTCGACTGATGTCTGCATAGCCGACTGATTAGTCGGCTACGGGAGATTCTATGCTCGTGCCTCATCTTCATCGATCATTCGCCGTCCCTTGGCGGTCGACTAGCACGCGACGATCATTGCCAAGATCGCGATCATTGTTCGCGCCGACTTCGACTCGAACACCAATCGAGTCTCTAGTCGACTTGGAGCAGTTGACTGCTACCTATAGCAGTCGACTGGTGTCGGATAAAATCTCAAACCAACTTTTGGTTTGAGCTTCCGACAATTGACTTATCCATTTGGCCAAGTTCACCTATGAGCTACCTCGATCCGGGTTACAATCGCTCACTCTCATCTCCCTTGGAGTCCCTCGCCTTGAAGTTCTCTTCATCCGGCTACGTCCCTCGGATGCGCCAAGCGCACGGCTTCACAGCGTCATCCTTCGCGTCTCGCCCTGAAGTCTACTTCCTTCGTCTTCACTCCAATGCTCCTCATCCGGCGATCCCTCGAATGCACCAAGTGCACGGTTTCTGCAATGCATCTTTCACCGACTCAAGGACCGAGTCATGAGATGGTGAATCTTGTCAATGCTATTGTCAAGTCATCCATGTGCGAATTACTAAGTCATGCATGACTTCAACGCACATATTAAATCCCTAACAACCTAACTTAAACTCTTTGTCACACACATCAAAACCACATCACATGGGTTGATTGCCCTAACATCGAGTTGCCGCCTACTCCCTCTCTGTGGAGCTTCAAAAAGTCGGCCTTCTACCGAGAGATAGTCGAAGTACTTTCGGGCTTAAGTTTCGATGTCAATGTGTTACTTGAGGAGGGGATATTGTACCATTTCAGTCTAAGCCCGATAGAGGCTGAATTAAGTGGCTCCCTAGGTAATATTTTTTTTCTTTTTCTTTATTACTACATCTAACTTGTTTTGTGTCTTTCCGCAGCCGAAGTCATGTTGAGGGGTTCTATAAACAAACATATGAAATGGAAACGAACCCAGATGATTGCCCCTCCGGAAGCTCCTACCGAGACACTAGATGAGGCCGACTCAGACCAACTCCCCCCACCTCGGCCATCTATGGTGGCCGAGATGATCAACTCTGAGGACTCCAAGGAGCTGCGCCAATGCCGAAAAAAGAGTCGGGTGGTCATCTCTTCGCTTGAAGGGAGTCCATCCCGCAGATCTCCGAGCGCAAGTCCTCATGACTCGGCCGAGCCAAGTCATGTCGAACCCTCTGATAGTCCGACCCCTATTCCAATAGAGCCATACCCAGAGGCTCCTGCTCCCCCATCTGAGTCGTCGGCCTCCCAACCTCACAGTCCAAGTCCGTCCCTCCCCGGAATGTCATCCAGATATTCTATGCCGAAGAGGGAACGACCTTCTCCCCGTGGATTCCTCAAGGAGATTCATAATGCAGTCGGATCGTCCGCTAAGGACAAGTTCGTTCCCGCATTATGCGATACCATGAACGCTCACCTAGCGCAAGTAAGTAGATGTTTTTCATTGCTTTGTTGTTGTTTGTTGTTGTTGATTTTTTTTTAGCTAACCAACTTGGTTGCATTACAGTTCTGGGGGTACCACCTGGAGCTGATGATGTGCCTTCCCTCGATGACCACAACTTTTCAAGGGATGAGGGCTTAGGTGGCAGCGATCTCGGCTCGGCTCCAAGACAAGGAGACGGAGCTCGAGATGGTCTAGGGTGAGACGATCATGTATCGGTCAAAATCCTTCCGCTATGAGGATGACCTATGGGGTCAAGCCCGAGAGATCGAGCATCTACGACTCCAAGCGGTCGGCCAAAGCAGAAAAACTTTTAGCCCAAGATGTAGAGGCGGAGGGGTTGCGGGCGAAATTGCTCAAGGTCGAACAAGCACGAGTCATCCAAGCAGCCTCAAAGGCAGCCAGGCAAGAGGAGTTAGTAGCCCATGCCGAAACGACCAAGGTTGAACTAGCCTCCTACCGAGCAGGAGAAGAGGGTCGGTGGAAGCAACACAAGAAGGTCTTCTGGGCCTTTGAGGAGTTCGCCGATATCCTAGGAGAGTGCACCACCGATCTCCTAGAGATAGGTTACGAGGGTACGATCCGACACTTCAAAGAGGACGATTATCCCCCCGAAGGAGCTCTTGTCGAATTCTTGGATCTCCAACGGTTGATCGACGAGACCCCAGAATCAAAACTCGACGGACTTCCCAAATAATTAGTGTTTTTCTCCTTGTAATAGTAGTAGGACTTCTATAGTCGTACTTGGCATTTCCATTTTGTTTTCTTTTCGACAATTTTGAGAACTTGTAACAAATGTTGGTACTGAACTTTTTATCATAACAAGTTTTGCCGAGTCTAATATTGTTTCATATCTTGGAAGAAATGACTAAGCATCTCGGTTTTTCCAAAGCATTAAGAAACATAAGGAAGTAAACCATGTTGTAATAAGTGGTAGGAGGAAATACTTGGAATCGTAATGAACCATAACAATTACCTTTATAATGCCCTATGATAAGGGACCTATAGGAACGCGCCAGGATAGGCGACTTAGAAATGATGTATCGTGATAGGTAGATTTGCTGAGATGCGCCACGATAAGCGGCTAACTTTTATAAGAATATGTCGTGATGAGCGACTTATCCGAGATGCGCCATGATAGACGACTTTTATATGAATGCGTCATGATAGATGACTTATTCGAGATGCGTCGTGATAAACGATTTTTATAAGAATGTGTCGTGATAGACGACTTATTCGAGATGCACCATGATAGGTGACTTTTATGAGAATGCATCGTAATAGACGACTTATCCGAGATGCGTTGTGATAGACGACTTATCTGAGATGCACTGTGATAGACAACTTTTATAAGAATGCGTCGTGATAGGTGACTTATCCGAGATGCGCCGTGATAGACGGTTTTTATAAGAATGTGACGTGATAGGCAACTTATTCGAGATGTTCCGTCATAGACGACTTATCCGAGATGCACTGTGATTGACAGCTTTTATAAAAATGTACCGTGATTGGCGACTTATCCGAGATGCGCCATGATAGATGACTTATCCGAGATGCACCGTGATAGGCGACTTTTATAAGAAATTGTTGGTGCAATCGGCTCAGATCACGGTTGACCAAACTCGAGTTGGACTTGAGTAGTATTTTAATGTTTACATTGATGTTTGATAAAGGAGTTGATCGTTGTTTGACAGTGGGTTGACTAGATGGTTGACTTTGGATTGACCATATGATGGAGAAGTCCAAGTCTTGTGTACTTGACATGGAAAGTTCAAGCATGAGTCTTGGCAAAGGAAAGTCCAAGCTTGAGTCTTGACAATTGGAAAGTCCAATATGGGTTGGTAAGGAAAGTTCAAGTCATGGGTACTTAGCAATTGGAAAGTCCAAGGATTGATATTGGCGGTGTAAAATCCAAGCGGGAGTCTTGGCAGCATAAGTCCAGTGGTTTGGTGGTGTAAAGTCCAAGTGTATGTCTTGGCAGCGTAAGCCTAAATGTGTCTTGGCGGTATAGACCAGCTTAGCATAACAATAGTCGATGGAAGCACCTAAAGGCTAGCGTATGGATGAACAAGTCATGGATGACTTGAAGGGATCCGATAGGCGTGAGGCTGACGGAGGTGGCTAGAAGGCTTAGGTCTAGGTTAAGGGTGGTCTAACAAGTATGAGGGCATCACACTTAGGGTTAAATCTCATGGTTGAGGTATAGCAGTCGACTGGGGCTATGGACCAGTCGACTGGTCAAGTATTTTGATACTTGGCAACCGAGTCGACTTGTAGCAGTCGACTGGGATTATAATCAGTCGATTGTCGTGAGTCGATTAGGGTTCGACTACGGCAAAAGGTCTTGGCAGTCGACTGCCAATATTGAGCAGTCGACTGATGGCTTGAGCAGTCGACTGCCATGGATGATAGTCGACTACTGGTCGAAGTTGCGGGAGTAGAACGCTTGATAGCCGACTGATCAGTCGGCTACGAGGTTGGCATGCGTGGATCAAGCGGTATCCGCGCTGACTTGAATGCCGACGGATCAAGTCATCTCAAGGGAGGATTTAGCAGCGATTTTTTTGGGCAATTTGAAGGGGAATAGTTAGTGTTTTCTAGTCATTCAAGGCTATTTCAAGGCGATCAACAAGTAAGCATTCAAAAGAGTTCGTAAAATTTTATTTACTTCTTTTATTGTATTTACTTGTATTTGCTTGTTGTTTATTTGTATTACTATTGTAATCATTATAAGAGGTTTCTCCGCCTCCGGTGTGTCACCAAGAAGGAGTGTTATTGGTTTAGTTGTGGTGTTTGTATCGCTAGGGCTCATTCGAGCCCAACTCATGAAGTAGGAATTCTAAGGTTCCGAACCACGTTATATCGATTGTATTTGTGTGTTGTATATTTTATTATTGTTTTATTATCTTTATTTCCACTGCACATAACAAGTTTTGTAGCAAGTACAATCGATTTCCACCGTCAAGCAATGAACACGCTATTCACCCCCTTCTAGCGACGTCCAATTCCTAACAAGTGGTATCAGAGCGAGACCGCTCTTCATTTGGGACTAACCGCCAAGGAGCAAACGCACTAGAAGGCAAGATGGATCTTCAAGAGAAATTGGATGACAACATCAACATTCTGCCTTTTTTCGACTGCAAAGATTTTGTATTTGGAAAGGTAGAATGATGTATTTTCTTATGTGTGATTATGTGATTAGTATTTTAGTAGAGTTCGATGCTCCTAAGGATGAAAATGGGAAAATACTCAAGAAGAAGAAGTGGAGCGAGGAGCAAATCCGATACTCCAACTGTAATATATCGGAATATACATATATATATAACAAATTAAATAAAAATTAAAATAATATAATATAATAATAATTTAATTTAATTACGAGATAAATAAAGTAAATTTATTTATCTATTTTACTAAATTGAAATTAGTTATTTATTAGAATTTTAGTTGATAATTTCGGGATAAGTTTTTATTCATATGTACTAAGTCTAAATGACTTTATCTAATAATAAAGTTGATTATTTCAAAAGCGGAGATTTAATTATTGATAGTTAAGTAAGAAAAGCTTCGGATAATTTTATTAGACTTTGAGATAGTCTATTTATTTTATCCGAAAGATAGGCATTTTGGGATAAAAATTTTAGAGACTTTGGTTAATTGAATTAATCAAGGTTGATTAATTCAATACTACCCTAGGTTATAAATAAGCCCTAGATTAATATTTCCGAAGGGGTACGCTTTTCTTTTTCCCCATTTTTCCCTCTCCCGGCTCGCGTCTTCCTCACGTCGGTAACCCACGTCGTCACCACCGGCTGTCCACGCGCACAGTGTCTGCTACCCGCAGCCGTTGGGCGTCGTCGTCACGCACAGAGCGCCGGCTTCCGCCACCTCAGGCGACCTCGCTCGCGACCGAGATTCGTCGCCGCCGCTTTCTTCCTGCGCGTCATTGTGTCCAGGTCGCCGCCGCTCGAGCTCGCGCCGTCACCGCCTCCTCCTCGTGCATCGCCCTTCGTTGTGTCGGATCGTGCCGCTCTCGGCTCCAACCGCCGTCAGCCCTTACGGTTCGCGCCAAAAACAACGATTCTGCCTGTTCGCGGTCAACACGCGCGGTGAGAAACTTAACTGCAATTAGGGTTATTAGGATTAGGTAATTAAAAATTGATTAATCAATTAATTTAGATTTAATTAGTAATTAGTTTCGATTAATTAAATTGGCTAATAAATTAGTTTTGGATTTCCGGATTAATTGGATTATTAAATCTGATTTATTGGGTAAGTAATTAATCAGTTTTTTGTTTGACTCGTTAATCAAATTAATTAGGTTTACTCTTATTAATTAAATTGAGTTTGAATTGATTAAACGATTAATTGAATCAACTACGACAACATAATTAATTTAATTAATTATGTCGCTGGTTTAATACAATGATAATTAAGCTAAGAATTAATCTAATCTAAATTGATTAGATAGTCAACTAAGAGATTAATTGAGTTATTAAATACTTGTGCACTAATTAGTTAAAAATATTGATCAGGTTAAATAACAGCTTTGAGAACGGACGCAGAGCTTTGGATTGGAAGATTGCTAAGTCGCTCTGCAGTCAGAGGTGGGTGGATCTTTTACATCTTTAGAATTTAGTGCATGGTTTTATTGGTTATTTGATTTACTGATGTTATTACTAGAATTACTTTGATATTATATTCGCTGAACCCTTGGATTCTAGATTGTTTGCTCATCATTAACATGTAGTTATTGATTGATATTATTGTTGTAGGTGCTTATTTAATGCTGAGATATAAATAGGTAGATAGTGCTGGAAGATGCTTACCTATTATTTCATTGGATTGGTATTATGAATGAACTAGTGAAATAGTATAATTAAGATAAGATTAATTGTTAGAGGATAGATAACTTTTCTCCTGTCTCGACTGCCAGCTATGTCTCCCATTCGTGGTTGAGAGGGTCTGCAGTAGAGGATATATAACTTTTCTCCTGTCTCGACTGCCAGCTATGTCTCCCATTCGTGGTTGAGAGGGTCTGCAGTAGAGGATTTATAACTTTTCTTCTATCTCGGCTGCTAGCTATGTCTCCCATTCGTGGTTGAGAGGGTCTGCAATAGAGGTTCTCTACTTTTGAACTATGATTGCTTTGTATACCTGTGGTCGATTATGTCTCTCATTCGTGGTTGAGAGGATCTACTGCGGAGTTATACTCTTGGACTACTCGTTCGGAGTTAGTGATAGTTGGATTCGTGTATCGTCTGTAGCTAGATAGCTACCTTACATCTTGACTGCCCACAAGACCAGGTCGTGGTAGCATGTTGTTGCGAGCAGTCCATAGCTAGATAGCTATATACTTTGTCTGCCCACGAGACCAGGTCGTGGTAGCATGTCGTTGCCCGCAGACATGGAGTCTTTTATTGTCTATCCGCCCACGAGTCCCGGTCGTGGTAGCATGTGGTTGTGCGCAGATAGTGTCTTTGTATTACCTCAAGAGTCATGACGCTTTGTCGCGGTATCTTGATATGTATTGCTTGTAGATTGCAGTTGGTTGTATATGTTGCAGGTGTATTTGTTATATTGTTGATCAGGTTAGTTGCAGACTGATATTGGTACTCTGAGGTTTGGGTTACTCTAGTTTGTTTCCTTTGACTTCCATTATGTCCATTATATCCATTATGATTATGCACTATTTTCTATCCACCCACTGAGTGGTTGTACTCACCCCCTCTTCTTTTATCCTCCAGGTTAGCTAGTAGAGGATGTGTCCAGTTGGCTTACCTTCGCGTCGCTCAGAGAGTCCCTTGCTGTGCTGGTCCCACTGCATCATCGAGATGTCGTTTTATTTACTTTTTGGTTATTGTATTTTGTTTATGTACTTTGGATTTTGTTGCGATTTGTTTTGGGTTCATAAATATATTTTACTTTTAGTTGATTTATATTTTAGTCGTGCATGCATGCAACCCATAAAATAATTATATTTCTATATTATTTCAAAGTTTTTATCTGATTTGGTTCCAGCGATGTATATCGGAATAATTGTCATTTAGGGGCTCCTCCGTCATTTGGATGACGAGGATGCCCCGGGGCGTGACACCAACATAAACAATAAAGTAATGGGTATATTACTTAGTGTAATTCCTAATGATATTTTGATCAAGTTAGGAGATTGTAAAGACGCCAAGGCCCTTTGGAGCAAGTTGGTGAAATATCATGAGAAACCCTCAACAACTCAAGAAATAGAGGAGCCTAAGGAACAAGAACCATCATCGACTCAATTGGAGGAAGAGGCCAAAACACCAAGCTCATCCTCACAAGAAAGTGATGATTCGAAAGTTGAGAATGAGTCAACATCTGAATCGGAGGTCGAGGAGTGTTCGACATCCGAATGAGGAAGAAGAGGTGGAAGAGGTGGAAGAAGTAGGAGAAGCCTCCACCTCTAGGATTGAGGGAGAGGAGATTAGATCATCTTTAATACCGAAGCAAACTCAAGAGGAACTATCTACCTCCGGTCGAGAAGATGAAGACACTCAAAATTCCACCACCATTGACTTAAGTAACTCAAGCACATTAATTCAAAATAAAAGTAATATTATATGTTTTGAGTGTAGCAAACAAAGACAACAAGAGTAAGTGTTCGAAAAGAGTCAAGAAGATTCCTCTGGCACCAAAAGTCAACAAAAATTCAAAAGATGTCGGTGCCCCAATTAGGAAGAGCAATGAGCACATGGTGTGCTTCAAGTGCCAACAACCGGAGTATTATAGGAGTTAATGCCCTAGGAGGAAGAAGAAGATTCAAGAGGGAGCATCACATGTTGGGGAAGCCTCTAAGGCAAACTCTAAGATATATTCTAATAGTGCACATTCTTTAAATAATGGGCAAAATTTAAAATTCTTAAATTAAAAATAAATTATAAAAGAAAGAATAAAAAAACGAATAAAAATATCGATGCATAAAATAAATACAAAAATAGATAAGAAGAAATTCGTCCACCTCCCATAGATTTGACTCCTTCCCCTATAAATAAACTTGCAGCAACAACCCCATTTATAATTCCATCAATTATATTTCTATCAAAAAACTGAGTTAGTTTAGTTAATCCCCTTATACCCACAGTAAAAACTCTAAAACATGCTAGGAGTAATCTTGCTATTGTTCATAAAGAGCATGCTAGAAATAATAGATTTTATTGCCTAGATGCTAAGAGTCTCGATTTTAGAAATAAAAAGAAATTTAGAACTAATACAATTTGCTATGATTTCCAAGTTTGTTATTATCCATACTGTTACGCCTCGGGGGTATATTCGTCATCCAACTGACGAAAGAATCCCTTAGTGACAATATTCCCAAATACATTAGTAAATCAGATATGATAAAAACTTTGAAATGATCAAAAAAATATAAAATATAATTATTTTATTAATTGCATGCATGACTAAATATAAATCAATTATAAATAAAATAGAGTTATAATTGATAAATCAATTATTTATAACATCAAATCAAATTGCGACAAAATTCAAAGTGCGTACACAAAATACGATAACAATAAAGAAAAAAAAATGGCATCTCGACGATGCATTGAGACCAGCACAACAAGAGACTCTCTGAGCGACGCGAAAATAGGTCAACAGGACACGTCATCTATCAACTAATCTTGAGGCAAAAAAAAAAAAAAAGGAGTGAGTACAAATCACTTAGTGGGTGTATAGTAGGGATGACCACGGTTCGATTCGAACCGTAAACCAAATTGGAACCAATTAAACAAGATCAATTGAATTAATTCTAGTAATTTAATTTAATGAGCCGATTAAATAGATTAATTAAACTAATACATCAGATTGGTTAACCGAAGCCCATATAAATCCAAAATTTTAGTTAATTAATCGATTAAACAAAATTAATTAATCTTATACTAATTAATCAATTAAATAGATTAATTAGTCTTACCCAAGTACCCAACTAATGAAATCCGATTGAATACAATCAAATTAACTCAATTAATTAACGAATCAGTCCTGTTAATTTAATTAACAAAATTAAATATTTACATAAACAAATTGGTAAATCAAATAATCGATTAATCAATATTTTTCCAAAAAAATTCCTTACCTCGTTAGTTGTCGAAATGAATTTCGATGGTTGACAATAATCGTCGGACTCTACTCTCAGTCGAACGGAGGCTCACAGCAGGATTGGTGGCCCGATTCATGGTCGAAAAGAAGGCAACAATATTACAAGTGCGACCGACAATGAGCGCATGAGGGCCGCGAGAGACAGCGGTGCAGCACGAGCGCTACGAGACGACACCCATGGGAGTCGCGGGAGGTTGCGTGTGTTGTAGAGGGGCCACGGGCATCACGAGACGATGACTGATCGCTTCCGACGACGACGGGCAATGGGCATTGTGCGCGTGGGGATGTGTGGCGTGTGACGGCGCGGAAGGAAACACAGGATTTTAATTCCCAACTCAAACTTAGGTAAAATCTTAACCTAGGCTTAATTTATATGAACTTAGATTAATTGACTTAATCAATCCTATAATTAATAAGGATATATTAGACATAGCCTAATTTTTATCCGAAAATCTTCTAATAATTCTAAATAATTAAATTCCGTTTTAATATAAATAAATAAATTTATTTTATCTATTTATTTCATTTTAAATTATATTGTTATTATATTATATTATTTTAACTTTAACTTAATTTATTATATTTTTTCAGTATATTATACATACTCTCATTGCAGTTGCATCAATTCATCAGTGGTCCATTTTCTAAATGGATGTTAAAAATACTTTTTTAAATAGAAATCTTCAGGATTAAGTGCCACTCACAATCCTGATGAATTTTGCAAACTAAGGCTCTTTGTGGCCTTAAGTAAGCTCCTTGAACTTGCTTTGACAAGTTCTCCATTGTGATTGCATCTATTGGCTTTCTACATAGTCAATTTGACTCTGCTCTTTTTGTTCGTTGTATTTTGTTAGATTGCACATTACTCTCTTTTTACATTGATATGTAATAGAGACGATATAAATGAAATAGCAGAGTTGAAACTGCATTTGGTTTGTGAGTTTGAGATGAAAGATTTGAATTCTCTGTGTTATTTTTTTGAAATTTAAGTAGCTTATTATCCTTGTGTCTATCTTCTTTTGCAATCTAAATATATTGGTGATATTCTGGAATAAGTGCGTCAATCAGACACTTACACTGTTGATATTATGCTTGAGGTTAATGTTCGGTACTCTTCTACTGATGGAGTTCCCTTGTCAGATTCTTCTCTATATCGCACTCTAGTTGGCAATTTAGTGTATCTCACCATCACTAGACCTGATATCGTTTATGTTGTCCATACTGCAAGTCAGTTTGTTGCTTCTCCCACTTTAGTATATTGGGGAGTTGTGCTTCGAATCCTTTGATATCTTCGAGGTATTCAGTTTCACAGTCTTCTTTATCCTTCCACTTGCACCTTGGGCTGCGTTTGGTAAAGGTCAATGTAATCAAATTTATAATGTAATAAAAATTGTAATGTAATGTAATGTAATTTATATTATATTATTATGTTTGATCAAAGAATTATATACCAAGTGTGTAATCTTTAACTACAAAGATTATTACATTTTTTTGTTCGGTGTCCATTATTTTTTTTATAAGGAAGGTAATTCATATTATTATAAAATAACAAATATAATCTTATAACTTCGTCCGTATATAGTCAAAATTTTAATTGATCATCCGTGATCGTCATCGCCATCATTGATCACCGATTGTCGGTCATCGATCGGGCAGCAATTGGCGATCGTCGGCCGACGGCCAGTGTGTTAGTGCTTATAAGCTCCACATATTTCCACAATGGCATGATATTGTCCACTTTGGGTCTAAGCCCTCATGGTTTTATTTTTGGGCTTTACCCAAAAGGCCTCAAACCAATGGAGATATCTTTTTTCTTATAAGCACATGATCTTTTCCATGTCTTACCAATGTGGGACTTTGATTGTATTCCCCATACTCCCAACAATCCCCCCCTCAAACGAAGGACCACATTGGGCCCCCCCTCAAGCCTATCCCTCCTCGAAGGATTTTTTTCTACGTCCGATCTTGACCCACGGACTTCCTTCGGTTGTTCGGTCCCCACCCAACTAGACTTCCTTCACGATGTCCTGTTCTCTTGATCCGGACGTGAGCTCAACTTCCTCGTTCGAGGTTCATGCTACATGACCACGGCTACGATCAATTGTTAGTCTTATAATATCCACATATCTCCACAACGATCACGATATATTCACTTCTGCCTAGACCTCATGGTTTTATTTTTGGGCTTTACCCAAAAGGCCTCATACCAATGGAGATATCTTTTTTCTTATAAGCACATGATCTTTTCCATGTCTTACCAACCGACTTTGATTGATTCTCATACTCCCAATATGGTCTTGCGGTTGTTGGGCGATGATTTATCGATCGTCGAGGTGGTCGTTGTTCGTTGGCGTGGTCGATCGATCTTCGATAGTCTAGAATTATGATCTTTTAGAAAATTTGATCTATATTTATTTAAAAATTATTTTTTATACTTATTAATAATTAAGTTAGCTTTAGAGGCTAATGGACATCATACTGCCGATGCCATAAGTTATCCTCAGAGGCAGCGGCTGATCAGACGTCCTTTTCTCACTTTGCGGATTGGCCGATCTCAGTGGGGCTCTGTCTCCCCCATGGCGACGGCTGACCTTCTAGCTGCTGTAGCGGTGGCGCCTAACAGTAACACTGTAACAGTAGCGTGGTCCAAAAGTCTGGATGCTGATCTCTAGCTATCAGAGGAAGGCAAGGGCAAGGGAAGGGAATGCAACCCTGGAGCAAAGCCACGAGATACTGCCTGCAGCATGTCGTAATTAACCAGCTTTGTCCATGGACATGTGTACCAGTTAGTTAGTTTGCTTTTCTTCGGGATGAATTAAGAAATAGGACTGAAAGGTTCATATAGCTCTAGGAAGACACTCGTGTTGTTCTAGCTAGCTTCGTCATTGGTAATGGAATCAGTGTTCCAGACACCACTCGTTGAAAAAAAAAAGAAGTAATAATTAAGCGAATCAAAATCCGACTGTGGAACAATTTCAGTACGTCCTTTTTTTTTGGTACGCTCAAATATAGACGGAATCAATCGTAGCGGTACGAGATTGCCCCCTCGCTCGCAACCTCACGGCGTGGCCGTGACATTGATCTCGTGGCCTCACCGTGAGTAGGATTGTAAACGAATCAAATATTCATGAATAAATTTGATGTTCGATTCAATAAGAGCTCGTTTATGTTCGTAAATATACATCAAAGTTAATAAAAAAACTTGAATACGGTTTATTAATGTTCATGAACAATATTCGTGAATAATGTTCGTGAACCGTGTTTATAAAAAACACTTATTTAAAAATTATTTATGAACTTATTTATACTCATTTATAAACAAAGATTAAAATATTAAAAATTTAAAATAAACAAACAAATTTAACTTAAGAATTTGATAACATTTAAATAAATCAAACTTAAACAAGTTTGAATCGAACTTGATTCACTTGATACTCAATAAACAAGTCAAGCTCAATTTCTAAAAAAAAAAAGAAACTAAGTCAAACTTGAACAGATTTTTCAATAACTTAATTAATTTTAGACTTGACTTAACTCAGTTTGATTATCTTATCAAATAAATCTAAATATTATAAAATTTGACTTTACTTGATTTGTTTACAATCCTAACCATGAGGTTGGGGATCACGTCGGTCTAAGTTGATAACTGATGTCATTAGAGATTAAGGGGGCGTTTGGTATCGATTTTCTTTTTCGTTTTTCATTTTCATTTTCTACGAAAACGAGAAAACACGTTTGGTTCGTATTTTTCATCTTCATTTTCTAAAAAATAAAGGAGCATTTTCTGGAAACTGGAAAACGAAAAATAATCGTTTTCTGTTTTCATTTTCGTTTTCCAAAAAATAAAAGAGTATTTTCTGAAAAACTGAAAAAAAAAAAACTCGTTTTCTTTTTTCTGAAAAACGAGAGAACGAAAATAAAAAATAAAAAATTCTCTATGAGCGGACTTGTTGGTTTGGCCATAGCAAAATGATCTCGTCCAAGATAACAGAATTAGGGAATTAGGGGTGTCGGCTGCTCCGCTCCTCCGATGTCTAAATCAGGTAAAAATAAAAGTAGTGTGCAAGAAGACGAAAGGATTTACTTCCAAATCTTTCGTTATCCTCTTTTTGTTATTTGGCTTCTCCTCTTTTATAAAGCCGGCTCATTACCACAATTAATGAGCAATTTGCCGACGATATTTCGCCCTTATCAGTATATATTCATTTCGTCAATATAGCTGTCATTATCACTGCATTCTTCGATTACCATTTGGAGATGCTTCTCTCTATCGTCATCATAAATGTAGTACTTGACTGTATCCATCTGTACCGTTACTTTTCGATCTCGCTTTGAATCCCAACTTCTAGAGCTCTCAGATATCTGAGTTCTGACTAGGGGTATAAATGAATCGAGCCGGTTCGCGAGCTTTTCGAGCCGGCTCGAATAATATTCGATTCGAATTTGAAATTATCGAATTCGAGTCGAACTCGAATATGTATAAATATTTTTCGAATTGAACTCGAGCCGAAATAATACTGTTCGCGAACTTTTTTTTTTTAAAAAAAATCGAATATTAAATCGAGTATCAATTTTCGAATATCAAACCGAGCATCATTCGAATATTAAATCGAGCCTCAAATTCGAATAGTAATCGAACCATTCGAATTAATATTAGAAAATTTCGAATCGAATCCGAACTCGAGCTTTAATTCGAATCGAATTCGAGCCCAAAATTATTAAAATTTCGAATTTCGAATCGAATTCGAATATGTCAATTCGAACTTCGAATCGAACTCGAATACTAATTTTTTTTAAAAATTCGATTCGATTCGGTTCGTTTACACCCCTAGTTTCGACTACATAGACCCTCTTCAAACTTTCGAGGTTACGAGATCTCGACCATCTGAACTCTCTAATATCCCGGCTCCAAGGATTTTTTCCCTCATCTTTCTCTTAAAATATATTTTCATCCTAAATTTCTTTCCCTTCTCCACAAAAATTGAAATTCGTCAATCTAAGAGTCTCTATCGATTTGTCCCAGGTCATTATGAGGGAGATAAATTACGAAGGACCCTATAAATCTTGATATGATGGTCAAGACACTAGAGATCACTTAAATCTAAAAAGAAATTTTAGACCTCCTCAGAAATCAATCATTCCCCGAAAAAAATAAAATCCATCATTTCATCAATCTATCTCGACTCCTTTTGACGGTATCAATAATGATCAAAAGATTTTTTTTTTCCCTCGTCTTTTTCTTAAAATATATTTTCATCCTAAATTTTTTCCCCTTCTCCATAAAAGTTGAAATCAGTTAATTTAGCGACCTCTACCGATCTATTCCGTGGTCATTATGAAGGAGTTAAATTACGAATGACCATATGAACCTTGACGTGGTGGTCAAAACACATAGGGGACATTTAAATTTAGAAAAGAGTTTTAGATCTCATTCGAAATCGACTCTTATCTTATCCGTAAACTCCGTCGTTTCTTAACCACTATATCATCCCTGTAGAGACTTCTTTCAAACCGACCGTTTCTATTGTGATCTTATTGCTTTGTTTGTCTTCGATGTACAAGTGGTCATTTCACATTTGATAGTTTTGCATAAATACAATTCCATCGAGTGTTGTTGCTCCAATATTAATTACACAGGTTTCAGGATTAATCTAATTGGTAAATATAAAAAGATAATTCTTAAATTGATAGAGATCATTTTTTAAAGAAATTATGACTCTAAATTATCGACTAATTTTTTTTATATTTTTCATCTAAATTTCTAATTTATTTTTTTTATTGATAAGAATAATTGAAGAAGACTGCTAATGATGATTCTATATATTTTTTCCCAATATTAACCAGACAGCAATTGGAGCGAATTTAAAGCTCATTTAGAATTGTTTGCATTGGGAAGCTTTTATTACAGTCCACTTGCATATTTAAAAAGTATCGAATATTTTAAAAATAGCCGGGTAATCATTTTGATCAAAATTATATAAAAAATTAAATTTATCAAAATTTAAAAAAAAAAGAAGAAGATAAATAAATAAATTCTTTGAATAAGTCCGCAAGTGAAAAATATAAATATACTAAAACTAAAAAAAAGAGTGCTAAATCGTAAATCTTAAAACTCGTCGTGACAAAATAAAAAAAATCAAAATCAAACGACATTGTAAGCATTCCAAATTGTTCGTTCTATAACTCTTTTCTCTTATATATCCATCCAACAAAATATATTAAAAAGACGATAAGAATATTAAATTTTAAAATTCAAATAGAACTTAACAAACAGATTAGAGGAAAAACTGACTGAGCAGATCAGCCTTTACCTATAATTATAATAATGATAAAAGTAATATGAGGTATTGTACATCATCTGATGTAGCTAATGATCCCTATCGATTTATCCCATGATTAAAAAATAAATTATAAAAAAATTTATAAATCTTAATGTGATAGTCAAAATACGTAAAGATCATTTGATTAAAAAAAAATATTAAACATCCTTTAAAATCAATTCTTATATTATCCGTAAATTCCATCGTATCTTAATAATCATGTCGCATCATCGTAACACCTGAATACTTCCCACGTATTTTAATATACCTGATACAAGGTAGCAACTACCAGCAGTTAACAAAGCCAATTTTACAAAACAAAACAAAAACATTTTAATACACGTGACACGAGCTACCTATAAAAAAACAGCCCGAGGCGGAGCAGTGAACAAAGCCGCTTTTCCAGACTAAATTAACATTTCCAAACACGATGGAAATTAAACGTCCTCCTAATAATTTAGATAATAATTCCCCTGCTCTTCTGTTTTTTTTTTCCCACTATTTTTTTTTTATTGAAGAACGAGGGAAATTAATAAACAAACAAAAACTACACGGCTGGACCCCAAAGGCTCCAAAAAACTGAGTCGAAGAGTTCCTTCACGTCCGCCCAGTGCCGCCGCTTCTCGCCTCCCGTCGCCACCGACTCCTCTGCCCCTACGCTCTTATCCTCGCCGGTTTCCTCCCCAGTCGGTGCTTCAGTTACCGTCGTCGGTTCCTCGACGATCTTTTTCTCCTCCTCCGCCTCCACCGCCGCCGCTTCCGCCCTCTCCTTTACCTTTTCAGCTCTATCCATCCTCCTCCTCTCCCTCCGCCGCGCGCCCCTGCCGGCGCCCCTCTTCTCCGTGCTCGCAAGGTGCTCCTCGAACGCCTCGATGGCCTGGTGGATGAGCTCGCGGTCGGGGGAGGCATCCCACCGCGACCAGAAGCTGGTGTAGCAGTCGAAGCAGCCGCAGTCGAGCAGGGGCCGATGAGCCGTGCCCGGCCCCGACTCCCGGCCCCGCTTCCGCTCCGCGGGCGCCATCGCGGCGGAGGGGCCGTGGAGGGACATGGTGACCAGGTAGGCCAGCACTTCCTTGTCCCCGCGCGTCAGCGCCGCCGTGAGGACAAGGATGGCCGCGGGGAGGACCTTGAGCACCTCGAGCGCGTCGTGCTTAGACGACGACAGGTCGACTCCGGCGGACGGCAGCGGCGGCGCCGCCGGGGAAGGGTGGATTTTGCCCTGGGCTTTGTGGTAAATGTTCTTCATTCCTCGGCGCTCCTCTCCGTCACAGGATAGTTCGCTGTTGAGATCGGCTTAGGGATATGTTTTCTTTTCTTTTTCTTTTTTCTTTTTTTTTTATCTCTCTTCTCTTTTACGAGCTCTGCGCCATACGGGAAAGAGGAGACGTGGATGACCTACACTTCGCTGCATCGTGTCTAATATGCGACGCCACCGTCCACCGTCGAATTCCATGAACGGTAAAACTAGACGGCGCAGATGTCCTCCCACGGGATGTTGATCTGCGGCGGTCGAGGTGGGGGCCTTGGTCGTCGCGCCGTTTGACCATCGTTTGACGTGGAGGAAGTGGCTGGGTCTTCGGCAGTATATGACGTGGTCACTCTTAATTGGTTGATGCTGGTGAGTTGTTTCTCATGCAGCCCTCTCTGCGGACCGCCTAGGTGGCCCTTTGAGTCGGTTATGGAGAAGGATGTCGGATGCGGTGTTCAAATTTAGCCTTTTTTTTTTTTTAAATCAAATCACGTGCCTTTAATTGCCGCCTCGTATTCTTTATTTTTTCCTCTCACGGCTTTTTAAATTTCGCCTCTTCCAAGCGACTCCTTGTCGTGTAGTCTTCGCCGACGGCAGTCGCCGCCAGCCATCTCCGGAGACGTGGAGGCCACTCTTATCCACGACGACCTAGTGGCGTACTATTTCCTAATCGCTCGATCTGTCTTTCTGAAACCTGAGCAAAACTAAAGTCAGGATTAGACAAATAGGTTGAATCCATCGTACTCTTCTGATTCATGATAAATGGTTATATTTCTTTTATACCGGATGTTTTATGTCTCGGTCCGAATTTCTCTTATACCGGACGTCCCACGCTTCGGCCCGGATTTCTCTTATATCGGACGCTCTGCGTCTCGACTCGGATTTCTTTTATACCGGACGCTTCACGGAGTGGGCTAGGAGGAGTTTTTGGGAACACTGAAAAACTAGCTTTCCTCAATTTCTTTTCCTCTTCCAATTAATTTTCTGTCTTGAGCGTCGGAGGGGCTTTGCCGAGATTCCTCTCGGTGTTCTTGACCGGTTGTTGCTGTGCAGGTTCACCACTCGGCTCGACCTACATCACTCTGCTCGGTTATTTGGCAATGCCGTTTCTCTATTACTGTCAAAGCGATTGCATGTTGTATCTCTCCTCACCAAAGCATCGGTATTTATCGATTTTGTTACTTGGATACCTCGCCATCACAGTCTCGACGGGCATCACTTTCCTTTCGACACCAACCCTAGCTAGTCGATCCGCCACGGCCCAGTAAGACCGACGCCGACGAAGATCTGAAGGTCGGTGTGAGGCAAGGGATGCACTTCCCTTGGGCGGGAGCCAAGGAGAACTCGAAGGCTCCAGGTGGCAGTGCTGGAGCTCCATCGACCTTCATGCCGACGCCGGCGAACACTTTAATGATCGACTAGCGCATCAATGATCAATGGGTATGAGAAGTTGGGAGGTTATTTGAGCTCAGTTGTCCGTGAGATACCGTGAAGATCCAAATTGATTATTTGATTGAAAATTTGAATATCTAAATGTCCGTAAAAAAAAATAAAAAGTAAAAGACTTAGAAAATTTTTGATCTAATTATTGAAGATTTGATCGGCAATTTACTAAAGGATATTTCAAATTTGAAATGGCTGAAATACAGTTTCATATTTATTAAAGGATGTACCTTATTATTTTTATTTCTTCCGTCAAATGTGAATATTAAACTGACCGAAAAAAGATAATGTTGAAAATTTAAATCTCTAATTCATTATATTTTTGAGAATATAATTTTCAATATTATTTTTTTTTCGATCAGTTGATATTATACGTGATACTGAAATTTAAATTCCAGCATCATTGTGTTCCTGAAAATTTAATTCTCAATACCATCCTTTTCATAGTGCAGCTTGATATTGTATGTGGTGTTGAAAATTTAAATTTCATGATCATTGATATTGTATGTAGTGTTGGGAATTTAAATTTCAGGACTACTGTATTCCTGAAAATTTAAATTTCAGAACCACTGTATTTCTGAGAATATAATTTCGAACACCATTTTTTTAGACGAGTTTGATATTGTACGCGGTGTTGAAAATTTAAATTTCAGACCCACTGTGTTCTTAGGAATATAATTTTCAGCACAATAGTTTTTTCGACTAGCTAATATTGTACGTGGTGCTGGAAATTTAAATCCTAGCAACACTGTGTTCCCGGGAGTATAATTCACATCACCATCTTTTTCCTAGTGCAGCTTGATATTGTATGTGGTGTTGAAAATTTAAATTTCAAGATCACTGTGTTCTTGGGAATTTAAATCTCATGACCACTTTGTTCCTGGAAATATAATTCTCAGCATCATCTTTTTTTAGACGAGTTTGATCTTGTACGTGGTACTAGGAATTTAAATCTCATGACTACTATATTTCTGAAAATATAATTCTCAGTATCATATTTTTTTTCGACCAGCTTAATATCTACGTTTGGCGGGAGGGATAAAAAAAGAATGAGGTACGCCCTTTGATGAATATGAAATTATTATTGTATCGTATTTTTGTATTTTTCTATGGGATGATTTTTTATTTTTATTGTTGTATCGTATTTTTGTATTTTCTTTTGATGATTACGACGACCATGATGATAGATAAAATGATGAGAAAAGTAACATGAATAATCTTTAAACTACTACCATGAGCATTATGGACTTTCATGGGATTTCCATCTCAACGCATGCAGTTGTGTTTTACCATTTATTTCATACTCATCGCTACAATTTCAGCTACCATAATTCCTTTATTATCAGATATAATTCCTCTCGCTAGAGTTGCATTCCTGCAGTTTGGTTCTCTTCTCCTTCATGTACAGTAGAAAGTTAAACCCTCACGTTCTTTTATTCTCTTTGAACAATGCCCAGAAAGTATTCACGGCACGGCGCCACTTGACAGCGGCAATGAACAAATTACAGAACCAAAATGCGAACCTTCACTGCGGTCTCTTTCGATCGGTCGTCAAATCCATCGAGGAAGCAACGCAGAAACTCCACCCGATCCCATGCGAAATCTGATAACAATATATAGAGTTTTTAAACGAGTTACAGAGGTCAATCCTCTGACCATGCGCTGCGACTTAATTCTCTGGCTAGCTGCAGGAGAAAAAATTATAAACGGGAAGATGGCATGCAGGTCTCCAGACGAACACGGGAGCACTTCAAACCCCTCAATTCAACTTCGTGATGCTCTAACATGAGCATCGGACGTCATGAATAGCATTCAGACTTAATGCCCAGCGCCGTCAAAATCAATATGATGAATTACTCGACGCCCTTTGATTTGCCCGAGCAAACAAGTGGCATGCATGCAGATATCGCAAAGCAGTGATCTAATTTAAGTTGTAATATAATTTAAGTTGGAATGTAATCTTAATTATATTATTATATTTGGATAAAAATTATATGTAATCTTGAATTACAAATGTCATTACATTCTTTTGTTTGATGTTCATTACAAAGACGATAAGAATGG
Source organism: Wurfbainia villosa (assembly GCA_025175895.1). Lineage (NCBI taxonomy): Eukaryota > Viridiplantae > Streptophyta > Magnoliopsida > Zingiberales > Zingiberaceae > Wurfbainia > Wurfbainia villosa. The sequence goes on from CM045997.1 coordinate 8,568,218, forward strand.
ATCGATGATGATGACGGAGACAACGACGACGATCGATTTGCCGTGGATCGGCGATATGCGGAACTAACGATCGAAAGCGGTAGGCGATGATCGACGGTCGGCGGTGATCAGCGGCAACCGATCGTCGGTGATCGACGACGGCGACGATGGCCGATCACGACCTATGGCCAACTGTCGTCGGAGAGCCGGCCCGATCGATCGTCGGCCGGCCGTCGAGACGGCCGTGGCCGCTTCGCGATCGACCGCCATCGCCGCGGCCGATCACCCCGGTTGTCGGCCAGTCGATCGTCTGGCGGTTGGCCGTCGATCGTCGATCAGCTTGGGCGGTCGGTCGTCAAGCGGCGACGAGCGGCAAAGCGGTCGATCGATCGGTGGCGACAACAGACGACAACGATCAACTTCGATTGTTGAGCATCCAATATTTTTCAGATTACGATTTGTAATGTAATCTGGATTATATAGGTTTTGCTTTGTAATCTAGATTACAAAATTTTAGTATCTTTTGTAATCCAAATTATATTACATTATAATTGGAAAATGATATAAACAAAAAATTTACTTTGTAACAATCAGAATTATATTCTGACGATTACGATATCAAATAATCTGATCAAGTATCTCTGGCATGAGAATTTCATCTGAAGCTGTTCAACAAGGGTAGCGAAGGATAAGCTAGAATTTTAACGGTGTCAAAAGAAGGATCTATTAGGGTTTTTCGAAGGACGAGGATGAATGGTGCATTATATTATTTTGTCTGCTTGAAATTCATAGTTAACTATTCCGATCCAAAACTTTCTCGTCAGGGGGCTCACCAACAAGATCGATCGAGGAACAGCTACCATGTTGAAACTTCTTGATCCTTGATCTAAGGGCCCTGCAAAATGACAGTGACACAAGGAAAAATTAAAAATGTTATATCCAGAATCTTCTTTCAAAGATTATTTACCGAAGATAAAAATAAATAAATAAATAAATTTAAATATACAAAATGAATTAAGATTTATCTGGTATGACGATTCATTTCTTGACTGAGTGATCAAGTTGTCAAATTGGAATGAGTCATTGAGTTGGTTGAGAATTGTATTTGATATAGTTTATTTTAAATAAATTCGTCATCATCTTTAGAATACAATAGCAAAATTATGGACATAATTATACATGAATTTTTCATTGCGAATTGAGTATATATGTATTTTCAAGACTATCGTAGAAGAACTGTCGATCGAGCAAATCTATATATATTATCTAAACTTTATCTCAAGTTGCAACCTCCTTATAATGATTTCGAGACATATTATCAAAATAATGGTCGTGCAAGTCATTTTTATATATTGTCTTTGCCCGCTCAACTTAAAATATCAGGATTGATTCAATTCTGTCTCAACCGATTCAATATTTGATACGTGCAAATCTCACTCGCACACGATGCATCTAAATTAAATGCAATTTGAATTCTAAATTTACACCAATTTACACTCGCATTGCAAAAAATTGAAATTCATATTATCCTATTCTACGATCATTATGAGAGAGGTAAATCACAGAGAGTCTTATAGACTTTGACTAGTGATCAAGACACGTAGCTGAATTCAAAAAATAACTTTAAATCTCCTTCAGAATCGACCTTTATTTTATCCATAATTTTTGTTATGTCTTAATCGCTACGTCGTCCCATGAAAACTTGCACCAATTTACACACTTGCAAATGCACTGGAGAGAGAGAGAGTATTTCATTCATACCCATTCAAATTTAATTATAATTCAATATAAATTAACTAACTTACCTTTCAAAAGTCTCTCCTTTTCACCCATCAATTCCTTTGCCATTCAAACTCCCCAAAATAAAAAAAAACATGAAAGCCTTCCAAAATCAAGGATAAATTATTACCAAAGACTTTGAATTCCAAACAGAATGGACATTCATTAATTATAGTCGAAATTTATTCTTTATCCGACACACAAACTAGAAGAAAAATCGTCTAAAAAAATCATGAAAAAACAAATAATGAGGTCAGCAAGTGCGTCATCTTGGAACCAAATGTCTAATCTTAACTAGTGGACCAGAAAGACTAGTCGCCCGCTTCGCTGGTCGTGGAATTTTAACGCGAAAGGTCCATGCACGTGCGTATCTGAGGTTAGACAAATCACCGGTTAACTCCAAGTCGCCGCCGCCGGCCCGCCGCCACGCAAGCTCTGATGTTTGCAAATGGAGGTAGACCAGTCTCCTGCAGTACCGATCGCCCATCATCTGCATGCGAGAATAATTTTCCGTGCCGTCTACGACTCCATTAAATCAGCGATATATCCACCCGGCCCCCTCGATCGATCCGCCGCCGTGCAGCTTCTCCGTGCCCCCTTAAAGCCGGCCCAGCCCCAGGCAGATTTTTAGTTAACTTCGCGCGGCAGGACGATGGAGAGCTATCCAGTTTTCTTCCCCACAGATCACACGGCCTCTTTTTCTCTGTCGTCGTCGCCGGCTTCGTTTGTGCGATTTCCCAACGTTATTACCGCGCATAATTATAGCTTTGGCAGCGGGAGCCCTGACGCCGGCGATGATGCCAGCAAGGTTTCAGGGTCGGCCTATTACGGAGGCGGCGGCGATCGGGCTCCGGAGGAGAAGAAGAAGAAGAAAGAGAAGAAGGCGAGGAGGCCGCGGTTCGCGTTCCAAACTCGCAGCCAAGTCGACGTGCTCGACGACGGGTACCGGTGGAGGAAGTACGGCCAGAAGGCCGTCAAGAACAGCAAGTTCGCCAGGTACAGTATACTATACTAACCGATCCCAATTCTTTGTTTTCCTCTCGATCGATAGACCAACGTAACTAAAAGCAATCGATCGAGTCAAAGTTGCGAACGTACGCTTAGTTCTTCGTGATAGCTAGAATATATGATCGAGCTGTGCATTCCAGGAGCTACTACCGGTGCACGCATCAGGGTTGCAACGTGAAGAAGCAAGTGCAGAGATTGTCGAAGGACGAAGGCATTGTGGTGACGACGTACGAGGGAACGCATACTCATCCGATCCAGAAGCCGAGCGACAACTTCGAAGACATCCTCAACCAGATGCAGATCTACGCTAACTTTTGAGCTCGAGTTTTTTTCAGCTATATATATATATATATATATATATATATAGCTAGCAAGAACATGAAACTATTCGCTAAATGATGTTTCAGTCACAATGTGTGCAAATAGTTTTTGTGTAAATCAATGCGAGAACATGATCGATCGTCAATTTAATAATTTTATGACCAATTAAAATATCTTTAAATTATTAGTTTCATTTAATTAACATGTACTACTTTTGATTTTGTTTTTAAATTTGCCTCCTCTGATTTAAAGTTTTGCATGTCTCGATTTCAAGCCATGCACTGTTTGACTCAGAATTAAGACAACTCCAATGGTACAGTAATTATTGGAGATTTTTTTTTTTTTTTTTTTTTTTTGTAATCTCTGCTCTGCTCATATCGAAAATAAAAAATCTTCGATTAACCAAAAAAAAATCTCTAATTAAACAACTTATATATATATATAATACGGTTCAGATTTTAACTCTCTTTTATTGATCAGAATATGACTGCAACAGTAGTCCTATCAAAGAAACATGCATCAAAATGCTGTTGATGTTCAGACTTAGGATCCTCCCATATTTAAATTACAATCGGAGAGGAAGATGAGAAAATATGTAAATGTAAAATGTAATTAACTAGGAAGAAAAAGATGAACCCCCCCCCTATACTAGAATTATCATTGGGAGAGAAGATTAAGAGATCAAATGTGACAATTGTCGAGAGAAATCTCTCCAGTGGTCTCTAGGTACCCGTCTTCTTATTCTCGATTCATGTGAATCCCCGACTCTATATTCTCTTAAGCTCTCGACTCCCGAGCTCCAACTTTTGTCTCCCCACTCCTCCAAGTTCTAATGTTCCCGACTCCCGAGTGTTCTTGCTTCCGACGTAACTTACTTTCGTCTTCGTTGCTTCTCGATTTCTCAAGTTCTGAATGCTTTTGCTCTCAACTCGTGAGCTCCCGAGTGATGTTGCTCCTGACTTCTGAATTTTTGAGTCACTCCTTTCTTTGCTCGGTATTCTTTTGATTTATATTTATATCTGAATCACTCCACTTCTGATTCACTTCGCTTCTCACTTGCACCGTAGATTTAGTGGCCTAGATTGTATTCATATTTTGACAGCATCAATTTATATTTTACATTATATAAAAATTAACTACTAAATAAAAGATTAGTTTTTAATCGTTAGTTAATTTTTAACGGTTGAACAATAAATTTTTTTAGGGGCGCTCCCATCTAGATGCTCATGTAATGATGAATGAAAGGAAGACGTACGTTGCATTCATTTAATACTTAAACTTATTTGTGATAATTTTCTTTACCATCTTCCTCCGCCAATTCTCAAGATGTTTTTGTGGAAAAGATTAGAATTATCAATCTAATAGTCTTTTCATATCGACTCTCTAATATTCGAGAGAGAGTAATAAATTATAGGAGAGCTATGTCCTAGACGCGATTAGTAAGATAGTGGATAATTATCTGAGTCTAGAACAAAATTTTAGACCGTTTTCAAAATTGACTCTTGTTCATTATGTAATTTTTTCCATTAATTTATCAATGCACTGTCCACATCTGCGGGGATAGTTATGCAGTGCGATGTGATCTTGTCCAACCTGTATCGTTCCGATTCGTTCGATGCTCGCTACATAAGCAGCTTGGAACCAACCAAAGCCTTTAATTCCCTGCCGCCGCCACCGCCACCTCTTCAGGTCAGTGGGCCAACTCATAGCGCAAGTTATATGCGCGTTGGCGCATAAATGTGGTTGTACGAGGCCTACATCCGACTTTGAGGCTCCCGCCCAACTATCTCACTGCGTGTAAGAGCATCTACAACATTGTTAATGGGGGGGGGGGGGGGGGTGTTATAATACCCCCCTTGGCATCGCAATGTCATCCTTCGCGTCTCTTGTCCTCGAAGTCTGATTCCGACCTTGAGTCTCACTCTATTCGCTCCCCGTCCGACGGTCCCTCAGATGCACCAAGCACACGACTTCGCAATATCATTCTTCACCGACTCAAGGACCTCGAGCCTACGAGACTAGTGACCTTGTCAAGTCCTCAAGACTTCTCACACCAAGCTCCATGCTTAGATTTTCCACGCCGAGCCCCATGCTTGGACTTTCACCGTCAAGGTTATACACTTGGACTTACGTGGTCAATCCATGTTGGACTTCCCATGACAATCTCATGTCATATGTTTTGTCTAACATCAAAATATAATTCGAGTCAAACTCAAGTTCAATCAATCGTGACTTGAGTCGATTGTACCAACAATAACTACATCCTCTATCACTTCTACAGAAAGACTTGCTCATGTCCAAAAGTTGAACTCCACTCTTTTGCTTAGATTAAAGATGTATCCTTAGCCCCCAGGGCAAATCCAGATGGCTAGCGCAGCCGTGTTAGGGCTTAAAAGGGCAAGGGGTCGATTCCTGGAGGTAACGACTAGGCTACCGATGACTCCGCATTTCTGTGCTAGCCACCTGAGACCTGATTTACCCCCCCCTCACACTTAGGGGCAGCGGTGAGGGGCCGCTAATGTGGCGGTTCCACATTTTTTTTTAAAAGTTGTATCCTTCAAGTGACAAATTACTACCTCCAATTATTCCCAGTTAATTAATTTAAGAATTTAAGATTACCTGATGGCACCCTCGCATTTGCGAGGGATTGACCCGTTATTCTATTATACAATATCGTAGATTTTTAGATTTTAGATTTTAGATTTTTTTTTTGTTTTTTGAATAAGGACGGAGTGCTAGCTTTAGATGAGTGCTACAAAGAATCACATAGACCGGCAAGCAAAGAACTGCTATAGGACCGAATTTTTAGATTTTTGATTTGATTTTTTTTAACAGAAAAATAACACAAAATAAATAACAGCGGAATTAAGTAACAGAGATTTGAAAAACAATAATAATAACAAAGGTTTCTGAGGAGTTCGAAAGATGCATTCTAGGCTTTTTGATATGATCTCTTCCTCCCGATGAGCCTCACTTGTTACCAATCCATACTGAGCTCTGATATTAGAGGTTTTATCCCTGGCCTCTGTTAGCATAGGTCTTACCGGTTTATTGATAACAGTTACCTTCCCAAGGAAAGGAAAAAGACTGAGGGATTATGAGATTAGAAAAAGATGTTCTAAAATGTATTTTTTGTTCCTAAAAAATCAAGACGTTTAGCCTTGCATTTGTAGAATAGAAATAGCTTTACTAAAAAAATATTAGTTTTTAATCGTTAGTTAATTTTTAACGGATGAACAATAATATTTTTTTAGGGGCGCTCCCATCTAGATGCTCATGTAATGATGAATGAAAGGAAGACGTACGTTGCATTCATTTAATACTTAAACTTATTTGTGATAATTTTCTTTACCATCTTCCTCCGCCAATTCGCAAGATGCTCTTCCTTTGTAAAAGATTAGAATTATCAATTTAATGATTTTTTCATATCGACTCTCCAATATTCAAGAGGGAGTAATAAATTATGGGAGAGCTATGTCCTAGATGTGATTAGTAAGATAGTAGATAATTATCTGAGTCTAGAACAAAATTTTAGACCGTTTTCAAAATTGATTCTTGTTCATTATGTAAATTTTTCCATTAATTTATCAATGCACTGTCCACATCCACAGGGATAGTTATGCAGTGTGATGTGATCTTGTCCAACCTGTATCGTTTTGATTCATTCGATGTTCGCTACATAAGCAACTTGGAACCAACCAAAGCCTTTAATTCCCTGTCGCTGTCACTGCCACCTCTTCAGGTCAATGGGCCAACTCATAGCGCAAGTTATATGCGCGTTGGAGCATAAATGTGGTCGTACGAGGCCTACATTCGACTTTGAGGCTCCTGCCCAACTATCTCACTGCGTGTAAGAGCATCTAAAAAATTGTTAATGGGGGGTGTTATAATACTTCATTGACATCGCAATGTCATCCTTCGCGTCTCTTGCCTTCGAAGTCTGCTTTCCTTGAGCCTCACTCCATTCGCTCCTCGTCCGGCGGTTCCTCGGATGCACCAAGCGCATAACTTCACAATATCATTCTTCACCGACTCAAGGACCCCGATCCTACGAGACTAGTGACCTTGCCAAATCCTCAAGACTTCCCACACTAAGCCCCATGCCTGGATTTTCCACGCCGAGCCTCATGTTTGAACTTTCACTGCCAAGACTACACACTTGGACTTACGTGGTCAATCCATGTTGGACTTCCCATGACAATCTCATGTCATACGTTTTGTCTAACATCAAAATATAGTTCGAGTCAAACTCAAGTCCAATCAATTGTAATCTGGACCGATTGCACCAACAATAACTACATCCTCTCTCACTTCTAGAGAAAGACTTTCTCATGTCCAAAAGTTAAACTCCACTCTTGTGCTTAGATTAAAGATGTATCCTTCAAGTGACAAATTACTACCTCCAATTATTCCTAGTTAATTAATTTAAGAATTTAAGATTACTTGATGGCATCCTCGTATTTGCGAGGGATTGACCCATTATTCTATTATACAATATCACAGATTTTTAGATTTTTGATTTTTTTTTTTTGTTTTTTGAATAAGGACGGAGTGCTACAGTTTAGGACAGAGTGGTACAGTAAACTGCTACAGGATCAGTGTTATAGTGTTTTGCTACAGTAAACTGCTATAAGATCGGATTTTTAGATTTTTGATTTGATTTTTTTTTAACAGAAAAATAACACAAAATAAATAATAGCGGAATTAAGTAACAGAGATTTGAAAAACAATAATAATAATAAAGGTTTATGAGGAGTTCGAAAGATGCATTCTAGGCTTCTTGATATGATCTCTTCCTCCTGATGAGCCTCACCTGTTACCAATTCATACTGAGCTCCAATATTAGAGGTCTTATCCGTTGCCTCTATCAGCACAGGTCTTACCAATTTATTGGTAACAGTTACCTTCCCAAAGAAAGGAAAAAGACTTGGGGATTATGAGATTAGAAAAAGATATTCTAAAATATATTTTTCATTCCTCAAAAACCAAGACGTTTAGCCTTGCATTTGTAGAATAGAAATAACTTTACTAAAAAAAACACAATGGATTTTACAAGTGAAATTACAGGGAAAATACTTACAAGAGACTCTCTGGCTAAGAACTTGGTCACACTCACACACAAACACTTAAAAGTTCAGACTTACAAACACACTGAAAGAGAAAACTACTGGGAGAAGGGATGCCCCTCAGGGAATGACAATGACCTCCATTTATAGGAGGAGAAGAAGCTGGTATCTTGCGGGTGCCGGAACATATTAGTAGTAGTGGAAATATCACGGGTGGAAAGTGTTTCTGAGGGGTGTCACGGGTTGATACTGTAGATGTCATATCTTAGTGTTGTGATTGTCCTTTTGGTACTGTGACTGTCCTTCCTGTATCACGGGTGTTGTCCTTGTGCTTATCCTTCCATCATATTTTCCAAATTTCTTTCTGCCACCAAATCCAATGAGTTTGTCTCATCTGGGCCAGGCCGAGGCGGTGGGCTGATATGCTGTAAATTTTCCTGATATTGATGTGTTGTTAGCCTAGTTTTCTTTAATATCCATTCAACATTCTTGTTCTTATAATGTTGTAGTAATGTCTGGTGTTGAGTAATTATTTTGAAGGGAAAGAACTTCTTTGCATAATTTTTATCCCAAGAAATTTTTTCTGTGTATGTTTCTGCAATAAGAGTGTATGTTGATGTTGGAAAAGATGTGACTTCATTATAAGTCCAAAGTCATTGTGATCCTTGTATTGCTGCTCTCCAACGCTTTAATTGTTCTGTCGGAGCTGGGAGTGCTTCCTAATTTAAATCCTCATCAGAGGGGTAGAATTCAGATATAACCTCATCTTTAGAAAAACCACACTACAAGAATAATGGTCTTTAAGGACATTCATAAATGTCTTTATAGTATATTTTTAGTGACACTAGCATTTTAGTGACATCACTGAAAAACGCCCTATAAAGTGATGTCGTCTTAGACCCGACTCGCTTTCCTGACATTTTATAATGTCATTATATAATATAAATATTAACATCAAAAGTGTCTTAATATAGATATATAATGACACGCTAAAATGTCAGGAAAATCATATTTTTAAAGACATTTATGTGTACCTTTTTATCATTGTAATCAGGACAAAATTAAATGTCATCTAAACTTATTTATTTTGACATTTATAAATACTTTATATTTTTTATAAGGACAATAAAAAGTGTCAGTAAAGATAATTTATAAGATTTTTTTAAATGTCTCCTCAATTAATCTATAATGACATTCATTAATGTCATTATAATAATTTATAAATACATTGAAATGATCACTAATATAAATATGAATTTAATATTTATACATTATTACAATTCATTCCCTATTCATAATATAAAAAAATTATAAAATATAATTTAAAGTACTAATAGAAAATAGAAATTCATTCCGTAATCATTGAGTAAAGTTACAAATGTCTTGATGAGTATTTTACAACTACACAGTATACTCAAAATATTAAATTTTAGAACTAACAAAGTCTTGTAAAAAAACTCTACTAGGCAGACTATCTTCAACCATAATATTGATTCCTAAAAATTTCAGTACCTGTCACCTACAAATACAATGGATATAATTATATTAGTAATGAAATAAAACAATAAACAACTAAAGTTAATAGAAATAATGGTAAAGATTAGATATCATACCAAACAAAGAAATGCAAAGTATCATTCCTTATGCACATAATAGTGATCTTCGCTTACTGTTAATTGCAAACACATTTCATATTTATTTAAAATTATAATAACACAATAAATATAAAAATTAAATTGTCGATGCAAATACATTGTATCGACCTGAACTCCATGTACCAGGTTTTAAAAACTTATAAGATGCCATCTGGACTAAGCACACACCAGCTGATTGGATCAAATGTAAACCAATAACTAGTTAGAAAGCTAGTGAACTAGTCTCATATGGAATTTATTGCTTTTCTCCGGTGGACATTTAGGGGCAAGCAGAGATGAAACACGTTGAAACAGTCATAAAAGCTCTCACTATTTATTAGAATCCTTAGAAGCAATATTTTACTTGACAATAGTATAGCGGCTAAGTTTATACATAGTTGCTTTATCATAACTCCTTAATTAAAAGACATTCAATAAAAGGTTGTATTAAGAGCAGAGAAGTATGATATTATCAATATGTTGAATTGCACATAAAGTACTTACAGTGCTTCCTTATGATAGTTCTCTATTGTTTCTCTCCATCCAGGTAATATATCTTCAGAAGGAAAAGCAAAAAAAATCAGAAAGTTAAACTACTAATGTGGTTCCTATTAAAAATTTAATCATTAAAGAGAATTTGGACAAAGAAACAATATACATTTCCATGAACCGGCTAAAAGGCAGGAGATAGAAGTTCTCATCAATTTACCTGCAAGTGGCAACAAATTATGCCCATAAAATGGTTTTTCCTGCCTGTGGGTCATCTTCAGATACTTCAATCCCAATATAATATCCTTCTTTATAATCGCCTGAAAAAAGGTACATATTAAATGAATATTGCTTGAAGATGAAAAAGAGACACTTGCAGAAATTACAACTTTCTGATGCAAAACATTTTCACATCATCAAGAGTTATAGACATACAAATTTGGTCATTTGTTGTTAGGCTCTGAAAGCCCAATCCAACCATTGATAACAAAGACACTTAAGCATGAAGATGATACCAATATTGGAGGTTGCTCATACACTTTCCTGATTTTCATAGAATCTATCTCAGTTATTACAAGATGAGACTAGTCCATGTATCACCTGGTAGAGCAATTCAAAGGCAAGTGATACACATATATTCCACCTATGTTGATTTAGTGCCAAGTGAGGAGAATGGTTTGTCTTGCTTGTATTGGCCATCGATTACCAAGATCTTAATCCATACATACAAGCAGCTTTAAAGTAGATTTGTGAATCCCATATTCACAAGAGCCTCATCCATTCAACTTCCTAACTAAATAATTTTGGAATTATAATGCGTTCAGAAATATGAGATATCAAATGACCATTTACATGCTTCATTTTTCCAAACTTAATTGATTTTTTTTAACTGGCAATAACAAATTGGAAGACAAATTAATCCAATTTAGAAGAAGAAAAAGCACTAGTCATAATGCATATCTAATATTTCTATTGTAGGAGAACCACGAAGAAAGATAGTTGCCATGAGGATGGCAAAAAGGATTTGTAGTGTAGATCTCTTATAGTTTAACATGAGGCCTTTATTGTATGTCAACGGAAGAAAGGATTGACTAATATTACATTAGCTAGTAGAAGTAACTCCTATATAACTTCGACAACTATTAACCTTCTAGAAAATTTCTTACAGTAGTCACATGCATACGAGCATCTTATAAGTTCATTTTTATACTCCTCAGATTGTCTCGATAAAAACATATAACTCTTATTATGATTCTACAAAAAAAAAAGTATTAAATTAAGATTCATAGAGTTAATTAGTCTATATTATCAGATAGACCAATGCATAGAGCATATCATGTAAGATTCTATTCATAGAAAGACAAACAAATAAAGCTAGCTAAAGCAAGTCCTTCTTGGATGTAGAATAAGTTTAGTTTTTGTTCTTTCAAAACCAAACTCATCTACTAATTATTTGCAAGTGGGGAATGGTCGATCAAGTCTTTGAAATGGTTGAGCACATTGGAATGCATGGAGATGGCACTGAATGAGAAAACCTTTAGTGTATTGATATATGGACTTTCAAAGCAAGTGAGTGCAAATAAGGCACTTGACATATCATCTAAACATATCATCTTCAACCATAATATTGGTCCACAAAAATTCATATACCTGTCACCTACAAATACAATGGATATATTTTTATTAGTACTAAAATAAAATAATAAACATGCAAAGTAAATAGAAATAATGATAAAGAATGAATATTATACCACACAAAAAGATGTAAAGTATCATTCCATATGCACCTAGTAGTAATCTTTGCTTATTGTTAACTACAAATACATTATATATTTATTAAAAATTATAAAAGCAAGATTAATATAAAATTAATAATATTCCAACTAAAGATTAAAATTATACAATATGATAAGGCAAGTTATCATTCTTCTAAGTGTATCCTCAAACCTCTGTAAAAGTTCATAAGGTTTAATTAAACTCTTTTCTAATTCTAGGACAACTTATACTTGTACTTCACACTAATTTGGTCTTAGTGTCTATCCCCCTACTATAGTATTTGGATTCATACTATGAAACACTCCTTTTGCCACAATCTTTCTTGAATCAAATAAACTTTTGATCAAAACAGAGCATCGAATCTACATAAAAGTAGAAAAGAAATAAAAGTTTGAAGATGTGTAAAACAGATAATAAAAAAGAAATTAAACAAACCTTATCCATATAGATGGATGATGAGAAACAGAAATATGCAGATTACTACTTGATGATGCGTGTTGATTCTATTTCCTCATATGTTTCTTTTCCATCTTTCAATTCATCTGATATCTGTTGGAAGGAAATAAAAAAAAAGAAAAATGTAAAAAAAATAATAACAAAACCTCTTTCACAAAAATTAATACGCTTTTGTTATGGAAGAAACACAAAATAACCTCCATCAATATGAACTTGTTTGGTGAGAAGTCACCAACTAAATGATGAACGACAATTCCACCAAACAATTCTACCAAAATATAGCACACACATACATCTTTGACTTGTTTAGAAAATAAAATTAGAAAAAAAAAAAGTAAATAAATAATTCGCCTTTTCTAATGAGAGAAGTAGACCAAATTGTTCAAAATTTGCACCAAATTTGTTGGCAACTTCCCAAACCCCAGCTTTGTGGCACATACTATACAATGATTTTCTCTTTGGTTTCTTAGATTGCCCATCCTCCATATCAACTTCACCAAGTGGAAAATGTAGATTGAACTTTGCATCAATATCATCAACCTCTCTTTCGGATTTTGGATCCCTTAATGCCTCAGTGACTGATTTAAAAAGCTATTGATTCAACCATGTCTAGATTCTTATCAATTCTCTGGGCTTCTCCTTCAAAACGTTTGTTATAGTAGGATTGAAGGGCATTCTTCCTTTTTTGAAGCAACAACCACTTTTTGTCAAGGTTTGAACTGCCCAAAGAACTTGAATAACAATTGAGATTGCTCTAAGAATATATTTGATCTCTAAACTATTTGCATAAAAGATACACCCAGAATTAGTTATCAACTACCTTGTGAAATTTCATCTTTGGAGTAATGTCACTCTCTTGCATGCTGGCATCAGAATCCTTCAAAAGGCTATGAAACAACTCCTTGCGATACATGCTAATGAAAGGAACCTAAAAAAAAAATACAATAGAGTATTCCATCTTTTCAAAATCCCTCGAGATACATAATTCAAACCATCCCAAATAAAACCTACAACAAGCTTCTGCACATGCATCATTATCAATACATTTCCAATTTCCTCTTTGTTTATTTCTTTGAGAAATTAGTCATAACCAAATAGAGGAGAGATACCACCATTTGTAAGTTGGTTGTAAATCCAGGTACTCTCCTCTTCTATACTCTTATCATATGTTGGATGTGACTCAGTAATATCTTCAGCTAGCTGCAAAGTAAAGAAAGTCGACTATCAGTAGATATTTAGTAATCTGAAATAAGGTAATTGATCATGCAACAATAAGAAAATTTAAACACTGGCAGTGAAGTTTGTTGCCTGAATTCTTTCGGGTACATCTGTTTCTCGTATAATGTCATCCTTTAGGGTCATATACTTCTCTGAAAGAATAAAAGGTTCAAACTCATCCTCCAGCTCCTTTTCACTCCAACTACCATCGCCAACACTAGAGGCAAGGCTTTACTTCTGGAGCATTAGAAGCTCATCGACATCACCAAATATCTCATGCGCTGCTTGTAAAGCAGATGATGAAACTCTAGGGCTTGGTCTAGCTTCTTTTTCTTTAGCTTTTTCTTTCTGTCATAAGTCAGCATTCCAAAAACATTTAGAAAGGAGTGAAAAATACAAGAGAGTACATAGAAATTTCCAGCAAGCAGAAATGTATCACACCTTGAAACCACACTAGTCTCATCAACATCTTCTTCGTCAACAATAAAATCTGCCATTTCATCCTCATCACCAATGATGTCTACATCTTCTTCTTCTTCCTATGATTGTTCCTCCTCCTCGTAGTTATGGCGAAGCACCACATACACAACGTCGGAGGTTGGTCATAGGCGTGCGCGGATATCGGCTGCGGTCGTCGTTGAAGATTGTGGCGAAGCTAACCAGCGGCTTGAGAAGGCGATTGCGATAGGCCACCGACATTGAGGAGATGCATGTCGACAGCAGCGTCGAGGCAGTGGTGTCGGTGCTGAAAAAATATAGTAGTCCGAAGGTTGAGAGGAAAGGGCGGCGTTGAGCTTGGTTGGCGATGGCTGGGAGTTGATGATTGAAGAAAAAAACCTAGCAATAGTATTAAATCCATGTTAATATTTTTATTAATATCATGACAATTTTTTAAAATGTCATTATAAGTGATTTAATTTTGTTGGTGCAATCGGCCCAGGTCACGATTGACCAGACTCGAGTTTGACTCGAGTGATGTTTTGATGTTTGACAAAGGGATTTGACAAAGTGTTTTGGCATTGATGTTTGACATTAATGTCGGTTAATATGTTGGGGAGATTATTTATACAATCGACCCAGGTTATAATTGACTTGATGGTTGACCAGGGTTGACCATGTGATTATGGGAAAGTCCAAGCATGGGTCTTGGCAAATGGAAAGTCCAAGTCATGGGTACTTGGCATGGAAAGTCCAAGTGGGACACTTGGCAATTGGGAAAGTCCAAGTCTTGAGCACTTGGCATGAGAAGTCCAAGCATGGGTCTTGGCAAATGGAAAGTCCAAGCATGGGTCTTGGCATGGAAAGTCCAACATGGGTTGGCAAGGGAAGTCCAAGCATGGGTCTTGGCAAATGGAAAGTCCAAGCATGGGTCTTGGCATGGAGAGTCCAACATGGGTTGGCAAGGGAAAGGCCAAGCTTGAGTCTTGGCATTTGGGAAGTCCAAGGGGATTGATCTTGGCAGCGTAAAGTCTAAGCGGGAGTCTTGGCAGCATAAGTCCAATGGTTGGCGGCGTAAAGTCCAAGCGGAGTCTTGGCGGCGTAAGTCCAATGTGCCTTGGTGGTGTAGACACCGTTAGCATGACATAGCCGATGGAAGCACCTGAAGGCTAGCACGATGGATGAACAAGTCATGGATGACTTGGAGGGATCCGAGAGGCGTGAGGCTGATGGAGGTGGCTAGAAGGCTTAGGTCTAGGCTAAGGGTGGTCTAGCAAGTATGGGGGCACCATACTTGGGTTAAAACTTCATGTTTGAGGTTGGCAGTCGACTGGAATTATGGCCGGTTCGACTGCCGGGAGTCGACTTGAGTTCGACAGCTTGAGTTTAGCAGTTCGAGCTTTTAGGAGCTCTGGCGATCGGCTTCATGGGAAGCGATCGGCCCGATGTCGGCAACATGATCGGCCCAATGATCGGCCCGGTCGTCAGTCGGCTCTGAAGCGCTCCGTAGCCGGGCGATCGACTACGAGCGTTAGCGATCGGCCAATGTTGGCGATCGGCGGTGAGAGTCGTTGGAACTTGTCCAACGTGGATTGGCCGTTGTCTCACGGCTCTGATGTTAGCGATCGGGGAATTATGGCAGTCGACTGCCAGGCGGAAATCCAGCCCGAGGGAGGATAAAAGCAGCTGTTCGTGGAAGGCTCAAGCATCAGTTTTTTTTGGGAGCTTACTTGAGGCGATTTGAAGGCGATTTGCAGGTGCATTTCAGGGCCCTTCATCCTCATCCAAGCAACCAACAAGCAAAGCGCTCAAATCCTAGTTTGTAAAGTGTTCTTTACATTTCCTTGTATTTTGCTTGTATTTTTGTGTATTACTTAGTGTAATCTTGTGTACGAGGTTTCTCCGCCTCCGACTTATTGTCGAGAAGGAGTTTATTGATTAGTGATTGCATTGGCGTCGCTAGAGCTCGTTAGAGCTCGATCCGTGGAGTAGGAACCGTTACGGTTCCGAACCACGTTACATCCTCGTGTTGTGCTTGTGTTTGTGATTGTATTTCGTTATTGCTTTTATTATTTCTATTCCGCTGCGCATAACGAGTTTTTGTAGACACAAACGCGATCGATTTCCATCATCGTACGGTATCACGCTATTCACCCCCCCTCTAGCGGGCATTCAATTCCCAACAAGTGGTATCAGAGCCAGGTGGCTCTTCAACGGATTAACAACCGGGAGCAAGACGCTAGAGGGTAAAAGATGGAAGTCCAAGATCAATTAGGATGGGACATCAACACACCGGTCCCTTATTCATTCTATGGACGAGAAGGATTCAATTCTTGGAAGGCGAGAATTGAAGAGTTTTTGATGATGAGAGACCTTGAGGAATGGTCCGCCTTGATGGAAGGATTTGAGTATCCTAAGGGACCAAAGGGAGGGTTTCTCAAGAAGAAGAAATGGAGTGAGGAGCAAATCCGGCAATTCGAGAAAAATAAGAAGGTAATCAAATTTATATTTGATTTAATTCCAAATGAATTTTTGTGTAGCCTAGGTGAATGCATGGATGCTAAGGAGCTATGGAGCGATTTGGCAAAGCTCCATGAAAGCCCATCAATGGTCCAAGAGGAAGAGACCGAAGAGGCTAATGCATCATCCTCGCAAGGAAGTGAGGATTTGGAGGTTGATAGGGAATCAACTTCCGGATCGGTAGAAGAGGTGGAAGAAGTGGAAGAAGTATCCACTTCTAGAATTGAGGAGGAGAGACCATCCTCAACACCGGAGCAATACCAAGAAGCTTCGACATCCGGACAAGATGAAGAAGCCCAAAATTTAACTCCGGCACCTACCACCGAACTAGGTAACTCAAACACATCAATCTCAAATAAAAATAATATTATGTGTTTTGAATGTAGGGAATTTGGGCATTACAAAAGCAAATGCCCAAAGAAGATTAGGAAAGCTCCACCGGCTCCAAAAGTTAAGGATGCCGGTTCCCCAAGTATCAAGAGCAAGGAGCACATCATATGCTTCAAATGCAATGCAAAAGGACATTACCGGAGTCAATGTCCTAGGGGGAAGAAGAAGGAACAAGTTGGAGCATCACAAGTAGGGGGAGCCTCTAGGGCAAACCCTAAGGTATATTTAAACAATGCTCATTCCTTAAATTTCAGTAAAAAGCATGCTAGAAATAATTTTAGCAATCTTGCTATTTATCACAAAGAGCATGTTAGACATAAGGAATTTTGTCTAGGAGCTAAAAGTATCCATTTAGATAATAGAGAGAAATTTGGGACTAATGTCCCTAAAAACAACTTATTTAAGGACAAACCTAGGTCAAATAACTCAAGATCAATCTTACCTAGGGAGACAATTAGAAAGGTGCAAGAGCACCTAGGTCTAAACCCTAAATGGACTAGGCATATGCCTAGGAAGTCCAATGCCCAGGATTTAAATCAAAATTCTAAAATTGGGCAATTAGAATTAGAGAACCAAGCCTTGAGGTCAAGGCTTGAAAAACTTGAAAAGACCCTTAGGAATATACAAAACCAATTTAAAGGGTCAAATGGTCAAAGTCAAAGGTCCAAAAGTCAAAGTCAACACCAAGGACCTAAGAGTCAAAAGTCAACCAAAGGCAAGCAAGGTTTGGGTCACAAACCTAAGCCTAAGGTGGCTTACCATAGTGTTCCATTTGATTATGGAATACAAACTAGGTCTAGGAAGACCAAGGTCAATAGGGAAATCATCCCTAGAGTTGACCAAAGGGTGTGCCTAGTGGCTAGGGTCTCTAGGAAACCTAGGGTGGCCACTAAGAAGGTTGCAAGGGGAGTTACCCCTAGAGTCAACCTAGGTGAGACCCAAATGACCAAGGCTAATAAGCCTAGGAGGGTCATTAGGAAGGTATCTAGGGAGGTTATCCCTAGGGAATACCTAATTAACCCTAGGAGCTCAAATCGGTTTTGGGTTCCTAAGAGCGTGATTGATTCACGCTAGATGGGTTTAGGGTGTGCCAACCTTGATTGGATGGGTAGTTAACTCAACCATGGTAAAGGTGACACTTTAGGATATTTTCAAGGTTATGGTCACCTTGGAAATACATTTGAGCTATAATCCTAAAAGTTTTTAGGATGTGCCAATATTAATTATGAAGTTTGATAAAATGATCAAATTGGCACAATTAGGATTTAGAGTGTTAGCGTGCCATTTTGGGTTTTTTGCACACTTGGGAGAAAAATAGAAATGTGGCAAAATGCAATTAATTATATGAGATGACAATTAATATTAAAATTTAGGTATTACTATACCTATATATTTTATATGTCATGCTTTGTTTGCCATATAACATGTCATGACATCATACTTAGTTTTAATCATAAAAAAAAAAAAATGTCATGATCATGTTTAGGGTTTAGATTAATGTCATGTGTTTTTAGATTTCATCTTATGTCATGACATCATGATTATGAGCATATGTTTATCTATATCATCTCAAATGCCATAATCACTCATGCATTTAAGATAATTTGATTGAAATTGATTTAAGGACAATGGCATGACTTGGAGTCCCATTTATAAGGGAATCAAGTAGAGTTGCCTTAGAAAAATGCATGAAACCCTAGTTTAGGAAGAACAAAACCCACATCTCACATCCAATTGACATGTATGTGTATTTATACAACCTAGATACATGTGAGATGCTAGGATATGAGTTGAGTTCAAGGTGCATAGTTTTTGCATCTAGTTGAACCAAAACTCATCTAATTTTATTTGTGGATCATTGGGAAAGCTTGTGTACAAGTCATGTACATAGAGCCCAAGGAATATGATCCAAAATAAGGTTTTGAAAACATTTTAAAATCTTTTTGAAAAACCTTGGTGAAGTCTATCTTTTGATAACAATCACCATTGATGAAGTTGATACAAAGTAGGGCCAAAACATTGAAAATTTCAATGGTTTTGAACTTTGTACCAATTTCACTATTTTATGGGTAAAATATTTTTCAAACATTTTTCACCCATTTTTTTGGTCATAAGTATTATACGTATCAAATTTCGTGATTTTTCAATATACGTATAATTAGTTATGATTTTCTTTCAAATTGATTCTCGATAATTTAATTTCGGTGGCTCAGTACCGATCGCCATTGGTGGCGGCCGATCGATGTATGTAATCGACCGACATTCGCCGAGTCGATCGCCAGTCTGATTTCGGGTTCACAAGTTTGTTTAGCCCGTGTTCAGCCATGGTAAAGGTCCCTAACCACTCCTAACCCTAGGATATGCTTTGGGAAGCATTATGAAGGGTGAAAATTCATTGAATGTGGATTTGGAGAGGTGTTAGGTCAAAGTATCAATTTGAGGTGGTGGAAAGTTCAATGTTGAATTTCCAACCTTAATTTTGATGGTTTAGAGTTCCTATTGGCTTAGGGACTTCCCAAGGATATTGTTGGTGCAATGGTCAAGGGGGAGCAAGCCTTTAGGGGGAGGTATCCATCTTGGGATGATGGATGTATTTTTCTCCTTGAAGAGGAGAAGTTATTGGGAGAGTATCATCAATTGGGAAAATTGATGATGTTTGATACCCAATTTGGAAATTGGGAGAGTGAGATAGGATTGCCTCTCTTGAGTGATATGTGACTTATCACTAGGAAGATGGTAGGCATCCTAGGTATTTTTGGATCAAGGGGGAGATTGTAAGATCTCATTGGGACATGAGACATTGACCTCCTTGGAGAGATAATCTTTTTGATGTTAGTCAAAAAGGGGGAGAATGTTTGAGTAAGAACATTTGGTTTAGATTGTCACTTGAATGTTTGGGGGAGAACATTTAGTGAGTGTTTAACAATTTGGGATAATTGGTAAGGGATTTGAGTTAGTGTTCTAACTCATGATTTATTTGGTTTTTGTCAAACATCAAAAAGGGGGAGATTGTTGGTGCAATCGGCCCAGGTCACGATTGACCAGACTCGAGTTTGACTCGAGTGATGTTTTGATGTTTGACAAAGGGATTTGACAAAGTGTTTTGGCATTGATGTTTGACATTAATGTCGGTTAATATGTTGGGGAGATTGTTTATACAATCGACCCAGGTTATAATTGACTTGATGGTTGACCAGGGTTGACCATGTGATTATGGGAAAGTCCAAGCATGGGTCTTGGCAAATGGAAAGTCCAAGTCATGGGTACTTGGTATGGAAAGTCCAAGTGGGACACTTGGCAATTGGGAAAGTCCAAGTCTTGAGCACTTGGCATGAGAAGTCCAAGCATGGGTCTTGGCAAATGGAAAGTCCAAGCATGGGTCTTGGCATGGAAAGTCCAACATGGGTTGGCAAGGGAAGTCCAAGCATGGGTCTTGGCAAATGGAAAGTCCAAGCATGGGTCTTGGCATGGAGAGTCCAACATGGGTTGGCAAGGGAAAGGCCAAGCTTGAGTCTTGGCATTTGGGAAGTCCAAGGGGATTGATCTTGGCAGCGTAAAGTCTAAGCGGGAGTCTTGGCAGCATAAGTCCAATGGTTGGCGGCGTAAAGTCCAAGCGGAGTCTTGGCGGCGTAAGTCCAATGTGCCTTGGCGGTGTAGACACCGTTAGCATGACATAGCCGATGGAAGCACCTGAAGGCTAGCGCGATGGATGAACAAGTCATGGATGACTTGGAGGGATCCGAGAGGCGTGAGGCTGATGGAGGTGGCTAGAAGGCTTAGGTCTAGGCTAAGGGTGGTCTAGCAAGTATGGGGGCACCATACTTGGGTTAAAACTTCATGTTTGAGGTTGGCAGTCGACTGGAATTATGGCCGGTTCGACTGCCGGGAGTCGACTTGAGTTCGACTGCTGTTCGAGAGCTTTTAGGGCTCTGGCAGTCGACTGCTCATGGGAGCCGATCGGCATCGATGCAACAGCGATGCGAGATGATGATCGATGATGATCGCTCGAGCCGACGCTCGTGGCGATCGCGGCGATTACGGGCGTTAGCGATCGCCAATGTTGGCGCGATCGGTGGTGAGAGTCCCGTTGGAACTTGTCCAACGTGGATTGAGCCGTTGTCTCACAGCTACAATGTTAGCGATCGGGGAATTATGGCGATCGGCGGTAAAATCCGGCAGGAGGATAAAAGCATTGCTCGTAAGGCTCAAGCATGCTTTTTGGGAGCTTACTTGAGGCGATTTGAAGGCGATTTGCAGGTGCATTTCAGGGCCTTTCATCCTCATCCAAGCAACCAACAAGCAAAGCGCTCAAACCCTAGTTTGTAAAGTGTTCTTTACATTTCCTTGTATTTTGCTTGTATTTTTGTGTATTACTTAGTGTAATCTTGTGTACGAGGTTTCTCCGCCTCCGACTTGTTATCGAGAAGGAGTTTATTGATTAGTGATTGCATTGGCGTCGCTAGAGCTCGTTAGAGCTCGATCCGTGGAGTAGGAACCGTTACGGTTCCGAACCACGTTACATCCTCGTGTTGTGCTTGTGTTTGTGATTGTATTTCGTTATTGCTTTTATCATTTCTATTCCGCTGCGCATAACGAGTTTTTGTAGACACAAACGCGATCGATTTCCATCATCGTACGGTATCACGCTATTCACCCCCCCCCTCTAGCGGGCATTCAATTCCCAACAAATTTGACATTGCTTTTAAAACAGTAATTATTTTTAATAAATGTCATTATAAAGTATTTTGTCATTAAGAAAGTGTCATAATAGACTATTATTCTTATAGTGTCATTCTGGACATCTAGTTTGATGATATGTCGGGCTGGTTATATACGAAGATTTATCCATTCAGGAGGAGAATTGTCGAATGTACATAGTATGGTGTTTTGAAAGACTTCTTCTTCTATAAGATGTCTAACACATTCTCCGAGTTTGGAGGAAAAGTGCTCTGTTGATTCTATGTTAAATACCCACAATTTATGGAGTAGACCATAATCCATGAGTGTAAAATGTGTAATTATTTTTCCCTTGTATCTTAAGTCTTTGAAATATCTCAGGTTAATGTTTGCTCGCCTAAAGCTGTAAAGAAGTTGACAATTGCATCTCCATTTGTAGGCTTCTTGTGAGCATGTACTAAATTTATTTTGACATTTAAGTTTGGAGTTAAATTCTCCTTCGTAGCTGATGGTGATGCCTTCTTGAGGATGTTCATGTACCCATTTAAGGGTTTCTTGTATCTGGCAAAAATCAAGTCATGCTGATTTTTCCCCAAGGGACCTGATGTAAGAACCTAAGTCTGCTGGAAGGTTGTTTAAGAAAATATTTGTCTGTTGTTTTTCTTCGTTTTTTGTAACCGCTTTTGAGTATGTGATTTCAGATCTTGCCCTTGTCAATGTAGGAGATGTAGGAGTCATAGGGCATGTTGTTGTTTGTTTTCCTTTTAATAAGGTACTGATGAAAAAGTGTGGTCCAACACTTTGTCTTACTGCAGTAAATACTTCTTCTAGGGAGTAAAAGCCTTTGTAAGAAGAGTGTTTATCACTTCCTAAAATTACTGTTTTCACTTCATCCCATGTAGCATAAACTTCTGCATGTGATCCGGTTAATATGCCATAATAGAAAAAAAAAATTCCCCAGTGATTTTTCTACTATTGTTTGGAAGTAGTTTACTAGAGCATGTATGACTGCGATCTTTTGTTTTGTTGCTCC
Source organism: Wurfbainia villosa (assembly GCA_025175895.1). Classification (NCBI taxonomy): domain Eukaryota; kingdom Viridiplantae; phylum Streptophyta; class Magnoliopsida; order Zingiberales; family Zingiberaceae; genus Wurfbainia; species Wurfbainia villosa. Next base: position 8,591,002 of record CM045997.1, read on the forward strand.
TTGTACTGTGGGTAGGTGTCATATATTGTCAATTAAGCAGTTTAGTACCTGGTCTAAAGTTTGTCTTTCTTCAAATAGGAATTGTTTAGTATCTGAATATTGATGTAGTTTTTGTTGTCCAAATGTCATGACTCTTCGTGGTGTATTTGTATAGTCATAGTTAAAACTATTATTTTTGTTGAACATAAAGAATCTTTTCTGTCTATCCATGGAACCTGAAAGGTGCAATCATGTAAGTAGTCTTGAAAGTGTATCTGCTAGGGAATTATTAATTCCTTTTATATGTTTTCATTGTATCTTTAAACCTTTGTTAATTATTGTATCGGCGAATTTTAACCATCTTTTGCTACTTAAAGTTTTTCTTGTTCCTTTTGTTTGTTGATTATATTTTATGATTGCCTCATAGTCTGTCCTTATGGTGATTTCTTTCTTATCACATATGAATAAAAAAAATAATTCTAGATAGTAAATTACTGCTAAGATTTCATAGTCTAGGGAGGTTAAATGTCATTTTTCTTTAAATTTTTCAGAAGCATATCTACAAAGGACTTCTGTAGATTTTGGATCGTATTTAGAATTTTTCTTTAAAAGAGCTCATCCCCATCCTGTTTCACATACATTTGTTTCTATTATTAAATAATCATTGTCAAGGGGGAGAGACAAAGTAGGTAGTGTTTTAATCATTTGTTTAATTTTTATAATTAGATCTATATCTTGTTGATTGAAGTGTCTTTGTCCTTTTGCAGATGTTTTGTTATATAATGTGCCACTTATTTTCCCTATATCTTTAAGATAGGGTCTGACATAGTTAAGGAGCCCTAGAAAAGCTCTTAGTTGTTTAGTCTCTTCTATTTTGTCTGGAAAATCTAATATTTTGTTGGCAATGTGAGGTTGTAGTCTTATTTTTCCTTGGCCTATTTCTGCTCCTAGGAAATATATATGTTTGGTAACTAGTTTCATTTTCTTTCTTGAGATGATAAGACCATGTTTCTCAAAAATATTAAAGATCATATGTAAATGTGAAAAATTTTCTATTTTAGTTTTAGAGAACACTAGTATATCATCGATATAGACGCAAGTAAACTTAGATACTTCCTTAAAGATGTTGTCCATCTTTCGCTGAAAAACTTAGGGTGCAATTTTTAACCCAAAGGACATTACTAACCACTCAAAATGGCCTTCTGGACAAGAAAAGGTTGTCCAACTTATTGAGTCTGGATGCATCTTTATTTGCCATAATCCTGATTTTAAATCAAACTTTGAGTACCATTGGGAGTGTTGTATTTTATTGATAAGTTATTCTTTATTTGGTATTTTATACCCATCTTCATGGCAATTATCATTAAGTCTTTTATAATTGAAAACTATCCTAGATTGTCCTCTCTTTTATTCTGATCCCTTGTTGACTATAAAAGCAGGACTTTATGTCTAGAGGTAGATCTTTGTATAAGTTTCAAGTTCAATAATTGTTTAATATGTGTCTTACATTCTTCTGATTCCCAATTAGTATACTTAAAATCTTGTGCTTTTATCGTAATGTCTGGGTTTATAATGTCTAATTTACAATATGTCTTGTCTATGTTCCAATATTTGGTGGGATTTTCTCCTATTATTTCTAATTTTTCCATTCTAGAAACTAACAGGTCTAAATCGTCTTGTGTTTTTAAAAGATTTAGAAAGTGTGTTGTTTGTATTAAATCATTAAGTATGTATACTCCTAATGTTTCTATGTCATCATACATTTTTAGGAAGTCTTGGTTCTGATTAACTTGATTATAATAATTTTTCTTTTTGCATTATCCTAGTGTTGCACACTGACAATCTTGTTATTGTTCTATTTCTTCTTGTATTCGTTCACGTACCAATTGACCTAGAAATTCTAATTTTGTCATTGGGTTTTCTATGTGATTTTCTACTAAGGTTTCAAGATTAGGGTTGGGGCATTCTAGTTGTTTGAGGTCTTCTAGTGGCTCTGCTCCACCACGCTCCGAAGCGCGAAATGTAGAGGGGTATTCAGAAAGAAGGGGAGAAATAATAGGGGTAGACATAAATACGACATAGTCCTTCGTAAGAAGAAGAGCCCATTGTGAAGAGAGAAGGAAAGAGAGACCCAGAATTAAATGTAACAGAGATTTGAAAAACTACAGTTTCCTCTTTCAGTGTAACCACGTTGGAGTGACGTGGATACTGACGTCATCGAACTTAGCATGTAACCGAAGTTTCCATCACGCAGCCGAAGTCATTGTAGAGTAAACAGCTAGCCACTAGGCCCTTTGACCTAGCCACTTAGTTATATAATTAACCACTTTGTTAGACTTCATGAATGAATATAAATGTGAGGGTGTCGTTCCTCCATACGCTAGTTACTAGTCTCAAGGGCCAAAGGCCTACCGTGATTTATCTCTCTTACGATGGTCCGGGGGCAGACTAGTAGGGGGTGCTAGATTGGCGGATTCCGACCTTTTGTATCATGAATGAACAGGGGATGATGTGGTGACTAAAGCATGACGGTGTTTGCAAAAGTGGCATGGATCGATTCTAGAGAAGGTCTAAAGTCTTTTTCTAGATTTAGATTACTCCCACGTGTCTTGGCCACCATATCAAGGCTCATAGAGTCCTCCGTGATTTACCTCCCTCACAATGACTGTGGAACAAACTGGTGGGGACCGATAGATTGGCGACTCCAACCTTTGCAGATGAATGAACAACACGGTCCCCATGGGGGATGACACGTTGGTTGGGACAAGACGACACTTGCGAAATAAACATGGATCGATGAAGGAGGGTCTAAAACCCCTCCCTGGGCTTAGATGACCCTCCTCTATCCTAGTCTATCGCATCAAGGCCAAAAACCCTCTACAATTTACCTCCCTCACAATAGCTGTGGGGCAGACTGGTGGAGGCCGCTAGGTTAGCGGTTCCAACCTTTTACGAAATGAATGAACCAAGGTCCAAGAATTTACAGTACATTGATAGCTTTTTTTAAGGTCTAATTTTTAGTTTCGCTCAGGACTCGAAATATGAAATTGAAGCATACTTTATAATTTCGTCTAGGACCTTTAAACAACAAGAACCGACTCTGCTTCTATGAAGTAGAAACATTTTACTATGTATAGAATGTTTTATCTCAACTATGCATAATACTTGAGTATGTTGGATATTGGGTCTTAATGACCAATATGGTTTTGAAAAATCGAGGTGTCATCAATCGATGGAAGTCTGAATAAACTTCAAAATCGAAATCTATGTTTCGCGTAGATAAATTTATACTATTAATTTGTTCAAAATCTATTACGAGTGAATGAGAAATTAATGATATAAAGTCAGTCCAACATAACATTAATTGCATATTAATATTATAAAAGGAAGCAGATGGGGAATGGTCTCACATCGAAAATTCTAAAGGAGATTTACTTCCTTATATATGTTATTGTGCTAATGAAGTTAACACAACAAGCACATATGCTCTCTTCTAACAGGCGAACAGGAGCTCGCACCTGTGAGCCCGCAGCACTCGCACGCACGCAATGGATACTTTATTGGCGCACTTTGCACTTCGTATGCATCATCACAAGGAGCTTAAATTTATGCCCCAGGTGACATGGCAGTGTCTACCTGGCACTCGGTGATGTGTCATGCTTATTTGGCACTCGGTTGGGGCAAAGAGAGATGATTGTGATGCTGACTGTGCAAACAACGAATGGTAGTCGTTAGATCGAAGAGGAATGATAGATCGCAAGTGACGCGATCTGAAGCGTTGATCGCGAAGAGTTACGATCTGATTGTTGGTGATGAAGGTTGATCTGGAACATTGATCAAGTAGATCGCTGCATCCAGGTCTGCAATTGAGATCAAAGGGCAATCTGAAGGGTTACAATCCTCCAGATCGAACAACTCAGATACATCCTAACCAAAGGATGCAACTAATCACCAAAGGATACATCACCTCTTTACAATGTATAAATAAGACCCTCTAGATGATGGAAAAATTCACTCAACCACTCAAATCAACTCAAGTTCTCATCCATCCATCCCATCTTCTACATCCATAGTCCAAAAAGCCTACGAGAAGGTTCGTAGGTCTCAGAAGTAGTCTTTGCAATTTGAGGACGCTCGTCGTCAGATCTTGAGAAAGCGAATTGTCGATATCCATAAAACACTGCGTGAGCAATATCGTTTTATGGAAATAATGTTGAACCCTAGCCTCAATGAGCTCATATCAGTTTGCATCATCCCGACGACAAACACCGTATACACCGACAACATACTCAAATTGGACTCTCATGAAATCTCTCATGTTTATATTAATATAGTTGGATTTTAAGTCATGTTCATGTTTTATCCTAGTTGGGTATTGAGTATAACATAAATATAAAATTTTAAATTATTCTCTTAGTTATTGTTAAACAAATGACAGTCCAATGTACGAAGCTTCCGTCATGTGGAGTTCCGAAGAAGAGTAGTCTATTATACACATCTTACCATTCTTTGTAAAAGACTGTTTTTAGGACTCGAATTTGAAATCTCTTTCAGTTATTATTATTTAAGGTAATATTAATTAATGCAAATGAAGATATTTTTTACTTATTAATTAAGATTAATTTGATGCTTATTATTATTATTATTATTTTTTATTTACAAATGGTATCTAAGTTTCGCCCGACTAATCCACTTGGTGAGTCAGCCCTGTCCTACGGCCTCCGAAGAGTCTCCATCGGTCCACAAGGGTAAATCAGGATGACGCACCGCCAAGTCGTCGTAAGGGGTATGTACGCCAATTGGATCTGCACCCCACACCAACCCAGTTGGAAAATGGGAACCCGCCTCTGCAACCCGCGAGCGAGTGAAAAACGGCGAAATTCCCTCCGCAAACTGTAGTCGGCAGAGATCGAACCATGGCTACCGCAATGACCGTCCAAACTTTTACCGACGCATCGTTGTCCTGGAAGCATTATTATATAAAAGGGTGTTACGTTGGACACTTAAAATTTATTATTTATTATTATTATTATATAAAGGGGTGTTACTTTGGACACTCCAACGTAGGGGTGTGCATTCGGTTAAAACCGAACCGATCGAACCGATTAAGATCGAAATCGAATAAACCGAATTTTTTTTAACTAAACCGAACCGACCGAAATTTTCCAATGAACCGAACCGATTTTGTAAAAAAAAAATCGGTTTTTTCGGTTAAAAACCGAAAAAACCGATTTTTTCGGTTCGACACGGCCGGTGAGAAATGTGCGACACGCCTGTGTTGAGCGCTGGAACTCCAGACGTGTCGCTGAGAAACACGGGCGTGTCGCACATGTGAAATGTGCGACACGCCTGTGTTGAGCACAACACGGGCGTGTCGCACATGTGAAATGTGCGACACGCCTATGTTGAGCACAACACAGGCGTGTCGCACATTGGCCTGTGTTGTGCTTGTGCGACACGCCTGTGTTGAGCACAACACAGGCGTGTCGCGGAAAAAAATCGGTCAGTTCGGTTAACCGAATTTTTCCGATTAAAACCCGAAACCGAACCGAAAAAACCGAATAAACCGATATTTTTGAATAAAAAAACCGAATTTCCGATTAAACCGAACCGAACTTGAAAGTTCGGTCGGTTCGGTCGGTTTATTCGGTTTAACCGACCGATTGCACACCCCTACTCCAACGTGAACTCCTCACTTAAACAGTGATTCGCGGAAACATACTGAGCGCTCATTTTGAGCGCCCGGCATATTAATTATTATATATATATATATATATATAAAGTAGCCGTGTCCTACCTGTTCAATTTTTGTGTCATATTCAAGCATCCATTAATTAACTATTTAATTATATATGGGTGTGCTTAGATATGCACATTTAAGTTTTAGATAGATCATAAATAGGTAGTTGTAATTAAATGACTTCAATTTATATTGTAGGAACTAGGAAACAATTGCAAGTTCTAAAGTGTGGCAATCTTCAACCTCCTCCCGAAGTTTTGCTTGATTTAAGTTGATCCTATTCTTATTTCCTAACTTCTAATTATCGTTTAGCTCTATAACATGCTTAATTATATTTGCATTCCGAGATGTTGTCATTTTCGTAGAGTCATTGTGGAAGGACATTCAAGGGGCTGTATTTTGATTGGTGAAAGAGTAAGAGTAATTCATAATCGTAAATCGTGATTATCCTACAAGCACAAGAGATCTTTTCCTGGAGGACTCCTTCATCCATCGACGACAATTCAAGGAAATCGATGGAATCATAAACTCACTGTAAGTCTTTATTTTTACGGTATTTAAATTTCACACAATGGTTATATCTAGGAGGTACAATTTAAAACCCATGACACGTGTTGAAGCTTTGCAACAATCCCAAAGGTGAATTACTATGAGCTTAGTTATGAAAATGCATTAGGAACCATCTCTTATGCAAAAATATATAAAAGAACATGATTATGGTTTGACCTTTTTCAACGTAGATTCTCAAAATGATCTCTTTGGTTTTAGAAATTTATCAGGTGAGGACTTGGGGCTACTCAATATTAAGGAACTTGAACAACTGGAGCCACAACTTGATGTATCATTGCGACAAATAACAAGGGCAAGTTCTCCCTTATGGCATACATATATAGATGTTATTTTCTAATATGCAATTAATTAATATTCCTAATTCATTGATTATGATTAGTTCCCTATTGCTAAATTTTGCTTGTGCCGATTTATATTTTTTTGTGAATTCTTTATAGTTATTATACACGATGAGTTTTTGATACTGAAACTTAATTATATATAGTTCAACACTCAACTTCTGTTTGCAGACACAGTTCATGCTCGATCAACTCACAGCTCTCCAAAGACGGGTGATAATTAGCAAATGTTCAAGTTACTCTAGATAATCACTAATTCCTATTTGACATGGCAATTAGTAACAAGATTGTTGATCATGACAGGAGCAGATGCTTTGTGAAGCTAACAAGGCTTTGAAGAGAAGAGCAAGTATCATGTTATAAATTACTAACCCACACAATATATTATCGTGGTTTATTTAGTATTTACTACATTTTAAGCATTTTTTTTCTCCATGTCACAAGCAATATCTTCGTTTAAATCGAATTGAGCACAAGAAAGATAAATTTAAAAAAGTTCAATTTTTCTTATTGACATTATATAAGATACTCATGTGATCATCTAAAAACACATATTTTTTTATTGATTTTGTATTATATTATGTTGATGGTAGAACAAATTTATTCGACACATTCAAGAAATTAACATGGTGCATACATGTTATTTGCGGATGATATTATAAGTGAGGCACGTGAGAGAGTAGATGCTAAATTAGAATTTTAACGGGAAACATTAGAAGTGAAAGGTTTTAGATTTAGTAGAGTAAAGACAGAATATATATATAGAATTTAAGTTTAGTATTATTAAATATAATTGGACAAGTGTTAAGATATGAGATGATTAGTTGTCTGAAATTGAGAGCTTTAAATATTTAGGATCATTTTTGTAAATTGATGGAGGGATTGAGAGAGATGTCTTATATATAATATAAGCAGGATGGTTAAAATGGAGGAAAGTGTCGGGTGTTTTATGTGATCGTAAAAGTACCTTTAAAACTTAAAAGAAAGTTTTACAAAACGACGATTAGACCTGCTATATTATATGACATTGAATGTTGAGCTATGACTCGAGCACATGAGTAAAAGATGAGAGTTGCAGAGATGAAGATGTTAAGGTGGATGTGTGGACATATGAGGATGTACAGAATAAGAAATGAGAGCATTAGAAAAAAAAAATCGGAGTTGCATCTATTGAAGAAAAGCTTCGAGAGATGCGTTTAAGGTGGTATGGACATTTACTTAGACGATCAATAAATGTTCCGGTTAGACGATATGAAACGATGACAAATATATACAGACTTGATTTGTCGACCTTTGTTCCTACTGCAAGTTTCTGTGATTTATTATCCTTCACTGGCTAATATTTGTTTGTTGTTATATACTAGATATATACATATAACCATCCCATAAGGAATTAAAACTTGCAGTAAGTTTTTGTCTTGTTGAATGCTATGAATATATATAATATTTAGGAATCCTGAAATCCTTCAGGCACTAGTCCATCACAAAATTATTAAGTAGTTCATTAAGCACGGGAAACTGGAGGAATTAATTAACAAATTTTGAAAATGTTTAATATTATCACTATTAATTCTTATTTAAAGATTTTACAGTTAAACTTAATGACTCCTCATTCACGTAATCTAATCTACTCTGTCACTCTATCTCACACACACTTGAAGCTCTAAGAATTAATTATACTCCTTGAGAGTTTTACCATCTCTGAACATTAATATATACACGCATTTAATCTTATTTATTTTATTTTATAAATTATTTAAATGTATTTAATATTCTTTTGTGTGTTGTACAGTTTATAAATAACTTTTTATCACATTAAATTTACTTGTAAAAATGTAGTTTATTTTCAGCCTGAAAGCCTGAAATCCTAATTATTTATCTCCGTCGACCATTTACGGCCTGCTTATATAAAAATATATAATAAAAAAAAAGAAAAGAAAGGAAAAGTGATCCGCCATGAGTGTTCTACAAACTTTTTTTCACATTGTGTACAGATTAATCAATGAATTGGGATCTGATTCCGAGGTGCCTTTTCCTCCTTATCAGCAGCATCTTTAACGCCACCTTCTTCCATTTGGGGGAATCGAATTGAGGAGGAGAAGAGGAGAGGTTAAGGTGGCAAGCAATTACCTGCAACCCTATCGTTGCTTGCTCCTCTGCATGCTCTAGCTCCAGCCAAGGCAGCCATCAGGATGAAGGACTGGGCTCCAGCTATCATAGCCACAGCTCTGTTTGCCTTCCTGAGCCCTGGGGTGGTGCTGCAGCTGCCGGGGAAGCGATGGCCGGTCGACTTCTTGAATATGAAGACCAGCTTTGTCTCCATTCTGGCTCACGCTCTCATCTTTGGCCTGCTTCTCATGTTGTTCTTTGTCATCTTGAAAGTTCATTTATACGCTTAGTTTAGTTAATTATATATCTCTACTCCTAAGCAAGGTTGAGTTCTAATTATGCCCCTTTAATTATATTATCTAGAGTGTTACTGAATTGTTTAATTTGCTAGTCATATTTCATGCTCATGAGTTGACAAGGCGATCAGTTTAGTCATATTTGATAGATGTAAATAATTAAGGTTAATTAGTTTGAGGAGGAGGAGGCCAGGAGATGTAATGGTAAGACTTCAAAAATCACTCATGGATTTCTATTCTCATGTTCACGATATGGATCTCAACTTTATAATGGTTTGATCTTCATTTTAGAGTACTCAATTTTGGTTAAAATTGTTCTAAGATACCTCCATCTTAAAGCCGCTTTAACATATTTTTATTTTGAAGTTGTTTTATTTTTTGTATAAAAATGGAATGGGATATTTTGAAATATATATAGACGAAATGTTATTTTGATAATTTTTAAAAGAGAGATACGCAATTCCAACTTTATAGCTGTTTGACCAAAGTGGCTTCGTTTTGGAGTACTCAATTTTAATTGGTCCAAACTGTTCGAAATTAAATTAGTTTTAAAACTCCGGTTGCTTCTGTCAAACAATTTTTAATTATTTTTATCGATGAAGAAGATAAATCAGAAATTCATATCACAAGAATAAAGAAGAAAATCAATCGATAGTCTAGAGCGATGAACTCTTTATAAATTGATTCGTGTTCATTTAAGAGTTATTTATTTGTACTTCATAAATTAGCTCTAAAACTATATTATTTTGAATTGCTTTGTATAAAAAATGAAGCGCAAAAAGATATTTTGAAATATATATATAAGTGAATTTGAAGGATATTTTAAATAACGAAATATAGATGAGAGGTTATTTTTGACAAGAATAATTTCTTTTGTCAAATAAATAAATAAAAAGGGTGCCTCGCTCTAATTTTTAAAACTACGATAGAGTAATATTCAATTTTTAACTTTTGAAAAAAGTGCATTTCAAATTTGAATCTTTTCTAATATAAAATTATAGTCGAATGATCACATACATAAATTTATAAAAACTATTCGAATTGATTACCAGTATGGTCTAACCAATTGGTCTGTTTAAAATTTTAGTGTGGGAAGTATATCCTCGTTGTTCCCAAATATTACTCTGTTTAAAATTATAGTCGAAGGGCACCGGTCGGCGGCCGGCCGGCGATCGGCTACGACCGAACACCGCCCACCGTTCACCGGTGCCCTTCGGCGATCGGCGACAATTTTATAAAGTTATTTTTGTCATTTTATAATAATATAAATTACATTTCTTATAACAAATATGGATACCAAACAAACGAATGTAATCACTTTTGTAATCAAAGATTACACACCAATCGCTAACCAAACAGCGATAATATGTCTGGCATTCTGAGTTGATTACATTCTGCGTCAAACGTGTGCTTGATGTCTTAAATATCATATCAAAATCCTTTGACTTATTTTCCTTACAATGATGCGATAAGTCGATGGAATTGATTATATTCTCACTTAAAAAATATTTAAAACTCAAAATTCAGATTAGAAAATTTATTAAAATATATTTAATAATAATTTAATGGATGAAGATCAGGAATATATATATTGAACCAGCCAAATTTAGAAAACACTGACTGTGCAGTATATCTAATAGAGTAGATATGCCATTGAGCATGCATTGCATTCTCGTAGAATAACAAAAGAGCGGGGAGATATGGTGGGAAATGTCAATAAATACGCTAGATTTGATCCCTTGAAAGGAGGCGAAGAACCTCGAATCATCCGCCTTTGCGCGTGCTTTTCTTTCCGGCGCGATAAGATGCACGGCGGAGAGCGGTAGCTCCGGCGGCGAAGCTACATCGGATTGTGCAGGGAAGGAGGAGCTCCTGGCTGATCTTAGAGTATCGCGCGCCTTCCGAATGGTTTCATTTTGTGGCTGGTTCAAGTCCAAGAGGCGGGGTCGCCGTCGGCAGGGGAAGGTCCGAAACTGATGAGATTTTAAAAAAAAAATATATATTTGAAAGATTCTGTTTGTGTTCCGGTAAAAAATTCCAATGATTTTTACAGAAAATATGTTGCGGTGTTGCGCAGGAGGAGGAAAAGCCGGAGGGGGAGAGAAGGACTTCGCCGGCGGCGGCGCGTGAGGAAGAGAAGCCCAAGGGGAATGATCATGACGATGATTATGAGGAGGAGGAGGAAGAAGAAGAAGAAGAAGGCGATGGCGAGAAAAATGGGGAGTCATCATCGCCTCTGTCTTCGGAGGAAGAGAAGCCCGAGGGCAATGGCGGGGAGGGAGAAGAGGAAAGCGATGACGAGAAAAAACTGGAAGAGGCACCGTCGGCGGCTCTGCCTCCGGCGGAAGAGAAGCCCAAGGCCGGCGACGGGAAGAAGGCGAAGAAACAAGGGGGAAAGCAGGAAAAGAAGGAAGGCGACGGCAAGAAAACCGTGGAGCGGCTGTCGCCTCCATCTCGAGAGGAAGACAAGCCCAAAGGCGACGGCGAGAAGGAAAACAGGACGGAGGAACCACCGTCGCCTCCGAAGGACGACATCGAGCTGCGCGTGTCCATGCACTGCGAGGCCTGCGCCAGGAAGATCAGATGCATCTTGAAGAGATACGAAGGTACAACAACGATTCTACAATGAGCTTCGACCTTCAACATGTCCTCTGAAAATGATCGATGTTCCATGGAGGCAGGAGTGGCGGAGGTGGCGGCAGACTGGAGAACCCAGAAGGTAGTGGTGAAGGGGAAGAAGGCCGCGGCGAATCCTCTGAAGGTGGTGGAGCATCTCGAGAGGGAAATCAACAAGAAAGTGCAGCTACTGACTCCTCTGCCACCTGCACAGCCAGGGAAGAAGAAACCTAAAGCAAAAGATCAGCTGAAGAAGAAGAAGGAGGAAGAAGAAGAAGAGGTTCCTCAATCCGCTAATTAATCTATTTTTTCTCTTCTCTCCTCCTCCTTTTCTCTAAATTTTTTTGCTCCTTCGGCCGCCAAAGATCGTAGCTTCATTCAAGCTTCAAATGGGCTGCCAAGCCTGCGCTCAGAAGATCGCGAAGAAGATCTTAAAGATGCAAGGTTTCCCTCTGAGTCCTCCCCTTGTTCGATAGATTTGAAAGCACACACAAACGCTCTGTATGCGCAAACAGGTGTGGAGTCAGCGGAGCTGGACTGGGAGGCCTCCAAGGTGACGGTGAGGGGCGTCTTCACCGCCGAGAAGCTGGCGAGGTACGTGTACCAGAAGACGATGAAGTACGCGGTGGTGACGAGGGACCAGCCTGCGGCGAAGAAAGTCGAGGAGAAGAAGGACGAAAACGGCAGCGGAGCTAATTTGTCAGAAGAAGAGAAGGAGGACGCCATTGATGAAGGCAAGGACGATGAAGAGGACGAGATGATCGATAAAAGTAGCGGAGAGAGCGAGGAGGTGAGGATGCAAGCGACGAAGGTGGCGGAAGAAGAAGCGACATGGAAGCAGTGCTGCCAAGCGTATGAGTATGACGTGAGGTATCCGGCCAACGTGTGTCCTCTGTTTGGGGGAGGGTCGTCTGTTCCTGCTCCGGAGTATCCGGCCGTTGTTTATCCTCATATCTTCAGCGACGAGAATCCGAACGCCTGCTCTTTGATGTAATAAATAAAAATCAAATCAAATCGAATTGCCTCTGCACTCTGCGGGTGCGAACGAGAAATTTATGCGCGGGAAGGATTATACAGATATTAGAGGATAATTAATTAATTTCTTAAATATGAGGATCTCATTCCTTCGTACATTAATTATTAATCTCAAAGTTCAAAAATCTATCATAATTTATCTCTTTTATAATGATCCAGAGATAAATTGATAATTTCAATCTTTTATATTAGAAGAAAAAATTTACATATTTTTTTTTCGGAGACGGATAAAAATCGTTAAATTTATGGTAAAAAGAAATTTACATTTGTTTTATAAATATTTAAAAAACATCTATTTCAAATCGGACACAATTCAAGTTAAACAGAAATAACCGACTAAAATAATTTAATTCAAAAATTCAGTTCGTTTAATTTATAATTTTTTTTAGTTTTTAAAATTATTTTATTGTATTCAATTCAATGTCAATTATACAATTCCAAATTTAATTAAATTAATTAAATCAAATTGATTAAAAATTACGATTCACCTGCTCTATAGATCAAATAATAAATTTAATGACCTTGGACTATGGTGCAGTGGCAAAATGCTCATATAATTTTTTAGACATCTAAGATTTGAGCTCCAGTTGCGATACATTTATTAGAATTTTCTTTAAATGGAGTGTTAGGCCTAGGGGTGTAAACGAACTGAATCGAATCGAATTTTTAAAAAAATTTAGTATTCGAGTTCGATTCGAAGTTCGAATTGAGATATTCGAATTCAATTCGAAATTCGAAAATTTAATAATTTTGGGCTCGAATTCGATTCGAATCAAAGCTCGAGTTCGGATTCGATTCGAAATTTTCGAATATTAATTCGAATGGTTCGATTACTATTCGAAATTGAGACTCGATTTAATATTCGAATGAGGCTCGGTTTGATATTCGAAAATTCGATTTTTTTTTAAAAAAGTTATGAATAAAGATATTATTTACCGAGTTCGATTGAAAAATATTTATGACATATTCGAGTTAAACAATTCGAATCGAATATAAAAGCTCGAGAACCGGCCGAAGCTCGGTCGCTTACACCCCTAGTTAGGCCTAAGAAAGTTGAGCTGTTGGGGCGTTCATTGTGAGGACTTTTCGATTTATTCTGATAATCGATGGAAAACTTCTGTAGGACGGAATTGATCGTTCCAGGATTAGTCGAGTCAAAGACCTAAATATTTGATGTCAGTTAAAAAATAAATAAATTTAATGATCTAGAGATATGATACAATTGTAAAATAGAATGACATTTTATAAATTAATACGGTTCGATTATGTACTAGGATAAGTTCGATTTTAAATTTTGAAAAATCTTGAGTAGATGATCCTAAACCAAATATAAATCGAGAGTTTATCTTTTCGGACGGAATATATCTTTGACATTGATCTACTTATAAGGGCAACACAACTATATCGTCAGATTTAACTGTTGAATCACGAGTATTTCTCTAATTTATTTTGATGGTCGATAGAGAATATCTCACCTAGGAATTAATCAGCACCTGTCAAAAATCCGTAGAGTTGGATTGACCATTTCTAGAATTAGTCAAATTGAAGACATGAATACCTAATGACAATAAAAAATAAATAAATAAAAAATTAACAGTTAATTATGTCATTTTTTATGAATAATAATTCCATCAAATCTATAATCAATCAAATTAATTAATTTTAGTAATAAATTTAGATTGATTTAATTTATCCAAAAAAATTGAGTTAATTCATTTGAAATTGATCAATTTGATTTTTAATTAAATACTTAGCCGGGGAAACTTCTCAAAAGTCTCTCCTTTCTTCTAGCTAACCTTCACCTGAGATTTGTGTAACCCACAGGCCGAGCGACTGCCAGCCATCTTGGCCCGCAGGGCTGGCTAGCCTGGCACGACGCACGCAACCAGCCTCCTACTCCCGTGCTGGGCCAGGCCAGGCCAGGGCAGGCCGCTTGTGGGCTGGCCAACTGGCCCCGCTACTACTTCGTTGCAGTTCGTACTAATCTATTGCCCGGGTTAATGGCTGTTTCAAGAGGGCATGATCGATGAGCGGCAAAAGGAAACGCGACGGCGTTGGCCGACGCGACGGAGTGGGTATGGAGGCGATTGTGTGGCAAACCCCAGCCAATCCTCCCGAAGCCAGTGATTACATCTTTCGCAGAGGTAAATCCTAAACCTTTCTGCACGCCACGCCCTATTTTCGTCTGCCTTCTTCCTCGCGCTTCAACATGTCTAATTGATCGGGAGCTTCGACACAGGGAAGCGTTACGTGAGGCCCTACTACTTTGAGTTCATCTCCCACGTAAACAAAATAAAGCTGTCTCCTTTTTTTCTCTCGATTCATTCTTTTCGATGCTTCACTTATGTTTGAGCTAACGCTCGAGTCAATATAGGTTAAGAACAGGTGGGCTGGCAAGACTATTGTGGATCTCTTTGCGGAGGAGTTCAAAGGGCGCCCTTACAACTACTATGTACGTCGAATGCGATCCTTCTCTTTCTCCAACTGCAGTCGACATTTGTTTGTCGCAAAAAAAATGCCTTTTTTTTTTTGTATTTCTTCTTGTTCTTATACATGCGGTGGCTTTCTGATGATACCAAGCAGAATCAGTTGCCTTCTCTTCTTTGACTGTTAGTTAGGGTTCGTAATTGAATTTTGCGAAGCCGGGTCAGTGTTGGTGCTGAGGAAGCGTTTATTCTTTGACTGCTATAAATTATGATTTTTCATGGTGAGTTCCGAACCTTGCTTACTTTGGATAGGTAAACGCTGTGAAGTGTGGAAGGATCCAAGTGGATGGCATGATGGTCAACACGTCATATGTTGTGCAGTCGTCTCAAAAGATTAGCCACTTTCTTCATAGGTATGCCTGTTTGGTATTGTTCTGATTGCATTATACACTTTCTCTGAAATAAAGAAGATTTTGTTACTCCTTTGCATTGTCTGTTTTCTTCAACTATATTCATCTAGAGCTAAGCTGATATAAACTGCCAGAATCATATCTTGTTGAATCTATTAAAAGTTATTATTTGGTACGTACATTGCAATTTTGATCAAAGCCAAACTTGGTGCATGAGTCGTTTACCTCTTTACAATTATTTGATGAGCAACTAATGACAAAGGTTGTTGTACAGGCATGAGCCACCAGTATTAGCTGAAGATGTACAAATCTTGCAAAATGAAACTGATATAGTAACAATTTGGAAGCCAGCATCAGTTCCGGCAAGTACATTTGGATCTTCAATGTTTTTTGATAATCTTTCTCAGCTTAATTTACTGATTTTACTTAATATGGTTTCGTAGTCTTCCTTGTGCATAATCTTATTGTGTGAAATTCCTTCTGTATTTATGTGACTACCAATGCTGGTTCTATGCTCGGATGAAAAAATTTAAGGATTGTGCAAGTTTTAGAGCTAGGTGCCATCGTTAAACTGAGTAAGCCTATCAACATGAGTCTTAACCTATTTTTCATAAGCCGATGTTGCCTCCCGTAAGTGATGTGTGGGGCCTTCGCCACTCAGGTACTTGATATGCAAAGGGTAGATTAAGAGGTCATCTAGAAGCGATCCTTCACATGAGCACTTGGATGTGATGGAAAATAATCAAGTGCTCTTGCATTGTCATGGGTCAAAGTTGGTGAACAAAGCTATTCCATGATTATACAATTAGGTAAACTATTTGGAATATAAAAACACTTTCAGGGGAAAGACTATCATTAGTCGATGCGATTAGGAGAAAAATTAGCACAATCTGCCCGTAGGAAAAAATGAGTTGGAGAAATGGCTAGAGAAATAGTGAATTTAGATTTTGAAAAATTTGGCATACTACAAAAGTTAAAAATAAACATGTAGGTGTTGTGTTAGATAAGGAGTACCCGGTTATCGAAGAGATTTTGAGAGAGTAATTGTGCTGAATTTGATAATAGGAAATGAGATACTAAACAACTTGTGTGCTTATTACTCCTCAAGTAGGATGAAATGATCAACTCAAAGGAATTTGATGAAAACTTAAGATGTAATTATTTATAATATACCTATGATGGAAAAACTGATATTTGAATGAGAATTTAGAAAAACATGTAGGAGAGTTCTGGGGTATACAAAGGTGTACATGGAATTTTGTGAAAGAAATGAAAATGGTAATATAAATTTGGATTTTACTACATCTTATAGTCTTATGAGTGTTAATACTCACTTTAGGATTTAAGATGAGCATTTGATTACTTTTAAGATTTTAAGAGTGAAATCAGAATTGTGTACAAAAAATTGTAAGGTAAACCTAGGGAATGCTTAATTAACCAACACTGACTATATTAGATATTTATTTTTAATTTTATAAGAACTAGACGGAGTGATCTAAGGACAATTATATCAAACATTTCAAAAATAATATGGGGAAAGCAATTGGGGTAGAGTTTGATAATATTGATATTATGTAGATTATAATTTCAAAAATATCAAGAATGTAAGATTAATTCTTGGGGACTTAAAGATAAGATGTAAAACATATAAGAACTGTTGGTGGTCGTATGAGGAATTACAAAAAACATTTAGTTTAAAAAAGTCATCTATAAAATTGTAGAAATAAAGATAATTTGTATAGATGTAAAGCAACTAAAATTGAGGCAACAGTTATAAGCATGGCAAAATTTAAAGCATATAAATCTTACAATAATCTAAAAACTAGAACTGGGAAGAAATATATTTATTAGATCGCAAAAGCTATTCAAAGGAAATGTGGAAGAATATTACATCTTTAAAAGATGAAATTCAAAAGGTTCTTATTAATGATATTGCAATCAAGGAAAAGTGGAGAAATTATTTTTATAAACTGTTTAATGAGTACCATAGAAAATTTGGTTTTAGAGATTAGAAGTTATGGTAGATTTATGAATTATACAGTTCTTTGTAATATTAAGTGAAGTTAAACAAGCTTTACAGAAATTAAAGGTAAGGAGAAGTGTAGGATTGGTTGATATTTCTGTTATAATTTGTATCTATCTTGAAAATTAAGGCAAACAATAGAGGAAAGGTTTTAGTGTCTATTTATAAAAATAAAAATGATATATAATGTTCTAACTATAAGGGTGTCAAGTTGAGGATTCAACACCTTAAATTTTGAGAATAATTTAGAGGAGAATAAAAATGAGATAATCATTTCCAAAGTTCAATTTGTTTTTATGTTTAGTAGCTCAATCATAGATGTTATTTTTTTGATAACTAATGAAAAAAAATATAGTGACAATTAGAAGATTTTGTAAGATTTTTATATTCAGTGAAATTTATGAAAAAATCCATAGAGCATTGCTTATGGTGAATTTTTAGAAAAATAAATGTCTAGTAATTGCATTGATGTGATAAAAGACACATATGATAATAATATTACCAGTATTAGAACTACTTAGAGTATGACACATGATTTTCCTTGAGTTACAATTTGGTGTATTAGTTGTAGTTGTTAAAACCATATTGTAGCTTGAAGTGCTTTATTGGCTTTAACCTTTTTTCTGCATTTTGCTCTTTTACCACTTTATTTCTACATTTGGAGTCATTTGAATTCCATCAGATTCTAGGAGTTGTCTTCTAACTATATTTTGACTTAGAAAAAAAGTGCTAGTTTTTCTGATTGAGGAATTGTAGGCAAATATTTCTTAAAAGTTTTAAAAAACAGGTACATCCATGTGGTCAGTATCGCAAGAATACCATTGTTGGCATACTGCAGGCTGAACACAACTTAACACCACTGTATCGTATCCTTGATTGTAAATTTTATATTTTCTACTAAATTAATTTGAGATTTCTCAGTCTTGTTTTTTGTTCGTAGTTGTACAGTTTCATGCTTAGATGTCACTTGGTAAGCCTTCTTTTCTGCATATTTCAACATTTTCCTTGACTAACTGAATAATTTTGACAGCTGTGCATCGATTAGATCGTCTTGTTTCTGGTCTTCTTATTTTTGCAAAAAGTGCTGATAAAGCAGATTGCTTAAGACGGCAGGTGGTCTATTGATTTTTTTTTTTTTTCATTAAAGCTTCTGGTCATATATACTATCTAAAAATACTTGTAGCGGTCTTCTCTCATTTTAAAGCAAAACATCAGATTCTTTTTATCACTATACCTTGGAAAGTTTGTCGCTCCTTCATGAATACTATCAAAGAACTCTCTCTCTAGATGTCTAATACCATTGTTTATCTTACAGATTGAGGCTGGGTTGTTACAAAAAGAGTATATTGCTAAGGTGATTGGTGTGTTTCCCGATGAAGAGGTACTTTAAGATAATTGTCATCATCATTTGTAGTTGTAGAAATTAAAGTTGAATAATTGTATTGCTTATGTTAATGGGATACAGGAGAACTGTTTTTTGGAAAGATCAATTTACTATAGAGATCTGTTTTCATGTAAAATGTCACTCGTGGTGATACTTTAAATTAGAAGGGCTTTAACTAACTATGCATGAGGCTGTGAGTAGGGCAAGGCTGAGCACAATGTGAGAATGGTAAGGTGAAGTCACATCATGCATAACAAAAATCAAGAACAGTGGGCGCCTGATCAGTCAGGCTGTCAGGGGCATCATTCATTCTTGTGTCCTGCCGCACCCATCACTCATCCCTGACCCGCTCCCTCAACCCCTAATAGACTTTATGATCGGAGAACTTTCAAAGCAAGAGGAAAGCTCGCGTAAGGGAACCAGGCATCGGGGTGGAAGTAGGGAGATCACGACCAGTCTTGGAAACACCTCCTTTTCTTTATTTTTGTTATGCATAATTTGACCTTACCATTCTCTCATTGTGCTTTGTCCTACATGTCATTTTTTGATATGGTGCTTTGCCTTGCCCTACTTCGTGCACTATTAATGCCCTTCTAATTTAAATTGCCACCACAAGTGGCATTTGGTACTTCTGTGATTAAATGATGTTTTCTTAGTTGTGCTATCTATCGTTATTCTCTCTATCTGAAACTTCTATTTTCTCCTCATTAGCTTCCTAGCCTTTGTAACACAAGTTCAATAAAAAATGTCATCAAGTATAGCTTTATAGAAGATCTTCAGTTTCTCCTCTGAAGAAAATTCTCAAATCTACCTTTTTTGATGTTATAATAATTTAATACTTATTAAGAAAGGGGATTGAGATTCACTGCATGTAATTTTTATTGTAATAAACACAATTTCCATTCTTGGGATGAGTTTAACAGAGTAAACCTTTTGCTTTATTTAATCTTTAGGGTTAATGGTATGCTTTCTAATTGTTTTGTTTTTTCTTTTCAGGTTGTTGTTGATGCAAATATCAGCTATAATGCACGAGAAGGGAGGAGTTATGTGGAGGTATGTCATTTTTTTTCCATCAATGAGTTTTTGTTTGATCTAATATACAACAAACTCTGTGATCTACTGCACATTCCCTGGTCACCAGAATGTTTGATCTGTTTTTCTTGAATTGATTGCTAATATCTTGTTTGTGACTTATAATGCTTGTGAATGAAAACTGACAGATGATTTCCCCTATCTAATGCATTTAATGTCAATAATCAATATGATATACATGATTAGCTTACAAGTAAAAGAGATAAGATAGAGTATACTTCCAACTTCCATTATTGTGATAACCACATATCAAAGATAACCTCGTAGAAATCTAATGGGGAGCTTAACTTTGTTTTTGATGATTCTCCAATTTTGCTTCATTTAGACAACAATACAATAGCCCATGTCAGCATGGTACCTCAGGGAGATTAATGTATACTCTGGAAGGGTCCTCGAAGAGCAGTACCCAACTACCTAGGGTTGAGCTTTCAGTTACAAAATTGAACTGAACTGATTGAAATTGAATTTACCGAACTTTTTTTTGGAAAAACCGAACCAACTAAAATTTGCCACTAAAATCAAACAAATTGAATTAATATAAAATCAGTTAATTTGGCCAGTTATTGAATCATCCGAATTATGCATAGTCGATTGCTCTTTCACGAGCATTCGATTGCTATGTGGATAATTGAACCAATCGACTCCAAAACTTATTGTTCGATCTATTAATCCAGTAGTGGATTGTGCCATTTGATTGCTAAATTACCATTCAGTTTATCAGTCTAACAGTTGACTGCACCACTCAACTGCTAAATTTACTGTCCGGTGATAAACCTAGTAGTCACCTAATTCCAATGTATTAGTCGCAAGTACGTTCAGGGATTTTTTTTTATTAAAAGAAACTGGTTTAGGTCCATCAGTCAAGACTGCTAAGTTAAATTGGTTCAGTTTAATCGAATTCTGAATTTTATAACTGAGATCAACAACAACAACAACAACAACAACAATAAAGTGTTATCCAACTAGGTGGGGTCGGCTATATGGATCCTTCTATGCCATTGGACTCTATCCCCTACTATATCATCATCTATATTTAAATAAATTTTATCTTATTTTATTATTGCTAATCAAATCTTTTTTGGTCTTCCTCTTCCTCGGTTGATGTGTATATTTGACATCGTTTCACATCACCTAATTGGAGCATTTATTGACCATCTAAGTACATGTACGTACCACCTTAAACGTGTCTCTCGGAGTTTTCCTTCAATAGATGCAACACCAACTTTTTTTCTAATGCTCTCATTTCTTATTCTGTCCATCCTCGTATGTCTACACATACACCTTAACATCCTCATCTCTGTAACTCTCATCTTTTGCTCATGTACTCGAGTCGTAGGCCAACATTCAGCTCTATAAAATATAGCAGGTCTAATTGCCGTTTTGTAGAATTTCCCTTTAAGTTTTAGAGGCACTTTACGATCACATAAAACACTCGACACTTTTCTCCATTTCAATCATCCTGCTTGTATTCTATATAAGACATCTCTCTCAATCCCTCCATTATCTTGCAAAAATGATCCTAAATATTTAAAGCTTTCAGTTCCAGATAACTCGTCATTTTCTATCTTAGCACTTGTCTCATTACGTCTAATATTGCTAAATTTAAATTCTATATATTCTGTCTTTACTAAGTTTAAAACCTTTTACTTTTAGTATTTTCCGTTAAGATTCTAGTTTAGCATTTACTCCTTCACGTGTTTCATCTACCAAAACAATATCATCTGCAAACAACATACACTACGATACTGTGTCTTGAATGTGTCTAGTGAGTTCGTTCATGATTAGTGTAAAAAGATAGAGACTTAAAGCTGATCTTTGATGTAACCCTATCTTTATTGGAAATGCTTCAGTTAATCTACCTAAAATCTTCACTCTGGTCGTTACTTCCTCATACATATCCTTAATTAGTTCAATATATGTTACACTAACATTTTTTTTCTCTAAAATTCTTCATATTATTTCTCTTGAAACTCTATCATAAGTTTTTTCTAAATCAATGAATATCATGTATAGATCCTGCTTTTGCTCTCTATACTTTTCAATTAGTTGTCTAAGAAGATGTATTGTTTCTATTGTCGACTTTCTTGGCATGAATCTAAATTGATTTTCGAGAACCGTAGTCTCCTTCCTTAATCTTTTTTTTATTACTCTTTTCCAAAGTTTCATGGTATGACTCATTAGTTTAATACCCTTATAGTTTTCACAAGTTTGTATGTCTCCTTTATTCTTATATAAGGGAATTAGGATACTTGTCCTCCATTGATCAGACATTCTTTTTATTTTCAATATCATATTAAATAATTTTTGTAAGCCATTCAATACCTTGTTATTTTATAACTGAGATTGAATTGAATAAATCGAAATATCCGAAACTAAACTTTCGAATTAAATCAGTTCGGTTGGTTGTTAGATTTTGCTCACCCCTATAACTACCCATCTAACTTTTACTAGTGAAAATTTTTATTAGTTCAGTAGGTTCTGGTCCCCAACAGCCTCAGAGAAATTTTTATCTTTTGCTTCCTTTTAGGGTGAATGTGAGGAGAGGAAAGGGAGAGAAGAAAAAAAAGGAAAGTCATTTATTATTTGTTTCTTTGGATAGAAAAATAGGCAGAAGAGAAAGAGGTTAGGAAAATTTTCTTTTTTTTTTCTCAACCAATCAAATCCTCCTACAAAAAGCAGAAATCGATTCATGTACTCCAATAACGAATAAAGTGTCCAATAATGCATAATGTTTCAGGATTGCACACAAGGCCTTATTGTATAAATAGTGCTCAAGTGTCATCCTCTCCGAATTTTGTTCCTGCCAGTGCAATTCACCTTCTAAAGAAGCAAAGTTCTATGTGAGTGGATTTCTAAGACAAAATAATGCTAACAAATAGTGCATTTGTGTTTCAACTGCCATAAAATGTTGTTTGAGTTTATTAAAATATCATTCCCACGGGGACGGCGCGATGGTAAGACAGGGTGTTGCTTGCAGGATGGGCAAGGTTCGATGCTGGATGAGGGGTCTAAAATCTCCCTCCCTCTCACTAGTGCCCTGGGACGAATGACAGAGAGCTGCTAGTTGGGCAGATTCCTAACTTTTGCAGAATTATAGGGCAAGAGAATGAATTGGAAAGGGAGTAAGGTAGGAAGAAATATAGATAATTGTTATTTCGTAAATCTTTAAATTACCTAACTTACATGAAAGAAGCCCTATTTATAGACAAGATTAGGGCTTATTCAAAAGAATAAATCAAACCCTATTCTAGGAATAAATCAAAATTCTATCCTAAGAAATAATTATTCCTAATGATGTTTACGGATAACAATTATCTCTAATCATATCTACAATATTCTAACACTCCCCCTCAAGCGGGAGCATATAAATTATATGCACCCAGCTTGTTACATATGTAGTCAATTCGGGGACCTCTCAGAGACTTAGTAAACATATCTGCTAGTTGATCATGCGAGTTAACAAAACTAGTAGATATTTCTCCAGATATGACTTTCTCTCTGACAAGTGTGATCGACTTCAATATGCTTTGTCCTCTAAAAACTGGATTTGACGCGATATGCGTGGCGGCGATTATCACATATGAGTGACATTTGTGTAACATCTCCAATCTGAGCTCAAGCAATTGTTTGAGCTATATAAGTTCTTGGTATTTATGACTATAGCTCGATACTCTGCCTCCGCTGGATCTTGCGATTACAACTTTTCGCTTTTCCAAGAAACAAGGTTACCTCAAATAATATACAAAAATGAGGTGGATCTCCTATCGATTGGAGATCCCGCCAATCTGCATCGAATATTCTATAACTCGAGTATGTCGCCCTTTGTTTCGAACAAAAAGACCTTTTCTGAGCACCTTTCGATATATCGAACAATGCGAATCACAACATCCCAATGTTCTTTCGACGGAGAGTTGAAACCGACTTACTACACTTACGTGAGATATCCGGACGACGATGTAAGGTAGCTTAGTCTCCTACTAATCGCTGTATCGTTCGGGATCCGGTAGAGGCTCCCTGATTCGGGAGCTTAACATTAGGATCCATAGGGTTGTCATTGTCTTTGAGTTTAACATTCTGCTTTCTTACAGAATATCCATTCGATATTTCCTTTGGGATATAATGATCTTTACTTGATCCCAAGAAATATTTGAGTTCACGAGATCTTTTGTCAAATGTTTGAAAAGATGTTGTTTCACTGTGAAATCCCAGAGATGATCACACGTGATGTGATATCATCAACATAAACCAGATAGATAGATCTGAGGTAGATGAGTGGCGATAAAGGCGGAATGGTCATACCTCGCTCAGAGTCATGCATTGTTGAATTACAATCTTGAATCTACCGAACCATACGCTTCTAGGTATCGCTGAGACTATAAAGATTTTCGCAGCGCGTACAAGGCCGGAAGACTTCGAGCAATAAACACGGAGGTTGCTCCACGTAGACTTTCTTCGAGCAGTCACCATGTAAGAAACGCATTCTTGATGTCTAATCGATAAAGAGGCCGGTGTTGAATCGCAAAGATGGGCGTGAATAGGCGTATTGAAGACATTTTAGCAACAGGGAAAAAGTATCCCGTAATCCAATCCAAAGATCGAGTATAGCCTTTAGCAACAAGACGAGCCTTAAGTCTTTCAACCGTTCCTTCTGGATCAACCTTCACCGTATATACCCATCGATAGCCAACAACTGATTTTCCTGGTGGTAGAGGGACGAGGTCCCAAGTCCCATAGCTCCGTAAGGCACTCATTTAAATCGGCCCAAAGATAGCCTATTTCCATCCTGGATGGGCAAATGCATCTCCTGCAGATTTGGAAGAGAAAGCGGATGTACAAGGAGGAAAGACAAGAATAATAGGAAGAAGAAAGGCGATGATAACTCAAAGACATAATGAGGAGAAGGATTACGAGTTGAGCGTATACCTGCAAGTCTGAATGGGAATATCGATTGGAAGATTGTGCGGAGGAAGGGGCGGAGGATCGGCTCGGACATGATTCCACAAGAGAATCGGTGTTAGGCGGCGTAAGAAATTTGAAGGCAGCCGATAAACCCGCAGCGGAGGAGAAATCTGGGGTGATAAAGAGTCCTCCGGAGGATAAAGTGGCGTAGGAGCAGAAGGAGGAAACTTCGGACGACTCTGAAGGCCCAAACAAAGGAACCGAATCAAAGAATGTGACATCGGCAGAGATGAAATACCCTTGGAGAGTAGGAGTAACACTTGTACCCTTTTTTGAGGCCGTGGGTATCCAAGAAAAACACGTTTATCACGGCCAGGAGAGAGTTTATCAATGCGGGATCGAGCATGAGCAAAACATGTAGAACCAAAGACCTTAGGTGGTAAAGGATGAAGGGACTGATTTGGATAAAGTGCATGATGAGGTATTTGACCTGTAAAATAGAGGAAGGCGTGCGATTGATAAGATAACATGCGATAAGTACTTCTCCCAAAACAGCGAAGAGGAAATAGAGTGATGAAGAAGAGTCCGGCGGTCTCGAGAAGATGTCGATTCTTGCGTTCTACTCCATTCTGTTGGGGAGTATGAGGACAAGAAGTTCGATGTCATGCGAGAGGCCCAGCTAAGAAGGTGCGAAACGGAGTAGATAGATACTCACGTCGTTGTCACTTTGCGAGGATCGAAGAGGATACCAAATGTGTTTGACATTAAAAAAGTTGGAAAATAGAAAACAATTACAACGATCTTTCATCGGATATAACCAAGTCTGTGGGAAAAATCGTCATGAAGGTAACAAAATATCGTGATCCGAATGTAGAAGAGACACGACTCGGACCCCAATATCGGAATGAAACCAAAGCAAAAGGAGACGAGTCTGACTTATAATGCGAGGAGAAAATGAACTACGAACATGCTACGCAGCATGACTCACAAGATAAAGACTTTAAGTGAGAAAGACTAGGATGTAATTGTTTTAACTTATCAAGACTAGGATGTCCCAACTGAGCATGAATAACAAGTGGAGATGCCGCCGCTGAACCAACAAAAGAGGCCTGGTGAAATCGATATAGGCCATGAGACTCATATCCGGAGCCAATCATCCTCCCTGCATCTCGGTCCTGTAATGACACAGAAAATTTAGTAAACGAGACGACGCAATCAAGAGACCGAGTAAGCTGACTTATTGATAACAAATTAAAGGGGGCTCCGGGAACATAAAGAACATTATGAATGGAAAGAGATGGAGAAAGATGAACAATAATCGAGATTCGAGAACCATTTGCCATGGTGACAAATGGTAAATAACCGGAAGTAGATAGTGAAGAAAAAAGAGATCTATTACCAGTGATATGATCGGTGGCCCCAGAGTCAAGTACCCAAGGACTCGAAGAGCGAGATATACCAATAAAGGAAATACCAACTTGTGTAACAGCAGCAAGGGAATTAGAACTGGCCATCTGGCGTATTGGAGTTGTCGATCGCAATAGAGTGCTGGAGGCTGAAATAAGTGACCGGAGGGAAAAACTCGCCGAAGAAGATGGGTGGCCGGGTGTGATGGGGGAGAAGATCACCCAACTGAAGAGAAGGGGTATCACCTTCTCCTCTTCAGCCGCCGGTGATGAGATGGAATGGCTGGACGGCGGTAGGTTGTCGCGGGTCGAAGAACAGGGCTGATTGGCGGAGCAGAGAAGCTAGAAATTGCCGTCGGAGGTGTGGAGCAAGGCTGCCGGAGGGAGAAGTGAAGCTGGTGATCGGAATGCCACCGTCGGCCTTGGTGGAAGAGATGAGTGGCCGGCGGTGCTTGGAGGTTAAACGGCGGTGGAGCTCGGTGAGTGGCCGCCGGCCTTAGGAAGAGATGAGTGGCCGCCGGCCAGGAGATGGAAGGAATGGTCGCCGGAGATGGCTTGCCGGAGCTGTTGCCGCCGCTGTGGAGGAAGATCGCCGCACGCGCGATGAGGAGAAGCGTCGCCGCCGGCTCTGCTACGCGATCGGGTATTGTCAGCGGACGTGCCGAGGCGCAGACGGCCAAGCGGCGGATCGCGCAAGAGGGAGCTGACGCTGGAGGCCGTTCTTCGCGGGAAGCTGGGCATCGCGTGCGGAAGAAATTGCCGTCGCGCGTGAAGAAGAACACGGAAGATTGCGAACCGTAAAAAAAAAAAAAAAAAAAAATTAGGGCTCTGATACCATGTTATTTCGTAAATCTCTAAATTACCCAACTTACATGAAAGAAGCCCTATTTATAGACAAGATTAGGGCTTATTCAAAAGAATAAATCAAACCCTATTCTAGGAATAAATCAAAATTCTATCCTAAGAAATAATTATTCCTAATGATGTTTAGGGATAACAATTATCCCTAATCATATCTACAATATTCTAACAATAATAATTAAATTCAACCATATATAACCTAGTGTATTTTTCATAATTGTGGGAGATATTATTGAAATTGATAGATTTATGTTAAGTTCCAATTGTGGGGAAGAGAATGTATAGGATGGGGAAATGAGGAAGGAGGAAACATAGACAATAACTATGCTCAATCATCATATAACCTAATGTGTCCTAATTGTGATAGACATTATTAAAAGGATTAGATTTGTGTTGGAGTTGTAATGATATGTTGAATAGATCTAGTCGAACATTTGAATTTTTAGTTATAGAGTAAATGGTTGAGTATTTAGTTATAGGTGCAATAATATATATATTTTTCTCTTTCCTCTGAAAAGAAAGGTTGCGAGTTTAATATGATGGTTGCTCCTCCATTGTAAGCCCTAATTTCCTCACTTTCCTCCATTGTCATGTAAAATGCCTTGCTCTTCATCCAACCAACATCTCATCTCCAAGTTGCCTGTATATCAGCCAGGTTATCATACACAATCCATGATAACCGCTTTTTCAACTGCTAAACCCAGTGTGCTTTGGCCTTCTGCAGTTGACCCTGCATTCACACCAGAGTGCCGCTTTCATCTATGCAGACAAGTTCTTCTACCTCATGAATGAGAAGGACCACATTGTTGCCACTGATTTCATCCATAAAGGGGCGATCTTCTGCTCTGCCATGGAGTGGGCCTCCCAAAGCTTTCCTATACCTCTTCCAAATGAATGAGCACAGTTCAATGGAGCAGAGTGCAATCACCTGAATCTCCTTTGTTGCCCCCTTAAGCAAGAAGATCGAGATCTTATACCAAATGAACAGGAATATATATCTGCTCTCTTTCTTATTCTGTTTTCTCTACAACTTGGAATCTCCTCTTCGATTAGTGCAACCCCTATCCTATTTTTTCTTTTTGCTAAACTCGTCTCCTTATCTCCTCTTTACAAAGTAAACAGCTGCTATTGTTCACTGTCTCATGCTAACATCATATTATCTCCTGTCTCCTATACAAGTATCTCATAAGCAAGGACACCATTGTCGACCTTCAGAATATCCTTATATTGCCGAGATTACCTTGCAGTTGATGGTGGAAACCCCTCTAATTAATTAGGCCAAGAGATCACAGGTAAAACGGGGAGCACAACACCATTCCATGTTGTGCTGTCAGCTTTCCCAGCAAACATATCTCAATTTAGACAAGGTCAGAAAAAATAAAATAAAAATGGGGGCAGTATTTGAAGAAATTAATAGAGAAGATTGATAAAATTAGAATAGAGGAAATTGGAATTTCAATATAAAATAAGAGTGCAAAAAAGGTGAATTTGATTTTAGCTTTTTTCTTTTAGATTTTAAGTTAGGGTTTTGAAGTACCTTTATATCTTCTTGTCTTCGTTTCTCTAGTTGAGATCCCAATAGTTCCTATTTAATTATCTTTCTTTTGTTTATGTACATTTAGGACGAGGCTTGTTATTTTCATCAATTCCGACATCTTTCTTCTCTCAAAGTTGATGTTAGACTTGATATCTCTTGAGGCCTTGCTCTCTTATGTTGTGTCTACTTGAAGAGTCTAAATAGATGATTGAGAAGGAGCCTAAATAGAGGGAAAGAGGGTGGAACATATAATGATCCTATATAATGAAAAATTGTGTTTACGTAGATCAAAGAATGAAAAATAAATCAAAATCGCCTCATAATATGGTCTTAAATTGGGCTGATATAATGGTCGAAAAATTTCATGTGGCCTATGCCATCATGCTATTGGATATGTTATATCGGTTTGTATTTGAGATTGCTTACAGATATTGTCATTCTATTATGCTTATTATCTAATGTTCCCATGTCTGTGCTTATGTAGTTTTTCTGTTGTTCCTTGTCTAAATTTCTGTGCTCGCTTGCATTTTGTCTTTAACATTGACATTGTACAGAATATTCAGGTATGGATAATATGTCAATATTATTTTGTACAGATTGATGATTGTCATCTTGATAAAACTTTGGGAGGAAAGACTGCATGCACAAAGTTTACACGGATTAGTACCATCGGGAAATATAGTCTAGTTTTGTGCAAACCTGTTACTGGACGTACCCATCAGGTACTGGGTAGCTAAATTTATATAGATTTTTTTTCCCCCTGCTAGTCACTGTAAGGCTAACCATCAACTCATCTGTTGAAGCTGCTAGAAGTAACCTAATATTTTACTTGCACGATCATTAATTTGTTTTAAGGTGGATTTTTTTTATTGCCTACTTGAATGTTGATGAAATTTTCAGAGAAGTGTTCTATTCATTTTTTAAAATTATACTTTCACCTAGTGCATAACTTGTGGTAACTGACTCTTTGGGTTTTTATAATTAAATGCATGCATGTACTTCTACCTTGTTTCTTTTTAATAGTTATGAAGTGAAAAAAGGAAATTAGAGCAAGAGTTATCGTGCCAATCAAAGTAGCATAATGTAAACAAAATATAAGTAGCCTTGGCTTATAAGTTTCCAAACACAATCAAACAAGTGCAACTGCATCAACATTATCCAACAGGGAATAGTGATTGATGCCTATCAATTACCATCTCATCTACGTCATCCAAGAAACTTAGAACTTATTCTAGTGTGCTTGTTGTCAAAGCCTATGTATAGACCAATATCACTAAATCATTTTTCTTGTATTAGATCATCGACATTCTACTGGTCATTTTTAGAAAGAGAACAAAGGTTACAGTTAACTCTTGATTTAGTATAATGTTTATGTTTCTAAATCCCACAAGATAAGTTAGAGTACAACAAATTATGGGTCCCAGTAATTTGGGCTCACCACGAAACAAGTTATAGTACAACAAGAACATGCTGCATTGTGACCACTAATCTCTAAGGCCAACTCTAGTAGTACTTTGGTCACTTAGATTATAATTGTCTATTTGTTTACTCTCCCATATCCTTGCACCTTCAATTATGAAACTACAATTAATTAACAAGACATAGTGACAAGAATTAGGAACTAGTATTTTTAGGTGGAATCATCATTGATCTTTAAATTACAATAAGTTACATTCAAAGCAATTATCATAATTTTTCCCTTTGACTTGTTGATTGATTTTTTTTTTTTTAAAAAAAAGGAACTAGATGTAGCTAGGCACTCAGAGGCTGTAGATTGTAGGCACAGGCACACATAGAAGGTACACACACATATATCAAGCTTATATAATTTGTTTGCTGTATATATGAAGTACATCTATTGTAACGTATAAAACACACTAACGCAGGATAAAATTAGTTATTTGTAAGTAAATAATTATAAAATAAATAAACTACATAATTACATTGAATAATATAACAATGTCTGCAAATATCATATAATGCCACTACACACAAGTATCACCACAATTAGCTATATAATACTGAAAATTTAAACTATTTGAAATAATTGATTGCAAGGTTTAAAGTCTTGTTTTGCGCCCAAGTTTTGTCCTCAGTTGGAAATTTTTGGTGCTCATGGTGCTAATCGACATTGATCAAAAGGAGGAAGAATCAAGGAGTGAAGACGAAGTAGCAAGGAATAAAGAGAAAAAAAAGGTAAGAAGAGTTGGAGGAGAAGGAAGATGTGAGAAAGATGTATCCGTCTCACTTGCCCATGCTGCTGTGTCTCGGAGAGGAAGACAACATGGAGAAGAGTGGTGTGCTAGTGACCTGATACTGCCATGTTTGGTTTTGAAAAGGAAGTTGAGGAGAAGGATCACATGTTACTAGCTGGCAATTGTCGCGTTGAGAAAATGATGAGAAGAATCAACTGATGCATTTTGTCTTGACAAGGAAGATGTGAACCAAAATCCTAGTTAGAACTGATGGAGCCTAGAACAAGATGTTGCTTACTCGACTAACTGCGTTCTCCCTCATTATGTCAAGCCTTTGCCTATTTCAATCAGTTGGTGGACACAGATGTTTCGGCCATGCTGACTGAAACAACATGACCTTTTAATCCATGCGTAAACGATCAAATTTTATTGTTCACTCTTCTTTTGTCTTGTCATGGATCATGAAGGAAACACCAAGGCACAACTCTTGCTGCCTTTTACATGCATATGGAAGGCCCAATAATAGGTAATGTCCTTTCTGGTGTGCCTTTTTTGTACCATGGGTTTTGTGAAAAGGAATATCCATTGGTACTTTCTTGTGGCATGGTAATGCCAGTCTCTTTGTCTCAACTACTAAATTTTCCTAAGGTGTGGCACAGTGTGTGAGTGTCCAGGTGCACCTTTTAACAATAGGGACCAGTCATTGTATAGCTTCTCATCATATATTTCTCTGTATAATTTCAACATTTCCTCCCACCCTTTGCTTGCTACACAAGTATTGCCATATGTTAAATTCTGCTTTTCAGTTGTCATGTATTACAAACGTATGACTAATAAAACTAGATTACATACCTTCAATTTAGAGAGAATACCTCAAATTTCTCATTGGATGCTAATAGTTCATGTGTTTATTTATCCTGATCTGAGCAAGTAATCTAGATTTTTTTACCATTCTGTTTCACACTTAGATATTTGTTCATTCTCTACATAATATCAAAATTATGCAGATTCGTGTACATCTCCAACATGCAGGCCATCCTATAGCTAATGATGGCTTATACCTCTCCAATGATGTCCCTCTTCGTTCTGCTAAAGGAGTAGGTGCAGATAGAGCTGCCATAGAAACATGTGAACTACCAATATCCGAGCCTGCTAAGGATGAGCCCTATGCTGAAGATGCTTCTGGTGAAGAGTTCAGCATCGATCCCATGTGCACGAACTGTCCAAATCTGCCTCCCAATGGGTATAGTATCTTGATGTATTTGCCATTTCAAATTTAGAACAATTTTTTTTTTTGATCGCCTACTTTCCTTGGTTTTAATTTATGTATGAAAATGTTCCTGATAAATTATTAGAAGTTTCTTGCCTTGTTACAAAAATAAGTTGTTAGGAAAGTGGGCCACTTGAAACAATGATTAAAATCACTTCTTGCCATGCTGACATTTGAAATTTGACTCAGAATATTTTGCTTCCATGTGTCTATGGTCCCATATCTTTGAACTAATTTGGGTGTTTACTGATAGAGAGAGTGCAATGGAGCAAGAGATCCATTGTTCCAGAATGATAAACTGTGACTGGAGTTACCTTTCCATCCCATAAACTCGTGGATCATCCCTTTTTATAATTAAGA
This sequence comes from Wurfbainia villosa, assembly GCA_025175895.1. Classification (NCBI taxonomy): domain Eukaryota; kingdom Viridiplantae; phylum Streptophyta; class Magnoliopsida; order Zingiberales; family Zingiberaceae; genus Wurfbainia; species Wurfbainia villosa. Next base: position 8,623,548 of record CM045997.1, read on the forward strand.
TGGGTCAAGGAATAATTCTCTGCTTTCACCTTTGGCACTTTGTAGGATTCATCTCCTCGTATTCTCCCCATCAAGGTGCATTTGTTCTCATTGCTGCCTGCAGCATTTTGAAATGCTTTCTTCTTCGACATCTTCTGCGGAAAGCTTCAACTTGTTTGAATAGTTTGTCGTGTTGCTTCCCTAATCGAAAACTCATATAAGAAGTTTTGAACTGTTCCTTTGTCACATTATGATTTGTTCCGCATTGGCTCATTGACACCAGAAGTCACAATGCAAGAAGCTCCACCACCGACTCCTCTGTGTTGAACCATCCTCTGGCTCCTCTTCCAGCACAGGCTACTCATGTTTCTCCAACACCAAATTGTGTTTCACAACTACCGATTCTCCAACATCGATGATGTCTCTCCACCCCAAGCTTACTCGTTCTTATGCTTCCTGTTATTCTTTCCTCTCCTTTGCATCAGAGTGACCGACACTATTTGTTGGCACAGATTGAAACAACCTGAAACAATTTCATTCTGGCCGGGATTGAAACCCCAGGTCAGAATGAGATTTTAAACCTTAGCCATGAGATCATGTTCCTGGAGCAATCTTCAATAATCTATTGGAAAGAATTCAGAAAATCAATGTGTTACGTGCTCGTAATTGACAAGGTGTTTATTGCGTTTTGAACCTTTATATGTAGCATGAGTGTGCCGTAATCTAATGGTGTGTATTGATGTCTGTCTAAGGATGAGGGGCTTGGAGTAACTAAATCTATCCTCACCAATGATTCAGGGACTCAATGTCATTTGTGATGTTATTCATTAATCTTATAATTAATGAATTTTCCTATAGAATTTCAATGGCCATACTTGCAGCTAATTTAGAATATTTATCTAACAGGAGCAATAGAGAGAGAGAAGGAATGATTGTTGATAGACTTGTATAAGAGCCATGGAGGAGAAAATTTCTCCACCAATACTATGTATCTTTTGGTTACTACATTTGACTGAACCTCAATTTTTCACCTATAAGGGAGCACCGAAAGCAGGAACCAGAGGATTTCTGAAATGAGTATAGAAGGTTGACGATTTCCAAAACGAGGATGTGGCATGGTAGGGTTAGAAGCAATACTATCCGATGAGAAAACTTTCACTAATGTCGTTGGTCCGGATAAACTAAGGGGCAATTGCTGTTTGGCTCAAAATATAGGTGATAGAAATGTCTGACTTATTCTAGGAAAATGTGGATGCTTCTCTTTTGAGTAGGGAAGCATCAAACATATATGTAGAGACCTCATAGATGATGTTATTGTGCATATATAAATGTTATCCTACACAACTCTGTAGGATTGGAAAGAACGTTAGAGGGGGAGGGGAATAGCATACAATTTTTTTCGTTCATTCATTAAATCACGCAATAACAACGAGAAGCATAGCTCAAAAGTAAAAGCAAAATAATGACACATTCTTTTTACTTGGTTTATAGTCGTAAGACTGCTAATCCAAGACTTAGCGATTTGAGATCGCTATCGATGGGCAAGCACTAGAAAGTCTCTTTCTCGTTGGAGATAAGAGATGCATTTCTTTTACAAATGACAAGGGATCGGTAACAACCTTACCGACCCTTCGAAAAGAAACTACAAGCTTAACTTAAATGTATACCGATGTTTAGTAGATAGAAGTTAGGCACACACGGTCAGAGTTGAAGCACCGCAGCTCGGAAGTTGATTGTCAAATACGAGAGTTGCGACCACGAGAACTTGAGAATTGATAATCTAGGGCTTCTGCCTGAAGCTTCTTTTATAGAATTTTCTAGGTGCCTGGACCTTCTCCCAGGCACCTTCAACTCCTCCAGATTGGATCCGATTCGGCTGGGGTTTATCGGTCCCGAGCGCCGAGTTAGTCGATCGTTTGAAATCTTGATGTGACATTTCTGGTTGATCTTGATCTGCTCGGCCAGAAATTTATCCTCTTTCGATCGCTTGGATCCGGTTGATTACTTTGAAATGTTGATGTGGCACTTCTTTCCACTGTCTAATTTTATCTTCATTTTGGTCGACTGTACATGTTCCAGTCGCCTGTATATCTTCCAGTCACCTGGAATACTTTTAGTATGCTAGATAATTCTTGCATCACGATGCACAATATATAAAATAGTTGTAACGCCAGTCTTTGACTGTCCAGTCTCGACTTCGGCATTCTCCGAAACCCTTAGTCGGATTGACGCCTAAGGTCGTCTCCGTACCGAGGACGCGACCTTACCAGTTCTTCTTGTCAAAAGAATCAGTCCTCACAAGGTTCCTACCTTGCTACTTTTGCCAAGCACCTAGTCCTCTGACCTGTTTGGGCTTTTCGGCTTAGCTTACGGATCCTCAGACCACTCCGACTTTCTCTGATGTCTAGACTCCGCTGACCCACCGAGACTCTCTTGGTGTCTTTGATCTTTGCTAAGACTTCCTTCGCCTAATCAGATCCTGTAGATCTACTAGGACTTTCACCCTGTTTGAGTCGTGCACACTCAATGCAATATGAGATAACAATATGATTTAACTTTGAACCTTTGTTATTATCAAAACACAGGTTTGATTATCTGGTGCCCCCTGCACTAACAAACTCATCCGTGAGCACCTCTATTATTCATCGTCTGATTGCTTGCGCACTATAGTCTAATCTTTGAACCCTAGGGGATCGGACGGTGGATAATAGAGGTGCTCACGGATGAGTTGTGTAGGATAACATTTTCGTGTACACACACACGAAAATATTATCTTACACAATTCATCCGTGAGCACCTCTATTATCCACTGTCCGATCTCCTAGGGTTCAAGGATTGGACTATAGTGCACAAACAATCGGAAGGTGGATAATGAAGGTGCTCATAGATGAGTTGTGTATGATAACATCTCTCTCTCTCTCTCTCTCTTTATATATATATATATATGAATGATCTCTTACACTAGAGCCGACCCTGGGGGAGGGCTGTTGGGGCCCTCGCCCAGGGCCTAAAAAAATTTTCTATTAGAAGAGCCCAATTTTCAATAGAAAATGGGCCCCAATTTCTAAATTTTGCCCAGGACCTTAAGTTCAAATTCTAAAATCAGGATCGGCTCTGCCTTACACAACTCATTCGTGATCACCTTCAGTATCCACCGTCTGATCAGGTGAGTACTATAGTTCAATCCTTGAACCCTAGAAGATCGGACAATGGATAATGAAAGTGCTCACGGATGAGTTGTATAAGATAACATTCTTTTGTGTGTGTTATCCTGAGCACCTCAGTTTCCCACGCACCCATGCGCGAGCGAATATGGTTATGGGAAATGCACAGTAACTCTGCTTCCTCCCGTGATTGCTCGGCATTGTGGTCAGAATCTAATCGCGATCCGGTCGGACCGCAGACGGATTCCGATTGAATTGTATTGCCAGCGGTTGCGACACTAGCGATTGCAATTTGGTAGGATTCCAGCTGCGGTTTGGACAGGCCACGATCGGAATTCGTCCGTGATTCGGCCAGACTTCGAAGCCGGTCGGACCACGACCAAATTCTGGTCGGAATCAACCGCGATTATGGCTGCCAGTAGCTGTGGCATTGGCGGCCACAATTCGGACGCATTCCAGCCGCAATCCGACTGCGGTTCGGCTGGAGGGTGACGGCGACTATCCGATGGGTTTAGGGGCTGGGCTGTAGCTCTCACGGGAGGAAGAAGTCACGGGCGGAACATTGCATTTTCCATTTTCCATGTATTGTACAATCGCGTTTGATCAGACGATGGAGAGCTTGTTGCGCATGCATTGCATACTGATTGACACTAAGGATAACATCTCTCTCTCTCTATATATCTCTCTATATATATAACCAAGACTTTTTCGATTCAATAGAAGCCCCAATAGAACTAATATATATAGTACATAGTACCTTTTTACGTGTGCTAGTATCTTTTTACTTGTGCTCGAAATTGATGTGGTCTAGTGTGGAATGAAGCCATCGAGTCAATTCCATGATTATAAGTTCATATCCCTAGCCCATTCCTATTTCGGATGGAACAAGTCTACTCATTATTTCATCGCAGTTAGTAAGAGAGATTTTGAACTAAGAGATAATGCCTAGATGCTAAAAGAAGTCCGGTACAATGGTAGGATGTCCTTATTTAATCTCCAGTTTGGTAGATTTACAATTTTTTTTTTTCCAAATAGAGTGATAAACCAAGAAAGCTGAGGTTGTTTGCATGAGCACTCTCTGATTTATCTCCCTCTTTCAGTCGTGGAGCGGTCGTAGAGAGTCGTTAATGTGACGGTTTCATATTTTTATTTAAAGAAGCTGTCTTGGACAGTTACAAGTATTGGGATTATTGACGTTCCTGGCATAATAATTGCTATTACACAGACATTCGTACTATGGACTTGTTTAGCTGTGGCCGCTGAGTATGACACTGCCCCAATCGAGCCAGCCATCGTAGAAATTAGAGGAAATTAGGGAGAAGATTTTGTCACTGTTATATCCTAAAATACGAGGAGATCTATCGGGCCGCAAAGTAGCAGGCAAATTTTGATGTTTTGATGAATTACCATTGGTGAATTTTTTCCTTTCACAAGAAACAAAATTTCAATCAGGCAGACCTTCTGCGGTAAATTGAATTATCTCATCGATGGCTTTCCCCTTCTATTCTTTGTTGCATGCAGATACGATGGAAATGAGGAGGGCCTGTGGCTCCATTGCGTCCGATATTCAGGACCCGATTGGAGTTATGAATGCCCTTGCCCCGAGTGGGCTCTTCTCGACTGACTGGCGATGCGAACTCAAGCCGCAACTGTCACATACTCGAGGGGCACCTTATCAGTTATTTGAATGCATTGTTCTCTAGAATTGTCTTGGAAGAACATTTTCTTTGCTGAAGATCACTGCCAGTGTTTTATCATGACTTCAATAGTTCAACTCTTTGGAGTGGCGAGAAAGAATATCCGCTGCCGAAGCTTTGAAACCATGTTACCATTTACTATTCCTAAGCATCTTTTCTGATGATTCTTAGCGGCTTTTCCATTGTATATTTATAGACTAAAGTAATGTTCAGTCAGCGAGTGAAGTTGTATTTTGTCATTTGTTTTTTGTATAATGTTGGATCTCGTGCAGTTAATGATGTTTATCGTTTTAATAAAATGGCTGGCAGCACCGGAGACAATTGTTTATCATCGGGCACGTCTTTCATGCCACACACACAAGGTGTCGTCAACAGAGCCACAGGGAAGGCAGGGATCTACGAACCGATCGGCCGGAGGCAGAATAAGCGGCCTCTGAAAATTGCTCTAGTAGGCCATTGGAACAGAGCCGGTCTCCGGTCTTTGATGTTTTAGGACTCTGAGCGAAATAAAAAAAAAAAAAAAATTATAGATAAAAAAATCTTTTTTTTTATAAAAATGAACTCTTTTTCTATATATTTTTTAAAAAATTTTCATTGGTTCTGGACGAGAGCTCCAGCTACTTCTGCTCAGGTCGGCTCTGCCCAAAGGCCTACTAGAGAATTGACGCTCTCCAAAATGAAGCTCATTAATTTAATGTTTTAAATATGTATATTAAAACAAATAAACAAACAATTATGCAGCTCATTATGCTTTAATCGAATTCAAAATTTATTATTATTATTTTTAATTATCATTATTGTTTCAACAACTTCATCACACGACATTCACTTATCCCTTTGATTAACAACTTAAAAATATGTGTGAGATGTATAACCAATGATAAATATCTTTTGAGTATAGAAAAATTGAAATTAAATCTGCGCTGCACTCAAGTCAAAGAAAATTATTTCCTAATTAAAATGTTTGGATTCCAATCAAAATCTCTCAGAGAGCGAGGCTTTCTTTTTAACATTTTAATTTTAATCATGTGTTCTATTTTTATAAGATATAATTAATTTTTTTTCTTTTCAATATCTTTCAAAAACTCTAAGGCCCTGTTTGGTAAAGACAGTGCATTTTTCATCTTCTGGTAAATGGAAAATGATTTTTTTTTATTTTCTAAAAAACACATCTTTATTTTTTAGAAAACGTAGCTAGAAAACACAAACCAAATGTATTTTCCAATTTTTCAAAAAAAAAAATGAAAAAACAATCATTTTTCACATACCAAACACCACTTAACATTCTCTCGTCAAACCTCCACTTATTTTCTTTATTAGTAATTCCGTAGGCTTTTCCTTCCTCATCAATGATCAATGCTCTTCTCCTCCTCATCGATAATTTTTCTTTCTCGCTTTTTTGTTCCTCGATAAGAATATGAATTAGAAATTTTTTATATATACAATGTAAAGTAGAATGAAAAAAGATGAGTATTTTTTTAAAACAATATTAAAGACCTATCTTTTTTTCCGCTTAGAGCATAATTGAAATTTAGGAAGACTTTGTTCTTCCATAAAAGATTGAAACCGTCAATTTAGCGGTCCTCATTAGTCCATCTCAAGACCATTATGAAACAGATAAATCACAAGAGGTTTCATGAATCTTGGCGTGATTGACAAGATCCGTGGAGAGTCATTCTGAGTCCGGAGAAGAATTTTAAATTTCTTTTCGAAATTCGACGCGTATCTCATCCGTAAATTACCACACGGTCTTATTAATGTGTCATCCCATGAGGACTAGGACAACTCTATTCGATGAGCTATTTTAATACCACTTGAGTGCTTAATTTCATTATCCTTCAATTGTCTCGTGTAATCTTTTCTCTAATCTCTATATGCTTCTAAAAATATGGAACTGTCACATTAGCGGTCCTTCACCGCTGTCCCTACGTGTAGAGGGGGATAAATCAAGTCTCAGATGGCTAGCACAGAAATGCAAAATCATCGGTAGCCTAGTCGTCACCTCCAGGAATCGACCTTTTACTCTTTCAAACCTTAATACGACTGTGTTAGTCATCTGAATTTACCCTGGGAGCTCTCCATATGCTTCTAAATTATTAGAAAGCGTTGCTCTGGCATGCCAAATTATTATCTATATCACTTGACCTCATCGAGTTGTAAACTCTTCGTGTGTTTCAGATTATCTATATCTGCACTCGTAAAGTTAGTTTTGTTTATAGTGACGAACACTTGAGAATAATGGCACTGGTCTGCTTTGTCTGAGTGCCCCTTTATTGAGACTCAAACGAGTATAGTACACAAAGTTGGAATTATCAATTTAACCGTCTTTTCGTCTCGATTCTTTAAGATTCGAGAGGAAATAAATCACGAAAGGACTATATTCATGGACATGATTGGTAAGATAATGGGTAGTCATTTGAGTCCGGGATAGAATTTTAAACCGCTTTCGGAATTGACCCTTGTCTATTGTACAAATTTATCCATTGACTTATCAATGCGTTGCATCCGCGGAGACAACTCCTAAATGAGTATTGATTGAATCATTAGTGCATGCAAAAGACGATTCATTCGTCCTTAGCACTTTTGTCAGTCGGTCTCACAGTCAATATGAAAGAGATAAATTACGAAAAATATATTATTCAATTCAGAGTTAGCACGATAAGAGAACAGACACTCCGAAAGACTTACAGTCTTTGAAAATTAATCCTTATTCATTAATACAATTTGACTGTCGCGTTAGTGACGAACCCCTCTCGTGGGAACTATTATTGATTGAATCATGGTGATATTTGACGTGTGGCACTTACCTCATATGAGTAAACTAATTGCATGATGATGAATAGGATTAACATGTATAGCTCTCTTTATAGCTGTTCTCGTAAAGGATGTTTCAAATGATCATATAAATTGCTACAAAACACTCAATTTATATTACACAATTTCTCTATTCTGAATTAGTAGTATTTTGATAATCATTTTATGACACGCATCTTTATAACCATTTAACAGCTAGCAGCTCCAATAAATTGGCAGCATATTTTTAAATTATTTTATAACACTCAGGGTTATTGAAATCTTGCGTTACTAGCATCTTGATAACTACTGCTCAGTGACTCATTACACCTAAATACCATCTGGTATCTCTTTAAAAAAATTATTTTGATCTACTGCAAGATTCATACACTACTCATAAAGTAATTATCCTCGATGAGATCATTATTAAATAGTTGTGTGCTAGTCCTTCTGCCAAAGGATGGATTAGCTAATTAATACGTGTAAAAATAAACAATTTGAAGATTTTTTTTTAAAGAAATTGTTCTGTTATCATTCTTCATTTGGTACAAGGATAAACTTAAATCTCCTCTAGTATTATTATATTTATGTCATTTATGTTGGGGACTGATGAATGACCAATATGTTTTAATCTCTAGGTTAATAAATGCGCAGTATTTCTTCCTCCGCTCATGCTCATCACTATTGTCGCCGTTCGACCAGATTAGATTTCAATAGCGATCTTGTTGATATTCAACTGCAATCCAACTAGCGATGACAATTCGATCGGATTCTGATCAAGTCGACGGATTCAAAAATTGACTATAATACTCACAGGAGAAGAAGAGTCACAGATGAAATACTGTACATTTTCTATTTACTATACAATCGCAATGAATCAGATACACGACTTGTCACACACTATCAAATATTTTAAAATTTATGCATAATAAATGTCAACAAAGGAAGAAGAAGAATCTTCAGCCAATCTAGGGTTAAGAATTCAACAAAGTCTTTCTAGTCACATGTGGAAAACACATTGTGACACAACTGTTACATTTGGCACGACAGGTTTAGCTATCAATTACAGTCTGTAATCTACAAATTTTAGCTGCTTAAATTTTACTAACCAACTAAAGAAAAAGGATGTGAATCATTGCCCAACATTATTGCAAATATGAATCGACAGTACTGCGACATAACATAGTTAAATATTTAGGTTCCAGCAACAAGAATTCTAGTTATTACAACATCGCTACAACATTTCCAAGCCTGTAAGAGGCAACTCATGTCCGATAGCGTTTGACATGAGCTTCTGCAAGCATTTCGCCTAGCAAAATGAATCGACAATACCGAGACATGCGACAGTTAAATATTTAGGTTCCAGCAACAAGAATTCTAGTCATTACAACGTGGCTGCAACATTTCCAAGCCTGTAAGAGGCAACTCATGTCAGGTAGTGTTTGACATAAGTTTCCGCAAGCATTTCGCCTAGCAAGACTTGGGCTTCAGTGGTTAGATGCAACTGATCGGAATTCAATGGCAAGCCCATGGCATCTACACACACAACATTTGGCAGATTGAGTTGCAGCTGAGCCTTCCTTACCACATCTATGTAGGGTTTGCAACCTGATGCAATTGCAACCTGGAGGTGCAAACTTGAGGTTTTAAATAAGTATAGGTTTCGTCATGTCATGTTGTGATGGCATCATATATGCTGAGGTATTTACAATGAATAACCAGATCAAAATTTTGAATTCAAAGGAGAAGTCAATTGGTTCAACATTGAGTCAGATGAAACCTTAGAGACCATATATATATTGTTCCGAAACAGCAATACAAACTTTACATCTGCACCTCTTGCAGATAGCATCATAGATAATCGATTCAACATCAAGTCAGAAAAAAAGGTAGGTGCATGTTAAGATGGTGGTTCTAACTAGCCATTAAACAGGGGTTATGAGTCCTATAATAAAATTTAGAGGTGCTCAAGTGCAATAAAGAGTGCCATAATCACAACCATCAGTCAGAAAATAGAAAATGCCAATGTAAACATGATTTAAATGCACTTTGAGTCAGGTGATTGCATGTTTAATTGATAGAACTCACAAACAGTGGCACAATTTTATAAAATCTGCTCGAATTTAAATGCACTTTGAATCAAGATCAGAAGCTCCTCCTTTGTGATCGATTTAGGTTTGAAGAGGACTTTCTTCTTCCACATCACTCTAGCACAAAGAGAAAGAACACTCCACTTGAGGAAGACAAGGCTGTAGGCTGAAAGTGGTGGCATCTTAAAAGAAAAGGAGGGAGGCTCTAAGGTTGTGTCACTGCTTCTCTTGCTGTCTTTCTTCCATCACAAGTAACCGATTCGACATTAAGTCAGATAAGAAGGCAGGTGCATTTTAAGGTAGGTGCATATCGGGGATCAGAACATGGTATCCTAAAAAGAAAGAGAAGTGCCTTCAAAAAGAGAAATTCTTCACAAACAAATTCTTCCTTTCAGCTGTCCCAACAAAGTGCCTACAAAACATTTTGTCAAATCATCTCTAAAAAAGATCAAATCAAACAGAATTTTGTTGTAAACAGCATTTGTTTACTAAAAATCCTGTTCTCACTTGAATACCAAACTTACACTTGATTGCCTAAATGGTTAGCAGGTCAAAGCAATCAGAAACTTTGTAAGTTGAAATGATTAACTAGTAGCTAAATAAACAAGTTCTAGAGATAAATCCTTCTTCAGTTTCTCCTGATCTGTTCCATCGCTTGCTTTAAATTATACCAAGAATAGTGATTCAGCAAGATTGAGAAGAGTAGCTAAACAAACAGCTGCAAGAAATAAGTTTTCTTAATTATCTATTTTTCAGTTTCACTTTATCTGTTAAATCTCTTACTCGCTTTAATGGCAAGAACAGCGATTTTGGAAGATTGAAGAGCAGGAGCAAAATTGATATGGTTCGATAAAGAAAATGCAGTTGATCCAGGAACGAACTTGCCTGGATGAAGGGCAGAGAAGGCAATTGGAGATCCGACCGTAAATCTCGAATCAAGCTCTCCAATTTCGCCCCGTACGCCTCAGCGGCATGGTGCGACGACGTGTCACTCTCCCCCTGGTACCAAAGCACGGCCTTGATCTCCCCTCCGACGTCGCCGCCGTCGACGCTCCCCTCGGCCGCCTCCCGTGATCTCCGCACCATCTTCTCATAGAGACGACACCCGCGCTCCCACTCCCGAATAGGGGTCCCGCCGATGGCGCAGGGCACCAGGCCGATGAAGGAGTCGGCCGGGAGGCGCGGGAGGAGGGCATTCGCGAAGACCATTCCGGGGCCGACGCCGCACATCTTGTTGGCGTCGATGTCGGCGTGGAGAGGATCGCGGGCTTCCTCCCACAGCGATGCGGCGGTGAAGCGGAGGACGGAGGGGTTGGGGCAGCACTCCGGGGGCACGACGCCGTCCCATCGGTTGTGGAGAACGCCGCCTCGGCCCGACATGTTGCTCTGCCCCGACAGGATGAAGATCTGCTTCCCCATACTCGAGCGTTGAAGCCGATCGTCCTCCTCCACCTGCTTCAGCTCGAGAGGGATCGATTCGATCGCTTCTTAACCGGATGCTACGTCGCTTTACATGATTCACTAAAATAAGTTATAAGAAAAACTTATTTATTAATTTAAATAAAAATTTTATTATATTTTTTTTCTTTTTTTTTAAATTCAAATATATAATTTTTTACACTCTAAAATTATTAGAAAATAAAAAATAATATAAATTTCATGAATTATAAGGATAGCAATAATTAGTTGAGCACTGTACAAACTTTAAACTCGATTCGAACAAGTTGATAACATTTTTAATAAATAAGTTTGAAAATAAATAAATTTAAACACAACTAAATTGATTCGGTTCAGCTCCTTAAAATCTCTATCCCTACCTAAAGTATATATCCCGAGCACTCGTTCCGTGTGTCCGTGCGCGAAAAGAGAAATGCATAGTAATTATGCAGCGACGGCAGCTTAGAATCGTTGATGGAAGGCTAGATTTCGATTGCGATTTCGGTGATACTTGCTGAAATTCAATCGCGGTCGGTTGGATTCGATCGATCGTCCGATCAGATTGAATCGGCGACCGAGTCGATGGAATCATAGTTGAATTTTGATCAAATCGCGATCGGAATCGACCGCAATTACGGAATCGACGATCGCAATTTGGTTGGATTCCGACAATAATCCAGTCGGAATTTGGCTGTGATTATGGCCACCAACGGTTGTGGCATCAACGCATCAGTAATTTGACCGATTCGAAGAATTTCGAAATCAATCGCGATCCGTCGGACTCAGTGCCGTCGGATTGGGGCGAATCGGTAGGATTACGACTGCCAATGCCACGACCACTAGCAGCCTCAATCGCGATCATTTCTGATCGTAATTCGGCCGGAATTCAACTGCAATCCAGACGGATTCCTGTGTCGGTCGGATCATGATCGGATTACGATTGTAATCTGACCGAATTGTGGTCGCCAGTGGTCGCAGTATTGACGAGCCAATTTATCGAATTTCGTCTGGTCGGATCGCGGTAGGCCACCAACGATTCTGAGCTGCAGGTGATAGAAAGTCGTGGCGAAGGAAGCACTGTGCATTTCACATTCACTGTGCAATCGCGATGGATTGGATGACAGAAAAATCATCACGCACGAGTCGCGTAGCGGAAGACGCTCAACATATCAAACTCGTATATATATATAAGAATGTTATCCTAGATAATTCATTCGTGAACATCCGTGAATACTTTTATTATCCGATAAATATACAGAGATCATTCATATATATATATATATATATATATATATATATATATATATATATATATATATATATATATATATATATATATATATATATATATATAATTGAATCTTCATGCCTTAGTCTAATCTTATAATTCGATGTGAAATGAAGATATCAATGTTGCGTCCAAATAAATTCTCTATTTAGCATCAAGATACGAAGGTCCTTGGTCTATTCCCTTCAAGAAATAAGTTACGATGGAATTTTTAGAAGCAACCATTAGTGGAAGTTGTAGATGACGATGAAATATGAAGACTATCAAGATGAAAAAGAAGTGCTACATGTTAAACAAAGCATCCGTCAAATAGACTAGAGACTAGAGACGAGACTCTATTCACGAATTGATCGCCTTTAGGACTTAGATGGAAGGCTTTAGGGTCGACATATAAGATCTAGGAAGTTATGAACATACCATTTGATCGCATTAATTCTCGCAAAACTTCTCTGATGTGTCACTTTGGGATCTAGAGTATCCTTAAGACTATAATATAATCTAAATTATAATATAATTAAGATTGTAATATAATGCAATGTAATCTTGATTACATTATTATATTTGAATAAAAATTGTGTGTAATCTTGGATTACAAAGGCAATTATATTCTTTTATTTAGTGTCCATTACAAAGACGATAGGTGGCGACAACAATAGTTGATCGATAAATTTGGCGGCAGCGACAGCGGCCGTGATCGGTGGCGACAATGACGGCGAATAATGATAAACGATTGTTGAACATCCGACACTTTTTAGATTACGGCTTGTAATGTAATCGAATTACATATGTTTTATCTTGTAATCCAAATTATAAAATTTTAGTGACTTTTATAATCCAGATTACATTACATTACAACTTTAAAACGAAAACAAACAAAGTAATCAATCTTATAATGTAATCTGAATTACAAGACAGATTATAGCCTATCAAACACAGCCCAATGAGTAGTATCGACTTTGGATCTTATCGTTTTTTCGATCATTCTTTGTTTTATTGGATATTTTTGTGCCTAAATTTGCTAATACGGTGGCACAAAAACTATTTAAAACCGTCTTAGTGATCTCTATTTATATGTTCAAATTCAAGCTCACAAGCTTGGCTTATGCTTACTCAAATGTCAAGTCCATAGATATGAAAGCATATAAAAACATCTTGATGATCTCTATTTATATTTTTGAATCTTCTAGGCCCTAAATTTTCACGTAGTGTTCACTAAAATGATCCTCAAGTATGACATGGTAAATAAATGACCATGTTATGAAAAATCCTAAACATGAAATTTTATAAATAAATCTCAATAATAAATACATCTTATTGACAAAAATAAATAAAAAAACTTTTTCTATCGATTTGACTTGCAAACAGATTGAAATCAAACTCATCAATATGCCTCAATCAAAAGGAACTGAAACACATTTACTAAAAGAAAGTGGAATACATATAAAGCTTTTGGTACAATTCAACCTTTCACAATTAGACTGGACCTAAACTAGTTTACTAAATGATACAATTCAAATTTTCAGGTGATTCAGAATCAATAACAAACATCTCTAGTTTTGATACAACTCAAAAGTTGATTGAGCTGAAAAGAAATGAGGATTTCGATCGAAGAGGGGATGAGAACAAGAACAAATGCATTGTATTAGTCCCTCTCGGACTGTGAATGTATTCTATTGTGCAATATCTTCTTTCAATAAATATTTCAAATATAATTGTAGCTGTGAGAAAAAGCCACGGGCGAAAAGTTGTCGGCATTGTTCTACATCAAGGAACAAAATGCCTTGCGAGGATATGTAGGCGGCAGCGATTTGAAATCTAGCCGCTGTTGCTTGCTGTTGGGGTCAAGTCCTCAGGTGATTTAATTTCTACTTCTTGGTCAGAATTGGCATTCACTTGAACTGCCCCAGCTGACACTTTGACAGTTGCTGTTCTAAGGAGTTGGCCACCGAGAAGAAATCCGCGACGCAGCTCTTGCGTGATGATGCCTGCTTGAAACTGTTGGGATTCTTCCCTTGCAATAGCCTCATGGACCTTAAAAACAAAAGGGGGAACCAGAAAGAAATTGAGAACTTCAACAAAAGATTAAACAAAAGGAATGTGATCCTAAGATTTCAGAGTGCAAGGAACAAGCATGACAATTTAATGCGGCGGTAGTCTGCGGAGACTAAATGTTGCACCATATATGTTGCTTTGAATGAGAAAAAAGAAAAAAAGTGATCACAAAACAAATGAGTCATCTCTAAAAACCAGAAGAGCCAAGAATAATGATTCTTTCATTTCTACAGCTAGTTTACTTCCTACCAGAGATTTTCACAAATTCTTAAGACACTCGACAACAGATGGATGAATCTTTCATATTTCACGCCATTAACCATCATACATGAGATCATACATCTTACTTTCCATGACAATAATGAAAAAAAAAAAAACTTATTATTAGTTAAGAGCTTGGCTGCTTGATTAGATAAAAGCATGTTATTGATGGCATCTTAAAGAAGATAAACAATAAAACTAAGGTTATGCCTCTTAAACAATTGAAACTTGAAATAACAGTAAGCACTAAAACTGTAAAAAAAACTGCACCAAATTAAGAAAACCATCTATACTATAAGTTTTAGGGCAAACGCACACTTTTATTTATCAATCTCCAAGTTTATTTATTTTTTCAATTTCATACTGCACTTTTCATAAAAAAAATTTAGAGTGGAATCTGATCAAACATGGTCCACTCAAGCAGGATGTTGGAGAAATTAAGGGTGGGAAGATCAAGGTGGTTAGCTTCATTGGCAAAATCACCTTGGGTAGGAAAAATGGTATTAGGTGATGAGCGGGGACATTCTCCAACAAGGATGGTGATCCAAAACGCAAAATTGAACAATCCAACCCAACCTTAGAATCCATCCATTTATTGCTCAATGTTGATGATAAAAATACTAATATTCAAGCATAGTTAGGTATAGCTCCATAGACAACAACAACAAAATAATAGAAAATATATCGAGATGTTAGGGACATGTTCAAAAAAGACCAAAAAGAGGAGCTAGAAGAATTGAATTTATTAGAATGGAAGAGGCCAAAGAAAATACTAGTCCATATAATAAAAAAAAATTATTAAAGAATTTAGATATTCCTAGTGCTATAACTTTGTATAGACAATGACAGGATAAGATTCATGTATCCTACTTCAAAGAGTCACCACAAACACAGCTTGAATATAATGATGATCATAATGAAAAGGAAAATGGAGACAAATGATTTATCATTCAGTTTTGACTTGATAATAGCACATTGATAAAAATCAAGCTAAATCGATAAGAATACATATGTATATATTTGTTTGTGTATCTTTATACAATTATGCACATATATTTATGAAGATGGCAAATTTGATATATAATTTTAATTGTTAGATTTGGTTGAAAAATTTTAGATACTTCTGTTCACTTCAATTTGACATTTCTCTAGGAAATTACCCACCCCAACACTCCATCAAAATCTAACTCACACCAAGCACTAGATCTCCAAAAACTAAACATGATGCTCAAAGTTTTCCATGACATCATTCAGCCCACGGTGCATATGTGATATACGAGGATTTATGTGTTCGCCTATACAATCAGTGCCAGAAAATATTAAAGAATATATCAATACAAATAATATATATCCAACAAAGAATACTAATAAATGAAATTTCTCGTTTAAAAAAATGTCAAGCCATTGTAAAACACAACATCTATGCATTAGTATAGTAATATGTATTTAATTAATATATAAAGTGCTTGTCACTTACAAACAAATATTTGAGTTAACATTCACAAGTTATGTGCTACACATTAAGACTTTGCTTATTGTTTCACAATTATAAGAATTTGTCTTGTTTAGTGGAAAAATAATCACAAGGGTCCTCGTTAAGTTTTTCATCATTAAATAAACAGAACAAATTTCTTTCCTTCTAACAACAAAGAAGGCCTACTTAGCTATCATAGTGACCTACTTGACTTCCATAAGTGCCTGCCTAGGCAACTGAGGCACTCAACTGCCTTAGCGATACATGGTCCCTTGTCTAAAATGCCTAGGCAGGTTCATATAAGCCCATCTAGATCACATTTCAGAACACTAGAGATAAAGGATGAAGTAAAACAAAACATTGAAAATTTACACAATATTGATACTAAAAATCCTCTTATTGCCAATGTTTTGAAAACTGTACATAAGCAATATATTATTACCTCAGTGCATAACACATGCAATATGTGAGGGCATATTAAAGAAAATTTTGATAATTGTCTATATTGACAAAAATATTTAACATAAATATGACAAAGTACACTACGTAAAATATCCAATCAATTCTTCATTTTAAAAAATAATATATGTAATTATACAATTTAAAATCAAACATCTATTATATAATAATTATGATTGATAATGTAAAAATATAACATAATTAACATGTATATACCAGAACACTTGTAAGATGAATGTTCAAATTAATACTTACAAGCACAGAAAACTTAGCTTATGAAAGTGTTGTCACAAGAACTAATGCTCTCCTGAAAACACATAATAAAATCCCTTATTATTCAAAATATATTACTCGTATCCAAGTATGAGATTCCAAATGTTTGTGGATCCAAATGTGTGACACATTTATAATTGAAATTTTAGACATGACCAATAAGGATACTGTCACATGGAGTGTTGATGTTGAGTGTTGATATTCGACATGGGTGCAAACAAGTAGTTCAAGAGGGCAAGTTTCATATATTTGATAACAAGTAATAATTAATATGCAGGTTATTTATTTGGTTTGGTTCAATGCAAACTTGTTCAAATGAACCACAAATTTAGTTTATTGTTTGTCAACATATGTGGGACAAACATGTGGTAAATGCAGTAAGTATTATTTGATTTGGTTTGATCAAGTTTTGATCCAATAAAGAACAATTTTCAAATTTCAATTATCTGCATATCTTGATCACATATGCCATGTGTGGTCATCGAAGCCATATATATGGCTACATAAACCATTTGATGCTCCATAACAAAGTCAATTATAAATTAGGGACAAATAAACTCTATGTAATGTGGTTCTCTGCAGCATAAACCTAGTCATTTGCACACCCATTTTTTGAACAATGATAATCCATGAAAGAGAATTGCCAAGAAAGGAGGTCAGCATTGAATGAGAAAATTCCCTGGAGAGGTTTGAAAACACAAAAACTCTAACCATAGAGGAGATTTCACTATAATATCAAGTTGAGAGGAAAATTTATTTTAATGAATCAAAAGTGAGCATTTACCAATATAGATAGGACCCTTGACATCCGCATATCCACTTTTTTAAACAATGATAAACATCTGCAAGGAATACTACCAAAGGAGGGGCCAGTGCATGTCCCCTTTGGTTGTTGAGGGTCGCAAGGAAGAAGAAAGCTGTGATTGGCAATAGGAGATTGGTGAAGAGAAGTTAGTTCTTGGTTAAAGAAGTATAGGAGAGGAGGGGAGATTGGACTACATTCAACTAGATGCCTTCCTCAAGAGGGTTGGGAAGATAAAATTCAAACCCTAAGGGAGAGCCCTCTATATAAGTGCAAAGAATGAAGTTGATAGGAACAATTATCTATAATCACAACGAAGTATACATCTACATACATAGAACCCTGACATGGTACAACTAAATATCCCATTTGAGACTAAACTGATACAAATGATATTACCAGTAACTCTTGACAATAATCAAGTACCACCACATATCATGAAAAAATGGAGTTTGTTTATATGACAAACAAAAAGATGCATCTATCACTTTAGCAAGATATTTATATAACAAGAAGGTAAACAGTTGAAGTTTCAAACACATGAAGAAGTCTCAAAACTCATAAAGTTACAATGCATACAACAACATGCTTTGATTAACTTTTAATCAACTTATTAATTATGTTTTTACAAGGGCCACATGAAAAGGTCAAAACTTGATGCTAAGTATTCTTCCTCTGTTCTGCCATGCTTATCATGAAAATAAACAAGCAAGCAAAGGAAATCTGAGAAAGGAAGCATTTTGATAACTTACAGAAGGATCAAATGGTTTGCCAACTGTCTCTACTACAGATACACCGAAGCTTCTCATGACCTCCACAAACTGCTTGTATATGCCCTGATAGCTAATCTCAATCTTCTTTTCCTTCTCCGTTTCAGGCTTTATCTCCTTTCTTGTCTTCTCAAAACTATCAACGATAAGCAATAAACTCTCTATTACATCCCCTCGAATATCCGATGTAAACTTAAGGTGGTCCTTCTCAGTTTTTTTCCTAAAATTCTCAAAATCAGCTTTCAACCGGAGATATTGGTCCTTGTCAGTTACTAACAAAGTTGTTATCTCTGCAACTTTTGCTGACAGAACAGTTTTCTCATTCTCCACAGCACATATTAGAGTCTCAATTTCTTGAGCCCTTGTTTCATCTCCTGCTATGATAGCCTCCTTGTAAGCTTGGATAAGAGTCCCCATAGATGGCAGGTCTTTTTGATTGACGTTTTCTGATATCTGGTTCTCTTCTTCCCCACTAGTCTGAAGAAAATTTTAACGATAATATAATAAGTTGTTTCAATAAGTAGGATTGGTATTATGTAACCTGGAATTTCTAACACTTTTTGGGCTAAAACAAAAAAAAAAATCATGAGTCTAAAACAGTGTTACACTAAGCACAATAGTTGGGCAGCTATGACAAGACGACCTTTTAGGAAACCAACTAAGTACATTTATTGATTCTGCAGCTAGTTGTTAAATTAGAAGCAACTCAGCTCACAACATTTGATTAAGATAACTAGGCTACTTCAGCCAAAAAGAGGGTAGTTTCACAGACAAAAAAATTTGAGAATTTCACCTAATTGGACAAAAGATACAACAAAAGTCAAGAAACTATGACTTAAATCAACTAGGAAAAGCAAAAAAACAAACTTACAGAGTTATCCATGACAAAAGCAACTTTGGAGCATCATGACTGAAAATATTCAGCAAAGACAAAAAAAACTGTTTTTTTTTTTTTGCAGTATATTAGATTTAAGAATCGGTTTAGACGGGGATTAAACTGATGAAGGGGGAAAACAAAGGACAAGAGCAAAGATATAGATATATATATATTATCAAAAAGAAAAAGTAACACCTTTGAGGTGGAATCTGCAACATTGGCGTGCCCCTTAAATGATCTCCGGGGAAGACAGGAAGAGAGGCGGGTTGTGGGGATCGCAGAAAAATTGGCGCTAGAGTTCCGTCGGGCATAGACGGATGTCGATCTGGAGGTTTTCAGAGATTTTGAAGGGGTCAGGGGGCGGAGCAAATGCATGAGGGAGTGGCTGGCAATTGTAGCCATGGCGAAGCACAATAGGCCAGCGCCCGCTGCTGCGGCTTCGGAGGGCCTCTCTCTCCTTCCTTCTCGAATGCCCTTCCATTTTATTGGGATTATAATTTTTAATATATAAAATAATCTCTTATTATTTTTTTAAATATCAATTGAATATAAAAATATAGTAAATTATCGGTATCAAAATCTCAGAATTTATCATTTTACTTACTCAATTTTTATATTTACTAAAATACATAATCATTTTCAATTATCATCGTCCATGTCTATGAAGCAATTTCTATAAACAGTCGAATGCATTAATCAAATATTAAATTTACTATATTCATTTTTTTATAATCAATGACTACTCATTAATCAACAATTGACTGTTATAAATTTTATTCTCTAAGTAATTTTTAAAATATTCCAAACTTTTATCAATTTTAAATATTCACAATTTTCTATCTAAATTGTGAAATATATATCATCATTACATTCCTAAAAGTCAAACTAACCCTAAGAGAGGAGCTCCCGTCTAGAGTCCAAAATTTTTTATCATTAATTAGGATCTAATTTTTAAAGTTTACAATAAAAATAAATTTCAATTTTTGAATATCACCCAAGGTTTTAAGATCAAATTTTAAAATTCCGGCTAAAAGCCTCTTAAATCTAGATTTCACAATTTAAATTAAAAATATAGATTTTTAAAATCTTTATAGCTCGGAGACAATTTGTATAAATTCATTAAAAGATCTAAGTCGGTTATACTTACTCAGTAACACCATAAAAAAATTCTTACGACTTACATAGTTAAAATATATTAAGATTTTCAAATTATAAATATTATAGGATCATTAATCAGTTTTGACCCAAACATGATGATTTTATAAATTTTAGAATCACTTCAAACTAAGATTTTATACTAACCATACCCTTAAATCTATATTTTATGGGTGAAACTTATATGAGTCCAATGTAGATAGCTGTCCACACGGAGCAGAAATTATTTTTTCATTATGATGTTCAAACTTAGAAATTATCACTTGCTTTCCTTTGCATTTGGATATAGAAGTGGACAACCACTCTCTTTTTTATTGTCTCCCATGAACCCGCTAAAAAGCAGGCATGGTCAACAGATTGGATCAATCCGGAATCGAATCGGAACCAATCCGTTAAATTCGGAACCGAAATCGATTCGGATAAAATGGTTCCGGAATCGAACCGGAATCGTTCCGATTCCGATTCGGTTCGGTTCCAATCGATTTGGAATCGATTCGGAACCGTTTCGAAACCGGTTAGGAATCGATTCTGATTCCGATTTGAATCTAGTTCCGGTTGTTAATTTAAAGGTGAAAATTCTTAGCATGTTAACATCTCTGCAAGATTATTTTGTGATAGAAAAAAAGAATAGGATTACCAATACGTTAGATGAATTTGGAAGCTCAAGTTTGAGGAAGATGGTCCGAACTGCTTTAATCGATCGAAACCGCTTGAATGGTTCGAAGCGGTTTGATCGATTCTAACGCTTGATGGATCCTAACCTAACGTCGAAGCAAGGAATAAACATGCATACTAAAAAGTAAGTCAAAATACCCACCAAAAAAATAGATTTTTTTAAAATATTTTTGATTTATTTTTTTTATTACTTTTAGAGTTTAGAACATTAATAGAGATGAAAATAATAGAATGAATGTGTGAACATATAAAGATGGACAGAATAATAAATTGAAGCAACAGAGAGAAAATACGAGTTATATCTATTAAATAAAACTCTGAGAGA
Organism: Wurfbainia villosa; assembly: GCA_025175895.1. Classification (NCBI taxonomy): domain Eukaryota; kingdom Viridiplantae; phylum Streptophyta; class Magnoliopsida; order Zingiberales; family Zingiberaceae; genus Wurfbainia; species Wurfbainia villosa. The sequence continues at coordinate 8,645,119 of CM045997.1, forward strand.
CACGTTTAAGGTGGTACAGATATTTACTTAGATAATAAATAAATACTTTAATTAGACGATGTAAAACAATGACAAATACACACATCAAACATGGAAGAGAAAGATAAAAAAAGACTTAGTTAGCAATAATAAAATAATATAAAATTTATTTAAATATAAATGATGATATATTAAATATAAGTAAGATTATTGAAATGGAGGAAAGTGTCGAGTATTTTATATGATCATAAAGTACCTCTAAAACTCAAAAGAAAGTTTTACAAAATGGTTGTTAAACCTGCTGTATTATATTACGTTGAATGTTGAGCTACGACTTGAGCACATGATCAAAAGATAAGAGTTGCAGAGATGAGGATGTTAAGGTGGATGTACGGACATACGAGGATCGATAGAATAAGAAATAAGAGTATTAGAGAGAAAGTCAAAGTTGCATCTATTAAAGGAAAGCTCTGAAAAATTTAAGATTGTACGGATATGTACTTAGACGATCAATAAATGCTCCAATTAAACGATGACAAATATACACATCAAACGAGGAAGAGGAAGATTAAAAAAGACTTAATTAGCAACAATAAAATAAGATAAAATTTATTTAAATATAGATGATAATATAGTAGGGGATAGAGCTCAATGACACAGAATAATTCATATAGCCGACTCCATCTACTGGGGAAAAACTTAGTTGTTATTGTTGTTATTGTATAGATGTTGATATAGTAGGGGATAGATCCTAATGGCCATGAATGATCCATATAGTCGATCTCACCTAGTGGGATAAAGCTTGGTTGTTATTATTGTACTTCTAAAATTTCTAGGGTTCTACGACTATGCCATCAATTTTCAAGGAATATAACAAAAGCCTCCCAAAATGATTGACCGTTGAGGAGTCCACTTTCCATTGCGATCACGGGTAGTTATTATTACTGCTACTTTGATTTTCCTGTCGCGATCTTTATTATTTTTTGTTTCATTCTTTTTTGGTTCAAAGGACACAGACAGAGTTAAATTGACTACATGAGGGATAGGAAAAATAAATTAAAAAAAAACAAAAACTCTTCTTCTGAGCAGATTAAAACCCTGAACTAAAGTTAGTTTTTTTCTTCTTTTAGTAATGTCGTTATTTATATTTTGAATATATAGTATATGATGCTTTAAAATTTCTTTTAATTACTGCTTACTTGAGGAATGAAATTTAGGATGAAAAAGATTATTTATTTCATATTTCATCGATTCATGTTTTTTAGGATTTTTATTGTGTAAGCTTGAATTGTTAATTCAATTTTTTTTTATTTTTATTAGGAAATCACTGTATCTACGATGCATAGATTTTTTAAAAGAAAGGATTCGAAACCCAAATAATAAAACATTAGAGATGTTAGAGTTGAAGAATTTGATTTTTCACAACTATTGATAGATTCTGAACTAATGATTCCAATTTGTGCTTATAATGCTAACATTAGGGATCAAGTTCGAAGGACATATTTGCAAAAAAAGTCAATATCAACTTTCAAGCTATGAATTCCCAAAATGAAAATTTAGAATAAGTCAATTTAGACGGTTTAATCCTTCATAGTTTAAGGAATTTAGTGATTATTTGGAATATAGTATAGAAAGATATCGCGTATTGTTTGTATTGCTATCTTTTCAAGACAACTAATGGAAAATGAACAAGAGTGAAGACTTTTGTTAGTGAAGAATTTACAAACTAGTAGAGTAAATATAGGTTAAATATTCATGATGGCTAGCATGACAGTGAATATTATAAAACTCGAATGAATTATGAAACTTTAATGAATCAAGATAAGCACATACAATAAATTTTGCACAAACAATCAAAGAAAATATAGAATGATTATTGTATCCATCTCAATGCTTCGATTGATTGTATTAGAGTTTTATTGCGACAAGAAAATTCATTTTGGGGTCATGACGAAATCGAAGGTTCTTTTAATCCAGATAACTTTCTTATTAAATTGGAGTTTTTAGGTATCAAAATAAAGAAATTAATGATGTGATATTGAAAAATACTGCTAAAACTTGTAACTTAACATCACATGATATTCAGAATGATATAATGAGTGCTTATGCAACTGAAACAGTTAATATTATTATAAGAGATATTAATGATTTATTGTTCTCTATTTTAGTTGATGAATCTCATGATGTGTCAACAAAGAAGTAAATGTTAGTTGTTTTGTGCATGTGAATAATAGTGGGCATGTAAATGAGCACTTTATCAGAAATAAATATGTTATCAGTACTAAAACACTCTCACTTAAAGTTGTCAATGATAATATATTCTCTAAATATAATTTGTGTATGTCTAAGTTGAGAGAGCAGGATTTTGATTGAGCATGTAATATGCAAGTTAAATTTAATAGTTTAAAAACACTCATTTTAAAGGAGAGCCTATGTGCATTTTATATACATTATTTTGCCCATCAACAACTAGCTCTTATAGTTGTGGCCAAGAAAAATCTCTTGATTTCTATTTTTTTTTTTCATATTGTTGGTGATGTGGTAAATATTGTTGGATCATCTTGCAAACGTTCTCATCTTCTTTGGGAGAAATATTTAATTTTATTATTGAGACATTAGAGCGAGGTGAGATTTCAAGTGGTACGGGACTTAATAAAAAAACTACCCTTCAATATATTGGTAATATATGTTGGGTATCATATTATAATTCTTTGATCAATTTGATTTCTATAAAAAAATATGGAACCACCACATTAGCGGCCCCCCTTAGCTGCCCCTAATCAAAGAGGGAGGTAAATCAAGCGGGTGCGAGCGTGAGTTGCCTCAGTAAACTTGAGGGTTCTAAGGGATCAATTCTCATTTGAGAAAAAGTCCGTAAATACGTCGTAGCTAGGGATCGACCCAGGGGTTCTTGGTCATCTGCGTGAATGCCCTACCACTCATCATAGTTGAGAGCTATCAGTTTGATTTCTGTGTTCTTTGCTGTCAGTGATATGCTTGAAATGATTTCAAAAGATGATTCCAATTTTCCTAATAAAAAAATTGTCATTTAATTTATTGAAGTCAATACTTACATTTGATTTTGTATTCAATCTACATTTGATAAAATATATCTTAGAGATTTCGAGTGAATTGTCAAAAGCATTGCAAAAAAAAAAAATCATGATATTGTAAATGCAATGGATTTGATACATGTAAACACCAACTCCAAAGTATGAGAGATGATGGTTGAGATTCATTTTTCGGAAAGGTTCACTCTTTTGTTAGCGACATTACATTAATGTTTTCAAAATGGATGATATGTTTACATGTTGGGCACCATGTGATCATCCCCATCATAATTCATTAGAAGTGACAAATTTACATCACTATCGTATTGATTTATTCTATAGTGTTATTGATATGCAACTTCAAGAGTTAAACGACCGTTTCTCAGAGGCAAGTATGGAGTTACTCCTTTGTGTAACTTGTTTGTGTTTACAAAATTCATTTTTGACTTTTGACAAGAAAAATTTGATATGACTAGCTGAATTTTATCCACAAAATTTCTCAAAGTTTGATCTCCTTGTACTTAATGATCAACTTGAAACTTATATATGTGATATGCATTTTAACAAAGAATTTCAAGGATTTAAAGGTTTGGTGATCTTTTAGAGAAGTTAATTATGTCAAAGAAAAATATAGTGTACCTATTGGTTTATAAGTTCTTGACATTGACATTAATTTTACCGATTGCGATTGTGACCGTAGGCAAAGTATTTTTTGTCATGAAAATTGTGAAAGATAGGTTGCACAATTGAATGAGTGATGATTGGATGAATGATAATTTTCTTGTCTATATACAGAAAGATATATTTCTAATAGTTGATAATGAAGTTATTGTATAAAGGTTTCAAAATATGAAGATTCAAAAAGAACAATTGTAAGATAATTATTTTATAGTGCTTTATAATTATACATTTTTATTTTTTTTATTTTATTAATTATATTATATTATTGCCCATGCAGATCTAAGATCCTATCTCCGCCCCTCTAGATTCCACAATTTAAATTGACAAATATGAGTTTTTGAAATCTTTATAACCTTAGATAATTTAACACATATTTAAAAAATTCATATCTCTCAATCCGGACCGTGGAATCCAGATTTGAGGGTATGGTTATACTAAAAAAACTTTTTGGAATGTAATGGTCTTGATTTGAAGTGATTATGATGTTCTTAAGGTCATTAATAAGTTTTGGCTAAAACTCATTGATAATCTTACATTACTTAGAATTTTAAAATTTTAACATAGTCAAAACTAGGAGAGTCCTAAGAATCCTTTAATATTGTTGGTGAATAAGTATGATAAGCCTAGGCCCTTTAATGAGCTTATGCCAAATTATCTTAAAATTATGAAAATTTCAAAAGCCCGCAACTCTTTATCTGGGCTATGAAATCTATGTCTGACAGTATGATTACACTCAAAATAATATAAGGAGTACAATGAACTTGATTTGAAGATTTTTTAAGTGTTTAAGGTCATCAATAAATTTTAACTAAAATTCACTAATCACTTTATGAATATCAAAATCATATCAAACCAAGATCACACACTCATAGAAGCCTCTTGAGTGTAACTATGTCCTTAGACTTAGATTTCATAGTCTAGATTGAGAGATGTGTCAAATTATCTCAAGGTTGTAGAAATTTCAAATACTTATATCTTTCAATCTAGGTCGTGAAATCTAAGTTTGAGGGTATGATTATACTTGGGAGGCTATTAGAAGTGTAATGATTTTAGTTTGAAGCAATGCTGATATTTCTAAGGTCGTCAATGAATTTTGATTAAAATTTGATGGTGACCTTAGGCACTTTAAAAAAAATTCAAATCAAATTCATTGTACCTCTTACATCATCCTAAGTATAACTATGCGCTTAAATATGAATTTTATAACCTAGATAATGAGTTATCAGTTTTTTAAATTGACACAACTTCAATATATTTTGTCATAGCACATAATAGGAGTCAACAGTCGACTATTGATGATAACAAATCGAGCATTATAAATTTAAAAATCGATTGATGAACTCAACTCTGCTTATCAATCAACTAATGATAAAACAGAGGACATAATTAAAAATGACTATGTATTTTAGTAAATATGAAATTTAGATATGTGAAATGATAGAAACTTCAGTACACGATTTGATAATTTACTGTAAAAAAATAAGATCATAAATTGTATTCTTGATTTAAAATTTATTACATCAAAATATAATTAATTATTAAAATAAAAGTAATATTATATAAAATCTTGTAAAGTGTTCTTAAATGTTTATCTCATTATGGCTATTATATTTACAAATGATTTCTTCTTTTTATTATAAAATTATTGGAATATTACATCAAAATTGAATTTTAGGCAAAATGAAGAAATAAATTTCAAGCAAGTGATTCTAAAATCTCTTTTTCTTTTTCTTTGATTTATTGTTCTTCAGTACTTATCCTTTCTTATCATTTGTCTCAAGTGAACTTCGTTGTTAATTTTATCATATAAATAATTAGAATAATCAAACGAAATTATCTTATCGAACGATTAGTATGCTTTCAACTTTGACACTCTTGTTTTTTTTTTCCTTTCTTTCTTATTATTTGGTTAGCATACTTAGGTTCATGGAGCTCTATGGTAGTACTCATCTCTTCTTGAGATTCTTTTATATCGAGTAAATATTTTTACTATTAGTCTCCATTGAGTGGTTCTCGAAAAACTGTTGAGAGCACATTGAACTTGGTGGTGCTAATATGCTCATCTTTAATGGACTAGAAAAGAGTTTCAGTTCCAACCATTAAAGCTCAAAAAGATATAATTTGTTATCCAAACTCTGCACCTAGTCTATTGAGATTTTCTATTCTAGTTGACTAGAATATCATATTTTAATCGAATAAAATATCCTATTTCAATTAACTAAAATGGTTAGATAGTCTGTCTTTGTCGCTCATAGTCCATTGTATGTTTTCTATAAAGGTCAACACTTAATTATATGATTATCAAGTAATCACAAAATCAAAATTTCAAGGAATAAAATATAATCCTATTTGCTAGATAATTTTGGAATTAAGAAAAATCTTACTCTTTCTTTTGAGGTAATATGATTTTGAGTTATATGTTCTCATTTGCTGATGTGACAGATATGCTCATCAAACAAGATTAAATAATATAACCTTAGATAGATAATCATCTTGAATCAAATGCATACTTAAGGCAATTAGAAAATACGACCTAGGTCCATTAAACTCTTCTTAGATCTAATTTCACAACTCTCGAATAATTTGAGCATTTCTTCCAAATAGGCTCGATTTAAGCTATCTACCCTTGAACTTTGTTGGTGCAGTAAGCACCTAAGTTGAACCTGAGTTTTGATTATAGCAAACGATACAAAATTAAGCTCATATTGTTATCTCACGAGCTAAATCGAGTGTGCATAAAAGTGTCAACGCTGGAGCTGAAGGCTAGCGACACTCGGAGGAAGCCGCGGTGGTCGGGCGACACTCGAGTGATTTCGGAGGAAGCCGAAAGAATCGAGTGGAAGGTCGAAAGCGAAAGAGACACAGTAAGTATCGAGGTAAGCTCGTGTGTGTGTGAGCATAAGAGAGGTCGTATCCTCCTTACGGGGATAGTCTTAAGCGTAGATCCGACCAAAGACGTCCCATGGATGATCTAGGTCGAGATCGGATGGTCGACGACCGTCAAAATAATATTTTTGTTGAACTAACTTTTGATTTCAGCTAGCATCAGTCGACTACCAGCTTGGAGCACTCGACTGTCGTCCATCAGTCGACTGCTCACGATCAGCACTCAACTGATGCTGCCATTAGTTGTCATCAGTCGATTGATGGTCAAAGATCAGCTTCGAGGAGTCAAGCCTTATCACCTCATTTCAAGGGTTTTGGTGCACAAATCTCATTGCCTGAAGCTCTTCTCGAGAAGAGACTCAAAGACTATAAAAGGAGGGTCTCTCCTAGAGTTTTATCATCAATTCTAAATTCCCAAAAGCCTCCGCAACGCTACGACTCTCCGACGACGAAGTGCTACTACTCCGACGATCTATTCTTGAGTTCTCATTTTCTTATTCGTTGGTATAAGTTTAATTCAGCTTGTTTCTTTAATATTATTTTCTCGGAGCTTTTTTTTTATCGTAACGAGGAGAGGGGGAGTATCCCTCTACCTCAAGCTTTTGTAGTTTCTTGTATCCGATTAACTCCTACCTCCAACGAGGAGGAGTTCCTTAGTGTTTTGCCCTCCGTGCGTGGTCAAGTACCACTAGGGCCTTGGAGTAGTAGCCGAAGGCTACAAACCAAGTAAAAAATCCTCTTGTCTCATTTATTTTTCATTTATCTTCTGCTGCGTTTAATTGTCTACTCGAACGAAAAAGTTTTATCGCTATTCACCCCCCCTCTAGCGATCCGCTCGATCCAACAATTGGTATCAGAGTCGGGGGTGCTAAGATTTGGTGAAACCACCAATTTAGCTTTCTACATATTTTTTTTCTTTTTTATTCTGTTTATTTCGTATTTTTTTCTTTTTTTCATTTGTTTAGTTCTTTTCTCCCGCACTACTAATCCAAGACGCGAGTCTTGGGACATTTCGATCGTTTGTGTTGTTGTTAGGTTTGTTTTTGCTTCATTTTCTTGTTTTTTTGTATCAATGGCCCATCTCGAGGGTTTTAGCACCGTCCGACCTCCGTTTTACAATGGAGATGACTTCCGTTATTGGAAGGGTCGGATGGAGTGCTTTCTTAAGACCCAAATCCAGATGTGGATCATAATACAAACGGGATTCACACTTTCGACTAACGAAGTGGGTGAATCTTTGGATTATGACCAATGGACCAATGCTACAAAAAGACAAGTCGAAGTCGACGCCAAGGCGACTCAAATCCTCCAATGCGGCTTGTCCAAGGAGGAGCTTAATCGCGTTGGCCCCTTCATCAGCGCAAAAGATCTTTGGACAAAACTAGTAGAGCTACACGAAGGGACCAATGAAGCCAAGGAATGTAAGCACGATCTCTTGTTCAATAAGTTATATAATGTAAAAATGCAGGAATACGAGATGGCGATGCAACTTCACGCTCGAGTTCAAGATATCGTCAACAACCTACATGCAATTGGACAAAGGGTCGAAAACCGCGATCTTATTAAGTATGTACTAAATTCATTTCCTAGGACTACCTTGTGGCCATCCATGGTCGATGCCTACAAGGTCTCCAAGGATCTTTCAAAACTTAGATTAGATGAGTTGTTTTTCGATTTCGAACTTCATGAACAGTCTAACTCAGAACCCGAGAAGGGTATAACACTTTTTGCAGATTCAAAGAAGAAAACCGCGAGCAAGCTACCCTCAAAGGAGGAAGAAGATGAATCCGATTCGGAGGTCGACCCGGAAATGAAGGCCGAACTAGTTAACCTAGTTCGGAGGATGGTCAAGGGCCGGAAGCGAACCGTCACTCGACCCAACGAAGGTAAGCCTAAAAGTTCTAATATTAGGTGTTACGAATGCAACAAGTTTGGACAAATCAAATTCGAATGTTCGAAGCTCAAGAGCAAAACACCGAAACACAAAAAGGCACTCAACGCTATGTGGGAAGAAGCGTCCGAGGAAGAAGACGATGATCGCGTCTTCATGGCTAAATCGGTTGAATCGGAAACAGAGTTAGAACCAGAACATGAATCTGAAACCGAAGACGAATCGGACTGCGAAGCGCTATTCAAGACAAGCCACGGATCCGCATCCGGTTCAAAAGATACACTCAAGGTAAGTCGATCCCTTATTAGTACGCTTTATAGTGCAATTAAATTCTTAACTAGGAAATTAGCTAAGTTCGAGTCCAAGGTCGAGACCCTGGTTGAGGAAGTTAAACTCCTCAAACACAAGGTCTCCCTAACCTCTTCGACTAGTCGAGTTCGAGAGGAGGACTCAACTCGGGTTGAAAAGCTCGAAGTTGAGAACTCACTCTTGAAGAGTCAAGTCAAAGATCTTAGGAACACGTTGGAAAAGTTTACTTTGAGATCCAAAGGACTTGACCTCCTACTTGGATCGCAAAGGGCCATGTACAACAAGGTCGGACTAGGGTTTAGCTCAAATACGATCAATAAGTCGTATATGTCGATTGTAAGTTGATATAAAAAATGTATCCAAGCATGAGTCCCTAAGACCACTTTGATTTCGAACTTAGGATTGAACCAGTACTGGATTCCCAAGGACCAAATCCACTATGTGGAGAGGCCAAACCGATTCAACGGTCCAGGGGGAGTCAGTACAAAACTTGTTTGTGTTTTAACTTAGAAATTGCATACTTAGGTTATTTATTTTGATTTTTCTTTTTAGAATGGTTAGATAGGACTATAACTCGTCAATACTTGGTAACATAATACCAGGACGCGACGAGATGATAGTACGCTAGGAAAGTGGAGTCTTATGTATTCGGGCTAGATAAGGCGTATCTAGTTTGGTGCACTTGACCGAGTGGAACTAGCTGAAGCTACCTCGCCGTATCCTAGACTAGTTAGACCAGGAAGTGGTCTTAGGTAATTCAAGTCTTTATTTTCTTGAAAATGACTTTGTCTAAGGAAGTGGTCATTTTTTCGATCAAAGAAGGCCTCTGTGCCTCGCCACGACCGGGAAGTCATGATCTTGAAAAGGTGACTTGATGAGCCTAAGGTCAAATCAGAATCTAACGCAAGGTTGACAAGTGTTCAAATCATTAAATATTAATCAAGTAAAATTGGAAGTCATCTCACAAGAACATATAAGGTTAACATGCTTGATCATGTAGACATGGGTGAGATGATTTAGGTTAATAATTTTCAACCAACCTTTAATAATTTCAATATCCGATCCAACTACCTTACGTGTAGGATCAATGGATATTGGACAGTGGTTGCTCCCGACACATGACCGGGGATCAACTCAAATTTTCGAAGCTTCGATTCAAACGACAAGGATCGATAGCCTTCGGAAACAACGACAAGCTCAAAATCATCGGATCAGGTGATATTGAGCTTAACTCTAACTTTATTATTCAAAATGTCTTATTGGTAGAAAATTTTCAATATAATTTACTTAGTGTAAGTCAATTGTGTGATAATAACTATAAGGTCATATTTCTAAAAAATGAATGTGTAATTAATACAAATGAAACTTCTGAAACAATTCTTAAGGGAACCAGAAATAACAATATTTATATTATTAATTTAACTAACTCCTCAACCAAGTGTCCTATGACACGGCAAGAGGAATCGTGGTTGTGGCACCGATGACTCGGTCACTCGCACCCAAGACTCATCCATAAGATGAGTCAGAGTGACTTAGTCAGAGGTTTGCCTAACCTCAACAATTTGGATAATAAAATATGTAATGCTTGTCAACAAGGTAAACAATCTAGGACACAACATCAACTAACTAATCAAGAACGAACCAAAAGTTTTTTTGAACTTCTACACATGGATCTATTTGATTCACACGGAGCTAAGTCACTGAATGGGAGTCAATTCTGCTTAGTCATAATTGACGACTATTCTAGATTTACTTGGGTTAGGTTCATCAAATACAAAAGTGATACCCTATATCAATTAATCAATCTATTTAAACTAATAGAAAATCAACAAAACCTTAAAATCAAAAGACTTAGGAGTGATTATGGTGGTGAATTTGAGAACCACAAGTTTATAGAATTCTGTAACCTAAATGGATACCACCATGAGTTCTCATGCCCTAGAACCCTACAGCAGAATGACTTAGTAGAACGTAAAAATAGAACCCTACAAGAAGCCGCTAGGACAATATTAAACGAGTATAACCTACCCGATAGGTTTTGGGCGGAAGCCGTTAGTACAACGTGCTATGTCCAAAATAGGATCCTTATGGTAAAGAGGCATGTCACGCCCCGAGAGTATACCGTGCCGAAAATCAAACGGACGACATCTCCCCTGTACGTGGCAACATTTCGGGTTAATACAAGGCCCGTAGGCCCACAACAACAACATAATATATATCATAATAACAACAGCGGAAATAAAGAGCACATACCCACAATATACATACCAAAAACATACAGGTGTACACCACCTGACAAATCCACAATCATAAAACCGTAAATAAAACGACTACACAAATAGAGTCCATGACATCACGACAAAATCCATAACAACAACAAGTCCATACATATCAAAGTCCAAGACATAACCAAAAATGAACTCCTCGGGAGACTCGGAAAACGGAGATGGGATGGATCGGTCGGCGCAGCTCCAAGTCGTCACAAAGGCGTCTACCTGTTACCTGGGCGACAGAAAAACCCAGGGTCGGTGGTGGTGAGTACAACTCAGCAGGTAATCAGAGAAAACATGTAAATATATGTATCAATATTACATGTCATTCAACAGTTTAGATCTACTCGAACAATGGGTATACATCAGTATAACAGGTATATATGCATGTATACACTAAATAAACTGAACAACAACGATGCTGACATACCTGACAGTCAGCTACTCTATCCTGATCCAACCTGGGCATATAACCACATCATAGGGTATAAAAGAATAGTACTAACTCACACAATATCCTGAATATGATCCAAGGGTATCACCGTGAATAACCAACAGGTATACAAGTACCAGCCTACTACCATACAGGAAATGCAATATCATGTATGAATATGTACAAACAAATGCAACAAGCATAGTACATACAAATGCATCATCAAAGTGAGTGTACATATAGACTGTATCTGTATGTATACTAATCACCATCATCCATATATATATATATATATATATATATATATACAAGCAGGTATGTATATATATATAACCATATGCAAAATACCGTATGATACTTTACAAAGATGCATGGTCATGCTGCTCACCCTACTCGCTACCACGACTCGGTGTGGCCTAGGTGGCTACGACATGACAACTGTCCCAACTCACACCAACCACGCTATAGAGTGGCCAGAGTGGGCGATGTGATCAAGTAACATATGAGCGTAAAGAGCTCATTCGCTCATAGCAGTCCTGCTGCTACTAATGAGTGGTCGAGTGCCACGCACCAGACATCTGCCGCAACTCCAACTACCATCGTCATAATGGTAGAGTGCGACACAACAAATGCTATGCCCTCACAGATTACTCCTCTAGGAGTAACACAGGAGAAGCGAGGATGATTGATGACTCTCTCTCAACCCAAGGGGAGGCGATGTCGTCGGATGCGATGCATGCAATGACATGAGAGTATCTTGTCTCACATACAGACATCTACCATAGACTCTCTGTTCAACAGAGAGTCACACCCAATTGATCAGTACACTCTCTATCCTGTACAGAGTCATACTTATCTAATCATGACAAGCTAGGACCATCGGTCCGTAGCGACACACTGTCCATGACTCACCTGACCATTTACACAACCCGTGGTTGGTAAATAAATGTGCAACATACAGGTATGGAATGAGTCCTACATTTAGGGTCATACTTATCCACAGAGGACCTTTTTGTCAAATTTACAATTTAGGTCATCCTCCGTACTCTAACATCTACACCCTACTAAACAGTTAGACCTACTTACATCACATCTGTAACTCCTAGATCATGCTAGGGAATATGTGATATCAACAATTGAGCACACATATATATATCAACGATAAGTTCAAGCATACGATAAACAGAGCAGGGTCAAAGTAATATGAACACCTAACATGCTCATATCTATGTCTAAATCTGAAAGTCATTACATCTACCCGACCGGTAGGAAATTACCTACCTGCTGTAATGCTCGTGATAATAGAGTCTTCACGTCCGCGGACCTGTCTCGTATCCATGTCCTGTAAATATCAAACACTATGATTAAGTGCAAATATACAACGAATGATTAAATCAAATCCTATATCGACTTCGCATTCCGATCAACTATATTGATCTAGTTACCCAATTAACCTAATTAATCCTCCACATTAATCCCTTAGTTTGTAAAGTTAACACCGTACTTAAACCCACCGGTCTCCAATTAGCCATTATGCTAACCTACAACATTCAACTCCATACGTCAATTCCTACATTGAAAAAAATGGTTCATAGCCTGCCAATCCATTATAAACCGATTTTCAATTACACCTTGTCTATCTCCAACTCAACCACTCCATCGAAGAGAAAACCACCATGAATCAACCAATCCAATCTGTTCATAACTCCAACCCGAGTGAACAGAACATCACCAGTAAATCTCTAAAGAGAAACATCACAGCTAACCCTTCTCACTCAGCCACTATTGACAGTTTACAAACAAAACCCCACTGCTTTGATTCACCACCAATTAATCAATCGTATATATAAGTCTTCTATTGCATAATTAACCAAGTCCAAATTTGAAACTTACCTAGTTTCAAATCCATGACACCAGCTCGTAGCTGCCTCCCATTCTGTCCAATTCATAGATCGCAACATTACTACAATCAGCAACAAACATCCAGATTTGGACTTACCTTGCACAGCCCATCCCAATTCCAATAGTTCCTTTACCTGGTAATGATCAAGAATCCATTCAACCAAAAATCATATTAGCTACATAATCCAACAATTAGCTAATCTCAACTATCATACCTCCAACCACAACACTTACTACTGGTCCAGCACAAAACGACCCCTGGCTACGGCAACATCGCTGACCCCGATCGATCACAGCCCTCGACTGTGATGGTGGTGTCACGAAACACCGTCTGGATCAGTGGCACACGGTAAGGAGGTAGCGGCTGGATATAGCTGCCAGTGAAGATCTTCGACGCCGAAGCTGCAGAGAAGGGCAACAACAACCTTCCCTTCTTTCCTGTTCACCGGAGCTTCCATGCTCCCAATCCATCAAACACCGGACAGAAGTGAAAAAGAAACAGAAGAAATATACCGACTACTTCACCGGCGGCTCCGCTCGAGTGGTTTCCGACCACAAGACGGTGATGGTTGCTGCTGTCACAACGATAAAAGAAGGGTCGACACTGATGCGAGTCGACGATGACAGAGGTGCTCAACATAGGCGACGGAGCTTCCACCGCAACGGGCGACAACAAGAGCAAATCCATAGCGACGGGAGCAAGGCGACAGATCTGCTGCTCCTGGAGGTGCTCGCTGTGGTCGATTCCACGACCGATCGACAATCAAAAGGGTCGGCGGCGAGTGGGAAGAGCAAGATCCGACGAAGGGAGGCGACGGTCGAAGGTAAGATCTCGCTATGGCAACGGTAGAAGTAAGGCTGCAATGGCTGGGGCTTGCGTCGTTTGGAGGCCGGCCGACAGCGACTGGCAGAGGCGGCGGCGTGCGGGAAAAAGGCCAGATCCGGCGGCGACGAGTGGAGAAGAGGAATCGGCGACAAAGAGAAGGAGAAGAGCTCGCGCGTCGAAGGCGAAGAGGAAAAACCACGTCGGCGCTCCACATTTGGTCGCGAAGGGAAGATGTAGGAAAACGCTCGGAAAGGAAGAGCCGACGCGAGTGAATACGGAACGGTAAAGAAACGGGTCGGCTTAAGTTTTTAAACGGATCCATTTAAGAGAAATTAAACTTAGGTTAGGTTTAATTAATCCCAAAAGCTTTAACCTAGGTTAGGTTTGATTTATCCCTAACCATCCATTTTTTTTTCACTTTTTAGCCATTTATTTGCGGTATTTTACATTCTCCCCCACTTAAACAAAATTTGGTCCCCAAATTTCGTACTTAAATACGAGAACCAACTCAAGAAATTTTCGGAACCATCACATACCCTAAATGAAAGGATGAGGATGTCGAGCTCGGATAGCATCTTCCAGCTCCCACGTAGCCTCCTCATCCAGTATGATGCTGCCTTCCAACCTTTACGAGTTCGATGGTTTGTTCCGCAACTGACACTCCTTGCGACCAAGAATTCACACTGGAATCTCCTCATAAGTCGCATTAGACTGAGGTGGGATTGGTACCTCCTTCAGAACATGATCAGAATGCGACACGTATTTCCCTAGCATAGAAACATGAAATACATTGTGTACACTCGCAAGTGTCGGAGGTAAAGCCAACCGATAAGCTGCACCTCCATAATCCACGACACAAGATCTGAATAGATCCTCCAACGTCTAAATGATACACTTAGACCGTTCATCTGTCTGCGGATGAAATGTTGCACTAAGCCGAAGCTCTGTGCCCATAGTCTGGTGCAGACTCTATCAAAATCGCGAGGTAAATCGCGAATCTCTATCCGATTTGGTACTTAAAGTACCCCACGCAATCTGATAATCCCTCAACAGTACATCTTTGCCAGACGATCCAACGGGTACGACCCACGAATAGGCAGAGAGTAAGCTGATTTGGTTAGTCGATCCACGATCATCCAAATCACATCATGTCCTTTACAAGTTCTAGGCAATCCCGTAATGCAATCAATCGTGATATGCTCCCACTTCCATTTCGAAATCAGAATTTTCTAGAGTAATCCAGCGAGTTTCTGATGTCAGCCTTCACCTACTAGCATACTAACATCGAGTAGCAAAATCTGCTATATTTCTCTTTATACCGTTCCACCAGTACAAACATTTCAACTTTCGGTACATCTGAGTACCATCCGGATGCATAGCAAATCCCAAATGATGTACCTCCTGTAGCAACTCTTTCTTAATTGGACGTGTGTCCGGAACACACTATCCTTAACAGAGACGGAGAGTTATTTTCTCAAAAGAGAAATCCATCAACCATTCAAAATCCCCTCTACCACACACTCTGTAAGTGCATGGAAGACTATAGCGATCAAATCTCGCAAATTACAACTATTCGCGTTCCAGCAACTTTATACTAGCTACCCAGTAGTTAGTTAAAATCCCATGAGCATTCCTGCTCCATATATCCATAAATCCAGACAATAACTACTAAAGTCATGTCATGTATATGACAGACTATCTCGTAGTTTCTTAACTGACGTAGGCATAAGATATGTCTCATTCAACTGCATCGGAATCGTTCCGATCCCTGAAACGACGCATCTGCATACATCATCCTTTTATCCACCCCAGAGGGATTAACTAATACTCGTGTAAAAGTTAACCGCTGTCTAAGTCCTGTAAACTGGTTTCACCAGCTTCCGACTAAATGATTTTCATTATCACCTTTGTCAAACAAGTTCGTGGTATAGTAATGCTAAGACATTCACTACGAGAAAAATAAGAATTACCAGCAAATTTTTTCTGTCCAAAATAAATTTGGACGGTAAATATTTAAATTTACCGACCAAAATAGATATTCGTCAGGAAACATTTATAATTACCTGCCAAGATTAATTTTGGACGATAATATTAATTTTTTACTGACCATAATTTTATTTGGCCGGTAATATTTATTTTTTTACTGACCAAAATTAGATTTGGCCGGTAAACATTTATAATTACCGGCCAAAATAGATATTCGTCAATAAATATTTATAAATACCGGCCAATATTCATATTTGGCCGGTACTATTTAATTTTTTTACTAGTAGATTTGGTCGGTAAACATTTATAATTGGCATTCAAAATATATATTCATCAATAAATATTTATAATTACCGGCCAATATTCATTTTTGATTGGTAATTTTAATTTTTAGTGGCCAAAGTTAGATTTGGTCGGTAATATTTAAATTTTTAATGACCAAAGTTAGATTTGACTAGTAATATTTTTTTTTTTTACCAAAGTTAAATTTGTCTAATAATTAAAAAAAAAATTTTGTCGACTAATGTTTAATTTGATTGATCATTTTAATTTGTATTAGCTAAAGTTAGATTGACTAATAATTTTGATTTTTTAGGGTAAAAATTAGATTTGTTAATAATTTTTTATATTTAAAATTTTTCATAAAAAATATTTAATATTAGATTAGATTATTTTCCTCAAAATTTTATTAATTATATTAATCATAATGGTTAAAAAATTAAAAATGTAATCTATATTTTAAATGTTAAAAAAATTAATTAGTATCATATTTCCTTTTTTAATTGAGTTCCATAAACTCACGCTCATTAATTTTCTTCAAGGAAAACCTACGTGAGCACCTTAAAACCTAATTGCGACGTTTCTTCTTCCGCTCTACACCTTTGCTCGACGCAGAAAAAGGAGGTGATCCTTTCTCTTCCTCGATTTGACTTGGATATTGATCCTTTTCTTCTCCGATTTGGCTCGGTATTGCTAACTTTCTTCTTCTCTATTATTTTCTTTAGTATTTTCCTGCATCTATCGGCTTCTCTATCTAATGTCTCATGAACATCTTCCTTTATTAGTTGACAAAGTTTTGCATGGTGCTTGATTTCTAATTTAATATAAATGAAAGGTTATAGTTATAGGAGAGCAAGAACCATGCTAGGGAAATAGGGATGGGCACGCACCTTACCTCTTTTGTTTATGAGGTGGTAAGGCAGATTTGTTGAGAGTAGTTTTTGTACCTCTTGATTTCTGAACTAGAGGGTTTGACCTTGTTAGATAGGGAGAAAGGATAGGGAGAGTGCCTTTTTCATCTAAAAGAAAAGCTATTTAAGCTAGGGAGAACTTGACTACGACCTGATCTTAGGTTCTTCTCCTTCGCTCCGACTTTGCTTACTATAAATGAGGCTTCTCCCACTCGAATCATGATCTTAGCTAGTCTAGTGCCAGAAAGACCCTAACACAATCGGATGACTGAACTGATAGAGCTCTGTCTCCATTTCATTACTGTTCAATGAGTTCTTCTTTTTAGGCGCGATGAGTTTTGTTTTCTAATTTATTATATGAGGAAGAACTAGAAAGGTGATACTGAGCAAATTAAAATAAAAAACGAATAGCCAATATTATTATGTTAACCAGCTGTGATGCTAGGCTTCCATCTCCTAACTTAACTCCAGTTATCATAGTTAAGCAATATTATAGTAAAATGCATTCTTCACCTGTTTCTCTAAATATATATTTTTCAATATGTATGAATCAATTTTTTATTTGTAATATCTCAATTTGTCTTCACACTGTGTAAGATTTTCTTTTTTACGAGGCATGTTTCGCTTTGTTACATCAGTTGTTTATTAAAGTTGTACTTAGTTACAATTTATCCCAATTTATATGGGTTTTTTTTCTTAGAATGATCTCAAAGTTATAATAATTAAGCTTAAATGATAGTAATGTAAAAATTTGGTAGTCACAATATAAAAAATTGACTTACATGTACTAACTTATTTGATTGATATGAATTATTTGCATCACATAATCAGGGTTTGAAGAATGGATAAAAGTTGGATAATGGAGCGAAATAGAATTAGTCAGAGGTATAAGAATGAAGTTAAGGAATTTTTAAATTTTGCAGCATATCACATGAAAGATGGATCGTCAATTATTAGATGCCCTTGTATTTTATGTCGAAATTTGAAGTTTGGAGATCTTGAAATGGTAAAGACTCATATTCATCTGCATGGATTCGATCAAACTTATTTGATATGGAATAATCATGGTGAAGAGTTTATAGATTTATCTGAGAATACAGATATAAGAATTGATACACAAAATGATAATAACATAAATGAAGTGGAAGGTGAGAATCCAGAATTTGTTGACATGTTGAACAACTTACTAGATTTAGAACATGTTATGCAAGAGAGCAGACAAATGGATGTGGATAATGGTAACAATAATGCAACATCTAAGTTGTTTAAATCATTGTTTGAAGAAGCCAATCAAGATTTGTATGAGGGAGCAAATAAAGTGAAGACATTTAGCTTCTTGATAAACTTAATGCAAATTAAAGTACTCAACTATTGGTCTAATCGTTCCTTTGATATGCTATTAAAGTTTCTCCAAAGTTGTCTTCCTCAACCGAATTATGTTCCAGAGTCTTACTATGCTACAAAGAAGATACTTCAAAATGTTGGAATGGGATATGAAGTAATACATGCATGTGAAAATGGTTATAAATTATTTAGAAAAGAGTGTGCAAATCTTGAAAAATATCCCATATGCGGGAAGTCACGTTACATTACAAATCATAAACAAAATTCAAAAATACCAACAATAATTGTTAGACACTTCCCTTTGAAGCAATGGTTGCAAAGGCTTTATTTGCATAAAGATACAGCTATTGGAATGCGTTGGCATAAGGAAAAACGAGTAGAAACTGAGGTTATTTTGAGACATCCTGCTGATGCAATTGCTTGGAAAGAATTTGATAAAAAGTATCCAACTTTTGCTTCTGAACCAAGAAATGTTCGATTTGGTTTAGCCAGTGATGGCTTTAACCCATTTGGGATGATGTCTAATTCATATAGCATGTGGCCTGTGATACTTGTCCCATATAATATGGCTCCTTGGCACATGATGAAACAAGCTTATACATTGATGACACTTCTTATTCCTGGTCCAAGATCACCTGGGAAAAATATTGATGTTTTTTTAGAACCATTAATTGAAGAGCTAAAAGAATTATGACATGATGGAATTATGACACTAGATTCATCAACTGGAGAATGTTTTAATCTTCGTGCTATTGTTTTATGAACAATTCATGATTTTTCTGCATATGGAATGATTTCTGATTGGAGTACTAAAGGATACAAAGCATGCCCTATTTGTAATGTGGATACAGATGCAGAGCCATGTATCAATAAGTTATGTTATATGGGTCACCGAAGAAGTTTACCATTAAATCATGCATGGTGAAGAAGTAAGAAATTTAATGGCAGAATTGAAAATAGACCTCCTCCATGAGCATTTACATCGGATGATATTTTAATTCAATTCCAAACAGTGGGTGGAAAAAGAAAATATGCCAATAGAGGTCGTGATGGACATAATTGGGTGAGGAAGTCCATTTTTTATGAACTTGAGTATTGGCCTCATTTGAAATTAAGACATAATCTAGATGTTATGCATATTGAAAAAAATGTGTGTGATGCTATAGTTGGGACATTATTAGATATAATTGGAAAGAGTAAAGATACACCAAAGGCACGTATGAATTTGGAAAAAAAGGGTTTAAGACCTGAATTGCATTTACAAATATTGGGAAATAAAACTTTTAAGCCAATAGCCAAATACAATTTGAAACCTGATGATCGTAAGGAATTTTGCAAGTGGCTAAAATCTGTGAGATTTCCAGATGGTTATGCAGCAAATATTTGTCGTAGAGTGATCGAAAATGAAGGGAGACTTCAAGGACTTAAAACTCATGATTGTCATATTCTTTTTCAAAATTTGCTTCCTATTGGTATTCGAAAATACTTGCAGAAAGATGTGTGTGAGGCTATTATAGAGTTTTGCAATTTCTTCCATGAGATAACAAAGAAAACATTGATTATTGACAAGTTGAAGAAGTTACAAAGAGATATTATTGTAATATTATGTAAGTTTGAGTTAATTTTCCCACCTGCTTTTTTTGATATCATGATTCATTTATCAATTCACTTGTCAGAAGAGGCAATATTAGCTGGGCCAGTTTCTTCTCGATGGATGTATCCTTTTGAGCGTTATTTGGGTACTTTGAAAAAATATGTCAGAAATAAGGCAAAACACGAATCACCATCATCCATATATATATATATATATATATACAAGCGGTATGTATATATATATAACCATATCTGGCACGTATGATCTGGACGATGCGGCATGCATGGTCAGTACTGCTCACCCCTACTGCGCTACCACGACCCGATTGTGGCCTGGGTGGCGACATGACAATTGTCCCAACTCACACCAACCACTACTATAGAGTGGGTGAGTGGCGATATGATCAAGTAGCATATGAGCGTAAAGAGCTCGCTGCATAGCGAGGGTCCCCTAGCTGCTGGCTACTCCGTGACACTACAAATGAGTGGTGAGTGCCACGCACCAGAGGACATCTGCATGCAACCCAACTCCAACTACCATCGTCTATAATGGTAGAGTGCGACACAACAAATGCTATGCCCTCGCACCAGTTACTCCTCTGGGAGTAACCTGGGAGGCAGGATGACTGACGACTCTCTCTCAACCCCAAGGGGAGACGATATCGTCAGTATGCATGCAATGACATGAGGGTACTGTCTCACATACAGACATCTACCATAGACTCTCTGTTTAATAGAGAGTCACACCCAATTGATTAATACACTCTCTATCCTGTAGAGAGTCATACTTATCTGATCATGACAAGCTAGGACCATCGGTCCGTAGCGACATACTGTCCACGACTCACCTGACCATTTACACAACCCATGGTTGGTAAATAAATGTGCAACATACAAGTATGGAATGAGTCCTACATTTAGGGCCATACTTATCCACAGAGGACCTTTTTGCTAAATTTACAATTTAGGTCATCCTCCGTACTCTAACATCTACACCCTATTAAACAGTTAGACCTACTTACATCACATCTGTATAGATCATGCTAGGGAATATGTGATATCAACAATTGAGCACACATATATATATCAACGATAAGTTCAAGCATACGATAAACAGAGCAGTGTCAAGGTAATATGAACACCTAACATGCTCATATCTATGTCTAAATCTGAAAGTCATTACATCTACCCGACCGGTAGGAAATTACCTACCTGCTATAATGCTCGTGATAATAGAGTCTTCACGTCCGCGGACATGTCTTGTATCCATGTCCTGTAAATATCAAACACTATGATTAAGTGCAAATATACAACGAATGATTAAATCAAATCCTATATCGACTTCGCATTCCGATCAACTAGATTGATCTAGTTACCTAATTAACCTAATTAATCCTCCACATTAATCCCTTAGTTTGTAAAGTTAACACCGTACTTAAACCCACCGGTCTCCAATTAGCCATTATGCTAACCTACAACATTCAACTCCATACATCAATTCCTACATTGAAAAAAATGGTTCATAGCCTCCCAATCCATTATAAACCGGTTTTCAATTACACCTTGTCTATCTCCAACTCAACCACTCCATCGAAGAGAAAACCACCATGAATCAACCAATCCAATCTGTTCATAACTCCAACCCGAGTGAACAGAACATCACCAGTAAATCTCTAAAGAGAAACATCACAGCTAACCCTTCTCACTCAGCCACTATTGACAGTTCACAAACAAAACCCCACTGCTTTGATTCACCACCAATTAATCAATCGTATATATAACTCTTCTATTGCATAATTAACCAAGTCCAAATTTGAAACTTACCTAGTTTAAAATCCATGACACCAGCTCATAGCTGCCTCCCATTCTGTCCAATTCATAGATCGCAATATTACTACAATCAGCAACAAACATCCAGATTTGGACTTACCTTGCACAGCCCATCCCAATTCCAATAGTTCCTTTACCTGGTAATGATCAAGAATCCATTCAACCAAAAATCATATTAGCTACATAATCCAACAATTAGCTAATCTCAACTATCATACCTCCAACCACAACACTTACTACTGGTCCAACACAAAACGACCCCTGGCTACGGCAACATCGCCGACCCCGATCGATCACAGCCATCGACTGCGATGGTGGTGTCACGAAACACCGTTTGGATCAGTGGCACACGGTAAGGAGGTAGCGGCTGGATATAGCTGCCAGTGAAGATCTTCGACGCCGAAGCTGCAGAGAAGGGCAACAGCAACCTTCCCTTCTTTCCTGTTCACCGGAGCTTCCATGCTCCCAATCCATCAAACACCGGACATAAGTGAAAAAGAAACAGAAGAAATATACCGACTACTTCACCGGCGGCTCCGCTCGAGTGGTTTCCGACCACAAGACGGTGATGGTTCTTTCTTGTCTGGCGATAAAGAAGGGAATTCGACAACGTCGAGTCGGCGATAGCGAGAGGTGCTCAACATAGGCGGCAGCTTCCACCATACGAAGGCGACAACAAGAGCAAATCCATAGCGACGGGAGCAAGGCGACAGATCTGCTGCTCCTGGAGGTGCTCGCTGTGGTCGATTCCACGACCGATCGACAATCAAAAGGGTCGGTGGCGAGTGGGAAGAGCAAGATCCGATGAAGGGAGGCGACGGTCGAAGGTAAGATCTCGCTATGGCAATGGTAGAAGTAAGGCTGCAATGGTTGGGGCTTGCGTCGTTTGGAGAGCCGACGCGATGGTAGCGCGGCGTCGGAAAAAGGCCAGATCCGGCGGCGACGAGTGGAGAAGAGGAATCGACGACAAAGAGAAGGAGAAGAACTCGCGCGTCGAAGGCGAAGAGGAAAAACCACGTCGGCGCTCCACATTTGGTCGCGAAGGGAAGATGTAGGAAAATGCTCGGAAAGGAAGAGCCGACACGAGTGAATACGGAACGGTAAAGAAACAGGTCGGCTTAAGTTTTTAAACGGATCCATTTAAGAGAAATTAAACTTAGGTTAGGTTTAATTAATCCCAAAAGCTTTAACCTAGGTTAGGTTTGATTTATCCCTAACCATCCTTTTTTTTTCACTTTTTAGCCATTTATTTGCAGTATTTTACAAGACACCTTAAGACCTCGTACGAGATTTATCACGATAAAATACCTAATATCAAGTACTTTAGGGTATTTGGGTGTAAGGTACATATCCTAAACACTAAGGATTATCTAGGAAAATTTACATCCAAAACCTCGATCGGAATCTTTCTAGGATACTCGACTACGAGTAGAGCTTATAGAGTATATAACCATGACACCCTTAGAGTCAAGGAGACTATCAATGTAGTGTTTGATGAAGGACACGAACTTACAAAACCCCTGGCAACCCCAATTAGCGAGCTGATTCATACCAGACTCAACTCCGATCCGGAGGTCAAGTCTAGTATTAATCCTAACCTAAGTCAACCAAGTCATTCTATCGACCAAGTGGTAGATAACTCTAACCCAAATATCAAACGAGGACTCAAACTAGTCGTCCTATCGACCAAGTGGTAGACGACTCAAACCCAAATCAAACTAGGAATCAAATGAATCATCCTATCAACCAAGTAATAGGTGATCCAAGCCTAGGAGTTTGAACTAGAGCCTCATACTAGAACCTTAGTCAAATCTCCTTGATTTCCAAAATTGAACACAAAACTATTGACCAAGCTCTTCTTGATCTCGATTGGATTATTGCAATGCAAGAAGAGTTGGCTCAATTCACCAGGAACGAAGTATGAGAATTAGTACCACCACCTAAAGATAAAACAATCGTTGGAACAAGGTGGGTGTTTAGAAATAAACTTGATGATAAAGGTGAAGTAGTTAGAAATAAAGCTAGATTAGTTGCCAAAGGTTTTAGTCAAGTTGAAGGTTTAGATTACGACGAGACCTATGCCCCAGTAGCTAGATTAGAGTCCATTCAAATGTTATTAGCATATGCTGCACATCGATGATTTAAGTTATTTCAAATGGATGTAAAGTCAGCATTCTTAAATGGATATATTAAGGAAGAAGTTTATGTCAGCCAACCCCTGGTTTCGAAAGTCTAGATAAATCCGACCATGTCCTTAGATTGAAGAAAACCCTCTATGGACTCAAACAAGCTCCTTGAGCTTGGTACGAGAGACTTTCGGTTTATCTTAAGTCCAAAGGATTTAACCAAGGTTTAATTGACCCAACCCTTTTCGTAAAAACTGTAAGTAAAGACATATTCATAGCCCAAATTTACGTAGACGATATCATCTTCGGAACCACCAACTCGATTCTACTAAACGAATTCATTTCACTTATGGAAAGTGAATTTGAAATGAATTTAGTAGGTGAGTTGAGTTTCTTCTTAGGTCTACAAATTAAACAAACTAAAGATGGAATATACCTACATCAACGCAAATATACTAGGGAATTAATTAAACGCTTTAGAATGCAAGACGCTAAAATTATTAATACCCCAATGACAATGAATGTAAATATAGAAGAAGATGTAACCGGAAATTCAATTGATTTAAAATATTATAGGAGCGTGATAGGGAGTCTCCTTTACTTAACTGCAAGCCGACCTGATATTTTATTTGCAGTAAGTATGTGCGCAAGATTCCAAACCTGTGCCAAGGAGTCTCACCTAACTCTAGTCAAGTGTATCCTTAGATATCTAAAGGGTACACTTAATGTCGGTATTTGGTACCCTAGATCTACCGAGTTCGAACTAACCGGCTACTCCGACTTGAACTATGCCAGTAGTAAGCTCGATAGAAAAAGTACGAGTGACTGTTGTCAACTTCTCGACTCGAGTCTAGTGAGTTGGTGCAGTAGAAAGCAACACTGTGTTGCCTTATCTACCATCGAAGTCGAATACATCGCAATGAGTGAGTATGTCACTCAGCTTTTTTGGATGAAGCACACTCTCCGAGATTTTAAGTTAGACTTTACGAACACTAAAATTCACGTAGATAACATTAGTTCAATTAACCTAACTAAGAATCCAATATGTCATTCTAGGACCAAACATATAGAGGTCAAACACCATTTCATTCGAGAACATGTGACCAACGGAGCCATACAACTCGAATACGTTGAATCGAAGTCCAACCTGGCAGACCTATTTACTAAACCCCTACCTGAAGCCGAATTCAGTCTATTAAGACGAAAATTGGGCATGTGCGTGATAGAATAGGAATTTACAAATTATATTTTCTCATTACTATTTCTTACTTTTCGTTTTCATGGAACTAGCATAGGACATACCTTAGATATCATGCACCTATAGATTTAAGGAGACAATACATCTCACAACACATAGGACTAATGTATTTATGTACTTAGCCACGTAGATGGGCGTGAGATGTTAGGACCTTACTCCTGGTTTCAGATGTAGAGCTAGTGCATCGCCATGAACCACGGAGTATAATTATATATATTAATCAACTCTGACCAGGACTTGTTGATCTATTATATCAATCAAGTCAAATAAGAGTCGAATATTTTATAGATGAGCTTATTTTCAGTATATTATTTTGAAAATAATATGGAACATGCTTGGACTTAAAATTTAATACCTATATTTTTTTTTCAAAACCCCTCCACTCTTTTCGATAAATGGTAAAAGGGGGAGAAAAAGGCCAAAGTTAAGGGATCAAAGTTAAGGGATCAATTTTTTTTTATAACTTAACTTAGTACTTCATACTTATTCACATGGCCAAAAGTTAAGTAAATGTTTACTTAACTTTAAGTTTTGGAAATTTACTTAACTTTAATTTTTGCAACTTAATTTGTTTGAGTTAACAAAAGGGCAATAAAAGCCAAGTTAAGAGAATTCAAAACTTTAATACTATGGCCTTAATGCTTTACTTAAGAAAGGGGGAGAAAGGGCCAAGTTAAGAAGTCCTCTTAACTTAAATATTTTACTAAGGCCAACTTTAAGTAATGTTAATTACTTAAACTCTTCCTAAATAGCAACCATCAAGGGGGAGGATTAAGGTCTTCTTTCAAGACTCACCCTCGGTCAAGGGGGAGGTTTCCTCAAGGGGGAGTACTTGAAAAAAATCCTTACTACTCCTACTTAATCTTTATTATTCTTGTTTCTCATGCATATTATCTTCTTAACTTTGTATGTGGGTTTGCAATAGATCAAAAAGGGGGAGATTGTTGGTGCAGTAGGCACCTAAGTCGAACCTGAATTTTGATTATAGCAAATGACACAAAGTTAAGCTCATATTGTTATCCCACGAGCTAAATCGAGTATGCAGAAAAGTGCCAACGTTGGAGCTGAAGGCTAGCGATACCCGAAGGAAGTCGCGGTGGTCGGGCGACACTCGAGTGATTTCGGAGGAAGCCGAAGGAATCGAGTGGAAGGCCGGAAGCGAAAGCGACACAGTAAGTATCGAGGTAAGCTCGTGTGTGTGTGAGCGTAAGAGATGTCATATCCTCCTTACGAGGATGGTCTTAAGCGTAGATCCGACCAAAGACGTCCCATGGATGGTCTAGGTTGAGATCGAACGGTCGGCGGCCGTCAAAATAATATTTTTGTTGAGCTAACTTTTGATTTCAGCATCGGTTGACCGACTTGGAGCACTCGATCGCCGTCCATCGTCGATCGCTCACGATCAGACTCGGATCGATGCTTCCATCACGATCGTGATGATGGCCATCAGTCGACTGATGGTCAAGGATCAACTTCGAGGAGTCAAGCCTTATCACCTCATTTCAAGGGTTTTGGTGCACAAATCTCATTGGCTGAAGCTCCTCTCAAGAAGGGACTCAAAGGCTATAAAAGGAGGGCCTCTCTTAGGATTTTATCATCAATTCTAAGTTCCCAAAAGCCTCCGTAATGCTACGACTCTCCGACGAGGAAGTGCTACTACTCTGACGATCTATTCTTGAGTTCTTATTTTCTTATTCGTTGGTATAAGTTTAATTCAGCTTGTTTCTTTAATATTATTGTCTCGGAGCTTTCTTTTTATCGTAATGAGGAGAGGGGGAGTGTCCCTCTACCTCAAGCTTTTGTAGTTTCTTGTATCCAATTAACTCCTACCTTCAACGAGGAGGAGTTCATTAGTGCTTAGCCCTCCGTGCGTGGTCAAGTACCACTAGGGCCTTGGAGTAGTAGCCGAAGGCTACGAACCAAGTAAAAAATCCTCTTGTCTCATTTATTTTTCATTTATCTTCCGTTGCGTTTAATTGTCTACTCGAACGAATTCGAACGAAAAAGTTTTATCGCTATTCATGCCCCCCCCTCTAGCGATCCGCTCGATCCAACAAACTTCTCATATATTCTATTAAGCTACCTACATTTAAGCTTCAAATATATCCTAGCTCGAGTACCTTGCATAGTCGACATATTAATATCAAACATACACCTAACTTAACTCGCATTGGCAAATTATCAAAATAGCATGGACTAACCTAATCGCAGAACAAATTTCCTAACTCATTAAGGTGATTTGACCAAACCAACTTTATGGTATAAACAACTCATTTCAAGTCAAAAAATATTCAAATAGATCTTGCTCCTACATAGGGTTATAAATGAGTCAAGTCAAGCCAAGCTTTATAGTATTCAGACTTGTTTGATAAGATAACTAAACCGAGCTGAGCCGAGTCTAAAATTAATCAAACTATTAAAAACCCTGTTCAAGCTTGGCTTAGTTTCTTTCTTTTTAAATTGATCTTGACTTGAGCTTGACTTGTTTAATGATAATCGAGCTTCTAATCAAGCTCAATTTGAGCTTGAATCAAATTTGATTCAAATTTATTTAAGTTTATCTTATTTAAACGTTGTCAAGCTCTTAAGTCAAGTTTATTTGTTTGTTTAAAATTTTAATATTTTAATCCTTATTTATAAATGAGTTTAAATAAACTTATAAATAATTTTTAAATGAGTCTAATCATAAACATTGTACACGAATACTGTTCACGAATATTATTCACGAACATGAACAAGCCAAATACATATGTGTTCAAACTTGTTTATTTAATTTATCAAGTTGTTCAATTTTGTTCATTAATTAATTTTGATGTATATTGAATGAACATAAACGAGCTCTTATTGAGTTGAACACCAAACTTGTTCATTAACGCTTGGATCATTTACAATCCTACTCCTACAACTCTTATTCAACCAAAATTATAAAATTTTGCACCTAAAAAATTAGAAAAGAAATTATTAAGTCTCCATTGAGGTGGTTTGGGTTCTTGGAAGCATCTTGAACACAATGATCGTACAACCCATATATTTTGGCTCTCCTAGATCCATTAAGTCAATTTAACCAAACCACCTCGATGAATCCAAAATGGTCAAATGGTCGAGGTGAGAGCATGTATGCATTCCTATGGAATACTATATGGTCTTACCTTAGCTATTATTTGACATTTGTTCGAGGCACAAATTAAGGATAATTTTGGATGTATAACAAAGAGAAGGCAAGCAAAGGAGCATGATTCAAAGAGAAACCAAACTAGGAAATGCTTTATGGGCATCTACCTTTTAACATTTGTTGAACAACAAAGATATTAAAATTGAAGTTTCTCGATAACAAAGATACAATGATATCACTTGATACATTTGCTAAGCTATCAATACATTGCAGAGATACCATTGAGTAGGCCCTTGTGTTCATTCTAATCTCTACAATCGATCTTAGTTTTAATCCAAAGAAGTATCTAATCCAACTGTCGATGGAACCTTCATAGCTTCGGAGGGGAAGAACATTGTCTCATCTTCTTAGTTCATCTCGAGGAGATTGTAGAACACTTGGGGCTTCTTGTAGCTTTTGATGCAAATTGTCTGCCATTGAAGAAACCAATCAGTAGAATGTTTCCTCCAAATTGAGCAAATGGAAAAAAAAAACACTTTTTGTCGAATTTCATGAATGATTCTAAACTTTCGAAAAAATATTTATCTCAATCAATGCATCCTTAAATTGAAAGAAAAAGCTAATTAAGGAACTATTCAAAACAGATTAGAAAGAATCCTTTTTTGCACTACTGATAAGCATGAATTGGGATAGCACACTTGTTTAGATCATAACACTGTCTTCTACCTGCATTGCAAATGCTAAATGGAGTAGAGTTGCTTCCGACCATGGTCTTCCGATAAATTGTAGGCCAATCGGTAAGCCTCCCGTGTCATAGCCAACCTATTAACTCGAGAATTTAGCATATAGAGCAGCAAAAACAAAAGAAAATCCAATAGAAGATAAAGTTAGTTAAAGAATCAGACCATGACAGTAATTGCAGGCAATCCAAGGAAGTTTCCTGCTATGGAGTATCTCACAAGTGCAGCTAGGACAAAGAAAAAGGTTGCTAAGGGTACAAACATTGCTTTTAAGAGTTTAAGGAGACATACTTTTTAAAATTTTCAACATGGCAAAAGAAAGAAAGAAAGAAAGAAAATAATTCGAGAAAAGGTCTTCAACCTCCATTTATGTAGTCAAGTTCACCAGTGCTCAAAGCATCACTTAGTAATGGGTATGCAGTAACACTGAAAATAAAGAGAGCAAGCTTAAAATACTTGGTGCCAGTGCAAACAATGGCATCTGATTGGTAATGTCACTGAAGGTAAAGCTCGATACCCTGTGGTCGGTGTGACGATCACATCGGCCTTCTTAAAAATCTCCCTGTGGAACTGCGTTTGCCGGTTCCTGTAAGTACATAAACAATGTGTTAGCATTTCAATGTTTCAGCAAACTAGTCTTGTATCAGATGTGAAACTAGAAGTGACTTGATATGGTGCTTAAATCTTTTCTAGAGAGCAATTTATGATGAATCAAGAACTACTTTTATGCAAAGAAGAGATGTTTTGCTGCAATTTGGTTACCTGATTCTTTGCGCATTCAAATAGTCTTTGCTTGTGAACGAACCATATACGGAAAGTGCGACTCGTGCATCCCAGCCTATTTCGGCACGATCACTGCCTCAAAGCAACCAGCTATAAAATTAGCATGAATGAAAAGTGTGAAAGAATTGGATTAAGCAATTTTGTGTGAGCTGATTACAGTTTGGAGAGATGAGGAGCCAATGAAGCAGTGCATTCTGATCCAATTGTGACATAGTGAGCAAGCCTCATCTCTTCAATCTCGGGAACGGTCACATCCAAAACCTTTTTTTCAGAGGAACAAAACAATTTATGGTTTCTGTATGATTGGCTCATTCGATACTAAGTGATCTCATTTGAAACCAGAACAGAATTCATTTGTGTGGAAAGTAAATGTTAGTACTACCTTCCATCCATACTGCTTGCATAGCACCCTTATGGCTTGGTCACAACAGTTCCTAACATCAATTGTGCTGTCGTTAAACCACTGTTCGACAAAGTTCAGATACCAAAAATCAGTATGAGAAAGAAACTATCAAGCTTAACTATTAAGAAAAAACTGAAAAGATGTCAAAAACATATCTATGTTATGTATCAACCTTGGCATATTTGGCTAACTTTATGTCGCTGAGTGGCTGCGCCGAGTTGAGCAAGGGAAAGTTGAGTGAAGGCTGAAGTCAGAAGGAATGTATAAGAGGTTATATTTTCTGTCTCAATCTATAAATTTGTAACATAAATATGCAGCAAATTATCATCTTCTCACTTGTAAAAGTGTTGGTTGATTTGGAGGATCACTACAAATAGCAGCATAACTGGAACAAGAGTAAAACCAGTGCTAAGTTTCATCTCATAACAGATGATAGGAAACTAGAAAATGCATAGAAAAAAATTTCACAAAACTGACGTTAAAAGAGCATCCTCGACGGTCGTTGCTAATATTCCAGGCATTCCGACAGTCCAATTCAATGGAAGAACCCTGATCATAAAACAATGTATTGGAAGAATGAAAGCTAGAAAGGGAGCTAAGAAAACTAGATAAGACTAAGTTTTTACCCTGAATTCGATAAGCGACTTGAAGTCGGTTTGAATCCTATAACACCACACAAAGCTGCAGGCATTCTCACAGACCCTGAGTAATTGGATTAGAAGTTTCAAATGCTATCGATCACCAAAATACTACACTGGAAGCTGAAGGTTAACTTCTTACCCCCTCCATCGACTCCGAGAGCAACAGGACATAATCCGGCACACACTACTGCAGCCGATCCACTCGATGAACCTCCAGAAACCTTGTTGATGTTGTAGGGGTTCCTCGTAGCACTTTGAAATTGTATGCAGAGAAAGAATTCAGATTTCAGTTTCAAATTCAAATGCTAAAGCTGTGCGCCCACAAGGTGAAATCCAAATCCAAGAGCAAGAAAACAAGAGTGAAAAATGGAGCACCTACCCGTAGTGTGGATTGATGCCACTGGTCCCAGCTCCAAGCTCATGCATGTTGGTCTTCCCCACAAGGATGGCACCACATGACCTCAATTGCCTCACACAGCTTGCATCATCAATGCATGGCCTGGACTTGTGCAGCCATGTAGTCCCTCCTGCTCACCAATTAACCTGTCATTTTCCTTGAGATGAATCAGACACAAACTTAGAGACTCTACCAGTTGTAGGATAAGGCAGGCAGTCGATCTCATCCTTTATCGCTACAAGAATTCCATCCATGATCGAAATTGGAGCACCTATGACAGATCCAAATGCATAAGTTAGTCTGAAACAAAAAAAAAAAAAAAGAAAAAAAAAAAAGAAGTGAAATCTGCAGTTTAATTTCAACAATGCTTCCTCAACTTTGTTGTTTCTTACAAGTAATTCAGTAAATCTTCTATCAGTGAGAAATATATCTTCAGAGTCACATGGTAGGTCTGACAGATGTTGGTAGTGAAGAGAACAACTGAAAGATTCCACTCATTGTTTGATCCTTTTGCCTTAATTGAATATAAAATTGTGGTAAGTTTTTTCTATAAGCTTTTTTATTGTGCGAAGTGCCTTTTTGTAGAAAAAATAACGTCATTGATATCTAGTCGTTGGAATAATTGAAGCAATTCAATGATTGAGGCAAGAAAGAAATGAGCTAGAAAATTATTTATGCTGGTTGGTTGGTCGGGCCGGACGAACAGGACCAACCGGTGGGCCGATCTTTCTGGTCCGATCGATCATGTAAAAAAGATGAGTTAGAAAATAATCTGAATACCTATATGATATCTTTGTGTTGAGTCTTCTGCCTGCCTGATAATATCATCAGGACTGAAAGTAATGAAGAAAGCCATTTGGAGTTTGGGGTCTTCAGACTCTTTAACAGCAGCCAAGAACCTCTTTGCAACCTTCAAATGCATGGCGATGAGTCTAATCACTGAATTCATGTTCAAGAGCCAAAAAGAAAACTAAGATGAACACAAAATTAGTGTGATGAAAATACTGCAAGAGGAGTCGTTTCTCCTGATCTGTAAGCTCTCGCGAAGTCTTGGATAGTCCAACGTCTGAATTGGCATGATGGATCATGCAAACTGGATTCCAAATTTGCAGGAAGGCAGACTGCAGCCTCCTGAACCCGCTCGGCCGGCGACAGATTAGGCTTAACTAGGCTAACGCTTTGCTCCGCGACGTCTGAAAATGTCACCGGCCGGTGAGAAGACAGATGAGTTGTTAAAAGAATTGGTTTCAGAAGACAATGTGGAACCTGAGCAACCATGGTCGGGAGTGAAGAGCGGCGGCTCTTGAATTTCAGCGTTCGTGACGAGCTGCAACGGAAAGACGATACTGAGTAGCTAGTGAGTGCCATTCAAAAACTCAAAATTCCGATTGAAATTTACCCTCTGAACTTTGTTGTCCTTTTTGAGGAAGTAGATCACAACGGGGCCGAGGATCCACGACTCCAGAATCCACACGAATATCTTGACGAGAAGGCCAGCCACTCGCGGAGCTGCAGATCGAAATTAAAGCTTCTTCCTTGCAACTTCACCAGTCGAAGAAGAGAAGGAAAAAACAAAAAAGAAAGAAAGGCGAGAGACCTTTGACATCAGCAAGGATGTAGAACTCATCGCTGTTCGGCCCGAGATCGACGTCGGCGACCGGCCTGTAGGATTTCCCGGCGTCCCTCAAGAGCCCCATCGCTCAATTGCCACCAACAGCACGCACTTGCTTGGCTGCTAGCTAGCGCCGAGGTGCGCACAGATTTATAGACGTCGTCCGAATTGCAGTGCAGTGCGGTACGGTGCAGTGCAGTGCAGTGCGGTGCAACAAAAGCGAATTGTCAAGTTCTTGTGAAGGAGGAAAGGGAAAGGGACAAGGAAGGAGGGAGGGAGGGAAAACCGATAGTCCAAATTATTGTCGTTTGTATTCGTGAGTGCACATCGAGGCCAATATTTTGTCCCCATTGAATATTATACAGTTCGAAAAGCGTCGCCAATTGCCTCCGCAGCTGATTTGCGACTGTTCCTCCACAGCATGGAAGCTTCCATGATCGCCGAGCCGGCCTTGGCAGTTCGATGGGTTTCCTACCGACTCATGTGCAAAGGCGCTGCTCTGCGCTGGGCCATTAATGGCTTCACCGAACAGCATGAGATGCTCCGCAAGGCACTGTACGAGAGATGTGAGGTCCTCCCGCCCACCCACCTTGAGGTGGAAGATTAATGGGGTGGAGCATCACTCAACTGCATGTGGCCATTTGCAATTGCTAATAAAAACGACCATTCAATATGGCAAAACGTGATAATACTCAACTCTATCAAAAATTTGTCATGATCAATTCTTTAATTTAATAAAACAAAATAATAAATTAGGAAAGATTTTGTTCTGGCGCTATAATCTTGATCAGAAACTCAATAAATAAATATTCATATAGTTATCAACTATGTTAATCCGGAGAGGAAAAGATCATTCAAGGCCTTTAGGTTCCGACCTTAAACGTCATACTTTTGATTTTTCAGAATATTTTTATTTTAATACTAGTAATCGTTAGTTTTAAAGATGAATATCCTCTCTCTCTCTCTCCTAGTTCTTGAGTACATAAAAGCGTTCTTATGAGAAGGATCTAGTGGTTAACATATGCAATTGTTATATCATAGGACAACGGATCAATCCCTCGCAAATGTGAGGATATCGTCTCTTCATACGCTAGTTACTAGTCTCAAGGGCCAAAGACCTATCGTGATTTATCTCCCTTACAATGGTCTAGAGACGAACTAATAGGGGTCGTTAGGTTGACGGATTCCAACCTTTGCATCATTGAGTACATAAAGATGCTCCTGTGGAAAGGGCCTAGCAGCTAACACATGCAGTTGTTATATCATAGGACAACGGATTAATCCTTCGCAAATGTAAGGATGTTGTCCCTTCATACGCTAGTTATTAATCTCAAGGGTCAAAGACCTATCGTGATTTACCTCCCTTATGATGGTCCGAGGGCGGGCTGGTAGGGGACGCTAGGTTGACGGATTTCAACCTTTGCATCATTGAGTATATAAAGGCGCCCCTACGGGAAAAGCCTAGTGGCTAGTGCATGTAGACGTTGTACCATAGGACAATGAGTCAATCCCTTGCAAATGCGAGGGTGTCGTCCCTCCATGCGCTAGTTACTAGTCTCAAGGGTCAAAGGCCTACTGTGATTTACCTCCCTTGCGATGGTCCGGAGGCAGACTGGTAGGGGTCACTAGGTTGGCAGATTCCAACCTTTTGCACCATTGAGTACATAAAGGCGCTCCTGTGGGAAGGGTCTAGTGGCTAACGCATACAGTTGTTGTATCATAGGACAACAGATCAATCCTTCACAAATGCGAAGATGTCATTCCTCCATGCGCTAGTTATTAGTCTCAAGGATCAAAGGTCTACCATGATTTACCTCTCTTATAATGATCTGGGGGCGGACTAATAGGGGTCGTTAGGTTGGTGGATTACAATCTTTTTATATCATTGAGTACATAAAGGCTCCCATCAATCTATCTCACGATCATTACAAGGGAAGTAAATCACGAAAGATTTTATGGATCTAACGTAGTGGTCAAGATATGTGGAGATCATCTGAATTCAAAAAAAAAATTTTAGACCTCCTTCGAAATTGACTTATGTCACTTCTGTAAATATCGTCGTATCTTAGCCACGACGTCATTCTCGTAGAAACAAAAAAAAAACAATAATTATAATCTTCGTCTTGTCATTGTCTAATATCAAACCGAGTACTTTTTATATTTATAAAGATAAAAATTCTCAATCTTTTTTGCACGTGAATACCAAACACATATTTTCTACCAAATTCAACAATGTACCAATAGAGTGTCAATTGATATTGTTATGCTGGGGGCTACTATATAACAATTTTAATATGAGCACCAAATTGACAAAGCTACTCAGAAATTTTGACCAAATTACTTTTTAAAAAGAAATTATTAAATTAATTTACTATAGCGGCCACATAATGTTAAAAAGTAAATGATACAATAATATTAAAGTAATTAAGAATATTATTTTGAAAATGATAATGAAGGTGCCTTTTTTTTTTTTGTTATGAAATTAAATGATGCTCGAGAAAGGAAAATAATTAAAAATAGATGGTGATTGAAAACGTGTGACCAACCGGATGAGTGAGACCTTCAGCGAGGTGAAGCTTTTGTGTGTAGACTTTGTGGTGTAAAAGTTAGAGATAACTTCCGCCATGGCCAAAAGTATGGAGTTAGAAAAACACAATTTAGCTTCGTTGTTCTTGTCAAGAAGACACCGGTCACTTCCCTTACTTGTACCTGTTTGAGTAAAGCTCGATCGATGTGTTTGAAAGAGAATTTAAATTAAATTTGATTTGTATTTTTGTTAATATGTGTGATACGATAGAAATATATCCTGGTGTAAAGATTGGAATCCGTCAATCTAGTGACCCCTATCAGTCCGTCTTCGGACCATCGTAAGGGAGGTAAATCACGGTAGATCTTTGATCCTTGAAACTATTAACTAATGTATAGAGGGACGACATCCTCATATTTACGATAGAAATATACCCGATCATATGACAAGGTTAAAATTAATAGTCAAGCTCCGATGAAAATCAAAATAAATAGAATTTCAATCCAGAGAAATTAAATTAGAGTCAACTTAAGTTCATCTTCACCACACAAGCTAGTGCATTAATGTGGCTTGACAATTACAATAAAGACATATTGGACAAGTCCTTTGATCTTCCCTTCGTAAAGACATATATTTTTCTCTCCCTAGAGAAAGGGAAGAAGAATGAGAGAGATCAAATCGTTGCATGGCAGTTACATAGCGAATTATTCTTTCGTCTTTTACTAAAGAATGAGAGAGATCAAGTAATTTTCTAATATTCTGTTTCATTTTTTTTTATTCTCTTTATTTTCTTCGATATTTGATTTGAGCATCGGATAGGTCACAATGTCACATTGAAATGTGTCTCGATCCTTTTCTCTCATTCATTTTCAAGTCCAAGTCCGAAGCACTTGATGTTGAGACGACCAATGTGAAAAAGGTTGAACTCTCAAAGATAGTCCTGGACTACCCACCTTTCGAGGTTCGGTATGCGTCCAATCTTCAGAAGATGCTCGATCTTTCGAAGCCCAAATAACGATTGATCTCTCGAGGACTATTTTCACGCTCGACCTCTCAGAGTCTAAAGGACGACCAATCTTGCCACTCGATCTGACAAAGATTTATCGAAGAAAATCGATCTACTTAAGTCAGTACATCAAAACCGACCTAATTCATACTTGATCGATTAAAAATACTCTATCGTGAATATTATATTGAAGTCCTCTCATCCAGTGATTTCGAATCGGTTCGATGTGTATCAATTTTGTAAGGACATTTGGATGGATTAACTTTTGATGACTCAAAGGTCTGCGGTGAGTAAAATACAGCCGTCGTGGTGGGTCTTTATTATAAATATTTTTGAAGAGCTTTTTGATGGCGTGTTTTCGTAGAAATTATTTCTACACAGATGCCTATATTACTCGAAAAACTATAAGAGTTTAAATAAAATAAGATTGAAGGCTTTGAACTCAACCTCTTACAATATGATTGAATAGCAATTTTCTATCCCCACGGGGATGTCGTGGTAGCTAAGATACGACAATGTTTACAGACAGAGCTGACTCTGGGCTAGGGCAAGTGAGGCGCCCGTCGGGGCCCAAAACTTTACAACATTATCAATTCTTTTACATAGGGCTTAAAAAATTGTGTTAAAATTAAATATAGATCAAGACTTATTTATCAAGATTTCACCTAGGGCCTTAAAATCATATGGATGTGGGTTGATTTCGAAGAAAGTCTAAAATCTTTTCTGATGAATAACTCTCCACGTGTCTTGATCACCACGTTAAGATTCATAGAGTTCTCCGTGATTTATCTCCTTTATAATGATCGTAGGATAAACCGATGAAGATTGCTAGATTGACAATTATAATCTTTTATAGAATAATAATTTTCTGTGCGCAAAATTATAGAAAGTAGACGATGGAGTTGAATAATAGTGCATTATGCAAAGTTGTCCATTTGGGTGCGTCCGAGAGCCAACATTGAGATGAAAAATATGTTGTAAGGTGCTCTATGGCGAGATAGACACAATTCAAAGTGGAGTTTTGTGGGTTATAGAGGGCTTTAGTTGCCATGAAAGTTAAGAAATTTGTATACACTATATTGATTATCCATTGAAAATGATATTTAGTCGAATTATCTTATTCTAAATTGAGAGGAAGTAATCGTGTGAGGAGAAACAATTGAAAAGGTCCATGAAAGTGTCGGTCAGCGACGAGGATATCACATAAATTAGCAACATTTTTTTATGGTGGATGTGATTGCGGACAAATAGTTAATTAAACCTGTAAAATTAATGCGCAACCGAGGGGAATAGCGCTCGTGGCCTAATGGATAAGGCGCCTGACTTCTAATCAGGCGATTGTGGGTTCGAGTCCCACCGGGCGTGTACCTTTTGTTGCTATTTTATTTTATTTTTATTATTTGCCTCTTACAAATCAAATTACGGAAACAAAAAGGATCCCATGGTTCGACCAAAATCTAAAATGTTTTTTCTTTTCGTTTTTTGAATTATGAAAATAACAAATCAGCAAAATTAAACCGATACGAGTGTCGATAATTTGAAAACAGGTTGAGTCACCTGTAATCCAGCACAATCTGCATCACGCTCGGATTATCAGTGAAGCCGGGCGGCGAAAGCAAATAGTTCGATCCAGTCAACCAATCACACAAGATCGTACCCAGTCAACTTCTGATGCTCCCAGCAAGTACTAGAGGAGGAGGAGAAATGTTGAAAGTGAATACAAAACGACATGATACAGAGATTGAAGGCCAAAGAGAACCATCTTTGCATTTAGGATTAAGAAGGCATATGTTGGTGAATCTCAACAACTTTGGTTAACCAATTTCCCTCCGCCGACTGCTGGTCCGTCGATTTGTGCTGCTCCGGTGCTTCCCCCTGTGTAACTCTTGATGACCATACTCTAAGTTGCTAAGCTCTTCGCTGCTGCTATCATTGTTATCATCCTTTTGATGGCAATGCCTTCTCTTTCTAGTATTGCCATCACTTGTATGTCGACTTGTGTCTCTCTGGTGCTTCCCCCTGCCTGACTCTTCATGACCACACTCTAAGTTGCAAAGCTCTTCCCTGCCGCTATCGCTGTTATCGTCATCCTTTTGATGGTGATGTGCTCTCTTTCTGCTACTATTTTCATGTTTCCTTTTTCGACTGTTGCTGTGGGGCAAATGATAATTCTCTAGATCAGAACAGGATGACCTGTGTTTATCATAGTCTGCCCTTTTAGAGGAGCACATACTGGGCTGCGCATTGGAACCAAGATCCTCTGTACCTCTGCCCTCGTAATGTTCTTCATCCATACTATGCCTGCGACTGGCCTGGTCACAAGTTCCATTGTACCGTTCTTCATCGAAAGTATCCTTGTGACTAGACTTCTCACTTGAAAGGCTAGTGGAATGGTCATCACTAAATTGTCTGTCGTCATCCGTGTGATCTGGAGATTGCACATCTTGCTTTTCATGAAATCTTGATTTATTCTCTGCATACTCACTGGAACAATTTTTCCCTCTCTTTTGCCTCAGCGGGTATTCCTTGCCTTTCATCTTGTACCTTTCCTGATCATCATAATAGTTATCTTCGTATTTATGATGTTTTTTCAGAGAAACCCTGTTGTTTTCCTTGTAGATACCTTCAGCAGAATCACAATTTCGAGTTCTCCCTCTCTTTGAAAATTTGCCATGTCCTCTGTATCTGTCATGCTTTTCAGTTAAAGATGAATATTCTTCTCTCCTACTACTGGGCTGCTCTCTCTTGATTGGATCTCGTGTAATATCTGACTCTTCGGTAGGAGAACCACCATTGTCGGACCTTCGAGAGTGGAACCTAGCATTAAAATAAAAATAAAAATGTAGCCGTGATCAAGCAACTGACAGTAAGCCACGAAACAAAACAAAAAAAAAAACCAGAGAGATTTAACAGGTACAGAAAAAAAAAAAGATGTAATCATTCTCTCTGATCCAAGCATTTGTGCTCGTGATACGATCCCAAAGGACAAAAGCAAAATATTAGCGCCTCTATAAACTATTGTGTCAGTGTCACTATATATTGAGATTTTTTTTCGTCAAATACCTTTTTTTGCTTGGTGTTTTATCTGAACGCCGAAGCCTCTGGGATTCTCTGTAATCGACCTGCTTGTCATACTGGTGTTCAGTTGAAGTACCAAACAGAGCAATCATTCTTTTAATCCAGTATTTGGGAGGAGCGTTATCCCAATCCGCCCATTCGTAATCTCCTCCAGGGTTGCGGAAACAGTGAATGAAATTGCAAGCAGTGCCATGGGAACATGTCTGAATGAGCAATGGAGATATGAACAGGATGAGTCAACATGCTACGACTGGTCGGCTGAACTGAAAAAATATCATAAGTAGCCAAAACATTCGCATATTATGATGACAGAAAACTTCAGAATATGTTTAAGCATCAACTATATTGCTTTTCCCTTCCTCAAGGACAGTAGTCGTTGGACCTATTAGTCACCATAATCAATTTTAACTATTACTGGTCAAGATAGATGCTTGCGACACAAGACTGGCTTAATGCAGCACACAGCTGAGACAAATATATTTTTCCCATACCAACCTGGGTTTCAACCCTGATGCCTTGCAGAACGTATATCACAAAGACTTGGGTGTCAATATTTGACAAAGTGTGGATCTAAGCATGGTTTAAAATATAATAACGTGACGAGCGGTCCAGGCATATATAAAATTTATGAAGTTAAAATTTAACTTACGTTATTTTCAATAAACTTAATATAAACTGAAGTTACTCATAATAAGTACTGTCTAGAAATAATAATAATAAAATAATAAATAATGAAAATATTTATATTCTTTATTAATAAACTTTATAGTTATTAACAACTTTCCTATTGCTACGTGACAGTTATGCTAATAATGAAACAGTGAACGTTAATTATAAAGAACATTTGTGAGGTCAATGTGTAGCCATATGATATACAAACAAAATTTGTGGCAAAATACAAAAATCAATCATTTATATAGATTATAACTGATATGACGTTTACTTCTATAAGGATGTGCACTGATGGAAAAGATAAACATATCGCCATACCTTGAACTTTGACTTCATGTACTCACCACATATAGCAACCTTCCATCTTGTGACACTGACAAATTCACATGTCACCTAATTCAACAACCATGTTAGAGCTTTGACAAATAAAAATCAGTAAGAATACAAGATTCAGTACAGAATTGATTATTTTCCCTGATTTTCCAAGGAATAAAGATAGAAACCATCCAAACATGAGATTTCAAGTCAAATGATTAGGCAAGTACCTGTTTTCCAGCAAAATAACGACCATTAATACTGTTATATGCAAGTACAGCCGAATCCAAGGACTTGTAGTGCACATATACATTCCCACGTAGATGATAGGAACCGTTATTGCACACCTAATCATAGGAATAACAATTTAAGAACTTGGTTGGTTAAGATAACATTAACATCCAAAAAGTGCAATTTCTAACACTAAAATCACAGAAATATTTATAGACATTAATGTGACTAGAAAACATGCAGAATGCAGATGGTGAATAATCAAATAGGTAAAGAAATTCTCGAAAATGATATCCATGTGTTATTAAGTTACATATGTACTACAGTGTGCACATAAGGTGGAACAGTTTTCAGGATTGTAAATAGATTCAAAAGCCACAAAACCACCATACTCAGTTGCACAAAATGGAGAAATTTCCTTCAACAATATTTTGTTTGGTATTAAA
This sequence comes from Wurfbainia villosa, assembly GCA_025175895.1. Taxonomy (NCBI): domain Eukaryota; kingdom Viridiplantae; phylum Streptophyta; class Magnoliopsida; order Zingiberales; family Zingiberaceae; genus Wurfbainia; species Wurfbainia villosa. The sequence continues at coordinate 8,686,636 of CM045997.1, forward strand.
GATCATAAAGAAATGATAATTGAACTATGAGAGCAATGTTGCAAATTGCATCCAGACACATCAAAAGTAATTGCAGAATAGTTTGCATAGATGGAATTAAATATAAGAAGGGCCAGAGCAGGAAAGTACAGTGACCACCGATGACCACCGACCGAGGCACATATCATTAGGCATTAGCAACATCTCAGTTTGCAGATTTGAAAATACCACTATTAATAGAATAACCAGCACGATCCAATAGTGCTAGCAGAAAAATAAAAATTAAGGAGCTTCATTAACATGGGTGAAAAATAGCTCCTGTCTTATGCCAATTCAAATTGAAAGACAATTTTAACATGGGGAATCTAACGGAGAGATTTTTAAAACTGATGAAATGTATTGGTTATATTGGTGGGCAGGATGCAGCTGAACCACATAGTATTTATATAAATTCCTTTATATTCTCTGTCACAATTATGAACATTAATCTGGTGGACACAAAACTTTTGCATAAAAATTTTGACAAAAGAGGCATCAGGCAACCTTGAAATTTACAAGTTCACCAAACTTCAGGAACTCTGTATGTACATCTTCATAAAATTCTTCGTAACAGCGGTCCACTTCTTCATCAGTATACTGACATATGCATAAGTTAAGGTAGCATGTTAAGGTCACAAGACAATTAAGTAAAAATTAATCACAAAAATCTACTTCCTGAGAAACACTTATAGAATGGAACAAAACATCAGAACAAATATGTATCAAACACACAGCATACTTGATTCTAGATAAACTCAAATTATCAACCTTTTAATATAATTCATAAAAGTACAGGAGTAATTGTTTCTTTTGTTTTATGAAACTCACATACTACTTCATCCTAACAAACTAACAGCATACAAAAACACCATTTAGGGTAGAAAACATGGAACTTATTTCTACTTTAATTCTATTTAAGACCCAATCACTGGTAACACTCCAGGTCAAAGGGTAGCCTGGTGACCGAAACTCTCGCCATATGGAGTCCCGAGGAAGGATCCATTGTACGCAGCCTTATCTTGCTTTGCAAGAGGCTATTTCCATAATTCAAACCTGTGACCTCTAGATCACAAGACAACAATTTTACTATTGCGCCAAGGCCCCCCCCTTCGGTAACACTCTAGGTCATCTAGATAAATTGAAGGTGCCAATTATTTTAATCCAAAAACCATTTTTAGGTTTCGTAACAGCCAGGTCCTGCATTCACAAATAAGAATTGCAAAAAATCATTGTCCTGCTCATTTATCAGACTAACCCAAAATCATCATGTTTCCCCACAAATGTAACTCTTCTGGATCATCAAACAGTCTGACACTTTAGTTTAGTCAATAACAAGAATGATTAATCTCCATGAATCAAGAATGACACCTCAGATCCACATGTAGGAAATCTGTATGAATAAAAATTTATTTATAGTTCTTACTTTTGATGGATTTATGTTACAAAATAATGCACCAATACTAACGGATGATTCGCTTGAAAAGGCTTGTGGCTAGTTAAATTTAACCAAGACAACTAATTTGACCAAGGATATCTCACCTTTATGCAAAAGCAACATTCAAATTTATACGTTCAATAAAAAATTATGCATTTAGATTTATGTATCATCTTTGTGGCAATTGAATATCCAAAAACTGATTATTTATACACATTCTAACTAAGAAATTTTAGTATTAACAATCGATGCTACTCCTATCAGACTCACAAATTCGGCATATTAATTTCAACTAAATCAGAAGTACGCATGTGGCATTTATAACCTACGAAATAATACTCTACTAGGAGTTAGTACACTGAGGTTCTTCAAAGTGTGATTAACGATAAAACTTCACTATACATAAAAAAAAGGATATCAACACCTGCCAATAAAATCCTGAAAATCTTCAACTAAACATCAATAGATCAAATATAAGAAATGGATGATGTGCATGCATGGAGTCAACTAATAGATACCAAATAAATTTGGCAATACATGTATTGATTGCAAAAATAAAAAAGATGAGAGAACGTGTGAATGGATCACAAAGTCCTGAAGATAGGAATACACAGTGTGTGATAAAATATTGAACATGATGAAATAATAGCTATAGAATCAGTGAAGTAGGATACAGAAGACAATTAAACTTTCCAGCTTCAACAAAAGTAATAACCTTGAACCTCCATTTGAGCATTCATCAAGACGAGCCTCTGATGTGATATTGTCAAAGAGAATACAATCATGTTATATATTTAAAAAGATAATGGATTTACCACACTCACTAGCAAGAAACCAGCATTTTGATATACAAAAGAGAAGACATCAACAAATATTTCACAATGACTTAAATTCTTTTTTTAAGGAGAAAATACCTCACACTGTTTATTGGAAAATAATTTACAGAATAAATTTATTAATTTGGTAAAATCTTCTCAGCCATTTGCCTAAGAAGGGTTCTTAGACATGTATTAACTGATCCAATGACAAATTAATTGTCACATTAATGGATAAAAAACTAGACAAGTTAGAACACGTAATAGGTGGTGCAATTATTCCCAACTATTCTGCTATGATAATAAAAGAAACAACAATGAAATTGTAGTAAATGATAACTTGACGATCAAACAAATAGCACAATGAGGATACCACATTATCCACAAGAGTGGATGATCTTACAAACCTCTAGCCCCTCATCTTGCTCCCAGGAAAGTCCAGGACCATTGTACATATTTTTGATGAGCAATGTGCAAGATTTATCAGGGTGAAAGTGAACTCTACTACATCGTGACCCAAATCGACAAGCCCCTGTCTTAAGGTGAAATGGGCAATGAGCCTTGTCCTAGAAAGAAAGAAAGAAAATTAAGTTCAGAATAACAGTCAAATTCTAATGTATATACTATAAAAAATATATAAATTATTTTCAGAAATTAATAGATGCTGAACAAACCATAGGGAACTAAATCCTTAGTTTCCGCATGCATACCTGCTCTGTACCAAAGTTTGGAACCTCTTGGGCAACTTTTTCAAGCACTTCTTGAGCAGAAACTGATGAGCCTTCCATATATGAAGCAAAAGCCACAGATTGTGGTGGTAGTGGATTGGATGTTGGTCGGTTATCATCCTATAATATAGTGAAGATTTCAAAAACATAACCAGCAATACCAATCACAGCAAATTACTAAACCATTGGAGATGAACTAAGTTACTAACCTCTTCAGATTGCTTTTTGTAAGTTCCCTTTGCAACTTTAACCCTTTTCTTCTTGACTATGATCTCATTTCCTTGCCAAATGATTTCAGCAGGCCCTTCTTCAATGTAGTCCCATTCATTGTCTTCATCCAACTCATTTTCCTGTGCATAGTGATGATTATTTTACAAGTATAATACAAAATGCTTAAGAAAAATTTAGCCACATTGTTCATGAATATAACTTCTGGCATAGTCCTAAAGAGTGTAGTTTTTCGTTTATATGATTGTTCATATGCATGTTTCACAATCCAGCACAGTATGACATATAGAATTGAAGTTTGATATGTTAGTCAAATGTATACATCAAATCATATAAGTTACATAGTCAATTCAGAAAGGCTTGTATAAAACGGGCACTCAAGTAGTTCTTCATAGTAAAATTATATACAAGGAAGATTAATAACTTGATTTGGCAGTTTATCAAGTCCGTTTGAGCATTGTACAATTAGTGCACATTATTCACAATAAAAAGTCTATAAACAAATTCTAAAGGTCGAAACTATAAGCGATGATTTTGAAGAATAGATAAACAGGATATATTTCAATTATCTTTAATGACTTTTGGCTGGTATCAGTTGGGCGTGCAGCGATAAACGAATTGCACACAGTATGGTGCAGTAAGACATACTGAACAATTAGAAACAAAGAAGTTTACACGATCTCCAGCCGAAGCAGAATCTAAAAGCATAAGATTACCAAATAAAATGGAGAAAAGAAAAACCTTCTGCTCATGCGCTTTTTCCAGAAGCTTCTTCCGCTGCTCCTCCTCCTCAGCCGCCTTCCTCGCGGCGGCAGCCTCCAGCCATTGCCTCTCCCTCTCCTCGAACACCCTCAGCTCCCTCTCCGCTATCTCAGCTTCTTCCTCTTCCCTAAGGCGCAACCTGAGCAGCTCCTCCGGATCAGCGAGCAGCGTCTCCTCCTCCTGCCTATCCTGGATCGCCGCCTCCCTTCGCACCTGCTTCCGCTTTAGCTTCTTCACTGTTTTCCTTCTGTCCTTCCTCGTCTGACCGCAGTTCGCAGATGCCAGTGCATCATCAAGCACCGCCGATCCCGTGCCGGCGGACCGTTCTGCCATCGGAGGCGAATGATCGACGACAGACCGACCGGGTAGGGTTGGAAAGTACGAGCGTCGCCGAGATGGATGATGGGGTATTTTGTTGAACCGAGCCAGCCTTTGGCAGTTTAATTGGGCCGATCCGGCCCGTTTGTAGTTTAATTGCCCGAGCCGGCCGTTAAGCGGTTTAACTGGGCCGCTCCAGCCTTCTGTTGGTTTAATTGGGTCGATCCCGCCTTTTAGGGTTTAGATCCTTTTTCACTGGTTCGCTCTAACTGTTCTCGGCCTCTTTCTGGTTTGGCTAGAGGCGTTTTAGGGTTTCCGAGTTTTTAACTGGGCGATTTCACTGTGGAGGGTGATTCCGAGTTTCTTCTACAGAAGATTGTTCAATGGTGATGGGATTAGAGTCGATTGAGCCTTTTTGGGGTTTTCTGATGGCGTGGTATGGCGGCATTAAACGAAGCTGAAGACGGTAGCAGCCCAATCCTTCGAATGAGCAAGCCATAGAGAAGGATCCGCGGCCCTGGTGGAGATCTTGTCATCATGATCGCAACTATGGTGCAATATTACACTGTAGCATAGATCATAAAACACACAGATCAAAGCTTTCTAGGTATGTATTTTGAACCTCCCATATTAATTTATCGTCTTGTGGTGGAATCCTCTATTACTATCATATCTTTTTTCTAAAAAACATAGTTTTTCTGATACATTTTAATTAGCCAACCTTGAAGCTTCAAAACGATCATAGTTATGCAAATTCATTTGGGCAACAAATGCATGTTTCTGATCAGGATATGGTGCCATGTTCATCACTACGTAATCACGGCCACTTTTGTATAGTAGCAAAATGGCAGCTTGTGCCCCGGCGGGTGTAGTACAAGACCATGCTTGAATCTCAAAAAAGAATTTTTTAGAGGTCGACTTCTAATTCTCCATGAGTTATACTTTGGAGAAGATTATATACCTCTAGATTAGTTATACTTTGGATGAATATCTTAGAGTTTGGCTTTTGAATGTGCATAGATTGTGCTCGAGTAGTCAAATAAAGAGGAGGAAGGTGAGAATTGATGGAAAGAGACTGCAAGCTGTCCAAGAAAATTCTTAGGGTGCGTTTGGTTCAAAGTTTTCGAGGATAACTTTGATTATCCATCTAAGATTATCCATGCTATTCTCCTTTAATTCAAGGAATCAATGTTTCTCAGATAGTGAAGCATGTCTGCTACATTAGCAAACGGGGTATGCAAATCGGAATCACATTACCTTGGAGAGAGTAGGATTTTTCTTAATTCCGAAGTTAACAAATATTTTTTTCCCAAAAGTATCCTTTGAATTTTGTCCATTAAGACTAAGATACTTTTAAAACTTTATCAAATTTCAATTTCGTTCAAATAATATCAAAAGCCTAGTTGATCGCTCACGGCCACTGCTATCGATCATCGGTCGCCGTCATCGGTCGTCCTCACCGCCATCAATTGTCGATGCAGCTATCGTAGTTATCAGTGGCCATCTACTGCCATCTCATCAATCAACGGCGGCGATTGTCCTGATCGTCACAATCATAAATAAATATGTTTCAGAGTAAATGGGGTCTTAGAGTCGAACCAAGGATAATATAATAAAATGTTAAACTAGATTATACATTAAAACCTCCAAATAAATAAATTTTTATTGTATTGCTTAACCGGCCATCGTATAAAGGAGATAAATCATATTTTTCATCAAAGTCCATTAGTAAATTGCATGGAGAATTGGCACCTCTGCATAAGCGAGGGATTGATTCTTACTTCCTTGAATAAATTTTATATGCGTTTACCATCCGAATTAGCCTGTGAGGGCTACTTAAGATTGAACAAACAATATAAGGTATATTTCATTCTCTATGATCTTGATTATGTGATCAAACTTATACATGATAACTTGGAACCAAATGCATTCTTAGAACATGCAAAACCTAGCAGCCACAATCAAAGCAATACAGGATAATTTGAATCAAATGCATCCTCAGACAATGCAAAATCTAGCAGCCACAAACAAAGCAGGCAGTCCAAGGAAGTGTTGGAGCTTTCTTTTGACAGTCCACCAAGACGACAAAGTAGGGTGTCATACCTCACCAGTCCCTCTCCAGGAAAAGGATCTCCCTTAACTCCAAAGGAACAGCCATGCCCATGCCCATGCCCATTCTGCACTGTCAAAGAGCCCATATAATATGATGGTCCCAAGGTCTGACCTTAGGCATTTTTGTTTAATTACTTGAATGAAATATAACAGCTCCAGAGCAATCATTCCTGTCTTTTGTTCTTTCTCTAGGGCTGAACCAAAATTTGGAGAGCCAAGTGGATTGCCCTCTCGATGAGCAAGGACCAGAAATGATGAAGGTGGAGGAGCGGACAAGGAGTTGGTGACCCACACAATAAGATCTCCCTTGATTGAGGGTTTTCAAGTTTTTGATGGGCATGTTATGTTTCAAGAGGTGGTAAGATGAAGCCAATGAACAAAAATATTGAACATTCAGTTTCTTTCGTGTGGTTAAGTTTAACTATGGTGTTTAGATGTTTAACGAAGTTGTTTTTTGCACGGGGCCTTGTGGAGCTTCGGATTGTTAACTTCGTGGTTGAAGAATGATGTTGGCATTGTCACATTGAAACCAAATCCCTTGGGTTTTTTTTTTCCCGGATTTCAACTATAAAATTGTGAGCATCTTTACCAAGAGCATATTGAAGCCTAACGGATGTGTTTTTGTTGATAATTTTGATTATCTATTTAAGATTATAATATTTAATTTTGTTTGATTCAAAGAGAAGCTAAATTCTAAAATATATATATTTATTTCCTGAATATTTTGTTTTTTGTTGTTGTGAAATTTACATCAATTCTAAAGTTTTTTTATATGTAACCTTTCAAAGACAATTGTTAAGCGAAAGAAAGCAAGGTTACGTCTCCCATGAGGAAATCGTGTTGTCAGTCTATCTAATTAGCAATCTCTATCATCCGTTTTAAAAATTACGAGGCGATACGCATTTTCATTTGTGGAAAAAGAATTGCACTGTTTTATTTAATCGCGTGGTGACTTTAATAACTATATAATTAAATAATAAAACTAAAAAATGACATAAATTGAAAGGACATTTTTTTTTTATAATATTAAAATTTTCTCTTTTTATATTTATCAAAGTAATATTTTATAGTCTCCACAAGAGAATTTCGAAGATGGTAAAAATTTTTGAATATCTACTCTCTCATTGTTTTAGTTGAATAAGATATTGATAATGATATAGTAAGGGATAGAGTTCAATGTACGTAGAAGGATCTATATAGTCGATCTTATCTAGTGGGATAAGACTTTGTTATTATTATTGTTGTTATAATTTATCTCTCTTATAATGATTATAGGACATTTTATTATTGTTTAAACAAATAAAAAGAGCTAAATTTAAATTATAAATTGTATTCCGAAGTTACCTAATAAGAAAATTAGAAATATATATATATATACATTCAAAATTAATTAGTAGAAATTTAAACACTTAAATTATAAAAAATATATTTTATTTATAATTTAATATTTAAAAAATATTTTTTTATTCTATTGAACAATTTTAATTAAAGCCCGTTTTAAAATAATATAACTTTAATAAATATTATTCTAAAATAATATAATTTTAGTCCAAATTACTTATATATCTTCGGGAACGAAGCAATTTTAAGATATGGATAATGAAGGATTTTTTTTTTCCTGTCAAAAAATTAATTAAATAATAAAAACGAGGAAAATTATATTTATAATTTAAATTATTTAATTAAATGATATAAAGTGGGGAAAAAAAAAAGACATCGCTGCCCAACTCCCGCCGTTGCTTTTCCAGGTCACTCGAAAAAATCTCGCGCTTTTTTGTCGCTTTCTTTTCACCAGCCGCCGTCTCTTCCTCCCCCACCCAAACCGACGCTATAACACCTCCTTCTCCTCCAATCCCTAAACCGGCCTCCTCGACATCGCTGCAAGACTATTGGCTGACGGTGGGACGTTGGAGGCATTAGAGTTCCCGCAGACCAGAGCTGTGATCTTTAGGTGGGGAGAGCTGCTTGCTTCGGGGTCGGGAACCGGTTTTCGCTCTCTTTTTTGTTTGATATGATGGCTGAAGGAAGAGCAGCGTAGCAGTGCGAGGCGCAATATCTCTGCTAGGTTTTTTTGTATTTTTTGTCTTTCTTCTTCTTCTTCTTTAGTTGAAAGATTATTTCCAAAGTGAAAGTATACTCGCAACGGGAATTAAAAGTCGCATTTTGATCTGCTGATCCGGAAAAATTTTAATTTTTTATTTTTTATGGATCTACTTGCCTGTTGGTCAGGCTAAGAAAGCGTCGATCGCCAGGAAGGTGATGTTTGGTTGGTTGGCGGAGGGGAAGAGGAGGGGGAGAGTGGCCTTCCATGAAGGTACTGTGCGATGTGTGCGAGAGGGCGGCCGCGGCAGTAGTTTGCTGCGCGGACGAGGCAGCGCTCTGCTGGAACTGCGACGAGAAGGTACATGCCGCCAACAAGCTCGCCGGGAAGCACCAGCGAGTGCCTCTGCTCTTCACCAGCTCCAACTCTGATTTGTCTTCTTCTAATTCATCTTTGCGAATCCCGACTTGCGACATTTGTCAGGTTGGTTGTCTCTCAATATTTTGCTAATTGCCGTTTTGAACGGGTCTAGGAATTTTGTTTTCTTGACGAGAAAAAAAAAAGGTTCTTGGACTTTTTTTTGTAGGAGTTTATATGTTCACATCGTCCTAAAATTATTTGCCACAGTAATGATCAATGGTTATTCTTCAATCTTCATGCCTTTCTTGCAGAGTTCTCTAGTTTGGCAAGTGCTAATTTGGTGCTTTTCATTGCATATTTTTGAGTTTGATGTCGTTTTTCTTAAAACAAAATTATCTTGGTTTCTTTCCTTGAAGTGATAACTTTGCTTAACTAAACTTCATTGGTTCATATCATCCTTGTTAGATTTTTTTCCTTCAGTAATGCTTAATGGTTCTTTTGACATCCTTTTGGCAAAGAGTTATAGAGACCCACATTACCCTGTCCCATGCCACCCACATGAGGTGGATGGGATGTGATAATCATAATCGTCGGTGGGCCGGGGCACAGATGGAGTGACTATTTTTTGCGCTGCCCTATTCCATTTTGCTTGACTTGCTCATAAAATTATAGGTAACTTAGAGGGCGTTTGGTTCGTAGAGAATTTTCTGTTTTCTGTTTTCATTCTTTTTTTTTTTCAGAAAATAGAAAACGAGTGTTTTTTGTTTTCCAATTTTCCAGAAAATGCTCTTTTATTTTTTAGAAAATGAAAATGAAAACAGAAAACGATTATTGTTCGTTTTTCAATTTTCCAGAAAACGCTCTTTTATTTTCTAAAAAATGGAGATGGAAAACGCATTTGGTTCGTGTTTTCTCGTTTTCACAGAAAATGAAAATGAAAAACGAAGAAGAAAATGCTTACCTACTGCCCCCTTAGTATTTCTAGTTCTTTAGCTCCACTAAGTTTTCTTGCTCTGCCTCTTCATGCCCCCCTAGTCATGTTGAAGTTCAGTATTTATCAGCTAAGATCAGGATTTTCACCCATGTTCTTTGCATGCTCTTTATTTTCGAGGTTACTTCCTTTTGGTATGTTAGGTAAGAGGCCATTTGCCTTGCCTCTTTGATTGATAGGTCTCTGTCTCCTTTTAAATCTCAAAGAGCTTTTCCCCTCTTTTCACTCCATTTGTTATTATACATTTCTTTTCATATCAACCGAAAAAGGTAATCGGCCTTCATGTTTTAAAATCTAAGTATTTTCCCTTATGTTCACTGAACTGAGATTTGAAAGGCAAACATGAGTTCCTTTGTGCGATGATCTTAACCTAATTAGGCTGGTTTTGTTTTCAGACTTAACTTGCTGTGAACTAAAACATAGTAAAAATTCATTGCACCATGTCTGAATTTAGATGAGCTAATCAGAAATGAAATAAGAAAAGGAAAATAAGGGTCTATTAAAGATATTTATGACAGCAAGTGGCTTCATAAATACTGTCCAGTGTCTAGACAGGCAGTTGGCAGAAATAAGCCTTCATAAATAATGTCGATGAAAGCTAGCATAACTCCACTACCTTCTAATTTCTTTCTTATCTGTTTTTCGAAAATTCATTAATGATGAGGGATAATAGGTACATTCTCAAGCTTTTCATAGGCAGGCACTTCCACTGACTAAAGGACCATGCTGATTGTCTTCTACCTACTTTTCTTCCTTCTAAACACTAGGAATTGTTTTACTGGATTTGTTGGTGACTATGAGGTGATTTTCTTGGTGAAAGCATGTGCAACCAATCGATCATATATAAGAGAAAATAATTGAGATAGTATGTTCGTGTTGAATATGCAACCGACACATTATATCGATAAGTTGAATCAACTAGAGGCAATGTGAGATTGGGAGACCTAAGGGAATTCTAGTTTATATAAACTAAAATTAGAGATCTGAATATTATTATTAGGGGACAAGTTTCATGTAGTAGACCCTAAGAGTATAGCTTTATGTTGTCAGCACAAACTTTCCTTGAGTGATTTGTTCAACTGTTGCTAATGGGGAACTTATGGTCGACATGCACATTGTATTATTTACTTTAAATGAACCAATCTGATTGAATTGGAAATATTTTTTTTATTTCATCGTATGAATTGTCCATAATTTGACAATTGTGAAAAAAAAAAAAAAAATAGATTTCTCAATCTACTAAATACATGCCCTTTGACACCCTGCTGAACACTCCGTGATGGTTATCTGCTTCCTCCTTATACTTCTTTTATCAGTTGTTAACTTTCTTGCAATTCTGTTAGTTGTCACTGCATCGGCACTACTCTTGATTTTATCATGGCAGATCGAACTACATATGAACAAGCATTTGGCTTTTATCACTGAAACTATTAACTTTTGGTATCGCATTGCAGGAGAAACCTGGGTACTTCTTCTGCTTGGAGGACCGAGCATTGCTGTGTCGGCAGTGCGACGTAGGCATCCACACAGCCACCCCCTACACGTCATCGCATCAGCGTTTACTGATCACCGGCGTGAGAGTTGCACTTGAACACCATCTTGCCAGCGACGGTCACAAGAACAGCAGCTGCAGCAATGGCAACGACACAAGTAGCAACCGTAACAGCAACAGCATCCCGTGTACATCAGTGGTCTCAGCCTCAGCCGATTCCAGTGCCGACAAGAAGCTTCCGGAGGCCACATCAGCGTACGCACTGGAGGAGGGTTCGAGGCCACAATGGCCATGGAATGAATTTCTCAACAACTTCGAATTCGATCCTTACTGCAGTTTCTCAGAGCCTGGTTCCTCAAGTTGAAATTGGTTGAGGGAACAATTCATTCAGTGAGTAAAATAAGAGGATAGTCGAGCTACGGGCACATTAAAGTGTTCAACTGAGATTGTTCTTCTATTTAACATCATTGTCTTATTGATTCTTCACGATTGGGTTTTGGACCGTGCTTGCACTCGGGCTCGATGATGTCGGAAAATTCTGATACCGGTGACCCGAAACGTTGACTTATCGATTTGTGCCGATTGACAATTTTGAAGCATCAATCACTTGTTTCTGTTCCCTCTATACTGACTTAGGTCGACCTGAAATTGTCGTAATAGTCAATGCTTATTGAATGTTGTTAGTTATTTTTGCCAAGCTTTATTATAAGCCATTAAAAATGAAAAAAATGTAATTTTAATGCTTTTTGTTTGTGTATATTAACTTTTGTTTTGGATCGATCAAACCAATGATCTGATACTACTATTGGCTACGATTCAAAGTCTGAGTTAGTAAATATTATTTCTTCGGAATGGTCTATTGACAATATAAAGATGATTACAGATAGATAGAGATTGATTTTCGATATAGAATTTAAAATTTTATTTGGATTTAAAAGTTTTCTCTTTGTTCTAATTAATGAGGCAATGGTATAATTTTTTATGATTTATTTTTTTTCTATCTCTTTTTATGTACCCACACAATTAAATATCTTGCAGACTGGTGTGGCTGCTATTTCCACCATTCATGTCTCTTGGTGCTCAATAATTCGAGTCGGCTACTCGATTATTTATTGAATATCAAATATTTTTATCAAAAATAATTCACATTTATTAATTGCTTAGAATAATATGCGATTAGTAGAGAAGCATTTTAAGAGACATAAAAACAGATGTATAAAATAGGATATATTGTATATTTATTTTTATTCAATATATATAAAGTTAATTAAATAAATAAATTTGAATATCTAATTAGACTAAATGAAGATACTTAAAAATATATATGATTAGTTTATTAATATTTATCAAAAAAATTATAAACTATTAATATGAACAAAATCAATAAAAAAAATTATAATATCAAATTACTAACTAATTAACAAATATAAAAATTTTAAAATTCGAATTAAAAACCCGATAATAATATTTAAACGGGTGGAGCTCAATTCGAGATTAAACGAACTCAATTTTTTTTTAAAATCAATAAATAAATAAATAATAATTTTAATAAATTAACTCGTCACGTTTTCGAATAGACTTGGAAAATATGCAGCGGCGGAAGAAGGGCCACAAATAGCAGAAGCTTCGACGGCCACAAGCTAGCGGCGGATCGGCGTTGCAGCCAATTAGATCACACGTTTTGATTTCCACATAATCTCTCCTCCCTTCTCTCTTTCCTCATCTCTTGCTTTTGGAGGCGGAAGGCGTCGTTGACGTTGATGAAGATCCAGTGCGACGTGTGCGAGGAGGCGCCGGCGACGGTGATATGCTGCGCCGACGAGGCGGCGCTTTGCAGCCGCTGCGACGTGGAGGTCCATGCGGCTAACAAACTGGCTAGCAAGCACCAGAGGCTCCTGCTGGACTGCCTCGCCGCCAGGCTCCCTCGCTGCGACATCTGCCAAGTGAACTCCAAAAGCTAGCTCGGATTCGACGACCGATCGTCGATTGTCGTTCGATTCCTTCTTCTTTCTGATCGTCGTGATTTTTGGTTTGGCAGGAGAAGGCGGCGTTCATTTTCTGCGTGGAAGACCGAGCGCTCTTCTGCCGAGACTGCGACGAGCCGATCCACGTCGCCGGCACGCTCTCCGGCGACCACCAGCGGTACCTGGCGACGGGAATCCGCGTGGCCTCGAGCAGCTCGCCGGTCAAAGACCCCCGGAAGATCTCGAACCCCCCTGAGCCGCCGAGCCCTCGCCCTCGCCCCACCGCGGCCGTCCGCGAAGCCCCTTCGTTTCTGCACTCCTCCCCCCCGTGGGCCGTTCCCAAACTCCTTCATCTCTCCGACTACGACTCCGGCTACAAGGTCAGCGTGCTTTTCCTTTCGCGATCGACTTTCCTGATTCGAGAACGATTGTTCAAAAAGCTTTTTTCTGAACGCAGAAGGAATCTCCTGTGGGATTCGGGGAGCTGGATCCTTTTGCCGATTTCGGTCTTCTGCATGGTCAAATGACAGGCGGCGGCGACAGCCTCCACGCAACCGCTCAAGTCCCTGAGCTCCCAAACTCCGGTGCAACTTTTGCAGGCTACTGCAGGAGCAGCAAAGGCAGCATTGCGCTCAAAAGGCCGAGGATGGAATTAGTGTCCGATGAGGATGATGAATTCTTCACTGTCCCTGATCTCGGGAAGATTTAAGCTACACTCGTAGGGTTATCAGAATAGCTCGTCCAGTGGATTGAATTTGTTTTAAGGAGCACTTTAGAACCTTCCGTGTTTTGATCTTGGAAAACATATTGTGCTAATTCGCAAGGTAGGGGGAACTTTGATCTTGGAAAATAAGACGAGTAATGTTTAAATTTATTCGAGCTGTCCCATGGGCACGGTGTTACGACAAAAATAAAGAAGCATCTTATTAGTTCGATCTTTTACTGTTATATCATTCGATTATGAATTTTAAAAAAAAAATCATTTGAATGGTCATGGTGCTTAGGAGTTTGTCTGATAGATTTTGACGTTGAATCGTCGTTTAAAAATGATATAATTGTGCAGTTCAAATTGAATCATAAAGAGATATATTATTGGTGGCCTATGGAGTTCATTTGGGCTCCGATTTTATCCATCTCAGTTATTGATGAGGCGTCTCGAAGATCCGTGGAATATGATCGATCATTCTTACGAATTAATTGGAGGTTCGAATATCCTAATGTCAATAAAAAAAAATTATTCGAGCTTTAAAAAAAATTGTTATTTGCTTTATAAGCATGAGCTTTAGTTCAACTAACTTTTATACTTTTAAATTTGTTGGATTGATTAACGAGTTTAATATTTTTGATTTATTTGTTTATTCTAAACGTTTTATTTTGTTTCTTTATGAATTTGATAGGAATTTTATTAATTATGATAAAAAAAATGATGTATTAATCGTAAATGTCTCTACTAATCAGTCTCATAATCATTATAAAAAAGTAAATCATAAAAAAGTTTTTTAGTCAATCCCGTAGTCATTGTAAATAAAAAAGTACACAAGAAAGAATTTCTTAAACATCAAGATCCTAGTATTAACAAAGCGAAACAAATTTAATTTTGGTGTTGGAAGAAGTAACCGCCTTTTGAAATAGTATGATGCAGTTAAACAAAGTGTAAAGTTAATTTATGAGGTTAATTGCTAATTAAATCTAAATAAATTTTAGTAAATATATCATGTATTTCCATAAATAACAAATCATGTAACTCCTAAATGTTAATTTGCCATCAAAATATTTCGTTTCCGAACCATTTAATAACTTGTGCACTCTAAAACTAAAGTTCAGATCAAGTTTGAATTTCTCACACTTTGAAGAATACACTTTTAGAGTGAAAATACATTGATATTCTTTGAGGCTCCGAAGAACAAATGAGACTCGTTATGGTATGGTAATTATGATACGACGGAATTTATGGATAAGATAAGGGTCGATTTTTTGGATTCAGATGATCTTCATGTATTTTGGTTATCCCGTCAAGATCCATAGGACCCTCCGTAATTTATCTCCCTCACAATAGTCATAGGATAGATCGTTAGGAGTCACTAAATTGACGGATTCCAATCTTTTGCGGACTAATATGAATTATTTTAGTCGGTCAAACTGTTTTGAGTTGAACATCGAAACATCTTTCTGATTTGATATTATGTGTGATGTGGATATGCGACGCGGATCCATCATCCGTTCAATGTATGATCTTCCATTTGATCACGCGGGATGGAAATGTAAAACTCTCCATCTATGTCCAAGCATCCCGCGTGTCCAAGCTTCTCGCCGTCGCGACCGCCTCAAGCTAAGAGCTCAACATCGGCACCAATCAACCGGATTCAGATCGCAATCCGATCCGATCATGCGCGACCGTGGGCCTATTGCCAGCAGTGATATCACGGCAAGGACAGTGTAGGTGATCCCACGGATTTAAGAATGAGTTATAGTGTGTTTAGCAGAAGCACTGTGCATTTTAATTTATTGTATATTTCCATGTGATCGGACGATGGATCGAGCATCGCACACGGTGACACAGACGATGAAATCTACATCGCATACGAACACATACGAAAAGGTCGCACAAGATATATTCTTAAGATTGAAGCCCAATCAGTCGACCAGGATTTAATTATTTATGCGGGCACAAGCTTGCAATATAATTGAATTAAGCCTCGGCGAATTAAGAAGTAAAGTTTTATTCCATGTGTTTATATTGATGCTCATTAAATGTGCATTCTTTTGCACTGATATCGTTGGTTCATTTGTTTAGTTGTGTTTTATTTTACTGCGTCATTGCAATTTATACATCTATCTATGATCATCTTTATGGCAGCCTTGGGGGATTGAAAAGTGTCGTCTAAGAGGACCTTCAATAACAACATCGATTAATGGACTTTACCATTATATATCACTACAATAACTAACAATTCAATGTTACTAGTCTCAAGGGTCAAAAGTTCATTGTGATTTATCTTCTTTATGATGATCCAGAAATAGACTGATAGAGACTGCTAGATTGACGATTTCAATCTTTTACACAAATAACTAACGATTCAATATTTTTTATATAGCATATCGCTGTTTTATATCCTCGAAACAAAAGAAATTAGGATATACAAAAATAATGGACAAATCTCCCGCCAATAAAAAAAAATAGTATATTATAGAAACGTATAAAAAAAAAACTCAATGATGTGCTGCTTTTGTGGTGAAAGGCTCACCCTTGCCCCCTCCAAATTAGGCATGTTTATCGGTTCTGCAGTTTCGATTCCAGTTCGATTTTGATCGGTTTCGAATCCGTCAACATTGGAATTGATCTGAACTGGTTCCGATTCCGAATCGATTCCGAATCGTTTCCAAAACGATTCCGGACCGATTCCGAAACGGTTCCAGACCACCTTCTTCAAACTTGAGTTTCAAATTCATCTAACGTGTTGATAATCTTATTCTTTTTTTCTATCGTAAAAAAATCTTGTAGAGATGTTAACATGCTAAGAATTTTCACCTTTAAATTAGCAACCAAAACTAGATCCAAATCGAAATTAGAATCGGTTCCGAACCGGTTGGAACCGAACCAGTTAGAACCGAACCGAACCGGTTCCGGAACCGCTTCATCCAAATCGATTCTGGTTCCGAATTTAATAGATTGGTTCCGACTCGGTTCCAGATTGATCCAATCCGTTAAGCATGCCTACTTCAAACACAGCAACTTTCTCATATTCAGATAACACCATAATACATTGACATGGTTCCATTGTTTTTCAGCTATACTTTACCATGTTGATAGACAAGAATCTAAAGTATTCCTTTATGGCATGGTATTTATAATGTACTCAAGATCTACAAGAAAAACAAAACGAAACAGGGCATTTACTGAAACAGGCAAAGAACATCGAACTGGAGTGCTGTTTCTGAGATGAAATGGTCGACTGTGCCGGCACAGTCGAAGCAGTGGTTTAGCTATTATGCTCTGACAAATGACAATTGTGTAACTTACAAGGCCCATAGTTAGTATTACAGGTCCTCTTATATCTGAAGAGCGTCAGGTGTACAATATCTGATTCACAAAAAAAAAGAGAGAGAGAGAGAGAAAAGCAGGATCAGTTCCAAGTAAGATATACATAAATCCATGGACGCAATATTGAGATGAATCTATCTGCTTGTCCATAATTTAACAACAGATCACTGCAAGAAGAGGAAATTCTTTAAACTCCTTTATAATTTTCTTCTAACATGTTTCTGTTCTTTCAGACTTTCACACGCCTTGCAATGGGCACATAACCTAGAAGATCACCGACACTATTTTCTGGCTGCCATATCGTAAAACTAGATCCTACCAAATATAGTACAGGCCAGTGGAACAGGCTTATGGAATGTTTCTTTATAGACAGATGAAACTGATGCCGAGGGACATCGAATAGTGGTCTATCGCTGATGTTCGCACATCTGGCATGTCTTGGCGGATTTGGGGTTGGCGTAGGTGCAGTGATCACAGGGCCAGAGGTTGCTCTCATCCAAGCTGCGGCCGGGACTAGCTGATTTAGAGCTGTTTCCGATGGCTTTGTACTTGCCTACCTTTGCCTTCAAACCCATACTCTTTGAGCTTGAACTCTTGCTGCAAGTGGCTTGGTTATTGGAAGGGCCAACATCCTTCAGACCAGTCTCCAAGGCTTGAACTAGGTTCTCAAAGTAGTTGCGGGTCACACTAAGATCATGAGACAAAAAATGGAATGATATTACGTAATAAATTGCAAGAATCTTACATCAAGAGGTCATGCAAGAACCAAAATATAAAATGAAAACAGTACCATAGAATTTAGTGAATTATGCAATGAACAAATTAGAATAAACTTAACAATTTCATAGCAGGGATTTACAGGAAATCTCGGAATCTATTTTAGATCCATTTATGTATAGGCTATGAGATGAGCTATATTGCATTGACCTATGACACATTATTCTAATAATGTTGCAATTAGTATATGCAATAAATTTCATCTACGCAACAATCCCATGCTTGCAAGACATGAATGAGGCAAGTATCACAGTATCCAACTATTCACAAGTAGACAACTTAAGTTGCACAATAGCTTATGCTATAGGAATATATATAGAAAAAAGTGGACCAATGCCAAACTCCAAATTCCCTATCATGACAAATGAGGGTTAAAATAAATGTACCACGTCAAGCCGGCTAACTTAGTGCGAAAATCATTGAAATCCTTCATTGGAATTTGTGCATCGAGGTATACTTGGAGCTCCTTCTCAGCACACTGATGAAGGCGTTCCAGTCCAGACTCAGCTTCACCTAAAACGAAATTAAACATGATTATTTCAGTAAGGGCATGCGTTGCTGCAGCCAAAGTAAAGGCTGAGGCATATGGACCTTGCAAATATTCAAAGAACTGCCTCTTGGCATGTTCATGCTCAGGTAGGTAATACCCATATGCGTATGTCCATTTCAACACCCGCCTACACTCCACTATCTAATATTGACAACAAGAATTCTCTGTTAGAATGTCATATGAACGAACCAGAAGGATACAATTTTTCATTCAATATACCTGTAGCCAGGCCTCTATTATGAACTTGAGCTGCGATTCTGGTTGGCTTTGTTGGTCGCTAAGCTTCTCAAGCTGAAACAAGAGGAACTGTTAGCCAGATACTGGCACATCAGAAAGATTAATATTACAGCGAGCCAGACCTTTGGGTCAAGATTATTAGCATGCTCCACACCTTCAAGTCATGCATGCTGGGCCCTGGCCCTTAGTAGGCATGCATGGTGATAAATAGGTGCAGAAAGTAAATTTTCAAAGAAACCCCACAAATGCAATCAAATCTTTACCTTTTCATTTTGCATGCCATGCAGATCTGAAAGTGCCTTTTGCCTTGACTGCAAATAAAGGAAAATTATTACAGAATGCCATAGAGAGCAGTATTTTACTATTTTCCAGGAGATGGAACTGGCATAAAAAGAGACAACTAAATTAGTGACTTAAAATCCACGAGAATACAAATTCTTTAAGGGCTTGGAGCTAAAACTAACGGGGCATGATGCCAGCATAACATAAGAACGAAAAGCATCCAAAGTGTCTTATCTACAAAAAGCATTACAGAATCTATTATCTAGCAGTAAATATGCATCTCCTTGAGAAGGCTTCTCTTGTGAGTAGAGAAGAGAAGTTTTCCAGTATCACAATTCCAGAAAATATACTGCCCAACACCCACTGAGAAGATTATGGTATATGTAATTGGTTAAGCTTCTCAAACTCACTCAAGTTATCTAAAGAAAATGACAGTGGCAGAATATATTATTTGCCTTTCAGAGATCTCTTCCTCGGTTCAAAAGATAAAACCACAGATACTGAACCATAATCTAGAACTAACACCAATTTGACAACTGGGTTTCATTGTGCAATCATTTATGGAAATGCATAGGTGTTCGTGTCCCTGGGATGGAAGACACCAAAAAATACAAGAGTCAATTTGCTTCGATTTTTATTTTCCATTTGTTAAATAACTAACTTTAGAAATCATGATGTTATTTTGCCATTTCAAATTTTAAATTCAAGAAATATAAACTGTAACTTCTCGTGAGAAATTAAAGTTTAAGGTAGAAGCATAATATTTGGCTAGAGAAGGAAACATCAATTGGGCAACTTCTAATGACTTCTTTATAAAGCAACACAACGTGACATGACAATCCAACTTGTTAGCTAGCTCTCTCAACCCTGTCAGCCTTGCTTGCACTAGCTACCATTAGACAACCACTTTTTAAGATGGTTATACCATGAAAATTTAACTTGTTACAAATACTCAAACCTCTTAAGTGCTTAGTTAGCAAGTATGTTAGTTGATCATTAGAGAGGACAAATAATGTGATGATTTCTTTGAACAACATCACACACTAACAAAGTGACAATCAATCAATGGGATTTTGTTCTCTAATAGAGCACTAAAACACTAAAATTGAAGCTACGTGCACGGAAAGTTATACATATTAGTTCAATAAGAGACTTTACCAACTTGGTCACTCCAGTTGCTCAAACCAGATAAGTTCATATATAGATAGTCACCCTACACTCTGCATTTGCACTCAATCTGGCAACAACAATCTTCTTGGCTGTCTAAATAACAAATTACCTCTCAAGAGGTTGCAATAGCTTAATGCAGATCTTCTATTTGTGGAAGAATTAGCTAAATCACATCAGTGTTTACTAAAATCTAAAGGTGGTGTCAATTTTGATACAAGAGACCTTTTTCCTAAGCATTCTTCAGGTAGCCTACAATATTAAGGGGAACTGTAAATCATCACAACATAAAGCTTCAAAAAACTAACTCATTACTCTCACTGTCAATGCTATGTTCAATCTTGCAGCTATAGGATAATTCAGTTTTCCATATCTTTTGTTGGTGCCACAATCATCTCAAGTGGTTAGGTTTGTGATTTTGATGTGTTTGGCAAAGATTTAAGTTGAGTTCAGTTTATATTGCTGAAATATGCATCATGTATACATGTGCTTAATAGAGTGCACATAGAAGCTCAGAGAGCTCGGTGACTCAACGCAAACAAATTGTTTTGGTTATGTTGGATAACTCAATGCAATTGAGTTGGTTGGATTGTGGTTGGTGGTTAGAGGTCCATATCAAGGTGAACTTGGAGGTGAACCATAGGATAACACATTGCCAAAGAAGCCTATGAGACAGCCTTAAGAATAGAATATGAAGCCAAAGAAGAAATGAAGGGAAATGAGATAAGAAGTAAAACAATTGAGTACTTTTCTAAAAAGCAATGCAAGGATCCAAATTAGATTTAGAACAAGAGTTAATGCTAGGCAAGCATTAGAGTCTTGTAGTTTTCTACTGTAGGTCCTTAACGGTGAATGTTCTGGTATTAACAGCGTTGTAGGAGAAGGTAGTAGAATTGACAATGGTGTTGGAACTAAAAGCACCTCAGTTATAGACTCTAAAGTAGATGATGAGTTTAAAAAGAATGGAATCTACTTGAGATTCATAGAAAATCAACGATATAACTTTCTTGTGATAATAATATGATTTCTACGATATAGAAATCATATTATATGTTCTGGTATTAACAGCGTTGTAGAAGAAGGTAGTAGAATTGACAATGGTGTTGGAACTAAAAGCACCTCAGTTATAGACTCTAAAGTAGATGATGAGTTTAAAAAAAATGGAATCTACTTGATATTCATAGAAAATCTACGACATAACTTTCTTGCGATAATAATATGATTTGGGCCATCAAGGAGACTTTCAAAGAACTCCTCAATAGTTGGTTTTAAATTCAAATCAAATTTTGGTACACTTCTCGATCTTACAAATCTACATTGTGGTATAAACTCTTTAAAAAAGATGGGCAAGTTTTGACGGTAAGAATAATTGCAAATTAGAATGACTGGTTTAGTCCTCTGTGGAAGGATAATTTAGGTCTGCAGAGAGAAGGTGCATGATTTGGAAAAAAAAAAAATAGAACATATTGTGCTATTTGGGAAAACCCAAACCCATGTGCTCCTTTTGGGAGATCTGCCAAATAAAAATGTAACAGAACAGAACTACTAGAAAGGATTGAAGAGTCAAAAGCTTACATACCGACTGATTAGTCGCCCATCGTTCATAGTAATGGGTGTATCTCTCAAGAGAATTTTTAGCCATTTCTCTTCTCTTTTCAGATTCATCATACTGAAAAAAATACAAATAGGCAAGAATGTTAAAAGCTTCCTCCTGCAAGAAAGCAACGTGATGAAAAAAATATACCGCTCCTTCCTGCTTTGCAGCTTCATAGCGATTACATGCATAGAAGCCACCAGTCCTTTCTCCATGTTCCGACCATGGGCCAAGGCATAGCCTACAAGAAAACTTATCATGTGGAAGAAATGCACGAGGTAGAATGACAACATTATGAGAACACTAGATTTCTGAACATGAGGATTCTTACCAACAAAACTCAAATCTACAAGGAGGTGTGCAGGTTATATGCATACATCCTTGGTTTTTCTCAATTGGACGCTTGCACTTTGGGCAGGGTTTTGAATTTGCCAATATCCTGCAAACGAGAGAAAAGATACATGAAAAGTTGAATAAGCAAATGAGATAATAGATTCATGTAACAGAATTTTTTTTAAAAAAACCTATAGCATGATTCAACACCAAAATGGAAAAAGGTTCATAAAAAAGGAAATGAAAAAATTTCTGGACAACTTGAGTATCATAATGAGAGGAATAAATATCATTTATAATCATTATCTGTAAACTTTTGTAGTCTTCTCCTTATCTAAAGTTAAGGGATATCTTCAGATTGGATGAGCCAATTTTACCTACACTTGTTAAGTTAATTAACAATATCAATGGTGTCATTTTTATACACATAAATGGAGGACATAATTTCATGGATTTTGTCTAGAATGAGGTTTATTCATTTTTTACTTCAATGCGTATCAAGATGAATTTATATGTTTTACACCTATAATCTTATTCCAATTAGCTTATTTACTTATAAAAATAAAAGTAAAAAAAATTATATAATCGATTGCATTAGAATTTAAAATAAAAAACAAGCTATAAAAATAATAACCATTACTTGAATTCCTCTTAACACATGTCGTAATGTGCTAAGGTGTCAACACAACACCAAAACTCATTGGTACAATTGGCATAAGCAGCATAAGAGAAATTATCCTATCTTTTAGTGTCAAGTTTTGATAAAAGGGAAGCCCGGTGCATGAAGCTCCAGTCATGTGGGGTTCTGGGGAAAGATCCATTGTACGCAGTCTTACCTTACTTTGCAAGAAGCTATTTTCAAGATTCGAACCCGTGACCTCTAAGTCACGAGGCAGTAACTTTACCATTGTATTAAGATTTGATAATTTATCAAATAATATATTTCGTCCATGTCATTCGGTATGGTACATATTTTAAACCATGAACTAATTTTATGGTTTTTAGGTCATATAAGTATAAATTATTAACTTATGTAAAAGTAAATATATAATGATCTGGTATATTATAAATTTGATTCAGGTTATACGTTAAAAATTAATAATTTATTATTAACTAGGCTAAACTAATATTCTAACGGGTTATATATATTTAGTTGCTATTAATAGCATTTTAAATTGGTATATCATAACATAGTCTTAATAAAAGTAATACATTTATATTTAACATAAATCAAATCATCAATAAGTTGTTAATTATTATTAAATAACTTAGATTAGTATTAAGAATAAATTAACTATCTGAATATTGTTAAATAACATTAATAACACCACTGATTATTTTAGATAATAAATATATTGTGAATAATATATTTCATTTCTGAAGATACTATAATACTTTTAAAAAAGTAGATATTACTAATAATTTAGATGAAAAAACATGTTTACAATTAATTTGAAATAGTATTAATATTACTAATCGTCTTTAATTTATAACTAAATATTATTAATTATATTTACAGTTCAATAGCTATTATCATTAGTCATACTGGATAAAATATGAAGAACTATTCTCAGTTGCATGTGGGAGAGAGAGGGTAATAGTTATAGGTCCACACATATGCTATTTGATAACAGTCTCTCATGTAACATGTTGTAGTGCAATGTACTTGTAACTATACTGATCAAGGCTCAAAAATTTGAGTCGTACTAGAATTTCAATCTTTGACTGGAACGATACTATTTCAGTATCGTGCCAATACTTTGATGCATGACTCCAGCAATGGATTGGAGTCGAAGGAAAAAGGAAAAAAGGCATAGGAAGAAGACATTGTTTACGTTGAATATGGTTTTGAATCTTGTACCATGCACGGCAAAATGATCGAAATATATTATTCTGATAAATTATTGAAACTCGATACCACTCGACACAGATGATACCTCCTTCCTTTGTTTCATCTCCTTCCTCCTTCAACCTCCACTTAGTCACCAGTGCCATCCATCGGAGTGTCAACAAGATACTGGAATAGTATCTTTCCAATCAGAGATTGTGATTTTGAACTTTGCTGCCAAATGATATCGAGTTTCAGTGATTTATCGGAATTATATGTTTTGACTATTTCATCTGACACAGAATAAGATTTTAAACCATAATACTGATAGCTACATAACTAGTTGTTGCATGAGCTTGTAATTCAAATTGTTGCATATATGATGATGCATAACTGCTACTGCCATTCTTGCTATATTCTTTTTGTTGAACCTTATTTATACTTATTTTCCAATTTTTGTTGTATTCCTACTTTGCACATTAGGCTCATTGTCCATTTGCCTTAATTTTCAGGGTAGATGTCGCGTTAATTGTGCTAAACAATGGAAGTTGTTTTATTTGCCAGATAGAGGTATATGATGTTAGTTATGTTTGTTGACACTAGTAGTTGTTCATTTTAATATGACAACAGAAGGGTGATATCTAGCCAATGACCAACATCTACAATTTGGTAGATTGAGGCAAGGTGTGCCACTAGGCATGGCATACTCATACATAGTAGAGTAGGAAGTTCATGGGAACATGTAGCTACCAAACCCTCCCTCTAAATTCCTCTAAAGTTCTGGGGCATGATTAGGTTGTCCTTCTAAGTTCTACAGAGTACAAAAGTTTGGTAAGTTCACTAGCGTAGCAAGCAAGCAAGAGCATTTCACAACATTCCTTATTCTAGCATGGTAAAGTGCATTTGGGCACCGAAATGCATATATATTTTGGGTAGGAAATGGATAGCCCTCATGAGCTTCAAAATTGAGTTCCTTTAATTGTTAATCTGAAAAGCAAATCTACTCGAGAATTTTCAAGATTGATGTTTATATCTTAATAGGTGGATGTAGCATTTCTTCTTCTTTTTTTTCTGAAAGGGAGTCTTGGTGCAACGGTAAAATTATTGTCTTATAACCTAAAGGTCATCGATTCGAGTCCTAAAAATAACATCTTGCAAAGCAAGATAAGATTGCATACAATAGACTCTTCGTCAGGACCCTGCATAGTAAGAGCTTCGTGCATCGGACTGTTTTATTTTTTTTTTGTTCTTTACGATGAAGTGTCCCTGCACCGCATAGTATGTAAGGCAATTCCCTATTCAGAGAGAGAGCTACAAGCTTAAGTCCCTCCCAATAGTGGGAGTGTTATTATATAGATTCAAACTGATGATCTTTTGTAGAAATTCCTCCAAAGGCATTACCACTAAACCAACCAATCATTAGAAGATTTGAAATTTTTAATAAGAAAATTATTGTAGAGAGTAAAAATACCACACTAATCAACTTTGGTTATTGGAAACATAGAGAAGCAAAAGATAAAGCAAAAATTTGCTCTTCCTAAGACCTACCAGTTCATATTCTCAGATTCAGCACTGTTTTTCAAAATCCATTTTGCCACTGTATCACAATCAACCGGTCGATGAGCTTCCTCAGTGCACTATGTTAGCATTTGACCAACCTCAAAAGTTAATGCAAATAGAAACTATATAAATAAAACATAATCGTATGTACTGAAGGAATGCATACATTCCAACAGAAGCCATATGAGCAATTGCAGCAAACATCAAAGCTTCCACTGCCAATTATATACTCAACTGCAAATTCACAACCAGGAGCAGGACACCATTTTGTCTGCACAAGGAAAAATTAAGAAAATGCAAGATCACTCATGAAAATTTCATGATGTTTTTGCAGATCAAGGATTCAGTAAAGTTTTCATGTTCCTAAATTAGCTGTTTCTGTTAATGACATTGGCATTTGATAAGAAAGGCAGTTAGATAAGCGTACCTTTCTGTTGTCTTCAATGTAAGATCTTAGAAGATAGCGAGAATACTTCTTTTTATCTTCATGGGTTGCCAAGAGATCAATCATGTCTTGGCGAACAGCAGCCCCACAGGATGGATCAGGACACCTTAACATTAAGCATCCAGGGCCATCACTTATTGATGTGTTAATGTAACCTGAAGTACAGATAATTGAAAGTTAAATCTGGCAAGATTAGCAACAGTTCATTCAGGAAAAAAAAACTTTTCCAGCCATCAAAATATGAACTTGGGAATAATGTTGAATCTATTCAAACCTTTTAGCTACTTTTCATGTTGATAGACCAATAAGCTAGAACATCACTTCCACAATCAAAATGTCTGGCTTTTAATGTTTTTGCTATTGAGTTCAATATGACCTATAATCAAACATCATTAGGATACAGATGGAAGGAAATTTGAGATCTGGTGATGGTAGAAGAGACAGCAACGAAACAGATCCCTTTTGCTAGCACTTCTCTCTCGAGATGTTTGTTGTCACAGGCTAGTCTTTTCGATATACAGCGCTGCAGCATGAGGGAGAAGAATCTGATCTGATCAATAGGATCAGAAGGATTCAAGATTCATTTACTGAGGTTGCTGTAACTGACGTGATCTGGGGAAGATGTGAGACTTTGCTGCACATTTGTATGGTAATATTTTTCGCTAAACCCTGCCTTAGGAGATGGTTAAGATTTTGATGTTGAGGAACTGGGGAGTTAAGCAGGGAGTCCGCATTGTTGATCTAGTGGATAGTATTTTTCTTTCTTCCTTGATGGTTTGGATGAGTGAAAAGGTCTATAGTTTCTTGATGGTGTTCATCTATCACTGATTCTTGAAGTCTTTTTATAGGAACTTAAATTGAGCACATTGATGAAGTGTCACTTGAGTTCAACTGTGAAGGCTTCCTCTAGACTCGATCATAAAAAAAATATTACCTCCAGTTGCTCGGTGAGAATTACAATCTCGAGGTTAAGGGCTAAGTTTGCAAGCAAAAGCCTATGTCACAGGGTCAGAGGATTGAAGTTGGAGAGTAAAGGTCTTTCAATCTATAACATATAAATACGAAACTAATTTTTGTTATTATTGTGGTAGGGTGGATCACAAAAGTGATGTTTGGTCAAAGAGGATGCAGGATAATGATGGTGTGAGAAAGGAGGGAAGAGAACTAGATGGCAAATTGGAGGGCCCAAAGAAACATGGGCATGGTGATTGTGGTCCTAGCAAACTGTATAGCATTTGGATCCATGTTTGTAAAGGCTAGAGGGGCACAGAAGGGAAGTTTGAGAATGCTGTGAATGGTGATGGCAAAGGGATGGATAGTATCTTGTATACTTTTAAAGTGGGAACTATGGATATGCATACAAGTGAGGAGTTGGAAAGTTTGATGTTTCTTCGGTTAAGGAGCAAGCATTAGGCTTATGGGAAGGTATAAATATTAGCTCAAGTGGGAATGTAGGAAGGGATGAAGTGGCGAATGTAGCAGGGTCAAATGAGGTGGATAGTAATGTAAGAATGGATGTACAGGGAGCTATCATGTGAGAACCTCTTCCTATCAGAAGGGTTGATGGGGCTAATACGAAGATGAAACCTTACATCTTTTCTGCTGCTGCTGCTGCTCTTATGCTGAATTTGGCTTTCTAAGGATGATATTGAGTTAGAAAATCAATGGCTCTATCAGAATGTCAATGACTTAGACCTGTGGCAGACTATAGTTTGGAGGATGAGGTGTTGGTGAATATTTAATTGTTCTGAGGGAAATAGGAGATTGAAGAAACCTTGGTGTCAAAAACAAAGTATGGCAGAAACAATCCCTTGCTTCCTTCCAGACCGCATATGGCTAAAAGGAAGAAGTTCTTGAGTGAGTTGAATGGTGAGACACTGACACAACCATTGATAGAGTTTTGCTAAAATCTATCTCGTCTTCTTCATGAGGGCTCTATTCTGAATACCTCTTCTTGCTAAGCTTTGTTTTGTTTTGGTTAAGAGACTCAATTTAGTGATGCTGCTACTAAAAGATAACTAACCAAGTTGGACAGGAGTGACTTTTTCTCACATTATTTATGTTGATAACCTTCTTATCACAACCAGGCAGTCCGATGCACGAAACTCCTGTAAATGCAGAGTCCCGGAAAAAAATCTATTATATACAGTCTTACCTTGCTTTGTAAGAGGTTGTTTTCAAGACTCAAACTCATGACTTCTAGATCACATGGCAACAACTTTACTGTTTGCACCAAGGTTCCCCTTCTTTTTATCACAACTAGGGTTAATGGTAATTCTTGTAGGGAGCTCAAGGAGGTAATAGACTTGTTTTACAGATTTACTAATCAAAGGGTAAATTTGGAGAAGTATGAGAATTACTAGTAGCAGCGCTAGGACAATGATAAGAGTATGTAACTACTTAGGTATAAAGAAGGGTATTTTTCCTTCCAAATGCCATCGTGCTTATATTTCTCCTTCAGAGGTTCCTGCAAGTGCCCATAATTTACTTGTGGAAAAGATCCTTGGCAGAGTTAAAAACTTGAATCAAAGGCCCATTTCAAAAGTTGGTAAGATTCTCCTAATTGACTTGGTTGTAAATTCATTGCGTACTCTCTAGGTAGTGTGTGGGTGAATGACTTGGTCAACAACATGATATCAAATATTTTCAGAGATTTTTTTATAAAAATGGAGATGTATATAGATCTTTGAATTTAATAAAATGACAAGTCGTAAGTTAAAACACCTTTGTGGGCTTACTGAAGTTTCCAAAGGTCAATCTTGGAGTTAAAAGGTTATTTGGTCAAGCCGATAGGAGATGATAAAGACTGCAATGTGAGGCAGGATCCTTGAATAGATTCAATACCCTTTGGATTAGAGGCCTTCCTTTGTCAAGATGAAGCACATAAATAGAATAATGGTCCTGGAATTGCTTATTGGAGGCGACTGAAATGTTGGTTTAGGCCTAGGGAGTTCCTCCCTGAGGAATTGATCAGTGAAATTCTGACCATTTATGTGTCTTCTAGTTTAAAGAAAGATAGGTGGGTATAAAAAGACAGTTTAAATGGCGGAACAAGTTCTAAAGGTACTTATAACAATTCGTGGGGGAGAAATATGAAGGGACAAGAGGAAGGGGTTGATATTAACTGAAAGACTTTTGGGGGGTAGAGGTATCTGATTCAAAAAGAAATTTTTCCTATAGAAGGTTGCTTGGAGGAGATTGACATCTTCTGCTGAATTCATTGCTCCAGTATCAGGGGGGCCTCCTTGCTTTAATTGTGGAGAAGGTATAGATGGCCTTGATCACTTTTTTCTTTTTTTTTAGTGCCTCTTTTGCTCAAGAAGTGTCGGAAGGAATTTGAATGTGAAAGGCTGAAAGTTTCAATTGAAGAGTGAATGTTTGAATGAGAGATGACTGGAGGAGCAAGTTGATCAAATAAAGAGGATGCTGAGCTCTTAAGGGTGCTTTTTGCAATTGTGACACATTTGGAAGAATAGGAACAATAAGAAGCATAATGAGGGGCAATGATATGCATTTTAAAAGCTTATCCAACATATTGAGGCTCAAATTATTGATTTTAGTATGATTTTTGTAGAGGCAAGAATATGTCTGCTGTAGTTCAATAGAAGAATGGTTCTTTTAGCTCCAAAAATCATTTGCTAGTTCAATATGATGCAGCCTGGATATCTAAAAATGAGGACGCACTGTTGCTTGTTCAATAGTGGAATCTTCTGTTAGTGTTGTAACTGTATTGGGTAAGATTATTAGCAGGTCATCAGTTGTTCATAGGGAGCGAGCAGCCATCAAGGCAATATCATCATGGTGTTTAGAGAAGTTTTTAGGTGCTATTGCAGTTGTTACTGTCTCTTGGATCTCCGTAAAATATTTTGAAGGCAGATATTTGCCTCCTATGCTGTGTATTTACTGGAGGATATTAGGATGATGGGGCAGACCAGAGAATTGGTTTCATGTCCCTAGGAGTGGGAATAGGGAAGCACATATGGTTGCTAAGCTTGCTTTAAGGGTTGTGGTGTCCATGTAGAAGGTAGTTTGTATTGTAGCAAGTTTTTTAAAGAATTAATTGCCATTTATAACAAGGAGCATGGTTACTATTATTAGTTTGTATAGTCCTCAAAAAATAAGATTACTATT
This sequence comes from Wurfbainia villosa, assembly GCA_025175895.1. Lineage (NCBI taxonomy): Eukaryota > Viridiplantae > Streptophyta > Magnoliopsida > Zingiberales > Zingiberaceae > Wurfbainia > Wurfbainia villosa. The sequence goes on from CM045997.1 coordinate 8,716,846, forward strand.
ACCATCATTATCCACAATGCTGCCATACCAATTGCACATAACCTTTATCCAGGATGGATATAAATCAGAGATGACACAGAGGCGCTCATAGCAATGTGACCACAAGACTTGAAGAAACAATAAGTATAGTTGTTCGCAGAATTTCCTTGTTCTATTTTCAATACAATTTGACATATATCTGAGTTCATAACTAGAAAGAAATATGATGGTTACAAACTCAAAGGTATATGCTGTAAGATCCAAAATAAGATGTTCAAATATCATCAATGATGAAAACTATAGAATACAAAGGCATGGACAAGGTAATGAAATCAATGTACATTAGCAATAAATTTAGCTTAAAATCATAGAGAAAATTATGCTACAAAACAAACTAGGAGACCAATACACAATGCTATACACCTACGACTTCTCATGGAGCAATACTTACCTCTCCAACAAGTGCCGCAAAAAGGATGACCACAAGCAGCAGAAGTCATCCTGTCACGAGGATAGTTTTCAAAACAAATTCCACATGTAAGCTGCCACAAAAAGAAAATGATCCAGACTAGTGAGCAAAAAGGTAAGTTAAAAATAATTGCACTTGTACATTCAATAGCCAAAATCTGCCCTGAACCTTCAATTATTAAAAGAAATAATATAAATTGTACAACTTCTCTTACTTCTCTAGTATTCTGTATTTCTCTTGGCTTTTCCAGCAAACCAACGACCTTTCGAACATTGTCTTCATTTGCAAACCATTCATCGTGTACTCGACTAACACTCCTGTGCAAGCAATAAATAGCCAGATGAAAACTTGAGGTCTAAGAAGTTACAACATAGGAGTGTTTGTGATGAAAAAAATATAGTACAAATTAAATCATAAGAAACTACTAAATACAATTCTATCACTCACTTCAAATTAGAGCATTGATATTGTATATGTCCAACTTGCTAGATAAAAATGAGTCTCAAAAAAGAATGAAAAGACACTGGACTAGTATAACGAAGACAATAGTACTACTATGATTGAGGAGCTTGATAATGAAGTTGGTGACAAATGGATTGTAGTTCAGAAGGATCTACAAGAAAGATATCCTCAAAAGATGAAGTTGGTGGCAATCTTCAAATGACGATATGATTACTTTTTTCTCAACTCGCCGTCAAATTGAACATATCCCAAGATTCTAGAGTTTCAATGTGATATGATGACTTGTGAGATTAAGTTGAAAATTAAAGAGATAGATTAGGGTTCCAACATTACTCTTGTAAAGTTACTATTGAGAAAGATTAAGTTAAATCTATATTACTTTAAAAGATAAGAATGTCGGATGAACAGTTTAAAATTAACATGTCATTGAAAATTGATTTTTGTAACCAATAAAATCAAAATCAAGTAGGATCCGTCAAATTGATAATGGATGTTTAGTTGAAGATGAAGTGTCTTAATCACACAGACATATCGTGCATGGGAACAAGAATATTGAATTTTCACAAAACATAGATGACGGATGCAGCTCAAAATTGACATTAATACACTCAATCTTTGTTGCTTTTAATGGGAGCATTGGCAATCCAAAGTTTAAGTTTGGCACATTTGGAAAGAAACATTAGGAAAGGCAACAAAGTTATTCATTACCAGTTATAATGGCGTAGAAGAATGCATGCTTCATATCTTGGTATCGAAAGCACAGTGGATACTCTACTTATGTCTTCTTCCTGGCGCAACCTTATGTCATCTTCACTTAAAATAGTATAATTTTGCTGTGATGGAAAAAGAAAGTGTTATGAGAAAACAAAATATTTTTAGTAAAAAATGGCAAAAAATACACTAATAAAAGTTAGGATAGGCTCAAAGGAATTCCTTTGATACGTTGATTAAAGAGTAAACTTTGCAGCAATGATTGACTTACTTTTAGAAACATGAATACTTTAAAAACAATAAAAATGTCCAAGAAAATTATTAATCACATGGCACAACCTTTTAAGAAACATATTAGTCATCTAATTTATGTCAAGCTTAGAGCCTAGAGGGGAATATATATTGTTTGAAGTTTGAACTGCCATGATGGTTACTCCAGCCACTTGTACTTATCCAGACAGATAATCATTGTAGCAGTAAGACAAAACGGAGCTGCACCAACCAGGTAGTTTCAAATGATTTTTTTCATTATTGTGGTGAGCACTGAAATAGTGAAAAATATGAAATACTGAAATAAAATTAGAAATCAAGATCAGACATTATTAGGAACTTCCTTCGAAAATTTATAGAAATTCCAACAGCTTTATAGCTAAATCATTACGTGTTTGACTATCTGCCATTACAACCATTGGGCATTTGTGAAAGATTATTTCAGGTACAAATATAACATAGTTGTACTATTTTTACATTTAAACAGACACATAAACCAGTGATAAATAAATAATAATCTCTAGGAAAGTAAATTTTTGTTCATTAAAAAAGTATTTATATAATACAGAATATGCCCCTGATGAGTTAACCTTGATGAGTTAACCTTGTCATGGCCGGTCTCAAGCCCGGATAAAAGAGGAGGATTGCGTTAAGTTGTCAGTCAATATTAAACTAAGGCAAATGTACAATGAATGGATCCATCAAACTATTTTGTTAATGCTAGGTTGTTCTCCGGAAGGAATGAGTCACAGGATCCGACTGTATCATCTCCGTAAGGACTGCTACATCTCTAGAACTCGGGTGTAGAGATAAATATGCAAGAGTTCGTGTTGTAGGGTCTGGCTGTAACGTATCGACAAGGACCGCTACATTTTCATGAGAACTTGGGTGTAGTGTTAAATAAGCAAGAGTTCTCACACCATATGTTGGATAAGAACAAATATTATAGGAAAACTAATAGTCTAAGTTTTAGTACATAAACATAAGAACCCTTACTGGTAAAGCAATGGAGATAATAGATACGATGATCAGTAGAAGAATTACTATTTTGTGTGTACAAGAGACAAAATGGGTAGATGAGAAAACAAAGATAATAGAAAACTCGGATTTTAAGTTATGATATACAAGAAATAGTAAAACAAAAAATGGAGTGACTATTATTGTAGATAGTTCGTTAAAGAATGAAGTTGTAGTTAGAAAGGGAGATAGAATTATAACTCTCAAAATAGGAGTGGAGAAATAAACTATGAACATAATTAGTATATATACGCCTCAAGCAATATTAGATGAAGATACCAAATCAAGGTTTTGAGACAACCTAGATGAAGTATTATAGAATATTCAGTCAAATGAAATGATTTTAATAGAAGGCAATTTAAATGGCATGTCGGAGTGAAAAATGAGAAATATGAGAGAGTGCATGGGGGTTATGGGTTTGGAACAAAAAATGAAGAAGGTAAAACTATATTGGATTTTGCAATAGCATATGTAGATAGTACATTTTTTAATAAAAGAGAAAAGCACTTGGTCACGTTCAAAAGTTAAAACAATAAATCGCAAATTTACTTTCTTATGGTTAGAAAAAGAGATAGAAAGATTTGTAAAAATTGTAAGATCATCTCTAAAGAAAGCTTAACTACTCAACACAGGTTAGTAGTATTGGATATACGCCCTAAACAAAGTATTAATAAAAAGAAAATATACACAACTCCTAGAATTAAGTGGTGGAAGTTAAAGGATGGGAAACAAATCATATTTAAGGAGAATGTAAGAGTACAAGTATTAGATGAAATATACGGTGACCCTAATATGACATAAGATAAAATGGTATCAAAGTTGAAAACAATAGCCAATACTGTACTCGGTGAGTTAAAGGGGCATGCACCACCAAATAAGGAATCTTAGTGATAGAATGAGAAAGTACAAGAAAAAGTAAAGGAAAAACAAACCGCCTATAAGGAATTATATATTTGTAAGAATGAGGAAAACTTGAAAAAATATACAATAGCTAAGAAAGAGGCTAAGAAAATAGTGAATGAAGCTAAGAATGAAACTTTTGAAGAGTTATATCGAAAATTAGATACAAAAAAAGGTGAAAGAGATATTTATAGAATAGATGAAGTGAGAGAGAGGAAGTCAAAAGATCTTAATCAAATAAGATGTATTAAAGATGAATGAAATAGGGTACTAGTAAATGATGAAATAAAAGAGCGGTGGAAGTAATATTTTCATCAACTTTTTAATGAAGGTTTAGATTACCAACTAATTTAGATAATTTAAGTAGATCAAATGAGTAAAGAAATTTAAATTTTTATCGTACAATTCAAACTTCAAAAGTAGAATAAACTTTAAATGGAATGCAAAATGAAAAAATCGTTGGACCAGATGATATTCCGATAAAGGTATGGAAGTGCCTAGGGAAACAAAATATTGAATGCTTATAAAATTATTTAACATGATATTGAAAACAAAAAAAATGTTTGATCAATGAAGGATAAGTACTCTAATTCCCTTATATAAGAATAAGGAGATAGAAAAAAGATTAAGGAAGAAGACCACGGTTCCTGAAAATCAATTTAGGTTCATGCCATGAAGATCGACAATAGAAGTTATATATCTTCTCAGACAATTAATTGAAAAATATCGAGAGCAAAATCAGGATCTACATATGGTATTCATTGACTTAGAAAAGCTTATGATAGAGTTTCAAGAGAAATTATATGGAGAATTCTAAAAAAGAATTCTAGAAAAGAGACGTGTTAGCGTAACATATATTGAACTAATTAAGGATAAGTATGAGGAAGTAACGACCAATGTGAAGACTTTAGACGGATTAACTAAAACATTTCCAATAAAGATAGGATTACATCAAAGATCAACTCTAAGTCCCTATCTGTTTATATTAATCATGGACGAACTCACTAGACATATTCAAGACAGTACCATAGGGCATGTTGTTTACAGATGATATTATTTTGGTAGATGAGACACGTGAAAGAGTAAATATTAAACTAGAATCTAGGCGGAAAACACTAAAAGTGAAAGGCTTCAGGCTTAGTAGAGTAAAGACAAAATATATGAAATTTAAGTTTAGCAATATTAGACGTAATAAGACAAGTATTAAGATAGGAGATGGCGAGTTGTCTGGAACTAAGAGCTTTAAATTTTTAGGATCATTTTTGCAAGGTGAAGGAGGGATTAAGAGAGATGTCTAACATATAATACAAGCAAGATGGTTGAAATGGAGGAAAGCATCGAGTGTTGTATGTCATCGTAAAGTACCTCTAAAATTAAAAGGGAAATTCTACAAAACGGCGATTAGACCTGCTATATTATATGACATTAAATGTTGGGCTACGATTCGAGCACATGAGCAAAAGATGAGAGTTGTAGAAATGAGGATATTAAGGTGGATGTGTGGTATCCACTGAGAAATGACAGAATACGAAATGAGAGTATTTAGAGAGAAAGTCGGAATTGCATCTATTGAAGGAAAGTTCCGAGAGACACATTTATGGTGATACGGACATGTACTTAAACGACCAATAAATGTTCCAGTTAGGAGATGCAAAACAATGATAAATATACATATCAAACGAGGAAGAAAAAAAAAAAGACTTGGTTAACAACAATAAAATAAGATAAAATTTATTTAAGTATAGATGATGATATAGTAGAGGATAGGATCCAATGGCGTAGAATGATCCATATAGCCGACTCCACCTAGTATAATAAGATTTGGTTGTTGTTGTCGTAGAATCTGCCAACAATCTATGAAAAACTGAGAGGCAAAAGAAATTCCTAATAAAAGAAAATCTAAAGTGTCGAGTAATAACACAAATTGATCAATAGCATAAATGGGCATTTCCTTCTGCTAAGCAGACAATCAATTCTATTTCCACCGAAATCGCATATAGTATCATACATTGCAACTAGAAAAGAAACTTTATTTCCTTAAACATGTTTGATGAAGTAAGTCATGCCTAAAGTGGGAAAGGATGTGACATACAGAAACTCAAACCGTCAAATCTAACTCCGCTAATCCTTAATTCCATCGGATCGAAGCACAAGTATACCGCCTATCCAATCCGAGCTAAATAAAAGTTCCTTCCTTTCTCAATACAAAGATGAGTAACTTTCGCATCCAACTCAAACAAAATCACCCATCAAAGCACCAAACTCGATGAAAAGCAGAAACAGAAGGGCGTTTTAAGTTAATCCTTCACCTGCTGGCGATGCGAGGTGCTTTCCTCGGCGTCATCCGACACGTTGTCGACGAAATCGTACTCGTCGCCGTCATCGCTGCCCAGGGCGGCGTTCCCGCTATAGAAATGGTCGTCCAACGAATCTAGGTCGTCGGCGTCATGCATGTCGTCCTCGGAGTACATCTCCACCCCCAAGCCCAAAGCTCTCCGGCCCAGTCGCACCAGGAACCCTAGAACTCCACCGGAGGCAACGATCGCGGCCGGAGGCGGCCTGGATTGGGCCCTGAACCGATCCAAAATGCGAGCTGGAGAAATCGGAAAAAAGGAAGGAACGCGAGAACTGCGTGGGTCCGAGAGAAGGGTAGGTCCGGGAGGGGTTGCTTCGATCCCTGGGTAGGTACGCCGTCCCCGTGCGGTGGATTTGCTTTCCCGGAGGGGGAGAGAGATCGGAGCTTCGTTCCTTTCCGATGAGAGCGAGACTAGGAAGGGAGAATCATTAGAGTAGTTAAATCGTTTTTCATAGATAACAATCAATAATTGCACGATTTACTTCACAGACAATGATGCCTTTTCTATGCCTTTTTTAACATTAAAAAGATATTCGTTAAAGAAGGAATCACTTAAGAAGACGTTTCCTGTGAGTGGTAAAAGTAGCGTGGGCGGATATAAAGAAAAGGGGACAAATTCTAAACAGAACCGAATTGCAAAAACTGAATAGTTAAAAAAAAAATGTTTTTAATATCCAAATTATCTTCTTTTTTTTTTAAAAAAAAACAGCCAATGTGAAGGTATGAAAGTTAAATCATCTGCGTTTCTATTGCATTTTTATATATATATTTTTTACTACTGTTGGATCGAATATTGTGCTAGAGGAAGATAACATTAAATATTTTTCTTTAAAACATATAAGAATATGCAGTGGAAATATAAAAGATAAAATACAAAGATATTTTTACTTGGTTTATAATCGAACGTTATTAGTTCAAGATCCGAGATTACTATCGAAGGACAATCATTAAAAATTTCTTTCTCGCTGGAGATGAGAGATTCGTTTCTTTATAAAAGAAAGGAAATGATAACAACCATACTGTTCTTTTAGAAATTAAATATAAAAGAAATGATGCAATATATATTAAAATGTATATCGACTTAAAATGATAACAATAGAGTATGCGATCGAAGTTGTAGTATTACGACATTGATCGACGAACCCAAGAGATGTGAAGTCAAGCACTTGGAGACTAATGATTAGGGCTCTTTGTTTAAAAGCTTTTTTTATAGAGTGGTCTGGCACCTCAAGCTCCATCCAAATTTGATTCGACGCGGTTAGACTTTATCGGGTTTCAAGCGCTTGAACTCAGTCCAATCGACTAGAATGCTAATGTGGTCTTCTCTGGTTCAACTTTGATTCCGCTTCAGCTGGTGAAAAGTTATCATTATTCCAGTCGCTTGAATCTCATCTAGTGGCCTAAATAATACCTACATCACAGAGTTAATACAACATAGTAGAACATTCAAGAAGTAGTAATGAGAGTCTTTCAAGTGTCTGATATTGACTTTAGCATTCTCTCATAACCCTAAGTCAGACCAATGTCTAAGGTTGACCCCACACCTGAGGACGCGATCTTACCACTCACACACAAGGTTCTTACCTTGCTTACCTGTGTCAAACCATGTTTGAACTTTTCTTCTTAGCATTTGATCATTTGATCATCACGGTTTCTTCTGATGTCCAAGACCTATTGACCCATCACGAATCCTTCACTTGGGTCTTCAACCACCACAACTTCTTTCTGATATCTAAACCCTGCTGACCCACCATGAATCCTTCACCTAATGTCTAAAACTACAATTTCTTTCTTATATCCAAACCCTACTGACCCACCACAAATCTTTCACCTGGTGTCTTCGATCATGCTAAGACTTCCTTTGCCTAGTTTGATTATACAAACCTACTAAGACCTCCATTTTAACTCACATCCAAATATTTTAGTCATGTTTGGATCCACCCTTGATCAATACTTTTGACCAGACAAAGATATATTATTAAACATCGAAACCCTAGAGGCTATAATTGCACTAACTTACAATATCCCCTTTTTATGTTTGATAATATTTTAAAGTTAGACTCAGATTTTAAAGATCTTATGTCAATCTAAGATATTCTAAATATTTCTAACTCGGGTTTCTCCTATTCCTTTGACATACATCAAAAATAATATAATATAAAATTGTTCTTAAATTTTGCACAAATAATATTTAACCTATATCAAAAGTGTACCTTCCAACATTGTAATCCTTGTAAAGTCATTTTTGAAAAGGAACCTTAATAATTTATTTCAAAATTTAAGGTCCATTTAGATATATCAAATTTGTTAAAACATCTTTTTCAAAGTATTAAAGGTTTCATGTATATTTTTATTTTTCAAAATATTTTCAATAGTTCTCCGTAGATTTTTCTGACAATTGAGTAGATCTCAATGTCCTCTTACGTGACTACTTTATACCACGTCTCAGCGCGAGAGCACGCCCACCTCGTTTCATATCTGCTAAATTATTATCCAAATATTACTATAGATAGAAAATCAATAATTTCACCTATTAGTCATCTGGAGATGTCCTGTCGCCGCCAAGTCCCCAATACGATCTTGTTGAAAAATGACTCCAAAATGTCCGAAATGCCAAATCGACGGGAATCCGTAAAAATCCGAAAATGCACAGGTTTGACCTGCCAAACGTGGTGAACTCCGAAAACCCAAAAACCCTTAGGAACTCGGAACCTAGACTCTGATACCAAATAAATTGTCACGCCCCGAGAGAGGGTACTTATTCGACGAAAGTCGGACAGCACCTCATCTATACTGCGGACAATTGAAACCTGTATACAAGACCCACACAACCCACTATACATCAGCCAACATGGTCGGAACATAAAATACCATAATACATATAATATATGGGCCTCAGGCCAACAACCAAAATAAATAAGAAACCTAAAACCTCTAGACTTACCTCTTCTGTCATCTGAGCAGAAATACACAACCACACACACATAACCAAAATAAATCGAACAAAAAGTCCATAAGGTCATAATCAAGTACCACCAAAATAACCACGAGTATAAAGTACTACAAGTTTAAAAACATAGAGTACTAGTGATAAAAGTACAGAAAACTGAAATCAAAATATCAGAGTTGTCAGATCAGGGGACTAGCAACTGGACCCTCCGGAAGACTTCATCCTAAAATAAAATAGATATCAACGGAGTGAGTAAAACTCAACAGATATTTAATAGTCATGCATAGTAAACTATAAGTAGCAATAATAATCATGTTGGTACAGTTTCTCGACAAAAAATATATACCTGAAATTGTACATACCAGAATCACCTAAGCAAACTACATAATACCTCCTGTATGACATGACAATCATATGCAACAACCAAAAGTGCAATAAGCAATGCATATAGTAAAAGCGTATGCACATGATGCAATGACCTGTGTCACCCCTGATGTCAGTCGAGCCACCGACATGTCATGTGTGTCGACCAAGTGGGTAGGGTTGTGACAATTGTGCACTTTGTCGTCACTACACCTATGTGACCGAGTGGATAGGATGTTGGTGAAGTATCACCCTCCTACCCCATGTATATATATGGGGGACATCACCTCGTCTCACAACGAATGAGGGATCCCTGTCTGCTACCACACTGCAATATCAATATCCTGAGTGACCACCGTGGAACTCTAACAGAGCAACTACATACACCCTCCTGAAATATCACTAACTCACGAGTGGTTGTATGTGTATATACTGTAACTAATGATGAGCTCAACTACCAAGTAGTATCACCTCCTATCGAGGAGTCGATGATCGTCAGTCATGCAATAATGCAAGATAGTGCATGTCACTAATGCACGATACACCTATCAATCGATGGTTACTTATGGTATGTACCAATAGGAGCCCATATCAAACAATCTAAGTACATAAGTCTAGGTACACATGCAAGGTATATCCATTATTCATTTAATGCTCAGTATGTCACTACTCTTAGTGCCAAATAAACAAATGACAAGTATTAAAATGATAGAGCACCAATATAATAAGCATATGAAAAGGCTACAACACGTACTAGGTAGTGATATACCAGGGTAGTTAAAAATATAGAAAACTATTACTAGCTATAGTAAACGATACACAACAATATGACAATATCTAAAAGAAGATAAGTCAAAGATACCCGCCTGCTATGAAGAATACCGACTGTCTTTACGCCCGTGGATCTGTCTCGTGACCGAAATCTGCATATAACATAATTACCATTAAGTTATAACACACATGACAACGATTAAATTAGATCCTTCATGAGCACACTCATCCACAGCCATTCATAGCTCATCTACGGTTCACACACTCACCTTCACAGCCACCTCTTACTCAGCCACAACCGAGCAACCCCAATTCACAGCCGACAACTCACAGTACAGAATCGAAATGGAATGCAAGAAAACAAAGGGAATCAAGATATATACCAGCAATAGAACCTCCCCTCGGCAGCTCTCCTCCCCAATCACTCAGTCCGTCGGAAACCTAACCTGTTATGCCCGCAGCTCTATGTCACGGTGATGCGGCAACGACCATTAGCAACAGAGGAGGGATCGGACAACTGCAGAGATCGATCTCTGGTGTGGGCGACTAAAGGAGGCGAAACGGGAGCAGCGATGGCTCCATCGATCGAGGCGACGGCGACAGCAAAGTCGGCATTGCAGGGCGGGGCGCATGGCGGTGAACATGCGACGACGTCGTTGAGCTAGATCACGCGAAGGGAAGCAGCGACGAACTCGGTTGCGGGCGCTCGATGCACATGGATGGCGATAGTTGGTTGCGGCACGACGGCGTGCGCGCGACGACGATGCTTGCGAGAGAAGGCAGCGGCGAAGAGATGGTTGCGCGTGGGTCGGCGACGCAAGGAAGAGTAACGCTCGGGGAAGAAATAGGTTACTAATTTAGGCTTTCATTAAACCCTAAATAGGGTTTTTAATTTACATAATCTTATACTTAATTAAATTAATCAACATAATGATTAATATTAATTAGACCTCGTCCCGGCTAATAAAATTCTATCCCGAAATCATCAAATAAATGACTAAATTCTATTTTAATAAATTAATACATTTATTTTATTTATTTCGTTTTAAATTATATTTTTTATTATATTATTTTAACTTTTTTTCGATATATTATAGCTTGGATCCGACCCAGTCGCCTGGAATGTTGACATGACCTTCTCTGGTTCAATTTTAATCCTGCTTTGACTGGTGAAAATTATCGTTGTTCTAGTCGCCTAAACAATTCCTACATCACATAGTTAGCACAACATAGTAGAACATTCAAGGAGTACTAATGACAGTCTTCCAACTGTCTAATTTTGATTTTAACATTCTCTCAAAATCCTAAGTCAGACAAATGCCTAAAGTTGTCCTCGTACTTAAGGACACATCCTTGTAGGAAATCCTATGTGATAAACAATAAAATCGCAGCGGAAAAAGGATCCCTTGAGAGATTCATACGAAAGAAAACTCATACAAAGTATAGATAAAAAAGCCCTATCATATAGGGTATACCTTTTATGCGTGCCTTTTGTTTATCTCGTTCATCCACAATTCGCCGGATCTCTTGCACGTTCAAGTGTATGTGCCTCTATGGTATTCACACGAATACTCTTTTGGAGAAAGGTTGTGCTAGAAACACCACAAAAGAGAGCTAAGCTAAGAAAGGATTTCGGCCAAGAAGAAGAAGAAGGGAAAAAATAAAGGCAATCTCCACTAGCCCTCTTCATAATCCAAAGCCCCCTTTTTATATTCATCCCATGAATATGAAAGATTTCATTCAACCCTTGGTTTTCCCTCTTCAATGCATGATTAATCTATATTAATCTTGCATGAAAAGAGGTTTCATCCAACCCTTGGTTTTTCCTCTTCAATACATGATTAATCCACATTAATCATGCATGATGAATTCATACCATTCAAATTGATTTGAGTCCAACTCAAATCAAATCAATTTGAGTCCAACTCAATTCAACCATTTAATTTGAGTTTAACTCAAATTTAACCCTTTCAATGAATCCAATTCAATGTCTAATGGTTCATTTAGTCAAACTAAAATCAACCCCATCTCCAAAACAACATGTTCTTTGTGTGTGACCCTATAGGTTTTTGTAACGTTGACAATGTCTCTAAACCACTTTAGATACATAAGCAATGAGCGACATCTAACAATGCATTATTGCTATCCAAGTTACGAAAATGTCAAAATCCGACAAAACCTTTATGTGACTATTATCTTGTATGTCCTTGTCCTTCTATCCACGATATCTAGATTGATCAATGAGACATAGACCGTGTCATCCTCTTATCAATCTTTGTGTTTCTTAATCCCAAATAGACTCACTCAAATAAATAAGCTCAATATATCATATTGACTCATTTGAGCATGATCATGTATTTCGTAGTCCTACTCTATCAAGAGGTCTAAAGATATCACTCTCATCATATGGAAGGGATATATCTCATCTACATTACTCACATCCCTCCGCATAATTTGTTACATACTCAGTGATCACCTTTATAGTCCACCCTGTTACGGGTGACGTTTGATGATGTCAAAGTACATAACTCCTTATGTAGGGAACCGTAGTGATTTCAGATCTAAGGACTATTAATACTAATAGTCACATGAGAAAGTTTATGACACTCATATAACAATCCATGAAACTTTATCATTGCGCGTCAATTTAGTATATATTCTCTAATATATATTCATGTGTCAACGTGATATCACATATCCATGACCTGTGAGATCAAATCATCAATTGACCTATATGCTAGTCTCAATGCATTAATATTACCCTTGTATATTAATACTTGACTAGGATACTTAAGAATAGTATTATTCACAACTTCTCACAATCAATTCTACCAATTGATATGTTGTAGATAAGAACCTACATTCGAGGACATTATTATATTTATTCAGCTGGCACAAGTATGAAGTGAATATAATAATCAAACTTTCCATTTATTAATGAAGTATGATACATATGATCCCTAATCAATCATCCCATGATTGACACTAAGAGCTGACACTAATAGTCCTTACTACTCACACAAGATTTTTTACTCTGCTTACCTTTGTCAAACTCTATTTGGATTTTCCTACTTAGCATTTGCTCCTTTGATCACCACGGCTTCTTTCTGATGTCCAAGTCATACCGAGCCATCACAAATCTTTTACTTGGTGTCTTTGACCATAACGACCTATTTCTTATGTTCAGACCTTGTTGATCCACCACGAATCCTTCACCTAATATTTTCAACCGCCATAATTTCTTTTTGATATCCAAACACTGCTGACCCATCATGAATCTTTCATCTGGTATCTTCGATCCTACTAAGACTTTCTTTGTCTAGTCTAATTCTACAAGCCTACTAGGACTTCCATTTTAACTCACATTCAAATATTTTGATCTTGTTTGGATCGATCTTTGGTCAATACTTTTGACCAGACAAAGGTATATTATCAAATATCAAAACCATAAATTTTGATTGCATCAACAGTTATGATCTACTAATTTTAAAGATGATTGATTTAATCTTATAACAAAATTATTAATAATTTAAATAAATTTGAAAAGCAAAGATGATCTACTAATTTTGCATTATTTGAAAATAGAATCATCATTTTGTAGATGTCCTGGTCTCATCATTACCAATGCATGATACTTCAAATGACGTACTGTTATTGGCATGGTATGAATTGTAATTATTATAATATGCATTGATTTAAATTAAATATAATTTCTCACTTGTGTATATGTTATAATAATTACGATTCATTGTTACTGTAATATATTTTTAATCAATATTAACTCGAATTGAACTTATAATATATTACTATAATATTCTCATTTGTATATTCTCAATTATGAATTATAATTATTGTATATTATATTAATTATAATTCATACATCCTTATTACAATATTCTAATCCGTTAAAGAAGGATAATTGGGATAATAAAAATTAGATGGAATATTATTTTAATAATTAATAAAAACACCTTTTCTAATTATTTTAATAAAAGAAATACTCTTTTATTTTTTGTTGGTTATGCCCCTTTTACTTTTAAATAGTGATTAGAAAAAATAGATGGTATGAAAATTAAAATAGTTTTTTTACTATTTTTTTTAATAGTCTATGAATAAATTCTAAATTCATTCGTAGATCTTTTTTATAAATATTTTTTTGCCCAGACATAGAGAAATAAAATTTTACCATCTCTAATAAAAATTTTCATCTTCTTTTTCTTCTCTTACCATTTGAGATATCATTCTTTCGCTATAAGAAGAAGATGATAATATTCACCTTGAATATTTCTCTAGATCAGTCTCATTGCAATTGAAGATGAGTAAATAATTATAACAATTCTACTTAGTGACGAATTCAGGATTATATATTGGGGATCAGATACTATCATACTAAAATATAATAACGTTAATTTAAAAAAAAATAAATAATAAATAAAATTTTAATAATAATCACTTAAAATGAGGGGTGATGCTCTCCAAAAAAAACCCTCTAAATTCTCCCTTGATTCTACCATATAAGTATCATGTCAGTTATATAAATCCGTGGAAATAGATATATTTCTTTCACAATTAATTTATTTTTCTCTTTGATCAGTACTGCAAGTAAATAAAAATGTAAGTATTTACTACATAAGATAGAAAAACGCATTTATTATTATTTTTGTCTAAAAAAAAACTTTCAACTTCAAGTTAAACACAAATTTCAGTGCTTCATTCAAGTTAATCTCGAACTCTCTAGTCTTGTATGCATTTTTCTTGATAATTTTGAAAACATTTGTGCTTCACCCATGTACTCGTACAACATTCAAATATACAAAATATAATTCTTAGATTCCTCCTCTGTATAATATAATTCACATAAACAATATCGCATTCCACTAAATTACTTCTACATAAGAGACAATAAAGATAATATAGCTCATGGAACTATGGTGCAGTGGTAGAATGTCCATATAATTTTTTAAACATTTTCAATTTGATCATCAACTATGATACATTTGTAAGAATTTTCTTTTAAATAGGAATGACAGTTAAGATTGAAATGCAACAATAGTGAAGAAAATGAAGATGGAAGAAAAGAAAAAATCGAAAAAAAAGACACAAGAACTTTTAACGTGACTTTGTCAATCATTATCTTATATATATACCTCCCTAGTCATATATGATATTTTAGACCTAAAATACTATAAATTCATGAAAAATTTTGAACTCTCACCGCCTCAGTCTGGCCCTGTTCGCAGCCACGACCGTGGTATGGGTGTGTTGCTGCCTCTAGGATATACCACAACTTGGTCATGGTGTGCCCTCCGATCCAGAGCATACCTTAGTCTGGTCATGGAATTGGTCACGGTCGTGGTGTTGACTTCCTCGAATTCTCAGACTTGACCATTGGCTAGTCGTAGTTTGGACCATAGTTGTTGTGTTGCATCCAAAGAGAACCTGACTGTGGTTGCCTCTCTCACTCCATATAAGTTATCCTTCAACAATCTCTGTCTAGGCAAATATCTACCTTTTAGAGAAAACCACAAGCATTTAAGATTAACACCTCCTGGAACGTCGAGTTTAGACTACATCACCTTTAGCAACTAGAGAAATTGATCAAGTTCAAGCAATATTTGGACTTCTCTGCAGTAACTAACTTTGTCAACATATTTGCAAAGTTTTCAAAAGCATGAACCTTTTCGAATTGAATTTCACCGGAAGAAATCAACTCTATGATATTGTGAAATCTCACATTTATATGTTTGGTTCTCACATGATAAATTTGATTCTTCACCAAATAGATAACACTCTGATTATTGCAATAGACTTGGCTCCACCTCGTTGAATATCCAATTCCCTGACTATCTTGTAAGCCACAACACTTCTTTGGTTGCTTCAATAATTGTCACGTACTTCGACTTAGTAGTGGATAATGCAATTATAGATTGTACTATGGACTTTCAACAAATAGGTCCTCCTACCACGGTGAATACATATTCTATAGCATACCTTCTGTCATCCAAATCTCTTGATAGTTTGCATCTACATATCTTGTCAATGAAGAATCATCATGTTGTATGTTGAACATAATGTCATAGCATGTAATATTTTTTAAGTATTTGAAAATTCACTTGATTGCATATATCCCAACGCTATCGATCAGGATTTGAAAGAAATTTATTCATCATACTAACAACGTGCACCAAATCGAACATTGTACAAACTATTACATACATCAGACAACCAACTACACTGACATAAAGAATAGTTGACATGTCTTGAGTCTCATCATTTATCTTTGGATATTGTGCAATGGATAATTTGAAGTGATGTGCTTGAGGTGACTTCACATTATCCATGTTGAATTTATCCAACACCTTTACAATATAACTATACTAAGATAGTTATAATCTCACAGAGATTCTATCTTAATATATCTCCATTCCAAGAATCTTTTTGATTACACCCAAATCTTTCATGTCAAATTCTTTATTTAGTAGCTTCTTTAGTTTGTTGACTTCAAACATACTCTTCACAATAATCAACATATCATCAGCATAAAACAACAAGAAGACAAATGAATTATTATAAAGGTTCTTTGCATAATACAGTAGTGATACTCATATATTTTGTACTCATATGATTCAAAATGCTTGTACCATTAGCTTGGAGATTGCTTTAGCCTATAAAGTGATTTCTTTAGCTTACAGACTAAGTGTTCTTGTCTATGCTGACTAAAATCTTCTGGTTGTAACATGTACATCTTCTCTTCCAAATTACCATGAAGAAACACAGTCTTCACATCTATTTACTCCAATTGTAGATCGTGATGAGCCACCAAAACTAATACTGCTTTGATAGATGTATATTTAACCATCGGAGAAAATATCTCATCATAGCCAATCCCTTTTCTCTATGAGTACCCTTTGGCTACTATGCGAACTTTGAACTTTCCTTCTTCACCTTTTGATATAACTTCTTTAAAGAAATTTCTTCTTGTACACCACTTGCATCCTAAAGCCTTCTTCCCTTTTGGCAGTTCCACCAAGTCCTAGATTTGATTCTTATGCAATGACTCTATCTCTTCTATCATTACATCCATCCATTTAACCTTTTATGAGTTGTGAACCACCTCCTGAAAAGCAGTAGGTTCTTCGCTAGTAGTGATAAGTGCATAAAAAATAAAGTTATAAAAATCATATTTGACAAGTGATTTTAAGGTGCATTTAGGTATGTTTGTGACTATAATCTAATGCTTCATGTGCTCCGAGCTAGCATCATCAACACTATGAGTCTCTAGCTCCACCTACATAACATCTTTGCTACTGCTACTATATGATGATATTTGCTTTTCATTTTTCTAAGTACTAGAGCTATCAAGCAGGGCAATCCATGATAGGGCGACCATCATAAACCCAACATTTAGTGGGGAGGGACGGGTCAGTCATCCATCTCAGTGGGTTGAGAAATCTCTAACCCAACCTAACTCAAGACGGATTGCGGATTAGGCGGGTCAATCCACAGACAAAAAAAATAATAAAATCTTTAAAATTATTTTGTCATTCTCTAAAAATACTATCTTGTCACTTACACTTTCATCCAAAGCTTGAATTGATGAAATTTTAATCCAACCAATTTAAATTATTTGGTGGGGTGAGCCAATCCAACGAGCCCAATCTTAATTGACGACTCTACTTAGTATATTGTAACATAGTCTTTTCATTAAATACCACATCTCGACTGATCACCATTTACCTCAGGATCCCAAAGCTTGAAGTCTTTCATCTATTTTTAATAACCCAGAAAAAATACAATGAATATACTTTGCATCTAGCTTTAATCTATCTTCATTGGAAATGTGAGCATAGGCTAGACGTCCCCATAGGGATGGTGTGATGGTAAACGCAGTGCGACACTTGCAGAATGAGCATGGGTCGAATCCCGTGGCTAGCAGGGTGGAAATACTTGTCCCGGGCAATACTCTCCACTGCGCTTGCCATACACATCGAGATCATAGACAACCCGCGATTTATCTCCCTCACGATGGTCTTGGGACGGACTGGTGGAGACTGCTAGATTGACGGTTCAAACCTTTTGCAGAGTGAGCATAGGTTAGACATCCAAATACTTTCAGGCTAGAGTAATCAATTGGGTCGTCTGTCCACACCTCTTCTAACACTTTCACATCTAGTGTTTCTCTTGGTGATCGATTTATTAGAAAACATATTATGTCTATTGCTTCTGCCAAGAAGTTCTTTGCAACCCTAACATTCAACCTGAGACATTGATCTCTCTTTGATTAGAGACCTATTCATCTTTTCTGCCACACTATTTTATTGCGATCCTACGTACTATGAAATGTCTTTTGATTCCATGCTACTCATAAATTTTCTGGATTTGTGAATTTGTATACTCAGTATCATTATCTAATCTAAGGCACTTCAGTTTTCTCCCCGTCTAATTCTCTGCTTCAACTTTCCATAATTTGAACTTAGAGAAGGTTTTTGACTTGTGTTGCATAAAATACACTCAGACATTCCATGAGTAATCATCGATGAAATTCACAAAATTTATATGTCCACCGCGTGATGATACACTGGTCGAATCCCAAAGATTTGTATGAATATAGTTTAGAATTCCTTTTGTCTTTTGCGTGGTTGTATTGAACTGCACTCTGCTTTGTTTTCCAAGAACACAATACTTGCAAAAGTCAAGTTTACATGTCTTAATACCCTTTAATAATTTTTTTTTATGAAGTTCTAGCATCCCATGCTCACCCATATAACCCAGCCGCATATGCCACAAGACTGTATTATCTGATTCAAATTCTACAATGACAACTCCACCTACAACTGTGGTTCCTAGCAATTTATAAATGTTCCTTGCTAGCCTCTATCCCTTCATCACTATCAAAATTCTTTGCTAACTTTCATGGTTCTACTCATATATTTGTAAATGTAGTCATTACGATTTAGGTGCCCAAGTATATCATATTCTTCTTTAGAACCGATATATATTTGACATTACATAATATTCTAATCACACCATCAAACATCTTAATTCTGACATTTCAAATTATAATAACTCTGCATAATGCATCGTTACCCATTAGAACATAGTCAAAATTAATCAATTTATAAGTGTCAAATCAATCTGTGTTAAGTGTCATATGATATGAACATGTTGAATTCATGATCTAAAAATCTATCAATTGCTTTGAACTCGATAAGACAGAAAACATATCATTATTGTCGCTCTCTAAATTATTTTCTTCTACTAAATTTGTAGACTTCGATGAACCATATTTCTATACATTAGTCTTCTTTCTCCTCGAACAATTTTTTTTAATATGAATCTTTACTCTGTACTTGTAACACATGATCTCCTTCTTTTTCTTGATTTAGATCGAACTTTATTATTATTTCCCGACCTATATCAAAACTTGCTCCTTCCACATTCTTGATTATCTTTTAACACAGATCCTTCATCTTGTGAAATTTCATCACTAGTTTTCTTATACTAATAAAAACCCAATAGAACACTTTGTGATATCCTCCAAATTTAAAATTTCCTTTCCCCACATTAAAGTTATAATCAAATTCTTATACGCAGAAGATGAAAGTATAGAGTTCAATAACATCAACATTTTATCTTCATCAATGATCTTCATCTCAATCTGTTTCAAATCATTGATAATTTGATTGAAAATATGATATGTTGTGTCAAATCGGTACCCTCTGTCATCTTAAATCCAAATAATTTATGCTTACGGTATAACTTGTTCGTTAACGACTTAGACATATATTGACTTTCCAATTTCTACTAAACTGTCACTGATGATTCCTCATCCATAACATGGTACATCACATCATCCATTAGACAAAGTCTGATCGTTGTCATCGCTCTTGCTTGTAATTCCTTCCAGTCTGCCTTCTCTATGCTGTCCGATTTTTTTCTCTAAGTGCCTTCACCATATCTTGTTGCACCAACATATTCTTAACCCTCATTTGTCACAATCCTCTTTATTAGATCGAATTTTACAGAAGAGATTCTCACCATGGTGAACCTTGGATATGATACCAGTTGTTGGGATCAAAACACAACAATAGCAAATAAAACAAGGATGGAAGAAAGGAAAAATAGAGAAAAAGACACAAGAATTTTTAACGTGGTTTGGCTAATCGCCTACTCCACAAAACAAATGACTAAGATAACTCAAAAGAATTATAGTTTTAGAGTTATAATAATCCTATATATACATCCTTAGTCGTATATGATATTTTAAATCTAAAATACCATAAATTCATGAAAATTTTTGAATTCCTCATTGCCTCCATGACGAACCACTATCTAATCGCGGTGTGGGTGTATCATCGCCTCCAAGATGCACCACTACTTGGCCATGGAACTGGTCATGACCATGATGTGGCCTCTAGAGTGTACAACGATTTGGACATAGAACTGGCCATAACCGTGATGTCGACTCCTCCGAATCCTTAGACTTGACCATGGATTGGTTGTGGTTTGGACTACAACCGTGATGCAGACTCTAGAGAGAATTATGGTCTAGCCGTGGTTGCCTCTCTCTCTCTCTCTTTATATATATATATATATATATATATATATATATATATATATATATATATATATATATATATATATATATGAGTCATCCTTCAACAGTAATAAATCTTAGAATGTTGGATTGCTGAATTGCTCGTTGGAAGTACTTCTCAACTTACTCCTGCAGTCGATGGAAAACTTGTGTGTGATCGGGTCGACCACCCCCAAAATAATTAGACTGAATGTATGAAAATATCTATAACGACTAATAAATATCACTGCACATTCTTTGCAATGATAGAATTTTCAATAATTCTTTTGAACATCCTTTTTATTCCGCCTCTTTAGTTTTGTTTTTGATTGATATAAAATATTCAACTCTTCGAATCGATTAATCATGAGGATGATCGATCCGATCTCATAGAAGTCTTCCATTAGTCATCAGAATAAATCCAAAAGTACTCACAACGAATGACTTAGCAATTTAATATCTTAGATTTTCATCTTAATAGAGGGAATTTATTTACATGAGTGATCGATTCAATCTCATAAAATTTTTTCATCAGTTATCTGAATAAATTCAGAAAATGCTCATAGGGAACGGTACAACGATTTGAATTTTCATTGCAAACATTTTGGTATTTATTTTTTTTACTTTGATTATCACTTTAATATCTCGATTACATATGCGCTTACTTATTATTTATCTAATGTTTGCAATTCGAGTTGTCCTGTTGTTATAAAAACCAAATAACCCTTGCTCAAACCCCAAGTTGTCCTGTTTTTAGGACCAGTGCATAATTTTTGGAAATTTTTGGTTAAAAGAATGCAAATAAAAATATTTTCATGGTTTTTGTTAAAAAAATTAAAATAATTTGAATACAATAAATGCACACAAAAGGCCATTTCTGCTGACATGAATTTCTCTGATATGCTTACATTTAATAAGCATAAATAAATACTAAATACTTAGAATATTACGAAATTATTAATATATATATATAGAGACCAAGCGGGACTTGCCGATGTGGGGCCACAATTTACGCCAATCGATTGCGGAGGCTTTGTAGCGCCCGACACAAACCACTGCTTTGAGTTCCAAGCAAAAGAGACACGGCACCGAAACACGTTATTTTCCCATCAAACCGCATTCGAATTTGGACCTACTTCCTCGCACACACCCATTTCCAAATCCCAATGGGAGCAAAGACTGCAGCTCTTTCCTCTGGGCCCCGCTTGCTCCCCTCCCTCGGGTAATCGATTTGTCAGGGTAGAGTGTTCCTTTATTTATTTCTTTATTTATTTTTTTGTGTTATAAAACGAATCGAAGACCGCACCACCGCATTCTTGCCTCCTCTCCCGCTTTCGGGTAGTTCTCTTCGCCCTTCTCTCAGCCTCCTTTGAATCTGGATCTCGAAGAGCCGTAGATCGCGGAGAGAAATCGTCCAGCCTTGCGGTCGCCGGGCTCTGAAGGCGATCGGAGTTGGATCTTGCTTCCGATTCGGCTTGGGTGGGTCAGATCTGATTTCCTAAACTTGATTTAGGGAGGAATGCGATTGAAGCTAAGCTAGGTGAGTCTAGATCTGGAAACTTTGTCGATGTATTTTTTTCCTACCATCTGGCTTCTACGTTTGGTTTGGGTAGATAATATCGTCGTGGATTGTTCGAGATTTGGTCAGAATAACAGTGGCGGAGATGAGCTTAATTGTTGTTAATTTGTTTGGTTATTGCACTTTTTCTTCTGTTAATAGAATGTTGGGAGGGAATTTAGATTAAATCCGAAACTGCCTGATTTTGTTTTGGCTTGGATGTTAAAAAGCGTCGCTTTCTGAGTTACTGTTTGTCTACAGCTGGTTAATGGAATAACAAGGTCCGTTTGAGAATTTTGTTGATTCTTTGTATTCGTTTAGAGTTTGCATATGACAATTGGTATATTTGTCTGATCCAATAGTTGTTTCTTCTTCTCCAATCGTAGCTTCTCACTTTCGCAGAATTGCTGTTGTTGTCATCTCCTCCACCTTGAGGTACTATTGGCTGTGTGGTTCACAATTATTGCTTCCATAATATCTACTTTTCCAATGCCAAAGAACGGGATGATCGAATGCAACAACTGCGGCTCCAAATTGGTTGCACCGAGTCCTAGATCTGTATCAAGAGCATATCATAAGCACAGGAGCCAAGTGTCGTCCAAACACAGAGCTCTCAACTTCCTTCTTGTCGTTGGTGATTGCATCTTAGTTGGCCTTCAGGTAGCTTACATTGATTTATATGCATTAACTTGAGTGTCCTTTGAGTATTCTTTTGGACCAATATTAGACTGACTTTTTCATTTAAAAATTCTATGGAAACTTTACCTATGTACCTTTCTCTTTCCCGATTGACATAATGCTAGGAGTAAGAATTTGAATCACATTTAGTCACCAATACATGTTAGTTCCATCGGGTGTTAAAGCTATTGCTCCTTGTTTCATCTTTCTCTTTGTCTTACACATGATAGTTGTAAAAATTGAACTTTGTATTTTACCTGATTTTGTTATTTCTTTTGCAGCCTATCTTAGTTTATATGTCCAAGGTGAACGGGAAGTTCAACTTTAGTCCAATCAGTGTGAACTTTTTGACAGAAGTTACCAAAGTTATCTTCGCAATCACCATGTTGCTTTTGCAGGTTTATTGTTCAACATTTTCTATGTTAGAATTTAATTTATTTAGGTAGAATGTATTTTACAATTTATGCTCTTTCCAATTCAAAATTAGCCTATAACAGCTGGATACCCTACATTATTTAATAATGTAACTGATAGTGAAGCCTATTCAGCTAACTTTCTTTTTTGTAAGTACAATTTCTTAATCTTATAGCCTAATTTTGCCTTGTTTTAGGAGTTTGGAGTCTCAATGACATTCTAAATGCTACTTAGAACTAAGGTTTCAAAAAATATGTGCTGATCATATGCAGTCAACAATTGCTTAGTGCATATGTGGTTTGTAAGTGCAAATTCTAGGGCATGTGTTATATTAAAAATATTTAATAAAAAATTTATGGTTAAAGTAACTAAAATATATTCAGTAAATATCTTAACACATCCAATTCATTCTTCCACATAGAAAAATATATGTATGTCACTCATACAAGATAAAATACTTGAAATATAGTAATCATATTATTCAACAATGTAGAATAGGTTAGATGATATATAACATGTGTATTATTTGTATCTAAAATGTTTTCACATGCATTTTTAGGCTATTCATCATATAACTTACATTTTTAGTATATAAATAGTAAACTTTATTAGGTCAGATAGTTGTTATAGCTATACACTAGTATTCACATATTTGAACATCATCGAGAATGTCTGGTAAACTATCTATGCTAATTTTCTATACAAGAAATTTGGTTAGATCTTTTACTAAAAGAAGTGAGAAACCTCGTTTTTAACTCTTAAATAGTACAATTCATCATTTGGTATGTCACTTGGCTTGGATAAAAGGACTGCTTATGCCCAAATTCCTTTTGTGATTAATTTGATAATAAAATCAGTCAATTTTTATGTCTATCATTTTTATGCTACTAACTTTAAATCAAGGACTAACTATCAGAAATACAAAACCAATACCCATAAGGTACTTCAGTAACTTATGTGTATTGTGAATGAATAAGAAAGAAATTCCTAGTACATGTGATCCTGGAGACTCAGGTAAGGTAGAGTCTATTTGAGATGATATAATTGGTGTATTTATTCAAGATGTCAAATTGCACGTCTTTGGCTACATATATGGTAGTGCGCAATTGCATAGCTGGTGCAAGTTGTCATTATGGTTCTTGAGTTTGACAAACTTTCGTTCGTGGAGGAAGCTTAGGCTTTACAACATAAGAAAAGTCTACCAAATTTTTGCTTAATTCAGTGAAAAACAAAGGAGACAAGTACGTTTTTCTATAGCTTATAGTTTCTATAACTAGTCCTTTGTGTACGTTTACACTTTTTTTCTGCCACTCTCTTTTCTACTACATTATATTTAGATTCTTCTTACTACCCTGAATAATATTTTAGATTCCATTATCTGATTCTTGAACTTGAACTACCATCCTTTGCTTGCCATGCTGTTTTGTTTTACTGAGCTAAGTTATAATTTTCCCTAATCATAGTTGATAAATAATTGATCTAACCATTCGGTAGGAGTTTTTCTCTACTTTATTGTCATAGTTTATGTGGTAGGAGGGTGTGTCATGCGTTTATATCTGTACTGTTGACAGGCTAGAAAGCAGAAGGTTGGGGAGAAACCCCTTTTATCAATTTCCACGTTTGTACAGGTATGACATCTCATCCAAAATACATTATAGTCCTTGAGCTTGTACACTGATGAAATTGTTTAATTTTTGAACATTTCCTGGTTTCTTATTTTTTATGTCTTGATTAGTTCTTAATTGTAACCTAGGATAATATTTCTTCTTTATTTGCTTTTCATGTGTGCCTTTTAGTGGCAGCTGAAATGATCCTTTCGTCACCTTAGGCTTTAATGATGCCAATTGACTAGTTTAACTGGCATATAACATAAATTCTGTTGGAACTCCAAGTAATAACATTGCTTCTTAAATGTTGAAAATCTTCTGGTAGTCCAATTTATAGCTTTTCCAGAACAATTTCCCAGCCCATAAGAATAAGAATGGGGTGTACTAATAAATGTTTGCATGAGATACAAACACTACCAAAGATTTTGATTAATCTAGTATGGCAATTATTTTATCACAAACGTACATATCCACAGTCCTGATTAAAACTCTTCAAAGATAATGGAAAAAAGAAAAGTGTCACGTGGGTCACAGCCTGATTTTGAGAGCATATGTTATCAAGGCCTGTCATGCAGCACATTGCCTTCATTTCTCATATCCTGTCACTTTCTGTTGCTCACCTTCCTTTACTCGAGCTCGTCTGAAACATTTCTAGCTCTTCTTTTAAAAAAAAAATCAATAGGAGTGAACTAAGTATGTTCACTCAATGGATTTTTGTATTGAAACTGAATATAGGTTACATACTAATAGTGCTACTCCAGAGTTGTTACAACATCGACCAATTAGTTAGATCAAAATAAGGAATAGTTGCTAGTGACCTGGCCGTAGCATGTGTAAGGGCAGTGACTTTTCCTCAGACGCTGCTTTGCAGCTCATAGCTACATGTCTTCTTCCCAGGCCTGAAGAGTCCCATCCTCTGAAGTGCTTCTAACTAATTCACATGTTGATACAACATAAGATGGATTTCCACATAGAATTGTGTCTTCTTCTGCCTTCTAAGCTATGTTGTACAATACAAAGTGGCTTTTGAAACAGTGATTCTGGTAAAGTTTTCTGTCTGATAATCATCTGTTGTGTTACCTTCTGTCGAAGCATTGCCGACAATGTTATTGCTTAAAGAACACAGGCGTAAATGGTGGGTGAACATAGAATCAGGGTTCTCTTGATTTGTTCCTTATTAAGTTGGTATTGTGTCGGTGAAATTTGGAGGGTTTGGAGGCATACTTTGTGAAAAGTTGATATGATTTCTGCATGGTCTTTTTTGAACGAGTTTAGGTTTGATTATAATTGAGTGATAGCTGCGCTATCAATAAATGGAATATGGAGTTCTATTTCTTTTGAAATAGAAGTACAATAGGTTCTCCGTTAACACTATTGTCTATTTGTCTTCTCTGTACTTAGATGCTGTGACTGTCATTGTCATTCTTTTTCCCCTTAGTTATCAGTGCTATTGTAGTTATGTTCACATATAAGATTATTATCAAATTCTGTACTCTAAAAACCTTGTATTCATGCTATAATCTGATTGATTGTTCCTACATTTTCAGGCAGCTCGGAATAATGTCCTTTTGGCTGTACCTGCTCTTCTGTATGCAATTAACAACTACTTAAAATTTATCATGCAGGTATATTTGTATCTGTGTCCGTCATAATAAAGCTGTTATCTATATTTGCCAATGTTAGATTTACTTATTTGGATACCTCTTGTGGTGGTTAATATTTTTTTCCATTCTCATTAATTTCTCTTCACTTTGCAGTTATACTTTAATCCTGCAACTGTGAAAATGTTGAGTAACCTGAAGGTATTTTTTTTTTATGAAGCTTAGGCTGAATATAGTTTTTTTTAATCATTTATTTCAACTTAGAAGGAGAGCCTTAGTGTAACGGTAAAATTATTGTCGTGTGACCTAGAGGTCATAGGTTCGATTCTCGAAAATAGCATCTCCAGGATAATGCTGTATAAAATTGATGTTTCCTCATGACTCCGCATTAGCAGGAACTTTGTGTATCAGACTGTCCTTTTTTTATTTATTTCAACTTAATGTCTTTAAATGGAGAATATTGGCATTTTATAATCTAACTTTGTAATGGATAAATAGCCTATTGAAAAATTGCACTTAGGTAGAAGATATTGGCAATTGTTCATGCAATTTTTTTTTTTGAAGTTGCAGCTCTTTAGCTATCTCTATTGCATTTTCAATCTGATATATAGATTTTACTTGATGAAATATGCTGTATGTCATCTTAGCAACACCAATAGCCCTTTTTGTTTTTGCTGCAAATTGAGCCAATTTGTGTGAACTTGCCTTTGAAAGACTCCTGTTTATGATCAACTAGTATTGAGTTATTATGGAAGTAATGGACTAGATAATAAGAAAGCATGTTTCACTGTTTTTATTTTAGTTTAAGAGAGTTGTTGATGACCTGTAAACCTAGAATTGAATCTCAAAATAGGGATTGTTTTTTTTTTTACTTTTTTATGTTTTATCCTCTTTTCTTTTATTTACATGACTTGTTCAGACAAATCATAATATGATGACAAACTCAGTCTGCAAGTCATATCGTGGATATTTATCTTTTTTATGCAAACTCTTGTAGGTCTTGGTGATTGCTGTCCTACTAAAGATCATAATGCAAAGACGTTTTTCCATAATTCAGGGATATTTATCTTTTTTATGCAAATTCTGTAGGTCTTGGTGATTGCTGTCCTACTAAAGATCATAATGCAAAGACGTTTTTCCATGATTCAGGTATGTTGAACTGAAACTAAGTTTGTTTCAGGTGCATTTGCTTATGGAAGAGTTATGCACTTACCTAGTCATGAATACTTGTGCCTCAGATGAAATGATATTCTTTTACTGGAAGATTATTTACACAGTCAATTTACTTTTGAAATTTCATGGTATGGGCTGTAATGCTTTCATATTGCCCTTGGCCCCCTTCTTTTTTGTTGATTACAGTGGGAAGCTCTTGCACTTTTGCTGATTGGGATAAGTGTAAATCAGCTCAAGTCATTCCCTGAGGGATCCACAGCTCTGGCTCTTCCAGTTACAATGATTGCTTATGTCTATACCTTAGTTTTTGTAAGTCTTATCATCCTGTTTTAATTTTTTTTTTTTTGTTCCTCTTTGCATTGAAAATTCTTTTCCTACCCTTGATTAACCCAGTACTTAAATTGCAGATTTGCTTTTTCTTCCTAATACATAAATTATATGTTTGTTGAACTATTTTCATTAAGTCAATGAACTATAACTTCTGCTGCCTATTTGTTTACCATCAAGGCTCAAATTTGGTCATGTAATCAATTAGATGGATCTAACATCCACTGATCACTGATCACTGCAATGCTTTTCTTAAATTAACATCTTTAAACCACAATGTAAGCTTGTTTTGTTCCAGAATTAATTATACATATATTAGTTCATTTTTCTGTGGAAAAATTGTAGTTTTGATGAGTAGTTTTTAGCACATGTCATTCTTTTGTTCACATTTAAATGTGCATAAAATTTTAGTTCTAGTTTTCCATATAATTCTTTTGTACGTTAGGCTATCAAGTATTACATGATCACATAAACATCCTTGCATTTTTTTTCCTCTCGGTTGCTCATCTAGTAGAAAATATTAGTTGAAGTTCTTTTACGAGGACTTAATGAAATATTAACAAGTTGCAAGATAAAGTGAATCCTAGTATAGAGATTGCTACTTTCAGTATAGATATTTTGATTTAATCTTATGAGGTCACATAGCGCTATGTAATTCCAGGTTACTGTTCCCTCGTTGGCTTCCGTGTACAATGAATATGCTTTGAAAAGTCAGTTTGATACAAGTATCTATCTACAGGTGACTCTTTATAATTAATGTAGCTGACATTTTCAGCCAATGAATAACTTACATATTGCCTTTGTTGTTTGTTTTTTCCCTTTGACTGGGAAATATGCCAGCCCATATACTGATGATAGTTTACTACCCTCTTTTTGTTTTCAGAATTTGTTTTTGTATGGCTATGGTGCAATATTCAACTTTTTGGGCATCATAGGAACTGCCATCTTTAAAGGTCTGTATCCTTTCTCTTGACTTCAAACAATATACCAAATACCTGTATGTTTTGCTTTTCCTGACTACTATTTTACTGTGCTAATGACATTCTATTTTTGTATGGTTAATTTTAGCAAATTTAGACTCAAACAAGATAATAAAACACTAAGCAAACATATTTTATAGACAATGATATGATAGTGATTCTATGCAGCATGAGTATCATGATGTGGCACTAGTTGACATGATTATAAATAATTTATTCTAAAGAAACTATAAGTGATATAATCTCATAAATTAGCATATCAGGAAACATTACTAATTCAATATCATATAATTTTTATGGGAACTTTAAACTTTTTGTTATTTTTTTTTGTATCATCATATCATTGGATATTTATGAAGG
Organism: Wurfbainia villosa; assembly: GCA_025175895.1. Lineage (NCBI taxonomy): Eukaryota > Viridiplantae > Streptophyta > Magnoliopsida > Zingiberales > Zingiberaceae > Wurfbainia > Wurfbainia villosa. The sequence continues at coordinate 8,746,368 of CM045997.1, forward strand.
GGAGTCGTGATGCAACGAAAAAGTAGCTACTATGTGACCTTGTGGTCACGAGTTCGAATCGCAAAAATAACTTTTTACAATGTTGAGTAAGGTTGCACACAATATACCCAATGTAGTTTGTCCCTTCCTCGGGATCTTGTATTGGTGGGAGTTTCATGCACCTTGTATTGGTGAGAGTTTCATGCACCGGACCGACCTCTTAATTCTTATATAATTGGATATTTATACCACAATTTGAAATGTTGAGTTGTGCTATTTGAAATGGATGGTTTTTATCATTCCGACATAGGTCCAACATCGACACACAAGAATCTTATGGCGGCAAGGGGCGATCAGCGACAGATTCTGCGGCGTGTGCGATCACAATTCAGCAGCGAAATCACGAACACAAATCCGTGGTGGAATCACAATCATGAATCCGTGGTGGACGTGATTGATCCACGACAGACGCGATCGTGATCAATCCGTGGTAGACGCGATTGCAATCAATCCATAGTAGATCGCGAATCTACAACGATTGCGATCGTGAATTGCACGAATGTGATCCCGATTCCGCCATGATCATTTAATTAAATAAATTAGTAATTAGCTAATATAATTATAATATATAAATTTATATTTTTATTTAAAAATATAAAAAATAAAAGATATTTTAATTAAAATTCTGAATTCGAATTTATAAAAGAAAAAATATCGTAATCGTATCGGCACGGTGTAATACGCTACCGAAACCATATTGTTCTAATTGCGGATCGAAACCTTGGCACAACTCGAAATTTTGAACATTGATTTATACTAAACAATAACACAATGATATGACAAAACCATGACGAGACAAATGCTTATATCTATGCGGGATTCATGAATGCATGTTACAAATAGAAAGAGATCCTATTTAGTCATTGGTCAAATCTTAGTATTTTGTAACTTTGTTTCGTTTGTACTTGAGTTTGATTTAATTTGGAAGAGATTGCAATAGTTTATGTTCTTTGAGTTGTATACTTCTGTTTTTATATAACAAATTCTCTTGTTTCACATTTCAAAATCATCTACAGGACCTAGTAGCTTCAATATCCTGGAAGGGCACTCAAGAGCGACAATGTTTTTAATATGCAACAATGCAGCACAGGGCATATTGTCATCATTCTTTTTTAAGTATGCTGGTAATTTATCATAACTCTGTTATTTTTTACTTATGACAGTTATCAAGACTTGTGAATCTCAGGGATATTTTTCTTTTACTCTTTGTCCGACTGCTCTAATGGTTCTGGCAGACACCATCTTGAAGAAGTATTCATCTACTGTCGCTACAATTTTTACTGGGATTGCATCTGCTGCTTTATTCGGCCATACATTGACCATGAATTTTATCTTGGGAATATCAATAGTCTTTATTTCAATGCATCAGGTATTTGATGAATTAGGTTCTTAAAACCATTCTAGTCATTCAGTTCCATGATAGCCTTGCCCTTTTTCTATCAGTTCTTTTCTCCCATGGCCAAAATCAAAGATGAGGCACCAGTTGGATCATTAGAGATGATAGAACCTCAACGTGCCAGGTTAACCCTTAAATTAATTTTATTATTCTCTGTGTAGTTCGAGATGTTGATTCTGATCTATAGTTTCTTTTGTGTGAAAAAAATCAAAGATATTAAATATTATCTTATATAATCATTTTAAAGGGCTTCATCACTTAAATTTAGTTGTATGGTTGTCTCTCTTTCCAGGTTGAAAGATGATTCTTTTGCAAACATGGCTGCTGGTGCTACTGAAGATGTAAGATGCTGTGAAGCTCATTTCTTGCATTAGGTTCAACTATTATATTCTTACACATAAAAACTATTTCTTTTCAGGCTGCACATCACGTTGGACACGATGAGAGACAACCACTTTTGCCCATATAATGTTTCTTTGAGGCACTACTCAAATCCTTGATTATTATTTGAAGCATTATCTGATAACTAAAGTTGCATGTCAAATCTGTAGCCTTCATTTTTGCTCTAAAGATATTTATGTTTGATTATTCTGCCTTGGCATAGTGTTACTAGTCTATTCTCTTAACCTTATTAAATTTATTGTTTTGGTATTTAGGCTGAAGAATAATATCCTAACATATTATAGATTTTTTCAGACTTCGTTCTTGCATTCTCTTAACAATCATTTATGGAAGTCAAGTACTTGAATACACATTGTGTCAGTTTAGATTTGACAATATTGAGCAATGAAATTTGCATTCTGTTTTATTTTCTGCCAAATCTATTGAGATTTTATCCTCTTCGTAGGTAGATTCACTTGTTCATTGATAAGTGGCTGTGCTAGCCTGGAAAAGTATAGAAAAACATTCGTCTTGTTGAGTAGAATTCTCTGATAGAGGATAATCAATGTTAACTTGGTAATATTCTTCCAGCTTATATTAGGCAATCTTAGTTCCTTAACCCTGTTTCTTATATTACGTTTTCCAAAAGTTTGCTGATAATTTTACATTTTCCAATCTTAGATGAATGCCTGTCCTATCCTTTCACCGAAATTTACATTAATCTTGGTCAACTTCTTAAGTCAAAACTATAGCGACAGCAAATTTACGTTGCATACTATTTTTTGCGACAGGTATATTTGAGTTCTTGTTTATTAACTTTAGACCCAGAGGAGCCACCGACAGGGAAAATAACTATCCAAGAGTGGAAAAAAGGAATTCTTGATCCGCGATGGTCATGTTTCTCTGTGATCAATGTTTTGTTTGAGAAAAAGAGGAGAATAGCAGCCATTACTTGAAACTGCAGAGGATGGTATTAAAGAAATTGTACAGGTGGATCCAAACATCAATTAATGGTGTAATTTTCAATAACTAGACTTCCCTAGAAATCATATTCCATAAACCTCACAGGTCTGTCATTATTCTGTATTACATTCCCTCTCTAGGCATTTTGATATTTCGTTCCTTACCATATGTCTGATGTCTCAATTTATTCAATAAAATAATGATTCATGTTAAATTGATACCCCTACTTGGGTGTTTTGAGGATCAGCAAAAATTACATTGGAAAATATCGTTTATTGTGTCAACGTAGCAAATAATGCTTATCGGCTTATTCTGCTACCAAGAATATTGTCACTTCATTCTTTTATGCATTGGAATGTTCATTCATTTTCCTCACAAGATTGGGAGCTTGTGAATTGTGCTTTTGCTCGTTGCATGTTGCAATAAGAATGTTGGTTTCTATTGTTTGGTATTGACTGAATATATAAGTATTGGATCTGACTGATCGCGTAGATGTTAGAAATCTTCCCAAATCTTAATCTTGATAAAATGGCAAGTCTTTAAATTGGTTCTCGCACACACACTGGCGAAATTTGGACTTGTGCCCCTACTCATTTATTTATATAGCCGATTGTTTCTAAAGATTTATTTCAGGTGCAAGACAAACGATCTTATTACAGAAGATGGCATCGCGAAGGCCTTTAGCAAGATTGAATGCGTTGACAACTTCATTCTTCTTTACAGAAGGGAAGTTGTTTCTCGATTGTGTTTTACTTTGAACGTGATTGGTGGTCATGTGTATCAATGTCTGTTAGTTAAATAGGTACCAAGGACTTGGACTAGAAAGTCTGGAGCATAGTTTTGTTCTTTTTCCTTGCGATTCCATACGATAGCATTTCTGATCGAGTGTTTAGGACATATTTTGTCAACCTAAATAGGTTTTCTACAAAAGAAATTCTTCACCACCACAGGAAAATGAACATTAGAGCATCCACAAGGGATGCGGTAAAGGGGTGTTATAACATTCTCTCGGGTGTTAACACCATTGTTAAGGAGTGTTGTAATGCTTCTTCACTTGAACGCGTTCAAGTAAATGTGTGTATTTTTTATTTTTTAATTATATTTATTTAAAAAATATATAAATTTTAAAATTAAAAATTAAATAAAATGATTAATTTTTTAACCGTTAATTAATGACTATTTGAAATTTCATCTATAATAAATACTCATCAATGTGTATATATTTTTATTCCAACTCACTGTATTTTTCAATTCTACTTTCTAAATATGTTTTCCATCTATTTATTTTAAGTTCTTACTATCTTATTTTTTATCCGAAATGGATGAAAATAATAGGATATTTTTTATAAATTTCTTAAATTCCGTAAACAATCCACAAGAATATTCATCTTTTTAAAATTCATAAATTGTACTAAATTATCAATACCCACGTCCATTTTCAAATATATCGTTTCCTCTACAAAATCTTTAAAATTTCTAAGATTTTGAAAATTCTAAATTATGCCTCTTGAGGTCTATATCAATCGATTCTATTCAAGTATTGGCAAAACATGAGCTATCAGTATTTTATGCCACCGGTTGTTCATGGATATGATACTCCGCACACAACTGGTATGTCTTTCACTCCTCTGATGTCGAATGAACTTGCAACTTTGACTTTTGTCTCGAAGACTTAACTTTTCGACTGTGAATTCCCAATTGAAGTGGTCAATTTTGAAAAAGCGATTTCAAATGCTGAGGGTACAAGAAAACGTTCAAGTTGGACAAAGGTTGAAGATGAGATCTTAGCGAGAAGTTTTGTCACTATCAGCGATGATCCAATAATCAGTATGATCAAAAGGAAGATGCTTTTTGGGGACATGTTGTAAGCTACTACAATGAGAATCGTCCTCCAGGTTTAAACACAAGAAGTGCAAATGTTATACGATCACATTGACACAATCCAATCCAAAAGAAAGTATATCAATTCAATGCAAATTACAATAGTGTTTACAGTTCATATCGAAGTGGTCACAGTGACGAAGATATATTGAGGTTTGCATACGAAAAATATCGATCCGAAAACAATAACATCGCATTCAATCTCGAGCATGTGCGGAGAATTGTCAAAAATCGTCCAATGTTTACTCCACAGTCTGCTGATCACTTTGTGGCCATAAAGAAGATGAGAACCTCATAGTCGAGAGCAAGCAACACCTCCTCGAACCAAGATGTGAGTATAGATTTGGATGATGAAAATACTCATCCAATGGGACATAAGGCAGCAAAAAGAAAGGAAAAAGACAAAGTAAAATCGATCATGGAGGATCTGACAATAAACTACAATAATAGTTTTGTAAAGTTCACTGAGTACACGAGCGTGAAGAAGTCTGAAGTCGATCTGAAGAAAAAAAAATCTCGTAGATGTCCCCAAATTAATTACTCAATGTTCAAATCTGAAGTCGTACAAAGGCAAAAGTTGTCTTTGCCCAAATCTGAAGCTAAGAATCGTCGCTTGAAGTTGAAGGAGTATAAAATATTGAATAAAGACATCTCGTAGATGACAAAGGAGCAGTTTATCATATATGAATGTCTATGCCAAGATATTAGGTCGAGATAGAATATCTAAATTAATTACTCAACGTTTATTTTCTAGTATTATTGTATTTTCGGATGATTATAATTTTTAATTATTATATTTCTCATTTCGATTAATCTAATTTTCAATTATTATAATTTTGTAAAATAGTTGTTGTAAATTAACTAGCTGTTGGAAACTAACTGTTGCAACTAGCCGTTGCAAATTAGACGTTACAAATTAGTCGTTGCAAATTAACCATTACAAACTAGTCGTTGCATGAGAAAACTAATATATATATATACACATTGTGCTATGAAATTTTCATTCGACTATCATATCATTTCTCAAACATATATACTAAAATGTATTTCCTCCAAAAATATCTCATTCTATAGGCAGCTCTAACTCAAGTTTCAGCTCGACGAGTGAAGACAAAGTTCATGTTGAAATCGATGAGCAAGCTTATGATCCGGGTGAAGAACTGATGTTATTAGTTCTTCAACAACACCAACAATTTATGGAAGCATATCAGAGGAGGGACACACGCAGAAGAAGAAGGTTCGTCCAAAGAAATCGTGAAGTCGAGCATGAGAGGCTCGTCAATGATTATTTCTCTATAAATCCAGTATATCACGATGAAATATTTCGAAGACGATTTCGAATGTGAAGAGAGTTATTCCTCCACATAGTGAATGCATTAGAGAATCACTCAGCGTGTTTTCAACATAGGGAAGATGTTGTGCGAAGACAAGGATTGTCACCACTATAAAAATGCACCGCTATGATTCGTCAACTGGCTCATGGAGTTCCCGTCGACCATCTTAACGAGTACCTATGTATGGGAAAATCAACTACCTTCAGGTGTCTTTTCAAGTTCTGCGAATAAGTGGTTGAAATATTTAGTGATAGATACTTGGGAAAGCTAAATGCAGATGATGTTCAATGTCTTCTTCAAATGCATGATGAGAGACACAACTTCCCTGGCATGTTGGGTAGTCTTGATTGTATGCACTAAAAATGGAAAAATTATCCAGTTGCTTGGAAATGTCAATTTACAAGGGGACCACCAACAATCGTACTTGATGGAATAAATCCCGAGTGGGATACTTTCGTTAAGGCTTTTCCTTGTCCGGAGGATCTTAAGAGGAAGTTGTTTAAGGAAAAACAGGGTCTGCAAGAAAAGATGTCGAACGGGCATTTGGGGTGCTCCAATCTCGATGGGCGATTATCAGAGATCCAACTCGTTATTGGTATAAGAAAAATTTAAAACAAATCATGTTAGCATGTATTATTTTGCATAACATGATTGTTAAGGATGAAGGAGGTCACGTGACAAATTAATACAACGATGAAAGCGACGAACCAGCACAACCTATTTATGGTTCAAATCGAGGATTTCAGGATTATCTTCAAACAAATTCTGAGCTACATGACACTCAAGTTCATCACCAACTCCGCATTGACTTAGTTGAACATACTTGGGGCAATTTATATAACAATAATCCGTGAATTAGTATTTCATATGTTATTTTTAATTTTATCATAGTGTGATTTATTCTAAGTTATTATTGCATTTCAATTTCATAATTACATGGTAATTTTAAATAAATTTTGTTTTCCCAACTTTGTAATTTTAGTCGCTTAGTTGTCATAAGACGCGCTCACGTCTAATGCCAAATCTTCTTATGATTTGATTGTTTCAAGTTCTCTTCAAGGAAAAATACAATAGAAAAAGTATTTAGACAAGGTGTGCTCACGCCTTGTTTAAATATTTTTTATATTGTGGTATTTCTCAAAACATTTATTTTATTTAATAAATATATTTAAAAATAATATTATTATTTTTTAAAAACAGTGAAATTATTTTTTTAAAAGTAAGATTAATAATAATAATTTTAATATTTTAAAATATTTTTAAAATGTATTTATTTAATATGATATAATTTAAAGATGATTGAGTGGATTGTGAGACTAATAAATAATGAGTGTTAATGTTAAAAGGAATGTGGGTGAAAGAGATATGTTATTATAATGAATATGTGACAGTGAACTTTGTGCTTTTTAATGAGGTGGAGGTTATTATAATGAGAGTGGATTGTGAATGCCCTTATAAATATTCTTACTTTTAGTTGTTTCTAGCGGACACTATTAGAGCGTGGTGTGATGAAGTCCCTTGGTAGCAGCATACGCCTGCACACTCTGCATGTGGACTTTTTGGTACAAGTGGGAGTTCCACTCAATTTATCAACATCATCTGTGGCTTGTGATACTTGTGGATTCAATCTTGTCAGTGACAGGTGTGGAGTCCTCGTTATATATATATATTTCTATATTTCTATAAATATTTCTATATTGTTCGAATGGATGAACATTTTAGTTCAATCTTTAAATTCTAAGAATCGAACGATAAATAATAGAAATATTCACGGATACTTAAGAATGAATTGTATAGTATTCCTTATCTCTTCTATATTTTTAAGAGGACAATAAATCAAAAAATATTTATGTGGATAGATTTAGCATCTATAATTTGTCAGAGCATCCCCACTGGGGTGAACTGGCAATGGAGGGACCGGGAGCAGCTCCTCTGTTGGGGAGCCGCTCCTTCCTTTTTTTTTTTTTTAGTTTTTAGTTAAAAAAAATCTAGGAATGAAAAGAAACATTGAACAACGGTTGATTAATTGTGTTATATTTATTTATTTTATATTATATTAAATGAATATTTGATAAAAAAGAGTGGATCCCATAAAAAATTATTGAAAAGTTTTGTTAGTGGAGAGATAAATAAAATTTTTTATTTTTGACGTGGCTAGAAACCACATAGAGAGATGCTCTCATTTCATTTGTAAAATAAATTAATAAATTCATCGATCGTATCTAAGAGTTAAATCGGAGACTGGACACTGTCATATGTACCATAATCACAAGGGCATGGAATTCTCGATCCTAGAAACCTTAAATTGAGAGTACCAAGTACAAAATCTCTAAAATAACTACCAACAGGCAATCTCTGTCTCACATTCTATGGGTGAAAATCTTACCCCAAAATGAGAAAAAAAAAAGAAGTAAATATTAAAAAAAAAATCTCAACTCATTAATTTAGATCGACAAGATCTGCTGATCAAGAGTATATATAAAAAAAAACTCAATAAATAAATTTAATAAGCATATAATAGATAGAGAGACAACTTTTGCAATTGAAAAAAAAAAGTGCTCACAATTTAAACCTTGGGAGCTGGGAGTGCCTAGAGGTTTTCCTTAATACTATTTTTGAATATAAATGCCTATAAAAAGAATCTCCGAAAATTATATAAAAAATTCTTTTCAATATCATCAGAAATCAACTTGGGTGGACGACAACAATCGAATTTTGGCTTCCTACATGCAGTTCGTTCATTAGCATGCATCCTCCTCATTTCCTTCCGGCAGAAGCAGCAAGAGAATTTTCAGAGAACATCCATTAGAACGTTATCTGATCTTGGTCGCTACGTAATATTTTTCTTTTCAAACAATCATTTCTCACAAAAAACTGTTTACATTTTTAAAGGGCAATTGCTATTGACAATGCATTTATGTTCCTAGTGCGAAGATTCTATTCTACACTGGGAATTACAGGAAGAGAGCATTAGTACCTGTGTAGTCGGAAAAGATATATTTGCAGCTTTACAACGAAGTGCACTTAAAACATATTATTAGCTCTAATCTAATTTAAACATGTCATGGAACGACTATTTATCTATCTTTTTTCTCCACCCAAAAATATAAAGGGAAGAAACGGAAATTGGAGAAAATGATCACATAATCATTAAATTAGTCATCTGGAAAGGTCAGATTTGCCATCTCTGTTCAGTACACATACTAATTGACAGAAGAAGCCAAGTAGACATTATAGCGTCGATGAGGAAATTAAAATTATGCTAATAAAAAGAAAAGAAATAAAAGGGAATAAAACAACCGGTTAAATGTAAGTATTCCAACAAACTTTAAGCTCATTTGTATCGTAAAACAACAATTAAATTGTAAGTCAAGGCTAACAGGAACAACTATAATCTGGTAATTCAAAGTGCTAGAACACCCAAACTCATAGAAATGGATAAAGAGGTAATAAGTTCGAAAGTGGGGCAACGAACAAAAAGAACCGATTACAGGTCTATCACGCGGGAAAGCTTCTGGATACGATTCAATAGGAAGTCCCCTTGCTTGATAGTTGCCTGGTAGAGTGCATTTTTAGCATCAGGTCTGTTGGTTTCCAGAACACCAGCAACCTTGTCGATCTTGCAATGCAGTTTCCCGGCGGCTATGAAACGAGATAATTCCCTAAATAAATGGGAATAAACAAAATGTGTCATGCTCGGTAGAACTTAAAACTGGTGTTTTCATAGAGAACCATCAGCAAAAGGCATCATAAGTAATAAATATCTTGATGAGCTTTCATCAAATAATATTGTCGCCGAGGTATACACAGGTTCCTTGCCGATTAAACGAAAAGCATCCAAGTTGTGTTAACTAATCAATGCCTTTCATTCATAGTCTTCATCAGATGTAAAAAAAATGCCTCACGGATGAAAAACAAAGTACCCATAGCGACACATTTGACTGAGAATATTCGCTGCAAATAAGGGCCTAAATGTAAATACTGTTAATATTGATTAGTAATATTAATAGATAGAGAGAGGACTACCTAAAGTAATTAATTTAACTTTCCCCTTTACCATCATGGCAGTAAACCCTAGGTATCACATCGAATCTCTCCCCATTTCTAATTGCTGATCCTCTTCCTTGCCGGAGTAGTTGAGCCCCCTTCGCCCACCCGAAGTCCATCGACCACTCTCCATCACAGAGCCCTTATCCTCAATGCCAAGACAAAGATACCACTGCGACTCTGAGCTCTTACCTCTATCTTCCTCACCTAACCTCGGCGAACACATACCACTTGCCTGAACGTCCCAAGCTTAATCCACACACATCCAAATTGCACGCATCTTTGTCCAGGAATCAACGCCATCATCTCAAGATGCAAGGCACACACTTCAGAGGCACTGCCCGATGATCATGAGACCTCTATATGGAAGTCCCTGGCTAACAAGATAACTCTGCCTCTGCCTCCATTCCAACAAGTAGCCAACAACAGGGTTTCAGTGTTATTCTCCCTACTGATGCAACAGTTTGCATCCTGCAAATGATGACCAAATTGAGAGCAGATCATGCTGGACCCTCGAAGCTTACCCCTTGAGATGTAGATTCTACTGAAGAAAATGTAAGGAGAAACTTGACCATCTGTTTGCAAAGGCTGTTAATGGTACACCGCTATGCAAATAAGGTGCAGAGAGCAACAGGTTTTTGCAAGAATAATTTGTTCCCAAAAACATTTTTAAAAAAAAGTTATTTTGTTGGTACTACCTTGTTTGGTAAATCCTCCAAAACTCTACTCAATTTAAAATGTCTAATTCATCTACTACCTCCTTGATGCCTCAGATTCTCAATGATTACTGCAGAGAAGTTCAATTGGAAGAACTGCACTTCATAGGTTGCAGCAGTTGCAACAATTAGTTTGGTTTATGATTCAAGATCGACCAGAACACCTCACTACTCGAGCAACTGAGATTTTTTGGGTCAAACAGAGCCGCATAGGAGTGAATTAATGGCTTAGTTTATGCACTACTCAGAAAATCCATTGATCCTAACCTGTTATGCATCTCCCAACGTCTCTCCTGCTTTGAGACTCAGAAATAGGTTATGGACTTATTTATGAGTGCCATCTCTGTATTCTACAATGAGATTTTGGTCCTGCAGTGGACCGAACTGCTCTAGCAGTTTAATCATTGTCTAGAGGGTCATTTGGCAATAGAGGATACGTCAACCAACCCTAATTTCTTCTTCCTGGATCCTGTTTTTGATTTGGATTTCCCCATCACTTTTACAAAGGCACTAGAAAAAGTCCATCTTTGCACTTAATTTATAGTTATTTGTCATATGCTTCATTGTCATTTGAAAATTCTATTTTTCTGTCGCTTTACCTTCCCTCAAGTTCACAAAAATGTCTTAGAGATCAATTGCATTTCAGTTGGTGTTGAGCAATTATCCATGATATAGATGCTCTCCCCCATACTTATATTCAGGAACTTATTCCTTTTTGTCAAGGAATCTCACAATGGGTTGTAAGTGGGGTTTTAAATGCAATTCTGATGGTATTATGGCCCATCAAATCTCAATTAGCACCAAGCTATCAATGAGATAGATGCCCCACTGTAACGGTACTTGGGAACTTGTTTTTACTCTTTAGGGATGTTTACAATGTGTTTTAAATGCTCTTGATGTACTGTAGATCAACAGTTGAATGCTTCTCTGATGCTTAAGGGATATAATCAGATTTATGGTGCAGATTATCTTGACACATTTTCCCCAACAGCCAAGAAATCTTCAGGTTGCATCTTTCTAACCTTAGCAATTGTTGCTCCATCATTAGCTCAACATAAGATCATATTCATTCATGGCAATGTTGCTAATATGGAGCAATCTCTCAAGTTTTTTACTCAGGAGACTGAGTGTACAAGGTAAAATCATGGTATGAATTAAAGCAATCTATGAGTGCTTAATTTAAAAAAGTTAAACTCTTCTCTTTTTCAATATGGGTTGGCCAGAATGACAAGAAACCACTCAGTATTTACCTCATTTCTCAATCAGGAAGACATCCTTCTTATTGTCTTCAATGTTATCATGATTGGTAATGATTCCATTTATATCACACAACAGAGAAGCCCTTCTATCAGTATTCTTAGACTAAAGAGTTGGGTGGCCTCAAGTGCTTCCATAGTACAGAGGTTGCTTGTTCAAACACAGAAATTTCTCTCTTAACAGAAGACTATTTCGTACTGAAGAAGTTGGTATACTGTGGACCAAACTAATAGGCACTCTTATGCATCCTAATGTCATATTTATGCCAAGACAAAACGACTCACTAATTGATCTTCAAAAGCCTGATAGAACACTAAACTACCTTACAGCTATACTCTCATTTACAATCAGTAGGATAGGATCAGTAAGACCCTAAAGATTTCCTTTCAGGATCATTAGGAAGCAACTCTAAAAATTTTATGGCACCTCAAAAAAGCTCTAAAAAGAGAGTCATCTTGTTTCAGAATCAAGATCTTCTTTAGATTGAAGGGTATAGTAATGCAAATGGAGCATGATAGGCAATCCAAATCAAGCTACTGCTTTCTTCTATAAGGTAACTTGATTTCCTGGAAATACAATACACAGACTCTTGTAGCCAGATCAATTGCAAAGGCAGAATATGGAGTCATAGCGCTAATAGCATATGAGCTTATCTGGATTAAACAATTGATTGACCGAGTTAGGACACATTCCTGTAAAGCTTACTACTGTACCAATAAAATTTTAAAATGTAAGTTAAAAGGCCATGATAACCAACGAATGACACAAACACTTACAGATCGATGAAATCAATGGATACTCCAAAAGCTGTTGCCATTGCTTCCATTGTCACACTCTTGTAAGATTCAAGGAACTGAGAGTAAACTACCGTGCGAACTTCCCTCATGTAGTACCGAAAATGAGGTTGTAAATACCGGTCAAACTTTATCTGTTCAGTCAGTCCAGCTGAGAAGCAAATGATCATGATCAAAGGGGGAATTAGTAAGAAACATGCTAAAAAGAGGAAAGCATTGTCAATGTAACCCATAATGTTCCCTTTTTTTGTGATCAACAATGTGAATAAATCTTAATAGAATTTTTTCCCAGAATGTGCACCACTGAAATTGAAGAATAACGGACTTGGAAAATACTACAGCATAGGTGTATTATAAAATTTAACAAAAAACAAATTTATCTTTAAAATTGAAACTTTTAGTGGGTTTGATTTACTGATTCAATTGAACTTGCATATAATGCTTGAAGGTATGGAGCATTTGCACCATCTTTATAAATAACTGCATCAACTAAATTCTAAGCTCAACAATCAATAGGTTCATAATCACAGTACGAAAAGAATCGCCGGGGTAGTGAACACTGAATAGCAACATTAGGAGGCCACATGTGTAGATGAAAAATATGAGAAAATATATCTACCTAGTAACTCAAGCAACAAGATGAATAATTGTCAAAAAGTAACAACAATTCCACGAGATGAATTTTCATTTGGCTAAAAACTAATTGAACTAAACCATGAACATGCACAAAATATTCAAGCAAGACATCAAATTGAGTTATCTTTGGCATACTGTTTAGAAGACTGCAATTTATCCACTTACAGAATGCAGAAAAAAATGACTGGTACTGACAGCCATAAAGGGAGTTGAGGAATTCAGATAGATGAGGAATCTTGCCAATAACGGTTAGAATTTCAGGTGCATCAACAACCTGCAGATTATTCATTGAAATTTTAGCTAAATACAAGAAGCAAACGAGTAAAACACCTTGACAGTGCAAATACCTTTTGTTTAAGAGATACTCTGTCCAATGATATTATGCTTGTGAGAACAGTGTAGAAAATGAATGTATCATAAGAGAATAGCTCATAGGTTGTGAAGGTTGATATTGAATCCAAAAATAAATTGGCTGCTTTTTTAAAGTTTCGGGTAGACATGCAATATAAACCTTCATATACTTTTAATCGGTTCTTCCTCTCCCAGTCACCACCTTCTTCAAATAGTCTGTCCAAATTATGTCCAGTATAATTAGCTTAAGTTTCTCCATATCAAACTAGAACTAGAAAATTAATAACTTACTTCTTAGCCCTATCAATTGACCTAGAAATGAGATCAAAATCCATGTAGAAGAAACCAAGTTGCAAGGTATAGAACACAAGGTCCATCTTTTGTCCAACAGCAACTGTTTTCCCTTCAGTTACTTTAAGCTGTTCCAGTGCCTTCTCCTGTAGTTAAAAATTTAACATAATTTTTTAATACTATAAATGTAACATTCAACAACAAATGACATTCAAAAATCATAACCATAGGTACCTTGTCTCCAATCTGAATGTAGAACAAAGACTTAGCTAAATGAGCTTCGCGTACTTCACTTTCTCCTAGATTCTCTTCAGCATCAGCAATCCTTTCTCATAATAAACGCACAATGTTATTGGTATGTTATCATACCTAATGAATTATATAAAAATTTCTACTTCTACTTTAAGAATATTAAATATGTGACAAGGGCAAGATTAGACAATCAGTGTCAAATTTGTCTAGACCTATGAACCTATTGTCTGGCTAGGTTGTCACCTAAAACTAAAGTGAAGGGCCTTCAACAACTATGAACCTATTCAAAGTATGGCTAGGAGGTTGCCCAAAAATGTGACTCATTACATTAATACCCTGATGTGATGTAAAATAACTAGGTGTTCTGGCATTGTTGTGGCAAAAATGTATTTCATGATTACAAAAAGGTTAGCAACTTGAAATATAGATCTTTTTTTGAAAAAAAAAACAAGAAATACTATATGTAGTAACTAGGAAAAATAGTGCAACTTTCTTATAGAAAACAAAAAGAGATGGAGAAATACCTAGAAAAATCAATAATATAGGCTTTAACATAAGCCAGAAAGGCTAGATATAAAAAATGGCATAGGTATCATACTAGGTCTCTGAAATACCTAGAAAAATCAATAATATAGGCTTTAACATAAGCCAGAAAGGCTAGATATAAAAAATGGCATAGGTATCATACTAGGTCTCTGAAGTATGTGCAAGTATGCAATCAATCATTACATGGTGAATATGTGACATGCAGGGCAAAAGTATCAAAAGGTTTATATTGATAAAAAATGTCTACCATACATATAATAAAGTACATTTATCACACATCCACTTCATACTTCCACATACACAGATTGTTTCAACGATGGAATATAAGCCTTTTTAGCTACAGATGCAACTGTACATGTCACATATGGGCATCAGACATCGTTTCAACAACATTATATCAGATAAGGATTATAAGGAAACGGTCATTAAAATTACAAGGTATACAGATAGAATTGCAGTGCGAAAGTTGATTTATGGATGGGATACACAAAATGTGTTTATGCAGTTATGCCCTCAAGTAAGATTGAATGATCAAATCAAATGGAATTTTAGAAGAACCTAAATGAAAATATTCATGCTATACCTATGAAGGGGGAAAAAAATACTTGGAAGAGATTTATATGGGCATAAATGGAAAGAGCCCTAGGAAATTCAATGTTGTACATGGAGGTTTTAGATTTAGGTGACAGAAATGAAGGAAATAGTAAACTGTTAGATTTTGCTATATTTTATAATCTTATAATCGTAAATACTCATTTTAGAAAGGAGGACATTTGAAGAGTGACAATAATCATAGTCAAATAAATTATTTCCCTTACTAGGAAGGTAGATAGAATTGAAAGATGATCCATGTAGAATGCTTAACTACCAATACTGACTAATGACAGATGTCTTAGAAAAAGTAGAAAAAAAATTTAATTCTAAAAGAACTAGAGATCGAATTTTAAGAACAGCAATATAAGAATTTCCAAAGATACCACAATGAATGAAGAAATTTCGAATGAAGAACTTAAAAATAAATTAATGCTATAAAAACTATGATGGAAAATAAGATCAGGAATATAACTAGTTCGATTCTTAATAGTTAAAGGTAAAGGTAAAAAGATATAAGGAGACTTGGTGGCGTGAGGAGGTAAAAAGGACTGTTGGTTTAAAGAAGCCATGGTTTAAAGATTGGAAAATTTATAGAAACGAAATTAATTGAATAGTTACAAATAATATATAGACAAGAATGGCTGAAGTTAAATGAAGATTCAAATAACATCTTTATACGGAATAGTTAACCAAAGCACATATTACATGGTGTTCAATTATTGGATAGTCACTGTAAGATACAGAAGGCCAAACATTGACCAAGACTGGATCGGATTAATGATATTTGACATTTTCTTAATGCACCGTATATTTTTCAATTGCTCTTAGCTTTCTTATTCAAGCAACAAAACTCAGGCAGAGAATAATGTCTCAAATAACTGTATAAGTATTAACAGTAAAAAAAAAAAAAAAAAAAAACTAGATAAGCATCTCAAGAGGTATGTAACGTCCGTCAACCCACAGAGAATGGTCAGACGGAAATCGAATGAGATGAAGATGGTATTTTCCTGCTAGAAACAACTAGGTTTAATCTCATGCATGGTTGTCTGCAAACCATGATTTTAGTTCTCTTGCTCGAGTTAAAATTTCTTCTACCTGTCCTCGGACACTAAATATGATCGAACTAGTATAGATCTGGTCAATGTTCCCAAAATCATATAACATATAACTCAAGGATAACGTTATAACATGTAAAATAAAAACCCATCAGGGTACAATTGGTAGAAAAACACGAGAACGAGAAGAAAATTAAATATTAAAGAGCAACAAGGAAAAATAAATCTCACTTTTCATCAAGCTTCTTGAGCTCCTCCTCGATTTTCTTCCTCATTGAATCGATCACCGAGGCGTCTATCTCCAGCACCGAGGCGGAGGCGAGCGACTCATAGAGAGAGGCCATATCTGTTAGGGCAACAAAGGAGCAAGATGTGAAGGGAAAAAAAAATACAGACAGAACGCGGATCAAGGCAAGGGAGTGCGTCACTTCGAAAACGGATAGAAGAAAAACGAAGTCTCTACTTTCGCAGGCAGATACGGAACCCATTACCGTTTGCCCTGACGGCATCGAGGACCTCGCCGCGGAGGCGGACCTTCTCGATGTCTTCGGTGTCCGAATGGGAGAGGAGGAAGAGTTTGTGAGCGAGGGCGAGGTGTTGTTGCTGCGTGCCTTCTTGCCCTTCCATCTCCGCCGCCACCGCTTCGCCTGCTCCTCCGCTTCCTCTCGGCCTTTTCTTTTCCTCCCTGTGATTCGCTCGTGGCTTGCAGCTCAAGCAACTCGAGCGTGATGAATGATGATGGACATGCGAGATGTGGCTCGTTGGATTATACCGCTCCCGCATAGGGCTGGAGGTGCGGTCCGGTTTAACTCGAGTTATGGTTGGTTCCGAGATCTAATTTATCGATTCGGTTGATTTTCTTTAACCCCCGTGCAATTTCCTTTTTCTCAAGAAAAAAAAAATCACAAGACCTTTTTCTTGTTTTTTGAGTTGGCTCTCGTACTTCACAAATGGTGCTACAATTCAACACAAAAGGACCCTTTGTCCTTGGGAATGGGATGCATTTGGTTCAAAATTATCATAGATAATTTTGATTATTCATTTAAGATTATTCATATTAACTTTATTTGATTAAAAAAAATCAATAATTTTTAAATAATGATCCAGTCCGAACTCACATTAACTTATAAATGATAAAAAATTTATTGATTCCAAAATTAAAAAATATTTTTTCTCAAAATTATCTTTCAAATTTTGTCTATTCAAACTAAAATACCTTTAAATTTTTTTATCAAATTTCAATTTCATCAAAATATCGATAGGTGCTTGTTGTCATCTCAGCGAGTAATGATAATGACCGTCTCAATCAATACGATCATAAATAAAATATTTTATTTTATTTTATTCTCTTATTCTTTTTTCTCCATTTCTTTATTTTTCTCGAATTTTTTCTTGAATTTCTTTATTTTCTTTTCCCTCTCCAAGGGGTTTTTTCTATCTAAATTATTTTTCATCCCGAATTTGAGAGTAAATGGGAATCAAAAATATTATTATAAAATATTAAACTATGTCATATATTAAAATCTCTAATTAATAAATTTATACTATATTATTAAATAATGTTGTATTTTCATAACCTTAATTATGTGATTAATAATTGCATAACTAAGATCAAATAATTATATAATCAAATTATGCATGATAACTGCAAAATCAAATGCACTCTTACAATGTTTGGGGTGATGTAAGGTTGTTCTCGTGGAGATAGCAGGTTGGCTAAAACAGTATGATAGTTAGTTGTAGAATCGACACGTATCGATTTTGAAAAAAGATCTAAAATTTCTTCTTGGACTCAAGTGACCATATACTATTTTTGCCAAAGCATCAAGGTCCAAAAGGGTCTCTTGTGATTTATCTCCGCACAATGATTGTGGAACAGATCGATGAGGTCCGCTAGATTGACAGTTCTAATCTTTTACAAAAAGAATAGGAGGGACGAAGGGAGGGTGGGCAAGCCATGACTTTGCGAGGTCATAGAAAAATTCAAAGTCAGGGAGAATAGAAAAATGATTCCATTTTAATGACAACTAAATAGCATGGGTAGAAAATTATATATAAAGAAAGAGAAATATTATCATATACAATTTAATCGTGAATATTCATGAACATCTTTATTATTTATCATCCAATCAAGTGAGCATTATAGTTTAATTCTTTAATCATAAGGGATTGAACGATGAATAATGAAGATGTTCACGAGTACTTATATATATATATATAACTCATTTGTGAACATCCGTGAGTACTTTCATTATTCACCGTCCGATCGCTCGTGCACTATGACTTAATCCTTTAACCATAAGAGATCGAACGGTGGATAATGAAGACATGCATGAGTATTCACGAATTAATTGTACAGAATAACATTTTAGTATATATATATAAAGAAATATTATTCTACACAGTTTATCCGTGAATACATTTATTATCCATCGTTTTATCGTTTGAATATTATAGTTCAGTTCTTGAATCCTAAATGATTAAACGGTGAATAATAAAAATATTCATGAATAAATTATATAGAATAATATATATATATATATATATAATTTTAATATGACATGCACCGTGGGCACTCCGTAAGTATCCGTGAATATAATTGATAGGCATTGTTATTTCAATCTGTGAATATTTTTAAATCTGTAGAATTGTCGTGGTCGCTTATAATGTTCGTTGAAAAATATTTTTATATTTAAGAGTACATACAGAACACACATGATAGATATATATGTATAATTTATTTAAATATATTTATTATTTATGACCATTATAATTCAATCATTAAATTTAAAGGATAAAGAAGCAACTTTATTATTCGATTGGATAAATACTAGTAACTCAGAATTCTAGAAGATGAAGTGTTCTCCGTACCCTTCTCTTAGGTTTTCTCTCCCGTTCCGCCCCACTCTTTTTTTTGATCGTCTCTCGCTTCCTTTCCGCGCGACTTTCCCTTCCCGCCGCCGCCCTCCTCTCCCTGGCCGCCCTCTTCCTCCTCGACTTCCTCTTGCGCGAGACGCCGTCAGTCGCGATCCTGCCGCCGCTCCTCCCGGCAAGCCAAAGCTCCGCCGCCATCCGCCCTTGCAACCAGCCTGCGGGCAGAGTCGCCGGCGGCTCCCTCGATCCGTGGCGCCGACGAGGAGGAGTGTTCGACCTGCTGGAACTGCCTGTCGACCCAAGAGAAGGCTTTCGTCGCTCGTCCTCGCAAGTCCTGCGACGCTTATCACCCACCCGTTTTCTCCTCCTTCTCCCACTTTCCTTCTTCTCCGCTTCCTGGCAGTACTCAAAAGCGACCTCCTTCACAACCTGACGGTCAACAGAGAAGCGACACTGCTCTTCGTCGCCGGAGGGGAGTCCGTGACGCCTTGGTCGGTCCAAAAGACTCGCAAGGTGTGAACTTTCTCCATGACCAGTCCTCTGTTTCCCTTTTCCACTGTGCATAGCAAAGCAGGGTGGCATACTTATATATATATATAATTTATTGTAAAAATTTGGATCTGAAGTAAACAGTTTTTACTTAAATTCGGGCCTGTTTATTCAAGCGTACGAGTTCGGTTTCTACGACCAAAAAACCCCAAGCGAAGCCGCGCTTGACCGCTGAAGATGAGCATCCACGGAGACGACGACGGCGGCTACGAGTCTGACGAAGGAGAGGTGTTCGTGGATGAGGACGATATCATCCAGGAGATCCCCATTGACGAAGAAGGTATGCCGTTGTTCTTGCTCTCTACCGTCTCCTTCTTTACTTCGCACTCATATTTCTTGTCTGTGCTATCGAGCAGATCTTCCCGACCGGGATGAAGAGGTGGAATCGGACGGCGGTATAGGTGAGTTTTCGTTGTCGAAGTGTTTGGGCTATTGAGTTTTTATTTGATTTTTTAGCTGCCTGGGGCGGGGCATGTCTTGTGATAAAAAAACATTATCGGGACGAGGTTACTTGTGGATCC
This sequence comes from Wurfbainia villosa, assembly GCA_025175895.1. Classification (NCBI taxonomy): domain Eukaryota; kingdom Viridiplantae; phylum Streptophyta; class Magnoliopsida; order Zingiberales; family Zingiberaceae; genus Wurfbainia; species Wurfbainia villosa. The sequence goes on from CM045997.1 coordinate 8,766,845, forward strand.
ATGTTAAAAAAAAATTACAACTTTCCATTCTTTGAGGATGTCAGCTATTTGCTTCTCCTTTTCTAGTATTTGATTTGTTTTCATGGGTGGATTTTTTTTTTTGAAAAATTCTTGAGTTCTGTGAGGGACTTGTTTTAAATATCTCATTTCGTTTAGCCATACCATTACCATACCTCTTGGATTTGGATCGCTACAGCATTTTTGCTTAACATTACTAAGTTTTTTTTTTTTGTTGGCAGCAGAAGAAGCTGATGATTCTGTGTTTGTCTTTAGGGGCCATTCAGGTAAGTAATGGTTCAATAATTGACTGCGTTTATGGATTTCTAGAGTAGAAAGCAACATTATTGTAGCTGATTGTCATTGTTGCATTGACCTTTACTAAATTGTTCCAAGGCTTCTGAGATCACATTGCTGAATTTAATTGGTGCAGACGAAATATATACTGTTTCATGCAGTCCGATAGATGCATCTCTAGTTGTAACTGGAGGTAAAGATGATAGGGGATTTTTCTGGAAAATTGGTTCAGCAGATGCCAGTTTAGAGCTCCGAGGTAAGCTTATGATGTGATATAATGTTTCTATATTCATATTATGCATACGTCAATTTTGCATGTTGGCTATAGGCTAGTCTTGAAATAACCCTTCAAGATGAGTCAAACACTTTAATTGAGAGTTATAGCTCCTAAGGCCTTGAGAATGAACATTACATTTAACAAAGGCCTTGAGAATGAATAATACTTTTAACAAGACAACATGCAAAAGAACTTAAAGTTTGGTTAACATGTAACAATACCAAGAAATATGAATTCCAGAATAGAAATTATACCTTGCACACTTCGATTGAAATGACCATAACTTCTTGTAGAAATATCATTGTTGAGCACCATTTTTTTTTGTTGGAAACTAGACATCCATGGCTTTCCAATGACATATGACTTGCCTTGTAATTCTTTCTCAATAAAAGCAGATTAATTTTCGAAGTTGTCAATAAAATCTGAGACATTTCTATGTCAATGTCTACTTCATCACATTAATTTCTATGTCAATGTATACCTGGCACACTTCAATTAAAATGACCATAACTTGTAGAAATATCATTTTTGAGCGCCATTTTTTTGTTAGAAACTAGACATCCGTGGCTTTCCAATGACATATGACTTGTTTCTCAATAAAAGCAGATTAATTTTTGAAGTTGTCAATAAAATCTGAGACATTTCTATGTTATTCTCCCTCGGTTGGAAAAGATTCATCCTCGAATCAGAAGTGGGTTCATGATCAATATAAGGATAGAGGTTAGCAACATTGAAGGTTGTAGAAACACCATAACCGCTGGGTAATTCAATCTCGTAAGCATTAATTTTCGAAGTTGTCAATAAAATCTGAGACATTTCTATGTCAATGTCTACTTCATCACATTAATTTCTATGTCAATGTATACCTGGCACACTTCAATTAAAATGACCATAACTTGTAGAAATATCATTTTTGAGTGCCATTTTTTTGTTAGAAACTAGACATCCGTGGCTTTCCAATGACATATGACTTGTTTCTCAATAAAAGCAGATTAATTTTTGAAGTTGTCAATAAAATCTGAGACATTTCTATGTTATTCTCCCTCGGTTGGAAAAGATTCATCCTCGAATCAGAAGTGGGTTCATGACCAATATAAGGATAGAGGTTAGCAACATTGAAGGTTGTAGAAACACCATAACCGCTGGGTAATTCAATCTCGTAAGCATTATCATTTATCTTTTTCAAGATCTTAAAAGGACCATCAACTCTAGGTTGTAATTTTCCATGTCGACCACGAGGAAAATGCTCCTTTCTTAAGTGAATCCAAACCAAATTTCCTTTTAAAATCAATTGCTTCCTATGCTTATTAGTATTTTTATGATTTTTTCATTTTGCTTAACAATCTCGTGCCGAACTTGCTCATGCAATTCCTTGATGTATTGTGCATATTCTTCTCCATCTCCACTAAAATTATGAGTGACAGGAATGGGAGCTAAATCCAATGGAGTGATTGGATTAATGTCGTATACAACCTCAAAGGGACTGTGACCGGTAGTTTAACTAATTGACCGATTATAAGCAAACTCAGCTTGAGCAAGAATCATATTCCATTGGCATAGATTTTTGCCAACTAAACTTCTTAGAAGATTGCCACCTCCGTTTGTCCATCAGTTTGAGGATGATGTGAGGAACTAAATTGGAGTTTAGTTCCAAGCTTTCGCTAAAGGGTGTGTCAAAAATGACTCGTAAATTTTGAATCCCGATCCGATGTGATAGTTTTTGGAATACCATGAAGCTTTACAATTTCTTTGAAATAAAGATCAACTACGTGAGTAGCATTCAAGGTCTTGGTGCAGGGAATGAAATGCACCATTTTAGAGAACTGATCAACAACCACCATGATAGAATCCTTGTTTTTTTGAGTGCAAGGCAATCCTACTACAAAGTCCATGCTCAAATCTTCCCATGGATCTATTGGTACTAGTAATGGTGTGTATAATCCAGTATTTTGGCTATAACTCTTGGCAATATGACAAGTTTTACACCTTTCAATATATTTTTTGACATCCCGATCCATGCGTGGCCAATAAAAATTCTTTTGAATAAGTGTAAGAGTCTTGTCCCTACCAAAATATCCAGCAAGATCTCCACTATGGGCTTCATTGATGATGGCATGCCTTAGAGAACAATTAGGGATACATAGACATTTGTCTTTGAAGAGAAATCTATTATGAATCAAGAAGAGTTTGAATGGAGCTTTCATACATTCTTCCCAAATCTTACCAAAATACAAATCAGTCTTGTAGAGATGTTTGATTACCTCAAACCCATGTACCTTTATTTGCAAAATAGACAATAAAGTGTGTTGTCGGCTTAAAGCGTCCGCCACGCAATTAAGAACAACAGTTTTGTGTTTGATAACAAAGTTAAAGGCTTGTAGAAACCCAACCTATTTAGCATGACCGAGAAAAGAACAAACGCCTTGTGTATGAAATAATATTGCCAATGATCCAATGCTCGAACAATAGTAAAGAATTCCTTGTCATATGTAGAATAATTGCGTCGAAAATGGTTTAACATTTCACTAAAGAAAGTGATGGGCTTACCTTCTTGGCTAAGAACACCACCAATTCCTACATTTAAGCATCACAATCCACTTCAAAAATTTTATCAAAATCGGGTAGTTGTAATATTGGAGTTTCTGTGACTTTTTTTTTTAAGAAGTTCAAAGCTTTGTTGTGCCTCCTCCATCCACTAAAAGTTGCCCCCTTTCAAACATTCGGTTATAGGTGCAATAATAGTGTTGAAATTTTTGATAAACCTGCGATAGAATGATGCTAGACCATGAAAGCTCTCAATATCATGGAGAGTTTGAGGAGTTGGCTAGCTCATAATGGCTTCAATCTTATTCTCATCCATTTTGATGCCATCTGAGGAAATAACATGGCCTAAGAAAACCAGCCTATTGGTGAAGAAATGACACTTCTTCAAATTGGCATATAACTTTTGCTCCCGTAGTAAATCAAAAACCTGTCGAAGGCGTTCCAAATGTTCTTCTGGGCTAGAGTTGTGCACAAAAATGTCATCAAAGTAGACAACAACAAATTTCCCAATGAATGGTTTAAAGATATGATTCATAAGTTGCATAAAAGTAGAAGGGGCGTTAGAAAGACCGAATGACATTACCAACCATTCATAAAGACCATCTCTTGTTTTGAAGGCCGATTTCCATTCATCTCTCGGCCTCATGCCAATTTGATGATAGCCACTTCGAAGATCAATTTTAGAACAAACCTTGAACCCATGAAGTTGGTCGAGAAGATCATCGAGGTGAGGGATAGGAAAGTGATATTTGATAGTGATTTTGTTGACCGCTCTACTATCAATGCACATGCTCCATGAACCATCTTTCTTTGGTACAAGAAGGGTAGAGACAACACATGGGCTCTTGCTTTCTTGGATGAGACCTTTAGCCAAAAGGTCCTCAACTTGCCTTTGTAACTCTTCATGCTCCTTTGGGCTCATTCTATAGGCTGCCTTGTTTGGAATTGAAGCATCGTGGACTAAATCAATGCAATGTTAAATATTTCGCATGGGAGGGAGTCCCGAGGGAATTTCTACAGGCACCACATCTTGAAATTCTTGTCGAAGAGGTTGAACTTGCGAAGGGACAACATGTCCTCCTCCATTCTCTTCCAAAACTACCAATGCAGAGGCCTCACTAGATTCACAAATAGCATTTTCCACTTGAGACTTGGAGAATAAATTATTCTCATCCCTTTTTGAAGGTGTAGGAACATTCTCCATCTTCGTTGGTCCCAAAATATTCTCCTCACCTTCTTTAACAAAACTATAAATATTTTTAAAGCCATCATGATGAGAGGTCGACCAAGAAGCAAATGACAAGCATCCATAGGAATAACATCGCACCAAACTTCATCTTTATACTTATTGCCAATAGAAAATTGAACAAGGCATCTTCGAGTTACCTTCAACTCATTACCTCTTTGAAGCCGTGATAACTTGTAAGGTTGAGGATGGTCTTCGGTCTTTAATTTCAACTTCTCTACCATTGTGGTAGCCATAACATTTTCGCAACTTCCTCCATCAATGATAACATTGCACACTTTACCATGAGAAGTTCACCTAGTGTGAAAGATATTGTTGCTAAGCCATGATTGATCTTCCACATAAGTAGCATTGAGGCTACGTTGTTCCACCAATGATTCCCCATGATCTGCATAAGTAATTCCTCCATCTTCATCGGATTCATCATAGATAGGGCTTGCCTTATAAGTTTCCTCCTCGTCTTCTTCCTCAACAAAAGTAATAATCCTGCGATTTGAACAATCAACAATAAAGTGTCCAAAACCTTTGCATTTAAAACATACCTTTTGATTGTTAGAACCATTTGGTTTAACAAAATCAGAATTTTCCTTGCTTGCAACAACCTTTTGTTTTGTATATTTTGATGTTGTTGTATTCTTGGATGTAGAGGCACTCTCTCGGTTAGAAGCATTACCACTTGAAGAGAAACGATCATCAAATCGATTTGAATCTTTTTGTTATTTTTCCACCTTGAGAGCCAATTTGCATACATCATTATAGGGCCAATAGGGTTGCATTTGGACAATATTTCTAATATCATATCTAAGTCCTCCAAGAAATAGATCCTTTTGCTTGAAATTGTGGTATTTAAGGAAAATATCTTGACGATAGTTATCTGACAGAAATTTTCTGCACAATTTTTTTTTCATTTTGTCCCACGTCTTGATATTTTGCTTGCCATCACGAGCATGTTACTTCTTTAAGTGCTCCCACCAAATGGATGCATATTTCTTCAATTTGATAGCAACAAATTTCACTTTGCGATCTTCTAAAATTTCTTGGAATTCAAAGATCCTCTAGACAGAGTTGAGCCAATCTATGAACTCATTTGGATCATTTCATCCATCAAAGTCTGGAATGCCGACTTTAAAGTCAAAGGATTTCTTACGAGTATTATTTCTTTGATATTTTCGACCCTGAAATGCATCATCACTGGAATCATCACCTCGATTACCATGAAATGGATTAAAACCCATTTCATGAGTTGTAGAATTGGCCTCCGAACTATGACCCTCAACATCACGATTCATGAGTTCACCCTGGGCAAGGCGCTGCTCGAGTTGTTGCATTTGTCTCCTTAGGTCATCCAATTGGATGTCACCAAGGTCTCGTTAACGAGCTGCAGGATCATCACAATTTGGCCTTGTCTTCTACGATTAGCCATTGTGACCCAAAGCTTTGATACCACTTTGACACCGGAAAGTGTAGGAGAAATAGGAGGTAACATAAGGCGACACTTTCTACTCACCACTCTATGGAATCCACCAAAGAGTTAGAGGAATAACAAGAAGATGTCTTCTCACAAGCTTAAAAGCTCACAAAATTTTAATCTCTCAAAAGTTCCTTTTAACAATAAACATGATGACCTTTATGGCCTTGAGAATGAACAATATATTTAACAAAGGTCTTGAGAATGAATAATACTTTTAACAAGGCAACATGCAAAAGAACTTAAAGTTTGGTTAACATGTAACAATACCAAGAAATATGAATTCCCAAATAGAAATTATACCTTGCACACTTCGATAAAAATGACCATAACTTCTTGTAGAAATATCATTGTTGAGCACCGTTTTTTTTGTTGGAAACTAAACATCCATGACTTTCCAATGACATATGACTTGCCTTGTAATTCTTTCTCAATAAAAGTAGATTAATTTTCGAAATTGACAATAAAATCTGAGACATTTCTATGTCAATGTCTACTTCATCAAATTCAGTGAAATTCCATTGATCTTGCACGGCTGTGTTAATTTCTTATAGATTCTTGGAATGTGACATGCTATATGCTAGTTCATTGGTTTATTTTAATCTTCTCATCTGGAGTTTCCATTGTGCAGGACATCAAGATACTGTTTCTACTGCGGCCTTCAGTTTTGATGGACAATTACTTGCAACTGGAAGCTTTGATGGGCTTGTTCATATATGGGACACTAGTTCTGGTAGTCTTAAGTCCACACTCGAAGGTTCTGGAGAAGGCTTTGAGGTGAGCTCTATTTTTTTGGTTTTTGTGATGTTCTTTTGGTTCTTAATTATTACTTATATTTGTCTTCAATATTCAGTGGCTTAGGTGGCACCCAAGAGGACACTTGTTAATAGCTGGTTCAGAAGATGCAAATGTGTGGATGTGGAATGCTGATAAAGGTGTCTGTCTCAATACATTTTCTGGTCATGGAAGCACTGTCACATGTGGCGATTTCACTCCTGATGGTACTGCAATTTTTACACTTAACGTTTGAGCTTTTATAATTTGGAAGATGGCCATTGACTACTTTGTGCTTTAAAGGTAAGATCATTTGTACTGGTTCTGATGATGCATCACTGAGGATATGGAACCCTAAGACTGGAGAGTGTATCCATGTTGTTAAAGGTATACCTTTTCCTTCATATTAATCTGATAAATTCTCTTTACTTTTCTCTGTTCTTGGGGGTTTTGAGTGGGAGATATATACCATACTTTGAATTTTATTACAATGTTCAAATTTGTTTTTAAGCATCATTAGTTGAATTTGCCAATGAAGCCAATAAAGAAATTGAAATGGCCATTTATCTGTTGCTTGTGGTGAAATTAGTTTGCTGAAAAGAATCGTGCAGTTAGTTGTTCCATGTGGCGAGAGAATGGTTTCAAGTGATTACAGTATTAGTCAACACAGTAGAAATGTATGGTTTCAACTGCTGATCAATATTGTATTGCATTGGCATGGACAAACACCACTATGTTGTTGACACAGTTTTAGTGGTACCGTGCAAAATAGGACTTGTCTCAACTCAAGGGATTTTCATCAAGAGGTGAAAGCTTAAGGGAGCAGTATTTCATGGAGATAGAAGGCTTACAAGTCCTGAACATATTTTCTTGGTGAAGAAACAATGATGGTGTATGAGGAACTCGTGGCTAACGAATTTTCTTGGAGAAGCAAAGATGGTATTTGTTTGAGGAGCTCATGTCTTATTAGCTTGTTGGTAAAGCAATAATTACTGACACAATCAAGAGATCTTCTAAAAGAAATATAGGTTTCTGTTGCTTCTGGTGGTAACATGCTATTAGTTGGTGGATTTGCTTATGGAGTCAAGTTAATATGTTCTAAGAAGTAATGTTTAATTATCAATCTCATCGACTTCAGAAATATGATGAAAGAACATCATTGTGAATTAGTCGAGAAGGAGAGATCTCTTCTCTTGACTCATCCTTACCAATTACCAATCACAGAGACAAAAACATTCTTAAAGGAAGGGGAGGGACGGGAAAATACCAACTAGAGTACCAATTCAGTAAGAAGGGAATAATATTAGAGTTGGGCAAACGAAGGAGTATCTGTATCCTTGGTTGCGGTTGTTCTAGTTATAATTGTCCCAGCTCAAATCCAAACACTCAGTTGTTAATCGGGGTGTATTTATGGACATGTGAAACAATTACTTGCAATATAAATTGTTCTAGAGCATTATTTAATTTTGATCTTGAACAGTCAAATGGTTGTCTCACTAGGATTCTACAAGGACTAATGCATCTATCAGTAGGATATTATAAGAATTAATGCGTCTATCATAAAGAAGACACTTATTTTGGTATTAATAAGGTAATATCAAGAGATGGTTGTTGTCGTTTTATATTTTGTTACTTTATAATTTTAATTTCATTGACCTTTTAATTGCTGTAGGCTTTTATTTGGAGGTAAATAAGCTAAGTGGAAGGAGACTATTAAAACTCATTTGATTGAATTGATCTCAATAAACGTTGGGCAGGATTACTGTGAATCAGTAGATTGGATGACGGAGACGTTTCAATAGATTTGATATAAGACATGAATGTTTGATAAATTAATTAAGAAAAAGAAAGAGATATAGACAGAATTTTGAATGTAAAACTAGCTTTAGTGTACCTTCTTTTATCTTGTATATATATCCTGTTAGTTTTAGCTTCCAAAATCTAAACTTGTGGCATATTAATGCTATTAGCTAAAAAGGACCGTCTTGTGTACGAAACTCCTGTCATGCAAGATCTTGAGGAAGGATTTATTGTACGTAGTCTTACTTTGCTTTCCAAGAAACTATTGGAAGAATAATTCACATTATACAATTAAAAACTGAGGATGTGTTAACCATACAGTATAATTTTGTAAACTGCTTTTCCTTGGTGAAGTTTGTGATTTTATTTCTAAGGTAAACCTAGGCTAAGAGACACTCAAATAGAATGTAATTCCACTTTATCCATTTTTGTGGTTAGCTATTTGTAAGGAATTAGTTCTTCTCACCTAATTCAAATATGGAAAATTGTAATTAGTTATTCTAAAATCTCTCCATCTCATCCTTTGTTTTGCTGTCCGATAGCATATTATTATCTGACTAGAAATAGTCATTGTTAACCCACATAATGATAATGCCCTATTGGATGATTGAAATTTAGCCGACAACATATGTGAACAGTCCTGAATGCAGTAATCATCTTGTAATGGCAGACCAGGTGCTTCTCTTTTCCATTTATGCCATCACTGGGCATCAGTTATGTGAAAATATGTATTCATATTGGTTGCTGGAACATTCATAGCTTCAATTCTTCATTATTGGACTGCCATTTTGCTGGTTTGAGTAATTTCAATTTTCCCATGTCACTGAAAACTGTTTGTAGGGCATCCGTACCACACTGATGGATTGACATGCTTAGCAATAACCTCTGATTCTACTGTTGCAATCACGGGCTCAAAGGATGGATCTGTTCACTTGGTGAACATAACAATTGGACGGGTAAATTAATTTCGTTCCCTTATGCTAATCCATGTGAGCATAATTTTTATCAACTGTAGGGTTTTTGATACTTCACAAACTAAGCTCATGGACTTGTTACAATTGTTTCTTCTGATTTCTAAAATACTTTATTGGTGATTTTTCTTTATTGCTAGAGCTTATATGCAATTCAATCATGGTGCGAATGATATTCCTTTTTCTTAGGTATATTATCGCATTTATCTTTTCTTAAGTTTGAGATAAATAGTACTTCTTTCCATTTTTTTAGTCAAAAGAGATTTAGGCTTGGTTGGGTAGGGGAAGGACAAAGTAAAGGATCATAAGATTGTACATGTTTAACTCGTATACAATTTTTGTTACTTCCCCTTCTTCCTTCTAATTTCCATTCAAGCTAACCAGGCCTTGGTGACAAAGTTGCTTGCTTGTTTTTGCTTAACCGTCTGGACCATATCATTCACCAACAAGAATCTTCTGGAATGCAATGTTGGCATAAGATTAGCAGTGTCAATGCTTGTTGTTTCAACGTTCTAAACTCCATTTTATTCTACAGATCCCTTTTTACTTTGGTATGGCCTTGATGCTGTCCATAGTTAGATTAGAGGGTTAATGCCTCTAACAAACAGGAATTTCTTGAATTTTTTATATCATGGTTGGGCAACCCATTTCTCCTGTTTTTGAGTTGCTAGTAGTAGTTGAGAAAGTTTAAAATCGAGTCGACAACCATCATATTCTTTTGAGCCAAAACATATTTTTGTTTATCTTCCATACTTCTCAAGAATTTTGAACTGTCAAGTGATTTTCACCCGAACATTTGTGAATATTAACTTTGGATATACTGACTGGTTTCAATTTTCTCTTCTCTAGGTCATCAGCTCATTAAGTTCTCACACAGACTCTGTGGAGTGCATTGGGCTTCAACCAAAGTATGTTCGTTTCTTCCCAGTTGAATTTTTTAAATGTATATATACTAAATAATACATTAGAAAACATCCAACAACCTTTTCCTTGCGAGGGCAATTTCAATGTGAACCAATGATGCACCTTGAGCCAGGAGTGTACCTTCTTTTACCCATTTGTATGGGATCCTAGGCAGGTTCGAGCCATACAAGTCTAGGCAGTGTAGGGACAGTGAAACGGGTTTTTGCTCAAAATTGCTTCTTTGTATCCTTGCTCATTTTACTGTGCAGAAACAAACAAATGATTAGTTTGTAATTTTGCCTTTTGTTTTCACTTTAGTTTTCGCATAATGCGGTATCCTATTATTTTTCAGCTAATTTGTTTAAATGAGGATGAGATGGGATAAAACAAGAGTAACAATTAGTTTTGATTTTTGAACCATGGACTCAATTGTTCTGAGTGCAACTAGAGTTGGTTTTACTTTCCTTGAACCAGGTCTGTTCGCTGTGGAAAGGATGGGGCAGGGATTGGTGTTTGGCTGTGTCTGTACGTCTTAGCAAATTTGCCTAACACCCAATTCAGGACTCCGAAAAAGCTACATTGTGCAGACGCAATTTTGTTCATATTTGGTTTTGCTTGTCAATCATTCTCAGCTCTAAAAGTTTCCGTGCTTTATGATAATTCATAGAGAAACACAACTACCAAATAGGTGGCAATTGGTATTTTGGACCCTTTGATCAGTCACAAGTTCTAAAGGCAAACCCATCTTCTGTCGTTATGTGGCTAAAGTGAGCCTCGAGGGTTAACCCAGTTGGTAAGTACAAAAGTGATTGTTTATAGTGGGTGGGGGTCGATTCTCGGAGAGTTCACCATCTTGGGCTCTCAAGTGTTCTGGGTCATTAATTAATGTGACGGTTCTATTTTTTTTTTTTGTTACATTGATAAAGTTCTACCATCTTCTCCCTTTGCAGTGGACTTTGGGCAGCAACAGGTGGGATGGATCAGAAGCTCATTATATGGGATCTGCAACGCTCTTCGGCACGATGTGCATGTGATCATGAGGTTGAAACTCTGTTAATGAACACCGCAATGTACCTTGCTTTTCTTTAGAATTCAACTCATTTGATTGTTCTTCACCGAACAGGAAGGAGTAACGAGCCTCGCATGGTTGGGCACGTCTCAGTATGTTGCATCTGGCTGTGTCGATGGAAAGGTGCGAATCTGGGACAGTCTTTCAGGTGGCTGCGTCAGAACCTTCAGTGGCCATGCAGATACCATCCAATCTCTTGCTATTTCCGCTGATGGGAACTCCCTCGTCTCGGTTTCAGACGATGGCACAGCTCGTGTTTTCTCAGTCTCGGAGTTTAAATAGAAGTTATCGATATATGACTTGTGCTTTGCATACTGTAAAATATTTGAATGCAAGCTTATTAAAGGTACTGATGCTGCAACATAACGGTGGAGGTGAATTCCATCGACCTTATTTATAGCTCAAGTAGGAGAGAATCGAAAGATTGTTTCACATTATGTAAAATTTCATCGAATACCGGTGGATTGTTGGGCGGATCTCATTCGTTATCTTAATCTGTCATTCGATGTGGCGTGAACAATTCACTTTTTTTTTATCTAAATAGATTTTATACTTGTTAAATGACTATCCAAACAACAAGTTTGAGAGAGTTCATTTGTTGCTCTCGGACTTTGATAAGTTGGTAAGCGTTTGGAAGTGGATCGTAAAGATCGAAGATTCGATCCTCAACGGGTGTCTTTTGTCCATGTATCTTTCAAAGTGGATTTTTTATTTATCTTCTTCCTAAAAAAGTGAGGTAGTTATAAGGGATTGATAATGTTGATAATGTAATGGTGTTATATTTATTTTTTTGAGAGCTCATTTGGTACAGTGTATTTGCAGTTTTTTTTTTTTTTTTTTTCAAACGAAGGTCGTTCCCTGGGATGTTGGATATCTTGAGACGATTTCGTTTGTACTTGTCCGATTTATCTCCTCCATCGGTAAGAATAACTAGAAGTGATCGTTAATGTGACGGTTCTATATTTTTTTAGAGAGTTCATTTGTTTTTTTCAAATGAGGATTGATCTTTTGGGATATTGAGTATGCTAAGGCAACTTCATTTGTACTTATTCGATTTATCTTCTCAATCGATAGGGATAGTCGGAGGAGGTCGTTAATGTGATGGTTCTATATTTTTTTTTAGAGCTGACTTATAGCCTCCGGACTATAGTATAGTGATAGAACATCCACGTAGATAATCAAGGATTCCTGAGTTGATCCTTATCTACGACGTATTTATAGATTTTTTCTCAAATGGAGGCCAGCCTCTTGAGGTGCTTAAGTCTACTGAGACAGTCCATATTCGTACCCATTTAATTTATCTCTCTCTTTGATTAAGGGGCGCTAATATGGTGGTTCCATATTTATTGAGAGAGCTCACTTGTGCCTCGATGGACGGACGGACGTAACTGAATTGGTGTTCGAACGAATATTTATCACATTTAAATAGGAATGGATTCTTGAAGATTTTCTCTCAAAGTATGATTCGTCTATCTAGAAAGTCATTTAATTATTATGATTTTTTTTACCAATGTAAGATAATTTGATAAAAGCATTTAAAATGGAAGACTAATTAATTAATAATCAAACGATGGAATCGATTAAATTGAAATTGAGCAAATCATTTTTTTTAAAACTAATTAAATTGATTATTATTTTTTTAACAAAAATCGAGTAAATTAAACTGATAAAAAATAAATTAATTTGATAAAAATCAAAATAATTATTTTTTCATAATTAATCGATTGAAAATTATTATATATATATATATATATATATATATAAGGGAATATAATTTTTTGAAAAAAAAAATATGAAATCGTCATATTAGCGATCTCTTCCGACTGTCTCTACCGATAGAAGAGGTAAATCAAGATCTCAATTGATAAGTATAAAAGTCGAGGATCGATCGATAGTCCAAGATAATGAAATCTTTGAAAATTGACCTTTGCTTACTACGGATAAATTTCTTTGTACTTACCAATTAGGTTAGTCCCGAGGCTAATTAATTAGGAATATAACTTTTTGAGCATTTATGTTTAGTATATTGTGTTAGAAATTGTTTATCACATTTTTATCGCCTATCATCTCATATATTAAAATTGTTTGTATCTGTAATTATATTTCATCAACAAATATAAACATAATTGGTTCATTATCTTCTCTTATCTTGATTATTGTTATTTTTTAAGAGTCGTAAGGCTAAAAAATATGCTATTGTAAGATTAAGGTTATTGCCTTTCTTGTTCCTTTTTTATCATATTCAGCTTGAGCTATCAATCTGCTATATAGTAGTTATTTTTCCTTTCATATATGTCATAATTATAATATTGTACAAATTATAGCTCAAATATACAAACTGTCCGACTTGAATTTACACTGTTTTTCATCAGAACTCTAATATGGTTTCAAGGCAGATTAAATGACTATTTTTATAGATAAGCACAAGGACAGCGTCAATATTCTAAACTCATATGTTCAACTATTATCTAAATAATTAAACTTAAAACTATCTCATCTCAATTCGAACTAATCCAAAGTTCAAAATTAGATGACTAATACAATATAAATTTGTACCAAAAAAAGCAAGAATCAATCCCTTGCATTTGCAAGGATACCTTTCCTCCACCATGTCAAGCATTGATATGGCTAAAAATCGATCGGATGAAGATTAGATGAACACATCATCTTTTTCACACCAAGAACTAATCCATAATACATTTTTCATTTATGTACTTACCATAAATTTTAATGTGTGCTTTGCAAGAAATAATCAAATATATATATATAAACAAGAAAACAAAAACTAATCTCAATTATTTTCAAACAAATATACCATGATTACAAAATATGGAATACGCGTTTAATCTCTGAATGATATTTGGGATATTTATGAATGCAATTGCATAATTAATTCAGAAGCAGTGAGTCCTATTCATCTTCTTTGAACCTCGAGTGACTCGAAAACTCTTGAGCCAAATAGCTTGTTGGATTGCTACTAAAAATACTACAAGGTCAGCTTCCATTATCCATAAAGCTATCCAAGTTATAGATCTTAATAGGAATGACATCCTAAATTCAATAAGCTCCTAGTATGGACTACAAGCAATCACCATTACGAGTTTCTTGTGGTTAGATTGAAGTTTTGAAACTAAGTCAGTCCAGTTGAGAGTCTTGATCATTTTGTTTTTGTTTTGCCCTCAAAAGCTTTGTTGATGGGTCTTTGGTTTTTCCATCATGCATCTGCTTATGGGATTTACTATCTTCTTTTAGTTGCAGAATTGGGAAATGATTAACAGCTTACAAACAGCAGCATGGAAGAATGTGAATTTTTAGGGCTTATAGTAGGGGATCTTCCCAATGGATATTCACTTGCACAATCTTGAACAATTGATACTTCAAGTAGATTTTAGTCTCCTATTACCTTTGACATTCACCAGCACTGATAATCACTGCAAAATATAGACACGTCAGAAACCTGGCATGGTAAAATAGCTTCTGAATATTACAACAAATGTGAGAAAGAGCAGGTTAAATAATAATCAAAAAGGTGTCCAGAGATGAATTCTTTTGACAGAGCCACTAGCACAATCAAAATAACTTCAGCAGCATCAACGCAGCCAAAGGGGAGATAAACTAATTGCTCCGCAAATTCTAAATGAAGACGGGGACATGATAAAGCATCGGAAAGAGGAGCATTTTAGATGTTCTCATAACTCGGGCATTTCATACTACGAATCCAATGGTCAGTTGCTTCAACTACTCTTGGAATGCCTTCTAGTGGACTTCTTAATCTTCTTCTTCGAAGCAAGGTCAACAGGCCTAACGGCTGACGACTTCTGTTTTGACCTGACAGTCAGAGTTCAAGAAAAACAATCACAACGTAAACGAATCAATAAATAAGCAAATAAATAGGGCAAGAACGCATAACGTACTTCTTAATAGGTTCCCCTGTTTCAGAATCATCTTTTTCAGGCGTCCCATCTGTTAAAAGACAGAAGTTATCTCAATAAAATGAGATTTACAACTTGGCCTCTATATTTGAATTAAAAACAATTAGAATGCATTTCTATGCACACGAAGTTTATCTACTAAAGCCTGCATGACATTTGCAACAGTATAATTGTATCACAAGCAAGTAATAAAATTGTATCACAACCCAGTATTTACCAGAAAAACAAAGCAAATTAATTAAGTAGAGTTTTCCTCTTTTCTCCCTTGAAATTTTATTGACAGCCTCCCTCAAAAACATTATTGAAAGAAAAACAAAACAAGAGGATAGAGCTACTATATTTACTAAAATGTAAAACATACGCGCATCACCTAGAAACCTACCATCATCTGCCTTATCAGCCGAGTTTGTATTCAAGTCCCAGCGATCTTTGCCATCATCGAAGTCCCAACGACTTCCAGGAGGAGGTTCCCAGAAATGAGGCTCCTTATCATCTCCACTGTTTGGCTTTATTTTCTTACTAAGCTTTTGATTCCCATAGGTATTCTTTACCTGATCTTTTCTCGAAGCACCAAGATCTGATTCCAATTGATTTTTATCTTTCTCTACTATTTCTGTAATAGTATCCTTCTCCATTCCTTTGTGTTCTCTTTTAGATTGTTTTTTGTCTTTCTGTTCTACTACTGTATCAGCATGCTTCTCCAATTCCTTCTGTTCTTTTCTTGACTGTTTCTTTCCTTTCTCTCCTACTGCTGCACATGCATGCTTCTCGACTTCCTTCTGTTCTGCAATAAGAACACAGCACAATTCTAAGAAAATCGGTCATAGATATAAACATGATTTTAACAGAACAAACTTCCAAAACATATTGGTTATTATTAACTCATAAACATATTTATACTATTCATATTTCCTTTTATAATGCGACAACCTTCCAGACAATGCAAGCGATATTGGCTTAATGATAAAGGGAAGAGAAAATGAATCGAGAACCTATAAAGCATATGTAATTTGTCTATGGTTCGGACTCTATGAATGCACATGCATTCTATATCAAATATACATATAATAAATTTTATTCATATAAATTCATAATAAAATAGTATATCAAATTAATTAACTAAACAATCCATATAAAAAATAAAATTTACATGGATACATCAAATTAATCTAAGAGAACTACTATACCAATAAAAGTTTGCATCAATCACATCTCATCAACTAATCCACTTAGTGATCTATATGCAGTAAGTTTATAACTATCACGTAATTTATAAGACATTGCATATGAATAGTAAAGTATTTAATGCTCACACCTACAGTTACTTAACACTTACAAATTACAAGTATGGAGACTCTCAAGCCGAAACATTATCTAACAAAATATTCTCTATAAGTTATTCCTTCACGTCTTTCAAATCACTATTTTATAGATTGCATTTGACTTAATCAATTTGGTTTTAACTCATTTATCAACTCAATACCATATAAAACCCACATATTGGCCAACCTAGATAACATAATGACTCTATGCCATATATCGGAGGGCCACAAATGATGGAAATTATTGCTACCGCATCACACCTTTTGGATTAAAGAATGCAAGCTACATGCCATAGGCTGGTCAAGCATGTGTTCCAGGACCAATTAGGCCATAATATGTATACACATCAATGATGTGTCAAGAAATAGCAACACATAGGAAGGCAATATAAGCGACTTAGAAGAGAGATGAAAAGTTTTCGAATTAATACAAGCGACTGTCTTTATCAAATGAAACTTGACCTTCAGAAATGTTTTCGAATGTCACATGAAAAGTTTCTTAGATACATAAACATCATTAGGGAATCAATGCGAACCTGAGTACAATCCAAGGCCATAAATTTTATAAAATTATCTGCATTTGATTCTACAATTGCAAAAACTTTTTGAGAGTAAAATCTTGTATGTATTCTTAAAAAGCAAGGAATGCAACTGACAAAAACAAATGTAGTATTGACATAGGAAGGAGGAATGCTTATGCCATCTATTAAAGCAAAATCATGCTAACAGATGCAGACATAAATTTAAGGCCAATTTACTTGGCTGAAGAGAAAGTCATTCATAAAGGAGGAGAGGGAAAGAGGTGTACCTCTCCCTCCCCGTCAATTATTTGGATTGATTCGTCAGGTGGAAAGAGATGTTTTCTATACAGCGAAGCAATTTTGAACCAGATTTGTTTCCACCAAACCTTGGGAGGAACTAGAGGAAAACAATGCAACCGATGTAAAAATGTCCCTCCCACTCTATCTGCAAGCCCTCTCATATCAATGAGACATATCAAGTTATTATCGAGTAGTTGTGGATAAATAAACAATATGATGAAACCCTTCATTTGAGTCAACCATAATTGTGGGTCACCAATCTAAGAGAAGGTAATGGATCTTTCAACGGGTAGGTCAAGGTTGTGGCCCTCTTCAATCTAAGACCAGTTTGCATTGTTGCCAACGGAATGATTCTTGATATAAGATGAGGTTTTGGAAATCCCAAGGAGTTGGTGAGACATTAACTGGAAAATGAAAGAAAACTGTAACTTCAAAGGGCTTGTAAGGTCATGAACCATTACTAGAATAGTTTGAATTGCATGTTGAACTTCTTTCTATGCATGCATGGATCAGGGGTTCAGCTCTCCGAGGGTTGATCAGTTTACATTGTTGCCATTTGCTGATAGACAAATTTCTGATATAATTACAAAGAAGAAAGGACACTTTTGGGACCATTTCTCGGTTAGAATGCATTTTGAAAATCCCAAGGAGTTGATATATTAAGTGAAAATGAAAGAAACGAGTAACTTGAAAGGGCATGTAAGATTTTATCTCAAATGTCATTATAGGAATAATTGAGTAGGATCGTAAACTTCTTCACATACAAGAGTTGTTGGTAACTCTGAATGTTGTATTCTCTTACAATTTTAATGCATATTTGAACCAACTCAATTTAATATTGACTTCGCTGTATTGATGAAAGGGTCAACAAAAGGAAATTAGAGCAATTAAAGGAGCTCTACTATGATAATCTGAGTGGGTTTTCCCTTCCATATAAGTTTTTTCTCCTTCCTTTCTAATGGGGAAGAAGTTGCCTAACAACCCCCTAGAGAACGACTTCCTGAATGAGCATCAGACCAAATAGGGGTCCAGCCAGGCTCAAAAATCTCGAAGGAGAGAACAGATTGATCCTCAAGGAAACTCATGATGATTATAATCAACTTTATTGAATTCAGCCAAGTTAAGTTTTCTTTGATCTTTCCTTCCCTACAAATTGTTAAGTCTAATTATTTTAGCACATCTGATGACATAACATAATATTACAGAAGAATATTTAGAGTAACTCAAAACACTTATTATTCTATCGAAAGAGTTACCTAATCTTTTCTGGAATTTTTTGCCGCTCATGTGCTTCCAGATATGTTCCTCGGCCTTGTTAACGTGGTCTCCAGTCAGCTTGCACACTAGCTGCGACCTGTAACGAGATAGTTCTACCGTAAACAAAACTCTTATCTAAAACCCTAGCCTTCTACTATGGCTTCCACTTACTTGGAGGTGGGGTGGGGCTCAAACATATTGAGCGGCGGCTTCTTCCGAGCAACAGCGGCATCGATGAGGGCGAGGCGGCAGTCCTTACTACGTCCGTAGCCTTCCCGGTCCCTGGCGAGCAGCTCGTGCCCCGACTCCACGCAGCGCACTCTCCCGTCACCCAAGTCCACGAAGGTGGGATCGCCGAGGAGGAAGAAGCCCTCCTTCTGTTCCTCCTTTTCGTTTTCCCTTACGGCGCCTACGCGCTTTGACAGGTCCTTCTTCTTCGGATCGACTCCCTGGCGGCGATCCGGCACCCCATTAGGGATTTCGCCTTGAGCTCCTTCACCAGCCTCCTTGCGCTTTCTCTTCCCCATTGCTGTGGTTTTCGCCCGTCGCACAGTCCGCGGTAGGGTTTTTAGCTTCGGTCGCAGCCAGCGATGGATCGAGCCGAAGCTTCGGGACTGAGGGGTGGAAACGAATCGTGCCTATTCGCCAACTTTTCAAGCCGGCTCGGAATATTCGATTCATTTCGAACTTACCAAATTCGAACAATAATTCAAATAACTCAGACAGAACTCGAATTTAAATTATTTTAATTTATAATTTAATTTTATTCAAACGACTCGAACTGCACGTGAGCTCTAATTTCATTTCGAACTTAGTAAAAATTATAATCATTCAAGCTCCGAATTGAATTTGAATATCTCATATATTTTTTAAATTTAAATTTAAATAATAATATTTTTATACTTTCGATTAGATTCATTTGGATGTACTCTTACAAAATATAGAATCGTTACGTTAAACGATCCTCTCTAATTGGAGATAAATTAAAAATCCAAATGATAAATATAAAAGAGGAGATCGATCGATAATTTAAAAGCACGATCTCTTTAAAAATTAATTTTTATCTATTTAAAAATTATCTTTTTAAATTTATCAACTAGATTAAATAAAAAATATACATTACTTTCACTCACCATTTCTTCGAGCACTATAATTGAACTCTTGAATTTGTTGAAATCACCGTTGTTGACAGATCAATCAGACTACGATCGAATTTCAATCAGAATGTAATTGAAATCCGACCAAATTATGACCGTTAGTGTCACGATCGATTCTGACCAAAATCCAATCAAACTCAGATACCAATCAAACCGTGATAGGATTGCAATTAGAATCCAACGATCGATTCCGACTGCGATTTGATCGGAATCTGATAGAACGATAGTGAGATTCTGATTGGATTGTGATCGAAATTTGATCGCTCGGTGGCGATGCCGAACGAAAGTTATTCTGATAGAAAATACTATATATTTTTCATTTACTGTGCTCGCTTGATGCGTGTACAAGTTGCGCAAACCACGATGCTCAAATATCAAATTAAATTCGTGTGTATATATATAAACGAGTTTGATATACTGAGCGCCCATTTTCTTTGTGCTCGTGTGCAAATGAAAAATGCACACTAACCTCCACTGTGCGACTTCTCCTTTCGCCCGAGCACAACAGCTCGGAATTGTCAAAGGAAGATCGAATTCCAAGCTAGAATCCGATCGTGATCCAATCGACACTGAGCCCGATCGGATCGCAGTCAAATTTCGACCACAATTCGATTGGAAAACTACCGAATTGCAATCGCTAGTGGTCGTAATTCGATCGAAATCCGACTGCAATTTAATTTGACTCCGATATCGATCAGTTCGCGGTCAGATTCCCATCGAAAACAATCGCAATTACGAACACCAGTGATCGTGGCATTGGCGACAATAATTC
Source organism: Wurfbainia villosa (assembly GCA_025175895.1). Lineage (NCBI taxonomy): Eukaryota > Viridiplantae > Streptophyta > Magnoliopsida > Zingiberales > Zingiberaceae > Wurfbainia > Wurfbainia villosa. Next base: position 8,787,452 of record CM045997.1, read on the forward strand.
GATCGTTTTTCGACCGAAATCTAATCATCCGTCGATGAATTTGGTTGGGACGAGAGGAGTCGCGACGAAAAATCACTATGCATTTTTTTTATTTACTGTACCATCGCGATTGATCAGACGATAAAAAATGAATCACGCATAAATCGTCATACAGGATATCAAAACACTCACTCTATATATATAATTTTGTTACGTTAACGTGATTTTCCTCATGTGAACACTGACACATGAACGCTGAGGGGAGCTTATGCTGGGATTTACTATATATATATATTGAAATTTAGTTTCGAGTGTTTAAACTTTTAAGCTATGTTTGGTACGGGGTAATCCTGATTACATTACAAAATAATTTATTTTATTTGGTAACATTTTAAAGATGTAATATAATGTAATTGCATTACAAAATAAGAATCAAGATCCATAATCTCGATTACGAAGGAAAAACTATGTAATCTGATTACATTACGGACTCAATATTTATCATGACAAATATATCCTTTTTTTATTTTTCTCATTGCTTCCCGACGCTCGTCAACAACGACCACTGACGACCACTTTGGCGGCGATTTATCGGCCGATGATGGTTATCTGCCGACGGCGACAAACAATGGCCCAGCGTAGCGACGTAATGACGCCCGCCGATGCCGTACGATCGGCGCATCGGCGATCGGTAGCGACCATTGACCGATCAATCGGCCGATGTAATGACGGCCAAATAGATGCGATCGATCGACTAAGAATTATATTACCTTAAGAAGAAATTATAAAGGTATTTTTGTCATTTTATAATAATATGAATTACATTCTTTATAACAAATATGAATACCAAACAAATGAATGTAATCACTTTTATAATCAAAGATTACACATCGATCATTAACAGAACATTAATATAATACATTACATTACATTCTGAGGTTGATTACATTTTACGTTTGATATTTAGTTAATGTAATTCTTATAATGTAATTAAAATCTATCTATATATATATTTCAAGACTAAAATTTAGCAGAACCACTTAGTTGACCAACAGTTGGATCCTTTAGTCGACCAAAATTGATCTACACTCATCGAACAATATGTACTCCATTAAAATCAAGCATTCAAAGAAATCCAAGATCTTAGATCATGCAGTAGGAGAGTTCTTCGAACAATATTAAATATCCATATTCACATTTAGCACTGTTTATTTAGTTTTCACTTCCACACTAACTTTTTGTTTTGTTTGGCTATCATAATTATAGTTGTCACAAACACTCAGGGGCGATTTTTTTATATTTTTTAATTTTTCAAAAAATGTTTTTTTTTATTTTTTTTGGAAAATAAAAATGAAAATAAAAAACGATTTTTTTTGTATTTTCTAATTTTTCAAAAAACATTTCTTTATTTTTTGAAAAACGAAATTGAAAAACGTCAACCAAATACGTTATTTTATTTTTCTAAAAAATAAAAATAGAAAATAAAAAATTTTCCATACTATTTACCCTAAATTTGAGTTTGCAGTGCACAAGCATCGACAATAAACGAACGCCATCTGTTCTAGGGGTGGAGTCGCTCTCGGGCTAGGGTGGGTTCCAACCTCACCTATATTTAAAAAAAAATTAATAATTTTTGATTTTTTTCACAAGCCCCGCCATAAATTCTTAGGTAATTTTTTATCAATTTTAAAATATCAAATTAAAAATAATTAATTTTAAAATAAAATATCAAATTAGAATAACAATTTTTTTTTTAAATCATTATATTTGTAAGTTAATAAATATATTAACTATAACTTATTTATTTTTATCCTAAATTTACATGTAACCTCCTTTTCTCTCTTTTTTTTTTTTTTCCTTCCTCTCTGTAGCAGATTTACTATTAAAAATAACTTTTTTTTTATTTCTTATTCAATAAAAATAATAATTTATCATTGATAAAGAGACAACAAGCATAGGCTACTCGGGAGGTGATCAGTAAGACAGTGAGCGACAATCACTCGTGAGACAGACGTTGCCTACCCTGCTACCCAAGCGATGAGCAATCGCTTCGCATGTGGTCGCTTCACGAGCAATCCTAAATAATCAGTGGTCAGTTTCAGATAATTTTGAATCCTAACTCCGTCCCTGATCTGTTCACCCTCTTTTAGCCGACTCATTTATTCCAACACAGACCTTTGAGAGCTTTACAATGCTAGCTATCATCAAGAAGCTTAATTTTCCCACCTTTCAAATTGCACACGAGGATCTTATCTCAAAACATGAACACACATGCTCATTTCAGGATATTAATATTCTCCCAGACCACACTAGTTGTTTCTAAATAGATTTCGAAGTGATATCATGGCCGGAATTATCTTTGGCCATGAACTCCATTGCCCTGCTAAATTGCCCAATGCCCTTCTGTTAATAGGTATAACAGATTGCGAGATTAAAGGGAAGGCATAAGCTAGATGTTCTCCCTCTAGACATCTCGGATATGAAAATCCATGATGCTACTTACTTCCTATTATATGTTCTTTCCGGCCGGTGAACTCTATTCTGAGTGTCTACTGCTTCTGGTTTCAGAATTATGAGGTAACTAATGTAAAGAATGCATTAGAAAGATGGCATACCTAATTTCTGGCAATGCCTGGAATCAAAGTCTATTACCATTCGCATTTTACATTCTAGTTTGACGAATCTTCACTCGACACATACTGATGATATGATTCTCCAGCGACATCAAAGTCCCTCCAATAAGGTTCTTCCCAATACCTGCAACTCATTCATCGAACTTCATTGTCAGTTAAATATATTTTGCTAACTTATACGTTGTATGTTATATCGAAAGTTCTTTTATTACATCTGTTTGGTGCCCTACTCAGAGAAAAATTCTAGTTTGGGGACTAGTTCTTGGTGCTCTTTGCATCCATGATGTGTAGGTAGGTAGTTGTTGTGCTCCTAACAATCAGTGATTGGGAAACATTTGCAGCCCTAAGAATTGATATCCATCGGTGTGGTACGGTGATTTTAACATTCTCTTGCTCTCAATTCTCTCAACTTAAAAGGATAGGAAATTTCACGAGATGGAGAAATAGAAAGAAGATAGTTTCCCTTATCCTCTTTTAAAGCTTTTTCTAAAGCAAGATTAGCTCCCTTCGGCCCTCCCATACAAACTCTCCCTTGTGCAGTTACTAGACTATCTTTTTACTGCTTTCCATTCAGACAGTTAAGTCTTTATATTTTTTTCTCCTTACCAGATCTATGGCATGCCCTACAACTTCTCTTCGAGCACCTATCATCATCATTGTCAGAATTCATCAATCCAGGTCTGAACATCCATTGCAAACTAGGAAACTAGTTGTTGATTCTTAAAACTGATGTAGTTTTTTACCTAAATCATCTATAAGCTATTCCAGAGTCTCAACATGCTAAATGTATTGAAGTATCTGACCTATTCTCTTGATATAAGAAAGAAAATGTAACAAAGCACCATCACAAGGAAAACAAACAACAAGTTTTACTGATTGTAATAAACAGTAGATCTAGTATTCGTATGCTGGAGCATGAATGAAATTTCATAAAGTATAAACATTCCAAGGATCAAAATAGCTGATTATTTTATTTTCATAAGCAAGAACTCAATTGTTCATACTAGCAATGATAAAACAAGTATGCATTCATTAAGTAGGACTTCATTTGACTTGAGAATAACCAGATAAGCTATGGAACACCAAGTGCTACTATACAAGAGCAAGCATGAACTCTGAAGACACTGTTGTGGATGAGTGAAATCGTGCATCTGTAGGCAGTCTATTGCAGTGGTTTTAGAAGTCAGTTGATCAGTTCATCTACAATTCAATGGCATATCTTCGTAATCTAGAAAACAATACTAAAGGAAGTGCTAATTCTCACCACAAATGCTGGAAAGGAGACTCTAAACCAGAGAAGATTCTTAATTTCAACGTTTTGATTCACTCTTTGTAAAATTCTCTATAGAAATATAGGCAAAAATTGCACTTTGAAGGGTGAAATCAACCACTCACCAACATGTTTCCTTTAGCCCTCACAGAAGGCGGCTGCTCCGATCAGTGCAACAGCGACCGCACCGCTTGCCAATCCGACCCAGAAACTCTTCCATGCACCGGAGAACCCTCCCTGTTTCCGTTGCTCCTCCAATGGAGGTAGATGAAAATTACCGTCGTTCTCTTCCTGCATCGGCTGTGTGTCTGGTCTTGCCATAAATGACGGAAGCTTAGCAGTGCTCTCTTCGGACGGATAATTCGGTGGCTGCTTGCTGTGCTCTTCCCAAATCGGCGGCGCATTCGGTTCTATTCTGTAAAATCCCAACTGCCCGTTAGTCGCCGGAGCCATGGCATCGTGTTCGGGAAGCCAGTTATAGCACTCTACTTGGGAAGCGGCCTGCGGTGAGGCACCGAGGCTCCACAGTACGCGTGTAGAGATGCGGAAAAAACCCTCGGAACGGCTGGAGGAGCGGATAAGGGGAAAGGTGAGGGTTTTCCCTGCAGCAGCGGGCAGCGAAGAGAGGGGAACAACGGCGGCGCCCTCCAGCCTTGGGCTGCCACCGCCGCGGCGGAAGGGGAAGCGGGATGAGAGGATCTGGACGGTAAGTGTGGACTGGGCGTCGCGGAGGACGCGGGGGGAGAGGGGGAGGTGGAGCTTGGGACTGGGGTCGTCGAGGGAGAGCGACTTGGTGGATCGCTTTGCGGCGGGGTCGATCCAGGCGACGGCGAAGGTCTTGGGTTTGGAAGGGAGGAGAAACGAAGAGGATCCCTTGAGACGGCTGCTTCTGCCGGTGGAGTGGAGGAAGATGGTGAGCTCGAGGGTGGCTTCAGCCGCGTCGACATCAGGGAACGGCATTGCTGCAACCCCGCGGCCGATACGGTACGTTACGGGCATGAACCGGGGAGTTAGGCGATTCGTGGCACTTTTGGAAATAAATCAAAATTTATTAACATTTTTAAAATAATAACATATATGCAATTATAATAATAATAATTATTATTATTATTAGTACTAAAATATCCGAGCTTACGATCCAATTAATTTCCAGAGATTGTCAGTTCGACCCTACGGTCCTATGGAGATGCCTCATCGATCGTTGAGCCGAAAGAGGTCGGAGCTCTTACGGATCTCTATCAACCACTTGGGTACATCAGAGAAGCCCTAGTAGTTTAGCAGTCCAGTCCGAATTTCGCAGTCTGTCATTCATGAAAGACTGTTCAATGTTGAAGTCTTACTCTATTCGTTGGGCAAACTCCTACACAGAGGATCGTCTCCATAATTTTTTTCTGAAATTCGTCATTGAACGTTATCTCAGTAAATGATCGACCTGCGTTTTTCCGTAGAATGTCTTTTCATTTTTATCACTGCATTGTGCTCTCGGAGGTATATATGTAATTTTTATTGTTCTATATACTTAAGCGAATTTATATTCACATAGTTACTTACTATTATCAATGAAGTAGAGATCGATTTTTAAAATTTATTTTTCTAGGATTAATTGTCTGTTTGTAAAAGGTGATTCGCTTATCCTCAGTATCTCCGCCAATTTATTTCACAACCAACTCGAATGAGGTAAATCACAGGGAGTATATTTTTCAATCCAAGATTAGTGTGGGAGAAGGGCAGACACCCCGAAAGACTTGTAACTTTCGAGGATTGATCTTTGTTCATTGGTGCAACTCTGATATCATGTTAGTCATAAAATCCTTTTGTGAAGACATTAATTATCTATTTATGATGATCGTAAGATCGGTTGATAAGGACAATTAGAATGAACCAATCACATTTTTGCTATCAATATATCCAATTTTTTACATTAACTAGGCAAAAAATTAATAGCTAACTTTTTTTTTTTTGATTTATAAGGGATATCTGGGCAATTGATACCAACTAGTCCCCTTGCCTGATCGTCCCTACCCCACAACCTTCAACTAGAGTCCCCACTAGTCAGCGAGGGTAAATCAGGAGGACGCATCGTCGACACCTGCACTTCGATCCGGTCTATTAACGTGGGCCCACTGCATCCGACCAGCATAGCCGACTATCACGCTCCAGGCAAAAATACCCAACGGGACGTGCCCCAGAGGAATCGAATCGTGGTATTGGCGTTGGGAAGCAAATCAAGCAAAAATTAAAATCATATTTTAAAACTTATTTGATATCGTAATTAAATTTGATTTCATTTTTTTTATTATGAGTTTAATAACAATAACAATCAAGTCTTATCTTATTAGGTGATGTCGACTATATGGATTTTTTTACGTTATTAGGCTATATCCCTTACTATATCATCATTTATACTTAAATACATTTTATCTTATTTTATTATTGCTAATCAAATCTTTTTTGATTTTCTTCTTCATTTTTTGATATGTATATTTGTCATTGTTTCACATCGCCTAATTAGAGTATTTATTGATCGTCTAAGTACATATTCATACTACCTTAAACGTGTCTCTCGGAGCTTTCCTTTAATATTCTCATTTCTTATTCTGTCCATATGTCCACACATCTATCTTAACATCCTCATCTTTGCAACTCTCATCTTTTGCTCATGTGCTCGAATAGTAGCCCAACATTTACTGTCATATAACACAGCAGGTCTAACCGTCGTTTTGTAAAACTTCCCTTTCAGTTTTAGGGGTACTTTACTATCACATAAAATACCCGACACTTCCCTCCATTTCAATCATTCTGCTTGTATTTTATGTAAAATTCTCTCTCAATCCTCCATTATCTTACAAAACTAATCATAAATATTTAAAGCTCTCAGTTCCAGATAACTCATCATCTCCTATCTTGACACTAATCTCATTACGTCTAATATTGTTAAACTTAAATTTCATATATTCTGTCTTTACTCTACTAAACTTAAAACATTTCACTTCTAGTGTTTCTCACTATGATTCTAATTTAGCATTTACTCCTTCATGTGTCTCAGCTACCAAAACAATATGCACTATGGTACTGTGTCTTGAATATGTCTAGTGAATTCATTCATGATTAGTATAAAAAATAAAGACTTAGAGTTGATCCTTGATATAACCCTATCTTTATTGGAAATACTTCAGTTAATCCGTTTAAAGTCTTCACTCTAGTCGTTACTTCATCGTACATATCCTTAATTAATTCAATATATATTACACTAGCACCTCTCTTTTCTAAAATTCTTCATATAATTTCTTTTGGGACTCTATCATAAATTTGTTCTAATTCAATGAATATCATGTGTAGATCTTGCTTTGGCTCACGATACTTTTTAATTGATTGCTTGAAAAGATGAATAACTTCTATTGTTGATCTTCTTGGCTTGAACCCAAATTGATTTTTAAGAACCATGGTCTCCTTTCTTAATCTTTTTTCTATTACTCATTCTCAAAATTTCATGGTATGACTTATTAGTTTAATACCCCTATAGTTTGTACAAATCTGTATGTCTCCCTTATTCTTATATAAGAGAATTAGAGAACTTATTCTCCATTGATCAAACATCTTTTTTGTTTTCAATATCATGTTAAATAATTTTGTAAGTCATTCAATACCTTGTTTCCTTAAGCACTTCCATACCTCTATCGGAATATCATCTGGTCCAACGACTTTTTCATTTTGCATTCCATTTAAAACTTATTCTACTTTTAAAGTTTGAATTTTACAATAAAAATTTAAATTCCTATACTCATTTGACCTATTTAAATTATCTAAATTAAGTTGGTCATCTAAACCTTCGTTAAAAAATGATGAAAATATCTCTTCCATCGCTCTTTTATTTCTTCATTATTTACTAGTACCCTATTGAATTCATCTATAATACATCTTATTTGATTAAGATTTTTTGACTTCCTCTCTCTCACTTCAGCTATTTTATAAATATCTCTTTCACCTTCTTTTGTATCTAATTTTCGATATAACCATTCAAAAATTTTATTCACTGCTTTCTTAGTCAATTTCTTGATTATTGTATATTTTTTTAAGTTTTCCTCATTCTTACAAATATATAATTCCTTATAGGTTTCATTTTTTCCTTCACTTTCTCTTTGTACTTTCTCATTCTAACTTTGATACCATCTTATCCCATGTCGTATTAGGGTTACTGTATATTTCATCTAATACTTATATTCTTACATTCTCTTTAAATATGATTTGTTTCCTATCATTTAACTTCTACCACTTAATTCGAGGAGTCATGTATATTTTTTTTTTCAATTAATACTATATTTGAGGCATATATCTAATACTACTGACATACGTTGGATAGTTAAACTTTCTCCAGGGATAACTTTACAATCTTTATAAATCTTTCTATCTCTCATCCTAACCATAAAAAGTAAATTTGTGATTTATTATTTCCACTTTTGAACGTGACCAAGTACTATTCTCTTTTCCTAAAAAAACGTATTTGTTATTATAAGATCATATGCTAGAATATAGTTTTACCTTCTTTATTTCTTTTTCCAAACTCATAACTCCTATGCATCCTCTCATATTCCTCATTTTTCACTCCGACATGCTCATTTAAATCGTCTTCTATTAAAATCATTTCATTTAACGGAATATTTTATAATACTTCATCTAGGTCATCCCAAAATCTTAATTTGGTATATTCATCAAATCATGCTTAAGGTGCATATACATTAATTGTGTTCATAGTTTCTTTTTTCATTATTATTTTGAGAGCTATAATTCTATCCTCTTTTTAACTACTCCTACAACTTCATCATTTAACGAACTATTTATAATAATATCTACTCCATTTCTTATTTTATTTTTTCTTGTATACCATAACTTAAAATCTAAGTTCTCTATTATCTTTGTTTTCTCGCCTATCCATTTTGTTTCTTGTATATACAAAATAACAATTCTTCTTCTAATCATCGTATTTATTATCTCCATTATTTTATGAGTGAAGATTCCTATGTTTTATGTACCAAATTTTAGACTATTCGTTTTCTTATAATATTTATTCTTACCTAACTTATGGTGTGAAAACTCTTGTTTATTTAACACTATACCTAAGTTCTCACGGAGATATAGCGGTCATTATCAATAGGTTACAGTCAGATCCTATAACGTAAACTCTTATATATTTATCACTACACTCGAATTCTAGAAATGCAATGGTCTTTGTTGAAATGTTACAATCGGACTCTATAATGCGTTCATTGCGGAGAATAATCTAACATTAACACAATAGTTTGATGGATCTATTCATTGAATATTTATATTAATTTAACATTTGCTAATAATCTAACACAGTCCTCTTCTTTTATTCGAATTTGAAATCGACCACAATAAAATTAATTCATTATGGACGGAATTTTATTATGAATTTGAATTCAATTAAAATTAACTTGAGCTGAGTTCAAAATATTTATTTAAAAAAAAATTATTTAGTGACTTGCACATTTGATTTTGAAAATTTATTTATTTATTATATTGATATGAACTTTATTAATAAATATTATTTATTAATAATTCATAATCTCTGCTGGTTATCTTTTCGAGAGCTCTATGCCCTATAAAATTTATCCACTCTCTTAGGCTTAGCCTGGAGGTCCTAACATAAAGTTAGAATTAACATATAAAAATATATATATATTAAAGAAGATATTAATAAGATATTATTATTCTATCAAAATATATAAGAAAAATATTCATAATTTAATAATTAAATCTGACCTACTGTCCTATAAGACTTGATCAATATTGAAGACATATTTTGTTGCTACATTCAATTCAGAGTCGTCTATTCAAATTTATCCAAAATTCAAAATTACGTTAACGTATAAAATATCGTACCATTTTATCATAGCACTGTACTCATAAAAAAAATTAAAAAATCTCTCTGTCAATCAATTTCACGTATTAAAACAATCTCCTGTTTTTATTTTTTATTTTGAAATACTCTTGTTTTAAAATAAATTGGTTCCCATTTAATTTAAAAAAAAAAATGATCTAAAATGAGATATAATAACTTTAGCAGTGATAGTATATAATAATAGTTTTAATTAAAATGGTCATAAAATGTGTAAAATCCTCAACAAATGAAATTATTAGTCAAAAAAAAAAAAAAAAAACCACCATCGGAGTTGCCCCGATGTGAATCTGAGAAATCATCACTATAAATAAGTTTAAAAATACGCGTGTGGAGATCATTCATGAAGGAGCGGAGAGGTATTCAGTAGAGTGGATAAACTCACTCGAGCTTTGCAATGACTGCATCGACGATTTCTTGGGTCGTGCTGCTTCCTCCCAAGTCTTTGGTCCGGTGCTCGCCCTCTGCAATCACTCTCTTGACGGCAGCCTCCAGTCGATCGGCGAACGACGGGAACCGCAGATGCCGCAGCATCATCGCAGATGAGAGCAGCACCGCCACTGGGTTTGCCTTCTTCTGCTCCACCAGCTTCTGGTTCCCTACGTTGCCGGCTGTAGCACCTTGCTCAAACACTGCATGGTCTTGACCCACGTTTCCTGGCAATTAAATGCAGTTTGGGTGGAAAGATTAAATGGCCAATAATCCTTCATCATCATGCTTAGGATCAAGTTCCCTGTTATAACCCACTTAGATGATTTATTATGTCTAATCTCTGGTTCAAAATGCTTAGTTTAAGGTAATAATAACTCAGAGCTAACCCAGAGGTCACCCACAAAAGTTTCATACTATAAGGGAAGATCATATTATATTAACAATTTTTAACTATGGCAATGAGGGTTTCTTCCTCATCAAAACATGAATGGAGACAACTTTAGGTTCTGAAATTAGTCTAACTTTTAAAGCTCTAACTAAATTAATTACCATGTTTATTGCGATTGTATGTGTATCATTTTATTGTTCATATTAGTTTTTGCAATTTGTGGTGAACTCAGGCCACAGAAAGCAGGTTACCTCCTGGCATAACTCCAGTGCCTCCAGCAATACCAGCAGCCGTGTTTGCCACTAAATTGCCATAAAGATTTGGTGTGACCTGCAAAATAAAGATACCGCCACAAGACCAACTAAGTTAGCTCCATGAATAAATCAGTGAATAGCATCGAGCCCATCATCGAAAGGGCATCAGTAGTGCTAGGATTGCTCCTATCTTCTGGGAGACAACGCAATGCCTAGAGAATAGAAGAAAACATAATTTTCATGGATATTGAAGGGGTTGGGCTCTCAGTAGTGTATGGACAAATTTAATTAGGATATGAACTGGGGCAGCTGAAGCTCCCTCCAGTAGGGTGAATCTATTGTATACAGTTCTAACTTGCATTGCAAGAGGCTCTTTCAGGGATTCGAACCCTGTGATCTCGAGATCACATGAAAGCAATTTTACTATTGCGCCAAAACTCCTTTTCATGAACTACTTTGCAAGGATAGATCTAAATTTTCAGTATAAGGAAGAAGATAATATCTTATCAAGTTACACATTAGGTTACAGTGCAGTAGAGCCGACTTTTAGATTGCGGTAGAAACTAACTTTAACTTGACAATTGGGATATGAAGCACGGGAATGGATACAAAATAACATATGTACATTTCATGTGAAATGTCATGCGGTGCAAATACAAATGAAAGAATAACAGTTAAGTCTCTCTGAATAAACACATGCATTGCAAATTAAACATCACATAGTGCAAATCCACTGGAAGAGTATATTAAATCTCTTTTTGACAGTGTTCGAAAGATTTCCAGCATTACGAAAACGAAAGTTGAGCCCATTTTGTTAGTACCAAAAAATTCATTGACGCTCAAGGTAAAATTCACAAGCAAGCAACATGCAATCAACCCAGAGCATGTATGTCAATAAGCTCATTCAAATATGCACAAATTAAAATGATAAATAAAATCCTTTCACAATAACTAACCCGGTATAGGATAATGAAAAAATTTATAAATTTTTTATGAAATGAGAAAGGAGCTAATGCCAGTAATAGTTAGATTGCTTCTATTTGAATGTTTTCATGGGTCTCCATATCAGTGAGCTGCATATGGACCCATATGACATGTGTAGGTTCCAAGTTTCCTGTTGCATATATGCAAAGGCAGCCTCATAAGTCATATATGGTTTACTTTTTAAAACACTGTTGATGCTAACTACAAACAAAACATAACAAGCTAACAAGCAATGCTGTCAGACAATAGCAAAGTGGAGAACCTCGAGATGCGTCCACGATTTAATTCTAAACATAATTGCGACAAATGGTTTGAAAATTCAGTACTTCATTGTAGCAAAAGTAGTGTGCAAGCACTCATCAAACATGATAATTAACTAGATTCTTGATTGGCTAGTTCATCTGCAGTGTAAAATAGGAAAGAGATCTACTTTATACACAAAAAATGAAAAAACAATAATAGATATAGTTATCTACTCAATTCTCAAATATGAACCATCAAAAAGATGTATAAAGTCGAACCACTTGGAACATAAATGTGAATATAAACTACAAAGAACACATTTTGTCTTGAATTGGATTGTAGCAACTTGGAGAAATTAATAATATGGCTGAGCATTAGGAAGCATACCATGACATCAAATTGTTCAGGCTTTGACACAAGTTGCATGCAACAGTTGTCAACTATGATTTCATTATATTTAATCCCAGGGTATTTGGTTGCAACCTCACGGCAAGATTCTAAGAACAACCCATCAGCAAGCTTCATAATGTTCGCCTTATGCACTGCGGTGACTTTCTTCCTGTTGTTAAGGTAAGCGTACTCAAAAGCATACTTCGCAATGCGCTCGGAACAAAATTTTGTTATTACCTAACCAAAAGATTAAGAATTTAACAATGGAAAGTAAGAAAATATTATGGGCGAAATGCAAGGCTAACCAAGATATCTAACACAGAGGAGCAACAACCGTATGGATTCATGCTACTCCTGAAAATAGCAAGTGATGATTTTGATAGGTTCAACTAAAATCAATGACAGATCTTGCTGAGAAGTTTGGGGTTATTATACTTATAGTTCATCCAAAAGAGAACCCTTTCAATTTACAAACCATTTGAATCTCTTTTAACATAGATGATAAAATCAGAAAACCACTAATGAGACATGAATAACCATGGATGCAATTCAAAATTTGTCATACAATTTACTGTGCAAAAAAAGATCTATACGAGCTGAAAATCAAGCCGCTTACCTTGAGGCTCTCAACGACGCCAGGCACAACCTCGTGCTCCAAGCCCGAGTACTCACCTTCCGTGTTCTCCCTGATCACCACAATATCCACATTCTCATACCTCGTCGGCAGCCCGGGATGGTTGCAGCAATGAACCAGCGAGGCGTACAGATCGAGCTCCTTCCTCATCTGCATGTTGAGGGAGCTCACCCCGCCACCCACCGGGGTGAAGAGTCCGCCCTTGAGGCACACCTTGTTCCGCCGGATCGACTCGACCACCTCCGAAGGCAGCGCGGGCATATCCCCGTGCACCTCGTACGTCTCAAAGAACACCGGAGCGTGCATGGCCTCCATGACCTGCTGCACGGCGCCGGTGACGAGGGGCCCAATCCCGTCGCCGGGGATCAGGGTGACGATCCTGGGAGCTCCGTCGCCGGGCCGGGGCATGTAGGTGACTGATCGCCGCCCATCGACGCGCGGGAGGAGGATGCGTCGGAGAAGAGAAGGGGATCGCCGCATCATCGCCAGTAGCGGAGCCGTGCTCCGGAAGCCAAAAGGGAGGAGAAGGCGGAAACCGAAAAGATCGGTCGGAGTTATATAAATAAATCAGGAGGGCGTTTTGGTCATTTGGGCACGTGTCCGGCGATTGCCAGTCAATTACGAAGCAGGGCGCAGCGGGGAAGGAGAGGGCGAATCGGATTCTCGCGGAAATGGAGACAAAAATATTCTCTCTTTTTTTAATATATATATTTTATTATTTTTATTATTAAATTAAAAAGTATTTGAATCGATCCTACAAAACAGGAATGTCTTCGCCGGGGCCCACCCGTCCGTTTAAAAAATAAAAATAAATATAAATATTTTTATTCAATCCCACAATTGCTAAGTCAGATGTAAATAAGTTGTGTTTAAGAGACATTTTAAAGGAGTTTAATTTTATCTCCTTTTTTTTTCTCTAGTAAAAATGATTACTTTTTTTTATTAGATTGACATAATAATTATGGATAAAAGTAAATAGATATTGAAAGAATCGAGCGGACGAAATTTGCAACGATGGGTAATATAATAATAATTAAATTTTACCATATTATTTTATTCTTTTTTATATTATTATCTATATTTAAATATTTTTTTATTTTTTATTTTAATAAATAAACAATTTTGTAAGAATATTTCTTTACCAGTAACATACTTGTGTAGAGAAATTACGTTTGCCTCGCCTTGCGTGACTTTTGCCCTTGCATTGGTCGGATCCAATTTTGGATCAGGGTGTGTTTGATATGTTTGTTTTTCATTTTCATTTTTTATGAAAATAAAAAAATATATTTCATCTTCATCTTTTAAAAAATAAAAGAATGTTTTTTAAAAAATTAGAAAACGAGAAATAATCATTTTCTATTTCTATTTTCATTTTTCCAAAAATAAAAAAATATTTTCTGAAAAATTAAAAAAAAAAAAAATTATTTTCTATTTTCTGAAAAAAGAGAGAATGAAAATAAAAAATAAAAAATTCTCTGTGAACCAAACGCTTCCTGAAAATTTTAATGTAATAGTGAAAAAGAAATTCAGTGGATGTCCGTTTGCTATTATAATATAAATTCTTAAATCCATAAAATGGTCACACAGGTTTAATCAAATCAGAAGACGCCCGAAAAAATAATGAATCTGTCCTGCAAAGCCCCGAGCAGAATGTAAATAAACTAAACATTTATAACTAAATTTAGCATTTAATAATATTGAATAATTCACTAAACTAAACGAACAATTTTGAATTTATATCTATTTACTGTTGATGGATAATATTTTTAAATAATATTCATAAACAAAATTTATAAACTATATTAGTTAATGATGCGGTCACATTTTAGATATTTTTCATCGAGACTTCGAAAAAGGTAGGATTTTTACATCCGCAATAATATCCTGTCAATATTAATACGCGTCAAGAGATCGCCGTGGAAATTCTCGACTTATGGTCCTCCACTGTTTAAGTTAGATAGAGAAATTGAAAGAGAATCCAAATTCCTGTGAAGAAAGAAAGATAGACTCAAAAATTTCAAACTGGAAAGAGAGTGTCATTTATCTGAATCTTCCCTTCTATAACATCTTTGAGAATTCTTTATCTACTAGGGTTATCCTCTGGAAACATCGATTGTTGGGCTGTTAGAGAGCAATCTCTGCTAAGAATCTATACATATCAAGCCACGAGTGGATGAGAGTCACCATGTGAAAAGGTCGCTAGAGGACCGAACATACTTTGCATGAGAAAAGAATATCCTGAGTGGTCATCGTTTCTTGAGTGTTTTTCGCACCCGACTAATCCTACTCTGGCCTTTGACCATTCTCGAGTCGTCTTCGCTCTCAACTCGGCTTACTCCGATCTTGGATCCTCTCGAGTTGCCTTTACATCCGACTCGATCTACTCCGTTCTCTAACCCTTCTTGAGTCGTATCCAACTCGGCCTACTCCGATCTTGGGCTCCTCTCGAGTCACATTCGTATCCGACTCGGCTCACTATGATCTTGGGGCCCCTCCCAAGTCGCCTTCACACTCGACTCAGCCTACTCTGGTCTTAGACCAATCCCGAGTTGCAATCGCACTTGACTCGATCTATTTCTACTTTTTATTCTTCTTGAGTCATTTTCGCACTCGACTTGTCCTACTTCTATATTTTACTTTTCTTGAGTCGTCTTCGCACTCGACTTGACCTACTTCGATTTTGGACTCTTCCTGGTGTCATATATGGTATCGTGCTTGGGCCCTATTTCACATCTCTAACCACAGTCTGAATCTCATAGACTAAGTTATATTCACATCAGTTAATATTTTTTTTTAAAAAATTTATAAATAGATAAATAAATTCTCAAAATAAGCAATCAAATTTTTAATATATTAAGCTACTAACTAATAAAAAAAATAAAAATATTAATTAATTAATTAAACAAATAACATCCAAACGAATCAAACTTATGCTCGTAGAAAAAACCAAATGAATTCGATTTGAGTCGATTATTTTATCAAATAAATTTGAGCTCGAACATTTGCTCGAGTGAAAGAATGACTTCGTCGAAGACATCGCTGTAGATTTTAGATAGCTATTTTCTCGTTCTTCAACAGCAGAAAACCATTTCAATATCCTACTGATTCCAGGGCACTATGAGTTAGCAAGAAATGGTATTGATGTTATTATCGGAGGGCTTTGTGATTAATACGATAAAATTGTATCAATAAATAAAAATTAATTTTTAAAAATTATAAATTTTTCAGAGTATCTATTTTCCTACTGTATTAATTCTGAATTATACAATATATTTTTTATAATTTATCTTCCTCGTATTGATTGTGAAATAGTGAGGAGTAGATATGCAAGTTACACGTTTTACTATGTTGAGATTGATGAGGATCTTTGCACTTAACTGTAATATCTATTAAATTCTTTGTACCATGTAATGAATTGAAAATAAATTCAGGATTGAAAATAAATTCAGGATTGAAAATAAAGGTGTAACGGAAAAAAATAAAAGATATTATATAAGAAAACATAGTTTGATTCTCTATTGTGACATTGTTCGATAATAAATTTAGAAAAAATTTATTCGGACGATTTTGAAGTCAGGAGTTTTCTCAGAGGATATAATACGACTTCGATATTGGATCGTCATTTAAGAATGATACGATTGTAGAGCCCGAGCTAAACCGTAAAGAAACTATGAGTACTTTTTTGATTTATCTTTGACGGACGATGGAAATAACTTGGATTCCGATCTTATTCGACTTAATTGTTGATGAGATATCTCGAATGTATGTGGATCAACGTCAATCATTTTTAAAGATATCAATAAAAAATAATAATAAATTCAGGCTGATAATTTTATCATTTATTTACAAATAATGACCAGAAAAAACAAAAGATAGTACTACGTACCGTCCTCTGGATTTTTCACATGTCCAGTTATTGTAACTAGAGCTGTGGAGGTTGGTTTCACTCAGTGAAAAGGAAAAAAACACGCAAAAAAAAAAAAAACAGTCAAGTCAAAGGCAGCAGAGACAGCTCTATGAAACAGCTGATCAAGATTATGTTTATTTCCTTCGAAAGGGAAGAAAAAAAAAATCAGGAATTTAAGTGGTAGAAATAACCTGATCACTTGTCAACCAACAAGAAAGAAGACAAAGGAATGGATTGCTGAAAAGAACTATAATAAAATCTTAAATATGTAAGTAAATATATGTTTTTCCTCAAACAAGATATGGATAAGTCTGTCTTGTTTTAGCATTCATATTTTAGAATTTCACACTGAATCTGCTACAGTTTCGTAAAACTGTGCTTCCTGATGCATTGCAGACTGAATCTATAATATTTATTAGGACTTCAAAGCAATATCCTTCGCAAATTATACTCAACAAAAAAGTTTAACTTTGTTGGCAAAACGAAACAAAGGAACAGAAATGATTATGCATGCAGTATCTAACCTAAGTGTTTATAAGATTCTGTATATATCTTCACTATGGTATGATATTGTCCATTTTGAATCTAAGCCTTCATGATTTTATTTTTGAGCTTCACCCAAAAGGCCTCATACCAATTGAGATATCTTTTGATCTTATAAGCACATGATCTTTTCCATGTTTTGTCAATGTGAAACTTTAATTGTATTTTCTATACTCCAACAATCCCCTTCTCAAACGAAGGATCATAATGAGCCCCTCCTCAAGCCTATATGTCTTCGAAAGACTTCCTTCGTTTGACATCCGATCCTTAATCCATCAGGACTTAATGTGGTTCTCTTGATCCAGACATGAGAGCTCCCCTTTTTCATTTGAGATTCATAGCTTGACATGGAACCTAGCTCACGATCTACAGTAAGTCTTATAAGATCTCGATATATATCTCATATGGTATGATATTGTCACTTTTTCTAGCGCCGTGGTTTTATTTTTGGGTTTCACCCAAAAGGTCTCATACCAATTAAGATATTTTTTGATCTTATAAACACGTGATCTTTTTCATATTTTACCAATATAAAATTTTAATTGTATTTTTCATACTTCAACATCAACAGTATTTCGCCCCAAAATTTCCTTTCCTAACTATATTAATCCATAGGCATTTAGTTCTGCCACTTAATTGCAGGATCCCTTGGGCCATCCGTAATGTTTTAGAGAACCTCCAAAAGGTGATTCCAGAGAACTGAATGTATTCTTAATTTCAATGGAAAAAATAAAACGGATGTAGTACGGCTTGGTGATGATGAATAACAACCGAACAAACAAGGTTAGAAGACATTTAAAAAGCCTATGGGATTGCGGTGCAGTAAGACGTCCAATTTGACTTTCGAATATTTACGATTTTGATTTTTTATCACGGCGTATTTTATAAAAAAAAATATTAAAATTGAATGTCAAATTAAAGACGTACGTTACAGCTGAGATTGTCCACGTAAATACTTTCTAATTTATTTTAATAGTCGATAGAGTATATCTCACCTAGATATTACTTAGCGTCTTATTAGAGATCCGTGGATAGGACCCGACCATATTTAGGATTAATCGAATTGAAAACTTGAATACTTGATGCTAGTTAAAAAAAAACATTTAAAAAACTGTCTTAGGGCTATGGTACAGTAGCAGAGCATCTAGTTCGACTCTCAGGCACTCACAGTTCGATCGTCTGCTAAGATGAATTTGCACAATTTTCTTTCAAATGGAGTGACAAATCAAGAAAATTGAGATTGTCCGGACTATATACATGAGCATTTTTTTATTTACCTTCCTCTTTCAAACGTAGGACAATCGTAAGAGTTGCTAACGTGGCGATTTTATATTTTAAAAAAAAATTCAGAGGCACAATGCAATGATAGAGAGGGACAGTATTTCATAGGTTAGCATGGTTCGATCATCTGTCTTATAGGGATGATACGATCGTATTGTTGGATTTAACTGTTGAACCGTGAGCATTTTTTTTATTTATTTTGATAGTCGATAGAATATATCTTATCTAAAAATTACTTGGTGTCCCGTCAAAAATCATCTTTAGAATTAATCAAGCCAAAGTCTTGGATACATACTCAGTGCTAAAAAAAAAAAAGAAAAAAAAAAGACATTTAAAAACTACTCTGCACTAAGTGTAACAAGAATTTGAGGATAAAATCTGATGAGCCAAACATGCTTGAGTTTAGATGCCATCAGAATCAGAGCGGGTCCTAGGAGAGCTGTTGGAGTCCTCGTAAAAAAAAATCTCTTTACAAAGAGAACTCAAATTTTAAATTTTTCAATAGAAAATAAAACTCAAATTCTAAATTTCACTTAAATTTTAAAATCATGACCGACTCTGATAAGACCATCGGCCAAATAACCAATGCTACTCACTTATTCTTTGTTAATTAGGAGATTTATCAACTCAAATAGAAAATGAAGCTGCAAATGATTCAATTGGAAGTCCTTGACTAATATAATCTACTTATTATTATTATTTTTTTAAGTTGCTAGACCTATTTTATAGATGAACCATACATTAAAATAGAAAATTAATTAAGATGAAAATGGCACAACATGATACAAAAAGCTTGTAAATACAGGTCTTACATCTTGATAAGCTTTTGCCTCTGCAGGATCATCCACAAGCCTTTGAGCATCCTCTGGATTGATTTAACTTTGTATAAGATTTTATGGCATTGATTCCTGCCTTTAGGCTGTCGAATACAGCTTTCTGCTTGCTTGCCTATTCAACATCTGCCAACTAAAGTATATGAAGAAATGAAGTCATGGCTAGGCATACCTCTGTTACATTATTCGAAAAGGTGTGTATATATATACCATATGATCCGGCGGAATTACCTCCCGTCGGATGGTAACGTCAGATCAACAGTCAAATTGACGTATAATTTAGATTAGAACTCGATCCAATAAAACGAGAATTAACTCAAAGTCCATCCGAAATGAAATGCATACGAGATCGACTCAAAGTCCATCTAAAATGCATACGAGATCGTTTCGACAATTAAATCGGTTGAATTTAAATTTCTCGAGCTCAATTCGATATTTAGATCATCCTGATCTCTTTAGTTTCGATAATTTATCAAACAACGCTTTTGAAATTTAGAATTGTCCAAAAAATATTCCATACTTTCATATTTATCAAATAGCGCACTTAATTCTCTTTTTATCCTTCAGAAATAACACACTTAATTTCCGAACGTGGTGCTGAAAATTCAAATCTCAGCACCACATTGGTGTTGAAATTGTAAATTTCAGCACCACAGTAGTGGTGCTGGAATTACACTACCACTGTGGTATTGGAAATTCAAATTCCAGCACCACAGTGGTGCTGGGATTTGAATTCTAGCATCACAGTGGTGCAGATATTTTTGACGAGAGGGGTAAAAAGGAAATTAAGTGCGCTATTTGGTAAATATGAAAGTATGGAGCGCTTTTTGGGCAATTCCAAACTTCAGAAGCGTTGTTTGGTAAATCGCCGCTTTAGTTTAGATTGGTCTGATCTTCTATCCGAGCTCGGTTCAGTCATTGGATCTGCAGAGTTTAGTTCGGCAGATAGTAGTTCGATAATTAGATTAGTACATCTCCACGATCTCCTCTACGAAGTCACGTCTCCATAATCTCTTTTAAGAAATCACGTATCTATGATCTTCTCCAGGAGGTCACATCTCTACTATCTTCTCTAAGATGTCATGTCTCTACATCACACCTTCACGTCACATCTCCTCAAAAAAAAAAAAAGCATATTATTCTCTTCCTATATAAAGTTAAGAGGAAAAGAATACCGGAATAGAATAATATTTAATTTTCTATTTTTGCTTTTTACTTTATGCATTCTCTTCACTTTTTTCTGAGTTTTGACTTGAGCGTCGGCGGAGTTTCACCGAGGTACGCCTCGGCTGAAATACTTTCCGTTCCAACGACTGATCTGAAGAAGGCCGACATTGTAAAGGCCGACCTACGGACACATAATCTCCAACCTCCTGAAGTCACGCGTATATCCAATCTGACAGAGCTCTGAAGAAGGTCGATCTGACTAGTTCGGCACACTGAAGATCAATTTGATTTGTATTCAGTCAGTCGGCCCATGAATATTTTGTATGTACATCTCCAAGATCAATTTGATCTCGAGTCACCGTACTAGTTGCTCCACATTTATAAGCCAACCATCAACTTGTTTGAGGAGGTCTTCTTGTGCTTTCTTCTTCTTAAGCACCAGAAACGCCCGATCCTTCCTCTTCTCCTGAATCAAATTCCTGGCTGCTTGTTTTCTTAGCTTCAATCCCAGTTTCTAGCTACAAAGAACAGGAAACAAGAACATAAATTTAAAAATATTTTAAGAAACAGACAAGTCCATAAGCAAATTCTAAATTTCTAGAACTAAGCTGAGGCTTTGTATTGCTAAAATACTTTTTTTTATTAAATTGACAAAGTTTTGTTTGTTGTCTTTTTATCCTTTACACCATTAAATTGATTCAATTTGTCTAAAAAAAAGATATATTAACTTTGAACATGTCCAAAGCATCTGAATCTATTTTCTCTCAGTTTATTGCACTTTATAGCTACATCTAAATGCTCTAAGTAATACAAATTTTTACTTACGATTACATTCGTCTCAATGTAATTCATCGTCGATCCTTCGATAATGATAAAAAGAGATAAATCATGCGGGTGCTATGTCCCTTAACTTATTGGCCAAAACAACAGAGGACTTCTGAGCCTGAGTGAAAATTTTAAATCTCATACTGAGAATCGATCTCTGTCTATCTAAAGTAACATTTGCGTTGCTCTAGATCGTCCCGAGGGACATATTAAAATTACATTTACCTTACATATCACCCTGATACTTGAAGTTTATGTTATTTAGCTCTCGGACTATGGTGCAGTGATAGGACGTCAACACAGATAATCAAGAATCCCTGAGTCAATCCTTAGCTACTGCATGTTTACAGATTTTTTCCTAAATAAAAGTCGATCCTTTGGGATGCACAAGTCTATTAAGACAGCCCACACTCGTACCTGCTCAATTTACCTCCCTTTTTAGTTAGGAACAACTGAGGAGGAGTCGTTAATGTGACGGTTTCATATTTTTGAAGCTTATATTATGCGATGATAGTCCTCGGTCATACGGTGCAACGGCAGGACATCTAATTCAGCTCTCAAATATAAAAAAAAATTTCAAATGGAATGACAAACTAAGAAAATTGAGACTACTAACATTGTTCGTATAATTACTTTTCGATTTATCTCTCTTTCATACACCTACGATTCTATTTTTTTTTTTAAATGTTATACGATAGTAGTTTTTTTTTTTTTTTTTGCGCTTTTTTTGAGTTGTCAAACATGACAATGGCACGGTTAACCATCTTAAGAGGATCACAGTGCATTTGTGGCACATTGTGTATGCCACTCCAAGAGAGTGCGTGGGTTTCTTAATAGGTCACTATTTTATATTCTGCGTGATGGATATATATGTGTATGCGAGTGAGCACATTAACTCCGCTCAACACCTCGCTCTCATGCCTTTCGACATTGCCACTGAGCGATCGAATTTTGACCGCGATCTAATCGCAATCCGATTCGAATCTGACTGCGATTCGATCAGAATCGGAGTTTGATTGTAGCTACTGATCTAATGTCGACAGTGACAATAATGTTGATGGATGAATTAGTGAAAATATTATACATTCTTTATTAATATACAAATCGCAGATCGAACAATGAAAATTGAGTCGCGCTCAGATGCGTGAGCAGGAGATTGATTTATTGTACATTCTCATATTTGTATTCATACGTGCACTGCTGCTATATTATTTTTACTTGATAGGTTGTAGTGAGCATGGATAAAAATGGCCAGGAGTGTTGTCTTTTCTAATCCTAAACTTATCGTCTAACCAAGAATAATATCCAATTGAAAATTAGATTAGCTTAGATTAGAGAATTAAGGACTTCAAAATATTCGGATCGCCACACCGGTTATCATCACAGAATCATCGCTACTCCATTGTCCTCAACAGAGAAGTTCGTAATGACCCAATGGAGGAAGGTCACTGAAAAAGGAATTTTGGTGCTGTATCGAGTACATCAACGAACATGAGCATGTGCACCAACCTGCCCAATTAAAAACTAATGCACGCACTTTTTTTGAAAAAAAAAAAAACCCAGCGGATAGATATATTTCGCAAAGATTTAAATCGTCAGTCTAACAATTTCCACCAATCTATTTTATGATTATTATAAGAGAGATAAATAATAAAAAAAAATTTACCTTGGGACATAAGAGGATCATCTAAGAGGAATTTTAAATCCTCTAAAATCGATCCGTACTCATTTCGTAAATATTACTCTGCTCCAACCGATGCGTCATCTCCGTAGGGATGGTAGGCAACAAAAAAAAAAAACTGTCTTCATAGACTGAATGCCATTTCAGATTAAGAATGCCTTGAGAGCCAGAAATTGAGGGGAAACATACTTTTCGCCAATCTGATGTCCAGAATTTGAGAAGAATCCAAAATTTAGAATAATACGACCTACACATTCTGATCCCAAAAATGCCAAATAAAGAAAGTTTCAAACTATCAACAAAAGTCAACAGCCAAAACAATCAACCGCCAGTATCAAATCATCCACAAAAAAGAAAAAAAAACTGAAAACAATCTTTCATGAGATAAAAAATTCATTGACAATGTGATGAACCAATGACAGAACAAATAATTTAAACAGGTTGCAACAAATGTAATACATGGAGTGATTATAATTTTTCACCTCTAAGATTCATCTCTTTTAGGTTGAATATCAGATCCGTAGCTTGAACAAGGGCATGCATATCTCGAGATTAGATTTTAGGTTGAATATCAGATCCGTAGCTTGAACAAGGGCATGCATATCTCGAGATTAGATTTTAGGTTGAATATCAGATCCGTAGCTTGAACAAGGGCATGCATATCTCGAGATTATAGTTCAAAAAATTTCACACGTCGACTTCTACGAATTCCCTAATTTCTCATTGACAGGAAGTGTCTTGTTTGTTGGTCTATTACAGATCCCTCAGCCAAGTAGAAGTTGAAGCGTAGTTCCTAACCATCCAAGGCAGACAACTCGACCTCCTGAGTGCACGGGCGATATACTGCAAAGGAATTGTCGCTAGAGAAAGAACCTGGATTGACACAAGTAATTCCAGTATATTTGAAGGATTTCTGCTCACTTTTGTCAGCCAAGACTATCTGTGAAACAACATTTTTTATGTTTCAGAATCGGCAAATATGCTTCTATGAATACAAAACTCTTCGTACCATATGGGGAGTTGGATATAGCCTCAGACAGTGATCATAGTTCCAAATGATAGGTTGCACGGTCAAAGGCAAGGGGCAAAGGTGACTTTGATGAGTGATAGTCACTACAAGCTGAAAGAACGAGGGGAAAAAAAAAATCAAGTGAGCATTCGAAATTCGACGAGTAAGATGATTGTCTTATACATAAATAACATAACTCACATGCTCGAAGTGATCATTTGTTTCCTCTGTTGGTGGCGGAATCAAAGAAGCCCTCCGCATTCTGTAAAGCAGATCTTGCCGGAAAAAAACAATTTCTTGGGTGTAAAATTTGACTCTGTAAATTGCAAGGTGAGTGATAACATGTATTATTTAACAATAGAAAATCAGTCCATGCATGAGAGAATGTCATATTATCTGGATCCAACAATGATATTATGGTGAAATTGTCCATATTAAAGATATGATTAACTCGACTGATACTTGAGTCCGGTGCATTAATCTCCCATCAATACAAGTCCTAAGGAAAGGTCAAACCACATTGAATCTTACACGATCTTATCCTGCATTTGCAAGAGGTCGTTTCTATGACTTGAACCATGATCTCAAGATCACACGGTAGCAACTTTACTATTATGCCAAGGTTCTCCCCTTCACATATATATAAGAAAATTTATCAGTAACAGTTTACCTGCAGGGATTGCTTGAAAAAATAGCATTTGGAATGTGTTTATGAAATTCTTCAGTGAGATACTTTGGCAAAGCACACCTTGGAAGTACTTTGGATGAACCTAAATCATAAGATTAAGTTAATTTGATAGTGAACTATTCTAGAATAACATTAGATTAGCATTTATGTTGCACATAATTTGAGATGGATAACATGTAATACCAACAAGTTGATTCTGAATGACGAGACTTTAGAATTACAGTACCTGCATCATCAGGACCTGGGATAAGTAAAAATTTGCTTTGTTCTTTAAGCCTTGGGTGAGATGCAATCATTTCCCCAAGCTTCCCAAACTGCATTCTGCAATCATTTCCCTCTAGTAGCGCATTGGAAATAGTATAACAGCCTTTGCATATGCCTTAATTGGTAAAAGGTTTTTGGACGATTTATATCACATGTATTTTAATCATGTCTGGAGATAGTTCTAACCTGAGGCTTGAATAAGACTGAAAAGCAAGGTGGCATGGCCGTGAGCAGAAATTCCCCATCAAGATAAACAAATAAGGAACCACCTCAACACCCTCGTATGCATCAAAGACCACAGCAAGTTTCTCCATAGTCTTTTTCATCAAACAAAGTTATCATTTTGAGTAATATTTTTGCCCAATTAGATTGGGGGAAGTAGGACCTAGTGAGTGTACCTCTTCATGGTCCAACCAAACATCTGATAGGATCACAAACATGTGATTCACTGCCGCCTTCTCCATCTCTAATAGTCTGCACTGTTCAACATAGAACACATTTGTCAAACTCTGACAACACAAGGTAGCTTGATAATTATAGAAGGATGTAGAGATGCATACCCTTTCTTCATTTGACAGAACTCCTCCACCAAAGAAGTCAAGACCCATGAGTAATTTTAATGACACTTCTCTATCCTCTAATGGTGGAAATCCACATGTATTAACCTACAAACCAAACAAAAGGTACGAGGTTTAATTTTTTTCATGGAGATGCGACATGAATTCAACATGGTCGTAAACCAGAATTATCCAAGAGTTTGTTCCTAATCTGGTTTCATAATTAAAAAAGTTAGAATTTCTTAAAGACTAGGGTAAAGATGATTGAAATTGTTTGCTATATATTAAGAAAGAAGTTGAATGCTTCTTTCGATTTAGTTCATATATAGTAAAAAAGTCAAGTTTTAAATGATTTTTCTTCCCTCAGTCCTTTAACCCATTATCATACTAGTTATGATCCTAAATGTTATAGAAAAACTTGTTAGTGCAGAACTTCCAAAACGTGACCATGGTCCGAGTTCCATAAATTAATTGGTTAGGATTGACAAAATAGCAGCAAGTCTCCATTGTTTATGAGCTTGAATAACCATTATGCTATAGGTTTATAACTTGTGCACTTCTTCTAACTGAAGGTTATGACGTTGTGGACTTTAATTTTAAAATAACACTATAAGAATAATATAATAGCTAAAGAAATTAGGAAACATTGACCTGAAAAGTTCCATTAGGAAGTAATTCTCCCTCTGCAACAATGACAGTGTTTTCAACAAGGAATCCTGCTGTGATTCTGTAATACCATATGAAGGAAAGCCACGTAACATTAACCTTCCTACAACTTATATCCTTTACGCGTATAAGAATAGAAAGAAGAACATAAAAACAAACAAATAGCAGTTTGAAGATTATCAAATTAAATTCTGATGGCTTGTTGGCTATGGAGCATCACGCTTATAAATCCTATACCCTGAAAGGCATTCCAATTGGTGCTCAACATATAAAAGCTTAACAGGAAGCAAACGTTATGAGTATTTGGCATTTATCCTATGTAAATGTAATTAAATATTCAAACTGAAAGCAGCTGTCCTAGATAAAAACACCACTTTTTGTATAGACAACTATACGTGGCAATTTCAAGCCTTTCTGTTCTTGTTCTATATTTTAAAATAATAATAATTATTATTATAACAATAAAAAGTCGTCCATCCAAGGACAACCATCAATTCACAGTTTTTGAATGATTAATTATGCAAGTAATACAACTGTTGATTAGCCAAGACAATCTAATTTATATAGGGTGTAAAATATGACATTTGTCAAGACATAGGAGTCAACTTGATAATTGTTTTGTGTGCTTGTTTGCTATGTAAGTAGAAAAGGACTAAATAATATATTATTGGCACGTATGTTAGATTGACATGAATTTTTGTTATTTTAGGTGCATGGTTTTGAATTCTGTTCCATGTTAGTTAGAAAGGCAAAACATTTTATTTCACCTGCCAACCAGCACGTAGAACCTATCTGATACATGAAACTTGCTCAAACACCATAATAAGGTCAACTTTGATGTCTAAACCTTTGCCAACGACAACATAAGGGAGTGAGTTCATGTGAGAACGATTCCTCGTCTGAAGCTTAAGAGAAGAAGGAAGATTGGACTTTAAAGGACAAGGACATTGCTCGAAGAGTTCGTTTGAGGCTTCTACGATGCCGACATCATCGAATGAGGCTTCTCATGGTCACCTCCCTTGTCTCTTGGTCACCACCCTAGATTTCATCATCACTAGAATGAGGCTTCCATAAGGTTCCTCTTCTCTTCTTTCTTCACCTTCCTCATGGTCACTTCTTCTTGTGGTTGCCAAACCCTATGTTTCTTCTCATCCTCTGAACTTCAGCACCGTGTGTCAACATGGGCTGCCACATCTTCTTTTGACTGAAGACCAAAATCTCAACTCAGGACGAGATTTCAAACATTGTTTAGGTAGCTAAGGGCCTAAATGCTTATCATCAAATGGTGACAGAAACGCATCCAAATAAGACTTCTCACTGATGTAGAAGTTGATAA
This sequence comes from Wurfbainia villosa, assembly GCA_025175895.1. Classification (NCBI taxonomy): domain Eukaryota; kingdom Viridiplantae; phylum Streptophyta; class Magnoliopsida; order Zingiberales; family Zingiberaceae; genus Wurfbainia; species Wurfbainia villosa. Next base: position 8,815,333 of record CM045997.1, read on the forward strand.
TTCATAGTTTTACCCATTAAAAATTTACTCAACATATTTCTGTAAGAAAAAAATCATATAGTTGAGATGATAGCTCTATATCTTTGTTCCTATATCACACAAACATCAGTTTACCGTTCATACAAAACACAAGCTATAGCAATTGCAAAGTGTTCACAAGTGGATCATTTAGTTGCTTGGTAAAACTCAATAATCCAATTGCCTTCATTTGGTAGGCTGACATGCAAGTCATGATCAATCAGAGATCGACTTGCCTACATGGCTCATTCACCTACTAATATCCCTAAAGGGTGACTAACTTGAATCTCCTCGAGTGTTATAAGAATATATCATGAGAATTTTCAACCAACAATCTAGTATGATGAAAAAGACACTGCCTTTACAGCATCAGAAATTAAAACAATTTACGTGACAATATATGATATATAAGCTGCATAAAGGATATTGAATTTGATAAATCAATTGGCACAGCAGCAGTCAGATCTTCCAAGTAGAATTTTCCTTCTTCCAATTGGGAGATCACCCCCATGATCCATCTTCTTCCAGTGCATCCAATCAGTGACTGGATGGAAGTAATCTGCAAATAAATAATGAGGCAACTAATAAATAGTGGTGTACATTGTACTGTTGTGCATCTGCTATACATCATTCCTGAAACTTTTACAGAAAAACAATACCTCACAGCTCTCAGATTCTGTCATTTCAGTAGCAAAAACAGGTCTTGAGAAGTACTTATCACGAGAAATCCTCTGAAACAAAAGCTGGTATCTATCCCTGTACAGGGCAGCTTTATCAACGGCATCACCATGGATAGGCAGCTTACCAGTGTGTCTAGAAATAAATCAAACGACAAATTGTTGAATGATCTCTGGTGCCAAAATATCAAGTATACCAAAGCGAACTTGTTGATTAAAACTAAAAGAAAAGGGAGAATTAGGAATGAAATAGAGAGATGTTTGAGGTTGCATACTCATAGAAGACCTTCTTGATGCCATCATAATGAAATCGATGGATGTGGAATACATCAATAACCCGGAGGACAGCATGGTCACTAGTGCTTCTGGCACTATTATCAGGGGCAGCGTGTGCCTCTAACAGAGAGGCAACCACATCATGTATCACCTTGCGATCCAAAATAGAAGAATGCACTGTGAATTTTAATTCAGTTCAGAACAAGAAAATGAGAGGGGAATTGTGGGTGTAATTTTTTTTTTTTAAAAAAAAAGCAGAAGGTTGAAGCAACCCACAAGATTTGTTGTACATCTCATCAATAAGGAGGTCAAGAGCCTCATCTTCGTCATTCGGAAAATGAGCAAGGTAAGAAAGGACCTCCTCCATGGCATCAACTTTGAAGGTGAAGCCACGGAGCTTGAACTTGTGTTGAACCTTCTTCCGAGTTCTACCAGAGACCACCATATGGAATCTCTCTCTCTCTCTCTCTCTCTCTCTCTCTCGCCCCTATGTGGAGGTCTAAATGACGAGCAATCCAAAACAATGAGTGACAACAAGGCTTTACAGAAAAGGATCGGTAGCAATATCAGGAAAAGAATTGCATCTGCAATCATAGAGGAGACGTCAAAGAATAAGTTTAAAAAAAAATTAAGAACAAGGTGAAGCAGCAAAAACACACAGACAATGAAGAGGCAAATTATTAAGATGAACTATGAAAGATGATAAAGCAATAAAATGTGTCAAAAATTAGATGTTCTCTTTTGATTGATTTGATTCCTTGGTTATTCCATCATATGAAAAAGGATCACACTACCACACGGCTTCAAATATCATTCCACGAAAAATTGAGTCTACAATACCGTGTCAACACTCAATATGCTATTTTGAAGCATGCTGACATATATTAAATAAGTTTTCCAATTAGAAGCTGATATATATTTTGATGAGTGCCGTGTCAACACTCAGTATGCACAAAATCTTCCAAAACAACTAGAGTTTTTGAGAGACCTACGATTACAAGCAAACAATAAGATAAAATCAGCGGCAAATAAGATAAAGAGCAGCAGAAAAGTCAGACTGGTGCAAGGGGACAAAAAAGGTCGTCTACTGCTTCCTCTCAGTACAGAAGAGAAATAGGGTTTGGTTACTACTCACAGTGGCGGACGGTCAGACAGCGGTGTGGCTGGACAAGCGGCGACGGAAGTCGCAGTGAGAGGCTGCGCAGAGAGAATGTGCGGTGAGATCGGATCGACTAGGTGGCTGCGGCCGGCTTCCAATGCGCGCCTGCAAGTGGGCGACACGATCTCCGGTTGGCGATCAGCTCCCTGCAGGCAGCCCTCTTGCGGTTGAAGGGATCAGGGTTCAGGGATTGTGTCTCCGGCTGGCTGCGAGTCGGCGAGGAAGTCAGAGATCAGCCCTCTTGCACCGTTGCACGTGATCAGCTCCCGCGCTGGCGAGGAAGGAGGAGAGTCACGCCTCCTCGGGCCAAGAAGATTGAATCATCATATTTTGGAAATTGGAAATTAATTGGTTTAATTTTATCTGGATATACATTTGAATCGGCGCGGATTTAAAATTCCAAATTTAGAAGTCTATTTTTCGGAACGTCACGTTATTAATTAAATTTAATAATATCGAAATTCAAATGATCTTCGTTGATCATTAAAAATATATTAAAAAAATATTTATAATTTTTTTATAATTCAATTTGAATTTTACCATTGTATTATTTTTAGATGACTGAAATTATACTACTAGATAAATTCATGGACTTCAAAATCATCCGAATAAATTTTTTTAAAATTTATTATCGAATAATATTGTAATAAAGAATCGAACTATATATATATATATTTTCCTGTACGATATTTCTTTCATTTTTATCGCTCTCTCCTCCCCTCCCGAACTAATCGATAGGTAAAAAATAGTCTTATAATTTATTTATTTTTTTCATCGTTATCGAGATGACACTCTGCTTCTCTATCCGATGACTAAAACTAAGGAAGAAATTCTAAACCTGTGTTGATTTAATGTGTTGAAGAAGTGAGCTTCCCCGAAGAAGGTGAAGGTATTATTATTTTTTTTAATTGACACTGGATATTTAAGACTTTAATCCAATTAATTTTAGAAGTGGATTCCATAGAAATTTCTCATTGACCATTTGGTTAAATCGAAAAGCATTTATAATAGACAATCCAATGATCGAACATCCACGAATTGTCATTCTATTTAGGAGAAATTCTTGCAAATGCATTGAAATTGAGGATCTTATGATATCTAATTCTACATTGTTTGTATGTGTCACTTCACCATAACCCTAAGTGAAAAGATGAAGGTATTAAGTGGTGTAAAAGACGATTTGTTCGTCTTCAGCGTCTTCGTCAATCGATCTCATAGTCAATACGAAGGAGATAAATTATAGGAAGTATACTGTCTACTTCAGAACTAGTGTAATAGAAGAACAGATATTTTAAAAAATTTGTAATCTCTAAAAATTAATCTTTATTTATTAATACAATTCTACTATCTCGCTAATCACAAAATTCTCATGAGTCCTAAGGAGAAGCATATGAATTGAGTGAATTATGATCCATTTAATTCTGACAGTTTTGCACCGCGTAGATGTTTTGAAACGGATTTTGGAAAGAAAAAATACTGTTTTGTTTGCATTTAAGATAGATTTAATTTTGTTTTGATTTTTTTTAATATTTTATTTGTATTCAAAGGAAAAAAAAATGATACATTATTATTTTTTCTTGTAATTTTAAATTTTATTGGCTCATGGTAATTTTTTTTATTAATAATATAAATTATATATTTATTTTAAAATTTTATTATAAATTCGCATCGCAACCATTCCATTCCGTGAAATGACGTTGAAAATTGAAATGGTAAAATCAACAACACACATCGTGATCGTTCTCACAGAGATGGATAGATTTATAGAACTGATGGAAATGTGAATTTAAATTTTTTGTACGAGTCAAGTTTCGTATCAAGATAATAGATCACTCACAATCTATTTTCTCTTACAATACTGTACAATACTGTGAGACCGATGACGAAGAGTCATTAGATTGCGGTTCCAACTTTTTAAGTAAGAATTGACACAATTGAAATGGACGTTCGGAACGGACCAAAGCATAAAACGGTTCGGAACGGAATTGAACGGCGAACAATTTTTTTTTTTTTGTTTTTGTTTTTACGGTGTTTTAATTTGTTGATTGCAGATTTGCTTTGATTTTGTCTGTATTCAAAATGAGGGTAGTTTCCGGGTAGATAAAACCCGCCGTCAGATCTGAGGAAGGCAGGCCAGAAGGAAACAAAGAACCAGAAGCCAGATCCAAACTGAAACCCATCTCCAATCGGCTTCTCTCGCAGATCTGGAGAAAATGAGATGGCAAATCAACAGACTAGAAAATTTAGGTTAAAAAAACTCGGCAAAAAATGAAATGGTTCAAAAAAAAAAAAAAACTGGTTTAACTCTTGAATGTAGTAGCTAAATCCTAACAGACCAAAACTATTGAGTTATAATATTTGATTTTGCTCAAATTTTTTAGATGTAACAGATCGATCCTGTGTCATCGATGTATGCTTTGTGATTCTTTTCCCTCTCCTCTCGGAGAAGAAAACAGATCATATTTGTGTTACCTAATGGGATTTAGGATCCCAAAGAAAGAAAACTCGGCACACAAATTTTGCACAATACTTTTTCTGTTGGGAAGTTCAAAAAGAAAACAAAAAATGTCATTACATATAACGAGTAACACTAGGGAAACCCAGAATGTGTTGAAAATGGTCATCTGAGTCTGGCTGCTCAACTGATGAGTGCTTCTTTCCTGATGTCTTAGTTACAAGTTGGTCGATGAACAGTTGTGTTGGTGAATAAGATCATGTCATCATTAGCCGTCTGCATCCTAGCGACGAGCATTTGCGACTGCTCGTTTTAACTCTTGCTCATCTTCTCCAGTAACTCTTGTATGGTTTGAGATGCATCCTTCAGATAAGAGACGAATATGAACGATCATTTTTTTGAACTAGATACAAAAGAGTAAAGAACCTATTTAAAGAAATTTAGCAGATAAAAAAAAAATAGTCAAACTACTCTTTTATCATCGAAATAATTTTTTTTTTAAAAAAAAATATGACCAAAGAGGGGTTTTGTCCTTGAGATAGTAGGGCCAACAAGACCCTATTTCTAGAAATTTAGGGTGAGTGAAGGGAAAAAAAAAATCTAGTTTACATTTCAAACATTGTGGAAAAAATATAATGCAGAGCAATGTTCAACCAAAACATTTTATTATTATGAATCATGTAAAAAAATTAACAAAAAAAAAAAAGAGGCTAATAAAAAGGAAAACAATTTGAAGGTTGAACTGTTCGGCCCTCACCTTTAATTTCTTTCTCAAATTCTCTTCTTCTTTCACTCTGCGGCTCCTTTCTTCTGCAAATACGTCAATCAAAGCATCTTGTTCTTTGTTCGCCTCTTCCAACTTTTGCTTTGCTACTTCCAGCTGATGCAAGATTCAAGCAAAAGCCTCTTACGCTTTAGGGAAAACCACTTAATAAGCCAAAATGAAGATAAGTACAACAAAAATTTGAATATATACAAGAACCTATAACCAGATAAATATAGATATCATTAGAACGACAGAGGATTTTTTTTTAGCATGGTCCATGCAGAAAAAACTCACAAGAATTTTATTATAACTTAATATCTTAGAAGAGCTTTTGGAAACCTTTTTTTAAAGACTGAAAAGTAGACTTGTTTCACAAAATAACCTATCCCCTAAACAATTAGTGAATATATGATTAATCCCTAAATAACTTGTTATCATAAAATATAAATTGTCTACTTATGTTTTGACTACTTCAAAATAAAACTTCTAAAAATTTATAAAATTTAAACTTCCTGATAAAAAAACTTCCTATTTAGACTTTCTAATCTAAAACCTAATTTTGACCACATCAAGTAACTCATCTTCTAGCCGACCCCATTTAGTGGGATACGACTTAGTTATTGTATCAAGTAACTTATCTTCTAAGTGCAATACATAACGTTGGAGGAATATAAAGGGCTATGTATAGTTATTATAAATTACTGATGCCACATAAATCATGGCTCACAATTCTGGTTACTAGACTACTGAATATTGCAAATAACACATATATATCATAAAGATCCCATAGGAAGCACACTAACTGCACGCAGGCTTTCTTTTAATTTGACAAGAGGAATGACAAACAGATGAAATTGTACATCCAGATCCTAAATATAGATCCTCCCAACACAATATATCATCGAAGCACTTTTTTGTGGGGCATAAACATGATGAAAAGATTACTTTGTCCACTAGTTCACTTGTGTAAGAAAATTTAAATCATTCCCACATACCAAGTAGCATGTTTGGTCCAACCAACCAACCATACACAATCCAGATGGAACACCAACCTTCAGCTGGTTCTTTAGCCGTCCACATAAATTAGAATAATTTAGATGTTCTTTTCTCAATATGGATGAGCCATTAACATATACACTCTGAAATTTGAATTGGACCAGGGTTTAACGGAAACCCATCAATTTTTGTTCTTTTAGATGCATTTATGTTGAATAGTATCTACTCCCTAAGCATATATCATCCATTTTCATCCATATCAGGCAATTATTTTGATTTGCACTGCAATGAAAGAATGTAACTTTAAAAAGGATGGATTATACCTGCTCCTGCAAGGATTTATTACGGTCCCTCTCATCCTGCAATTCCTGAGATGCTGATTCCTCCATCATTTTTATTCTAAAACTTACTGGAATTAATATATGACAAAAAAAAAACATCCCAAGACTGATAAACTATTGATATTTAGCTATACCTTTTCTCTAGTTCCTCATTTTCATCTTTTAGTTGCTTAATAATGGTGGAGGTCTCAATATTTAGCTCATCTTGGCTAGTGATGGTAGGGGACACCCGTTCAACAGACTGTAAGTGAATATAAAAAAATCAGTCTTTTTCATACTTCATAAAAATATTTAGTAGGGATGTTGCACGAGTTTAAAGAAAACTTTAAAAAGCATATATAAAATTCATATTATAGGCTATTAAGAAGAAAATGAGACAAATCAATAATCTAGGATGAGCAGCTATAAGATCAGATTTTGCTATATCATGGGACTATTATTATCTGCGAAAAAGATGTGAATAAGTTCGTTAAAGAAAGGCAGTTTGATGAACTAGAAACAGAAAAAAACAAATTCATTGTAACATTTAGCTTCACTGAAACATGAGATCTTGCAGCATGACCAAAGTCTTTCCATACGTTAACACTGAAATTGCTCAAGGATTCTCCTTCAGCTGCTCTTTTCTCTTTAAATAAATGTCAAAGGAATTACAGAGATTCATTTCATCTCCTATATTGTTTGATGACCCTTCAATTGAAAGAAGGGCATCTATAGAAATTTAAAAATGGAACAGCCTATAGTTAGTTGCCAATTTCAAAACAAAACTGAAGAAAATTCACGATATTTGACTCTTCCATTAACTCAAAATTACCAAAGGGTGAAGCAGCTAAAATATTGTCATCCCAATTGCAATGGTAAAGGTATTGAGCTTATTAAAATTTTAGGTGTAGTGGAATTTGGTCTCATACTAATCTTTCTATGTTTAGGATTTTATTTTATGTGTGTGTGTGTGTGTGTGTGTGTGTGTGATGGTTTTCATATACGATGTGTTACAGTATTTCTTTCTTTAAATTCTGCATAGTATTAGAACCCTCTTCTATCATTATATTTTCCCATAGGGAAAGGGGGCCACCAGTGCCACTGTCAATGACTTCCCCTTGTCTCTTCATCCACTCTCCTCCCCTTGTCGTATGTCTTCTGTTTTGGGTCCGATGACTTCTCTATGTGATCTCCTAAAGTGCAACCACCCACTCACCTATATCCCACCAAGCAAAACCCAGCTGCAACTTGTCATCCATTTGATGATGTCGCCTATGCACACACCTCTGCTTGTGTACAGCTCATGATACTTGACTGCAACACTCACCTTGAGATATCTGCCACCACCTGCTAAATGTGGAAGTCTGGATTTGACTCGCCATCATCTACTTGGCACAGGTGGGCATCCTTTGCATTGTGTTTCTGTTGGTGTAGCTGTCTTTGCCCACCATCCATATCTACCAACAACATCAGCATCCCACATCTAGCACTGTCCTGTATGAACATCTCCGCATCTGCTTGTTCCTCCTGCAGCTGCAGATCCAATGAAGCTACTGATCTCCCACTTCTTCTATAGCAACAGAGAAGATCCAGATCTCATCGTGCTTGGCTTGATACTAGGTTCCATGTCTCCTTCCCTCACTTGCTCACGTGTGTTGCCAGTGGAGCCAAGATAGTGTCACTCTCAATTCCAGCACCATGGCCAGCTGCACCTGTCAGTCGTCCCTCACCCTTTTACTTGGTCTACAGATTTCCAAGACGTGGGACTTTGTCTATAGTTGCATCCACAGGAGATAGTCATTGAAGGATTGATTAGAGTTGGCTTGCATGGAGAGGCAAAGCATCCTCTCGCCACGATTCACCAATGCCTCTAGATTTGCTTCAAGCAATGTGGCTTTCAGCCATTTTTACAGTTGGCCACCACATCCGATGTTGATTCTCGTCTTCTCTGTAGTGAACTCTCTCTTGATTGCTGATATCATTCATACACATATTCATCTTATAATGCTCCCTAATCAAAGCCTTTTTCTTGTTAATCCAATCCCTAAGTTTTGTCCTTGTTAATCCTAGCGCTTTTTATCGGGTCATATCTTGGAATGCTTTAGTGTCAATCATGTTGGTAAGTACCATGTCATGCCCACTCAATACCTCTTTAGCATGCTAATGACGAACGTCAAGATGAATTCAAATAATGTTTCTTATTTTTTATAATTTATATCTACACAACACAGTGTCAAAATTGTACCACTCCATATGGATAAAGGTTCCAACATGAATTGTTTTAAATATTCTAGATGGATAAAAAGTCAATTATGGAAAATTATTTTAAATCATTCCAGATGGATAAAAAGTGCAGCATTAAACGTTATCTTAAATCATTCCAGATAGATAAAAAGTTCGGCAAGGAATATTATTTTAAATCTTACTCTTAACTATAGTTGTAATCTCTTCTTTTGTTTCTTCTTCTTCTTCCTTCCATCTCAAATTCACCATTAGCATCATATACAGCATGTCAACACGATATCAAAATCATATTATTCTGGTCAAAGACAAAAAACTCTAGCATGACTCAAAATCGATCCTTATTTATCCATATTCCTCTTGTTCTGCTCCTCATATTTTGTCTTTCTCATATTCCTTTTTTCTTAGCAATTTGTCTCTAATGAAAACTTGAAAAGAAAAAGACTTATATCCTCATTTTGCTATTTATAGAGAAGGGTCAAGCTATGTTTTGCATCTCTAGTCAAGACTAGAAAATGCTCGATTCTCGTTTTTCAATGTTCGACAAAGGCTCAAGCTATATTATCCATCACTAGTGAAGACCTAAATAAAAATCTAATATTCTCATTTGCAAAGTCTAAAAAAGGATGAAGCATTGTTATCCATCTCCAGTGAAGGTTTGAATATAAAATAGCTTATTCACATTTTGTTATTCCCAACAAAGTGTCGAACTATGTTATTCATTTTTTTTCCCCAAGACCCTCGAGTTATTTCCTATTCCCTTAGTCTATTGTATGATGCTATATGCACCACTTTAAGGATAAGCTCATTCGAGATACTTGTTCTTAAGATCACTTTTCATCTTAGTTTCATTTTATATGCACCACTACAAGGAGAAACCCACTCAAGATACTTTTTCCTAAATATTCCTGTTATCTTTACTTAATACAAGGTTAGAAATCTTGACAAGATGGTAATCAACTTAATTTTTTTCGAATTACATGGTACTGATTGTTAACACATTTTAGCATATGATAGTCAAAGCATGCCAAGATGCTTTAGATGAGGTTTACTTATGTAATTCTCCTTCACTTAGATTTTCTAATTTTAATTAGATTATATCAATTAGCAGTTGAAGTTATATATATATATATATATATATAATTTTACTTCAATGTATATCGAGATGAATTCATATTAATTTTCCTCTTATAATGTTATTTTGATTAACTTAGTCGTTTATAAAATACAATTAGCAATAAGAAAATTTATATTAGAATATTTAAGAAAGAAGCTATAAGAAATACCAAACATTACTTGAATCCATCTTGACATATCTTATAGAGTGTCAAGGATTGCCAACTATTGGCACAACAAGATACTCACTAGAATGATCAACATTGGAGGCACATGACAGATTACCTGTGCCAATCAATACCATCCTTTTTAACAATTTAGCAGAACGATACATTTTGACCATGTCACCCTATACAGGATGGGATTTTAAGCTATGGCTTCATTTCATCCTTTGTTCTCTTTTTATCGAAGTGCTAGTTGGTTTAAGATTGAAGAGACATCGCCTATATGCTCCAACTATTATTATAGGTTTAAAAATTAGCAATTGAAGGGAGCATCAGTCGCATGCTTTGTTAACTCCCTAAGTTTTATTTTCCTTGCATGTGAATATTATATTTTGGTTTTAATATGGTGATGTCTTAGTCCACATTTCTAGTTCATGTAACAAGATAGATATTGATTACTTTTTATGCTTCAGCTCAAGGGGGAAGTGTTAAATGTGTTGGATTTATTTAGTGGATTTAGTTCCACATTAGTACTTCTAGATTAGAGTTTTATCACGACGGTGTCATACATTATTTCTCCTTAAATTCAATAAGATGGGATGGAAATTGATGGAATCAATGTAACAATAATAATATACATCATATCAACATAATCAGAGGTCAACTGCAGCATGATATCCTATGGCTATCAACCTAGCACAGAGTTTAAAATGGAAGAGTTGTTATCTATAGAAATATAATTTACCTTTGTTTGCGATCTAGTACTAATTCGTTGAATTCCCACAATTCCGTTGGTTGTATGACATTCTTGAGTTCCATTTTTGAAAGAATAGGAGGATGAAGACAAAATTGAATCTGCAGTTTTTCCAGTGATTTTTTGAGGAGAGCTCTTGCAAATACTAGAATGGTATGTTATTTTATCCAAAGGAACGCACTCAGTCTCAGAATCACTTCCATCACTGACATCTCGGGTTCCAGGTGAACTTGATTGAAATTCTAGGTTCTTAGTGCCTTTCTTCTTGCTGTCTATGGAACTGGCCAAAATTTGCCTCTTCTGGGTGTCTGATTTATACGATGCTACAAATGAGGCATCGCCCTTTCCAGTTTTACCACTTGAAATAGACTTGTATCCCTTTTTATGTGAATCACCAGATTTTCCAAAATCAGTATTCGGAGAATTAGCCTTTTTTGAATGCCGAGATAACTGATGAGCAGATGGTTCTGGAGAACTGTCTGCTAAGGATGATCACCAACCATATTAGATAAAATACCATGCATACTGGGATTATATGGATCTTGAGAGAGTGAGAAAATTGAGTTCAAAAGTACAGAAAAAAAATGTAAAAAAAATAATAATAACCAAATGAAAAGGTGTTTTTATCAAAATAAAATAATATTTCATTACCTTTATCTCCTGACTCAATATTTTTCTTGTTAATCCTGGGAGCATAACCGATCTTATGGCAGTTTGTAGCCCTGAATTCAAATTTAGTGTAGGAGAAACAGTGACATCAATATCATATCCAACTCCTTTGGAATAAAACATGCTTTGCAATAAGGAATCCAACTAAAACTTAAGAAGCCTCTTAAAAATTATATAAAAAAAAAACACCACAATTTTAACAAAAGGTTGGCAAATGACACAAACCAATATGATTTCTGCATCTGAACAAGTTTTGCGTCAAGTCTTGAAAGAATGGTTGTGCGTTCAAAGTCCTGCTTATCATGTGCTGGTTCAATAAAATTTGCCTCCAAGACGCCTATAGACATTGTCAAACATTTAAAAGGAAACAGATATTCAGAAGAACATATGAAAAAGGACAGCTGAAAGCAGTACCTATAACTCCTCGTCCATCACTTCCAGCAGCAGTCCACACTCTCCAGAAAGGCTAAACCATATTTACCAGATAATACAAATTAGAAGCCGTTGGTTCATATAATTACCTCACATATCAGAATATTAAATGAAATCAGGCAAATATGCACTAGCCATCCTTTTGCAATACGTCCACAGTAATGAAAGAAAAGAAAATGTGTGAATGTCGCATAGGACTAGTTATACTCTACGGATCTTGTGAACATACTTTAAGGGTGCACAAATCCTACTTAGTGAGACACTTGCTTGAGCACATCTTCACATGACTGTAACTCTTCAAAATTGAAAATTCCTTAACCTTGTTGCAAATGAGGAAACTACATACTGTTTGCCATCAGAAATCATCTTCATGGAAAATATAAAGGCCTTGATGTTAAGCATTTTGAAACCAAAATATCTAAGGATATCTTTTGTTTGTAAACATTAGAATTTACTAAGAAATTTGAAAATCAATTTTAATCATTCACAATATCAAGGTGATGTTATAAAAAGATAAATAGTACAGATATGAGTGCTCAATGTGCAACTAAAAACAAGCTTATTTGAGATGCTTCTATGGCAAAATTAAGGTTTGTCTCAGATTAAGATAAGCAGGTAGGTTCAAAACGTAATTTCAAAGATATGAATATTCATATTGGCAATTTAACATGTTTACTCGAAGCATGCTTGCATGTTTCAGTGTTTTCTAACATGTTGATTCTCATGTATATCCCCTATAATGAAGTTAGGGCATTGGATGGATTTGATCATTGTCTAGCGCTAAATGAGAGATTTGAGACACATAAAACAAGTTTTTCAGATTTTGTGCAAAGATCATGTTTCGCCCAATACATGATTTTGTACCCTTATAGGTGCACCTTAACTTTGATTCTCATGTATTCCTATTCATACATCGAATAAATCACATTATTAGATAACTTTGCATTTTATGTCTTTTGTTGTAAAATTATGTTTAGGGAAAAATCTTAATCAACATGCCTTTGTTCTAAAGTAATAGTATTTTGCACATCATAGAGGTGCATTATATAATATTTAAAATTTCAAGCCCACCCCACTTGGTGGGATAAGATTTGATTGTTATTGTTGTATCGGACTTTTAGTCTTCCAGTTAAAGATCCAATTTTGTAACCAAATGATGTTGTGCCAATATAATTTTCATACTTATTTACTTTGAAATATAAATATATACCATTGTTAAAAAAGATCCGAGGAATAAAATGTTGGGTCATGCTAATCAGCACAGGTGGAATTTAGTGTTCTACTCGCCAGCCAACACTGAAACCATTCAGCACCTGGTCAGATATCACAAACGGCAGTAGCCTTGTGGAAGCTTAGCGGCTAAGTGAGGTCACTATGAGAGGCCTCACAGGCCTAGCTGTGGCCTCGCAACGACAAGTTGTTGTGACTGACAGCGTTATTTTTTTCTTTTCTTTCTTCTTTTTCCTTCTATTTCCATCTTTTTCTTTATTGTTTCCATAATTAATTACTTTTTCCCTAAATTTTTTTCCTCCCTCATTGTTAATTTTGTTCCCTTCTTCATTCATCCACAAGAGTAAATAGTGAGGAAAAAAAACCTCTTAAGGTAGTTAATTATTTTTCGTCCATCTGTCCTCAAGGTAAACATACTGGAAAAAAATTTGTTTTTAAGGATAGAAGAGACAAATTATTAGGAAAAATAAAAATAAATAAATATTATATATTTTCTAATATTATAAAATATACTACTGATAATAAATTAAATTATTCCATATATAAATTTAGTTAATTTTAAATTAAATCCAGTTTAATTCTACATGATCTTAGCATGTCTAATTGGTGGACTTCAGCAAATCCTAAATTGACTTTTACTCAATACACATCAAACATTTCATAATATCAAAACTTGAACTAAACATTTGAATCTCAAAAATAACTCAATAGTAAACATCTATAGTGATCAAATATTAAAAAAATATTTTTTTATTAATATATATATATATATATATATTTAAAAAAATATCGAAACTATATTGACACGGCACAACACGGTACTAAAACTATATCATTTTGGACATAAATCGAAATTCCAACCGGGCTCTAAATTTTAACTTTGAAAAGATCCATTAGTATTTGAGAGTAATAGGCACATATTCAATTAAGAATCTTTGAATTTTAAAAACAATTTTAAAATTTTAAAGATAGGTTTTTTAGAAAAGCTAAACTTCAATGGCAAAAAAGCTAAACTCCGCCCATGATGAGTTAATTTTATTGTGACCGGTCTCAAGCCCAGATAAAAGAAGAGGGTTGCGTTAGGTTGCCAGCCGACATTAAACTAAAGCAAATGTTCAATGAATGGATCAATCAAACTATTATGTTAATGTTAGGTTGTTCCCCGGAAGAAACGCGTTACAGGGTCCGACTGTAGCGCCTCGGCAAGGATCGCTACATCTCTAGAACTCGGGTGTAGTGATAAATATGCAAGAGTTTGCGTTACAGGATCCGACTGTAACGTATCAGCAATGATCGCTACATCTCCATAAGAACTTAGGTGTAGTATTAAATAAGCAAGAGTTCTCATACCATAGATTGGGTAAAAACAAATATTATAGGAAAACTAATAATATAATATTTGATACATGGAATATAAGAACCCTCACTGGTAAAGCAATGGAGATAGTAGATACGATGATTAAGAGAAGAATTAATATTGTGTGTGTACAAGAGACAAAATGGGTAGGCGAGAAAGCAAAGATGATAGAGAATTCGTGTTTTAAGTTATGGTATACAGGAAAGAATAAAACAAGAAATATAGTTGGTATTATTGTTGATAGTTCGTTAAAGGATAAAGTTGTAGGAGTAATTAGAAAGAGGATAGAATTATAGCTCTCAAAATAGTAGTGGAGAAAGAAACTATGAACATAATTAATGTATATGCACCTCAAGTAGGATTAGATGAAAATACCAAATTAAGGTTTTGG
Organism: Wurfbainia villosa; assembly: GCA_025175895.1. NCBI lineage: Eukaryota > Viridiplantae > Streptophyta > Magnoliopsida > Zingiberales > Zingiberaceae > Wurfbainia > Wurfbainia villosa. The sequence continues at coordinate 8,830,354 of CM045997.1, forward strand.
GACGACCTAGATGAAGTATTACAAAATATTTCGTCAAACGAAATGATTTTAATGGGAGACGATTTAAATGGGCATGTCGGAGTGAAAAATGAGGAATATGAGAGGGTGCATGGGAGTTATGGGTTTGGAACAAGAAATGAAGAAGGTAAAACTATATTGAATTTTGCGATAGCATATGATCTTATATTAGCCAATATATTTTTTAAGAAAAGAGAAGAACACTTTGTCAGGTTCAAAAGTGAAAATAATAAATCACAAATTTACTTTCTTATGGTTGGGAAGAGGGATAAAAAGATTTGTAAAGATTGCAATGTCATCCCGAGAGAAAGCTTAACTACCCAACATAGGTTAGTAGTATTAGATATACGCCTCAAATATAGTATTAATAGAAAGAAAATATACATGACCCCTAAAATTACGTGGTGTAAGTTAAAGGATTAGATTTAAATATAATGTGAATTCTAATCGCTATTAATAATGTATACGACATGATAAGATGGTATCAAAGTCAAGATAAGAAGCAAGAGTGTACTTTGAAAGTCAGGATACGCACCACCAAGTAAGGAATCTTGGTGGTGGAATGAGAAAGTACAAGAGAAAGTAAAGGAAAAACGAGCAATCTATAAGGAATTATATATTTGTAAAAACAAATAAAACTTGAAAAAGAATATACAATAGCCAAGAAAGAAGCTAAGAAAGCAGTGAATGAAGCTAAGGCTGAAACTTTTAAATGGTTATATCGAAAATTAAATACAAAAGAAGGGGAAAGAGACATTTATAAAATAGCTAAAGTGAGAGCGAGGAAAATAAAAAAATTTTAATCAAAAAAGATATATTAAAGATGAATGCAATAAGGCACTAGTAAATGATGAAGAAATAAAAGTGCAATGAAAGAGATATTTTCATCAACTTTTTAATGAAGGTTTAGATGACAAACTTAATTTAGGTAATTTAAGTAGGTCAAATGAGTATAGAAATTTAAATTTTTATCGTATAATTCAAATTTCAGAAGTAGAACAAGCTTTAAATGGAATGCAAAATGGAAAAGCCATTGGACCAGATGATATTCCGATAGAGGCATAGAAGTGTCAAGGGAAACAAAGTATTGAATGACTTACAAAATTATTTAACATGATATTTAAAATAAAAAAAATGTCTGCTCAATGGAAGATAAGTACCCTAATTCCCTTATATAAAAATAAGGGAGACATACAAACTTGTGTAAACTATAGGGGTATTAAACTAATGAGTCATACCATGAAACTTTGGGAAAGAGTAATAGAAAAAAGATTAAAAGAGACCACGGTTCTCCAAAATTAATTTGGATTCATACCAAGAAGGTCAACAATATAAGCTATACATCTTCTCAGACAACTAATTGAAGTATCGAGAGCAGAAGCAGGATCTACACATGATATTCATTGACTTAGAAAAAGCTTATGATAGAGTTCCAAGATAAATTATATGGAGAATTTAAAAAAAAAAAAAAAGGTGTTAGTGTAACATATATTGAACTAATAAAGGATATGTATGAGAAAGTAATAACTAGAGTGAAGACTTCAGACAGATTAACTGAAATATTTCCAATAAAGATAGGGTTACATCAAGTATTGCTTTAAGTCCCTATCTTTTTACACTAATCATGGACGAACTCACTGGACACATTCAAGATACAGTACCGTGGTGCATGTTGTTTGCAGATAATATTGTTTTGGTAAATGAGACACGTGAAGGAGTAAATGCTAAATTAGAATCTAGACGGGAAACATTAGAAGTGAAAGATTTTAGACTTAGTAGAGTAAAGACAGAATATATGTAATTTAAGTTTAGCAATATTAAATGTAATGAGACAAGTGTTAAGATAGGAGATGACGAGTTGTTTGGAACTGAGAGCTTTAAATATTTATGATCATTTCCGCAAGGTGATGTAGAGATTGAGAAAGATGTCTTACATCGAATACAAGTAGGATGGTTGAAATGGAAGAAAGCATCGGGTGTTTTATGTGATCGTAAAGTACCTCTAAAACCTAAAGGGAAGTTCTACAAAACGGCGATTAGACCTGCTATGTTATATGACGTTGAATGTTACGCTATGACTCGAGCACATGAGCAAAAGATAAGAGTTACAGAGATGAGGATATTAAGGTGGATGTACGGACACACGAGGATGGAGAAAGATGTCTTACATCGAATACAAGTAGGATGGTTGAAATGGAAGAAAGCATCGGGTGTTTTATGTGATCGTAAAGTACCTCTAAAACTTAAAGGGAAGTTCTACAAAACGGCGATTAGACCTGCTATGTTATATGACGTTGAATGTTGCGCTATGACTCGAGCACATGAGCAAAAGATAAGAGTTGCAGAGATGAGGATGTTAAGGTGGATGTACGGACATACGAGGATGGAGAAAGATGTCTTACATCGAATACAAGTAGGATGGTTGAAATGGAAGAAAGCATCGGGTGTTTTATGTGATCGTAAAGTACCTCTAAAACTTAAAGGAAGTTATATGGCGTTGAATATTTATATTTCGAGCACATGAGCAAAAGATAAGAGTTGCAGAGATGAGGATGTTAAGGTGGATGTACGGACACACGAGGATGGACAGAATAAGAAATGAGAACATTAGAGAAAAAATCAGAGTTGCATCTATTGAAGAAAAGCTTCGAGAGACATGTTTAAGGCGGTACGAACATATACTTAGACGATCAATAAATGCTTCAGTTAGGCGATGTGAAACAATGACAAATATACACATCAAACGAGGAAGAGGAAGACCAAAAAAGACTTGGTTAACAACAATAAAACAAGATAAAATTTATTTAAGTATAGATAATGATATAGTAGGGGATATAGCCCAATGACGTAGAAGGATCCATATAATCGATCCCACCTAGTGGAATGTTGTTGTTGTTGTAATACTTTATTGCCAATGATGTTTTCATAATAATTCATCTCCACCTTCACCCTAAAGAGTTTTTTTTTCTTTAGTGTTTATTACCCTTGTAGACAAATGGAGGGAAAGAAATCTTTACTAACAATCCTTAGTCTCTGTTTACCTTCTAGATGGATGAAGGAAGGAAAGAAACGACAAAAGAGGGAAAGGAATTGCCGAACAGAATTAAGTATTGAAAAAACTAAAGAAAAAGATGAAAATAGGGGGAAAAGAAGAAAAGAAAAAAAAAATCTAGCAGTAATCTCACAGAGGCCTCAGCAAGGCTGTTGTCAACTTGTGCCTCCACCCGATGTTTGTGCTGAATGATTTGGTGTTGATGACGTGCGAAATGATAAATTCCACCCATACCGACCAGCATGGCTAGATATCATAACTTTGTTTCTACTAGAACTTCTCTACAATTCTAAATAAAGTAATTACCAACTCAAAAGACTCATTTAAAAACTTGTTCTCCTAAAGCAGAGACCTTACCCAAATAAACTCTTCAAAATTTTAAAATTTAATATCCTTATTTGTGTCATAAAGCATAGAAAGAAAATCTTTTAAAAGTACCTTTATCAGTCGATTCTTATGATAGACATTGAACCCCTGAACATCTATATGTTGCTTTGCATCCTTCACAAAACCAACAGTTACAACTGCAACCATCTGATACAAGGTTGAGATAAAATTTATGTCAAATGTCTAGCAAAAAAATGCCAAAATTAATAATTAGAAGATGACAACAAAAGAAAATTACATTAGGATCTTTTGGAAGACCTTCTGAGATTGATTGAGGCCTGTATGTGACCTCTTGCTTCATCATCATATCATTCACAATATTGTGGTGTTCAATATCTTTGCCACGCAATATCATTCTAAAGAAGGATGGAAGCCTGAGATATAAAATTGAAGCATAACTCTAGACAAGGAAAAAAAATTATGATCAGGAAGAATTACATTTTAAAAGTACCAACTATTAAGAACCACAAAGGCAGAATAATAGTCATGGGAGATTATCAGCAAATCATTAAAGAATAAAAACTGCCAAAAATAGAAAGCAAATAAAAAACTAAAACTGAGAATGAAATGGGGCATCCAGAGAGACTACTACTGAACCATAATTCTACAATTTCTATCATTTCCCAACAGGTTAAACCTTAAGAATAAATGTTTGCCAATCAAACTGTAACAAGAAATTAGAGAGTTCAAATACTGACTAGTTGCGTTGCCTCTATGACATAGTCTTTTATCAATGTAAAGTTCACAACTTCACATGACCATTGTTATTAAAGGATGCGCCTGGGCTAAGGCAGTTGGTATTATAAATCCATTTACCTGGGCTAAGGCAGTTGGTGTTATTAAAGAATGGTAGGTAAATAAATCCATTTACCAGAGCAGTACAGCCAAACATTTGGTGTTATAGTTACCATAGCACATTAGCATCACCAGTCAGAACAAGGATAAGATTGCAAGTACTTCAAACATTTGTTATGGATAAGATAATGGGAGGAGGGAAGGATTCTAATTTTGTTTGCCACCAAAGAATACTGAATTAAATCTCATTTTTTTCACTACTGTCATACGCCAAATATATTGAAAAAGGAAATTATAGAGGCATGAACATGTGAAAGAACAGAAAATTATCCATCAAGGAATTGAGACTGTGTCAGCCATAAGACTATTAAACTGAAGAAATATTAGGCCAAAAAAAAACCCTTCCACCATCATTTGATTATTCCGTCTGGAACTATTGTAAATTAGGCTCACAATGTTGTGTAAACTGGAAACTGAGAAAGGAAAGCCAACAATCAGACCCCAGCCAATCTGATATCAGCTCTTAAATGAAGTTCTGGAAAACCAGAATTGAACCATTGAAACGCTAAAATCTAGCAACCCAGTTGCAATAAACCAACTAATTATCCAATTGAGAGGCTGTTAAATTTAAGATTAACACTTCCCCAAATCCATGAAATATTAAAGGTAATCTTGATAAATATGCATTCAGAAAAATTCTATCTGAGCAGTTGGTATATCCGTTCAATAAATAATACATTGTCCTGGAGCTTGGTTGGGTCTTCAGTTCAACTGCAATACCTACTGTATCTTGATTCAATTATACACCAAAGCTGTAACAGACTAATGAATCCTAGTTCAAGTAGCATTTTGAATCAGACACTCATGTTGAGCTTTTTATTTGTATACAAAAAATTCATCAGATTAAGTCATTTCAGCATTCTACTAGTCTCACTTGTTAAGAAAGATACCTGTTCAACCTAACAGTTTATCACATATATGACTGTTAGATAAATAGGTAATAAGCAAAAGAAAATAATAAGAAACGAAAATGATATATGAATATGTTCCGCCAAACTAAGAAGTTTGAAGAACATGTAAAGCATATGGAGTACCCTTAATGAATGCCGATATGTTAAAAAATGCCTGGAGTTTGGGAATTTCTTGGCCATTTCAATCTTTTTCTCATCTCGATTAACACCTCTAACTTGAATGTCCTGTCAACTAGAATAATTGAAGTCAAATGCAAGAAATAATATATAATAGTGGAAAAGTAGAAAAACAATATGCTTGCTGAGATATCCAAATTTGAAGAGGAAAAATATCGACACTAACTTTCCTATCTAATATGCTATCGAGAGAGAATTAACATAATAGTAATAATTAACAAACGGACATGTCTGTCAGCATCAAAATCAAGCTCCAACTCCCCTTGGTCGTCCTCCCACAGATTATATATAACAATTCGACTTCCTTGATCTTTTATGTAACTGAACTGCACAATTAAAAGTTGAAGTGAGCATGCCCAATCTTTTCAAGTAGAACCTTCCACAAATATAACACATCCATGATTAATATAATTATTTTCAAAAAAAAATAGTTTCCAAGGTACAATCAAATTATCAAAAAAAGTTTAACTAGTATAACAAATTGTACCACTTGGTTGTTTAAACCACAGCACTACATCAGAATGAGTAATTTGATATTTCTTGATGATGCCTCATTTTGATATTTATAGAAAAGGACAATAAAAGAAATAGCACATCAGATTTGTTATGGCATTAGAAGCTACATAACCCACATTGATAGTTGGCACTAACCACTAATGTGGTGCTAGGTAGACAAATAGTGAATCAGTCAAACAAAATGTTAACTTGGTGTGCCATTTGGGGGCTTCTGTGTTCAGCATAATTTTCCCTTCTTTTCTTTGGCAGGTTATCAACCACACAGAGGGACCCTTGCATCTATATAGTATGAGTTATGTTAATTACACGGAAGTGACAGAAAGGGTGATACTCAATTCAGCTCAACTATCACCTACCATTTTAAAGAGAACTTGAGGTGAAGATCTATCTTGCTAGTTGCAGAAGAGTAAATTTTATTACTTGGGCATGAGTATCCAGCAGAAATGGAAAATGCACAAAACCCTAGTAAGCACTTTCAGAAACAAAAGAGTTCATCCCAAAATTCAGAGTGGAACATGCAAAAGAACTAGGAGCATACTCCGCAATCATAATAAGTCTCTTGCAGTTCACAATGTCAACCAAAATCTTCTTCAGCATTTGGGAAAATGACACAACATTGTTTGGGATGTGGTCTCCATTTTGTTTTGATTGATTTCCATTATTGTGGAATTTATAACAAAAGTGTTATTTGTTAATAAATTCTGTTCACCTTTATTTTTTCCTGTCAATTGTTTTTCCTTTGTCAGATTTAACAGTTAAATTAGGCATTAGAGTTAATAGGTTCAGCCACATATTAGTTATTATCATTGGGTAGTATGTCAGATCATATTTATAAAACATATGGTAAAGCTATTCTTGTAACAGTCCAATAATTTTATCCTCAAATTTTCACTAGAGAATCTCCTACAATTTCAGTATTTCTATTTTCAATCTGTATAGGAAAGGCTCAGATTTGATATAGCAGTGTCATCTCCCCTCACCTAGACCCCTCTTTTTCTCTTAGCCCACAAGACAATGCAAGACAGTATCTGCTTTTGCAGTAAACCAGTCTTAATCTTTTGTTTGAAATATATCCCATGTTGCAGAGGACGAGACAATTTCACTTAAAATCATACATCAGAATATCCATGCAGCAAATGTGCATAGCAACTCTCCCAAAACTGAAAAATTCTTCTACAAATTCTTGTCTCTGCTAAACCAAATTCACATCATAGTCCTCTCAATGTTATCGGCCTCCAGTATGAGATTTCAGCATTTTGTGGGTCTTGGCCACCATTAAGTGAGAAATATCATCTCCTCACTCAATGTCAATGCCTGACTCCTTGGGTTTTGCTTCATTGAACTGTGAACATAAGCACTTGACTGCAGTCGACTCCTCCACACACCCTTTAGTAATTTTGATAGCGAACAAATGGCTCTCTTGTCACCACAATGGCTACCATGATTTCCAATTCTTCCTGCAAGCCTATAAATACCAGAATTCCACAAAACCACCTCCATGCCCATCTCACTTGAAGTAATCCACTAACAATACTCTTATATTCAAGCATCCACTGGCAACTCCCAAAATCGAGTTTCCAAGAAAGGCTTCGATTTCAGAACCATCTTATCATGCTCAAATAATGTTCTATGATTGACAATATAAACTATTTCAACCTTGTTCCCAAACAAGGCATGCACACGTTAGAAAATGGGATCAGCTTGAGAGTTAAGCAAACAAAGAACAGACATGCAAAACAAAGGCCTATAGGTGTTCAATTCTTAAAGTACACTAGGGGTTCCATCTTTTTGAGAAGTTGGCATCGCAACAACTGGCTTCCCAGAAAATGCAAGCACCAGACCAGGGAGACAGCCATAGGAAGAGGTCTATGTGAGCTCAATTTATAACACCTGTTCGTAGTTTACAATAATTTTCAAACAAAAACAGTGAGAAAGATGATTATAAAAAAGGGACAGTAGCAAAGAGGTCCTGGAATTACAAAGTAGCATCCTGAAAAACATAACAAAGATAAAAAATAGTTCAAAGAAAGAGCAAATCTCAAATAAAGAAAAGTACAAAAAAAAATAAGTAGCAAAACGAAAAAAAAAATGGCATAACTGAAATATTAGTTCTTAGATATGCATATTATTTGCTCAGTGCATTTTTGCTCAGCATACCATTTTTATGGAAAACCGACTAACCTAGTTGACTCTTTAGCATGGCTTGCTCATGTTGTTGTGTTGGACTTTGTTGGTTCTCCTTTGTTCATACATTATATTAACTATTAAACATGCAGATTATTTGCATTAAAAGAATATGTCATTTACTTACTTTACATGACACTCTTATATGCTAATGACATTCCATGTAGCTTTTTCATAGAGTAATGTAGGATAGAGCAATTGTTTTGATGTATAACAAAATGTAGAATGAGATTCCATTTGCCACTCTCTATCGCTCTATATTGCACGATGGAAAGTGCAAGGGGCAACACCCATGATTAGATCCAATTGAGCTCATCTGATTGTAGCTATAGCATCTAATTGAATAATGAATTAAAATTTACTTATTTAAGATATGAATTGCAGTGCATGTATCTAGTTTATTATTTTGTTGTTAAATCTTACTTCATTAATTTTGCTCACATCGCTAGCACTACTAACTTCCTTGTTGATTCTCCTTTTCTTACCACTTCAAAGCCATAAGAAGAGGATGTTTAGATATGTAGTGAATCAACTTGAATTTTTGCTAGGATTGAGTAGACTTTGTGTGATCTTATTTCCTCAAGTTATATATCTATTTAATGCCCGTGTTTCAATTTATCTACCTTTTTGATAGTGTAAGAACTTGATAGTCAATATTTCCATGTAGAGTTTTCACTTAGCAAATTCTTTATGGTTCAATTTAATGAATATGGTTGCTAATATTAAAATATTCCTTGTGATGTACACTATAGTTGTATGGTTGTTTCCAACGCAGCAAATGTCAAAGCAAATGTCACACGGTCATCATGATCTTCTAGCCATACCAATGGTTGTGAAGACCCACTTGGGGCATGACAAAAAGACAGGCATATCATAAAAGAAGAAAATTAACAAAGCTTGAAGACCAATGTAAAAGAGAAGATTCCAAGCCAGATACAATCGAAATCCTAACAAATAAACTTTTCAATGAAGATATTTAATTTGCCACATGCAACTGGCAAGAATCTCAAGTGTCAATTTTTTTTTCCAAAAAAAATGGCTTTCGAGTAAATATGTCAAGGCACTTTCAATACATATTACCTGCTCAAGAAGATCTACTTCACTTGAGTACGGAGACCATTGGATGATGGTGTCAATATTAGTATTCCAATCGGCTAAGTTTGATCTCACAATCTTATTCCAAGATTGATCTTTCTCATAATCAAGCTGCAAATTTAACATCAATATAAATTTTAGCTCCAAGGAATCTGTTCTTAACATTAATATCCTGACATTAATAATGAAAAACAAAAGACACTGGAGCCCTCAGCAAAGCCCCAGTGGAATAAGTAGGTTGAGAAAGAGAAGACCAATACTCAACAAGGACATTAAAACTTTACCTAAATCACTTTGTTGTCACATAATCCCATAAAAATACATATATTAGTTTTCATTAGATGAAAAAACTTACATCCAACAAGATGCATATGTAATCATGTAACCATGCCTCCCAAACAATTTGGGTTCAGTATGCAGTCCACCCAAGCATTCAACTCATCATAAAGTTGGGTTCCAATGTGCTTGAATTATCCTCTAAAGAACCACTTAATTACAGTCAAGAAAAGTTCAATAGCAATTAACACACAGCTAAGGTTGAATCTCTACTGTCCCATACAAATGAATATTGCACTTGGGACCTAGAGATCTCTATTTGGTTTTATGCCTGGTATGGAAAACAAATAATCCTTCATTTCACAAGGATTCATTAAGCTGTCATTTGAATCTTCTCAATAATCAAGAAAACCATCCAATCCATATAATGTACAAAAAGGAATAATACTAGAATTTGACAAAACTCAATTGCAACCCAGTACCAAAACAACTAAACAGCAATTTCTCGTGCCCCATAAGGCCAGCATTCCACAAAACAACCTTAGTAGAATGGAAAATGTTTCATTGTTGTTCATCTTAGGTCATTAAAGTCAGGCCGAAGAAAATATTCTCAATGGAAATTATTAGGTTCCCAATTACTATTTGAACCCCTAGAGATAGAAAAAAGGGGGAAACACAAGGGATAAGCTGGTAAGCTCTACTGCATATACTGTCATTGAATTGTTTGGAAAAATGAATCTAGATTTTCATACATAATGTTCCATGGTTGAATGATCTTCTAATGAGGAAAACTCTCTAATATCTCTCTTGGTAAGATATTGTCGGTGTTGATTGGGGCATAGTAAGTAATTATTTCCCTCATAATAAAGTAGACGATCCTATAGTTTATATTCAAATCAAACGATATGTCCTTACTGATGGTCTACCACTAATTTTATTGGGAGAAGATTACATGTGAAGGTCTTTTTTAACTCTAGTCTCTTGTTCAGTTTCTAATGGGAACCTAATTGGGACTCATTACAGAAATGAGAGCCTTCCAACAGTTTTCATGTTTTCCCAATTGAAGGCCCATTGTTCTGTAGTCTAACCTTGGCGAAGTGTTCTTCCTTTATCCCTATGTAACAATTTCTCACAAAAATTCAGTAAATCTAGCTTTTTGTCCTTAACTTAAGCTTTCAACTTTGAGAGAAGGAAATGGAAGGCTGCATCTTATTTACTGGAACAATCTGTGAAAAGCCCTATGCAACTACATAATTGTCATAAGCACTCTTTATCTAAGATCAACGCTTTCTTCAATTGGTGGACCATTGTTATTCTTCAATAAGAGAGGTTTAAAGTAACCAATTTTGAAAATGATTTGGGTCATTGATCAGAGATTGTTCCATATCAATGCTGACTTGTGCTTACACATGGTATAATTGACTCAAGTCAGTTATGTTGACCTACTATATTGATAGAGGAGAAGAAAGAAGAAGAGGAAAAATTAGCAGTGAGAAGGCAAAGTGGGGCAACTCCCTTCTAAGTGCTCATGAGAACACTCTTTGTTTATCAACAGTGGCATGAGCTTCCTCGTCATTGATCAACAATGATCCAATACTATGTAATTAACATGTTAGCTAAAATTTGTTTGACTTATAAACACATGAACCTTTAAGATGAAGATATATGGATTGAAAGGCACAGCTAAGGGAGTGAACAGCCTATAACCTAAAAAATTTAAGATTTTATTCTCTTACAAGTGGAAGGCTAAAGCAAATGTTAGATTATAAAAAGTTCTCATGTTTGTTTGAAAGAATCAGAAATATAAATGCAGTGGAAATAATAAAAATATATACAAATAAGAACAATGATAATAAAAGAATTTAAAATAGTTCGGACCAAGGTTTATTCAAACTGTGTCGGAGTTTTGGTCTTCGATTAAAATGATACTATTTTGGTACCATATCAGTGTTCCGATGTTTGATTTTAGTGACAAATTAGAGGTGAAAGAAGGAAGGAGACAAAAGAAAAAAAAGATAAATGGTATTATTTTGATATTGTGAAATTGTTTTTAAGACACCATAACTAAAGAATAACTTCGACTCGAATTCATAGTACAAGTTATTTAAATTTAATAATTACTTTAACTTTTCAACCTTCCTCTATACTAAATTATATATGTAATCTAATAATTGTTTTAAACAAAATTACAGCGCCCTTTCTTTAATTAGTGATGAATTTAATTTGATCTACATATTTTTACCTTTTATAACAACAATGGATAAGTAAACATTCTTAAATAATTTCTAAAAGTATATTTTCATTAATTGATTAAGTATACGTTCAATATGATAAACAACATTATGGATGTAGTTGATGGAATTTATTACATGAACAATATTTTGACACATTTTCATTAATATTTAATCAATATTAGTTTTAGGAGTTTATGTACAAAAATATCAAATAAGAAATCTACCAACAATTTTACGGTGGATAGGATCTTAAATTGAAAATCTGTCTGAAAATTTAATTAGGTCAACTTTTCCTCATTTTGACTATATGCATTTGAAGCTAATTAACTAATAAATTTGAGGTCAGGTTATCTATTAAGACTTTTAACTTTTTCATTGAACAATTGTTTTTACAAATTTTATCATGACATGTTTTTGAGAAAAAAAACTACAATCCGGTGCATGAAGCTCCCGCCACGCGAGGTACCGGAGAAGGAATCCATTGTACACAGCCTTACTTTGCTTTTTTGCAAGAGGTTGTTTCCAGGATTTGAACTCGCTTTCAACCTGGCATTCCGAATTGACTGGGATTGGGATGTTTGGGGCAAGAGTCAATTCGGCATCCGCCACCCTGGTGCCCTTTCTCTCTCTTTTCAAATGCCCGTTGCATCAAACCCCTCTTTATCAAAGCAAGGCTTCGAACTACCCGTGACCTCTTGGTCACAAAGCAACAACCTTACCGTTGTGCCAAGGCTCCCTTCTATGACATGTTTTTGAGAAATAAATTTAAATGCAATTCTTCTTCTTTGTGCACTAAAGCTTCCTATTTTTAAAATAATGATTCTACTAAATTCAACTCTATAGAATCCAAAATTATATAACTTACTTGACCAATAAAAGAAAATATAACTTAAAATGTTATCTAATTATCCCAATATATACAAAGAATATTCTTCTAAGATTCTCGAGAAAAAATACCTATTTAAATACTTTTTTTTTTGCCAATTGGGTAACGTATGGGTTTATGACTAGTTAATAGAATAATAAAAGTCATGCAAACAAATATCATTCATAGATAAGACAGAAAAATATACATATAATCCATAACATTACATAAAATGTCATTTAATTGTCAAAATGGTGCAGCATTAACATACCATTGGAACTACAATATCTTCTTTCCCAGTGTTCTTTAAAAATGTGTAGGACAGCATACCAATGCTCTGTGTGGGTCTGGAAACCATGTTAGAAGCATAAATCTACTGAAGAAAGAGGGAAACACAAAGTATAACAAAACAATAAAACATAGCATACATAACAGAAGTAAAATATTAATATTGGAAAGGTTTCGCCATAAATTTAATATGGGAGGAAACAATTATAATGGATAGAAGGACTTGCATTTGCATATAATTTTATTAGCTCAGAAGATGCTTTTGATAGAGTTCAAGACAACTATTTTGATGAATTTTAGAGGAGGAATATTTATGAATTCTATTGATGTGATAAAGGATATATATAATAATTATACAATAATATAGTCACTGCTACTGGGACTAACAAATGATCTTCCTATAACTATAAGTTTGGATCGAGTAAGCTCTCTAAATCTGTCGCTTTACATTGTTACAAATGATATAATGTAAATAGATTAAATTTGAAATTGGATTGTGGAAAATCCTTTAGAATCAATAGGTCTCAAGTTTAAGACTAACACTGAATCTAAAAAAATGTAGTTTCAATCATAATAAAAAAATCAAGGGAGTATTTACATGGAAATTATATTTCTGAAATTCCTGTAAGTAATAATTTCAGTTTTTTTTTTAGATCTACTTGAATTTATAATACGCGCGTGCACACACACACACTGAGAAAGAATTTTAGAATGTTGTGAGAATCATATACCACTTAGGTTAAAAAAAAATTATAAGATCGTATGATCTATCATACTTTAGGAAGAAACATGTAAAAAAAAAAAGTAATGATAAGAAAGTTAAGATGGATGTGTGTTAACTTGAAATGAGAAAATAAAATATTAAAATGTGAATCCAACTCGGCATACCTCTAATAAATCAATAAAATAAGAGAAAACAAATTGAGATGTATAATTGAAAGAATTTAATTGAATGGAGTGGAAGACATTGACTCATTAATGCTGAAAAATACCATCAAAAAGCACTCACTTAGACAAAGCATTTGTGCCATAGTATGATAGAATAAATCTGTAAATATTTGCAAATTCTATTAATTCAGAGAAATGAGCATCCAGAAGTACAGGTAGAGCTAATAACACCATTATTAATATATTATTCCTCCTCGTCTTAAAATCAAAAGAAATCATCCTTTCCATCCAATTCCCTCCTAGCAGTTAAGAGAGGGAGATTGTCTACGTGATAAACACATCAAAATATATATATACACCATGAAAGGGGACATATGAAAAATAGGCACACCTATATATTCTATTTCATTTATCGAACTGTACCAACAAAACAATGTCATATTTATTACTGAACCAAAAATGTCAGTCCATGAAGAAGTAAGAGACTCGGATATAAGTAAAGAGATGTCTAATGTGCACATATGTGACCATAAGCATGCACTTCAACAATATGAATATTTCCATAAATCTGCACATTATCATATCTGAAATAAGGAACAAATGCCAACCTTTTTCCTTCTTTTCCACGACTACGAGAAAACACAATAACATCTGCCCCAAGTCGCATGGTACTTGTTTTAAAGCCATTTCCATCTACACCATGTAAAAATAAATAAATAAATAACAATCCATACCATCTAAGAGGAAAAGGAGCTTATCAACTGCATATGTCTCTTTGATGGGAAACAACTCACATTGTCCTATAGTGTTTGCTACTTTGCACTTGACAGAATAACCAAGTGACATGCACTGCCGCATTTTATCAGGGTCCATTCCACCACCATTATCTGCTCAATACGATGAAAAAAGATAGTTGAGCACGTCTGTATGTGTTAAATAAACAAAGGGGAAAGGTTCTGCATGAGGTAAAGCTAGAAACACAAAACAGAAAAAGCTAATTTGATTATCCTCGTGGACATAAGACCTCACGTCTACATTCCAACAAGTGCCATAAAAGAAAATAACATAACAAGCCCACCAAGAGGCACCACAGAAGAAAATATTATGAAAGAAAATGGCACAAGATGTCAGGTCAATAGTGCAGAGAGGTGCAAGCCCTCCGGCCCAAAATTGAGTGAAGTCCGGCTTAGACACACTATGAAAGAACATAGCATAAAAACTTGGGTCCAAGTAGTGTCACACCATAGCATAACATAAGTAACCTGCCCTAGACCTGTGAACAAATTATTTTAGATCATTGATTGCTAAATGGTTTCGTTGTTTTCGTATAGCATAATATATTCATCATTGATGTGAAACAATTGCAATGATTTCAAAAGACAAAATCATAGAATAATGCACCCAATCAGAAAGCACTTTTGGACATAAGTCAGATACATCTCAGAGGAAAATACATATATGCATTAGTTGGCTAAAGCAAAAAATCTATCTTTTGCTTTTGAAAATAATCCGAGTACATGAATCAGAATGAAAGACAATGAGCAGCATAGTCATTGATTCAATGAGGAAGCAAAGAAAACTAACATCCTTGGAGCAAAGACATGCACGGCCACTAAAGACTTCAATACATCCTCATCCAAATTTTAATCATTATATACTTATGCCAATTCTAAAGAAGACAGAAAAAAAAATATTACCAATGTTTGACAAGATAGTGTAAAATAAAGCCCATACCTTCAACTAGCAACATTTTGCTTCCATCTTTCTTGTTTATTAGCATGTCAACATTCACAAATGTCGCTCCATTACAAACCTATTAAGATCATAATTTATTCATAAAAGGGATGGCAAACAAGAACTGATCAGAATAGATGAAGATAACACTAGATACCTCATCAAACGAATTGTCCAAAAGCTCAGCTAAAGCTGCCCATCAAATTCAAATTACCAAAATTGAATATAAGGTTAAGACTATGCCATAGATGACAATATAAAAATGGTTCTGAATTTACCTCCAAGAGCCCACTTGTGACTAGTAGCATTTGAATGTAAAAACTTTGGGTGAACTCTCACACGATCCATTCCGAGAGCTGAAATGAGCAACCTTAATGTGACAAAGTATGCAAGAAATACCAGAGGGAAACTAATGCAAAAAAAAAGGATGATGCTAGCTTCTACAAATGAGTGACCTCATGTGCTATGTATGACATTCTAATCTTCTGTGCATTTCTAATAAATATTATTCTCACTGAAAAATATATATTCTGTTCCAGAAAAATATATCCAATGGCATTCTCACTGAAAATTCAAAATTTTTTAGACCACATAAGCAAAGTTGATTTAGAAATTTTGAAAGAGGATTTCCATTGGTATCATCTATTTACACTACATGAGATGGAGTATGCTGTGTGGTTATAGTTTATCTAAAAATACAGATCTATGTATAAGGTGTAGTTTATTAGATCAAGCAAAATGCAGTATGTCTTGTAGGTATTCATAGTCAAAATATTGAGCTCTGCTTTTCAATACCTATCCTAGACTTTTGACTAAGTTTAGCTAAAAGGATGAAATCTGCCACAATGTCTGTTTATCATTTTACTAAACAGTTCATTGCTTACGGAAAATATAAATGTAAGGCATATGTTGATTTAACTCAAGATTCGAGCTTCAAACAAAAATAATTTAAGCGCACAGAGAGGAACTGAAAAGCTTCAACCCAGCTGATGCATAAGGACTAATGCAAACTCGGCAGACTGCCCGCTTAGTTTTTTGTTTAAAAACAATGGAATTAAGAAAGCACGTTCCTTGCTTAAGAGAATAAATAATTGGATTTTGGGAAAAGCATCCAATTAGAAAAAGAAGGCTTACCTGAGGTCAGCGAGTTAGGGTTCTGGCTCTCCTCGAAGTCCCCCACTTTCCAGAACTGTCTGCATCCGAGCAACGGCGCCCGCGGCTTCGCGGGCGGCGCCGGCAGCGACAGCGGCTTCGGCTGCGGGAGGGGGTCAAGAAAACCAGGGGGCAAATCCGCAGCAGCCGAGCGTGCCTTCTTGGATACTCGCCCGAGCCTGTCCGACCCTTTCTTATGCCAAGCTTCCCCGTGGCCCCCCTCTTCGGAATCGCTGCCGCTGCTGCTCAAATCGATCACCGCGTCCCGCTGCAGCGGCACCGGCACCACCGACATAAGCGGCTCCACCGATTCGATGATCTCGTTCTTGACGACGGAATCCATTGCGAAAGGAAGGCGAGTAGGCAGACCTGGCGTCGGACAGAGAGGCTAGCGAAACAGCAAAGGGAAGACTAGACTTGAATTTCGGTCACTAGGTTAAAATAAATTCGGAGATTAACGCATAATTTTTTTTTCCCAAAAATCCATTTTCTATTAAAAGGATAAACGTATTATTCGCCAATAAAATCAATTGTCTCCATATTTAATATTTATAAAATTGATTTATCTACCTTTTTTTCCAAAATTAAACTCATTAAAAAATATATATTGCCCCTTTCTTCTCTCTCCCTGTTCTTTGTAGAAAAACGAAACTTTTCCTTGATCCTCGGTCACAATTTTTTCAGCCGCACAATGTTAAAATAACAATTAAAATTTGTTTGACTCACCTCTTACCTCGATTTTTTTTTATTATCTAAATCCATTTTCTATTAAAAGGATAAGCACATTATTCACCAATAAAATCAATTGTCTCCTTATTTGATATTTATAATATTGATTTTTCTACTATTTTTTTCAAATTAAAATTCGACAAAAAAAATATTATTCTTTTTTAATCCTATTCTTTGAGTTCTATATTATTAAAAAAATATGCTAAAAGAAAAGTGATAACAGTTAGAATTTTTTTCATAGTTATTGAGATCGTTAGGTGACGTTTGGTTTAAAAATTTAGAAATGGATGGATGGAATATTTTTTAATTATATTGTTTGGTTAATGGAATTAAGAATTGAGAGAATGAGATCATTCGATCATCGGCGTCGCTCGTCGAGGTTGCCTGCCACCGTCATCTGTTACCAACCATCGCTCCTCGTCCACCGCCAACATCGCCTGTTGTCGTTGTCCATCGATGTTGTCGCGCCCCCTCCCCGCGGGCATCATCCAGGTGATCCGCCTCCCAGTTCATCGTCGGCGCATAAATGCTGCACTGCCGCCGATGTTGCCTCCCACCGTCGCCGCGCGTCTATAAACTCGCCCCTCGCCTCTCCCCCAACATCGTCTGTAGGTGTTGTCGTCAATCTCGCCTCCCCCTGTCCTGTTGTCGGCATCATTTGTAGGCGCTACTGCCGATGTCGCCTCCCCCCACCTCATCGTCGGCATCGTCTGTAGGCACTGTCGGCGATGCTGTCTCCTCCCGCCCCGTCGTCGGCATCGTCTGTAGGCGCTGTCGCCGATGCCGCCTCCTCCCGCCCCGCCATCGACATCGTCTGTAGGCGCTGTCATCGATGCCGCCTCCTCCCGCCCCGTCGTCGGCATCGTCTGTAGGCGATGTCGCCTCCGATCGCCTCCTCGCCCGTCGTCGGCGCCGTGTCGCGTCTTGCCGTGATGTCGCCTCCCGCCCGTCGTCGGCGCCGTGCGTGTGCCGTCAGTCGATACGCCTCCCCGTCCCGTCGTGGGCGCCGTGCGTGCGTGGCTGCGCGATGCGCCTCTCGCCCCTCGTCGACATCGTTTGTAAGCGTTGCCGCTGATGTTGCCAATTCCGCCTCCCCCCGCCTCACCGTCAACATCGTCTGTAGGCGTTTGTCATTGATGTCATAGATGCCACCTCCCCTCGCCCTGCTGTCAACATCGTATGTAGGCGCTGCCATCGATGACACCTCCCCCTGTCTCGTCGTCGGCATGCGCGCAAACCTTTATCGCGCCGATGTTGCCTCACCCGCCCCATCGCCCGACGCCGTGCATGGCGGATCTTGCCTCCCATTGCTTCGTCGACGCCGTCTCTGAGCGTTATCGCCTCCGTCACCTCCCGTTGCTTGTCACCATCGATCATCGACCATCAGCTGTTGCCCACACTAGTTGTCGTTGGCCCTTGCCACCAGCTGCCGCCTATCATCCATCGACCGTTGTCCGCCGTTCGTTATCCGTCGTCCGTTGTCCGCCGCGGCCGACCTAACTCGTCCATTACCATCGCTTCCGTTTGCCTAACTCGTCCATTTCCTCTTCAGAGATTTTAATATCTACCAGATTAAACTTGATCGCGAACTTCTGCAAATACGATTTTATTATTCAAGACGTGAATGTGAAATCTTGAATGATACGGTAGGAAAATACTAGGGGTGTCAAAAATGAACCCGACCCGATAACCCGACACGAGTCGACCCGAAAAAAATCAGGTTAGGGTTGAGGGATTTTGGATTCGGGTCAAATCGGGTTGGAACCAAAAATAAACCCGAAAAAAAATTGGGTTAGGTTAAATTCGGGTTGACCCGATTTAAGATTCAGGTCACCCAATAACCCTAACCCACCCGACCCACCCGACCCACCCGACCCACCCGACTTATATATATATATATTATTTACGTTTATTATTTTATAATTTTTTATTTTTAGGGTTAAAAAAGTGATGCGCCAATAAACATGTAAATATATTGGCACTACAAGAAAAATAGTATATTATGGTATTTTCTTAATGACATTTATTTTATAGTGTAGTTATAAATTTTTTATCATGACACTTATTAAAAATGATTAAGATTTTAAAAATAATATCAAATTAAATAACTTAAACCTACGTAGTTAATAAATATCATTAATTAACCTACATATGAATGTCTAGGTTTTGTTTTCCTAATCATTTAGCCATCGCCAAACTTGCTGACGCCTTCTCTTCAATCTCCATCTCCAAGCTCCAAGTTTCTTAAGGAAGAGAAGGTGAGTTTAATAAAAATGTCTGATTTTATTTATTGAGGATTTACATCTGTTGCTTTAATTTCCTATCCTTTTCTCAACGTGAAAATGCTCGTTTTTTTTCTTTTTCTTTCTGTGCTCACAATGAATGTGTCAGGCGATCAAATTTGCATAAGTAAGCAGGCAAGCAGCCATAATCAAGGTTTAAATAAGTGCGAGAGTCCAATCACCGATGTCACTAATATCCTAGGACTTTATAGCAATAGCAGCCTCTAATTGTAGGTCAATAGAAGAAAGGAAACAGTGAATTTGTGGGGTTTTCGTCTAACAAGCAAATAGTGGCAAAAGGAAAGTGGGTTTTGCAGAAATATTTTTCAATTTGGCCTCTATTTTTTTCTTCTTCACATTTTCACTATTTTTCTAATAGTTAGCCATCATATGCATCGAGTGTGTAAAAAAACTTGATCATAAACGAAGCTCGTGATGCTATCGATCAGAAAACTTTTGGTCTTGTAAAACCCATGTTTTCTCTCGAGAATAATGAAAACTAATCAGAAATTTTTTTTTACAGAATGAGTTCACACTATATTGATCTTGATCAAGAGGAGGATAGTGTAGAGGGTGCACCTTTGACTATGAAGGATTTAGATGTAAATGCAGAAACTTGTACTAATTTGCAAGGGCAAGCCTCCGGAAGTGGCAAACGAAAAAGAACCTTGAAATCAAAGTGGTGGCAATACTTTGAGATGCTTCCGAAAAAAGAAGGAGACGACTTACGTTGCAAATGTAAAGCATGTGGGATTACATACAAAGCGGACAGCAGTATGGGTACAGGTAATCTTTAATGTCATATCATTAATCAGTGTTCTAGACAGAAAACTCGTGATATTGCTCAGGCTTTGTTAGAACAAGGTGATAAAAGTCTAGCCATCAAGTCACAAAAGTTCAGTCGAGAGGTTTAGAGAGTTGCTAATCTTAGCAATTGTGAGACATGATTTACCGTTTCAGTTTGTGGAATATGAGGCAGTTAGATCAATTTTTGCTTATTTGGAACCTCAAGTCGTTCATTTCACTAGAAACACCGCAAGGACTGATATTATCAAGATGCATAAAAATGAAAGCAATAGACTAGCTCAAGAAATGAATTCATGCCCTGGAAAAATTTGTTTCGCTTCTGATTTATGGACTTCTATTGCCACTGATGGCTATATATGCTTGACAGCGCATTTCATTGATTCTAATTGGATTTTGCAAAAAAGGATTATCAATTTCTCTTACATGCCTCCACCTCATTCTGGTATTGCATTGTGTGATAAAATTAATGGTTTATTCAATGTTTGGGGAATTCAGAGAAAGGTTTTCACAATTACATTAGACAATGCAGCTGCAAATGATGTGTTTGTTAGCCTTTTAAGGGATCAACTTGGTTTAAATTGTTCATTAGTGAATAGTGGTGAGTTTTTGCATGTTCATTGTTGTGCATACATTCTCAATTTAATTGTGCAAGAAGGTTTGAAAAGAATTGATGGTTCTGTTGATAAGATTCGAGAATGTGTAAAATATGTGAAAGACAGCCAAGTAAGAAAGCAAAAGTTTATGGAATCTGTCACTCAAACTTCACTTGATTCTAAGAAATCACTTGGGCAAGATGTTCCTACTAGATGGAATTCTACTTATTTGATGCTTTCTAGTGCCATGTATTATCGACGTGCTTTTAATCATTTGAGATTGGTCGATTCTAATTTCACACATTGTCCATCGGTTGATGAGTGGGGACAAGTTGAAAAAATATGCAAATTCCTTGAGGTTTTCTATGAGACAACATCATTGTTTTCTGGAGTGAAATATCCTACTGTCAATCTTTACTTTCCTCGCATCTTTGATTGAATCAAGCCTCAAAAGCTCGATGAATTCATGAGATCAATGGCCAACCGGATGTGTCTGAAATTTGATAAGTACTGGAAAGATTATAACATTTTGTTTGCCATTGTTGTGATAATTGATCCGAGGTTCAAGATGCAGTTTGTCGAGTTTTGTTACAACAAGTTATATGGAGAAGATAGTGACGAATTAAGTCTAGTAAGGTCTAAATTAGTTTTTTTGTTCGAGGAATACATGATTATTGCTTCCAAGCTAAGTACCAGCGGCACATCTTCGAGTTCTTGCAGTGGCATTGATGATAATGTTTTTCTTACTTTAAATTCAGAAAGCGGATGCATGGATGTTTTGAAGGTACTGATTATAATAATTTTTTTTCATTATTTTTTTACTTTTTCGTTGCCAGTAATCCAATATATTTCATTTATGGTATAGGAATTTGAATCATTTCAAAGTTTAAAATTCAGTGGTAGAGCTCAAAAGAGTCAACTGGAGCTCTATTTGGAAGAACCACAAATTGACAGAGTTACAAAATTTGATATTCTCGCGTTCTGGAAAGCTCATCAATTTAGGTATCCTGAACTTGCACAAATGCCCAGAGATATCTTGAGCGTTCCAATTTCTACAGTTGCTTCTGAATCAGCTTTTAGCACTGATGGTAGAATACTTGACCAATATCGTAGTGCAATGAAGCCTGATGTTGTTGAGGCATTAGTTTGTTGTAGAGATTGGTTAGTTGGACAGAAAGGTTAGTGCTTTTTCTTTTTTTTGTTTCATTTAAAGTTATTTGCTTTACTAACATATATTTTTTTTAGAAAATACTGAGGTGGGACTAGATGATTTGACTGAAAATATTATGAATTTATTCATAAACGAGGATGCTGGATCAACTACTGTTGCAACAAATGATTGATGATTCTCATATTGCTATGACATTGAAAAGTAAGTTATGAATTTATAAATTGTGATTTTTAAAAACTTATATATTTTATTTTTTTTTATTTTATATGTTGTTTTAAGGTACGACAGGGTGAACTGTGGAGACTGGATAACAATGGAAAAGTGGAGTTTGAAAGTTATTGTGTGTCTTGTGATGCTTGAACTTTTTTTTGTATTATTATTCTTGGTCTCATTAGCATCTGCTAGTTTGGCAAGCCAATAGATGATTGTTTTGGAAACAAAAGGACATAATTCTTGAACTTTTTACGTATGCTAGTTTTACATACAAAAGAACAGAAGGAAACAAGATACGGACGCTAGTTTTGGAATAATTTTTGAAAATCCTTGAAAAAATATTAAAAATCGGGTTGGGTCGGGTTACCCGGGTTGAGCCGGGTTCAGGTTCGGGTTCAGCAATTTTGGGTTTGGTCGGGTTCGGGTTGGAAATTTTTTTGTAATACCCTTGTCTTAACCTAACCGAACCCACCCGACCCACCCGAATTGACACCCCTAGAAAATACATGGTATAGGTCTAATCGATATCTAATATCTTGATTAGTTCTGAAGTCAGTTGACTTATTCTTCTATTATATTCTTAAACTCATCGATCATTATATTCAATAATAAAATATCGATTAGCTTTTATAATGATAATAGTAATGATAGTTATAAGATTCATAATTAATAAAAATGTTTATTCATCTGTCACGATAATTCAGTTCATTTCATCTATACTTTTGTTTTGTTTTTTTTTATTTATATTTTTCCATACTGTTTTTTTAGAAATTTGATTCAAACATTGAAGGTCTTAGGATTATCTTTTCTAACCGCAAAGATATGACACATTATCGATGATCCAACGCTACAAAAATTATAAGATTTGGCGATAAATTTTGTAATGAATTTTGAATAAAAATTAGTCGTCAAATTTTTTTGCAACGAAATTTTTTCGTTGTAAATAATTCGCCGCTAAATTCTGTAACGAAAAAAAAATCGTTATCAATATTACAACGAATAAACTTTTCATTACAAAATTCGTCATCAAATTTGGCGATGATTTTAATTTTCATCGCAAAATTTGACGATGAATAGAATTTTCGTCGCAATATTTGGCGATAAATTTAATTTTCGTTGTCAAATTTGGCGACGAAAAGTTACATTCGTCGTCAAATTTGGCGACGAAAATTCTATTCATCGCAAAAGTCTAATAAATATATTTCCACGAATAAACATAAATTTGGCGACGAATATTTTTTGTCACCAAATTTGCGATGAAAAAAAAATTTGTTGCAAAATTTTCAATCTCAGTCGACTGACGAATACAATCAATCAACTATCTGTTGACCAATTCGACTAATTAGTTGGCTACCAAAGGTTCTGTAATGTGTTACAATAATGGCAGTCGACTGGTCATTTTCATTAGTCGACTGCCAAGTGAATAGTCAACTGCTCAGTTGACTACGAAAGGTTCGGTAAGATGCTACAGTAGAATCAGTTGATTGATGATGATAATCTGTAACGGAAAAAAATTTCGACGTAATTTTTGCGACGGACAAAAATTTTCGTTGCAAAATCTCATGTATCAGTCGACTGATGATTTCCATCAGTCGATTGATGCTGAAGAACCTAGTCATGAAATCTTTTTTAGCCAACTGGACACTCGACTGCTAGTACAACAGTCAACTGTCCGCATGCGACAGTCAACTGATGCTTCAATTTTTGCAACGAAATATTTTTTTGTCGCTAATTCTGCGACGAAAATTTTTTTCGTTGCTAATTTGGAAAAAAAAAATATTTCGATAGATTATGTTTTTTTCCCTGTTTTACAACAAACATGCAACAATATAAACAAATTTATGCATCAAACTTCAATAACGAATTAATGTATACAACTATACATAACAAACCTAAACATATATAACTTACAATACATAGATATCATATGTGATAAGTCAAGTAACATTTAAATACAATAAATAAATTCAAAGGTAAACACCATCGTCACCACAATCATCGTCAAAAAATACATCATTGTCATTATGACAGGGATCAGGAGGAAGTTGACTTGAATTAGACGTTAATTGAAGATGTTGCATAATTAACATCTGTTGCACTACAACAAAAATTTGAATTGTCTCCGAAATTTGTTCATCTGTTCATTTACTTCATGATCTTTTTGTCTCGATTCATTTTCCTTTTGCGCTAATAACGCCCTCAAATGAGAAATCTTTTCGGTCAATTGATTTATTTCTACTCTTACTGTCGGGGAGGATGAAGAAGAAGCATCAGAGGCTTTATAGGTTCGGCTCAAAAAACCGAGTTCAATTATTCGTCCACTTTTCGCCCCTCCAGTTGCTTCAAGCCATAAATTTATATTGCTAACAGAAGGCTCAGATTCGACTGCATTATCACTTGCACTCGAATTTCTCTGTGCATGTTCATCGCATTTCTCCTGTTTTGAAAGAAAAAAACTTAAATAGTAACATAAGAATTTAAATTTTTAAAATTATAAACCTTCAATGTTCTAGCTCTTTCTCCACTCCACGTCTTATCTTTCTTTTGGAATGTACGGGGTGAAAGTATCTATAAATAATGACTCAATCCCCGTCTCCTGTGCCTAAACAAACAACATTAAAATTTATAAATTAGTGAATGTTAGATTACAAAATTATGATTTGAAAAAACTCACCAATTGATGTCTATGCTCATCAATATTGATTGAGTCTCCCGCATACGTGGTAGACATAGTGCCGAAATTACAATGTTGATTTTGCTTATTCTGCTCACTCCTCCGTTTGCTATCCTCAGATCCCCAATGTGCAACAATTTTATTCCAATTCTCCTCGGTTATATAGTGTGACTTTTTATTTCTAGTTTTCGCATGATTGAGTATGTTTCTGATATGATCGCCACACTTTTTCTTGAAAATCCTCCTAATCTCTAGTGTTTCACTCTCCTCCCAAGTAAATACTCATTGCAGTAGAGAAAAATTGAATTGATTATATTAACTATAATTTTATATATAAAATAATTTAAATAAGTTACCTTAAACTCATTCCACCATAAAATTTTTAT
This sequence comes from Wurfbainia villosa, assembly GCA_025175895.1. Classification (NCBI taxonomy): domain Eukaryota; kingdom Viridiplantae; phylum Streptophyta; class Magnoliopsida; order Zingiberales; family Zingiberaceae; genus Wurfbainia; species Wurfbainia villosa. The sequence goes on from CM045997.1 coordinate 8,855,841, forward strand.
TTCTTCCGGCGTGCTCGTATAAGTCATAGAAGCTTCGCCTCAATGGTTATTCACTATTTTATTCACCTCATGAATAACAAGTACAGAATTTGTAAATCTAACATAAAATAAAAACAAACCATATTAGATACTTATAAAAATACATATCGTATTAAAAATTAAATATAGATAATCTAAAACTTGAATACTTATGAATATTTGCGCGGAGATATCAACTCTCTCGTATCTTCTCTCTCAACGAGTGACTGTTGTACAAAGGAAGACACATTAGCAAGTATCTGCTGAGAACCAGAAGATCCTGCAACTAGGGAAGATGTGGAGGGCAAATTTCTTGCAAGACCATCAGACTATGCAGGGGCTAAAGTAGAGGAAGACTGTGATCTTCCATTGCTACTCCGTCTATGACCGCCACGTCGAAACTAACCATTATAATTATTAGAAGAATATGACAGTGAAAAAAAATGCATTTTTTATATTGAATTTATAATATGTACAATATGAAAAAATTACCATATTCATAGCAACTGGATAACCTACAAAAAAAAGACAGTTCATTAATATATCAAATATATGAAATTTCGAATTAGACAGTAAATTAAAACATAATTGGTACTAAATAAAAGTTACCCATAATTGTAAATCGAAGTATGCATTATAATTTTCATCGTGGTCATGCGTCTATTCGTCATCGTCATCGTCATCCTCATCCTCATCCTTTAAATTAAATTTCTCATCTTCATCTTCATTCATTTCACTTGTATCAACAGTTATTACTACGTCGCTGGGATCTCGTAACGTTGAAATATTATATTCTTCGATATGAAATATATTGGCAACTTCATCTTGTTAATATGTTATGTCTTCCCAATGTTCCTCAATTTTTTTACGTGCTTTTATTTTACAAACAGTTCGTCAATCACTTTTGTCTCGTCTTATACTATGATATGAAACATAAAATACTTAAATTGTTTGTTGTGGTAACATAAATGGTTTATACCTCTTGTATAATTTTTTGTAATTTATTTCAACCAAATTAAACTGTGGATGCACCCTCATACCTTTGATAGGGTCAAACGAACGACACATAAATAAAATAACTCGTAAATCTAAGCCTAGGTACACTACTTATAAAATTCCATCTAGCAAGCCGTAAAAATCATTCCTTATATCTCCATCATTAGATGACTGAACACAAACTCTACTATTCATTGTAGCTTTCCCAGTTCCATATTCTTGAGTATGAAAATTATATCCGTTTATGAAATATGTCGACCAAGTTTTCACCACTGAGTTTGGACCCCATGACAGATGCTTTACTAGTTCTTGTTCAACGTGAGCATGATTATTAAGAACCTAAAGTCAAATAAGTATGTGTTAAGGTCAAGATTTATCAAATTTATTATCATAGACTACGTACATATTTTTTTGAACCATGACGCAAATTCTTCATCGCAGAAACGATCAAACTCATTCTCCGGAAGCTCAGAATATAGAGTTTGAAAAATCCTACCATAAAATTAAATATAACACGAACAATGATTTACGATATATGAAATATATAATATAACATTTATATACTCACTCGAAATACGACTTTTGGGCGATTTCAAGAAAATATATGTAAGTCGCTCGCCACTCTAACGATTAAGTATCTACTTGTACAAGATTCACTTAGTCGACCAAGGTAGTTAAAAATTAAAAATGCCCTCAAATTTGGATTAACAGGACCCTCATCATTTCTTCATGCTCTTTGACTCTTACATTGAACGTGAGGTTCAAAATAATATGATGCAAAAATTGTAACTTCCTCCACAATATATGCATTAACAATAAAAACTTCAATATGAGCTTTATTTTTTATTTTTTTTCAAGTGATAGAGGAATCTAATAGTAAAAAAAAATATATTAGAAAAAAATTTATATTAAAATTGATCAAATGTACTAACAATGATAAAAAAAAGAAGAAAAAGTTTACATTTCAAACGAATACATTCATCGAAATTGAACAAGACCTCCAACTTTAGTCATATGGCAAGTGAACCAAAAGATGTTCCATGGAATCAAAAAATATCGATGGAAATATTCTTTCTAAGTTATACAAAATGATCGGAATGTCTCTCTCTAATGTCTCTATGTGTGAATGACTCAATACTGTCGAGCAAATATCACGAAGAAAAATATTTAATTCCGTAATTGCACCCCATACAAAATTTGGTAACATTTCCTTAAAAGCAATAGAAATTAGTCTTTCCATGAATATATGACATTCATGACTTTTCAAACCAATCAATTTACATTCCTTCAAATCGACGCATCTGCCAAGATTAGAGACATAACCATCAAGAAATCTCAATGATTTCAACCATTCGCAAACAATCCATCTCTGATCCTTATTCAATATATAAACTACTTTTGGTTTTGGTCCCTTACTATTTTCATCAACGTTAAGGGCGGGTCGTTTACAGATGAGACGCATATCTTTTCTTGCATTAAGATTGTCTTTTGTTTTTCCAGTAATATCCATCACCGTATTTATCAAATTATCAAAAATATTGTTCTCAATATGCATTACATCAAGATTGTGATGAATCAAATTACTCTGCCAATACGGTAAATCCCAAAATATACTCCGTTTAGTCTATTTATGCGTAATTCCATAGTCATATGTTGTAACATTTGGTTCTTCAATAACATATGGAAAGTTAATCACTCTATGCCATAAGAATTGATCGATGAATCTTAACGGTGGAGGTGTTCTATCAATTTTATTCTTAGTGAATTCTTCTTTATTTCTTCTGAATTTATGATTATGCAGCAAAAATTGTCTATGACAATCAAAATAACTCAGTTTCTTTCCATGTTTCAATCTGAATGACTTTGATCTCTCCCTACATATTGGACATCCTAAAATTCCCACGGTACTCCATCCCGATAACATACCATAAGCAGGAAAATCATTAACGGTCCAAAGAAGCACAACTCTCATTGTGAACATCTGATTAGTATGAACATCATATGTAGAAACACCCTCATCTCATAGTTGTTTCAGCTCGACAATCAGTGGTTGTATGTAAACATCTATTAACTTCTTGGAATTATAAGGGTCATGCATAATCAATGTTAAAAACATATACAGTATTTTCATACAAATACCGGGTGAAAGAGTATACAGAGTTACGATGATTGGCCAGCAAGAATAAGTTCTTTCTGATTTGCCAAATGGAGCAAATCCATCAGCACATAGACACAACCTGATGTTTCGAGTCTCATTCGCAAACTCAGGATATGTTCTATCAAAATTTTTTCATGCCTCTGCATCTGATGGATAACATATTAGGCGCTCCTCTGTTTCATGATTTGCATGTTAAGTCATGTGTTCATCAGTTACCTTTGATGCATAAAACCTTTGCAATCTAGGAGTTAAAGGCAAATAAAACATTTGTCTAAATGATTTACATCGCTTATTACGATTCAATCTCGTGACACTCTTGTACCTACATTGATTATAGAATTTACAAGTCTCTAAATTTGCACTATCTCTCCAATATAGCATACAATCATCTCTGCAAACATTAATTCTTTGCACCAGAAGATCCAAATCTTTCACAAGTTTTTTCATACTGTAAAAATCGTTTGACATTATATGATCACGCGACAATACTTTCTCCAATAACTTGAACAAAATCATTAAAATAATCTTTGGGCACATTATGCTCAACTTTAACATTCAACAATTTTGCGATGAGAGATAATTTAGTGTGACAATCACAACCAGACCATACGAGTTCATCTACAGCTCTCAACACGTCTTGAAATTTGAGATATAGTTTATTGTATACATTTTCATGAACACCAATTACTTCTACCTCCTCCAAAAGCGATGAATAACTGATATACATGTGTTCAATTATTTGAGGATAACTAGAACTTGCAGTGTTTGATTCAGTATTCAAATTATGACCAACTGCATCAACTATCATCCTCTGATATGGATTGAATTGATCATAATATCTTTGATCTCCACTAACTGTCCTTTGTAGCTTTCGTCCAGCCTCTTCATCGGATATGAACGGTTCACCATGACATGTCCAATTATAATAATTTGGAGTAAAACCAAATCTATAAAGATGTTCTCAAACTTTATCACATTGAAAAAATTTACCATTATGATATTTTTTTCACGAACACCTTAATTTATTCTCATCCACAAACTCAATATTGCTACTAGCAAAATTCAAAAATTGTTCCAACCCCATAATAAATTCATCGGTTAAACCACGACATTCTGATAAATTCTTTTTATACATCCAACTTCTTTCTCCATCCATTTGTCCTATTTCAAAATTTATATCAAGGATTAATTTTATTTTATTTTATATTTCATCTATATTAATTTAATAATAAATTTATACTCAAAATAAATTCTGCTAGTGCTTACTGTGCTTTTGTATGATATTGAATTGCAAACTATAACATATCGAACAAATATTATATATGTACAGTAAATTTTTTACTTAAAATCAAACATTATTTATATCTATTATAAAATAATAATTCTATAAATTTGTGAATATACAATATATATACCTGCCCTGATGGAAGCAACAGATGAGTTCACAGTCGAACACTTCAAGAACACACGGATCACCTGAAGGATAAAGTACAACAAACTTATGAAAAATAAAATATTAGTTTTGTATTTATATTACACATTATACTGATTTATATAATTTGAATAACATTTTAACTATATTGTGACGACGATGAACGACCCAACTTGGTCGTGCATGCGGAGCCTAGAACAAACACTCCAACTTGGATGACGATGAACCACCCAAGTGCGCGATGCAGGGGCTGATAATGAACCTTACATGTCGCGTCGTCGCACCCCTGCGACGTGCACACGCAGCAGCTGCCCGCAACAACTGATCCAGCGACAGCGATGGAAGAGGGGAGAAGGAATCGTACCGAATCGGGGAAGCGCGTGAGGATGGATTGAGGAAAGGAGAAAGGAGTGTTAATTAGGGGGGAAACGACCCCAAATTCTATTTCGTTGCAAAATTCGTCGCCAAATTACCGACAAATACTCGATTCGTTGTCATTTTGGTGACGAATATAGTATTCATTGCCAATTTAAATTACTAAAAAAAAAAATTTTTGTCGCTAAATTTATCGTAAAATTTGCAACGAATTATTAAATCGTTGCAAAATTAGCGACGAATTTATATTTCGTCACAAAATTCTGCGACAAAATTTATTTTTTGTCGCAAAATTGGCGACGAAAAATAAATTCGTCACCAAATTAGCGAAGAATATTATATTCGTCACAAATTTCATTATTCCCGCCATGTTAAATAATTGAAATTGTCCAACGAAAATTTTTCGTCGCCAATTTTTTTGGAAAATTTACAACGAAATCATAATTCGTTGCCAATTTTTGCAGCGAATTTTAGATTCGTTACCAATTTGCAATGAAAACATATTTCGTTGCAATGAATTCATAAATCGTTGAAAATTTTGCAATGAAAATGTAATTCGTTGCAAATCTTGCAACGAAATGATAATTCATTGCAAATTTTTGCAACGAATTCAAAATTCGTTGCAAAAATGTGTAACGAAATAGATTTTTTGTCGCAAATTTGTGATGAAAAATCATTTTCGTCACAAATTTATGACGATATTTGCAACGAAAATGAATTGGTTGGAAATGTAAATAATTTTGTAACAAAAAAATTTTTATTGAAAATTTTGTTACTAATTTGCGACGAAATTTGAAATTCGTCACAAATTTTGTTACATATTTGTAATAAATTATTTTCATTGTCAAATTTCATCGTTAAATTGATGTATTTTTTTGCAGTGCAATCAATCTTATCTCGGACTTTAAAGCGTGTTTCTTAAAGACAAAAATTTTTTTGGTCGTTCAATGGGAGTATGCATCCCTAGAAATGTATCTATCTTTTGACCCGATAAGAAATATTTACATAAAAATTCATTGAGATTCCAAGTTCGAGATGACGGACTATCTTTTAATTATATGAGTATGTTTGACGTGTCAACTTAAGAAGACTTACATCTGTATATGTCGACGTGTAATGAAAAAATATATCTCAATCCACTCAAAAATCTCATAATAGGATCAACGAAGAATAAATAGTTTTACTCGTTGTTTTGGTTGAGACATAGAGATGAGAGAGAAGTCAATAAGGGATGATGATTCGACAAAGTGTGTGCGGCTGAGATGACAAGAACCGACTGAATACAGATTGAGGAGGCTTTCTGTGAATTGGCTTGACTGGATCAACTGTTTCCAGAGCTTCATCTTGTACTGCAGTTGAGATGGCGAGGGTCGTCAGAGTTGTCGGGGCGTTGACCTGAGGAGACTCATAAACGGGTGAGAAAGGGGGCCGAGGGGGACATCGGCCAAGCCCCTCCGACGCCCAAGTTAGAACGTGAAGAATATGGAGAAAACTGCCTAAAGAGACGAAGTTGAAGATTCAAGATTATCGGAGCCTCCCCATTACCTTTATATAGGCAATGAAACAAGAGAAATTCAGTGTCGTGACTCCCTGATAGGGACGTGGCTCCACAGAGGAGATCTTGGGAGGCATGACCTCATTACGATGGAGATGTGACTGTTCGGAGGGGATCTTGGGAGGTATTACCTCATTATAATGGAGACGTGATTTAATAGCGGAGATCGTGGAGATCAGAGTCTTCCCGTCAGACACAAATATTTAACTGACGGACTGAGCTGATGTGATAGGTCAAGCTGAGACATCAGGCTAAGATATGAAGTTGAATCGTCAGGCTAAAACATGAAGATGAATCATCAGGCTGAAACATGAAGCTGAATCATCAGAATGAGACATGAAGCTGAATCATCAGGCTGAGACATGAAATTGAATCATTAGGCTAAGACATGAAGCTGAATCATGAGCCTGAGACATGAAGTTGTGCTCGAGCTAGGCCAAGATATAAGTTGTGGTTGAGCTAGGGCGAGATATAAGTTGTGACCGAGCTAAGCTGAGATATAAGTTGTGATCGAGGGCGAGACATAAACTGTGCTCGGGCGCGAGATATAAGTTGTGGACAAGCTATGCTTATGATCGAGATAGACAAGCTTATGAGCGAGATAAGATGTGACCGAGACAAACTGATGGCCGAGACAAAATATGGGTGAGATAAGTTCATGACCGAGTATAATGGTCTTCTAGCAGACTCAAATTAACTTGTTGCTCTTGATTAGGTCATTCTTGGGCTCCAACACAGCTTAACCATCGACTTAACTCGGCTACTTGACCGAGAATATTTCTATCCACATCACTCATGAACCTTATAATGAATATCAAACAAAAGAATATAATTATCTTTGCAATCCAAAATTACATACAAATTTTATAAAATATAGTAATATAATCAAGATTATATTATTTTATATTATAAATTTGATTATATTACAAACATAATTATATTAAGTGTATTTGAAATGCATTAGGCGATAGACGATTTATATCAGTCAATTTTATAACCGTAAGAAAGATAAATTATAAAGAATAATTATTGGATCTTTACTCGCTGCTCACTGGGCACCCATTAGTAGTCACTCAATCTCGTCCGTCCGTGGGAGCGGACGATATTCCTTACTTGAGAGAGAGGGGGACATTTTCCGTTACCGACTTACCGTCCCTGACTGTCGGATACCTTTCCTCGGATCTGTCTCTCCGAAACGAATCCGATAAAAGGAAAAGATGAAGACCCGACAAGGAACTCTTATTCCATTCCCTGCCTGCCCACATTATTTAAGGGCGATCGATCCCCACGCAGACGGTGGTCGCGGTGCAGATCAGCTCAGCTCAGCCATGAAAGCGCTTCTCTGCATTGGGGCTGCCGTGCCCGCCGGAATCTGCGCTTCCAAAGCAAGCAACGGCACCGGCTTCGGCTTGCTCGGCCGCTGTCAGAGTCTCAGCTTTCCCCGATCGACCGGCCCCTTCATCCGGGCGGCATTGTGCGGCTGCTCCCGGGATACCCCAGCTCCGGTCTCGGAGGACCCCGATAACCGTCAGGATGGGGAGGAAAGGGACGTACCCATCGTAGAGCCAACCCGCTCGTGGATGATGTTATGGGAGATGCTGCTTGATCATATATTTCGTCCGCCGGCAGGCGAAGACGAGCTACTGGTCCAATTGATGGAACCAATTAGTAAACTGGTATATATATATTTTTTTTTCGAAACCTCTTTTCTTCCCCCTTTTTCATATTTCAGAAAACTAGGTGGAAACACCACCCAATTAAGAAAATTGGTAGCTTTTTAAGATTCACATTGGCACACACAATATAATCTTCTGTTTTCAGCAAAAGGCAATCTTTTGCATTGTCCGTAAAATATGTGATTTTGTTTTTGAATTCAGAACCAAAACGCTAGGGCTTGAACAGTTGAACTAGTGTTCTCTGTTTTTCCTTTTTCATATTTGGATATTAACTTCTTTTTCTAGGAATGAAAATTTAGAAAGAAAAAAAATGGCACAACAATTTGAGTTTCTCCTTTCAACCTAGTATTTTGTACCTTGGGGGACACTCGATTGCACCTACATCTCCTATGTCAATCAAGTGTAACTCTCCCTTAAAAAAAAAAAATCATCATATTAGTGGCCCCCTCCGGCTGCCCCTATCGGTGGAAGAGATAAATCAGGATTCTAGGTGGCAAGTGCAAAGGAGGGGGTCGGTCGATAATCCAAGGTGATGAAACCATCGGAAATTGACCCCTACCCACTTAAGAGTTACCCCTTTGCACTTACCAAATGGGACAACCCTGGGGGCTATAACTCTCCCTTCAGTATCTCCTTTTGATGGTTGAAATTCATCTTTCATCCCAGTATTTTAGCAATGAGGGAAAAACTCCATTGCACTTGCATCTTCCTGACAAACCTCGCCCATGGCGAATAAACTCCGTCATGACCAATCCCAAACTTGGTTAAAGATGGAGGATTGAGTTAGGTTGTCAACCAATGTTAAAAGATAAATGCTATGCATGGATTCATGATGCTTGCATCCTCCTTGCCTTATATCTTTAGAGATGGACAACATATGTATATAGGTTTCTCGCCCACTTCGACCCACCAATCTTTGCCATCTTCCATGTCCAAATAGTAGCTCTAGAAGATTCCATGATAGCCTCCTTGAACGATAGGTTTGAGGCTTTCTTTCTGTCGAGCTTTCTTCCATTTGGCCTTCTTGATATCCACCTCCATAGAAGATTTTGCTCCATCGTGCTTTGCCACCTTAAAAGGCCTCTCTGTTATCTCAACGAAGATAAGACCTTGAAAAGGTTGCGTAAATTCTAAAAGCGGAACACAAAATTGAAAAGATGAAAATTCAGGACATAGGAAAGAACACAACATGTTTATTCTTTTAAAAACTTAGGTAACCAGTACAATATTAAAAATATTTTAATATATAATATTAATCACTCCCATTATTTCACATGGAGAAATAAATAGAAAATTGCAATTGTGGTTGGTAAGTTTACTATTTATGCTTTCCTTGTGGACATAGGAGCTTGACAAACCAATAATGTCTCAAATTCTAAAGATAGTAAATTATCATCGAGTGGTTTTGGAGAGTAAACAAAACTTCCCACTCACTCAAATAAGTTCATATAAAATTCTTCATAACAATAAATTTGATACATCTAGAAACAATCTCTTGCAAAGTAGGATAAGACTGCGTACAATAGATCTTTCCTCGGAATCCCACATGGTGAGAACTTTGTGCACCGGCCTACCCTTTGAATAGATTTGATATATAAAAAGTGAAACAAAATGCCAAAAGGTTTATGATTTTTTTTTTGCCAATAATATTATATGATACTGAGAGCTAAAAATTTAGCATTAGTTAATAGTACTTTGTATCATACATGAGGATTTGTCAATCCATCCTCACTGACATCATGTGACATTTTTATGTTTTATATATATAATCATAATGAATATCAGTTATAGAAAATATATATCACATATTACATTGCCATATCTCTTTTATATCTATTTCAATTGTACAAATTAACTAAGTTATATTTCAATTTTGCACAAGTAACTCATACTTTGCTGTCTCTAGCTGCAGAATTTAAAACAGAATTCAAAAATCGGGCACGCAGAGTACGAAGTCTTATTAGATCTAATCCAAGTATACTTCAATCTGGTAACTACATACACTCATGCACTTCTTTATTGACTTTGTCATTTTCGTATAAAATCACATAAAATAATAAACAACAATAACTAAGTCTTATCCCATTAGGTGGGGTCGACTATATGGATCCTTCTACGTCATTGGACTCTATCCCTTACTATATCATCATTTATATTTAAATAAATTTTATATTATTTTATTGTTGTTAACTAAGTTTTTTTTAGTCTTCCTCTTCCTCGTTTGATGTGTGTTTGTCATAGTTTCACATCACTTAACTGGAACATTTATTGGTTGTCTAAGTACATATGTGTATCATCTTAAACGTGTCTCTCGAAGTTTTTCCTCAATAGATGCAACTCCGACTTTCTCTCTAATGCTCTTATTTTTTATTATGTTCATCCTCGTATGTTCACACATCCACTTTAACATCTTCATCTTCTACTCATTTGCTCGAGTCGTAGTCCAACATTCAACACCATATAACATAACATGTCTAACCGTCGTTTTGTAAAACTTCTCTTTAAATTTTAGAGGTACTTTACGATCACACAAAACATCCGATGCTCTCCTCCATTTTAACCATCTTTCTTATATTTTATGTAAGACATTTCTCTCAACTCCTCCATCGTCTTACAAAATTAATTCTAAATACTTAAAGTCCTCAGTTCTAGATGACTCATCATCTCTTATCTTAATACTTGTCTGATTACGACTAATATTACTAAACTTAAATTTCATACATTCTGTCTTTACTCTACTAAGTTTAAAATCTTTCACTTCTAGTATTTCCGGCTAAGATTTTAATTTAGCATTTACTTTTTCACGTGTCTAAATCTACTGTAATAATATAAATCTGTAACAGCATATCTATGTAGTCTTTGTATCTTGATATTAATATAAAAGATAGAAACTTAGAGTTAATCCTTGATGTAACTCTATCTTTATTGGAAATACTATAGTTGATCCACCTGAAGTCTTCACTCTGGTCATTACTTCCTCGTATATATCCTTAATTAGTTCAATATATATGTTACGTTAACACTTCTCTTTTTTAGAATTCTCCATATAATTTTTTTTGGATTATATCATAAGTTTTTTCTAAGTCAATGAATACCATGTGTAGATCTTGCGTTTGCTCCCGATACTTTTCAATTAGTTGCCTGAGAAAATGTATAATTTATATTGTCGATCTTTCAGGCATTAACCCAAATTGATTTTCAGAAACCGTGGTCTCCTTCCTTAATCTTTTTTTTGTTACTCTTTCCTAAAGTTTTATAGTATGACTCATTAATTTGTAGAAGTTTGTATGTCTTCCTTATTTTATATAAGGGAATTAAAGTACTTATCCTCCATTGATTAGACTCTTTTTTTTTATCAAATAAAAAACATAAAATAATAAAACATTGATTAATTTTATCGAAAACATTTAGATATAGACATAAAATTATTAAAGTTTTACTTAATTTGATGAACTAGCTGATTCATGTATGTTTTCTTATTTGTATCATGTTGGCACTTTCAGATCTAGTTTTTACAATTTGTCTCCAAAACATGTTAGATTTGGATTTGTTGTGATCTTATTTCCAATGTTTCTACATTTAATTTATATAATTTCCATAGCACAAGATTGTCATATTTAGAAGTATAGTAATAATAAATGCGTATGATATAATAAAAACTTGACTATTGAATTCATAATTTTGCATATAATTATATAATTTTTTTAGTTAAGTTGAAGTGTTGTGATCTCGGACACTAGTGGCCAAACAAGAAATTTTGTATCAGTTAGATTTTGACCAAATGCACTTTCCTTTGAACCAACTGATTCTTTGTCTGAATCCCCTCATGAACAAAAACCAAACAATTTTTTTTTTATTTTTTATTTTTATTTTTATTTTTTTTGGGAGGAAAAGAGCTCCACAAGGTGGCTAGTGATTGAGTTTTCTGCTCCAATCTCGGTCAGTGCTTGATAGACTGACTTGACACTGAATTTACCTTCTGGGTTCTGCATCCTGTTGGGCTTTTTCGAGCCGCAAAAATCGCTTTTTGCGTTGCGGAAACCTCGGAATTCCCGGCCACGGATCCGTGCGAAGATATATTAAAATAAAACATGTATGTGCTTACTAAAAACCCTAGATCTACCTTAGATCTAAGAGGTTAGATCATTACCCTCGTAGCGACGCCCTTCGCTTATCCCGCTCGTCCAAAAGTTCGTCGGAACTCGAGAGTGTCAAGTGCACACTCCTCTATTGGTATCCACACAAGCAATAGGTGGAGAAAGAGACAAACTTGAGTGTGCTAGCACTCCTAGAAGATCTCGGCAAGATGAGGAAGGAAAGGGAGAGCTTGAGAGGAAGAGCACCAAGGAAGAAGATGATGGAATGAGTAACTCACCAAAAAATGAATTTCCACTTAACCGTAGTGGTAGGCTTTATTTTAGGGGGTTCGTGCGTGCATGTAACTCCGTGACCATGGTCTCCTTCACGTGATGTGGCACCAATTAATGACAAAGTCGATGATGATCGCGCGTCAGTCATCGTCGTGGCGTAGCGTTTGGTCAAGTCAAACTTGACCTTTTCATCTTCCCTCTCAGTCGAGTCGAGCTTGACCTCTAATCTCCGTGATTGATCGAATCTAACCACTTCGACTCAAGTCGATTTAATTTAATGAATCTATTCATTTAATTTAAATTGATTTGATGAATCAAATCTAAATTAGACTCATTCAACACTTGAATCAACTTGAGTCTAACTCAGATTAGTCTAATTTGGATTACTCTTAATCCAATTTGGTTCATCCATGAACCTAATCCTCATGGTTCATCATATGAACCTAATCTCCATCTAATTGCTCTTATGTGTGTGACACATAGGTTCTTATAGCGTTGTGATGTCCTAAACCGATTTAGGCGTAAGCGATGAGCGGTATCTAAGCAATACATCATTCTTTACCCAAGTTACAAGAATGTTGAGCTCAGCATCACCTTTGTGACTACTAATTGTGACTCTCACAATATGTGACAATGTCCCTCTATCCTTGACATCTAGATTGACCAATCGAGGCATAGACCGTGTCATCCTCGGTACAATCTAAATCTTGAACTCCGAGTAGACTCACTCTAATCAAATGAGCTCAATATCTCATATTGACTCATTTGGGCATGGCCATGCACTTCGTGGTCTCACTCTATCAAGAATATCGATGTCACTCCCGTCATATAGGAGGGATAGATCTCATCTACATCACTCACATCCCTCGCGTAATTTATTACATACCCGATGTCGCTTTATAGTCCACCCATTTACGGGTGGACGTTTGTGAAACCAAAGTATCTGGCGCCTTATGTAAGGAACCATGGTGACTTGGTCTGGGGACTAATAGTCATACTAATAGCCACGTGAGAAAGTATATGACACTCGTATAACGATCCGATACTTTCTCGTGGCGGGTCATTCGATATCGTTCTCTAATGTATATCACGTATGTCGACTCGATATCTCGTATCCATGACTTGTGAGATCAAGTCATCGTTTTGACCTACGTCTTTAGTCTCTGCGCATTAACATTGTCACTGAATGTTAATACTTGGTAGGAATGATTAAGAGTAGTGTTCTCTATATCGTCTCATTATCGATTGACCGATCGATTGATATAGATAAGAACCTACTACTCAAGGACATTATTATATTTAGTTATTTGGCACCAATACAAGTAAATATAATAACCATGCCTTTATAAATAGGAATATGATACGATAAAGTCCATACAATGATCATCACATGATTGACTCTAGGGCTTTCACTAACGATCTCCCACTAAGTGTCGATCACCGTAGTATCTAATCCCCAATACGATGACTGTGTGTGACCATCATTGCTTTTCGTAGCCGAAGCCTTGGTCGAGGATTTGCGATGTTAGCCTCTGTGGGTACTCTGCAAATCTTCACATCTCCTCTATCGATCTCTCGAATGAGATGGAAGCACCGATATATTCGGCCTCTGTTGTAGAATCGATAAGCGTGTCTGCTTGGAACTCTTCCATTTCACGGTGCCTATTAATGAAAACACGAACCACATTGCGATCTATAATTATCACAGTCGGTTTGGAAGTGGGATCATTGCTGCAACCCTTCTGGTAGCTCTCATCGCCTCGAATATCGAAATATTCTTTAGTCCTTCTCTCAGTACTTAAGAATATTCTTGGCTACTATCGATGGCCTCACTGGATCAGTATCTACTGCTCGTCGTGCTCAAGCATACGAGACATCGGAGACAGTCATGGCGTAGCGTCGCATGATAGATCCTATAGCGGATCGTAGGGATCTTATCCATGCGGTCTCTCTCCTCTCAGAAGAGGACTTTGAGTCTTGAAGACTCGCACCATGTGACATCCGAAGTCCTTTCTTGGAATTCTGCATGTAAAGTAATACGTGTCGATGTATGTACTCGGCTTAGGCGAAGCGATCTCTTAGATCTATCTCTATAGATCTTGATGCCTAGAATACTGTGCCGCTTTAAGTCGCCGTTGAGAAGCACGTCCCGACGAATCTTCACGAGGTGTGGCGAAGGATGTCGTTCCCGATGACGATGTAAATCAGTCATACAATCTGAGGAAGACAAGCTGTGTTCCCATTAACCCTCTTGTAGACCACGGGGTTCATCTTCATTCTTGATGAAACCAACTGTTTGATCGCGTTATCGAATCGAAGATTCGGCTCGAAGCTTGCTTTAGCCCATAAATGGACCTTTGCGGCATACCTTCGATATCTTTGTGGATCTCTGAAAACCCTCGGGTTGTGTCTACGCATCCTCGAGTAAGTTTCGAATTCGAAGCGCGGTTTTGACATCCATCTGCGGATCTCATAATCGTGGTATCTTTGCGATAGCAAGCAAGATCGAATGGACTTAAACATCGCCCTTTGGAGAAAAGGTTTCATCATAGTCAATACCGTGAATTTGCAGAAACCTTTGGCCACTGATCGCCCTTATAGGTATCGTAAGTCCATCCGTCGTAGTCTTTCTCCTAAAGACCCACTTACACCCAATGGGTTTGACCCCTTGGTGGATCGACGAAGTCCATACTTGGTTAGTGTGCATGGATTCCATCTCGGATCTCGTGGCCTCTAGCCATTTCTCGAATCTGGGCTCATCGCGGCTTCGCTTATAGGAGGTAGGCTCGTTCTCGATGGCGTAGCGTCATCGTGGTCGACAAGAGAAATGAGTATCTCTCGGTGACGGCGTACCCTATCGGACTGCGAAGAGGTAGGTCTACACGAGCAGTGGTTGTTCCACTGACTCTTTGTGCAACAACCTCATCACCCTGACACTTTGTGGTTCTGTTCAACCTCCATCAAGGCCTCGATCTTTATGGTCCTTATCTTGAATTTCTTGAGATCGAAGGTACTCATTAGTTTTTCTAGAAACAAAATCCCTTTCTAGAAAAACCCATCTTTGCCACAAACACTTTGTCTTGTTGGAAATGTAAAGTAATATCTCTTTGTATCCTTGGGATATCCAACAAATAGCGCATATCGGATTTGGGTCCCGGTTTATGCGAGACTTGGCGTTGAGCGTAAGCCTCATGACCCAAATCCTCATGACATCGTGGGATTTCTCCTGTCCATATCGTATATGGTGTCTTTATCGCGACCTTGGATGATGCGGTTAAGGGTAAAGGCTGCTATGTCAAGCGTATCCCAAAAGGATATAGGTAGATTTGTGTGACTCATCGTAGATCGTACGATATGTAATAGAGTTCGATTCCTCTTTTGGATACACCATTCCACTTTGTGGTGTTCGGGAGGAGTGAGTTGGGATAGAATCCCACACTCGGCTAGATAGTCACGAAACTCATGGCTAAGGTATTCTCCACCTCGATCGATCGAGTATCTTAATACTCTTGCAGTGGTTTTGTACCGTTCTTGAATTCTTTGAATTTTTGAAGGATTGATTTGTAATGTCATGAGATACACATAACCATATCTATCTTGAAGTCATGAAATGTAATGAAATCACTGTAACCACCTCTGCAGACGTTAGAAAGGACCACATACATCACTATGTATAAGTCCTAACAAATCTGTTGCTCTTTATTTGTCTATTAAAGAGTCTTGGTCATCTTGCACAAAAGAAACTCGCATGTCTCGTATGATTGAAATCGAATGAGTCTAGCGACCCGTCCTTATGGTGAGATAAGCGACTCGTTTATGTGACTGGCGGCAAGTGCGAGAGATAGGTTTGGTTGACTCGTTTGTCTTGAACCTCTTGGTACTTATGTTATAGATAGGGCTCTAAGTCTAGAAAGTAGAGTCAGATTCGTTAGAAAGTCTTATTCTGATAGAGCATATCATTTAAATAAAGTGAACAACATTTGTTCTTTATTATAAATGAAAATCCTTTCTTGTCTAAACAAGAAAGCGAAATGATGTTCTTGGTTAAGCGGGCACATAACAACATTCATCTAATTCTAATACAAGCGGAGGCGGAGATAGATCATAAGTTCCTACTGTGACCCTTGCTCCATTTTGTACTCGTGGGTTACACTTTCGCCCTTTATCGATGCCTGCTATTTCTCGGCGCACTGGCGTTAGTACGAATGTGAGATCCATCCGATTCTAATACCCATGATGAAGAAATAGATAGATTGACTTCTATAACATTTATACCAGTAGAAGTCTCACTTATTTTCTTCTTAAGATCTTCGGGTAAGCTTTGCGATTCGCTTCCGGTGTCGACTTCCTTGCGGTGAAAGCAAGCCCCTTCATAGCTCGCCTCCTTTGGGTTTAAGTTCTTTGCCTTTGCCCTTGGCAGGACTTTCCCTTACCTTTAGGCTTGCCTTGCCTTTCTTCTTGCACCATCAAAATGGTGTTATTTTCCTTCTTAAGGTTAAGCTCGGGATTCTCAACATCTTTGAGCATTTGTAATGACTTATCAATTTCATTCATGTTATAATTCATGACAAATTAATTGAAGGCTTGTGACAAAGATTGCAAGATCAGGTTAGTGGCCAGCTCTTGGCCAAGTGGGAATCCCAGCCTTTGTAGGTTTTCTACGTACCCAATCATCTTGAGTACATATGTACCTACGGGAGTCCCTTCTTGCATTTTGGACCCAAATAATGCCTTAGAGACTTCATATCTCTCATTCCTAGCTTGTCCTTGATATAGTTGTGAAGATGTCGACCATATCATAGCGTTCATGAACTCGTGTATGCGAAGCTCGAGTTCATGGTAGCGAGCATAAGACATGACACATCTAATGCATCATCTTGATGCTTCTTATAGCATCTTTCACCGCGCGATGGCGGGGAGGTGCCTCCGGAATGGGTGCTCCGGGATGCTGACTTCCTTTCTTGGTGAGAACGATTCTCGAGTTCTGTGCGATTCGGAAATTTGCTCCATTGAGTTTGTCCTTCTCGGAGCAGAAGAGAGAGTGTTCGTGTTTGTCGGCATAGTTATCTACAACATACCATGTAGAGTATTAATATCATAGTCCTTTTATCATTTAATTAGACCTTTAATCAAATGCTGCTCCCACTGAATTATAGGATTTTTTTTTTGTAGAATCGAGTTATGGATGTGGTCAAACCACATTACTAGATTCATACAAACTAGCTATAATTCTTGGGAAAGATCCATCCGTATTATACTAAGCCTTGAGTTAGCTTTGGCTAAATCGCCCAAGACTTAATGCGATCGGTGGAGTAACACATTACGATTACATCTCTATGACTCTTGTTTATAGGATCAGACCACATTTACAAAGACCTTGAGTTAGCTTTGGCTAAATCGCCCGAATTTAGTGTAAATGCGATCTTAACCTATCTTTCCAACGATTGAATACGCCTATAGTTCTACTCGATCCAATCGAGTTAACTAGTTTTGCTCAATCTAATTGAGCTTACTCTAACCCAAGCGTGATAGGCGGGACCAAGATTGTCCTCCGCACTCTACCAAGATAATATGCGCTGCTTCGCAGATTCAACAACAACAAATGATCGAGGTAGTGATGGGTATCAAGGCTCGGTAGACATTTCCGAGTTGATTCGATTATGATCTAATCTAATCGTAATGTGTATCTTATACGCATTTAGACCTTTATTATCCTATATTAGCATGCATCACATACATACATTCATTATTCTAGCATGCATCATATACATACAAGAAAATTATCCTAGCATGCATCATATACATACAAGCATTATTCTACTTGCATGCATCACATACATACAAGCAAAATCAATTAAATATATATATATATATATATATATATATATATATATATCAACATATATATATATAATTAAATGTGATATAGTCATGGCCCTACTACGATCTTCTCAAGCCAATGAGAAGATCGGACGGTTAACCTAAGGCTAGCGGCTTCTCCAAGCGCTTCCTTTGACCGTCATGTGTCGTCGTCACCCTTCTCGTAATCTCGTCTTCGAGTGGACTTTCCACCGCTCCATTTTGTACATTACAAATATGAAACTTGAGTTACATTCGAGTCTAAAACTATTTACAACTAGAATATCAAAAGAAGAGGTACGACGCGCAGGTCGCATACACTATACAACACGCACAACCACAAAACGGCACGCAGGCCGTATTATGAATTACAACACACATAATCCAATCAAATTGGGGTCATTGGGCCATGACAATCACAGAATTATACATAATTCTAAATTATGTATTTTTACAGAAATTTCTATAATTTTTCCTTTTTTTTTAATTAATGAGTCACCTCCGTAACGGTCCCGCTTAAGCGGTTTCCGGCGCGATCAAGGGGACAAAGCCCCTTTCGGGATAGGGTAGCGCCTCATACTCGCAAAATTAACTCAAAGTGTCCCTCATTAACGATCCTACAAATGACTTAAGTCGCTGTCCCAAAAACCTAAAGCGAGAACTCGCTGTTCGAGAGTTTTTCTCGACGGTTGAAGCTTCAGTGTCCCAACACTGCTGCTCGACTTTCGAGAAAAATACCCAAAAATTCTATAAAATTAGGAAATTTACAGAAACATATAAATCTGTAATTTTTATATCTAATATAAAAATTACAAAACGAAATACATACATGCTTCGAGACGCGACTCGATACCATCGTTTTTCCGAGCCGCAAAACCGCTAAGGCTGGGAAACCTCAATCTCCGGCCACGGATCCGCGCGAAGATATATTAAAATAAAACATGTATGTGCTTACTAAAACCCTAGATCTAAGAGGTTAGATCATTACCCTCAGAATGACGCCTTCGCTTATCCCGGCCATTCAAAGTTCGTTGAACTCGAGAGTGTCAAGTGCACACTCCTCTATTGGTATCCACACAAGCAATAGGTGGAGAAAGAGACAAACTTGAGTGTGTTAGCACTCCTAGAAGATCTCGGCACGATGAGGAAGGAAAGGGAGAGCTTGAGAGGACGAGCACCAAGGAAGAAGACGATGGAACGAGTAACTCACCAAAAACGAATTTCCACTTCAATAACCATCAAGTGGTGGCCACTTTATTTTAGGGGGTTACATGCATGTAACTCCCATGACTTGGTCTCCTTCATGATGTGGCACCAATCGACAAAGTCAATGATGATGCGACGCCAAGTCATCATCATGACATTACATTTGGTCAAGTCAAACTTGACCTTTCATCTTCCCTCTCAAGTCAAGTCAAACTTGACCTCTAATCTCCCATGGTTGATCAAATCTAACCACTTGACTCAAGTCAATTTAATTTAATGAATCTCTATTCATTTAATTTAAATTGATTTGATGAATCAAATCTAAATTAGACTCATTCAACACTTGAATCAACTCGAGTCTAACTCAATTAGTCTAATTTGGATTACTCTTAATCCAATTTGGTTCATCCCATGAACCTAATCCTCATGGTTCATCATATGAACCTAATCTCCATCTAATTGCTCTTATGTGTGTGACCCTATAGGTTCTTGTAACGTTGGCAATGTCCCTAAACCGATTTAAGAGCATAAGCAATGAGCGGTATCTAACAACACATCATTGCTACCCAAGTTACAAGAATGTTGAGCCCAACATCACCTTTGGACTACTAATCATGACTCACATATGCGATAACGTGTCCTCTATCCTCGACATCTAGATTGACCAATCGAGGCATAGATCGTGTCATCCTGACAATCTAAATCTTGAACCCAAGTAGACTTCACTCTAATCAAATGAGCTCAATATCTCATATCGATTCATTCGCATGGCCACGCACTTCGTGGTCTCACTCTATCAAGAATATCGATGTCTCCCCGCCATATAGAGGGATAGATCCCATCTACATCACTCACATCCTCCGCATAATTTGTTACATACCCAAGAATCGCTTTATAGTCCACCCATTTACGGGTGACGTTTGACGAAGCCAAAGTATGCAACTCCTTATGTAGGGAACCATGGTGACTTCAGGTCTAAGGACTAATAGTCATACTAATAGCCACATGAGAAAGTATACGACACTCATATAACGATCCATGATACTTTCTCATGGCGGGTCATTCAGTATACATTCTCCAATGCATACCCATGTGTCAACTTGATATCTCATA
This sequence comes from Wurfbainia villosa, assembly GCA_025175895.1. Classification (NCBI taxonomy): domain Eukaryota; kingdom Viridiplantae; phylum Streptophyta; class Magnoliopsida; order Zingiberales; family Zingiberaceae; genus Wurfbainia; species Wurfbainia villosa. The sequence continues at coordinate 8,876,599 of CM045997.1, forward strand.
TCCACGACTCAGAGATCAAGTCATCACGTTGACCTACACGCTAGTCTCTACGCATTAACATCGTCCCGAATGTTAATACTTGACTAGAACTGTTTAAGAGTAGTGTTCTCTATATCATCTCATGATCGATTCAACCAATCGAGTGATATAGATAAGACCCTTATTCTCAAGGACATTATTATACTTATTTATTTGGCACCAATACAAGTAAATATAATAACCATGCCTTTATAAATAGGAATATGATACAATAAAGTCCATACAACAATCATCACATGATTGACTCTAGGGCTTTCACTAACAATCTCCCACTAGCACTAGTGTCAATCACCGTAGATCTAATACCCAACGACCTACCATCACGCTTTTCGCAAAGCCTCGTCAAGGGATCTCGCGATGTTAGCCTCTCGGTACTCTGCAAATCTTCACATCTCCTCTATCGACAATCTCGAATGAGATGGAAGCACCGATATATTCGGCCTCTCAGTAGAATCAATAATCGCGTGTCTCGCTGAACTCTTCCACCTACCACTCTATTCAAGCAAAACACGAACCCCGATCGCGATCTATAATTATCTCGTCGGTTTGAAGTGATCCGCCGCAACCCTTTACGCCTAGCTCCTCATCGCTTCCAATATCAAGAAATATTCTTTAGTCCTTCTCAAGTACTTAAGAATATTCTCGATCGCTATCCACGACGCCACCGATCCGATCGGGTATCTACTCGCCACGCCAAAGCATACGAGACATCAGACGAGTACATAGATTTACGCATATGATAGATCCTATAACAGATGTAAAGGATCTTATCCACGCGTCTCTCTCCTCTCTAGAAGAGGGACTTCGAGTCTTCGAAAGACTCACACCACGCGACACTCGCAGTCCTTTCGAATTTCGCATTTACAAACCAAGTAATACCGTGTCAACGATGTGACTCGACTTAGCAGCAATCTCTAGATCTATCTCTATAGATCTGATGCCTGTAATACAGTCGCTTACCTAAGTCCTTCATCGAGAAGCACGCCCTCACCAAATCTTCGCAGATCAGAATAAGGGATGTCATTCTAACGAGCGATGTCATCCACATACAATACAAGGAAGACAACTGTGTTCCCATTAACCTCTTGTATTGTGGTTCATCTTCATTCTTGATGAAACCAAACTGCTTGATCGCATCGAATCAAGATTCCACCGAGAAGCTTGCTTTAGCCCATAAATGGACCTTTGCGCCAGATACCTTCCCAAGATGTCTGGATCTACAAAACCTCGTGTGTCACGACACATCCTCGAGTAAGTTTCCATTCAAACGCGGTTTGACATCCATCCGCCAGATCTCATAATCGTGGTATGTCGCAATAGCAAGCAAGATCCGAATGGACTTAAACATCGCCATCGAGAAAAGGTTTCATCATAGTCAATACCATGAATTTGCTCAAAACCTTTAGCCACCAATCGTCTTATAGGTATGCTGTAAGTCCATCCACGCTTTTTTCTCCTAAAGACCCACTTACACCCAATGGGTTCGACTCTTCAAAGTGGATCAACCAAAGTCCATACTTGGTTAGTGTACATGGATTCCATCTTGATCTCACGGCCTCTAGCCATTTCTAACTGGCTCATCACAGCTTCCTTATAGAGGTAGGCTCATTCTCAATGAGCATAACGCCATCACGGTCGACAAGAGAAATGAGTATCTCTCAGCCGACGACGCACTTATCGACCGCGAAGAGGTAGTTCACTGAACAGTGGTTGTTGCTCCACAACTTCCAACAACCTCATCACCCACAACACTTTGTGGTTCCTGCTCAACCTCCATCAAGGCCTCACATGGTCCTTATCTCAATTTCTTCAAGATCGAAGGTATTCCCACCAGTTTTTCTAAAACAAAATCCCTTTCTAGAAAAACCCCAGCCTTTACCACAAACACTTTGGCCGACCGAAACGTAGATAATATCTTTCAGATCCTCGGGATATCCAACAAAATAAAGACATATCGGATTGGGTCCCATTATTCCGAGACTGACGTCAACGAAGCCTCACAACCCCAAATCCTCATAACATCATGGGATTTCTCCCCGTCCCATATCAGATATGGTGTCTTTATCACACTGATGGTACGCTAAGGGTAAAGGTCGCATGTTCAGAGCATATCCCCAAAAGGATATAGAAGATCTGTGACTTCATCATAGATCGTACTCATATCTAATAGGTACGATTCCTCTTTCGATACACCATTCCACCGTGGTGTTCCAGAGGAGTGAGTTGGGATAGAATCCCACACTCACCAGATAGTCACGAAACTCACGGCTAAGGTATTCTCCACCTCGATCCGATCAAGTATCTTAATACTCGCCAAGCCGGTTTCAGATTTCATTCTCGAATTCTTTCAATTTTTCAAAGGATTCCGATTCAGTGTCACATAGATACACATAGTCATCAAGAACGAATGAAGACCAGAACCACCTCTAGCAAGAATATCAAAGGACCACATACATCACTACGTATAAGTCCTAACAAACTGTTGCTCTTTCACGCTGTCTATTAAAGAGAGTTCGTCATCTCGCTTCTAAAAGGCAAACTCGACGTCTCATATGATTCAAAATCAAACGAGTCTAAAGACCATCCCATGGAGCCGAGATAAGCAACTCTCATTTATGTGACCTGCTTACAATGGAGATAGGTTCGTTCTAACTCATTCATCTTTCAACCTCTCGTACTTATGTTATAGATAGCTCTCAAGTCTAGAAAGTAGAGTCCGCTCATTGGCGACTACGTAACATATCATTTAAATAAACCAACAACATTTGTTCTTTATTATAAATGAAAATCCTTTCTTGTCCTAAACAAGAAACAAATGATGTTCTCGTTAAGGCGTATACATAACAACATTCATCTAATTCTAATACAAGCTGCAGAGGGCGAGATAGATCATAAGTTCCTACAAAGAACAAGAAGAACTCGCTCCATCATTCTACTCAGAGGTTCCACCTCGCCTCACAATGCCTCGCTATTTCTCACCGCACATCGGGTACAAATGTGAGACGACATCCAAGATCTAATACCCATGATGAAGAAATAGATAGATTGACTTCTATAACATTTATACCAAGTAGAAGTCTCACTTATTTTCTTCGATCTTCCAGTAAGCTTAGCTACGCTTCCAGGTGTCCAACTTCCTCGCAGAAAGCAAGCCCCTTCCTCGCTACGCCCCTTCGGGTTTAAGTTCTTCGCTTTGCCTCGCTCGACTTTCCCTTACCTTTAGGTCCCTTGCCTTTCTTCTTCTCGCACCATCAAAATGGTGTCGATTTTCCCTTCTTAAGGTTAAGCTCAATAGCTTCTCAACATACGCCGAGCATTTCAGTAACGACTTATCAATTTCATTCATGTTATAATTCATGACAAATTAATCAAGGCTTGTGCAAAGATTGCAAGATCGTTAATGCCGCCTTCGCCAAGTGAATCCCACCAGAGGTTTTCTACGCATCTAATCATCTGAGTACATACTACGAGTCCCTTCTTGCATTTTGGACCCAAATAACGCCTTGTAGACTTCATATCTCTCATTCCTAGTTGTCTCGATATAGTTGACGAAGATGTCCAACCATATCATAAGCATTCACGAACTCTTGCTTCAAGCTCGTAGTTCATGGTCGCGAGCATAAGACACACACATCTAACGCATCATCTGATGCTTCAGAAGCATCTTTGTCACCGCGAGGCAAGGCGTGAGGTGCCTCCGAACGGGCCGCCCAGACGATCCTTCCTTTCGGTGAGAACACTTTCGTGTTCCTGCATCTCCAGAAATTTGCTTCCATCGAGTTGTCCTTCTGGCGATGTAACGCAGAGAGAGTGTTCGTGTTTGGTTAATACATTATCTACAACATACAACGCAGAGAATTAATATCATATTCCTTTATCATTTAATTAGACCTTTAATCAACGACGCTCCCACTAAATTATAGAATTTTGTAGAATCGAAGTTATGTGGTCAAACCACATTACTAGATTCATACAAACTAGCTATAATTGGACAAGATCCATATCATACTAAGCTCTCGAGTTAGCTTTCGCTAAATCGCCAAGACTTAAGACGACGACGGGTAACACATTACCGATTACATCTCTACGCAACTCTTGTTTATAGGATCAAGACCCACATTTACAAAAGACTGAGTTAGCTTTCAAGCAAATCGCCAAGATTTAGTGTAAATGCGATCTTAACCTATCTTTCCAACGATCGAATACGCCATAGTTCTACTCGATCCAATCGAGTTTAACTAGTTTTGCTCAATCTAATCGAGCTTACTCTAACCCAAGCGTGATAGGCGGACCAAGATTATCCTCCGCACCCTACCAAGATAATAGTTGCTCGCTTTGGCGATTCAACAACAACAAACGATCGAGGTAGTGATGGGTATCAAGGCTCTAGACATTTCCGAGTTGATTCGACATGATCTAATCTAATCGTAATGTGTATCTTATACGCATTTAGACCTTTATTATCCTATATTAGCATGCATCACATACATACATTCATTATTCTAGCATGCATCATATACATACAAGAAAATTATCCTAGCATGCATCATATACATACAAGCATTATTCTACTAGCATGCATCACATACATACAAGCAAAATCAATTAAATATATATATAAATATATATATATCAACATATATATATATAATTAAATGTGATATAGTCACGTTCTACTACGATCTTCTCAAGCCAACGAAGATCGGACGGTTAACCTAAGGCTAGCGCTTCTCCAAGCGCTTCCTTCGACCGCCATGTCGCCGTCACCCTTCTCGTAATCTCGCTCTTCGAGTGGACTTTCCACCGCTTCCATTTTCAGTACATTACAAATATGAAACTCGAGTTACATTCGAGTCTAAAACTATTTACAACTAAAATATCAAAAGAAGAGGTACGACGCGCACAGTGTCGCATACACTATACAACACGCACAACCACAAACGGCACGCAGCCGACATGAATTACAACACACATAATCCAATCAAATCGGGTCATCGGGGAAATATGACAATCAGTAATTATACATAATTCTAAATTATGTATTTTTACGTAAATTTCTATAATTTTTCTTAATTTTTTTCAAATTAATACGCTTAATGCTTCGCGCGATCGCGGACAAAGCCCCTTTACGGGGATAGGGCAGCGCCCTACTGCAAAATAAACTGCGAGTGTCCTACAATGATCCTTACAGCGGTGACTTAAGTCGTCCCAAAAACCCTAAGCGAGAACTCGCCCGTTTGAGAGTTTTCTCCGGGTTGAAAGCCTCTGAGTGTCCCAACACTTGTTGCTTGACTCTTTGAAAAAATACCCAAAAATTCTATAAAATTAGGAAATTTACAGAAACATATAAATCTGTAATTTTTATATCTAATATAAAAATTACAAAAATCACATACATGCTTGCGTGACTCACGATACCCTTTGTTGGGCTTTTAGCCAAAAAACCGCTTTTTGCGTTGCGGAAACCTCGGAATCTCCGGCCACGGATCCGTGCGAAGATATATTAAAATAAAACATGTATGTGCTTACTAAAAACCCTAGATCTAAGAGGTTAGATCATTACCCTCGTAGCGACGCCCTTCGCTTATCCCGCTCGTCCAAAAGTTCGTCGGAACTCGAGAGTGTCAAGTACACACTCCTCTATTGGTATCCACACAAGCAATAGGTGGAGAAAGAGACAAACTTGAGTGTGCTAGCACTCCTAGAAGATCTCGGCAAGATGAGGAAGGAAAGGGAGAGCTTGAGAGGAAGAGCACCAAGGAAGAAGATGATGGAATGAGTAACTCACCAAAAAATGAATTTCCACTTCAATAACCATCAAGTGGCCGGCCACTTTATTTTAGGGGGGTTACATGCATGCATGTAACTCCCATGACCCTTGGTCTCCTTCATGATGTGGCACCAATTGACAAAGTCATGCCAAGTCATCATCATGACATGACATTTGGTCAAGTCAAACTTGACCTTTCATCTTCCCTCTCAAGTCAAGTCAAACTTGACCTCTAATCTCCCATGGTTGATCAAATCTAACCACTTGACTCAAGTCAATTTAATTTAATGAATCTCTATTCATTTAATTTAAATTGATTTGATGAATCAAATCTAAATTAGACTCATTCAACACTTGAATCAACTTGAGTCTAACTCAATTAGTCTAATTTGGATTACTCTTAATCCAATTTGGTTCATCCCATGAACCTAATCCTCATGGTTCATCATATGAACATAATCTCCATCTAATTGCTCTTATGTGTGTGACCCTATAGGTTCTTGTAACGTTGGCAATGTCCCTAAACCGATTTAGGAACATAAGCAATGAGCGGTATCTAGCAACACATCATTGCTACCCAAGTTACAAGAATGTTGAGCTCCAACATCACCTTTGTGACTACTAACTGTGACTCTCACAATATGTGACAATGTCCCTCTATCCTTGACATCTAGATTGACCAATCGAGGCATAGACCGTGTCATCCTCGGTACAATCTAAATCTTGAACTCCAAGTAGACTCACTCTAATCGAATGAGCTCAATATCTCATATTGACTCATTTGGGCAAGGTCATGCACTTCGTGGTCTCACTCTATCAAGAATATCGATGTCACCCCCGTCATATAGGAGGGATAGATCTCATCTACATCACTCACATCCCTCCGCATAATTTGTTACATACCTAGTAATCGCCTTTATAGTCCACCCATTTACGGGTGACGTTTGTAAGCAGTATGCACGCCTTATGTAGGGAACCATGGTGACTTCAGGTCTAAGGACTAATAGTCATACTAATAGCCACATGAGAAAGTATATGACACTCATATAACGATCCACGATACTTTCTCATGGCGGGTCATTCAGTATACATTCTCTAATGTATATCCATGTGTCAACTCGATATCTCATATCCATGACTTGTGAGATCAAGTCATCATGTTGACCTATATGCTAGTCTCTATGCATTAACATTGTCCCTGAATGTTAATACTTGACTAGGAATGATTAAGAGTAGTGTTCTCTATATCATCTCATTATCGATTCGACCAATCGATTGATATAGATAAGAACCTACTACTCAAGGACATTATTATATTTAGTTATTTGGCACGAATACAAGTAAATATAATAATCATGCCTTTATAAATAGGAATATGATACAATAAAGTCCATACAACAATCATCACATGATTGACTCTAGGGCTTTCACTAACACATCCACCATATTTCATCAGCCCCTAATGCAATGAAAGTGCTTCTCAGGGGATTGGTTAACACTTCCATTTCAATTTTGAGTGCTTGAATTTGTGTTTCTGATAGTCCAACGCCCATGCCAATTTGTTGAAAGTTGAATTCAGACAGCCTAATTCTTTGTTGATACATACTTTGAATAGTTCTGTGACTCATTGCTCAGTAATGGGAACGATTGTCCAGCCATAGGTGTGTTCTACTGCCATCCTTGGGTTTCATATAGATGCTCATTGCCATGAAATCTCTGAGTGTAAGTAGGACAAGTTGTTTTGAAACCTTGAATAGTGTCAGTGCTTGATTTGTGTGATTTGGATGATCTCTGGCCAACCTAATTCTTATTTCCTGTTGATAATTTTCGACCACCGTGTTCTAAGCGGAGCCTAATTTTAATTTCTTAGGTTAATAATTTCCAATCCTCCATAGTGCATTGACCTGATACATCTGTGCCGAGCTACTAGATGACATTCAGGTTCAGAAGCTCCGTTTAATAGGACTGTAAGATGTAGTTGCAATTTCTTCAATCCACTTGATCCACCCTAGTGGAACCCCATGCAGCTCAAGAATTAGATCAACATTGCCTAGTTTGCATTCTCAAATGCTTTTTCATAGTGCAAACTAGGAAATCGATACTCACTTGTCATTGAACTGATGTAGCTTTGCAGCCTTTTGCCTACAACTCTAGAACTCAGTTTAATGCTAACGGTTTTCAGTAGCAATTAGCTTGAAATCGCTCGTCAGTTGGACTTTTTTAGGGATCAAGGTGATGCGAGCTACCTTCATAGAAACTCTGAAATTATTGTCATACATCTTGTCCGATGATGGCCCGACTACTGCATAAGAACTCAGACTTCATGTAGTCCTAAATTCTCTTGGCTATTTGGAAAAAGGGGTTCGATCTCTTGACAAAAGACATGCATGGTTCTTAAGATGATTAATGGCTCCAGTGTCCAGATACTTATATGGTCCATAAGTTCCATGCAGAAAGACTATGAGAAAGCTAAAGCTATCCAAGACAGGATTCGGGATTGCAAAATGCATAGTGAAAAGGACTCGAGGCCGTATCTTCTGGAGGTCAGTTTTTCTCCATGATGAGATTTCATTAGTTTGCTTACGACATTACCGATGCCAAGCTCAACTGCACATATATAACTTCTGTGAACCATGTATTGTTATGCCTTTGTTACCATGGTTTCCAGGCTATTGTTAACTTGACATTGGCAATGGAGAAGTTGCGACAAGGCGACGAGGAGTCAAAAAAGTTGATTGAGAGTGCCGAAAAATCGTGGAGAGATTACGAGAAATTGAAGGAGGAAGGCTTCGGACTTCTAGAACCAACAGGTCCACCAGAGGACTGAATAGGACATAGATCTTTCTATGCCCTTTGTTCGACAAATGGTGATATTCTTTCATGGTCAAGCATAATTCTGTCTCACCCAGATTCAAATCATGTTTCTTCTTCTTCTCATCTTGTTCTGTCAATTGTGAGCTGAAAGGTAGGCGAGTTGTGATGCCAATGAGAGTTTGATTAAAGTGGGAGATACTTTGAATACAATTTCAAAATTTGTTAACTTAGTCAATATTTTAATTGCATCCACGAGTAAGCAAGCATGGTAAGGATGTAGATGGAGAGAACAATAAATAGTATGGTTACCATTTTAGAATGTAGCTTTGTCGCTTTACTGGTTGGATAACAAGACTTAGTAATGTCGTCGAAAGGTTCTTAGACTTTTTGTCTTTTAAAATGACATTATCTTACTAGTGTATATAGTGTATTGGTAATCTTCTCCTTTATATATAGTTGGCAAACCTACCTTAAAACTCTTTTAGGAATTAGAGAAGAGAAGATAAGAAAAAAAGGATTTTTTATTTTTTGGTTATTAACACATTATCTAGTTCCATCTAGCCCATTAGGAAGGATACAGTTCGTGCATAAATCCTTTTGCTATTGATGCTTCTGTTGTCTGAGGATCATCCTCGTACACGCGAGAACTCGGTGTCAAGTAGAACAACATCATTTGTTGTCATCTTTTGAAATTGCTTCCAAATAACTTCTTTGACCTCTCCTTGACAGGAGACAAACTCATGCTCCTCGTAACTTATTTATGATAGGAAAATTGTTGGAGAAAGATGACTCTGTCTTTGGTGAGTTTGTTGTGTTAGTAGCAAGTCATCACATTAGTGATTCGAGTGAGTGTCATGGATCGAGGGCACAACAATGCCATCACAAGGTTGTCTTAAGTCGAGCTAAGAATTTGACTCTCTGTTTAAGATGATATTATCTCACTTAAGTACTCATAGTATATATAAAAAATTATCTGTTTTTCATCTTAAAATAGAAACACTATAAATGACTACCTTGGAACTCCTTCAGGAATTAGAGAAGAGAAGAGGAAACTGAAGCTGAAGTACTTTATTTGAGTTGGGTAACAATTGCAACACTCTTAAAGAGACACTTCCAATGGGCATTCAAAATTGAAAGGAAGAGCCCAACCCTAGGGTCGTTTGGCTTTTGTTGTCGTCTGCATAGCACACGTCGGCATAGCACGAAACTTTGCTACTAAAGGGTTGTATTTGTAGCCTAGGGTTTGGTGTGAGTAGGCCTCGCTTCAACCTACTGAAAGACTGGAACAGATAAGGAAACTTGCATCAAAGTAATATAATGAGATAGATCAGCACAGTTGACTTTGATGCTTCAGAGCAACCTCATCCACTGAGTGAACCTTCTTTTCACTTCCTAGAACCAGTATAAAGTCAACTATGTTCATCTATCTCTGCACAGTCTACCCCAAGGTTATGAGTAGCCTTATCTGAAACTTTGAAATGAGGACTTGAAGAGATTGCCAAAGATGAAGTTGACACTGCCAACCATCTCAGGAGGCTTTGGTGGAACCTCAAGCTTCTGTTTCACTCTCAGCACTGTGTCTCCAAGCTGACCTTTTATCAAATCAATTGTCTTCTGATCGATTGGGTTACCAGACATTTCTGAAAGATAGAAGGTATCGATTCCCGATATTGAGATCTCTGCTCTCCTAATCGTCAAGCCGTTCTCGCGGAATATCCTTGTGATCTCTGAGAGAAAACCACCTCTGTCCTCTGTTTGCAGCTCCAATTCTAAACCCTACATGCAACAAACAAAATGAAGGCATTGAAACACATAGTCACTATTGATTGCATCCAAATGCTTAATTGTAGTTGGTCTAACAATACAAAGACTAAAAGTTTGTCACAAATTTGGAATTCAGTTCTACCTCTGATGCTCTTCTCTCGATAGCAGCCTTGAGACACTGAATCAGGCGTTGTCGCTCACTCTCTGAGCTTATGGGGAGGCCATCTGTATGCCTTATATAGTATTCCTGAAAATAAACAAGATTAACATATCAACCATGACTTTTTGACATGATCAATATAAGATGTCAGATCATAAACATTATAGACTTTGGCTGATTTTCTAAATATCAATAGCTTTTGATGTCACAGCACAGCTTGTGAATTCAAAACTTCTATCAAAACGATTTTGATGTGATATTTCGATTATAAATTCTCTCTAATTTGACATTTACCTGATAGGCTTCCTCCTTTCCCGAGTTTAGGGTCCCATGGAACACAACATACTTTAAGTCTGTGAGCGTACAAAGGATATCGAAAAGAAGCTTAGGCCGGTCCTTAGATCTTAAAATGACCACAGTATAATCCTTCTCCAAGCAGTCCATCACGGTCACATGAGTTCTAACTTCATCATCTACATCTCCTTTCACGCTAACCATCTCATAATCACGATCATCTAACATCATTTGGTGCAACCTTCTCTCAGTATGGGTAAGCCCCAGGGAGATAGCCATCCTTCCTGTCCTAGAGTCACTGTTACCTCTAAGAACATTACATAAAAGCTTCTTGGTTGTGGAAAGCCTTTCAGGGTCTTCAATCGCTCTGCCAGTGGACTCATCGGTGACGTGAAGTACTGCTGCAACTCTTCCGTTGTGAGTCCATAGCTCAGCTTTTGCAACAAGACACAACTGGGTTGCAAGTACAGCACATATTTCAGATAGCAAGCCAGGTCTGTCGGACCCTGTTACTTCGATCAAAGTGTGTTCTTTGGAGGGCATTGCACCTATTGAACTGTGGAGTTCAGGGAAGAAGTACACTTCTGACTCTATGGACTGCACAAGTAATTATGATCAACAAACAATTATCAAGCATTTTCAGATTGAAGATATCAAACTATTTACTGATATTCAAAGTGGGAGGTAGATGAAGAAAATGACCAAAAGTGGTTAAGAGTGAGGAGCAAGATGAAATTTCCCAATCATAAATACACAAATTTAGATTCTAAGTCGACAAATCTTTTATATGATGATATCAATGCATGTCGTTAGTTTTAGTCCTAACTCTTTGTTTTCTTACATCTTATCTTAGACTTATTTCACATATAATCTTGGCATAAAATCAAAAGAGTGATTTTTATCCATATCAATTTATCAAAAAGGCATCTCTCTTTCAATAATTGCCAAAAAAACAGCCCACCTATAATTTCCTGTCCAAAATAACCCTGTATGCTCCACCTTGGAGCTGGTTTGACCAGCTGAGAACAAAGGGAAATTTTAGGCAAAAACCCATAAGTGGGGCTGTTTTGATATTTTTTCAAAGTGGAGCGTCCTTTCGATGATAATGATAATAAGAGGCACCCTTTTTGACTTTCTGCCTATAATTTTTTGGTTTGTGCTACCTTCGAAATCCTATTTCTAATCTGAATGAGAGGGTTAAGATGCGAAACAATAACTATATAGAATGGTCATTTCTTCATATCAAAAGATTTTGGGATCATGATAACACAACCAATCATTTGGCGTAATTCACGCACTTTCAAGTATGCTAAGTTACTTATACATTTATTCAATTCTAGCAAAACTGCAAATTAACAACTGAAGAAAGGGGAAAAACAAATCAAGAACCTTTTGAATGAAGGAGATGACCTCTCTGTCCAACACTTTATTTCCAGCTTCTTCTGTCACATAAAATACTGAAAACAGCAGAAAAACACAAATATTTCTCAAGCAAAAACACATTGAGAAGAAGTAGAGACGATTCCTGCAATATTATTTCAAACCCAAAGTAAAGAGGCATACCATCCATGAACCAACTCCCGTCCGAAGATATGTAGGCTTTCCTAATGGTAAGGTTCAGATCAGTCAGAACTCGGACTACTTCCAGGAGAATCCCTTGCTTGTTGACGCTATCCACCTAACAAAATCAGGACAAATAATATATACATGAAGGGTGGCCCAAGAACAAGCATCCATCACATAAAGATGCTTTAGAAAACTAGTGAAGGGTTAAGCTTTATCTATTCCAGCATTCTCTTACCCTGATAATTGTGGCATCGTAGCAAGAATCATTATCAATCACAACTCTGCACTACATGACCATAAACACCATCAGACAAGATTTTGAAAGGGGAAAAGAGCAATAGTAAATAAATAATCCAGAAAAAAAAATAAGGCAAAAGCATCAGCGAAGAGATTCCTCCCAATCTTGATTTCAGAACTAGACTGGAAAGGAATATCAAAGAGAAATAGGGTTAAGAAATATTTGGATACTAACTGAAAACAAGCATCGAGCAAAGCAATATCATAAGCAACAATTCTTCAGAGAAAGTATCGGCATGAAAAGCTGGCTCTCATCTCTTCCCGACAAAAACTTACCTTTTTTTACCAGATCTAACTCCATCCGCAATCAAAGAGAGAGATAAAGCCCGACATACTATCCACACATCCCGAGAAGACGAGCCAAAACAATCAATTATATGGAACAAAATCTACACAGGAAAAGAGGGGGGGAAAATCCAAAAAAAAAAAAAACAAAAGGCGCCGTTGCGATCTTGTCACCTTGGTGGGTTCATCCTCCTGATGAGCTTGGCGAACTCATCCTCGTCCACCTCCACATCTGGATAGCTCCCCATCGCCCAAAGTCGCGAGCGAGACGAGTGCGCACCCCACAGCCCACACCGTGCAGAAGGCGAAGCTGCTCGCTTATTTATACACGGACAGATCCAGAGGCCAACAAAGAAAACTGAAAAACCATTTGATACTTTTGCATTTCGAACCTTCAAATATCCGGAATTGCATTTCGACCCTCGTGTGTGTTTGGTTCGTACAAGGTGCTAAACGATCCAAGTCTGTTATGGTCCCGACTGACCTAAAACGATGTGTGGTATCGTTTGGTCGTCCTACATGGCACACGAGTCTTGCGATGCTCGGCTCGACGAGTCACGGCATGAGTCATGTCGATCGCAACTCTTCTAGTACATCAATGACATGTCGAGATAGTTCTATTCCGCATCGTAATCAATCTAGCACCACATCGGTCAATTAAAACAAGAGCAACGTTGTTGGAAGGCAATGGAAATGAAAGAGATGGAAAGAATAACATCACGAACAATAGCATCATCGAAGATAAAGACTATGACAAATGTAGTGTTTGCATTATTATAGTATCGCGAGCAAGAGCGGTATCATAGTCGAATGTGAGGCCATCGAGATCGAATGCAAAATAAAAATGAAAATATTATGATAATTTCTTTTTTTTTCTTTTGTCTCCTTTCTTTTAGCAAAATAAATTTATTTGGATAAGCAAATGAACCACATATTTATCCAAGAAAATATTTAGGCTATTTATTTTAGTCATAGCTGCTATTTAATTTATAATTAATATCTTAATATTCTATTTAGTTATCAAACTAAAAATAGAATGTTTATATATTTTTTTAAATAAAAAAGATCAAAAAATCTTATCAATTTATTCGAGGACCAATAATTTTTTTTTCCTTATCAAACAAAAACAAAATCAAAAGTAAAAAAAGAATCGAGCCTTGAAATAACTTCCGGAAATTATGAGCATCAAATTTTACAATCACTGGACACCATTTTGCAATATTTTCGAAACTTAAATTTAAGATGTACTTTTGAAATATTTTAATGCATTATTTTTACTAAGGAATAATATAAATAAATAAAATTTTCGTGTTTTCGAGTCATCTTAACAAATATTCTCTTGTTTATTTTATTCATATTCTCATCCAACATATAGTCTTTAATTAATTAAAAGAACAAATATGAGTTGATTTTTAGAATATTCATGTCATTTAAATTTATTATTATAATATCACACTTGTGAAGCTATTATTATTAATCGACACTAAGTATTCATATTTTTGATTCGATTAATTTTGTTGATCGATCTGATTCTATGAAAATTTTTTATCGATTATCAAAATAAATTGAGAAACACTTACAACACGATCAAATAATTCATCATTTTAAAATTATCATTCCATCAGAGAAAAAATCTCAACATCATTCTAAGTTTTTTTTTCTTTTTTTATAAAAGATTGAAACCACTAACCTAACGATCTCTCACCTCGGCTCTACAAATCTGAAAGAGAGTAAATCACGAATAATCATTGATCTTGGTGCGATAACAAATACAGTGGATGGTGTGGTCCGATATGAGAATTAAACAATCCGTTGATACAAATGATCGAATTTTACTTTTTATATAAATTTTGTACCATATTTACCACTGTTCCACGTGAGAATAAGTTTTTTATTTTTTCTGTAAAAGGTTGAAATCGTCAATCTAGCAGCCTCTATCGATCTGTCTTATAACCATTGTGAGGGAGATAAATCACGGAGGATACTATAGAATTTGACATGATGATCAAGATACGTAGAAGTCATCTGAATTCAGAAAATAACTTTAAATATTTTTCAAAATCAATCCAAATTATTTCTATAAGCATCATCGTACCTTAGTTATCACACCATCCCTGTATGAATTAAGTTTTTTTTTTTTTTTTTTAACTAGATTGATGGAGGTTTTTCAGCATTCTAATGATCGCGAGAAGAAAGGAGATTCAGAGAATTTTTATCTATTTTACGTCATGCATTCTGGAAGAGAGAAAATAAATTAAAGCATCTAATCAAGAAGAAGGTATAAAACATGTGGCCAATAGTATCAAACTTGATTTGACCCCCACAAGTTATGCCAAGTGGGAGCTAAGGTAGGGTTATCAAGATGAGGTACACCGCACACATATTATTCTTTACTTAGCATGTGCAATAACAAAAGTTTTCGAATGATGATGATGAATCAGCTAGATCGCTTAATTAGTTTGTTTTTTTATGTTAAATATTCCATTAGTTTGGATCCACCATCAATTTCTTAGTATATATAGCAAAGGTGTGTATTTCAATTTTTATGTCTCCATGCTCTCTTTCTTTCTTTCCTTCTTTCTTTCTCATGAGTTTAGTTTTTGACCTCGTAAAAATCGTAATTAAAAAGTTTATTTAGCTTGAGATAGAGTCGATCCGGAGTATTTAAAGATCCTGAATGAATCAATACAAATTGGATCCTTTTATATATGAAAAAAAAATTGATGAAATTTGAGACCTTTTACTTGTAATATTTTAAGTAATAGTTTTTAGACTCTAGACGGACGCTCCATTTGCCCTGACTTAGGGCCGACCCTGGCTTAAGAT
This sequence comes from Wurfbainia villosa, assembly GCA_025175895.1. Classification (NCBI taxonomy): domain Eukaryota; kingdom Viridiplantae; phylum Streptophyta; class Magnoliopsida; order Zingiberales; family Zingiberaceae; genus Wurfbainia; species Wurfbainia villosa. Next base: position 8,892,414 of record CM045997.1, read on the forward strand.
AATATTAGCACAATTATGATAACAATACACGACTGAGAGAGAAAGGAATGTTAGAGTTTAGAGAAAAGTTAGATCATATTGAATTTATTATAAGCCGTTTTAATTTTATATTAAAAATAAGATTGTTTTAAAAAGTCAAAGGTAATAATTTTACCATTGCATTAATACTCTTGTTTGGTGCATAAGAATACAAATAAATTTATCGGCTCTCAAAAGACTTCTTTGTTCTTAGTAGTTCATTTTTTATTGTTTTTTTTTTCATTATTTGAGTTATGAAGTGAATATTACAAGTAGAAAAATGAAAATGTTAAATAGATGTGTGAACGTATAAAAATAAACATAATAAGAAATAAAGTAATAAAGAGAGTATCATGTGACACCTATTAAAGGGAAATTTTCAGAGATATATTTAAAATGATATAAATATATAGTTAGACGATTAATAAATTTCTTAATTAGTCAATATAAGATCACAACTAATGTGGTCGTTTTTGGTCCCTTTCGTCGAGTCCACGGGAGAGGGTGAGTTGTGATCACGGGCACAATAGTAAGTCCTGTCAAAATTAACACACATCGAAGGACGTCATCGATACTCCGACAATGACCCTCCGATGGTTAAGTCAGATAGAACATATATAAAAGAAAACATATTAAGTTCAATAAAAATAACGGAGAAGGAGAGTTATCCCCTGTATCGATAAAAGAATGCTCCCCTAGAGCTCTCCTCCAATAAAAGAATGCTTAGAGAGGACCCATAGAAAGAACCCCTTTTCATCTTTTACCTCAATCCGTTCTTATACTCTAGTTCTCACCTTGCCAACCAAGCCCTTCATTAGTTGTGTCATTTGATAGGTTGTTAGAGGACAATTATTGTACATACCCTTCTCCTTCTCTGACATATTCTTTCTTTACCCTATATTGATGAAGAAAAAAAATTCAGGAATAGACTACATACGTGCATTATTGAAGGATCATATGGATGATATGGAATGAGCAGCTCTTGGAAATGACAGTTTGCATGACTTGGGAAGAGCAACATGCATGCCTTGGGAAAAACCGCCTACATGTGTTGCATGCAGTAGGGGTGACTACAATTTCGAAATCACCAATTTTGGTTTTGAAATCGTCGGTTCTGATTTATCATCCAATGGAACCGGAACCGAACCGCTCATCAACGGTTTCGATTCCGATTCATCATACACCGGAATCGGAACCGAACCGTTAATCGACGGTTTCGATTCCTTACAATTCAATTTCAATTTGAACCGTTTAGAACCAAAATTTAAATTATTTAATTTTAAATCTCTCATTTTTTTAATAGACAATTTAAGTATATTATTTTTCAATTCATTAATTTAGTCGATTTATTTAAATTCAAATTTTATACGTAGAGATTTAATTTATGTCGATTTATTTATTTTATATAACTCTTTAAATAAAATATTTATCATAAAAATTTATTTAATTAATAAATTCACATCAATAAATTAAAAAAAAAGAATATATATATATAATACCTCTCATTCATTGATTTAACATTTAAATCCTTTTAGGATCTACAGGAATCAAAGCCCTTTATAATTATGATGCAATAATAAAAATTTTAAATTTTGGATGTTTTAATTTTTTTTTTTTTGCATGATGATTGTTATGATGATACCAAATATGAATTTTAAATAATTTTGATTTTTATGTGTATTTATTATTATAATTGTGACATACTAATAAAAATTTGAATTTTGAATGAGTTTAGTTTTTTTCGGTCCCGGTACGGTTTCGATTTGGTTCTGATTCGGGTTTGATTCAATTCCGGTTCCAAAAATTTAAAAATTGGAACCGAACCATATCTCCGATTCCGATTTCGGAACCAGAATCGAAAAAAGCGATTTCAGTTCAATTTTTTAGCCATCGGTTCCGGTTCGATTCACGATTTGAACTGAACCGCGGGCACCCCTAGCATGCAGGCATTTAGAAAGGGTCATACTCGGGAAGAGTAATATGCATAACTCGGGAAGAGAGACCTGCATGCATGATTCTAAAAAAGTGACTTGCATGCATGTCTCTGGAAGAGTGACTCTGGATGAATGGTTTGTATGACTCTAGAAGAGTGAGACTCAAGAAGAGTGGCATGCATGATTTTGGAAGTGACCTTGGATGAGTGATTTGCATAATTATGGAAGAGTGGCTCTGGATGACTCGAGAAGAGTAATATGTATGCTTGACTTGGAAGAGTGACCCTGAATGAGTTGCATGTATACCTCGGGATGAGCAGCATATATGCCTTGGAAAAAATCGCCTGCATGTGCTCTACATGCATGCATTTAGAAAGGGTCGCACTCAAGAAGAATAGTCTGCATGACTATGGAAGAGTGACTTGTATGCATGACTATGAAAGAGTGACATTGGATGAGCGACTTGAATGACTTTGAAAGAGTGGATATGGATGACTCGAGAAGAGTGACCTGCATGCATTGTTGGTCCAATCAATCCAGGTCGAGTGCATTAATGTTTGCCAATATAGTTTGACTATATATATATATATATATATATATATATATATATATATATATATATATATTTTTTTTTTTTTTTTTGATTAACAAGTGGTATCCAAGCTTCGCCCGACTAATCCACTTGGCAAACCGGCCCTGCCCCACGGCCTCCGAAGAGTCTCCACCGGCCCACGAGGGTAAATCAGGAAGACGCGCCGCCAAGTCGCCTCGAGGAGTTTAACGGCAATCAGGGTCCGCACCCCACACCAACCCGCTGGTAAACGGGAACCCGCCTCGACTATATATTGACTATATGACTAGTGGATGATTGTGCAATGTCATATGGGAGAGATTGTGATGAGGAGATTGTTGGAGCAATCTGCCTTAATTAGGTCAAGGTTGACCAAGCTCGAGTGAGACTCGAGTAGAAGTACAAGTATGGATACTTGGCATGGAGAAGTCTAAGATTGGAGTCTTGCAAATGGAGAAGTCCAAGTATGAATACTTGACAAAAAAAAAGTCCAAGGGTGAAGTCTTGACAAGGGAAAGTCTAAGTATGAATACTTGACAATGGAAAAGTCCAAGGGTGTAGTCTTGGTCACGTATGTCCAAGAGTGTAGTTTTGATAGTGAAAGTCCAAATATGGATATTTGACAATGGAAAAGTCCAAGGGTGTAGTCTTGGTCGTGTAAGTCTAAGTGTGTAGTCTTGGCGACGTAAGATTCATTAGCATGACATAGCCGATGGAAACACTTGAAGGCTAGCGCGAAGGGTGAATGAGTCATGGAGGACTCGGATGAACCCTGAGAGCGTGAAGATGATGGAAGTGGCTAGAAGACTTATGTTTAGGCTATGAGTAAGTATCAAGTATGAGGAGATCATACTTGGGTTAAACCTCAGTTTTGAGGTTTACCAGTCGACCGATGGCATTGGCCAGCCGATTGGTAGAGTGCTCAACACTTGGGAGCTTAGAAGACTCGAGTTGTGCTCAAGAATGAGTTAAGTGCTCGGGAACAGTTGACTAGAGGATTTGCCCAATCGGCTGGGCCAGTGAAGAACACAATGCTTGGAAGACCACAATGCTTCATTTAGCGACTCGAAGAACACAATGCTTGGAAGATACTGACAAAGTTCAGGAGAGATTCTCTTAGAAAACTTAGATATCTTCATTTAGCTTGGATCATATTCTGACAGTATCAATGATAAATATACATATTAATCCAGGAAGAAAAAAGACTTTATTAGCAATAATAGAATACGATAAAATTATTTAAATATAGATGAAAATATGATAGAGATAGAAACAGAAGAATTGATATAGTCAATTTCATTTAACGAGGTAAAAATTTAATTGGTGTTGTTGTATTTGTTTGACAATTCCACACAAAACTACTAAATAAAAAGGAGGTCAGGAAGACCAGAAATTGAACTGCCTAACACTTATTACAAACATAACATGAACAAAGACTGCACCAACAGTAACCTGAGAAATTACATTTCAAGCTTCTCCAATCTGACCTCTCAACGATTCTGCAAAGATGCTTCACAGAGAGCAACTCTGCTCAAGAATCCGAATCCTCACTCGCGTCGCATGGAGCTCTCGACTGAATGGTAACCCGAGCTCCCGATATAAGTCTGTCGAAGCCAAAATGAACTGTTAACCATGAATCCAAAGAATCCATCTCCTAAATGTGCAAGGAGAGATCAAGCTCACCTTTCCTCAATTTTGATCAACTTGTCACTTTTGCCTTCCAAAGACTCCACACCAGTGGATGGTGCATTGCCTGAAGATGTGAAACTCTGGATCTCTCCATTTGATGGCTCCCTGCAATGTAGCTCAGCAGAAGACTTCCTTGGGGGATCAGAGAAGGATAGCCTGATTGCTTCCTCTTGAGATTGTTTGTTCGGTACCAATTTCATTGCTCGGGGAAGGCACTTGGAGCGCGACGCCTCGGTTAGCTTCGCGATAACTTGCTTTGAATCCGGGGTGGTCTTGCAGCTTCTAGGAAACATCAAGTAGGAGGCTATATCAATTCCATTGAACCACTCTAAGCCTACCAAATAGTTCACTAAATTTCGTCTAGTTTCTCTAAGTTTATGACAGTTAAGAAATGGCTAAGGTGTAAACTAGTCCTAAGGGATGAACAAGCCTTCAGCTGTTAACTAATTCAAGTAGCTAAAAGCTATATTGAGCTTCTACATTGACACTTTTATCGACTAGTCCAGTGAGCTTCATAGACACTTTTCTGAGTAAAAGCAACGAACTTACCTGTCTGTTGCATTGTATGAAGAAGAGCGTTTGAGTGTGGGCGTCATTTCCCCTGCTATGCCCCTGTGCTTCTTTGTCTCCACCAAGCTCCCGCTGAAGCACTCCTTGTCGTCGAATCGAAGCCCGATCAGCCTCGGATCGTCGGGCAGGCAATCGAGCTCCGCGTGCATCGTTGATCTTGAAAACATGGGAGAAGGGAGTTTGGTGTGGGAGAAGCTTGACTTGTAGGTCGGCAGTAGGCCAAAGCTTTGGCGATCCTTCACTGAGATCGCCCCGCATGTAATCAATTGCATCAGCACGCTTGTTGGCCTCAGCTTTGGCCCTGGGTGGAAGAGAACCTCCTCCTCTTCGAGCACCTGGAAGCTGTTGATCCTGCCGGCGTCAGCTCTGATCAAAGACTCCAAAGTCTCCGTCTTCCCGCTAGAGGATGAAGCGCTCTCGTCTGCGACGGCGTCTGAAGCTCCTTTGGACCGTAGGTCGCTGCTGTGCTGCTTTGGCGGATCGAGTTCAGTGGAAGGCTGGCTGTCATCGGTCTGAGTCGAAGCGTCGGAAGCTTCGACGGGGTTACGCGATCGGTGCTCTCTGCAACTCCAGCCATTCTCTGGTGAGGAAGGTTTTAGGTCATTGCCTCGAGGCGAAGGCGGCGGCATCTTCGGCCCTTCGATCACTGGCGAGGTAAGGGAGGAGGAGGGCGAAGAAGCGGCGGCTTCTTGAGCTGCCGAAAAAATGGCGCCGTCTTGCTGTTGGGGGTTCAAGACCGACAACCTGCAGTCGCCATTGCCTTGCTGAATCCGATCTGAAACTGAAAGCGCAACCACAAATGGCAGCATTTGGGGGTAATTTCAGTTTCCTGGTCAAGGAAGAAGAAGAAGAAAAATTGCCGATTTGGGAGCACCTGAAGGAGACCGATGCAGCAGCTCGGAGCCCTTGAGGACATATTCGTTGCCGTTGGCCGGGAGCACGAGATCGTCGTCGGCGAGATCGTGCCAGACGAAGCCGTTCTTGTAGCTCCTGCAACCACAAATATTTCAGCAGGTGGAGTTGCGCAACGACGATCAGCAGAACCGTACCTCTTGCAGGACCACGAATACATGGCGGGCATGCCCTTTCCTCTCAGCTCGTCGAGCCGATTGATCACATCTATCGAACCATAAACCTTAATCAGAGAGACGGCAACGCAGGCGATTAGGAAGGGAGGATGGGTAGCGCGAGTGACCTCTGAGGAAGAGTCCGTCGGGGGAGGAGAGTGGGACTTGGATGAAATGGGGGTGCTCCAGGTGGCGGTTCCGGCAGAGGTAGTAAACCACGGGAATCTTCCTCCCCGCCGGCCAAGCTCGAGCACTCTCCGGGGTTCCCTGGTCACCGTGTCCCCGTTCACCTCCTTCCATCTCCACTACGAGTTTCCCGGCGTCGACGTCACCGCTGAGCTTGACGGAGCTGCTTGAGAGAACGAGAAAGAGAGAGCAACAGCAGCAGCAGCAGCAGCAGCAGCAGCGAGGACATTAATCGAATTCAACGCTCCTCGGCGTGCTGGTACGGTGGTGCCTCAAAGAGTTAAACAAGAAAATCAGTAACGGAATTAACCGAACGGCTAAGCCTGCGGCGTCGGCTCAACTCGGCAGCTTCAATTTTGGCCTGCTGTAAAAACGCTGCCGAACAAGAGCGGCACGGTGCTGTCGTTCGAAGCTTGAAACGCATTCGAAATTTGGATCTTTTAACAAAAAAAAAAAAAAAAAAAAAAAAACGGCTCCGCCGTTAGAGTAATTATTCGTAAAAGATTAGATTGAAATCGTCTATCTATCTCACGATAATTATGGAGATAAATTATAGAGAATTCTATAAATTTTGATATGATGATCAAAATATATGAAAGTCATCTGAATTAGAAAAAAATTTAAATTTCCTTCAAAATTGATTCATATATCACTTCTATAAATATTACTGTATTTTAATCATCATATCATTTCCATAGATACATAATTAGAGTAATTATAATAGTTGCCGGTGTTGCGATAAAAAATATCATGAGGTTGCTACTTGAACATGTTTTACCCATCACGGTTTTTTACGTTGTAAGAGAGGCAGCGGATTTGACTCCGCGCGCGTCGGTCGTTCCAGAGCTGTTAAAAGTGGGCCCCACAAAAAAAGAGCTGTTGAGTTTGATCCTCTCGGGCATCGACTGGCGAAGGCGGGCGCCAATGATTACAGTGCCATTGCAGGCCATCGTCGGGGCCCATTTAGCTGAAAAGCCTGATGCCTTTAATAATTGATCACAACTTTACGTTGTTAAAATCTTTTATGTATAATTTTGATGCTCATCCACGAGCAATCGAGCAGGTACAATAAAAAAAATATAATAATTCTTTTTCTCGGATTCTTCTCCACGTGCCAGAAGCTTGACATCATTGCCCGATCATAATTCGATTGTTATTTGATCAGAATCCAATCACAATCAGATCGGGACTCAACCACGATCTCATCGAATCTCGATCGTGATTTGACTGAAACCCGATCACGATCCCACTTAAATCCGACTATGATTCGACTAGAATTGAAGTTCGACCGGTTCACAGTTGAATTTCGATGTGATCCGATTAGAATTCGATCAAAATTCGAATCCAATTGTGATTCGATTGGAATCCAAATCTGACCGTGATCGAGTCGAATTCTAGCTACGATCCGACTGAAACTTGAATTCCACCCGGATCGAGACCAGAATTTGACTATCGATTGGCGTTGCCGAGCTACCAGCACGCGTGGAGAAGAAGCTCGACCATAATCCTGCTACGGTTGGACAACGCAAGCACCAGTTGGGATTCATGTGGTGGCTATAGTGTGGACGATAATCAATAGAAGAAAGCACGTTGACATGTATAGGGGATGAGACACGTGACGAAATAACTATGCATTCTTAGTTATTATGCATTCAATTCGATCAAACGGTCGTGAGCGAGTTGAGCACGGGCACACACAAAGTCATTGTGTAGGATACACAACGCCCCCATCGATAAACATCACTGTCGAGTGGGGTCGAAATCCAATTATGGTCCGGTGGAATTTCAGTGTGGTATTGACGGTGACAATTCAGTTGGATTCTGCCCACAATCTGGTCGCGATCTACTCCGGATGGATGTTGGCGACGATCCCGACGGGTTCATGAGCTAGACTATAATGTCCATTGCTTTAACTGTGCACAAACACTCTGACGATCCACAGGCGAAAGTACTGTGCATTATTTGTTATTGTGCAATTCCATGTATATATATTATCTTGAGCGTTGCGCAATGTGCAAGTCGTGCACGACAACGGAAAATGCACAGTAACTTGATCGTGCTCTATCTCACCCAAGCACTCACTTTTTCCATTTTTCCATGCCTGAGCACTCCACTCGATGCTTGAGCTCTCCACCTCCGCTTCCCACTCGACACCCGAGCACCTCTGGCACTCGACTTTGTTACCGAGTGGTTGGATTGTACTCGGAATCCGTTGAATTGCAGTTGATTCCAACTGTAATTTGATCGGGCTCCGATGTCGATCGGACTCCGATCGAATTCTCCACGTGCCCGAGCTCTTTGTCGCGAGATGGGAGCTCGACATCAATGTTGATAGGTCGAAATCCAACTAAAATTTAGGGTGATCACGATCGTGATCTGGTTCGATCGTGCGTGGTAGCTATCCGGTCGTGATCGCAGTCTTGCTATCGACGCTGATGTCGCGATGAGTATAGCATAGGCGACCAGATGGGTTCGGAGATGAATTATAATATGCTCGATGAAAATACTGTACATTCTATGCGATCGAACAACAAATCGCGAGTCACATATGGTCATAGACAGATATATCGTGCAGGTTATATAGTTAAGGTATCCAACCATTTTGAAAGTAGACCACTGATTTATTTATAGAATAAATCTAAAAGTGCAAAGTGCACAGAGCACGTGCTATTTACCCGTAGCCCAGATATTCTGAATTTTGTTTACAGTAGAAATCGAACCTCGCGGATAATCATGTAAAAATCTCCATTGAAAAATTAAAGATGAACTATGGAAAAGAAACTGAGTTAGTTCAAGAGTTACGGTTAATAAAGAAAACAAAGAAAAAAATATTACCTTCGACACACTGAATAGCTTCTCTCTTTCTCTTCGCCTATCGCGTAGTTTCGTTTGGATGGATTCATCAATAATATGGCTATGAAAATTTAAATGGATCGCTTTTACTCGTGTTTGGTTTCTACTTGTATAGAGAAATAATAAACAAATATTTCAGAAATTGACTTTTTAAATATTTGAATTATAGAAAAAAAAAATTAAGAAGCAAAGATATGATTTTTTTTTTCATTTTCTTCCTAAGTAATTTTTTTTATTAGCATAATGTTATTTGAACCCGTGATCCGATTAATCTTTGAAAGTAATCATCCTGTTCTACGAACTTTCGATACGCTTCGTTCACAGTTGAATAGAATAAAATTGGAGTAAATAAAAAAAATATTTGTAATTTTTTTTACGATTCAATTTGAATTTTACAGTCGCGCTATTCCTAAATGATGATCCAACATCATAGTCGTACTCTGTCCATTAGATAAACTCATGCTCTCCAGAGACATTCGAATGTATTTTTTTTTAAATTCGTTATCGAATGATTTTATTTTTACTATTGCAGGGTGCCACTGGATGCTAAAGTCCTAAATTGAATGAATTGAAAAAGGGCAAGCCGGTTGGATCATTTTTCATCCAATTTTAATTTAAAAAAAAGGCTTTTAGAAATTATTTGGTAAGTTAATATTTCTTTGAAATGATATTCTAAAATAAGAAAAATATGAGTGCGAAAAATCAAAATATTACCACAAGTAGATAAAAGCAATTTTCGAAAGTTGTATGTCTATTTCAAAAAGTAAATTAAGAAAATTATTATTGTTAACTATCATTTATTACTCTTTAATTTCTTCTTCTTCTTATTTTCATATAACAGTTCGACAATAATACTGCAATATTATTTAATATAGGATAACAAATATTATAATATTATTGATATTCCAACTTAATTTTTTTTTATGTACGAATATAAATTAAGTTCTTTTTAAATTATTTAAATATCGAATTGCTTCGCGAACATCGAATTCATTCCGACTTCTTTCTTTATTTAATAAACCAAATAACTATATATTTTAAAATTTATTTTATTTATTTAATTCTTTTAAACGCATACGTCCAATACATAAAATAAACGTCCGAAATAGGGCAGGCGTCAGATCTCTCTCGCTTCGACGCAGGAGCGCTTCCCCGAGTGGGTCGGTTTCCGGCGGTAGCTCGGCGAACTTTCCGACGCTGCAGAGGTAAAATCGCTCTGACCTATCTCCGTCGCCCTATCTCTCACTTCGTGTGCCCTGTAAGCTGTGGAGTTTGATCCTGCTGCTTGGTTCAAAACCCTAGGGGGAAAGAGGGAGGAGTGAGAGACGATGCATTCTTTCGGCTACAGGGCGAACGCTGTGGTGACATTCTCCGTCACCATCTTGGCTGTTATGTGCGCGATGGTCTCCCTGTCAGACAACTTCAATTCTCCCTCGCCCACCGCCGACGTCAAGGTAAGAACTTCCGACTGGTTGTCGGCTAGGCCGGTCGAAGATTATCAGACCCTTGATTTCCTCAATCCCTCAGGTCTTTGATACATGCTTCCGACCAGTGTCCCAATATTTTTCAGTTGCATCGCTTGCATCTTGATTGGAAACGTAAATTCTATGGAATTGAACTTCGTTTTTTAACCTTGTCCTATGCTATTGTACTTGTCAAAATAAATAGGAATGGTAATTCTATCTTCCCAAAATTTTGCCATTTATATATTGATCAAATAAAGTTATATTTTGTTTGAGAATCCCCTTGTAATTCACGGGCATCAATCACTGAATTACAATGGATTATGTTTTTCATTCTAATTTGAATAAGAAGTGAAATTAGACTCCTCAGAAATTCTTTTCTAAATAGACTTGCGATTCTTTTTCAATGGGGATTGGTTCCAGAGAAGGTTAGTGGCAGGATAACGGTATTGGTTCATGTGTAATAGTTTTTGATCTCTAAATTGCCAATAGAAATTAGTCACGACCAAGAGGCTGTGTTTCATATCGAGTATTCTTTTATTTCATATGAAACTAATTCCTTTTCTAAATTGGAGAAATCCTCTAGATTGCTGAGCCATAGGCCTAGATGGTATTTACATCCCTGGTCATTCCCTAGATGAAGATATTGAGCTTTTTATATGGGTTAGGTCTGGACTAGAGTAAGCACTCATTGTAATTTTTGCATATGTGCATTGACACACCATATTAGTTAGTTTGTTAATCATTTTACTCTTTTCTCAGTAAAGCTGATGATATATCTCTTACTACTTGTCAATACTTCTGTTGTATGTTTTTCTCTCTTTCTCTCTTTTTTTTTTTTTTGCTCTTTCTGTTTCTCAACATTTTTGCTCATTTTGTTCTTCTGCAGGTTCTTAATATAAATTGGTTCCAGAAGCAACCAAATGGGAATGATGAGGTGTGCTGTTGTTTTGGTTTTATTACTAATGAAAAATATTGCTTAGCAACTCACTACAATTATACACCTTCTGCATTCTCTTCTGTGGACAAATGAGAGCAATTTCCCTTGCAAGTATGTTTTATAATAGACTGAAGCACTGATGTCGGTGCAAAGTATTATTTATCCGCTCTCTTCAATTGTGCACCTTTCTTCCTTTAATTCTGTCGAAAAATGACAATGCTTGCAAGTATGATTTGCTATAGACTAAAACAATGATGCCACACAACCCTTCTGAGTTTTAGAAAATTTCTAAGAGACGCGTGGAGAAATTTTGCATGATTTTACATGAAATAAAATTTCACATTTTGTCCCCAAAATATTGAAGCTTTGAGTGCAAATTCAGATTGTTTTCTAAAGGAATCTTAAACTAGTTGATACACATTAGCAATTCTGTCATTACCCACATAGGCAGTTGCTTGAAGATTCTTAAAGAACACCATTATAGTAATCGTCAGAAATGATTTGTATTGCTATCTTTTTTTTAAAAAAAATTACTTTAGCATCAACAATGGAAGCAGCTTTTGTAAGGAAACAATTAAGAATGAAGACCAGCCCATTTCAAATTTACTATATTTGAGAAAGAAAGAATGTGTATCCGGATGAAAAATTCACTAGACTAAGTAATCTGATAATATAGTGTAAAGTGTCTTTGCACATATACTATTAAATTATTTTTTGGTCACTGCTAATATATCTGGGAGCTAGGGAATGTTTATTATATTGCGCTAAATATGGATAGAAAAATCTAACTTTATTTACTGTTATATTTTCCAGGTCAGCTTAACACTGAACATATCGGCAGATCTTTCATCTCTATTCACGTGGAATACTAAGCAGGTTGGCCTTACAAGTCATAAGTATGTTGTTGGTTATGATAATTAGTAGACACCATTTCTTGATTTCTCTGTAGACACCATTTCTTGACTTCTCTAGGTTATCATCCAATTTGGCAATTTTCTTTAGGTTAATTGCTTTTAATTATTGTCAAGTGTTGGACATGTTTGGTCCTTTCAAAACTATTTTTAAGTAACAGAGCTTTTTGTTTTGTAATTTGAAGTTGTTAAGAATTCTTTTTATAAGCAAAAAATTAATGTTAATTGGAATGCAAATTTAGTTGTTATAGTAGCAACTTTAATGGGCTTATTAGAGTTCCATTTCCTCTTTAACTGTGTATCTTATTGAAAATTATTTTCATTCAGAAGATTTCACTCATATTTGTAACCATGGACTTTTGCAATTACTAGCAAGAGGGACCCACACAATGCGTCTGAGAATAGCTTCGTCCTACACTTCTTGATGCCTAAAATGCCATGCGCTAGCGAGTACCTATACTTGTTTTCTTTTATTGTAGTTGCCATCAAATGACATCTCTAACTGTTAACCCCAACGTGATCTTCAGCTCACTGTAACTGTGCTTTATAAGGTTGAAGGCATGTGTTGCTCATAGCTCCAAGATGCAGACTGGTTGCGATAAGCCACACAGTCAGAGCCCCATACTTGACAGTAGACAATGCCATGCTTCTCCACAACATGGGCATCAAGGAATTGACATGACCCACAATGGGTGCTTTTTAGGGCACATTTGAGGAGTTCGGTTACTTGGAGTTCTATCGAAGAAACCTATAGGTAATGGCGACACTATGCACAGGCTCATCAAACAGGCCATTGTCAACCTTCAGAATAATGTCAAATGGAGACCAGAGGTTTCTGTGTAAACGTCATAAGAAAAAAATGCTTGCTGAGTGTCTATAATGATTAATGGAGGTCATAACTTCATGATAAGTTAGAAAGCCAAATCCAAGACTCTCACGTTCACAATCTCATTGTTTCTATTTTTTTTAATGGACATGAGTGACCTCCGTGCCCATGTTAGTCTATTTGATTTGACTTAAACCTCAATCAACATGGTATAATTTGAGATAATTAGTTGCTTCAGGTCTAAAGTATTCGAACATTTAGTGATTCCGTTGCATTAATTTGTTTGTTGTCACAATTAGATTCCTACCAGTACATCTAGGTCTATTAAAAAAAACCACCTTTAGTTGATGGCATCCTTGAAGAGTCCTCTTGAATGAGGATGATGTCTCCTTCAAGACGACCCTTGTCCACACCTCCTTCTCCTCTAAGTTAGTGAGCTTGGCTGCTAGGGTCACCTCCACCTCTTGCAAAAACCTTGGAGATGGAATGAAATTATTAAAATCTTGATTAACAAGCTGGTCTAGGAACAGTATGGGACAACCATGCTTTGGCTTGTGCTGAACTGGAGGTTGTGCTACATGTCATGCTAGGCATGACCTGTTTAGAGCTGTCTTAGGCCTGACACGACATGCCTAAAGTCTGGTTGACATGGCTTGAGCCCAAGTACGACCTGTTGACACAACCAATGAGTTTATATCACAACCTTGGAGTATTATCATCCTTGATCTATGAACTACAAACATGAGATGTATTATAACATTTACTTCCTTATTTCACAAAACAACTTTAAGCCTATAGAAAAAAATACTCGTTGCATTATTTTCCCCCTCAAATCAAAACCTCAATCATGTAAATTTAGTAAAATTTTCAATTAACAAAGAGCATGTATATGCTTTAGAGATTTTTTAAATTCCAACTTTGATGCATAACAATCTGATGAAAATGACAACTAGACCCATCCTGTCAAATTAGTTCCACATTGACTTCTCCAATGGCTTTAAGATTCAAATTAACACTACATGATTGACTGACTTATGCCAATCGTGTGTCTCTTTACACTATTTTCTTTAAGATTTAAAATATTATTCCATTCTGGAATTTAGGGCGATTTAAAATATTTCTGTTGTCAGCCGAAATGGTATAATTTCAGCACTGTTGTTGCAACGAGTATGACTATAATAATTAGATTATTGAATTTGGAGAACCAAGTTACAAAAGATAACAACCATTATTTGGATTAATTTTGATGCATGTTGATATATACAAAAGTGTATTCATCATGATTGATAACGAAGACATGAGAGATATTATTACCACCCAACACAACATGTGATTTCTAGCCATAATTTTCTCAGCCATTTTTTTTATCGCTGGAGAATGAAATAAGTTTAGGAATGGAAGGAAATAGAGGCTCACCATTGAAAGTGGTGGCATTGAAGACAAACTCTTCCCGTTCTACAAGGAGGAGCACCTCACCATCCTCTCCTAGTTCACAGCGTGTCTCCTCCTCTAGTTGGTTTTGGTGGTGTCACCGCCATCCTCCACTTTTGTGGAGTATAGAGGATGCTTTGCCACAAAAATAGAGGGACCATAGGAATAAGGTCTTGTGCAAACACTTCCACTGCAGGATGTTCTTGTCATCCTTGAATTATTTCCTATTGCACTAGCAGTGCCTTTGCTTTTATGGATCTCATATTGGATGCTCTACTGTTAGAAATGTAAGCGGCAGTATGATTGAAAATATCCACAAGAGATCAATTCAGCTTTAGGCATCATGTCTGCCTTTTTATAAGAAAGTAAGTGGAAGAATATGCCATTTGTCAAGCTGAGAGCAGGAGCTAAACCCACGGACTTTAATGGGGGAAGAATAACGAGTGTAAATCATAACGACACAAATCTTGCTAGTTCTTAATTGATTAAAGCAGACTACATTGGTTGAAGAAAATGGTTACCCTAGATTGAAGCCATGGTTGAGAAATATCATGCAAGGGCAAGGGCCTTTAGAAGGTGTGGGAAAGTGTGTACCCATAATTTGGTTGACATGGATGCCATATGTTTCTAATTCTAGTCATAAAACCCATGATCTTATCTATGTTTACTCAGACCTGGTACGAGTGTTGGTCTAAAACTGTAGATCCAAGTGTTCAACATGGGTATTCTCATATATCTTTACGCTTGATCAATGCAAGTGCCAATGTTGACTGAAGGTGTCAGTGACTGACATGGGTATAGTGGAGACAAATGGAGATTTAAGTATTTATGTATAAAAAAAAATGGAAGAGTCCCATTGGGGTTCATGTTACTATCCTCTCTTAATTGGTACATGTGAATCTTCACCCTAGACATGAAAAAGTATTATATATATCTTTGAAACTTAGTGGTATAAATTTGGAAAGAGGAAAGGATTTTCATGGCATAAAAGGTGTTATTTAGTTACTTGCAGTTTGTACTATTATTGACACATAGACTCTTATTTGAAGGATTCGTGTGAGTGGACAGAGGTTAAGGTTGGATACAAGATATCAGAAAATATGGATGGCAATGTTGATTCTTGTAATAAAAATTTTGGAATTTTTTAGTTGGTGCATTTTGAAATATCTTGAACCTATATCTTTTGATGAATTTGAAGCCTTTTCATTTTAGATATCATGCATGTTAAAAAAGTAATTCACTGTTCCTTTCTAATTTCACTTCGGTTGATATTATTTCTCACCATCATTTTCAAAGGTAAAAATGTAACTTTAGCATATCATAAAATATAATTATTTTCATTTTTTGTAGTCTTGAATTAAAAAATAATTATTTTTCCTATAGAAGTTTGACGATTAATATCACAAATTCTAATTTATGGAAAGATTTGTCATAATGATATCTTACTATTCAAAAAGAGAGAATAAAAAAATCAAGTTGCATCTTTCATATGGTTTTTCTTGATTCAAACCACAGAAGTAGCAATACTGTTGCAGACGTAGCTACGCTGCTGCATTGTTACTTTGATTCTTGATCCAATATTGCAATTGGAACCTATAGTTGAGATTTGAACATCCATATTTCCCTGTTCATAAGGCTGTTAACACTGAAGAAAGCTCATTATGCAAAGTTTTTTTAACACCTGGAGAATTCAATATACAATTTGATAGTTTTAACACAATTAGAGTTTTATGTACTGGAAGTCTGATAACTGGTTGTGGATTACAAATTCTTGGTTCCCTGGATAACTTAATAGTAACCACAAAGTACGAACAAATAGAACTTCATCCATAACTATATAAACATTAACTTATTGGCACAACACGCTTAAATAATTGCATGAATAACAAAGTGACTATCCCTACATATTCCATCTACATATGGTATCCATAATAGAACACTAATGCAATTCCTTTGCAGGATTTGTTTAGAAAATCATTGACTTTGGTCTTATGGTTTTTAATTACAATATCTAGGTGTTTGTCTTTGTAGCGGCTGAATATGAGACACCTCAGAATGCCTTGAATCAGGTGAGCATCAATATTTAGATTTACTGCTGCTTTGATTACACCATAACTCGAGTAAGAATGATATTTTCTTATCATTCTGTTTTGTTTATTACTGTGACTGGTATAATGAAATAAGCATGTATCTATGCATTATTGTCCAATTGTTGTGTGTTTTGAATTGTGTTTTTTTGACTCTTACAGCCTTCTCATATCTTGTTATATTGTCTCTTGAATCTTTTGTACTTGTTGCCTAGGTAGGGTTGGTACGTCATGTGATAATAAGAACATAGCTCATTAAAGTTGAATGACTATAAGTCACATATCTTTGTGTTTATTTCCATTTTTTTTTCTCTGTCAGTGAAATTTATTAAAACTGTAATGCTATCAGGGAATATAATTTGAAATGTATTGATCCTTTCCCTTATTTTTTTGGCTTTCCTTGTTGAATTTTGTTGGGATTGATTGATAATCTGATTGGATCACATAAGAGAGAAAGCTATGTCTCTATCACTTATTCTCCAAGGAAAAAACTACATATTCTTTTAAGTAACCCCACTTTGCATTTTATTCTGAACATGCTTGTTGAGGAAACAAAATATGGAAAGGTATTCATCATGATTATTTACTTAAGAAAAAATTGGAAAAAGGGAAAGACATGTAGATTCACTTATATGAGTGCTGTGAGTGGCTAGCTAAGTTGAATTAGCATTGAAAGCGCCGAGAGCAGAGGAAGATCAAGTTTTGAGTTTACTTTTGGCTATAATTTCACTTGAACTTTTAATTAATAAAATTTCTATTGTTGTTTCAAGTTTTGAGTTTAATTTCTATTTGATGAACTCGTTTTCATGTATGCTGTTAATTCCTCGTACACTGTGACAGGTTTCACTTTGGGATGGAATCATACAGTCAAAAGAGCATGCTAAATTTTGGATTCATACCACAAACAAGTACCGTTTCACCGACCAGGCAAGAGATTGTCCATTCCCTCTATATTTGTATGATACAAGTGTACTTATGTGCATCACAATAACGTCTTTCTTCATATTTTTACTAGTATTGGCTGTTGCTACTTGGTAGTTGGTTTTCGCCTGTTATTCTATAAATATTTAGAAAAAAAAATGCATGCATGGATTCATACTGGATATTGACCAACCAAATGTTATTAAATTTGACAAGTATATTCTTCTTTCTCGTATCTGTTTTAAATCTGTCCACTCGTGGGGGTAGGTCTCAAATATAATACACTGCCTGCTATGATTAATAACGAGATTGGCTTTAAGATCTGACCACCCGTCTCATCCTTACTCACCGTTAAGTTTTTCCATCCTATGTTTTCAAGGAACTTTTGTCCCAAGTTATATCTAGATCTTTCTTTATATGCTTTATCAATTTCATCTCTGCATGAATGTTTCTCTGGTTTCTGGAACTGAAATGTCCAATTTGAAAGAAACTTCATGCTTTAAAAAAGCAGGAGCAAAGACCCGAATCACTCTATTCATGGTTTGACGTTTGACAGCTTAAATTCTTCCTTTCCAACTTCATGCAGGGCAACAACCTCAGAGGCAAGGATTACAACTTGACACTACATTGGCATATCATGCCGAAGACTGGCAAGATGTTTGTCGACAAAATAGTAATGACAGGATACAACCTTCCTCAGGATTACAAATAGTAAATGCTTGCAGTTAATTTCTCTAGGCGACTTAAATTTAAACACCCGAGAATTCGATACGCTGTTGTATGATTCTAACTGCAAGTTTTGCAAAAGAGTAGGGAGTTAATGTTGGATTTTCTTTCCTATTCCTCTTATGGAGGCTTTTTCACCTCTTCTGAGAAAAGCAACAAAAATTAGGTACTTTTCCTTCGGCACTTGTGTATTATCCTTTTTCGCAACTGTTTCGTTCTTTTGGATTATAGCTTTTAAGTTGGAGTCACTGCCTTTTTTAAGCTTGCTGCTTGGACGGTATTGTTTGTTTGAATTCGATTTGAGAGGTGTGTAAAGCACACTTATTTTGGTAATTTAACATGGCTAGAGTTGTATCTTGACAGGTAGAGTTTGAAATTCGGAGCAGAATTGCACAAACAAGAAGCTTAGTGTAAAGTTACTCTTAAAATTTTCAAGGTAATACTATGAGATTCCTCTGTTAGTTTTTTTTTCACTTTGGTAGATCCTACATAAGGTTGATGTTGCAGGTCCTGCTATAAGCTCGACTTTAGGTGGCGTTTGGTTGGTGGGTTTGGAATGAGAGAATGAAAATGAGAATCATATAGAGTGTTTGGTTAATGGTTTTAGAAAGGAGGATTTGAGAATCAATTCTAAATAATTGGGAATCAATAAAATCCATCTCATACGGTGGGTTTGGGTTTCATTTCCGTTCGTCATCGCTCGTCATTGTCGTATCGTCGTCGATCGTCGATTCTTTATCGTTATCGTCGCCGTCGGCATCGTCGGTTCAAACAACATTATTGGAATGTCTAAATTTATTTCCATTCCAGTCTACTATCAAATTCATTTTCATTCCTATTCTCACCTTCAAACCAAATGTCATCTTAGTGTTTCGTAGAAGATTGCTCGCTAAAGGGCAGATTCTAAAAGGAAGATAATGCTTCTCCCCATGGTTGGGGTACCTGGTGGTGAAATGAGAGTTTAGGGTTCGATTTTTAGTTACAAACGACGAGACTGAGACCGAGTATGAAGTGTTAATCTAAGATTTATCCCTACCTAGCTCGAGGAAGATAATATGATTGCTTAACTTAGGAAGAGCACTTCCCACACTTGGCATTGTGCACATTCTGAGGTTCGGTAATATGAAAGATGATGCCCTATCCTTCATCAAAGAAGTCTAACCTACAGTGTTGCGGCTGATGCGACTGAAGTGGCGGCATGGCTATGTGGATGCATGAAATTATTAACTATTTACAAAAGGGAAAGTCACCCAAAGATGGGTGACAAGCTTATACTAAGGCCCTGCAAGTTCGCGTTGTTCGTATAGCGTACCCTTGATCGATGAAATCTTGTATAAAAAGTCTTAGTAAATTTATGAAAATGGCATTAGAACTCAAAACTTGACATTCAAAGTCACAAATGGAAGATGAAAAATTCTTAGTGCAGATAAACAGTCAATGCAGAGTAGGCAGAGGTTGATTTTATCAATGGAAAACATCTTATGGTAGAAGAAGAACATCACCAAGTTTGACTATCCAAAGTTCTAGTGACAAAAGGTGGAATTCAACTCGCTAGAAACGACTTCAGAAAGTACTGAGCAGAAGCCAGGTTGACTTTCGTAGCTCATTCACAAAACTAGCTTGAGGGGATGTTGACTTCCACATAAGTTGGATAGTGAGATGCGAAGAGTCTCCTACCACAAAAAAAAAAAAGGGTTTAGCAAAATTTCAGTTAAACCAATCGAATCGGAAAGTTCAGTTTAGTTTAATTGGAAATTCGATTTTTTAAAACAAAAATATCAATTATTTAGGTTATTTCAGTTTCAAAATGAAAAAAAATCAATTTAATCGGTTAATCAATTTGGAACAGAGCGGTCGATTGATATCTATATCAGTCAATTGTTTATATATAGTAGATTGTTTTTTATAAGTAGTCGACTGTTAATTGCGAATTGAAAATTAAAAAATATGAAATTTTATTGCCTTTCACTCTTGTCCATTGGATCCAGTTAACTACTCTATAATAGCAGTCAGTTGAAGTGTTCATCAATCGATTGATTGTAAAAAATCAGATTTTCCAATTTTTAATCGAAAAACTCGATTTTTTTTATCTATTTGGTTCAGGTTGGTGAAAAAATTCGATAAGTTCAATTAAGATAATTTTTTTTAGTTTATTTGATTTCGATTTTAATCGATGAGATACCTTCTTAAATTAAATGGTATTTACGAATAAGATATAAATCGATTTCGAAAGATATTTTTTTTTTTTAAATTTAGATTATCTTCATACGTCTTGATCACCATATCAAAATTCATTTATTTTTTTTACAATGACGGTAGAACAGAATA
Organism: Wurfbainia villosa; assembly: GCA_025175895.1. NCBI lineage: Eukaryota > Viridiplantae > Streptophyta > Magnoliopsida > Zingiberales > Zingiberaceae > Wurfbainia > Wurfbainia villosa. The sequence continues at coordinate 8,912,935 of CM045997.1, forward strand.
TTAGAGATAAATTGATAATTCCAATTTTCTACAAACTCTTATACTTTATTGAATTTAAAAATAAAATAAAATATTTTGCATTTATCTACTCCATTCCACTTTAGCAAGCACACAAACTGCAGCTGCCTGTCCTCTGGCTCGCACGCCTCTCATGATTCGACCCAGCAAAGCAGAGTCCTCAAAAGCCAACTGCAGGCTAAAACTAAAAGCGCTACTCGATCAATCTCACAACATCGCCATCAACAATTCAACATCCATCCATCCATCGGCACTAGGAATAAGAGTTTCCAGAACAAATTAGTATTTTACAAGGAAGTGTGGCCCATTCATTTTATTACTAATTAGTTTTTTTTTATATATATATCAATCGTGCAGTGCTTAGTCTGATCTTTTCTCATAGCTCTTCTATTAGATAAATCTAAAGTATAATTATATTCGTTCTTCAAAATATAAATTATATTCTTCTTCTCGTTTCTATCCTCTCTCTCTCTCTATTTTGCCACTGCACCACCAACATCCAAAGGCACGATGGGCTTGCATAATGATCTGCATTCATAAAGAGTTAAACCACTTGATGGCGCTGCTCGAGGGGAATGAAAAACTAAGCTCAAATGATTCCACTCCAGGCTTTTTGGGACGCAGAAAGGGGAAGTTTTCTGCAAAACCAATCATGAGAAAGTGCTGTGCTGGATCAACCAACAGAACGCTCTGGACAAGTTTTCTGCTGCAAAGAAGATATCCTCCTCCTGTAACTTCCTGGTGCTCGATGCCCCCGTCTCTCAACATGACCGTCCTTCCTGATGTAGCATGAATTCAAACGTGCTCTCGTCATCTTGATTTATTCACGTTAGTCGTTGAAAAACTTCCGTTGAGCCGAAGCGATTGGTCATCAAAACTAATAGGGAAGAGAAATCATACCTGATACTTCATGTAAATAAATAAAAAAAAAATCACAGTTTTAAAACATTTGAGAGAACAAAAACAAAAAACATAAATGTTTGTGCACAAATTTGATGTTATTCCTAATACAAATTTATTTATATCTGTTTAATCAATGAGAAAGAGAAAGATAAAAAAAAAAACTCGATTAATAAAGATTAGTATGTCTAAAGCACATTCATCAACAAATATCTTATCAAATTTATAAATAAAAAAAAAAAAAATTAAATAATCAAACGATCTTGAATTAAATACTCAATACCATGCAAATGAATCAAGCTCAACTAGGATCAATTACCTTTTATTAAACAATTCAAACTTTGGCTGGCTCCTTTACAGCCCTGGCTGTACGACATCAATGGCAACATTAACTCCACATCAACAGCAATCACATGAGAATACCATCTCCCTGCCAAGCAGTCAATGTCCATCTTTAATTTTACCAATGAAAGCTTTGAAAATCCAGGTCCACCTACCTACAAGGGGAGGAAGTTGGAGTAGCATAAATACCCATCAAAGTTGAAGGCAGTGGCAACTGGCACAAATTAAGTCCTTTGAATGGAGAAGGGGCAGGAGTTTTAATGTTCTGAGCAAATGCTTGGTACCTTGTCTCCTCAGTATCCACATGTCTAAACAGGCAAGTAATTTCAAACAGGACTGGAGCTAATTTTCAGCACTGTAGTTTCATGCTTTTCTCAATTTATGATAAAGGACAAGCAGTAATGCATCAGAATAGCATATCAAATCAGGCAAATAGTTAGCACAGATTTAAAAATAAATAAACAAACAAACCAACAAATAATAATCTTAAAGACCCCTTCAATGCCTGCTTCCCAACAATCATAACAGCACACAATGAACTGCTCTTGATTCACACGTTACCAATTGGTCATGTTGCAATAAACTGCTCTAAAATTATCACCTTATGGTTATATTGCAATAAAAGGATGTGCCTCACAGATTGCTAGGGACCATGAACTCAAAATAGACTCTTGAGGAAGAAACTGAGAATATTAAAAAAAAAAAACAAGATACTATATGGTAAGAAAGCTATGCATCAGTTTGTTGAGAGAAAATACAAAAGAAGAATTTGCATTATGAAGAATTAACCCAATTCTCAACGAGAATTAAGGCATAACCAAATTCTTTCTAAACATCCGACAAGAGGCCCCTTGCACGCTCATCAATGCCTAAGAAGTACACATAAATTGCAAAACAAAAATAACGATACGATTAAGTTGTCACCAGAAAACTGAACTGGCATCGTTGCATGATGGTTATTTCAGGAACATGAGTTGTACATACACCCTGATAGATGAATCCATGGCATCAAATCAACTTAGAGGGTCAGAGTGATCGAGTTTCCTACACTGACAACTGAATTTTCATTAGCCATAATTGGAAAATGTAGGATCACGCTATGAATAAATGAAAAGTGTGACACCAAAAGTTGGAAGAGATGAGACATACTGCCAACAGGTAATTCCCAACATTACAGGATACATAAATCTCACTGTCCATATGCGAGATAGAAATGCTTGTCTCAGATACAGCCATTGTACAGTACAAATTAAAGAGGTAAGGAAGAACAATTGGATTACTTCGGATAAATTGATAAAATGAATTTTCGATGCATTAGTAGAATAGCTTAAACAAAATAAACTAACAGTCAATACACACTAATTCTTCTGCTGCACAATCTAGGCGATGTAAATAGCTCTGTGAAACTCTAGGATAAAATGACAGGTTATTTATCACACCTAAAGAGAAACTACCAATCATAAACCTGGTCGTCTAACAGATAATCTATCCTATTCTTTCATGACGAAGTACCTGTAAAAAATTCCAGATAAAATTATATGTATAGAAGAATCTTCACTAATATGATGCGCGCCTTGACCGAGAATGTTTAGCTAGGAAATTTATACTTTATGACAAAGAAATATGTCAATATAAGGCAGATGCCTTGGAATAACATTCAAGAGGGGCTCCAAGAGTAGGCACAAAACCTGCTACTCGGCAGACTTGGTAAGTTCAATAAATGAAAAAAAAAAAGGAATGTCAAATAAGGATAAGTTTTGAGAATATAAATGTTGACTACGGCACATAATTCAGTTCAACAAGTTTGAAAATTAACCATGAAACTATATCTGAATAATTCATAGATGACATCAGAGAAGCAAACTGATTTACAAAAACAAGAACTTAGTCTACTATATTACACAATTGCCTAGCGTGATTTGACTTTACATGCATTCAGACTTTCTACAAAATGCATAATTCCTACATCATAGAAATATGACATATCAAGATCTTGCAAGAATATGCAAAAGAATTAAACATGTTGATAATGAACTAACATACAACCAGTAGAAAGCCTTTATTTTTTGTCAATGCAATTATACAGATATAGAAACTTAAAAAAATGAGTAAAGAAATAAAAAAAATACTGCAAATACCAAATCCTTGTTTAAATTGTGATAGATTACAGTTAAAGTTCAGAAATATATTGGATTTTCCATGGCATACAATCATCAAAGTCCAAACTACTTGTACAATCCAATAAAGCATTTTGCTGCTGTTCATACCTACAAATATAATTCAACCCCACCAAAAGTTCACAAATAACTGCTTCTATCTTCTGCCTATCAGCAAAATATATAGTCTGAAGCAATAGAACATTGGCCCTTGATATTATTTGTTGTTGCTCGAAGTTCCTCTCAGTTTGCCAACGGATCATATCATGAGCCATGGGAGAAAGCCAACTTAAAATTTCATCAAGTGCTTCCTTCCAATCATGTGCAAGAGGAGCATCATATATTGCTAGATTCTTCATATAGGATTTGAGACTCTTTCTAAGGGCTGCTCTTAAACTGGAAGGCAACATCTGGTATAAATCATCCCTTGCATCCTCCCCAACCAAATGTGGATACTTTAGTAATTTCTCTATGATGATTATGATGTTTGAATAATGCAAGGCAAGAGCTGATCCACCTACCGTAGAGGATGCGGCTAACCTCGTTATTTTAGTCATTGGGCCAAATTTGGACCTCTTCCTACTCATCTTCTGCAACACTTCACTGTTAAATGAAACCAAAGACCCGTATGTTGGCCTACTGAGACAACTCTCATTCTCGAATTGCTCAATATCCTCTCTCAATCCAACAGAGCTGCCTAAACTTAGACATTCCATGAAAAACCTGCCGGGACTCGCTCCACAATTGAATCTGGGGCCTTCGCTCCTGAAGTTAGCACTATTGACTGAATCAGGAGCCAAATTTGGAACCAGCCCAGATTTGCTATCTAGCAAACCTGACCTTAGGGAGCCTGAATGAACCGGGTGATGCATAGAGGTAAAGATTTCGCTTGAAATCTGACAACTTAGGTCAGTAATTAGGCAATCCAAGCTACCAATTGTCTCCCCAAACACGAGACATATCCGGGAGTGAATGGTGCAGACAGCCCGGGCGAGGAGGAGGACGACCTTATCGTAAGTCTGATTCCACAGTGAGGAATCGCATAGGTGCTTCACATCATGCCGCTGCCATTGGATTTTCTGGTCAAAGACCCGACGGCTCTCGTTGTGAACTGGGTTTTGTTCGATCTTTTTGGTGGCATTCTCAAGCTCCGTGAGGACCTCCAGCTCGGCATAGAGGGCAGAAGTAGAGGAGACAAAGCGCCCCATCTTGCGGATGGTCCTGTCCATGTCCTTGGAGAGGAAACCAAGGCCGGAAGGATCGATGCGGCCGGCGAGGAGGTCGGAGTAGACGTGCTCGAAGCCAAGGAGGGCAGGGTGGGCACAACGGCGGCCCAGGCGGGAAGCGACGGCAGCGATGCCGTTGAGATCGTCCACCTTCTCGGCGAGGGCGAAGGCTAGGAGGAAGGTGTTGTCGGACGAGATGAGATGGCGGACGCCGGGGGACGCGAGTGTCTGGGAGCGGAACCGCACCATTTCAGCTTCAGAAAGGGAGTTGTAGAGGCTAACGGCACGAGACATGGCGCTAGCGACCTCAAACGAGAGGATCCCGACTACGGCGGGAGAAGGCGGCGACTTGGAGATGTCGCTCTTCTTCTGCTTCTTTTTCGCGGCGGCGGAGACAGTAGCGACGGAGGTCCGCATCTTGTGACCACAGGCCTCCGCTACCATCAACAGGAACTGGTTTTTCCAAGATCTAGCACACTCTCCAGACTAGGTTTTCTCATCTGCAAAAAAAATGGAAGAAATTTAACCACAACGACCGAAAACAAACAAAAAAAAATGAAAAAGAAAAAGAAAAGACGCAAAATCAAATTATCCACAAAACAGCATCGAAGAAGCTTTACATGATCTGAAACTCCGGCCCCAAAATAAATCGATACCCGTCTCGGCTCCAAATTTCGCACTATTCCCGCTCCACCGAGATTCCTCCAACACGGAGAGAGGGAGAGAGAGAAAGGGCAATCGACCGAAGAGAAGCGCAGTGCGTTTAAATGATTAGGTCTTACTCCCTGGCTGCTGCTTCTGCTTCTGCTCGGCGTCCTACACACAGCACGAACTCCACCGCACGGCTCGACCGGCCGAGGACTCCTTTGGCGGTGCTCAGTCACCGGCGGCGTGCCCTCTCCGCTACCGCGCGGCGATTGGCTGGGAAGAGCAGGGGGTGGTGGAGCAGCGAGGCCAGTAGGATCCAGGACGAGGGCCGGCAAAGTTAACAGAGTGAAGGGAGGGCAATTAAGGGGAAGACAGAGAGGCAGACGGAGGAGCGTCGTGGCCTTTATGGTTGTTTTTATTATTTTTACTTTTATTTTTAATTAATTTATTAATTTTAATTTTAAATTTATTTAAAAATTATATGTTATTTTAGTTAAGGACATGCATGATACCGGTAATTCATTAAGGGTGTGTTTGGTTGGAGGTTTTTTTGATAACCTTGTTAGATTATCGACAAAATTCTTGTTTGGTTTAGGTTATAAATAATTATTTGGTAATTAATCATTACCAAGTTATAAACAAAAAACTTTTTAGGGGGAATCAGAAACCTTGAGAACAAGGTTTCGCTGATTTTCGAGGTTAAACTTTTTCAATATTACCCCAAGATATATTAAATAATGATTTATCAAAACTCAATCGATTGTCATCAAATCGTCCGTCGCCGTCCGTTTTTAGCCGCGTTGCCGTCGTCGCCGGCCGCCACCGCCACATCGCTTCGCCGCCGCCGCTCGCCACTCCGCCGTCGGCCGCTTGCCCATCGCCGTCGTCGGCCGCCAGTCACTGTCGTCGGCCGCCGTCGCCGCTTGTCGCCATTGCGACTATCGCTCGTCATTGTCGCCGCCGCCATTCTTCGATCGTCGCCCCTCGCCGTCGCCATCTGTCGCCCGAGTTCTTGCGCCGGTCGTCGTCGCCGGCCGCCGGCCATGCCGATCGCCCGCCCGCCGCTCGTTGTCAGTCGCCACCTCCCGTCGCCGATCGACCGGACACTGTCGTCGGTCGTCGTCGGTCGGTCAATCGTTGTCATCGTCATTAATATTTCTATTGTTGTTGTCGAATTGATTGAGCAAAGACAAAGGATAATTTAGTAAAATATTAAACTAAGTTATATATTAAAATCTCCCATTAAATAAGATTTTTATCTAAGGTTATACTTTATTCCAAGGTTATGTTTTATTCTCTGATAATCACATAACTAAAGTTATACATGATTACTTGAACCAAACAAACCATTACTGTTTATGCTACGCCCTTTTCCAAAATATCTCTCCCGCCGCTTCATGCTTCATTAAATAATAAGTGTTCAAATTTCATTAAATTATTTTTAAAAAATAATGATTTTGTTTGCTATTCACTTATCAGAAAAATTCGAAGAAGCATAGTAACTATAGAAGATTTTTTTTATCCCTATAATATCACATTAACAAGTAAAAAAAATCTTAATATTTCAATAATTTTTTTTTATAGATGTTACTCTTTATTTTATATATAATAATATAAATAATATAATAGTTAATTTGTAATGATTATTTTATAATAATTATTCAATAATTAATTTTTATAAGTTCAAAAATGATTTTTTTTAATTAATTTTAATTTAAAAATAAATAAAAATTACAAAATTATTTTATTTTTGGAGCCACGGAACTCTTTTTAATCCTATTCATCATGGATGTAGTAGTAGAGTATTTGAATCGATTTTTAAATATTCACACTTTGATTTTTAATCATGATATATTTATAAGATATTTTCAAATAAAATAATAAATTAATCATGCTACAACTGTTGAGACTGTTCATATAATTTTTTTTTTATTTATCTTGATAGTAAATAGAACACATCCCATTTAATTTTTTTTTAATGTCCTATTAGAGATCCGTCGGATAGAGATGATGATCTTCGAAATTAATCAGGTCAACACTTAGATATACTATATTAGTAAAAAAATTAAATACTTTTAAATGAATAAATATTATTTCCATGGGGAAAAATATAGATATATTGATTTAGTATAAATTTAAGATTCATGAAGAAAATATTTACCTTTACAAATTGTTAAAATTAATTAAAAGTGTTTCACGGCTAAAAGTTAACTGAAATAACATTCAATAAACTAGTAGACATCATCGAGCACTTTTATAAAAATATTTAATAATTGTCAACTTACTGTATGTGTAGACGTACAGGTAGAAGATGAACAAAGGCGGCTTGAGGACTGTTGGGCCCTCAGATTAAATTTTTTTAAATATTTTATAAGACTCAATTTTAAATTTTATAATGAAAATAAAATTTAATTTTTCAATTTGATTCAGAATCCTAAGATTCAATTTGAAAATAGAACTGATTCTGAAAACGAATAATTGTGCACATGTAATATATACATAAATATATATAAATTATAGAATTTCAAGAATATCACAGTTAAGTGAGAATTATATATATATATATATATATATATATATATAAAAGATAATTTTACATTGAGCACCAAATAAATACATGACTGTGCATGTTTATCTTTGTGCACAGTAATTTCATTATGTTGTGCACCGTGAAATCACTGTGCAGATGCATAGATCATAGTCGCTCATTTGATGGTGTTTAAGATAAAAATTATATCACACCTTACGCGTGTACAACTCGTGTACGATAACGAAAATATATAGTAATTTCCATCATGCCCGAACATTTGTTTCTCACGTCCCGATCAAGTACAATAATGAAAAAGGCAGGTAACTTCTTCGAAGTCTCTCTTAGTCCTTGACAGCTCGACATCACCATCGAACCATCGAATTCCTACCACGATATGGTCGGACTCCGATTCCGATCGGATTACTATCGAATTTGACCAAATTAGGGTCGGAATCGACTGCGATTGTTGCCGCTAGTGACCACGGCCCTGACGCTCGCGATTTGATCAGTCGGTTGATCGAACGACGACGACGTTACCGAAAAAGCTTATGATTGCTTGATAATCAGTCTTGATTACCAGTTTTTTCTTATCAAGGTAATAAATCTTTAAGGCTTCCAGAGTATTCATGACGACGTGAATTTTCACATCTATTGTTGATTTAGCGGGGTGGAATTTTCCGCTGGCATAAACACATATCTTCTCTAAAGATTTTGGGTCATGCTCTCTTTCTTTCCACTTGCAAATTCCTCTCCATCCATCCATACAACCATCTGTTTCGAGAATCATGAAACTTACTGATTCAAGAAGCAAGACAGAATTTATTGAGAATCTGCTTGGAGAAGCAGAAAAACTTGCATGGATACAGTGGAGAATGACTTATGCAGCTGAATATCAACAATTATTAGACAATGCGAATGGCGCTGATGGGACTCAAAATCTAATCTCACAAATAAGAAGGGTCTTTGCTCTTGAGGATCCTTACCAAGGAACCACATGCATAGATGATTCCGACGAATTTAGGGTTGAACTATAATGTCCATCGAAGAATATGACGGATGACGAAAGTACTATGTATTTTTTTATTACTATTAGGGTTGTAAATGAGCCAAGTCAAGCTAAGTTCTACAGTGTTCAGACTTGTTTGATAAGATAACCAAGTCGAGCCTAAAAATAACTAAGCTATTAAAAAATCTGTTCAAGCTTGGTTTATTTTTTTTAGAGATTGAGTTTAACTTGAACTCGACTTGTTTATTGGGTATCAAGCTTTTAATCAAGTTTGATTCAAACTTATTTAAGTTCGATTTATTTAAACGCTATCAACTCTTAAGTTAAACTTGTTTGTTTATTTTAAATTTTTAATATTTTAATCTTTGTTTATAAATGAGTATAAATAAGTTCATAAATAAATTTTAAATGAGTTTATTCACGAATAATATTCACAAACACTATTCACGAACCTTAACAAATCAAACACATATATATATATTTAAGTTTGCTTATTTAATTTATTAAGTTGTTTAAGCTTGTTTATTCTTTGACTTTGATGTATATTAAATGAATGTAAACGAGCTTTTATCGAGTCGAACATCAAATTTGTTCATGAACGCTTGATTCATTTACGACCTTAATTACTATATAAATTCTGTTTGATCAGACGATGAAGAAGTTATCGTGCACGAGTCATGCACGGATTATAATCCAGCAAAAAAAAAAAATCTCTCTCTGTATATAAATAGTTTATCTAAAATATTATATAATTTTCAAAAAAAAAAAAGAGAGTAATTATATCTACTAGGAGCGATAGATGAAATTCTTATAGCAGATTTCAGTCAACGAGATTTGACCTGTTTTATTGAAATAATTTATCTGTTGTTAATCACAAAAATTGTCCTGTAAAATTAATAATTGTACATATATGAGTTGGAGTTGGACAATTAACAGTGGACTTATCAATCAAATAACTATTAGTCCGCTATAACATCTATTCGATTATTGGTGGATGATCAAATAAATTGAATAGAGAGAAATTATAAATAAATAAATAAATAAAGAAACTTATAAAATAGTGCTTTATTAATTTATGCAACTCTACATAAGTCGCGTCTCGTCGTGTAAACCATCATTTATCTCGGAGCTGCACGAACAGAGTGACACGAACTAGGAATTATAATATATTCGAATTAAAATTTTAATCGAAAAAAATTTTAAAAAAAAAATCCAGACTAAGTTTGTAATTTAATTGAAAATTTTAAAATTAAATATATAATAAATTAGATCCCGATTAAAATTCAGATAAATATTAATTTAATTCCGCCTTGCACACAAATCGATGTTGATATCGCTGCAGTTAATAATAATAATAATGAAGTTAACATCGCTCGTCGCTGACTGAACAAGGAAAATGAACAGCATGGCTTGTTCGCAATCACCATGACAATGTGGTGGCCCACTTTGGCCATGTCCAGACCAGCTCTACTTTTTTTTTTTTTTAATTTTTATATTTAATTTTAATTTTTATGGATTAAGATGACGTTTGATTGGAGGGTTTAAAAGGAGGGAATAAGAATGTAAATAATATATGGTGTTTGATTAATGAGTTTGAGATTGAGATTTTGAAATGATTTCTAAATATTTGGGAATAGAGTATGTAGTGGCCAATGCTTTGTAGTGTTGACTTGTTTGATAAGATAATCAATGCCGAAGCCAAAGCTAAAATTAACCAAGCATTCTTGAAAAACACATTTGAGGCTTGGTATTTTTTTTTTGAGCTTGAGCTTGGCTTGAGCTTGAATTGAGCTTGGCTTGTTTAATGAGTATCAAGCTCCTAATCAAGCTTGAATCAAGCTCCTAATCAAGCTTGAATCAAGCTTGATTCAAGCTTGTTTAAATTTGATTTATTTAAACGTTATCAAGCTCTTAAGTCAAACTTGTTTGTTTATTTAAAATTTTACTAATTTAATCCTGATTTAAAAATGAGTATAAATAAATTCAAAAATAATTTTTAAAAGAGTATAATCATAAATCGGCTTGTTAATGTTTACGAACATTATTCACGAACACTGTTTCTGAACACCGTTCACGAACACTGTTCACAAACATTAACAAACCGAATACATACGTGTTCAAGCTTGTTTATTTAATTTATCAAACTGTTCAAGCTTGTTTATTAATTGACTTTGATGCATATTGAACGAACGTAAACGAACTCTTACCGAGTCGAACACCAAGCTTGTTCATGAACGCTTGGTTCATTTACAACCCTATTTGGGAATCAATAAAACCCGATCTAAATAGTGGATTTGAGAATGATTTCTAAATAAATGATCATTGTTGGTCAACGACCGACGGCTGACGACCGGTGCGGACGATGGGCAATGGGCGGCGGACGACGGGCGACGAGCGACAGTCGACGACTGATGACTAACGACCGATGCCAGTTGGCGGTCGACGAGCGATCAACGGGCGATCGACGGGCGATCGACGGGAGAGCGACGGTCGACGCCGATGACCACCGGCGGCCGACGATCGATGGCCGGCGACTAACAATCGGCGACCGCCGGTGACTGTCAATGCCCTCGACAATCGTCGACAACGGCGATCGACGACCCGACAACGATATCGATATCGTCTCCGCTTTCATTCCAAATCTATAAACCAAACAATGTTATTAGAATGGTTAAACTCATTTCCCTTCTACTCTACTATCAAATTCATTTCTATTCTTATTCCCACACTCAAACTAAACGTCATCTAAACTTGGCACACGGCTCGTGCCGTCCAGGCTTGCATTATGTACTTTAGCACAGCTGATTACGTTAGGTGGTGCTCGGTCAGCCGAATTGATTCATCTTATTTAGCTCAATTATTTTGAGTTCGACGTGATTTCTTTTTGTTTTTTCTTCTTCTTCCTTTTCTTTTACCAGCCACATCGGATCGGATGGTAGATGTGTAGGTTGTTCGAGCTACGAAACTCTTTTGATGTTCAAATGAATCTCGCTTAGAAAAAAGGAAAAATAATTAGATAATAGGAAAAATTATGAGAAAGACCTTTACTCTTTTATATATGACAAGATAAAGGAATATAGAGGGGATCTTGCTCAGTGATGAAGATTCGAGCAGACCTGAACCTTGCCTCGTTGCGACGTCTCCCTATGTGCTACGTACTTAACCAATAAGGGATCATCTGCCTTGTTGGTAAGCCGCAGCAACTCCTTATGACAAAGAGGTAATGGATCTTTTGGATCTCTCAATGGATCGTCCATTCATATATATAATCGAAAAAATAAAAATAAAAATGATCTATACACAAGCCTTGTCGAACGATCTACAACAAATATATAAAAAATAAAACAAAAAAACGGAAGCGTAGCAGATGCACCTGAATCCGGAGTCAACATCTTCGGAAGAATTTGAAGTTGGAAGAAGCACTGTAAGACTTGATCTTCTATAGGTCGAGAGAGTTGACCCCGGATGCTCTACCCGATAAGGGAAAAGAGTCAGCCGAAATCATTGCTCTCCTGTGGGGATCACACTTTATATATAGTGTTAATCCAAAACTCATTAACATCCCATCAATGTTAATGGTACGAGTTAAAGAGTTACACACATATGAATCAAAAATCCATTAATCCACATTCAATAATACAAATCTATTAAATTAAAATTATAATGGTTAGATCGCTTTTAATTGGATTCGAATCAATACTACACACTCGGATATGTTACGATAATCATTTGTAAGTCCACCATCAACAAAGGCATATCGAGACATCGACCATCTCAGGATCGGATCTATCTTTGGACTGTCTTATATTATAGTTCAGTCCAAATATTTTTGATACGAGAGTACACCTGTAGATGTAGATAAGAGCAATTTAAAGATCAACTTCTAGACATAGAAGCCATAAATGATATTGTTGAACTTTAAATTCTGCTGGCATAATTTTTTTTAAATCAAAAGAATTTAACTTCAAAATATTAGCAGGTATAAAATGGACCATTGGCTTAGAAGACATAATAAAAACTTTAAAACTAACCGGATCCATTCTCTATAAAAAAAGAAATGGAAAATTTAATTGTAGATTTCTAGACTATAAATCTAGTAGCCCTAAGACAATAAAAGATTTAAATCTTATGAATAGAGAAATCAATCTCATAAAAACTTTAAGAAATTTAGGTTTAAGATATCTAAGACAACATCAATTTAATTAAAATTTCATGAACATTGAAATAATAGAGTTGCAAGATAAATTAGTAGAAGAACTTAGTGAGCTTATGGAAACAAATAATTTAAAAGACTTTATAAATTCAACTGAATCTTCAGCTACTTCAAGACCTTATGCTATACAATATCCTGAAAGTACTATGAACACTCTTGATTATGGACAAGGTTATCCTTCTAGACGAAGGATAGCCCCATATACAAATAACAATCCAATGTTAAAGACTATGGGAAAATGAAAACCAACAGAGGTCACTTTCTTTGGAAAAAATTCAGTATTACTTAACATAACCGAATGTGATCCTCAACTTTATGATAATTATTTAGAGTAGCGAACAATATTAGTACAAAGAGATTACCAATAAAAATATGAACTTGAAGTATCATCTGGAAGTGGTATGATCAAGGTAGGAAAAGACTACTTTGGAGAAGTAGCAAAAGCCGCTCGGGAAGACTATAAAGTAAATTTTTCGGAAGAAATACAAATAATGGCTCAACCAGAAAATAATATACTTAATTTCTATTATGCAGTCCACAGACTGTTAACAACCCGAGATGCTAATACTGGATTAGATGTTAGACAAAAAGAAGCTATGAGAGACTTAGAACAATTTCAAATACTCGATTGAAGAAAAATCAAACCTTTTTTAATGATTTTTTAACTTATACCGTAATTCATGGTAATTATTGTAATCCTATTTTAGGAGAAATATTATTTAGTAAACTTCTAGGAGAATTAGGTAATGAAATCCATAAATCTTGGACTGATTTAAATGTGCCTGCAAAATATGATAACATAGGGACTAGGATTCAACATATTTTTGCACAACTTGAAGAAAAATATACTTACATTCAAATTAATAAACAATTAAAGAGCCAACCATATGAATTTTGCAGCCAAATTTATACACCACAATAGTATGATTTGTAGACAAAAATAAAAGAAGTAAAGCCATAAAACTAAAGCCAAAGTATAAACCAAAAACCACTTACCACTTAAGAAAAAGTAAGGCAAGAAAACCTGAGAAAATATAATCCCAAGAAAACTTATGCTAATAAGATTACTTCTCATATTTGTAACAAAGAAGAACACATATCATCAACATGTCCCAACAGGAAAAACTTATACACAAGAGAAGCAACAATAGTGGGATGTACGATGTTAGATATTGGGTCTTAAAAAGACCAATATGATTTACGGTTTTGAAAAGGAAAATTGAAGTGTCATCAATCGATGAAAGTCTAAATTGACTTCAAAATCGAAATCTACGTTTCGAGTAGATGAATCTAGACTATTAATTTGCTCAAAATCGATTATGGGTGAATGAGAAATTAATTATTAAAGTCAGCCTAAAATGTTATTAAAGGAAGTAAGGGGAGTAATAGTCCCACATTGGAAATTTCATAGAGGATTTACTTCCTTATATGTGTTGTTGTATTAATTGAGTTAACTCAACTAAGTACAGATACTCTCATACAATGGGCGAGCAAGTGTTCGCACCTGCAAGCCCGTCACCCGCCACGCGCGCACTTTGCTGAGATCAAAGGATGATCTGAAAGGTTACAATCATCCAAATCTAATGGCCAAGATTAAAAGGTTTGATGAAAGGTTACGACCCTCTACATCCAATGACTCAGATGAAACTCACTAAAAGGCACTTCACCTCTTCACCTAGTATAAATAGGATCCATAGATGATGGAATAAATCACTCAAAATTCACTCAATCTCACTCACCTTTGCATACAATCCATCCTCTGCATCCAGAGTCTAGAAAACCTACGAGAAGGTTCGCCGGTCTCGGAATTTGTAGTGCTACTATTCTGAGACGTTGTCGTTGTATCTTGAAAACGAATTGCTGCTATCCGTAAGCACCTGAGCGGAGCAATATCATTTTACGAAGATAGTGTTGAACACTAGCCTCGACGAGCTCATATCAGTTTGCTTTCTCCCCGGCAATATTCATCACACCGATCATCAACAGTACAAACTTTGATTTAGTAGAAATACAATATGATATTTAAGATACATCCTCAATTTATTCAATTATATCTATAGAAGATCAAGAAAAATACCTGCCCTAGCTCTTCATATTATTCACTTATTAATTATATAAATGGGGCAAACTCAAATTCAGACTCCGAAATATATTATGATCTTATGTTTCAATTTAATTTTATATCTGGATCCGACTTACAATGTCCTCATGCATGACAATTAAAAGATGGAAATGACAATATCCCCTATTATATTTTGGAAATTATCCATCTCTACAAAAAAAGAGGAAAATATAAATTTTGTAGAAAACAAATTTATAATGTATGCATTAAAAATACTTATAATATAAAAATTCTTGAAACTTACACTATAAAATCTAGTAATAGGAATTTACTTTTAGAAACCCGTGTATCTATATTAGAAACTAGACTAAATTTTTTAGAAGATGAGATATATGAGCTTAAAGAGCAACCTACATTGACAACTTAGAAATCTCTTTAAATCTACCCCCACAGAAAGACTTAGTCTTTATTAAAACTCCAAGTATCTATAATATGTGATGCTCATCTGATATTCGAGTACAATGCCTCTTAAATATCCAAGGACATGAACTTAAGCTATGCTTTTATTGACAGTGGTGCTACCAACTCTACTATCGATGAAATTATGTTACTTACTATCCTTCCCTTCAATTTAATTAAAACCACTAATACTCCTATTTATACTACCCGATTGGGTGGACAAAAATCTCTTTGTACAAAATTCATTAAAAATGCTCATATCCGTTTTTATACAAATTGTGATACTTTTAGTCCGCTACTCCTATTACCTCACCAGAATCTTCAACTCATTTTAGGCCTTAACTTCTTAATTGCCCTTAATCGAGCTTTGTTACTCACTAAAGATTATGTTGTTTTCTTATCTACACCCATTATTAGCCTTATACTTTCTGATTACCCTTCTTTGCCTTGCATCGTAAAGCATGGTGCACCTGACAAAGATGTAAATCAAATTGTAGAAACTGATACTTCCAAACTTTTAGATATTTATGTTTTAGCTTTCAAGATTTAAATAAAACAATAGCAAGAAGAGACTTTTGATTTTATAGAAAACTTTGAAGATAGTGAGTTAGGGATAAAAGAATTATGTAATCCTACTTATAGTTTGAATTTAATAAAAACTCAGGATGATTTAAATAACTTTGTCCATAGGTTGGAAAAATTAGAAATAATAGGAGTCCCATAACCAACCTCCTCCTTATATTGAAGCTCCGTTTGAGCTGCTATTCTGGAGGTTGTTCACCGTACCAATCTAAATAAGGATCGATTTCATTATCTTCAAATTTGTCAGAATATCCATGAAACCCAAAAATATTCATTCATATTAAGTGTTTTGCTGGTTCAATTCGCAAGTCAATCCATTTAGGAGGAGCACTTTCAAAGTGACAAACGATATAAGTTTCTTCTTCTAATGTTTTCTGCATTATGAAGCTAAGTTTCTAAGGAAACACTAAAATGGATTCAAAATCATGAACCCAAAGTTTATTTATTAAGCTATAGTCCATAAACAGTAAGGGAGTAATTAAACAACCCTTAAAAGTATGTTGCTCAAATCATTCAAATGTATGCTTGCTTTTCGCAAGGAATAAGTAAGTTGGCATCTACAACCGCCCCATTTTAAAATGTCTTTGTTATCGCAAGTAGGATATTTTTCTAGACATTCTTTTCTACTTGAGTATTCAATCTCATATATAATAGAAATTCCTTGTTTTGGATTTTCATGAAACCATTAAATGCTTCTGTTAGCGGCCAATATTTTTGTAGAGAGGAATTCTCTGATAAGTCTTGAATATAAATATTTATGTATGCTGGAGGATTATGAAGTAATTGCAAAGTTCTCGGAGTATTTTCAAGTATTAAGCCTGTTGTCTTCTTTTCTATAGTCAACATAGAAGAAGAAGATCCCAAAGTACTCCCATCCTCTTGAATTGATGGGCTTATAAAATAGTTTGGGCCAACTTGTGCCCTTATGAAGTCCATAGCATCACTCAGGAGATAAAACCCCTTATAAGAAGTTCTTTGAGTAGTTGTTAATAGGGATTTTACCTCTTCCCATGAAGAGTAGATGTTTGCTTGCTTTTATGAGTAAACTGCATAATAGAAAAACATTTTGCCCAAAGGCTTTTGAACTGTTGTAATGAAATAATTGGTAAGTACGTTTATAAGAGCAATCTTTTGATTAGAAGCTCCAGGCACAGTAGAAATATTTCATATATTGTCAATTAAATAAAGTTGAACTGTATCCAGAAGTTGTCTATCTTCATAGTTAAATTGATCTTCAGATCTTGTGAAAGGTTGAAGTTCTTGAAAACCAAACTTCATGGTTTGGTTACCTAAGTACATTCTGACTTTCTTTGATTCATACTTCTTCATCATTTTTCTGAAAAGATTAGTAAATAAGTCGGAATAGAGTATCTGCCAAGGAATTATTAACTCCTTTTATATGTCCCCAATTTATTCTTATTCCTTTATTAAGTATGACATTTATAAATCTTAACTATCTTTTCGCACTTAAACCTTTCTTTAGTCCTTTGTCTATTGGCTATATTTGACTATGACCTCACAGTCTATCCTTATGGTAATTTCAGGTTTGTTACAAATAAAAAGTATAAATGCTTCTAAATAATATAAGACTGTTAAAATTTCAAAGTCTAAGGAAGTTAAGTGACCTTTTTCTTTATATTTTCCTGATGCATATCTACATATTGCTTCAATATTTTTTTTTTGGTGATATTTTGTAAGTTTTTTTTATATAAAACTCCTCCCCATCCTTTTTCGCAACCATCTGATTCGATGATCAAGTAATTTGTATCTAGAGGTAGGGTGAGTGATGCTAATATTTTAACCAGTTGTTTGATATGTTGGACAATTCCTATTTCTTGTTGATTAAAGTGTTTTTGTCCAGTTGGTGAAGCTTTATTGCATAAAGGTCCACTAAGTTTTCCAATATCCTTTATGTAAGGTTTAGCGTAATTAAGTAATCCTAAAAGGATCTTAAAGTCTTTTTATCTTCCATTTTGTCAGGGAATTCTAGGATTTTGGTTGTTATGTGTCTTTGTAAAGAAAATTTCTTTGTTCAATTTCTGATCCTAAGAATTCAATATAAGTTGTGGTTAGTTTATATTTTGCTCGGGATATGATTAATCATGTTTTTCAAACAAAGTAAAAATCATATGTAAATGTGCAAAATGTTCTTTTGTTTTTGAAAAGACTAAGATATCATCAATATAAACGTAGATAAAAGAAGAACAATGTCAAAAAATATTGTCCATTTTCCTTTGAAATACCTGAGATACTATTTTAAGTCCAAATGGCATAACTAGTCATTCAAAGTGTCTTTCAGGGCATGAAAAGATTGTCCATTCTATAGAATCTGAATGAATTTTTACTTGCCAAAATTCTAACTTTAAATCAAACTTGAAGTACCATTTTGAAGTTTGAATTCTATTAAGTAATTGTTCTTTATCTGAGATTTTGTAACCATCTTCATTGCAATTATCATTAAGTCTTTTATAATTAAAAATCATTCGTGATTGTCCTCTCTTAAGTTCTGACCCTTTATTGACAATAAAAGCTGGGTTTCTATGTCTAGAGATTGATCTTTGAATTATTCCTAATTGAAGGAGTTGAGTTATATGCATTTTGCATTCTTCATGTTCCCAGTTAGTGTATCTAAAGTTCTGGGCTTTTATAGTTAAATCTAGATTTATGATATCCAATTTATAGTCCAAAATTGCATGGAGCATGGCCGCTTGAATACTGACTGCCTCCACTTGCGATGGCAGTCATCGCAATGCTCGCCGTTGCCCTTCGACCCGATCGCATTCCTTGATTCATTGTCGGCAAACCTTCGTTGGTGACTCCATAGCCTGCAACTAGCTCAAGTCCCTAGCTCCTTTGCCTCCTCGTTGTCACAGAAGAGCACGACGTCTACCACGATGGCAAGGAGAACAAATTTCGATAATGAGTATTCCGACAGCGAAATTAACACCACCATCTCTGTCTTCTAGTCATCCTTCTTCGCAAAGGGAATGAAAAAGAATGAGTTGACGGGATTAAGATACAATACTCTATTTTTGAAAACTGTCGACAATCAATGGATGATGACAAAGTAAGACAGGATCGACATTGTGCTATTCTTAGTGAGGTACTAGTACCTCCTCCCGACGATCAACCACGAGCACATCGTCATGCTTGGCTATCATATCTACAACTTCAATCTCATCGAGATTAGCTTCTTCGATGTGTTCTGCAAGGTGATGTAGAAGACTCTGAAATAGATGAATCGGAAACAACACAACTCCAGTGAGAAGTTAGTCCTCAAGATGACCTTCTCATCGATGCACTTTGAAGGGGAGTGGGACAAGGCGAGAACATGCTCGAAAAGATAGTTGTACAGAGAATGAGATGGGATACACGAACATATTGATTACGAAGATTGAGATGGAGGTGGCGATGATGAATAACAAAGGAGGAAAAATAAAGACAAAGATCTTAGACATCACGAATATAGTGAGGATATTGTTGCCCTTGGGCAACAACTAAAACTCATTCATGTATTTTATATATATATATATATATATATATATATATATATATATTACATTGGCTATTAAAATTTTAAATTCAAGATCTCTGACTCTAATTTCTAGAGTTGAATCATCTAAGACGATTATATTCACTTCAGTTTTTTCATCGTCGGTCTCTCGATAATAATAAAGAAAGATAAATCATAGAAGGTTATATCCCATAATTTATTGGCCAAAACAACGAAGAATTTCTGAATTCGAATGAAAATTTTAAATTTCACGTCGAAAATTGACTCCTATTTATTTATAATCTATATTGTTCTAGCTAATAGACCATATGCACCTATCGTATCTACCCGAGACGATGATTCCTATCGGAGTTGTGCCCAAAGTTGATTGTGGCAAGCATAAAGAGGCTAGGAGCAGCCCAAGCCCCAAGGTGCTCGAATGGGGAATTGAATATCTAGGTTCTAAGTGGAGGGAGGAGTGACTTAGGAGATTGGGTCGACTTAATGGTTCGACATTCAATTCTTTCGGTATTGATAGTGAATGACATTATAGCTAATATATGAATCTAGAGGAATATTTGTGTCATTTTATCATGGTCGAATTCTGATATGGTTGTAGTCGAAATTCAATCGAATCAATATCGCGATGCACTCCGACTTCGTGGTAGTGATTGGATTGAATTTCGATTGGATTGTGATCGAAATCTGACTCAATCACTGCTACGTAGCGACAATCGCAGCTACATTCATGGCAACAATCATCCACTCGGAATCTGACTATGCTGAACTATTAGCGTGTGCATGGAGAAAAAGAAATTAATGTGAAGAGACTTAACTAAGTCGATCAATAGGAGCCGAATTATTTCAACTCGATAAAAAAATATTATACATGAAGTGTTATTATTTTAAAATATTATTTATCTGTAAAAGGTTAAAAATCATCAATCTAACGATCTCTATCGATCTATCCTCACGGAGGGTCCTATGAATTTTGATATGGTGGTCAAGACACGTGGAGTCATCTGAATTCAGAAAATGACTTTAGACCTTCTTCGAAATCGATCCGTACTATATCTATAAGCACTGTCATGTCTTAATCTTCACATCATCCCCGTGAGACTTAAAATATTATTTATCGATTTAGCCAAAGTTCAAACGGGATAAAAATCACTTTAGTTTTTTATTAAAATTATTACAACAATTATATAATCACTGTTACAATAGTGTATATATATTTGCCAGCTGTTACGACGGATGTAACACTTGTATATAATTGTCGTTGCAATACTTTTAAAGCGATTTCAACGACACTAAAACAATTCCGATCCAATTGAAAAGAGTATTTTGATAAAAGTATTTCATACGTGATGATTTTGATTTAATTGAATTTTAAAAAAAAATTAAGCCAATAATATGATATAATTGTTACAGTAATATTAAAATAAAAATATTTTTGGGATGAGAAATATAATAAAGTACTATTTTGATATCCATAATTTAATAAATTTAAGTTTTAATACTATAATGCCAATATATTGAATCGAAAATTTTCTCTTATAAATATTTTTTTTTATTTTTTATTTTAATTTGGATGTAATTTCACCTACTTAAATGCTTTCTGATTTGCATATCATATAAATTTGTCCAAAATGTTTATTCTATTTAAGATTTAAACCTTAATCAGTATCGTATATTTAATTTTTTGGATCGACTAATTTTAAAAATGATCAAATCCGATCTCATATATGTTTCATGTAAGCAGTTTTCTTAACTGTTGCAGTGTGTACACGTTATCAATAAAAATGTACGTCCAGTTAAAGAGGGTGCATTCGAGTGATATGCCAAGTGCAAGAGAGGTGAAAGAAGAGAGTCGTTGTGTTTGCGCGAGATCATCTTCTCTGTAGATTCAGAAAACACAGATTCTGTTATTTCGCTGTAAGATTTTATTTACAACCTACTTTTAATTTTTAGCATTATAAATTCATATAATAATAGATATAGTAAAACTAATATTGTCTATTGATCATTTGAATACATTTTCACAGTGCATTGGAATTAAAAATTTATTCCCACGGGAATAGCGCGATGGTAAGGGTAGGGTGTTGTTTACAGAATGGACTGGATTCGATGCCGAACGAAGGATCTAAAATCTCTCCCTGTCCTGTTACCGTGTCAAGAGACTTTATCTCCCCTACGATTTATCTTCCTTTTGTCAATGTTTTAGGACGAGTGACAAGAGATTGTTAGTTAGACAGATTCTAACTTTTGCAGGAATTAAAAATCAAATCGAACCTGAACTATCACTGTACAATAATCGCCCGAGGGTAACCCATGTTTTTGATCCACCGGACAAAGGTGTGCCCAGGTTGGGTATATCATTTGCATGTGTTCTGATTCATAAGGTCACTATTATAATTATTAGATTCAACTATATAACTTGGGAATTATCTGAGAAAAGATCCACTTGTGCTTAGTGTTGCACACAACCATCATCATCATCATCATCATCAACAAAACCTACTACTGAGTGAGCTTTTTTTGTTTTGTTTTGTTTATTCCAATCCCTGCTGCAATTTGACACCAGTGGAATAAAATTATTCGCGACATGTTTCTCGCATCGATCCGACTATTGATTCTCCTGTGCATTATCCATGGTCAATTGAAATATTGCCTTGGCCCAAACTGCCTTTTCTTCTTTGATCAGTTTGAAAATATTATACATCTCGATCTAATCGGCAACTAAGGCAACCTTGAAATTGCAATTGCAGCCACCTTCACAATCATTTCGACTTCCTAGCGACGATTTCATGGCCGCCATGGCCGCTTGTTCAAGCGATCGGACATAGAATAATAGAAACTGATCATTCACCAAAAACAAACCAAGATTATGCTATAGACTAGGCATTGCACTAACACTCCCCAAAGTGTGCCCAAAATGCTCTCCACTACTCGACATTCCAATTCACTTTGTCCACCTACAAACCCACTTCCAATGATCCAATGAATATCGTAAAGATGTATGGAGTAGCCGCAAGTGATGGATGAACTTGATTCCAATACAACATGCAACAAAAGAATCTTGTAAAAATTATATTTATAGGCAAATATCGATTCTATCGCTTCCGAACTCCTCTTCCAAACATGGCACCCTCAGTGATGCATATCGGAGGAACTTGCAGAAGGTTCAAGGCTCACATACTCATGACCATGGTTCAGATAGGATACACAATTCTCTACTTCATCACCGAGGCTTCCTTCGAACGGGGATTGAATCCCCACGTATACGTCACCTATAGACACTTGGTTTCGGCCTTGGTCGTGTGGCCCTTTGCTTATTTCCTCGAGAGGTATGAAGAGATTTTCTCCAATTCATACATTGTTCTCTTTCTTACTAGTTTTTTTTTCGGTGTATCGATGTAGGAGATTAAGACCCAAGCTTACATTGGCATTGTTCTTCGAGCTATGTGTGCTTTCCCTTCTAGGGTGAGAAAATAAGCCTGTTATATCAGTTTATACCGCACGAATACTTCGGCTAATAGGCGATGTCGTCTCTTATAATTCTTACAGGGTCAGCTTAACCCTAAACATGTACTTTGCTAGCTTAAAATACACATCTCCTACCTTTGTCGCTTCCATGGTCAACACCATTGCTGCCATGACCTTTGCCATTGCTATCCTACTCAGGTAATACCTTACGATACACACATATCGGATGTTCCTCCTCTTTCTTATCACGATGACAAAGTTTTGGTTCAGATTGGAGCATCTGGACATCAAAAGCCCTAGAGGAGTGGCCAAGGCCGTTGGCACCCTAGTGTCATTGGCAGGTGTTACAGTCATTACACTTTACAAAGGACCAGCAATGAAGAACTTCTGGGAAGCACTGATCCACATCCATGGAAATGCCATCCATCAGAGCTGGTTGAAGGGATCAATTCTTACAGTGGCAAGCTGCATCAGTTGGTCCATATGGTACATAATGCAGGTATTTCATCCCCTCTCATTACTGATCTAAGCTAGCACTGAAATAGTCAGACAGAGAACAAAACTGAAAAACTCTGCAGGCAGTGACATTGAAGAGATATCCAGCACAGCTTTCACTGACTGCATGGATGTGCCTCATTGGAGCTGCACAATCAGCCATCTTCGCAGCCTTCGTGCAGCACAAACCAGCTGCATGGAAGATTGGATTCGACATTAAACTATGGAGCATCTTATATACAGTGAGCACACTTTGACACAGACCAGAACCTGTTTGTTCATATTCTCTGATACTGTAATTTTAAGTTTTCAGGGAGTTGTTTGTTCCGGTTTAATTATCTACGTACAGCTCTGGTGCACTGCACAAAAGGGACCAGTCTTTGTGACCATGTTCAATCCCCTCTCCACGATCATGGTTGCACTTCTAGCTTACTTTGTCTTCGGCGAAAGACTGTTTCTCGGGAGGTAGATTTGGATCATTTCATCAGTAACACTACTACAATTGATTGATCTAAGATTTTTTATCTTTTTGTTTGTTTTTATTATTTATGTAGCATCATTGGGGGGATCATTGTGATTGTTGGACTATACTTGGTGCTCTGGGGGAAAGACAGAGATCAAGAAAAAGAAATGAGAGCTGAGGAGGCTTCTTTAGCAGCTAATGGAAGAGGAAAAGAACAGAGCAATGGTTCTTCTGATAGTCCTGCCACTGATGCCAACACAGACGGTGGGAAGAGATATGAAGAGGTTTAAGAATGCATGATGTAAATTTTCAACTATTCTTTTGAGATTGATATCTAATATATGATGTAAATCCTCACAAGGAATTGTACTCTTTGTTGTTTCATGTATTCCAGTTGAATTGCAAATTACAATCTAAAAGGAAGAGCTAGATTAGATGGTTTTAGCTATTAAGTGCTACTCATCGGTGTGCAGTGCAAAATGTAAACATATTTCTCATCAGACAAAAACATAAAACATAAACAAGTTAAAATATGATAAACAACATTAAGCCAAAATAAATATAAAAAAGATTACCTGAACCCCCTTCGATAAGGCTTCTTCTTTATTGAATTGTCCATCAACATGATCCTTAGAAATTATTGTGTGGGAACAAATATTTCAAAATTAAGGGTTCTACCAAATCCTTAGAATTTATTCTGCGCGAATAAATATTTCAAATTCTTAGGTTTTATTCTGTGAGAATAAATATTAAGGCTTCTAACAAGTTGTTATTCTGTGACAAAACGTATTTCAGAATTATTCTTACAACAAAACAAATAGCTGTTTATTTCAGAAAAAATCTATGAGAAACAAACAAGATTTGGACTAACCAAAGGGGCAAAAGATGTGGTTGCAATCACCTTGCATGCTCTTGTAACTAGCTCCAGGCTCGTTTATCATCTTCCTCGTGACCATCATCCGATCTTCTGGATTCAGAAGCCCCACGAGTGTGGCACAATGATAAAGCATGCAAAAGAGCAATGTGTGTATATATATATATATATATATAGAGTAGCCTCCTTCAATGGAGGAGATAAATTAAAAATTTAAATGACAAATACAAAAGAAGAAATCGATCGATAGTTCAGAATCATGACTTCTTCAAAAATTAATTTCTGTCCATTTAAAAATTATCTTTTATATTTATCAACTAGACTGACCCCGGAACTTGCAAAAGAACAGTAAACGAATCAAAGTCAAGTGGACAAATCAATGAGAAAAAAAAAACCGTTCGCCTTTAAAATTAGTCAGATAAAATCCGAACACCTAAATTATAAAAATAAAAAATAAAAAAACTTTGGCATTCAGGAGAAAAGTAAGAATATACGGATGACCCTTCCTTTGTATTTCTGGTACATCTTTTAACCATAGGATTATTCTCTGGCTCTCCAGGGAATTGTAAGAGGCTAGTCAGATAAAATCCGAACACCTAAATTATAAAAATAAAAAATAAAAAATCTTGGCATTCAGGAGAAAAGTAAGAATATACGGATGACCCTTCCTTTGTATTTCTGCTACATCTTTTAACCATAGGATTATTCTTCACGGGCTCTCGGGGAATTGTAAGAGGCTGCCGCTACGAGAATTCAAATTTAAAGTGAACAATGTTATATCATTATGAAGATATATAAATCTTATATACACTAACAATTGATATCATGATCCATGTCAAATTATACACCTCGAACGAAAGAAATGAAACTCTCATGTCTAGATCAAAAGAACCAAATACCGAATAAGAAATCCAATTGAGTCAGAAGAATTGGACAACTGTCAAAAAATCCAACTGAATCAAAATGACTAGACAATTAATAGAAAGACCTAATAGATTAAGAATCGGACATCATATAGAAAAAGTCTTTTGAAGACCAATAGACTTGAAGGGAGACCAATATGATCCTTCATTTGAGGGGAGGATTATTGAGAGTATTGATAATACAATTAAAGTTCCACATTGATAAAATATAAAAAAGATCATATTCTTATAAGATAAAAAGATATATCTATTAATTTAAGTATAGTTCAAAAACAAAACTATGAAGAATCCGATTCAAAGTGGACAATATCGTACCACTGTAAACGTATGTGAATCTTATAGACACTACCACGGTGCTCTTTCACAACACTATGACACAATTAGCATAGGATTTATCCTCAAGTTTAGCAATTTTATAACTCAAATTATTTGAGGAAAACAGTTCCCCATCCTTTGTTTCTCCTCTTTTCTCTTACCAACACGAACTACAGAACAATTCGATCTTAGGCTACCAATGAAGTAGGCAATGCAGCATCAAATTATTACATCCAAGAAACTCTTCTGGCACTGAGAACATGAGATGGCTAGCCATACAAAAGCGGAGTCCCAGGTGAGATAAGCATGATAGAAATATATCATGACTTCTCTGGGTTGCAATATTTAAAAGAGAAGTTTACAACACTAGAAACAGGGAAAACGTACGGTGCAACCGTTTGAACTAGATTTGACCCAGAGGTGATTCTGCTCATGGAATGGTTCTTTCAGAACTCCAGAAATGTAATTCCTTGCTCTACCGCCCAAAACAGCCTTTGTTTATCAAAATACAAACATCTGAAACATGAACTTGAAAGCCAAGCAAATATACAGGAAAAAAAGAGGTTAAACCTTTGGTGTTAGATCGAAAATCAAACACAAGTTGAAATGATCGAGTATGCTCACTTTAAGTAGCTTCATTTTCACTTGCCCATTAAGCTTGGGTGTTCTGCTCGGGTATTGAGTCCCCAGGTCCCAGACCTCTGATCTTCACATCATAGTAAACCTCTTCAACTCTTCTTAAATCATACTTCATTCCTGGCAAAAGCACAAAAGATTAAGTGAAAAGTGCTTGGAATTATATTTCCAGAAGAACAATGTCTAGTATTTAGAAACAAGGAACCTACCATCAAATTTCTTCCGCAAAAAGTCATTTCGCAGGTTAAGCATTCTAAATGCAGCATGAAGATCAGTTAAGAACATAAGCACCTTCCTCGGGCAATCATAGTTCCCAGCAGTAACTTGGTTGACCACATATCTTGGCTAAGGAAGAATAAATATGTCAATACTTGATTCATCTCAGCACACGAAATTAACTTAATGTGAGCAAAATACTCCAAAATTTCAATTCAGTTGCATCTTTTGCTCACAAACCATCCACTTGATAGATAATGGAGTTTGTAGAATGTCGACACACACACACACAAAAAACTACCTCTCAAACTAGAGCATAGGAACTATTTATGTAGGTTGTTTAAATAGACTGCAAAAGGTCTAACCGAGAAGAAGATAAAACTAATAATCAGGACCATAAAAGCTAAGACATGACCATTATTAGAACAGAAATGCAATGTTAGCAAAGGATGAGGCAACACCACAAATGATAATCTCTTGGATGAGTTCTCGAGGTGATGTTCATAGCATACAGGGGGACTGATGATGGAGAAGCAAAGCACATGACAAGGGTCCTAGAGTGACCGTTGGAGGTCACACATTGATAGACAGGGAATCCTAGTCAAAGAGAAGAGGATGCCCTTGATATAGACTTTGTGCCAGATATTGCACTGGAAGAAAGTGTCTCATAGGGTACAGCAAGCACATCAAGTAGAAGACGAGTATGTCTGAAGGGAAGATGCATGTCACAGTTTGATTGACACTCATTTGGATGTAGCAGACTGAGAATAGACCTTTTCTTTAGAGTGATTGCAACAAAAAACCTAACACAAGAAGACCAACTGATTACCCTTACCATGCTAATGTGAGGAGAATACTACTGCATTGATGTTAATATCAACAGACAACTTACATGTAATATCAAGGACTTAACCCTATACCTAAAACATCCAATGTGAGCTTAAACCCTAAACCCATAAAACATTCATATGCGTAAAAGTTCAAAATATTAATAATGTATCCGAGGCATATAGTTCACTGAATCAAAGGAAAGGAATTTTTACCAATTCATTGGACATGAAACATAATCCTGCAACAATGAAAAATGGGTGTAAGAATGATGGATATTTCAGCTTTTTACACAAATTCATAATTGACCAAGAGCATGTAAAAACATATATCAAAACAAATAAATGTATGTGTAACAAATAGATTATAAACCGTCATGTAAAACTGTAATTTTATATAATCAGTCGATACATAAATTATTTGCAATTTTTGTTTCCTGCACTTTCTAGACAAACCAAAGTTGTATGGCCAATGTTTGGCGCATCTCTGGAAAGTCACAGCTTCCACTTTTTTAAGATCCAACCTCATGAACTTTGACCTTAATTCACAAATTTGGACAGAGACTTAGATAATCTTCATCCTCATCTTCTTTGAATATGGAGACCAAAATGTGCAAATAATATATTTTAACTTCTTCACGAAATAAGATAGCTATAATTTGAGTGATTACAACTTGCAAACATGAATTTCACAGAATCATGTGATCCAAGGACTGAATTGGGTTTTCCAACTAGAAGAATAGAAAGCCAATTATTCAATGTCAGAGAGCTCTAATATTTTACTTTTGAGTTTGACTGATTGTCACATTTCTTAGTACAGTAAACATGACTCTCAAGTATGTTCTGCGATCTTTCAAATGAAAACTTTAACATCATATGCCACATTGCAGGTATCGTACCATGACAAAATCATCAGCAAATAATGCTACTTTATGCACACTTTTTAACCACACTAGCCAAATGGAGCATTATCCAAAAGGATCAAAATAAAAATTTGATCAAACACAAGTATTATGATAAAAACAAAAGATATCCATAAAAACTGGACAGAGGAAATAGAGAGAAAAGATTCTAGAGTCATGTGTGATCATTTTGTGTTGCTAGGTTAAAAGGAAAGTTCCCATGACAGTATAACTTGCATGCATGTAGATAACCAAACTGCAAGTAAACATGTGCAGACTATGTCGTGAAAGTAAACTAACCTATAAGATAATCTTCAATGTCCAGACCAAATTCTGAATTGTCCACTACACAGAAGCAAACAACATATGCAACACATCAGAAATTTTTCATGCATAATGAAGAATTGTAAACCAGATATACATAAAACAGAAAATTTGGCAGTAGTAGCACTTCTATATTCGTCATAATTCATAAAAAGTAATTGTAATCAATTTTTCAGTTGATTTGTACACTAGATGCTACTTCCTTTTTTCTTTAATGTGTTGTATAAATTGCCAATTTTGATATGCAGTAGCATCAAGGGAATTCTAGTCTCAACTGTTAACTCATATTTTTTTCATTGTAACAAAACAAGAATCTAATATATTGAATTTCAGAAAGGATGGTCATCAGATAGAATCACATTAGAACCCTCACGTCCAAGTTTTTTCTCAGCTTCCGCATGTACTAGAAGATTGCCAGTTTCCAACCAGTGCAGGAATGCGATGAGCGATACAGATGTCTGTGTCTCACTCCTCCAATCACCGTGATACCTAACATTAAATTAAAGCCCCCTTTTAGGTGTTAATATGAGAAACGAAAGAGCAATACCGAAGCCAAAAAGAATCTTCTCACCTGTAATACTGTCCGGGGCAATCACGCAGAATATCAATAAGCTTATGGAATACTCCCTTCAACACTTCGATCTGAGCCCTAGCCTTGTCCAATACTTCTGCAACTCAACATAACCAATAAAAGGACAAAAAAATCAGAAACACTTCCAAATCCTACCGGAAAAAGAGAAGAAAAAAAAAACACAGTGGATAAAGGGAACCTGAGTTGGGAACTGCGTGATGGACGAGGAGAAGACTGGAATGCATTAGCCGGACGGCGGCCTCGACCTCCATCACGACCGCGCGGATGCGTTCCCGAATGTTGCCCGACTCCTCGAGCTGGACGCGGAAATCTTCGAACTGTTTCTCAAACGAGGAAGACTCTAGAAGGGAAACGCCAGCGGAGGGAGGAGGCGCTGTCGGCGAGCGATTCGACATCGGCGGCAAGCCCGAAAGCAAGCGGCGGAGAGGGGAGGGAGGGTTTGGTGACAGGAAAGGAGCAAGGGCCGACGATCGACGGCAGAAAGCGGCGGAAGAAGCGGCAAAGAGCGGAGCGACGACCCGGACCGCCCCTCTCATTGACCTAAATAAAAGTGGGAAGGGGACTTCAGCCGCTGCGTGTGTTCCTTACTCATCGCCGTTCCTACTTCAGCAAAAGTATCTGCTCAAGCCAGAAATAGAAAAAAAACTAATTATAAACTATTTTCGATAGACGAATTTTAAAAAATTCATTTAGTCTAAGAAAATTGGAGCACTTGGATTATAAAAAAAAAAGTATTTATTATCCAAATATAATAAAATTGTAGCATATAAAAGTAAATAAGCTTAATGAGGTAGTTTATAGTCTTTATTTTTTTTTTTTTTGATACCGGTCAGCCACTTGCGAACCGGCCTCGCCCACTGCCTCAGAAGAGTCTCCACCGCCACAAGGGTAAATCGAAGGCCAGCGCCAGTCGCCGTGAGGTTTAACGTCAATCGAGTCCGCACTTCGCGTGCACCCGGCCGTAGTAGCGGGAACGCCCTCATGAAGTGGAAAGCGGGTCGATTGGGTCATGGGTCAAGATTGACAATCGAGCGTGAGTAAACGTGAGCAGTGATAGAGAAAATTGAATGGTTAATAAAATTATTTTAAGAGATAGAGATCAATCCTTGAAAATTATAAAAAATTTTGGAATGTATATCCTTTCATTGTGATAGTTCTTGATTGAATAAAAATATTCTTTATCATTTATCTTCCTTCATTTAATTATTGGATCGACGATAAAAGACATCTAAGATGATTAAATCAATGCATTATCTTTTATCTTAAATGACAGTGTTTACATTTGTACGAGGCATGCCTAGAAGTTTTACAAAATTAGTTTTTTTTTATTTAAAAGTTAAATGGATGTAAATATCTTGAGATGATCTAAAGTTTTTTTTGGTCGGTACGATCAAAGATTGATCATGATTTATCTTTCTTCGTTAAGCGGTGGAGCCAATAATGAGATGTGTATGGAATGATTGCA
This sequence comes from Wurfbainia villosa, assembly GCA_025175895.1. Classification (NCBI taxonomy): domain Eukaryota; kingdom Viridiplantae; phylum Streptophyta; class Magnoliopsida; order Zingiberales; family Zingiberaceae; genus Wurfbainia; species Wurfbainia villosa. Next base: position 8,944,088 of record CM045997.1, read on the forward strand.
TTATCTTTTGCATCAAGTAATACAATCAACGAGCTCAAAAGCATTGATCGTGATTTCCAAGAGCACGGTGTAGCAGTGAAATGATAAGGTGTCTCACAAATTAGTATGGTTCAATCTTCTACCGAGATAAATTTATTTTTGAATTTCGAAAAAATTTAGACAGATAATCCTGAGCCAGTGTAGATCGGGAGTTTGTCTTCTCGAACGGAATACATTTTCAATATCGAATTGGTCGTGCTGTCGAACTTAATTGTTGAGTCGCAAATATTTTTTTGATATATTCTGATGATTGATAGAGATCTCGTATGAGATTATTCAATATTCCATTAAGAGATTCATGGGGATGAATTGATCCTCCGTACATATGATGCAAATAAAAAAAAATAATTAAAAGCATCGATCGCATGGATCAACCTTGACCTTAGAAACTCTCTTGGTGACGTCTCTCGGCTAAAATTATATTTCGTTTATTTTTCTCTCTTATTACTCAGCAAAACAAATAAAAGAATTTTACGGGAATATTCCAGTAATCGATCTTTGTAGATGCATGAATTATTTCGAATTCAGTTGGCAGACAAATCAATGAAAAGATTATTTATCTCTAGAATTCATCGGATAAAATTCAAATATCTAAATTCTAAAATATATATATATATATATATATATATATATATATATATATATATGAAATTTATCCGAGATAAAATTTTAATGAAAAAAAAAATCCAGACTAAATATGAAATTCGATTAAAAAAATTTTAAATAACCAATTGCACGTATGATAATTTGGATAAATATGAACTTGACTCGCCCTTGCTAGCAGAGCCGGCTATGCAAGAGGATTGTCGGAGTTTTCATCCGAGATTTAAAATTTAGTTTTTAATAAAAAAGACTTAAATTTTATAAAAGTATAAATTTTTATCATTTAGAAAGCGTGGCACCGATAAAGTTCTTTGTGTGTGATCGAAGTCGCGAGTTGAATCCGAAACAATCTCTTTACAAAAAAGCAATGTAAGATCACGTGCGTCTGATGATTTTTATAAATTTTTAGCATTTCTGTGTCGCTCAGCAATGTCAACTCTAACTTGGTCCTCCTGTGTCGTTATCAAGGTAAGCTCATACAATCCATTACTTGCAAAGCTCCGCTCTTTCACCATAACTTGAATTTTGGTCGACTTTGAAGACTAAAGTGCAACCTTATCGAACTCATTTTAATTAGCATGATCTTTTTCCTTTCAGGTGGAAGAACTCTTTCATCTCTCTCTTTTTTTTTCTTTTTTTTCTTTTTTATTTTATTTACACTGTGGTGTCCAAGTCTTTCATCCAATTAATTTATAAAGACAAATCAATCCGATCTATAATATTACCGGGATATATTTTCGACAACTGAATAAAAAAAAATCAGAACCTCTACGAATCTCCGCTAATCATTTGGATATATCAGAGAAGCGCTCATATCTTGATAATCCAATTTGAACTCGACAATCACATCATCCCTAAAAGATTATCCAATGTTAAAATCTTACTCTATTCGTCGAACAAACTTCTGTACAGAGGATCACCCCTATAAATTTTTTAAAAATTCATAATCGAATATTATCTTAGTAGAGAATTGAACTATATTTTTGAAATGTCTTTCACTTTTGCCCTAGCACCGTACTCTACAGGCAACTCTTTCATTTTTTTTTTATTGACACCGGGATATTCGAACTTTCAGTTCGATTAATAATCTCTGGAAGTAATCGACTCTATCCCACGGACCTTTGAGATGTCTCACCAATAACTGAGCCGGATAAATCGAAGTCCAAATGATCTCCACCGACCACCAAAGGTAAATTAGAAAATCACTTGCAACTTTTACATGGTTTAATTCGAACTCCACGATCGTATCATCCTTGAATGACGGGTCAATGTCAAAATCGTACTCTATCAATCAGACAAACTTCTAAACTCCATAACTGTCTGAATATTTTTTTTTAAATTTATCGTCGAATAATATCACAACATAAAATAAATATCTTTTAGTTTTTGTCGCTGCACCGTACTCCAAGGCAACTCTTTCATCTTTCTTATTTTTAATCGTCAGAATACCCGCCATCAATTGGAGCACTCAAATATCTAAACTAAAAGTTGAAATATTTTTCATGGAAAAGAAAGTTGAAACTGCACCTGTTCAAAGGACAAATAATTCATATTATACTGAACATGTTTTATAAACAATAGTGCAAGGCACCTTCGACTCCAGAATGCGGCCGATTGTAGCCTAGTAAGTTCGATCTCTAAGTGAAATCAGTTGCGACAGCAGCCTGGTTCTGTTAAAGAATCAAAACGAGACTACTTCTCGCGACGATTTACTTCCTTTGATTACGATGCTATCGTATAGATACATGTACTGTAGCAGCCAACTTCTATGCTTTATGCACGCAGATGTTAGGCATAAGCGAAATGAAAAAACAGAAAATGTACTGAGCTCATGTACATTGTACACTGATGAATTGGGGAGAAGTAAAGAAGCTTTCTTCGTCATTTCTTGTTCAGCAACACCATGCAAATGAACGCAATGCAGCGGAAAGTGAAACCGTATAAAAAGAGGACGCCTAAGCAAAGCCCCCAATGATTGATGTTGTAGTTAAAGTTTTGAAGTACTCCACACCGTGTAATAAGCCACACGCCGTAGTACCTGCAACGAAACGCAGCAGTAGGATTAATCATAATAATCAAGGTTTGATGTTTTGGTACGATATTGATGTAGGTCACAAACTGATGACTTCATACCGATCCATGCTATCAGAGTGTACAAAATGAGCATCAAGATCGTCAGTTGCAAGGCAATGTAACATGTGTATAATCTCTTTCTACATTTTACTATTGGTTGAAAATGTGGAATGTCAGATAATATTAACTTCTTCTGATTGCTTACAATCGGTATCTTTCTCATTTCTGTTTAATCTATTCTCATATCACTCAGTAGAATAGGTAAGCATGAGGAGGCCAACAGTATGATTGTGCACAGAGATATTCATACTGACTTCTAAAATTCATTAGGAACTCGTTTATGTAAATACTGATGCCTGGAGCAAGTGCGACTTCTCTTAAGACCTAGAGAAAGTGAGAGTAGAGAAAAAATGACAAGTATATTGAGAGTATTGGAAATGCAATCAAAGTCCTGATAAGATATGAAAAAGATCATGTGCTTATAAGATAAAAAGATATCTTGATTGATATGTGACCTTTTGAGTACAATCTAAAAATAAAATCATAAAGACTTAGGTCCAAAGTGGACAATATCATACCATTGTGAAAATATATAAATTTTATTTGCACCAATAATTGGTATCAGAGTCATGATCTATGTCAAGTCATGCGTCTTGAACGAAGGAAGTGAGACTTCCATGTCCGAATCAAGAGAATCATACACCAAACAGAAAGTCCAGTTGAATCAGAAGGATCGAACAACTGACAGGAAATCCAATTGGATCGAGAGGATCAGATAGTTGGCAAGAAGTCCCGATGAGTTAAGGATAAGACATCAAGTAAAGAAAATCCTTCAAAGATTGATAGACGTGAGGGGGAGACCCAATATGATCCTTCGTTTGAGGGAGAATTATTGGGAGTATTGGGACTACAATCAAAGTCTCATATTGATAAGACATAGAAAAGATCATGTGCTTATAAAATGAAAAGATATCTCCATTGGTATGAGACTTTTTGAGTATAATTCAAAAATAAAACCATGAAGACTTAGATTCAAAATGGACAATATTATATCATTGTGGAGATATATGAATCTTATTTGCACCAATAAAATATGACTGTTATCTCTCTCAAATTGAGTTTTGTTTAACCCATATTGAGCACCACATTGCCATTGTCAATCGGGATGATATCGAACATCTTGTTCTCATGGTGACCTAGTTTTGCAGCTTCCTATGAGGCACATACCCCGTAAAGGGGATACATAACCGATTTTAAAACATGATAATGATAGCTCACTCTAAATGATTTTACCAAACAACTGGAAATGCTGAAATAGAAGATTTGGTCATCTAGGCTCCTCATTTACTATGATGATAGAAATAAATCACCACCTTTTTGCATTCACAATGACAAAAGCTTCCAAGGCCCACTTTGGGTAGCATAGGTTTGATAGTATTTGTGAATTTCGCCGCTGAGTGGCTATCAAAGTTAACACAACAGGAAGAAGAGCAGACCACTGCATGATCAATATAGCTTTGTGTTAAAGATAAAGAATTTTAAAAGAACAAGATTAGTAAATGGCTAATGCGTACCAGTTGGGCAGAACCAGGTTGGAAACATATGGCAAAAGTATAACCGATACCAGTCACACAATAGAGAAGGACGAGCATAATGATATAGTTATCTGCGAATGTCGACCTGGGGTTGCTGAAGAAATAGAACATTGAGAGATACACTACTGGCTTGACTACAATATTGAAATGGTCAATTGTATCTCTTGCAAGAAAATAAGCAAGTGAACTCATTCCAGATCTTCTCTCTCTCAAATACTGCAGCTTTTCAAGTGAAAATGACCTTAAAGCACCAATCTGACCTAAGAGAGCTGCAATATAGTAGACAGAGCTCAACTAATTACAGTTTGTAGTGAAAAATGGGCATTTTCTTCATTTACTAATTTAGCAGACAGTTCGGCAAGTCAGGCAATAGTTAAATTTTATTTTCAAGATAGTTCCATGTGCCAAAAGAAATGGTGATCACTTGAGAAGAACTGAACCATATGGCCGAATACTAACAATTGCAAACTATGAATTGTTAGTGTTTGGCTGAAAACATTGGTCGACCAAGTATTTACTATTGATAATGGTAATCACTGTTATAAAATTTCACATTAATGATCAGCATATACACCTTAACCGATAAAGTCTACATTATTTTATAAAATGGTTCCAATCCAAGCAATTTTTCACAGTCAAAATAGTTGACATGTTTTCCATTGCTTCACATTAAAGTAAATGTTCACTGTAGTTGTTCAACAACCATAAAACAAAATACTAACGTGAATATTATCAATTCTACATCTTATAAGGCGATTAGTTGTATGTATTTCCTTATCATTTAGGAGTATACTAAAAATTTGAACTACACTCCTATATTACCAAATTAATGCCAATAACTGTGACCATGGTCTGTAAATTTTAAAGCTACTTTATTTACTCACAAATGATAGTTCAAAGAAGTGATAATTATCTTCAACTTACAAACAGCTATAATAGTGTACGTGTAACTAGCTGCTCCTAAATTTGAGTCATTTGCTTTAGCAAGTATTCCCAAGCAAACTCCAGCTAGACCAAGGATCAAATAATCCACAGCTTGGGCTGTAGCTTCACGCAATCGCTGCTTGGATACCCTGTAGTCACAAGTGCAGTCCATGCTACATTACAACTTACAGCATTTTTGAGAGTCACTTGTGCTCCAGATAAATCTAACACATGAACTTTATTCAATGATAAGAAATTACCTTCCAAGATAATACTTGTACTGATAAAGTTTACCAGGAGTTCTTCGGTCTGCTAAATCTTTGGATTTTGAAAAAATATTCTCCAAGTGTTCTTTCTTTTCTCCTAATGCACCTTTTACACCTCCCCAAAAATCAATAGCACCAGATACCTCATCTGCGCCACTGTTAACAGAGTTTGTTCCATCTCTAAATGATGAATGGACAGAATTGAGCTCATTTTTCATATCAGGAGGTACTGGATACCCGTTGTACAACATCCATATCACTGGCAGCTGGCTAGATTTAATACCTGTACTTGTGCTCAACTTTACCATACCCTCTAGAATATCAATAAAGTAGTCTGGAGGATTGACACGATCAGGAACTTTAATCTCTAGGCCTGCAAAGTATTCTTCAACGTTCTTAACTGGCCCTTGATATGCGACTAAGCCACCCTTTGCCAAAAGTATTAAATCATCGAACATGCTGAATAAAGTATAGCTGAAACACCAAAAATAATAGTCACATCATTCTCATGGAGAATAATCACGATGCATGACTTTTAAATTTTAAATTCGGAGGAATTAACAATTAGTGGAACTACATTAAACAATTTGTTTACAAAACTATTATTAAAATTACAAATGACAGTTAAACATCCCAAATTAAGTTGTATACTTAGATATTCTTTCCATAAAGTTGTGGTAAATATTGAAGCTTCAATTTCTAAGGTCAGATGGAGTACGATACACTATTATTCAACACTCATTACCTATCTTTTTCTGTTTCAATTCCAAATTTTTCCTAGCCAAAATATTAAGAGGACGTGAAATTTGTAATGTATAATTTTTAAAAAATCTTCTAAATGCTAGAAAAAAGTTAGATTGAAATCCTTTCAAAAGAAACAATTTTTTAAATGAGGTTCTCAAGAGCTTCTCCATGGAATCAAAGATGTAATAAACTACAAACACATAACACAAAGCAAGTAATTAAGTTTCCATAGTTGTCAAACTAGAGGATTTACCAGCCTAATGAGGATTTACTAACCTAATGATGGACTGCTGAGAGATCTTCAGTGATCTACATTCCATGTTAGAAAATATAGGCTATAAGGTGTGCCCATAACTTTCTTTGAAAGTGATAATTGCTCTCACTATAGGTGTTAATTTCACTTCCAGAATACCAATCCTTGAAACTTGCAATCACCATCTCGAAGGTTTATCTATATAATTTCAATATCTGAATTGAGTATTGAATTCAAAAGATTGTGTTGTGCACATTTTTCCAAAGATTGCGTTATGCATCATTGAAGTTTGTTTTTGTGGGCCAATAGGGACTATTAGACACAACTATGGCTCAAACATCGAGCGAACCTTTTCTAATGGACTTTTTGGATGCACACTGACTGCTGTGAATGTGGCAACTATGGATCTTCCCACTAATAGAGCATTCTGGAGCCTAGAAGAAGTCATGGAGTGCATAATTGTTTATAATTTGGTTAGAAATCCAAATTATATGTTTAATTATTTAAAATAGGATGTAAATTAGGATTAATTCAGGCTAAATGTAAGGTTTAACTTAGTTTGATAAGGGCTGAATTGCATGACCCAGTCTAGACAATACATGGGGTGGGACAGTTGAAATAAACAGCACAAGAGAAACATGTAATTTTTACCCTTTCCCATGGTTTAGGTTTCATACACGAGAACAGTGCATTTTACCTATGACAACCAGAACAAAATTTTAAATTACGAGTTAAAGACAAACAATCTATATACACTTTACACAAATCAACCAGTTGTCAAAAATGATATTAGACTAGTATTTGAATCTTGCAATGATGCATGTCAGTTTAAAAAAAAAAGTGGAATCGCCACATTAGCGACCCCTCTCAGCTGCCCCTATCGAGGAGGGGAATAAATCGGACAGGTGCTAGCATAGGCTGCCTCAGCAAACCTGACATCCTAAGGGACTGACCTCCATTTGGAGAAAAATCCACAAATATACCATAGCTAGGGATCAACCTAGGAGTTCTTAGGAATCTACTGTTAGTATGAGCCCTTAGTGCCAATTATGAGATGATTGGTGAGGGAGACTTTTGTATTATATTCTTATATTAATAAAGGCAAAGATTGATTATTATATTTCTTTATGCGTGTGCCAGCTAAATAAATATAATAATGCCCTTGAATAGTAGGTTCTTATCTACAGTATATCAATTGGTAGAATTGATTATGAGAAGCTGTAGAGAACACTATTCTTAAATATTCCTAGTCGAGTATTGTATTAATAGACAAGGGCTATATTGATACATTGAGACTAGCATGTAGGTCAATGAATGACTTGATCTCACAAGTCATGGATATGTGATATCACATTGACACATGAGTATATATATTGGAGACTATATATACTGAATTGACCCGCCATGAGAAAGTATCATGGATCATTATATGAGTGTCATATACTTTCTCATGTGACTATTGGTATGAATAGTCCTTAGACCTGAAATCACTACGGTTCCCTACATAAGGAGTTATGTATTTTGGTATCGTCAAACGTCACCCGTAACAGGGTGGACTATAAAGGCGTTCACTGGATATGTAACAAATTATGCGGAGGGATGTGAGTGATGTAGATGGGATCTATCCCTCCCATATAGGGAGTGATATCTTTGACCTCTTGATAAGAAATGCATGGTCATGCTCAAATGAGTCAATATGAGATATTGAGCTCATTTGTTTGAGTGAGTCTACTTGGGGATCAAGAAACATGAAGATCGGTAAGAGGGTGACACGATCTATGCCTCATTTATCGATCTGAGATATCAAGGACAGAAGGACACCGTCATATGATAATAGTCACGGAAGAGGTTGTCGAATCTCGACATTCTCATCACTTGGGTAGCAATGATGTATTGCTAGATGCCGCTCATTGCTTATGTATCTAAAATGGTTTTGGATACATTGCAGCGTTATGAGTCTAGGGTCACACACAAAGAACATATTATTTTGGAGATGAAATCATTTTAGTTTGACTAAATGAATTACTAGTTAATTGGATTAACTAGAATGAGTAAGACTCATTACTTGGCTAAATTTGAGTTGGACTCAAATTGGTTTATGTTGAGTTAGACTCAAGTCAAACCAAGTGAAGAAGGCTAAAATGATTAATTATGATTAATCATGGTTTACACGGATTAATGATTAATTGTGATTAATCATGGTTTACACGAATTAATAAAATGGGTTTTTAAATGGAATTTAAAAGCTCATTAATATGCATTTAATGAGCATTAATTGGCTTCCTTTCTTTCAACGTGGAGAATAAGGAAGAGTGAAGTGCATTTAATGTCTCATTAATGTGCATTATTTGTGTTTTTTTTTATTTCGTGTGGTGAATGAGAATAATTTGATTAATCTCATATTGCTTTTCTCTTGAAGCCGAGAATAGAGTGAACGAAGAGAGACCTTGGTGTGGTTGCTAGCACAACCAATAGGTTCACCTCTTCTCTCCAAGATAGTGTGTGTGTGGATACCTTAGAGATACGGTTACCCTAACCGTATTGTGATCCGACCAAGTCTTGGACGAGCGGGATAAGCGAAAGGCATCGCATCGAAGGTATACTTCTTCCTCTAGATGAGATCTAGCAAAAGTAGGATACGAAACGTTTATGATTTTTCGCTTGGATCTCTGGAGGGATCCTAATTTTTTTTTTCCGCTGCGATTTTTTTTTTTGTTTATCGCTCAGGATCCCTACATCTGTGTGGACATCTTACCACTACACCATAGCCCGGGGGCTAATGCATGTCAGTTTTAAGATCCATGATGATGTTGTATGCATTTATAAATTTATATGTAACTTACACAATTGATTTTACTAGAACTGCTTTGAAAAAATAAGTGATGAAAACTAAAACCAAACTCTAGCACACTATTTTTCTCATACGAACCTGGGCTGGTGGACCACCATGCTGATGTTTACCCCTTCAAGTGCCTCACGACGGAGAGCTCTCATCAGCAGAAGAGATGAAGTACTGTCCAAACCAGATGTTGGCTCATCTAGTATCAAAAGAGATGGTTCCATGACCATCTCTAACCCCACATTTACTCGCTTTCTTTGACCACCAGATATTCCACGCTTCTCCACTGTTCCAACCAAGGAACTTCGTACAGCTTGCAAACCCAAAGACTCTATTGTTCGTTCGACAATTAGAACTTTATTAGCTTTTGGCATGTCTGCAGAAAGTCTAACAAGGGAAAACAAATGTTACATTGGTAATTGGTGTGCTGAACTCCTTATTTGGCAAAGACATATATATCAACTAAACAAGTGATGATACAATTAGAAGCAGAAAAAGAAAAGAGACTTTAACCTTCCAAATAAAAATTATGAAATAGAAAGAAAATACAATATGCGAACACTTCCATGAATTGACAAAGCAAAGTTGAAGCTAGTTAGCATGCACCGAAGACAAGTTAGGAATCTAGTGCAAGGGTATGGAAAGCACTAATTTACAGTATATACGTTTACTTTTTCAATCAAATGAATAGTTTCCATAACCAAAATGCTGATATTTATCTCAATAAGAAGCAGCAAAAATGCAAGGAATATATGTATCTATCTGACATATGAAATAGCTTTGGTACTTGGATGATCATCTATATTGTACAATGTAGGACACCGACACTCAAACACTGATTCTTCATGTTGACATTCATTATTTCTACTGATCATGTGTAAAAAACTTTTAGATATGGTAGTAGGGTCAAAGACTGCTGGAAATAATCTTTTGCAAAGCAAGATAAGACTGTGTACAATAGACCATTCTCCGAGATCTCGCATGGTGGGAGCTTCATGCACCGGCATACCTTTTTTAGTAATGTCAGATACTTGGATCTACACCCATGTTGTATAGTTACCCAAGTTCAAGTAACATAGTGAAATAGTATGAACATAAGTAGAATACACGCGATAAACCATAGAGTAGATCAACTTTTTGAATCAATAAGTCCTAGAATATTTTATACATGCAACATTACACATACACATGCAAAAACAAAAAGAAAAAAAAGAAGAGATAATAAAATGCAAAGATAAGTGGATATGCTTGGGAAGATGTAGCAGCTTTTAAGCATGAGTAAAAAGTCTTCAGTCAGTTACAATAGTTATTCAGATTTCTGATTATAACAATGACATATCATGCTCCCATAAATGCACATCCTTAAATATAAAAGTCATGTTCTAACTAGCATAAAGAGAAAATTTGTGACATTAAAAGTAGCTCATGAGATTGCAGGTGATAATTTTCACTAGCTCAATTACCTATTTTCCATTGTGTCTATCTCTTACCTGCAGTTAGCACTGAACCAAAGATTTTCCTCCACTGTCAGGTTTCCATGAACAATATCATCTTGTGGCACAAAGCCAATAATCTTTTTGTATGATTGAATAGGTTCAACCTTTCCATTTATCAAAACTAATCCTTTTGTTTGACATCCAGATATTTTTCCAGCCAAAGCAGTAAGAAAGGTAGTTTTCCCTGCACCAGATGGGCCCATGATTGCAGTTACATGGCCAGGAATAAATTTCCCAGTTACACTCTTCAGAAGTTGCTTCTTGCTTCTCTTAAGAATTAACGTTAGATCCTGGAAAGCAATCTCTATAAGTGGTCTTGTTCTGACTTCATTCTTCGTGGCCATTGAGATGACTCCTGAGAAGGTCAACTTCTTTTCCTGTTGTTCAAATTTCTCTTTTTCAATTTCACTATATGCATACTTGAAAATTTGGGTACGAGTATGTTTAAATTTTTCTTTAATCGTGTTCTTCTTAGGGGTTTTGCCTCCAGTATTTGAATGGTGACCTTCAGCTTTCTCAGAGTTCTTTTCTGATGAATTTGCCACATTATGAAGAATAGCTATTTCTTCAATCTCTGATGTTGATACATCTGAAGACTGCCTAGATATATCAACAACATTTTGTGGCTCTTGAAGTTCATTGGATATTTTGTGTGAAAATGTTCCAGATATCTGTCTTTGGATATCAACTGCATGCCTGATTGCAACATTTTTTGCAGCTTTCCACCTTTCACGAGCTTGCACAGCTTCTCTAGCAACCTTGGCAGCAGCGTCCCTGGATTGAGCTCGTCTTCTTTCCCGGTAAGAGAGAATGTGGTCAGAGAAATTGTATATTATCAACAACAGCAAAATTAAAGCAACCTACAGTAGTCAGAAAGGAACTATCACTAAGAGAGTTATCAAGTAAAGCTGTTTGGCTCTTCTTAAAAAAAAAAGGAATATCATAGTGCAAAATATATGGCAAATTCATGCATTTACAGTTTTTCTCACAAAAGAACACTCTAAAGAAAAAGTGGATCACACAACTGGAAGCTAAAATCAGTTCAATTTTCAATTTTTGTAAAAAGAAAATCACCAAGCATGATGATTAGACATGTTTAATTCAATAACTCTAATGGCATATAATGTGTATGTTTGAAAAAGAATGAAAAATTGTAGCGAACTAATCAATGCAAATGACTAAGCCTTCTTGAACTTGAAACAAACATCATTTTCTAGGTTAAAGTATCAGTTTAAATCTAATGATTGCAATTTTCTTTTCCACAGCTTAGGATTACGACCTTTGATATTATTTGTAAATGTATACTAAACATTACTAATTTGTGTACAGAATCCTTTTTTCAGCCTACATTTGTGACCAAACATCTGAAAATCCAAAACAAAGGATAAATAATATATGTAACCATGTAAATTAATGCCTGAATAATTTGTTTGACAAGGCAAACTCACACATCTAAACATACTAAGGGTGGCAATTCAGGTCAACAGGTCATAAACAGGCTGTGTTGCTTGAACCTATGGTGAAGACCTGAAAAGGCTTAACTTGGATCATCCCAACCTAATGGGTTTTGTGTCTTTCACAATGAATAACTGTGCGCTCGTGCACGAACGAGTACAGTTATGAGGAATGCGCAGACACAATAATGAGGAATACACAGTAACTCCGCCCAATCACTATCTCCGGCCCAAGCACGCATCCATTAGCCATCGTTGTCAAGCGGCCAAATTTTGGCCGCGATCCGGCCGACACTCGAATCTTGCTGGATCGCGGCCACGATGCTAACGGTTGCAATCAGGCGCGATGTCGCAGTATCTTGCTACGATCCAATCCGATCGCGAACGGCCGTGATACAATCACGGTCGTGGGTTTGCTACCGGCGGCAAGGATGACGCCAACGATCCGACGGATTCAGGGATTGACTATAGCATGCTTGAGAAAAACATTGTGCATTCCCATGTAGTGTGCAATCACACGGATCGGTTGGTTGAGCGAGCGTTGCATAGGAACAGTCACGCAGGATATATATGTGTGTGTGTGTATATATATAGAGAGAGAGAGGACTTTTATCTTGCATGACGCTCCTGTGCACACCCATGCGAGACGCGTCATTCCGACAGCGAACAACGTCCAATTCCTTCAGCATCGACAACGAATGACACTATAGTCAATGTCTGAACCCAGAGGGATGTCCACGTCGTCCTATCGCAGTCGAATTCCGATTGAATCATGGTCGAAATATGGCAGCATCGCCGTTGCGATGCATCCCAACGTCACGACAGTAATCACGGTCAGAATCTAGTCAAATTGCGGCCGTGATTTGACTGAAATCCGACGATGTCGAGCTCCCAGCATGCACAGAGAAGAGGAAGTTACTATGCATTCCTCATTTTCGCGTACGAACGTGCACAGAAACGACGCCCAGGATATCAAAATCCTATATATATATAAACGGGAAACCCAATTTCAGTTTGTTTAATGAATGAGTCAAAATTCATGATTGGAACCTAATAAGGTTACTCAGATCGATCTTACCAAACCCATTTAAGTAACTAGGTTAAATAAATTTTGTGCCTCTCATGATTCGTTTATAAATATGGGAGAATAATCTTTTTAGAAAACAAAAAGATCATCCCCAATATCAATCAAGGTTAAGAATTTAGGGTCCCCACGAGATGACCAAGTGGCTAGCATGAACGATAGAATTACCTCAAGGAGTAAAGGGTCAATCCAAGAGGGTTGCAAAGCTTTTCGAGGTGCCTACCCTCCCGCCGTGCTAGTTTTTGGTTGGAAAAAAATATCCCCCGTGATTTATCTCTCTTCATCTAACTGTGAGACCGACAATGAGAGACACCTGGGGTGAGCTCATCATCTTTTACCCCAAGGTTAAGAATTTAGGATTACTATTGCTAATATGAAACTAACTTTTGGCACTAATGCTTTAGAATTTGTAAACAATAACGTGAGGTATCTGTGGGAGGCACATACTTTATCGCCAAAATTTGATACCCAATCCCAAACAAGCCTACATTAGATTTAACTCAAACACTAATGGAATTCATTGATCCTACCTAGTAAATGTACTAAATTGGAGGAATTCAATAGACTAGAGGATATTGATTCCACAAGTGACTCCTATTGAACTAGCAGTATATCTACATTAACATATGTATCTAGATAAAGTATATCAGATTCTATTCAAGAAAAGTAAACGGCCAACTGGTCAGAACAGTACACTATAAAGAATCCACTTTGTAATGCACACTCCAGGTTTCATAAGCAACAAAAAGAAATAAAGAAATAAATCAGACAATAATAGAAAATTAGGATGAAATGGATAATGTGAAATCTGTCTTTTGCTTAAATGATCTAATTTTATACTGCACCATTTCTGTTGCAATAACCTAACTCATTCCAGTGCAATCCAAAAACAAGAAAATTATTCTGTTGCAATAACCTAACTCAGAGGGGAGTCTTGGCGCAACGGTAAGATTGTTGTCTTGTGACCAAAAGGTCACGGGTTCAAATCCTGGAAATAGCCTCTTGCAAAAAGCAAGGTAAGGCTGCGTACAATGGATCCTTCTCCGGGACCCCACATGGTGGGAGCTTCGTACACCGGGTTGCTTTTTAATAACCTAACTCATTGCTGTGCATTCTAAAACAAGACAATTAATTTACTATTAATTCATAATGCTCTATTGTATTGCTAACAAATGGGAAAACATCATGAGTTTTCTATTACATACCTATCAACATATGGCAGAATAATATTATCAACAATGACTTAATCTTCTTGACCTTGTGAAATGAAAAATTAGACAATAAAGCAGTCTTGCAGGTACCATTGATAATGAAAACAAAAGTAATATAAAAGATATAGCCACAAGTAAATCATACTCAAGGAATCACTTGCATTGAGTCATTTGGAATGAAAAGGATCAGTCCAACTAGTCAATAAATGAAAATACTTTTAGATTACCAAAGCTATTTTCAAATGGAGAATGGGACAAAAAGCTTTAGAGTTAATCATATCATCACACGGTTGATAGAGACAGAAGTTTAAAGGCCAAACATGAAGACAAGAATATGACCAAATCACTTGCTTGCCTAATAAACAACATACCATCACTAAAGCACCAAAAATTGTGATATTTTGACTATCAGAATTTGCATGGCATGAGCTAGACTTGAAGCAACCTACAATCAAGCTGTTAGTTAATTTTGTTCAAGAAATGACATAAATATCCATCTAATCATATGCATAAAAGCACATTTATAGAAGCATGTTGCATGATCATGCACATAAGTAAAGAAGCATTGGAACATAGAGATCTAGTAAAATAAAATTTCTGCATACGCTTGACGTCTGATAAAAATAATTGATTTGGAATGACCCGCCATTCTAAGGTTTCAAGGATCAAGCTCCCAGGTGAGTTCATTACAATTGCATTAGGCAAGTTTTGCTTCAGTTAGCCAAACCTAGTGCCTTACCAACCTTCCTAGGTGTTCAATATAATCAGCTAAGTGATTAGGCAATCCTACAAGATACTAGCTGACCTGAGTTCTGCAGAACTGATCTAGTGGTCCTAACCTCAAATTGTAGAAGCTAAAGAAGTAATATACAGCATGTGACTTTAAGATTCAGCAATTAAGTGATCCCATATCGTGTATATCCTGATTGATCTTTGAGAGCATAAGTAAAACTATTTGGTGATGCATCATATTTTAGTGGCATTGTAATGTACTTTTGACCAAAACATAATAAGAATCTCTCCTTGAGGTCATGGATGTAGGTAAGATTGTCAAACCACATAAAATTTGTTTCTTGTTTGATCTTGCTTTCTTCCTTGTTCTTGTAACTCTCTTCTTTTTGTTCTTTGGCTTATTGCATCTACAACATCTAGGTGCTTTGATGTATTCTAACAATTGTAACAGAGAAGTATATCACACCTCTTACAATTTATTATACTCACAGTACCATGATTCTAACATCAAATCTTATTTATGCTTGAGTATACTAACTAGTCAAAGCTTTAGAATAATTTTCTTGACTATATAATATGACATCCAAAGGTACAATTTTATCTCTCTAGAAAAGGAATATTAACTTTAATTGTATAATGACACTTTTAACTTAAGTAAAATGAAGTGTTTTATCTTCCTAAGGTTAACAGCGGATGCTCGGAAAAAAATGCTGTAGTTATTTTGTCAAATTACAGAGAGAAAATAAGTTAGGATTGATATCGAAGTAGATACACTGGCCAATCCCTCATCGACAACTTTCAGGATCATGACCTATTAATAAGGGGGAAAAAATGAAAACAGGCATATCGAGTAACGCAGTACCGATATCAGTAAATTATTTTTTAGGAATGAGTGCAAATTTTGAACAGCAACAATTTGATATTTACTTTTTTCATAGGTAGACCCCATACGGCAATAGTGCCTGTAAAATGCAAACACAAAATCAGTTGTAGTGCAATAGCAATAACTAAGGTAGATTTAAAAAAACTAAGTGAACAAAAGACAATCAGAAATTCAGGACTATTCTCTGCTATCTTCTTACTTATTTTACACAAAGGATATGAGTCAAAATTCACTCTAATTTACTATTATGCAAGGTTTTTACAACTGATACAAAATCACATCTGCTCCAATCATTAAACAAAAAACTCAATAGAGAATGCTGAAGGAAGTGAGCCAAAACATAAGCTCAGTGAGTTTTTTCTGAAACACGGTGGAAAGTCATTCATACTTAATTACAAGCAGTGTATTGGCCATCATGATCAAATCCTATCAATCTGTTTGGAGACTAATGCTGATACCATGTCGATATGAATATATGTCATTGTGTCACCCATTCTGATACAATTTCAATGGTACCAACCGAACACACCTGTCTTTGCTAGTACTACTAGAAAATGACCGAGACAAGAATATGACCGAGACAAGAATATTCCTTTCTCATATCTCATCCTTCAATTCTGTATGCTAGGATGAGTTGAAGATAAAACTCTAAAAGAGGGGAGGAAAATAGAAGAAGCACCAACAGATAGTGCCACATAAAGAAGAATATTCTCTTCCCATGACTCATAGAAGCTGAGACATTATAAAGAGAGGGGAAGGAAAGAGCAGATGCATCAAATGAAGCACCAACTACAGAAAAGGGGGGTAATGCTAGAGTCCTAGAACCTGAGATGTATCTATATTCTATGCTCACACCTATTCTAATTAAATTGTGTCAGATCAGGACCAACTCATATCTATATTCTATACGTATACCTATTCTAGTTTCAATTGTCTCAGTTCAAGATGGTTAACAAAGAAACTTGTTATATTTATGTAAATACTGGTATAGGATTATTTTTGGAGCTAAACAAACTAACTAGATGGTAATTATAGAATTAAAACCCATTTAAGTTGATCTTAGAATGGTTAGAATGGTGCCGAGTACTGACACGACATGGCACTGAAATTAACAGTTCCATTCAAAGGCCAAAACTGCAGTACAAAACAATATTTTAGTTCTTAATTAGAAGATCATTAAACATCAATACCTATTGCATATACTGCACAATATGTAACAGTGCAAATAAATGACATCGTGCATGAAGGATATGTAAAATACCCACTACTACAGTTGTTTTTCAATACAGTGCTTGGACAGAAGTAACCTGCTGGGCAGAATAGATCACTACTGTGATCAACATCAGCCCAGATGTCCGCGCCACCACAACTATGATCTGTTTCCCCAGAGGGAAGCTGGTATTGGTATCTGCACAAAAATAAACTATGTATTGTTCCATTTTTACCATAAAAAATGAAGATTAGTAAAGGAATACAGGAAAACACAAACAACTTACGGATCACAAAGACCTGTAGTCACATTGAAGGTGGCTAGTGGGCAATATGCACCCAATGGACAGGCTTCATCAAGGAAAAGATTAGAATTAGTAACATAAGTACAGATGTTTAAATTCTCAAATATTAGAGCAGTGATACTACTTGAATGAATTGACCATCCATGTTGTATATTTAAAAAAAAAAATATTGAAATGGAAACAAACAAACGAGATAAGATTAACTTTCTTCTAAAACCAATTCTGGAATATTTGATAATCCTTCTTCTTCAAGTGCCCTTTTTTTTACAAGAAAAAACTCTTGGATTCTTTCTTAATTTCAGGTTGAAGGTTGTCATATGTACATTCTCTCTCACTTCCAATGTCAATCGACCGTCCTCCTGAACATATGGTTATAAGTTCATCGATTAACCATTTATCTTAATGATTGTTGTAGAAGATCTTAAAGGGTCCATACCGATATAGACGAATAGTAAAAAATGTAATGCACAAAGAAAGACTGGGGCATCTCGACCTAGAGTTTCTTTAGTTGAGTTGCAATATCCCTCGTTTACATAATGTGTTAATGCACGCCTCAAACACTGATAAGATTCATGAATAAGAATTTTATGGTTAGGGTATGAGCCAATGCTTTGTTTGAAGACTCAAATTGTTCATCAATAGCCTTCAACAAAGTCATACTGATCGACTAAACCATGAATACTAGTAGAACCACAAATGCCATTAGAAATCTTTATGAACAACACATTGAGGCAACTAGATCGCTCCTATTTTTTATAATGATCAGCCTCATAGAGAATGTTGATATCAGCAGCAGCAAGTGATTAATCTATATTATAGCATAATTAATATCTAGCCACCCTAAATGAAAGAGAATTCTCTCCCTCTAAACTTTATATTTGTCACCATATAAATCAGGAATGTCGCATTTGAAATTACAAAAATTTAATTTAAGGTTGTATTTCTACATAAAGTAAAATATACACACTTATTATCCAAATTTAAGGCTATTTACCAAATGACATGTTTACCAATGTAAAACACACAATAAAATATGAATCAAATGACATAAAATTTGTTGATGTGCTAAATTTTTTAAAGTAGATTTATACAACTTAATGATAGACCTACCTAATTATATTCTAATTTTTAATTCCTTTAGTTAAATTAAGAAGAACAATTTGACATTTCATCCTAATTAAACATATAAATATAATAAAAAATTCTTATACGATAAAAAATTTACTATATTACATATGATTCTACAAATTAATATCCTTATTTTATATGTGGCCAAAATATTTTATATATAATTTTACATAGTTAAAGATGGTGTGCCTACTCTCTAAGCATAAATTAATATAGATCACAAGACAAAAAAGAACATGCATATAATTTCAACAATTGTATACCAACGCCACTTTAGGCATGCAACAATATTGCTTCATGGAAGTTACAAATTAATTTACTGCATTTGCATTTTGCATGAATACAGAAACAAATAGTAACAAATTTCATAACATCACTTGCATAAATAATTTTGATTGACTAAATGATCAACTTATTATTATTTAAATACTAAATTCCAAACTAGGCCCAGAACAGTATGGTTCAAATCACATGTAGACTAGTCCATTATGAAGGCCTAAAAATTATTAACTAAAGAAAGGTGGGCCAAGAATATTAAATTATATTTGTTTCTAGTTAAACGAATCATTTCATAATAGGTAGGCATAGAAAACAAAACACATTACAAGCCCATTTAAGAAGCCCAAAACGACATCAATGGCTTCAATCTTAAGGTCTGCAAACCAGAATATTTTATTAGCAGATATTTGGTACAGACGATCAATGTCTCCACGTTCCATATTCCAAATTATATATATTCAACCCCAAATTTGTTCAAAAATAAGTTTCTTAAGTGTCTTCAATTTTGAGATAAATTTTGAAGAAACCTTCAATCCAATTACCACATTGTTTCTGGCAAAAATTTATATAAAAAAATCAACAAAAACACATCAAGCTAGAGGTTAAAAATTGCTCTGATATCAAATGTAAAAAATTATTATACACAACATCAATAGAGATATACCTCTAGTTAGTTATTGATGTCTTTGCTTTTGCTTTAGAAAATCAAAGGTATGATTGTGAATCTTCTACACCTAATAAATCAAAATATGATGGTCTATTCTTTTGGAAAAATTTGTTCGGCGTCAGGACCAAAAAACATCATAATCCTTTATAAGTTTATATACACCTTTCCATCAAAGGTGTAAATTGATATGGGAGGTTATAGGTGGTTTATTAGGGGAGTTAAATGATCTCTAAATGTGATTAATTGACCATATTCTGAATTCCCAAAATTATCCATTTCCAGCATTTGCTTACGCTTCAAATAAGGCGAAGAGGAAACAAAAACAACGAAATGAGCATTGGATACATTGTCTTAGTGAATCAAGGTTTTTGCTTCAAATAAGGAGAATAGGAAACAAAAATAACGAGATGAACACTTACGTATCATGCAAGTTATTCCATAAGGGCAGTAAAAGCCTGGACAACATGGTTTGCTGTCAACATTTCGTGAAGGCAATTGTTGTGATTCTTGAAGGTCAACCTTCTCGTCTGGAGGGACACTGCTTGCCCATCCTGGCTCACATCCGGGAACCCATGAAGTTGAGTTGCAGTTTTTATTGGGTTTCATATAGCTAGTCCTTCCACCACTATCAATGAAACTGTTAAAGTAAAATGTAACTTCAGCTGCTGTGCATAAGCGTCCTTCAATATCTGCTTTCTCCAAATGAATCAGAAATAGTAAAGTTAGACACCATTATCCATTAAACTCAAATTAATCTAACAATAAGAATTGATAAAGTTTTAAGAGCTTATGCATGACTTAAAGCAGCATCCTGTTACAGATCTCTGAAATATATGAAGACATTAATACACGTGTTAACAACGTATACAAACAGTCATCATATTGAGTTACACCAGCCAGCCATATCAACGATGCTTTCAATTCCTAAAATTAGAAATATCATGGAGTTGAATTGGCTGTTGCTATTCTTTGTTTTTCCTCCATGAAAGAAGGTAAATTGCAGTTACAGTTTTAAACTACGTCAGCCTGCCGTATTAATAACGCTTTCATCTTCTAAAATCAGTAATAGAACCAAGATCCAATCTCAGATTCCGAGTAGCAAAAAAAAAAAGACAAAAGCAGGATTAACACAGCCTGGGATACGTAGTAACAACTGACACTCGAGAATCGCTACAATTCCGATTCGTAGTGAACAAAAGCAGTCTAGTCGAAACTAAAATATCATGCGTACTAGGAGTTGTGGCCGCGCAGGCGACCATAAAGCTCATATCCGTGCTGTAATTGAACGCCCGATCCCAATCCGACTGCCTGAAGCCCAGAGTCCAAACCCACATCAAAATTCATGAACGAAAAGAAGGGGGGAAAAAAAGGAAAGGACCAAGAGGAAACGGACGCATCCTCGATGCAGAAGCCGAAGCGGTCGTTGATGAGTGGGAATAAGCTCCGAGTGACATTGTTGACGTCCTCATTGAGCTGCGACAATAACGGCGACGTCAGAGACGGAGGGGAGTTGACTCCCCCGAAGCTCTGGCAGCGACCGAGGGGGAAGAGCAGGAGCAATGCGGCTGCGACGAGAAGGGCCGTGGCAGAGGCCGGCCGAGCCCTCATCGCAAGCTCTCCGACTAGCAGAAGGACGCAGGGGAGGAGGAGGGGAGGCGACCAGATCGAGGTGGAGGAGGAGGAGAGGAAGTATATTTAAAAGAGGGCGGCATTGTGTAGAACGAGTCGTGGCGACGAGCCTACGACTCTGCTCTTCCTAACGGCGACGATCGCGTCTATGGGGACGTCCGCACACATGTGCTGCTCTTCTCGACGTGACTGATCGTCACTCAAAAATTATGCGCAGGTTGGTGAGAAGGAAGGACGGGCCACGGGAGGAGAGAGATTTTTAGAAAGGCCCCTGACGAAGCCAAAATGGCGTACCAGTCCTTACTAGAAATTTTTCCTTGACTATAAGCCTGTAGCATTTTTTATTAATAAATTTATTAAGGTAAAAATTAAAATAAAAGCACACACTTCTAATTATCATTTTCAGTGATGGTACTTATAAAAAATAAGGATCGATTTTAAAGATAAATCTAAAATTTTATTTTAGAATCATCATTTATTATTTTATCAATTACGTTTCAAGTAAAGTTCATATGTGATTTACTCCTTTTCAATTTCCATGAAATCTGAGTGAAAGATTGCTGATGATTTTAACTTTTTACACCATTATTTTCATTAAAAAAACATCCCTTATTAAAAAAAAATTAAAAACAATATCATAATTTTCTCATTTTAAAAATATTTTTATTTTAATATTAGTACAGCGACAAATTACTTAATTAAAATAGTTTGACATGACAAATTCAATTTAAAATTATTATAACGATCATTTAATAATAATATTATAAGAGTCATTATAACTTTAATTATGTACTTATTTATTATAACAGTCAATGATTATTGTACATGTAGTAGTCATTTAATTATCATTATAATATTTTTTTATAATAATTTTGACTATGCTAATTAAAATAATTTTTTAATATAAAAATATTTTATGTATATAATTTTTACTTAACTTGAATAGATTTATTTTAATACGTCATAGTAATTACTGTATAATTAGTACAATAGCAATGGATATTTCAGTACCAAAAAAAGTGCTCTTTTTAATTATTTTTAAAATATAATTTTAATAATTAGGAGCACTTTTTTAATTGTGTGTTGAGGATAATTTTAATTTTCACGGAAAAGATCGGATGGATTCGTCGATATTGGAATCGGTCCGAATCAATTCAAAATCGGTTCCGAATCAATTCCGATTCTAAAGTTTCAACTTTTGAACCAATTTAATCCGAATCGATTCCGAACTAATTTCGAAACGATTCCGGATCGATTCCGAAATGGTTCTGGATCACCATTATCGAACTTGAACTTTCAAATGCATTTAATGTGTTGATGATTCTATTATTTTTTTCTATCGCAAAATAATTTTATAGACATGTTAACATGCTAAGAATTTCTAGCTTTAAATTAGCAACCGAAATCATATCTAAATCGGAATCAAAATCGATTCCGAAACGATTCTAAACCGGTTCCGAATCGGTTCAGAAATCGATTGGAACAATCGAATCGGAATCGGGCGGTTCGTCGATCAAGTAGTTCATTTGAATCGATTCGATTCCAAATTTAATTAGTTAGATTGATTCAATCTCGAATCGAACTAATTCGTTATGCATGCTTAAATAAGAGTCTATCTTTAGAAATTATAAAGTATTTTGAAGATGTTTATTTGTCTGTCACGTTAATATTCGATTGGACGAGAGACGAAGTACTGCGTGATTTATTTTCTTTATTATAATTATAAAATAGACAAAGTTAATTTAAACTAATTAACTTAGCCCTCTTCCCGCAATAATTAACCTCTCTATTCTACGGGAAAAAGATCTTATAATTATCGAATTATTTTTATGTACAAGTTGTAATAATAGCTTCATCTCAAACTATTTTTTTATTACTATTTAAAATATGGAGGGAAAATACTGATTTAAATAGTTGAGAGAGGAGATCG
Source organism: Wurfbainia villosa (assembly GCA_025175895.1). Taxonomy (NCBI): domain Eukaryota; kingdom Viridiplantae; phylum Streptophyta; class Magnoliopsida; order Zingiberales; family Zingiberaceae; genus Wurfbainia; species Wurfbainia villosa. Next base: position 8,967,431 of record CM045997.1, read on the forward strand.
ACTAGATGAATATATTATATATACATCAGCTCGAGATAATCTAGAGTTCTATTCTATAAAATTGATAGTTACAAATAGCAAAGGCGATGACTATAATATTTTCCTTGATCAATTATGATGATTATATAATTAAAAATGACACTCCAAAATAAAGATCAGTTCAATAGTCGAAACCAACCCAAGGAATATAATGATTATTTTTTAATTTGTATAAAAATAATATTCGAAAAAATGGAAGGAAAATTAAGACTGCGTTTGGTTTGGTTGTATTTTTCATTTTTCATTGTCTGGAAAATAAAAAACGGAGATGAAAAACGATAATCAAATATTATTTTTCACGTTTTGAGAAAATAAAAACATAAAATTAAAAAAAAAATCCACCAATTAAATGCCCCTTAAATTTTTTCAATTTAACTACAATCTTATTTTGTATCCTCTTTTGCTTTGAAGACTAATTTGAGTGTCAGAGGAATTTTATCTAAGAATATCTTGGATTATCTTTTAACTTATTTTTCATCTGTAAAATTCGAGACTTATTTAGTCACAATTTGACTTAAGCAGTTGATTGTTGATCTGTATCAATACTAATCCGACAGTGATTTTGTCACATAATGATGAGCAAACCTAGCAAATGAAGCCAATCCCCTAAAAGAATTGGACTCAATCGTCCAAGCCTATTTAGTTGAAGCTCGTTCAGAATTTTAGAAAGCTAATTAAATCTATTCAAGTGATTTTAGACCCAATCAACTGCTAAATAGTTAATCACTAAATAACTATATTGCTATGATTAAAATTCACATAAGTATATTTAATTAACCTTGTTATTATTTTATATTGTTCATGAAGTATGATATATGCAGTTACATTTCCACAAACAAAGTAGGATGATTAATAAAATGCAAATTTATATCAAATAAGTAAGGATCAATATCCGAGTTCGCAAAGGTGTCTATCTTTCACTATGTCAAGTGTCGATACAGTTCAAAATCGATAGTGATTTACCTTCTTTCATTTAGTTGTAGGTGTAAAATACCGGAAAAAAATAATAATAATAATATATTCCTCGGTAATTGATAAAATATCTTATGGAATTTTTCAGAAATTTTTAGAAAGTTTTCTGGATTTAAACGGAGGTCTTATGGACATTTTATGGGGATAAAGTGCTTAGACTTTTGTAAAGTCTGTTTAGACTATCTGCTAGGAATTAATGGATTTAATAAAAACCATTTAGTTTTCCCGATCCCTTCCGTTTCCACTCGGTTCGTCGATTTCTTTTCTCCTTTATCCGGTCGCTCTTTAGTTTTCTTCCAATTTCATTCGAGCGCCGCTCGATCCTCTTCTACGCGTTCTTTTCTCTTCCCCGATCCGAGCCATCTCCCGTGCGCGACCTCCCGTCATCGGCTTCCTCTCTTTGCCAGATCTTGCTTTTCGCACTCACCACCGCCACCCAACTGTCGATCGCGATGCTTCTCTATCGATATGGTCGTCGCTATGCTCGGCGAGCCTTGATCGCAAACCTTTTTCTCCATTGTCGTCCACGGTAGCACCTCGTACGCGACCTAAGCGCGACACCGATCGACCATGGCGACCACGAGCGTCGGCGCCTTCACCTTCTCGCGAACTTGAATCGCCGTTTTCCCCTCTCCATCGTTCTTGTGGCGGCGGCGATTCACTTTGCCTCCAGCCGACCTTGAAATCCCGATTCATTGTCGGGATGAGCAAGCCGGCCGCCGTCATTGTTCAACCTCCACGAGCCCTAGTCTTCGGATCGCTCTAATCGCCGATGTTGGCGCTTCTTGGTTGTTTCATCGTCGAAGATGCTCCTGCAGTAGCGATTGGTCTCCCCTCTTTCGGCCATTGTCAACCTTCCTCGACCGGTGAAGTAGCACGCCGACAGCGTTGTTGATCTGCGATCTCGGCTTCATCCTACTCTTCTCATTTCTTGGTGTGCAGTCGGTGTTTGATATAACTCCACGGTGTTCAATTTTTATTGATCAGAAATGCGAAACATTTGGGTGAGCAAGTTTGGAAGACTTGTGATGGAATTTGGTTTTAGATATGCTGTGGGAGTGAAGCAACACTAGGAGGAGAATGTTTCCGGATGGGGGTGTAGGAGATGAACGATTGAGGTGAATCAAGAAGTTGGATGATTTGGACAATGGATTTGTTCTTTCGAATTAGCCATGAAGCAATGTTAGGTAAGCTTAAATATGGATTTATTATGGATGTATACTATTTACAGATGAACTAGTGTTGATTTGATGATTAACAGTTATGGAAGAGTTTGTCCTGTTTGAGGATGTAGTATAGGGATTAATATGTGTACCTTATTAGTGTTGACAGATCGTAATCCATTGCAAATGGATTAATGAGCTAATCAAGGGGTTAATGAATCGATTTGATTCTATTACAGGATATTGATTTCAGGACCTTGATTCAAGATGGGTTCATGGACGTGAAGACCATCGGCTTAGTCTTCATAGCAGGTGGGTAATTTCCTACCTGGTCTGGGTAGATGTATTGTATTCAGATTTAGTCATAGATATGAGCATGTTAGGTGTTCATATTACCTTAACCCTGTTCTTTTTATCGTATGCTTGATCTTTTACCATTGACTATTAACTCCATTGTTGATATCATGTTTATTTTATCATGATTAGGAGTTATACATATAAGTGATGCAAGTAACTTAGAATTTGTTTAAGTTAAGTGCAAATAGTAAAGTCCGGATGACAACCTGATTGTACATTGAGCAAAAAGGTCATCCGTAGGTAGATAATGTCTTTAACCTAGGGTTAGTTCTAGTACCCTTAGGTTGTATGTTACCACCGAACATGTATTGTGTAAATGGTCAGAGGAATGATACTTAGGGTATCGCTACGGACCGGTGGTCCTAGCTTATTATAATCAGACGAGTACGACTCTCTACAGGATAGAGAGTGTGTCCATCAGTTGAGTAGGACTCTCTACAGGATAGAGAGTGCATCGATTAGATTGGTATGACTCTCTACAGGATAGAGAGTATTATGATCAGTTGAGTACGACTCTCTGCAGGATAGAGAGTGAGAGTGCGTTGATCTGGTTAGTATGATTCTCTGTAGAATAGAGAGTCTATGGTGGATGTCTGTATGTGAGACATTGCATTCATGCATTTGCATACTTGTTGGCAGCGAGTCTCCCTTGTGGTTGAGAGTGTCGCGTCATCCCACCTCGCGGTTACTCATGGGAGAGTCACCCGTGTGAGAGCGAGCATTAATGGTGCCGCACTCTACCACTATAGGCGGTGGTAGTTGGATTTGCGTCGTAGTCTGCGTGTGTGGCACTCGACCACTCATGGGTAGTATCGGAGTGGCAGCGGCGAGGACCCCATCGTGTAGCTTGCTCTTTACGCTTATATGCTACTCGATCATACTGCACACTCGACCACTCGAGAGTAGTGGTTGGTGTTGAGTTGGGACAGTTGTCATGCTCGAGCCACCGAGGCCACACTGGGGTCGTGGTAGCTTTAGGGTGAGCCGACATGACCATGCATGCTGCATAGCCGTATCTGATGGCGCTTTGTATATTACCATATATATATATACATATATGCATGTATATATATATATATATGGATGGTTGAGATTAATATATATATGGATACAGTCTATATATATATGATTATTGTGATGTTGCATTTGTTTGTACTATGCTTGCTGCATTTGGGTGGACATCATATTCATGCATGTCTCTTGCATTTGTTATACGATTGTGTCGGATGTTGGTATGTGTTGGATAGACCATAGATACTTTGGCCTGTAGCATGAGTAGATTATGTGTTGGTATTGTTGGGCTTTTCCGGGCCGCAAAAACCGCTTTTTGCGTTGCGGAAACCCCGAAAGTCCCGGCCACGGATCCGTGCGAAGAAGTATTAAAACTAATTACATGTATGTGCTTACAAAATCCTCTAGATCTACCTTAGAACTAAGAGATAAGGATGTTACCCTTGATGCGATGCCCTTCGCAAATCCTCGCCCAAAGTCATGGTATCCACACAAGCAATAGGTGGAAGAAAACTCAACCTTGAGTGTGCTAGCACTCCTTGGTTGGTTCGGCCAAAGAGAGGAAGGAGAGGGAGAGCTTGAGAGGAAAATTCCCAAGGAAGAAGATGAAGTAATGAGTGATTACTCACAAAATGAATTTTCACTCACATAACCCCCAAATGGTGGCCGGCCACTTCATGGAGGGGGAGTTACATGCATGCATGTAACTCCCATGACCCTTGGTCTCCCTCATGATGTGGCACTAATTGACCAAGTCAATGATGATGTGGAGCATCATCATTGGCCGGCCATGCCTAGTCATCATCATGACATGGCATTTGGTCAAGTCAAACTTGACCTTTCAACTTCCCTCTCAAGTCAAGTCAAACTTGACCTCTAATCTCCCATGGTTGATCAAATCTAACCACTTGACTCAAGTCAATTTAATATAATGAATCTCTATTCATTAATTTAAATTGATTTGATGAATCAAATCTCAATTAGACTCATTCGACACTTGAATCAACTTGAGTCTAACTCAATTAGTCTAATTTGGATTACTCTTAATCCAATTTAGTTCATCCCATGAACCTAATCCTCATGGTTCATCATATGAACCTAATCTCCATCTAATTGCTCTCATGTGTGTGACCCTATAGGTTCTTGTAACGTTGGCAATGTCCCTAAACCGATTTAGGAACATAAGCAATGAGCGGTATCTAGCAACACATCATTGCTACCCAAGTTACAAGAATGTTGAGCTCCAACATCACCTTTGTGACTACTAATTGTGACTCTCACAATATGTGACAATGTCCTCTATCCTTGACATCTAGATTGACCAATCGAGGCATAGACGTGTCATCCTCGGTACAATCTAAATCTTGAACTCCAAGTAGACTCACTCTAATCAAATGAGCTCAATATCTCATATTGACTCATTTGGGCATGGCCATGCACTTCGTGGTCTCACTCTATCAAGAATATCGATGTCACCCCCGTTATATAGGAGGGATAGATCCCATCTACATCACTCACATCCCTCCGCATAATTCGTTACATACCCAGTAATCGCCTTTATAGTCCACCCATTTACGGGTGACGTTTGACGAAGCCAAAGTATGCAATTCATTATGTAGGGAACCATGGTGACTTCAGGTCTAAGGACTAATAGTCATACTAATAGCCACATGAGAAAGTATATGACACTCATATAACGATCCATGATACTTTCTCATGGCGGGTCATTCAGTATACATTCTCCAACGTACCCATGTATGTCAACTTGATATCTCATATCCATGACTTGTGAGATCAAGTCATCTTGTTGACCTACATGCTAGTCTCTACGCATTAACATTGTCCCTGAATGTTAATACTCGACTAGGAATGATTAAGAGTAGTGTTCTCTATATCATCTAATTATCGATTCAACCAATCGATTGATATAGATAAGAACCTACTACTCAAGGACATTATTATATTTAGTTATTTGGCACCAATACAAGTAAATATAATAACCATGCCTTAATAAATAGGAATATGATACAATAAAGTCCATACAACAATCATCATATGATTGGCTCTAGGGCTTTCACTAACAGGTATTACTCTTCCTGTTATATATATGTTGGATATATGTTCAGGTGGGATCAGAGTAGCGTAGCAGACTTCAGGTACATCTACATTTTATGTTATTCATTTCAGTTAGACGGTATATGCTTGTATTTATATACTATGCTGATATACCTGTTGTACATCTAGATTATGTTGTCGAAATACATGTGATATTACATATATACATGTTTTCTATTACCTGCTGAGTTTTACTCACCACCCCCCGCGGACTCTGGGTTTTCTGTCGCCCAGGTAACAGGTAGAAGACTTCGTGACAGCTTGGAGCACCACCGGCTGACGTCATCTCATCTCACGAGGCTCCCGTGTTTTGTTTTGGGTCTGCTGTCCGTTGTCCATTGTATTTTGGAGTTTTCGTGATGTATATGTTGTAGATTCAGATTTTGTCGAGATTTTTCTTTATGTTATGGTGTTAGTCATACCGGTATGCATGTGTAGGATGTATTGTTATTGTTGTATCGTTTCCGCTGTGTGTAGTTGTTTTGATTTATATATATTATTGTGGTTTGGTATATTTTTATATATTGTTGTCATTGTGGGCCTACGGGCCTTGTATTAACCCGAAATGTTGCCACGTACAGGGGAGATGCCATCCGTTTAATTTTCGGCTCGGTATGCTCTCGGGGCGTGACAACTTTAGTGGTATCAGAGCCCAAGGTTCTGCGATGCCATACAATATTATTTTTGTATCGAGTCTTGGATTCTCGGGAGTCGTTTTATTCGATTTTGGTTTTTGAGATGAGATGGACAGCGGCCTGGGCCCAAGGAGCACGAGGTATGAATTCCTGAAAAACTTATGGTTTAGTAGATATTTATCTAGACTTGATCGGTAGGTGTATACAATAGAGTTATGACACCTGTGCAGACTAGTAGTAGGGGTCGTCCACCGGGGTGACCAATCGGAGTGACCTTTAGGGTTATACTCCCGGTTATGTTGGCTATGCATTTAGATGCTTATACCAGGGAATAACCTATAGTATGTTGGTTATTATTCGTAACCGTGGTATGAGTGGACCACGGGAACGACCTGTTGAGCCTGTGAGTATTGAACCTGTGTCGAGGAGGTGATTTACCTCTGAGAGCCGACTGATACCAAGTCAGAAAATAGGGGTCAAGTCGTCATATTTATTATGGAAATCAGAGACTACAGTCTTAGAGATTTCCACTAACTGTGCTAGTCGGATCATTACCTGTGGGTAATGAACAGACTTGTTGACTATTTGTGATGCAGATAGCGGAAGGTTAGGTTACGGTGTTTCATAGAGATTTTATCCCTGAGTTGTTCGTACTGAGTTGTATAACTTTGAGAGTACTTTTGAGTACTTAACTCATGTTATACCGAGAAAGAAGAGTTGTTTGCATAACATTATCGGGATCAAGCCGGTATTTGGTGATAAATGCAGAAAATAATCTTCGGGAAATAAAACATCACTTGATCATGGTTTAGTGACGTTGAAAGAGAATATTTCCCCGTGTCACTTTTAGTGACACATTGTAAGGAATTCTTGAGCTTCAAGAAAGGGTGATCGGTTAATAACAGAATACTGTGCAGAGTCGTGAGACTTGCAGAGGTTACGACCACCTAATAGCTCAAGAAGATGAATGGATATTTTAAGCCACCTACGATTGTTGGCTTACTGTTGGATTAAGATGACGGGATCTTCTACCAGATCTTACCGAAAGACATTGGATTGAGACAGGAGTTTAGAAATGACTCCGTACAAGAGTTTAAGAGTTGGAGACCGATAAGCAAATATTGCAGGTCAACTTATTAGAGCCAGAAGTTTCGACTGTTGGATAAAAGGAGCAAGATCGGAGTTATAGGCTTTGAGCTATTTTCCGATTATAGAAAACCAATCGTAGATCATCAGAAGGTTCTTGTGGATATCAGCAAAATCAGAACAAAGACTCCGAAGGGATTGTGTGCGTACAGTGCAGATCACGAAGACACGTGAAGCCAGATTATCTGTTGGAGCAGTTCAGCAGTTGCTATTGTTGAGCAACCAGTACAGTGGAGGAGATGTACCTTGAAGATTCAGTTGAAGACTATCGATGGTGTTCCGGGAGGAAGATGCATCGTCTCGACAACAGAAATCAGCACAGAGGATTGGGTTATCTTATCAGCATCAACCTACTACCTCAGGCGTGGTTGGAGTTCTTTGATACTCTCCTTCAACAGATCGACGAAGCGACATCGGCGAAGACATTGTAGAAGACTCGTGACAGACAACAAAGCGACCTCGGATGTGATTTGATTAGTACAGAGGAGAGGGTATACGACGATGGTCGTATCCATTTTGTATTCTATAGTTGCAACTCGTAGGATTTAGGGATGGGATCAGATGATCTAGGAGAAAAAAAAATCCCCGAGGCATTCGTCGCAGAAATGCGACCGAATTGTCGCGGACTGTTGGATCTGATCTTGTTCTCTTCGGAGAAAGGCGAAGACCTGTGGGGAGCCTTTGGATCGGATCGACAGATATTTGATCGTCCAGGGTATTACTCTAGTTTGCCCTTTGAGTTAATATGTTGGGAGATACTTGTAGTTTACATGTATCTTTGTCTAGAACATTCCTAGTGTGGATTAGAAGGTCCTATACATCGACTTGTGGGTCGGTGATATCTCTATCGTCTGGTGAGATGTGAATCAATAATTAAGAAGTCAAGGGATGCCCTTAGACTCTGATAGACATATCTTTACTATAGATAGATCCTTACGGATGGTCAAATTGTTAGGATTATGGTACGATATGTCTCTCGGATGTGCGTATAATCTGAGAGCCTTCGGATGTAGTTTCGGATGAACTCTAAGGCTTGTCGTTGCATAGGCAAGTGGAGTAAGCGATCGAAATGATTGCGGAAATAGTTCTGGTATCGAAGATCACATATCGAGTGATAGTTTTATAGGTATCAGTGTTGCTAAACACTATAGAAATTGGAAGAATGTAAGTTGTAATTATAGGAGAAGTTGGAAGGGATATTTATCTATCCCAGTATTTCTCCTTGAGAAGATCCGAAACTCTTTGTTGAAAGAGAGATGAACCTTTGAAATTATGCATCGATTATCGATGATGGAATGCGATAATCGAAAGTTGTTGGAAGTGAATATCCTCCGTTGGGGATAGATGATTTGTTTAGATCAACAAAGGACACCTATGTATACTCTAAGGTTGGTTTACGACTGGAGTACTGATATTGTAATGACATGGCGTCATACAATTATCATTATCGTTGTGATGGTTAATATATATCATCAGCTTAAAGTAAATAGGATGCAGGTGTATGGAGGAACGACAATTTCATACTTGGTATGAATTGTATGAATTTTGATTAAGTTGCTAGACTAATTAATGATTTAGTCGTCATTGGATTTGAGAATCGTGTATCCTTAACACGATTGGATCCTTTTGTAGTTGTTGGAGTTGCGTAACCTGGCCACTGTGGATTGTGGTAGTTGGAGTTGCGCACTCGACCACTGTAGATGGTGGTTTTCCTTGTATGTTTTGGTTAATTCTGTAGATGTGGATAGAATGTTTAACATTACTATACCACAGACTTGTTTGACAAAGATGATGTTGTAAATCATTTAGTCAGAAGCTGGTGAAACCAGTTTACAGGACCTAGATGGCGGTTAACTTTTACGCAAGTATTGGTTAATCCTTCCGGAATGGATAAAAAGGATGATGTACGCAGATGCGTCGTTTCAGGGATCAGAATGATTTCGATGCAGATGAATGAGGCATGTCTTATGCCTACGATAATTAAGAAACTATGAGATAGTCTGTCATATACATGACGTGACTTTAGTAGTTATTATCTGGATTTGTAGTTGTATGGAGCAGAAGTGCGCATTGAATTTAACAAGCTACTGGATAGCTACAATGGAGTTGCTGGAGCGCGAACAGTTGCAACAATTGCAACAAGGGAGATTGATTGCTATAGTCTTCCATGCACTTACAGTGTGTGTGGAGTGTATCTTGGATGATTGATGGATTTCTCTTTTGAGAAAATAACTCCCCGTCTCTGATAAGGATAGTGGGTTCCGGAGTTGCAGTGTTTAAGAAAGAGTTGCTACAAAAAGCACATTATTTGAGATGGGCTATATACCTTGGTGGTACTTGGAGGTACTGAGATTGGAAACGTTTATACTGGTGGAACGGTATAAAGAGAGTTATAGCAGATTTTGCTGCTCGATGTTTAGTATGCCAGTAGGTGAAGGCTGAACATCAGAAACTCGTTGGATTGCTCTAGGAAATTCCTATTCCTGAATGGAAGTGGGAGCATATCATTACTGACTACGTTACGGGATTGCCTAGAACCCGTAAAGGTCGTGATACGATTTGGGTGATTGTGGATCAACTGACCAAATCAGCTCATTTCCTTCCTATTCGTGGGTTGTACCCATAAGATCGTCTAGCAGAGTTGTACTGCTGAGAAATTATCAGATTGCGTAGGGTACTTTTAAGTACCATATCGGATATAGATTCGCGATTTACCTCGCGATTTTGGCAAAGTCTACACTAGACTAAGGGCACAGAGCTTCAGCTTAGTGCAACGTTTCATCCGAGCATGAGGAGTGTATCATTTAGACGTTGGAGGATCTATTCAGATCTTGTGTCATGGATTATGGAGGTGTAGCTTGTCGGTTGGCTTTACCTCCGACACTTGCGGGTGCTCACAACGTATTTCCTGTTGTTATACTAAGGAAATGCGTATCGCATGTTGATTATGTTCTGAAAGAGGTTCTGATTCTACCTCAGTCTAATGCGACCTATGAGGAGATTCCAGTACGGATTCTTGGTCGCAAGGAGCATCAGTTGTAGAACAAAATCATTCGACTCGTAAAAGTTGGAGGACAACATCATACCGATGAGGAGGCTACGTGAGAGCTGGAAGATACTATCCGAGCTCGATACCCTCATCCGTTCACTTGAGAAATGTATGTGGTTATTTCGGAAACTTGCTTAAAGTATTTTTTGCATGTTAGTACGAAATTTGGGGACCAAATTTTTATAAGTGGGGGAGAATGTAAAATACCGAAAAATAATAATAATAATAATATATTCCTCGGTAATTGATAAAATATCTTATGGAATTTTTCAGAAATTTTTAGAAAGTTTTCTGGATTTAAACGGAGGTCTTATGGACATTTTATGGGGATAAAGTGCTTAGGCTTTTGTAAAGTCTGTTTAGACTATCTGCTAGGAATTAATGGATTTAATAAAAACCATTTAGTTTTCCCGATCCCTTCCGTTTCCACTCGGTTCGTCAATTTCTTTTCTCCTTTATCCGGTCGCTCTTTAGTTTTCTTCCAATTTCATTCGAGCGCCGCCCGATCCTCTTCTACGCGTTCTTTTCTCTTCCCCGATCCGAGCCATCTCCCGTGCGCGACCTCCCGTCATCGGCTTCCTCTCTTTGCCGGATCTTGCTTTTCACACTCACCACCGCCACCCAACCGTCGATCGCGATGCTTCTCTATCGATATGGTCGTCGCTATGCTCGAGCAGACGCAGTCGCAAACCTTTTTCTCCATTGTCGTCCACAGCCGCACCTCCGGCCGCCGCAGCCCCCTAGCCGCGACACCAGTCGACCATGGCCAGCCACGAAGCACCGTCGGCGCCTTCACCCCCTTCTCGCGAACTTGAATCGCCGTTTTCCCCTCTCCATCGTTGCTGCTGAGCGACCGATTCACTGCCGCCTCCACGCCGCAGCCTTGAAATCCCGATTCATTGTCGCCGGATAGACAACGCCGACTGCCGTCGCTGTTCAACATCCCTGAGCCCTAGTCTTCCAGATCGCTCTAATCATCGATGTTGGCCGCTTCTTCGGTTGTTTCATCGTCGAAGATGCTCACCGCGAGTAGCAATTGGTCTCCCCTCTGCTCAGCCATTGTCAACCTTCCTCTGACCAGTGAAGTAGCCTGCCAACAACGTTGTTGATACTGCGATCTCAGCTTCATCCTACTCTTCTCATTTCTTGGTGTGCACGAGTCAGTGTTTGATATAACTCCTGGTGTTCAATTTTTATTGATCCGAAATGCAGGAAACATTTGGGTGAGCAAGCTGGAAGACTTGACAATGGAATTTGGTTTTAGATATGCTGTGGGAGTGAAGCAACACTAGGAGGAGAATGTTTCCGGATGGGGGTGTAGGAGATGAACGATTGAGGTGAATCAAGAAGTTGGATGATTTGGACAATGGATTTGTTCTCTCGAATTAGCCATGAAGCAATGTTAGGCAAGCTTAAATATGGATTTATTATGGATGTATACTATTTACAAATGAACTAGTGTTGATTTGATGATTAACAGTTATAGAAGAGTTTGTCCTGTTTGAGGATGTAGTATAGGGATTAATATGTGTGCCTTATTAGTGTTGACAGATCGTAATCCATTGCAAATGGATTAATGAGCTAATCAAGGGGTTAATGAATTGATTTGATTCTATTACAGGATATTGATTTCAGGACCTTGATTCAAGATGGGTTCATGGACGTGAAGACCATCGGCTTAGTCTTCATAGCAGGTGGGTAATTTCCTATCTGGTCCGGGTAGATGTATTGCATTCAGATTTAGTCATAGATATGAGCATGTTATGTGTTCATATTACCTTAACCCTGTTCTTTTTATCGTATGCTTGATCTTTTACCATTGGCTATTAACTCCATTGTTGATATTATGTTTATTTTATCATGATTAGGAGTTATACATATAGGTGATGCAAGTAACTTAGAATTTGTTTAAGTTAAGTGCAAATAGTAAAGTCCGGATGACAACCTGATTGTACATTGAGCAAAAAGGTCATCCGTAGGTAGATAATGTCTTTAACCTAGCGTTAGTTCTAGTACCCTTAGGTTGTATGTTACCACCGAACATGTATTGTGTAAATGGTTAGAGGAATGATACTTAGGGTATCGCTACGGACCGATGGTCCTAGCTTATTATAATCAGACGAGTACGACTCTCTACAGGATAGAGAGTGTCCATCGATTGAGTAGGACTCTCTACGGGATGTAGAGTGCGTCGATTAGATGGTATGACTCTACGGGATGAGAGTATTATGATCGATTGAGTACGACTCTGCGGGATAGAGTGCGTTGATCGATTAGTATGATTCTCTGTAGAATGAGTACATGGTGGATGTCTGTATGTGACATTGCGTTCATGCATTTGCACGCGACGACGAGGTCTCCTTGTGGTTGAGAGTGTCGCGCCGTCATCCCTCACTGCTACTCATGGAGGAGTCACCCGTGTGAGAGCGTTAATGGTGCCGCGCTCTACCTATAGGCGGTGGTAGTTGGATTTGTGTGCCGTAGTCTGCGTGTGTGGCACTCGACCACTCGTGGGTAGTATGTCGGGTGGCGCCAATGCGAGGACCCCATCGTGTAGCTTACTCTTTACGCTTATATGCTACTCGATCATATGCGCTCGACCACTCGAGTAGTGGTTGGTGTTGAGTTAGGGACGGTTAATAGCCGAGCCACCGAAAGGCCCTCGTGTAGCTTTAGGGTGGCGAGCCGATCACGACTTGCGTAAGAGTATCGATGGCTGCGTATTACGTATATATATATATATACATATACGTATATATATATATATATGGATAGTTGAGATTAATATATATATGGATACGATCATATATATATGATTATTGTGATGTTGCAGATTTGTTTGTCTTATGCTTTGCTGCGTTTAGGTGGACATCGTATTCATGCATGTCTCTTGCATTTGTTATCGATTGTGTCGGATGTTGGTATGTGTTGGATGACCATAGATACCTTGGCCTGTAGCGTAGTAGATTATGTGGTATTACTCTTCCCTGTTATATATATGTTGGATATATGTTGGTGGGATCAGTAGTGTATGAGACTTGATACGCTTACATTTTATGTTATTCATTTTGATTAGGCGGTATATGCTTGTATTTATATACTATCGATATACTACCGTACATCTAGATTATGTTGTCGAAATACATGTGATATTACATATATACATGTTTTCTATTACTCTTGAGTTTTACTCACCACCCCGCGGACTCGGGTTTTCTGCGCCCGTAATGTGTAGAAGACTTCAGTGTGACTTGAGCACCGTCGTCGTCATCTCATCTCACGAGGCTCCCGTGTTTTGTTTTAGGCCTGCTGTCCGTTGTCCATTGTATTTTGGAGTTTTCGTGATGTATATGTTGTAGATTCAGATTTTGTCGAGATTTTTCTTTATGTTATGGTGTTAGTCATACCGGTATGCATGTGTAGGATGTATTATTGTTGTTGTATCGTTTCTGCTGTGTGTAGTTGTTTTGATTTATATATATTGTTGTGGTTTGGTATATTTTTATATATTGTTGTCATTGTGGGCCTACGGGCCTTGTATTAACCCGAAATGTTGCCACGTACAGGGGAGATGCCGTTCGTTTGATTTTCGACTCGGTATGCTCTCGGGGCGTGCCTGATCACTTGGTTACCAGGATTCATAAACTTTAGTACTTAGCCTGGAGGTCTAGAGTTCGAATCCTGGGGAAGGCAAAAACTCACTTCCAGGGGTGGAAAGACCAGGTGAGTAACGACATGCCAACAGGGGCGACGATCGTCGACCAATAGGGGTCGCCGAATTCCGTGTGTCCATATTTGTAATTGAAAAATCGAAAATAAAAATGATCTATACACAGGATCTTGTTTGACGATCTACAACGAGTATGCGAAAAACTTAAAACTAAAGAGCGGAAGCATTAAGCATGCACTTGAATCCATAATCGCTGGAAGAATATGAATATCTGGAGAAGCCAACGAGCCGAAGGGTTTGATCTTCCATAGATCGAGAGAGACCACCCCCAGATGCTCTGTCCGATGGGAAAAACGAGAGTCGATCGAATCATCCTCTCCTGCGAGGATCACACCTTATATATAGTATTAATCCAAAATTCATTAACATCTCATCAATACTAACGGTACAGATTAAAGGATTCTATCCATATAGATCCAAAATCCATTAATCCATATCCAATAACACAAACCCGCTAACTTAAACTATAATGATTAGATCACTTTTAATCAGATTTGAACCAATACGACCCACTCGAATATATTAAGATAATCATATATAAGCTCATCAGCAACAAAAATTACTTCTAAAAAAAATATGCCCCTAATTATTTATACCATTCATTTGATATTTGAAATATTCCTTACATAACCACTCTAGAACACTTTTGATCAAATTTACATTATTATAAAGTAATTTTGACTAAAATTAATTAGAATAGCATATTTCTAAGGTGAAACACTTTTGATCAAAACTATATCATTTTTTATATCAATTTTGATTAAAGTTGCATTAGATGGAGAGGAAAGGAACATTTTGATTATAAAATTATCCATAAGATATTGTTTTAATGAATTTTATCAAACCCCAAATAAAATAGACATTAAATAAAATAGACAGTTCTTCAAAACCCCAAATGAACCCACTATATCTGATACAAATGTATTTGGTGTCTCTTAACTAAATCAGATTCATATTAAAAGTTTGTTTATCACATTGTTTGAGCATCTAATCGAGGGAATCAGACAAACAAGTAGAGCAATAGAATTTAATTATCGAGTACCAACAAAAACTTAAAATTCCAAAACTGAATCAACCACATCCCAACATTCTAGTATTTTCTAACCAATTTCGCGCAACTTGTCAACATTTCCTCAAGATCCCATAGTTGATAGTTCTATGCTTCTATACGATCTAGTTAAGCCTTTTTCACTGAGTGAACAATCAATGTGAAGATCTTTCCGTTTATATAAACACAACATAAACATAAAGATATAGAAGTTGTCGTCATGTAAATGGAAATGATAGCCTCATCGACAATGAGATGTTCACAACGATAAGGCGGCACAAGAGTCGACCGATCGATCTCATTCATGGAGACTCGACCGGAACAATATTGCATGTGGTAGGGCTCTTCTTGACATGAAGTGCTTCATGTATTTGGAAGAAATTCTGTGATATGATACATTTAGATCACATTGATTCACATTTCACAACCGACTACATTTAAACCATGTAATCCCAATCAACCATACAAAAAATTTGCCTCTGATGAAGAAGACCTCTGTCAATTTGCACTTATCATTTATCAACGTTTAGTTCAATTTTATATTCTTACAGCAACATATAGTTAACTAGCCCCTAAGACATGATTAAATTGACAAAAAAAAAATTGAAAATTAAAACAAAAAGATTAATGAGAAGTGATCAGCCCCAGTGATCATCTTGGCTGTCTCTTCATGTACAGTTTACGATCGTTGCAATGGTGTATATATCCATGATTACCACCTGACTTTGGCTTCATTCTCTTCCAATTCAAGGCGAGTAGAAGCTGCTAAATCCTATCGGTCGCTGCAGCATCAACCTGGGGGTGTGGAAGGTCAAGTGTGGCAGCCAGAGTCTTTGATGGATCTGTCTCCATTCACTGAGAAAGAATCAATTTACATTTGAAACGGAGTTCCAAAATTTTGAAAAATTCTAATTTCACCACGTCGACTTGCTGCGACCGTCACCAGGCCCCAGGCCGATCTGCTTTGAGTCGGCGATTGCCCGTCGGAAAGAAGTCCATTACTTTGGGGTGTCTGTTTATCAACCATGAGCTCCTCAGGCCAAGTTGCAGAAACCTTGTCGTTGAAGGGAGTTTGGTTTGTAATAAGCCTGCCATTGCTTGAGTAAACAGGAGGCAGAAAATAAGAATTTCCAACCAGTTCATTCTGCTTATTCAATAGATTCCCGACCAGCTCCTCTCCGCCTCCTGAGCCTGGCCAAGGCACAGCCACTGTGACACCCTGACAACGGAAGTACTCGTAAGTTTCGGTGACAGATTCAGCCGTTTTAAATTTCCTAGAGCTCAAATCCTCATCACATCCCCATAGGTATACATGAGAATCTTCACTAGCACAGATAACATATTTTCCATTAGCAGCCCAGTACGCTGAGATTTGGCTGCTTGTGTTGCGAAAACCTGAAAAAAACAATATAGCAAAACATTGATAAACTGGATAGCAATCAGCAAGACAGTACTAGATCGCATCTATATCTAGACTGAGACTTTCACTTGGCTATGATAGAATATTTGGCATATAGGAAAAAGAAACCCAGTGATAGGACTTTTCGGCTGAAGGAAAAAAGCAGGAAATTTGTCCAAAATTTTAATTTTTTTAATAAAATTTGCATTTCAATTTAATCACAGCTATTCTCCTACTTGATGGTCAAACAAAGCAAAAAGAGGCTCACAGAGTATATATATATCTCGGGAAGAAGAGTAACCAGAAATTCTGAGTTCCACAGATGACAGATATGAGTCTCCCATGTAGCTGGGAATTGATATATCTTAAAGGTGCACCAGCCTTAAGGATAGATTCCTTGTTTTTAAACAGTCATTTCAATAATCAAGTAAATTGCGAGAAAATGTTAAATATAGAAGACTTTTTTTTTTTTTTTTGTAGTTGAAAAGTATAGCCGTATCACCTGCCATTTCTATTATCCAAATTATTTAAAATATTATTCTCATCAAGGACATAAACATATTCGATTTACAAGTCATTTAATTATAAGCTTAACTAGAAATACTAAAGGCATCTTAATTGAAGTAACAAAAAGAGATATCTGAAATGAACTTTGCAGATGTTCGTCTTGACTGGTTATTAGTTTATATACTACCAAGCTGACATACAATGTCCTGAAAAGATAGATAAGTAGGGAAATATGCGCCTATGAGGATGTCGAAATTCTCATATAAGAACATTTTGTTGATCGGTTAGCCTATTTATACACAAAAAGGCATTTCATCAATACCCGTGAAATGTTTTTTTTTGTTTTTGCCTCAGTCCTTGTCCTCAAAAGAAATCAGGATATTTTCAGCTAGTAAAAGCATCTGGTAAGTTTTTGAAGAGAAATCTCAAACCTTTGAATTTGTGTACTAGTTCATGGCTGTCAATGACCCGCACACGTGAATCTGCAGATGTAACAAGCACCTTCGAAGAACTCCCTGGAGCAAACTGTTAACAAGGCTGGTGAGAAAAGATGAACACATGGTAAAGGTAATTAAAATAAGATAAGGATCCACATCTCAAAAATGTGAAGTATTTTACCTGGAATCCAGTTATTTTTTTGTGTCTGAACTTCTTTTTCTTGTTTTGCAAATCGATTTGAGATTTTTGGAGAAGCTTGTTACCTAAATACAGTAAGAGATCATATCATCAGAGTGATCATATGAAACAGGGTAGGATAATGTACGAGGGGAGTTTATCTCAGTTCTCCATACCAGATGTATCATACAAGTGGCAGCTTCCATTGTTAGAACCAACTAGAGCACCCTTCAATAGGAAAGCGACTACTAAAGTTAAACCTAAAATTCAAGTGAGTCATGCAAAAATCAAGGTAGGCAATTTGGTGTCTATCAAAAGACCTGTCCATCAGGGGTATAGCAAGCAGCAGTGACCATCTCATGCAAATCATTCCAGTCAACTATTTGCCGATCAGGAATACTCCATATTCGCACTTTCTCATCCAGCGAGCCACTGATGAAGTAGTTGTCATCAATAGGATTGAACTGGATGCAAGTCACTGCATCGACACAATTGAAAAAGACCATGAAGGCATTGGCTAGAACAGCAACAGCATACAAGAAGATGGAAACCATAAACAAATTAGGAGTCAAGTTAAGCTTACCATAGTCACTATGTGTAAATATTTTTAAGCAGGAAACACTAGACAGGTGCCACAGTCGAACTGTTTTGTCCATCGAAGAAGAAAGGAGATACTGAAAAGCAACCAAAGGAACAATATGATTGACATGTTCAAGTGCATCAAGTGCCCAAACCTTCTTAATCAATACAACTTCATTTCTGACATTATTATTTCGTGCATCCTACTACAGATGATAGTAGGAGGGAATTGAGCAAGAGTTATTAATTTGGTAAAGGATAAAGGACTGTTCAAGCACTGTTCAAGTAGACTTGAAATATGAATAGACCCTTATATGCAAAAGCATACATAAAAAAAAGAATCCTAGTTCATTCAGCAAAACAATTTTCTACTCTAGAAATATAAGTTTTAGCTGCTAAAACTAAAAGCCAAAAAAAAAAAAAAAAACTGTTTCATATAGATATATGTCTGAAACAACATATTTTGGCTGATAGAGGATACATAAGTATGTGCATTTCTTACTAATTTATCCATGCTTTCTAAATTTAACTCTAAGTTCGAACCCTTTATTAAGATGAACTTTACAATGTTTGATTTTCAATCAAGTTATTCATCTCCTAAACAAATGCAGGCAAGCCTCATTGCTTTATCTCCCCATTGAAGATTCATTTAGCAGATGAAAAATAGTAGTGATTGCACCAAGTTTTACCTGTGATCTTGACCAAGCGAGATCAAGGACATCATCCAAGTGGCCTCTAAAGGAGCACACAGGCTTCTCTGACAAAGAAAACACCTGCTCTGGCATTATAAGAGGGTCGGAGCTAACGGATCTCTGGCTACCAGGCATCTTCCCTCTTCTCTTCTTTTCCCAGTGATTTGCTTCTCCACTAGCCAACCCTACTCCTGGATCTGTTGGGTAATTACTGATTGCCAAAGCAAACGGATACAGAGTCTCATTCTCCTCCGATGCTTTCAGCAAAAAATCCCCCTTTGCAGAAATTTCAGTGACTTCCCATACCTGGATGACACGGTCCTCTCCTGCACTGGCCAAGTAGCGACCATCCAAGCTAAACTTGATGCTCCAGATGGAACCATTATGCGCCTGAATCGCTTGGCTCAAGTACAGCCCGGTGAGCTCCTTGTGGAACTTCCCATGCTGCCGGACCTTGACTCGAGGGTCGAAACCACGCGTTCTCTCCTGGTTATCATCAGTCGCAGAGCTCAGCCTCCCGGCTCCCGTATCCGATGATTGCCATACATCAGTACTCTGACGATCCTTAAGGTCCCCTCCACCTAGCACAGCCCCTGCCACTTTCCTGATGCTCGTCAACCAGCCCCCTTTCTTCTTTGGCCTCTTCACTTCCTTGGGCACCACATCACTACTCGGCGCAAGGCCGGACGCGGCCTCCTCCACGTTCTGCCGTCTCATCAGCTCTTGAACGATGGGCGACCGACCGGCCCAGTTCTCGAACTCATCCATAGTCAGCTGCCGCCCCGTCCCTACCTCCTTTAACTTGTTCCACATCCCATCCTTCCCCAATCCTTTCACCACCAACTCCCTCCCGTTGTCGAGGTTCTTGATCAAGCATCCGAGCTCCTCGCCGTCTCTGCTGCAGCTGCTTCCATCGCCCTCGGAGACCTCGAGGTGTCCCGTGGGCACGTGGGAAACAGGAAAATTGATCGACCTCTGATTGCGGTGCCGGCACGGCCGGCGAATGGGATCGGAATCGGGCTTACTCACAGAGGAGGATCCGGCGGAGCCATCCGATGCGGATCGGATCATCCCGAAGGCAGCAGACTCAAAGGGGGAGGCATCGACACGAGCGAGGGAGGGATCGCTGGCGAGGCCGAGGCGCTGGAGGAGGAGCACGCGGCGCTCGGCGACAGGGGCGGGCACGGAGGTCCAGACGTCGAGCGAGGAGAGTGACGGGAGGTAGCTAGAACTGTGGCGGCGGCGACGATCCACTTCGTCGTCAGAGGCGGAGGCGGAGGCGGAGGAGCAGGATGAGAGGATGCGGTCCAAGGACTCGTGGAACTCTTCTTCCTCCTCCTCCTCCTCGATTCCCCCCTCTACCGGCGCGCTGTAGCGCATCATGCCGGCATGTCAGCGCCGGCCACCAGGACGAGAAGGGCAAAGCAGCATGTGCCGACCTCGCCGTGACGAGAGAGAGAGATAGAGAGAAGGGAGGAGAGGCGATACGAAGTTGCAGGTTCGTTGTCAGCTGAGGTCGTAGTTGCGGAGGACGGGGGAAATCCTCGTGGTTTCCTTTTTATCTCTCTTTTCTTTTTCTTTGATTTTTTTGGTATCCGTTTAGATCCGCCAAAATGATGGATTGATAAAATTTCAATCTAACTCACTTAAATTATTTGACGAAGTGGGTTAATCCGACGGACTCAACCTAACTTGACAACTCTAGTAATAATGAACCAAATCTCAATTTTAGTTTGTTTTGCTTAAAATTTATTTAGTTGGTTAATAAAATTGATATTATAAATTTATTTATTTTATTTTTCTATTTATTTATACATACATTGGCTAAAATTTTTATTAATGAATATAATTTATAAATTTTATCCATAAATATTATTCACGACTATTTTCACAACCTTTATTGTTAGAAACTTTTAAATTATTTTATTCTTAAATAACAAAAGGAAACAAAAAAAAAAGGAAAAAAAAAATTCAACACTTGCGAATATAAAATAAGATGGATGATAATCGTGCCCTATGATTTAATTTTATGATGTTACATATCTATCATTAGATTAAAAAATATATATGAGTCTTAAATAGGTCCCAGGCTCAAATAAAAAAAATCTAGACCTTAATTTTACACCTTCAATATTGGACTCGAATTTTATTAAAACTAATAAATCTAATTTCGACACGGTTTCGATCCGAATAAGTTCGATTTCATGGAAGTTTCATATCAACTGTTAACTAAGGTGAATCAGAAATCCCTCGTAGCAGATAGTTTAATAGTCTAGTTGTTTTAAGATTTATCATCACATCCATCCATCCAGAGAAAATTTCAATAGTGCATAACAATTGAAATCGAACTAAAAATATTTAAGAAATTGTATAAATATTTTACCATTATACCTTAGTCCGAGGTAGAAATATTTATCACGTGGGTGCCGTCCTTCCATACATTAGTTATTAATCTCAAAAGTTAAAGGTCTATCGTGATTTACTTCCCTTACGATGGTCTGGATGCGGACTGATAGAGATCGCTAGGTTGACGGATTTCAATCTTTTGCACCAGAGATATACATACTTATCGATTCTTCGATTTCGATTTCGATTCGATTCGATTCTAATTGATTTTGAATCCGTCGACGTGGAACCAATTGGAATTGGTTCCGAACCGATTATGATTTCAAAATTTTAACTTTGAAACCAATTCAATCCGGACTGTGGTTTCGAATCGATTTCAAAACGATTCCGGACCGATTCCAAAACGTTTCCGAACTATCTTCCTCGAACTTGAGCTTCCAAATTCTTCTATCGCGTCGGTGATTCTATTTTTTTTTCTATCGTAAAATAATCTTGTAGACATGTTAGCATACCAAGAGTTCTCATATTTAAATTAGCAATCAGAATCAGATCCAAGTTGGAACAATAACCTGTTTCGAATCAATTTCAAAACGATTCCAAACCGATTTCGAAATTAATTGGAATCAAATCGAACCAGAACTGACACGGTTCTAATTCGGTTCTGATTCCGAATTTAACAGATTGATTCCGATTCAATTCTGAATCGAACTGATCCGTTAAACATGTCTAATCCGAACACATGCTATGTTATTTGGATTTATTAGAAGAGATACATCTCTCAACTAAAATATCCAAAATACCTCTCCATCCAAATACCTCTCTTAAATTGTTTCCACTCAGTCTTCGGGCTGTGGTGCAATGGTAGGATATTTATATAGATAATCAAAAATCTCTAAATCGATTCCTATCGATAATATATTTATAAACTTTTTCTTAAATAGAAGTCGGTCTTTTGGGATGCTCAAATCCGTTGAAATAGTCTACGCTCACACCTGTTCAATTTATCTTCCTTTTCAATCAGAAACAATTGAAGATGATCGTTAACGTGACGATTTCTTTTTTATTTTTATTGTTCCCAGTTGAAATACTGTATTACCCGATTGGATACATTGAACCCTTCTTGCGAATCACACCTAGAGACAAAAGTGGCATCAATTCGATTATAGCTTAAAACCTTCGTAGCCTTATTCGTCTTTTCCATTATGCCATAAAAATCTCATCTTGCCTATCTATCCAACTGCTCACAGCTCCTCCTAATTCACTTGCGCATAAATATTATCCTAAATATTCATGAACATTTTTATTATTTATCATTCGATCTTTTAAAATTCAAAATTTAAACTCTAATATATATCCGATTGAATAATATAATAAAAATATTCATTTATACTCACGAATAAATTAAATAAGATAATATTTTTCTTCACACAATCATAAAAAAAAAAAATTAAAAATCTATAAATTTTCTTTTCATCGTCAACAATCTCTTGAGCTATAATTCATAAGTTTTTCTTTGCACTAGGACGTTTTCTCAAGCAAATAATCATTTTGACGAATAGTAAAATCCTAGCTAACTTTTCTTCTTTGCGTACCACTTTAGATTTTCTTGTAAATTGTCAACATATGTAACTAATGAATGCCGACCTAGGTATCCTTTATAATAATAGGAAAGTGACTATATTTTTAATAACTTTTTTATACATTACGTCGACATAACTCAGTCTAGGGATCCAGAGAGCAACCAAGGACTTGGCTAGGGTCCCACGGTCAATCCACGTAAGTAAGTCTAGTCGGAGATAGAACGGCTCAAGAAGCATAGAAGAAAGAAATAAATCGAGTCGGAAGCAGGACGACTCGAAAAGTATAAAAGACATAAATAAATCGAATTGGAAATAGAGTGACTTGAGAAATAGAAGTAAATTGAGTCAAGAACAAAACGACTCGAGAAGCATAGAAGAAAAAAGTAAATTCAATCAGAAACAAGACAACTCGAGAAATATAGATGACAGAAGGAAGTTGAATCGGAAGTAGAGCGACTCAAGAAGCGTAAAAGATAAAAAAAAATCGAATCGGAAGCGAAATGACTCGGAAAATGACCGAGTCTAAAACATAGCAACTCGATTGAGAGGTGGGGGCCTCAGAGGAGATTCTTTCTCCATATAGGGTATACCTTATTCCATAACAATGCTTCATAGTAATAATTAAAATATACATGACATATCACGTGAAGATTTCGAATTGAAATTTTTTCCTAATGATATGTCAAAAGGTATCATTGGGTTGATTGTGGATAAAAAGAAAGTATATCAAAGTTATTATAAAAAGACAAGATTGAGATATAAAAACTCTTGGAATACTATTGACCAGGATAATAGCGGAGTAAAGTATTATATTTAACTCGGGCTATTTTTTTTTAACAAAATGACTCAGAATAAACGTAAAATTTATCCGAGCTAACAATAAATTTAATCAACTTACCTGTTAAAAAAAAATTACCCATACTAAAATTTGGGTAAAACTATACATGGCTCGATTCGCCCGTAGACAAGGATATACTGTTCATCTATTTTTTTTTATCTCCTTGTTTGACTTAAATATCAAAAGATCGTAACTAGAATACCAACGATTGTTTGATTCGTATTAATTTTGATAGAATTGAATTACTATTGCTATCGTGAAAATCTATTATCTTCTGAAGGACACGAAAAGTGACCGTATCAATATACACAAGTTTTATTTTTCTTTTTAATATTTAATTTGTTGAATTTTATTTATCTTCAGTTACCCTTGTGATCAAACATCAATAATGACCAAACATTAATTAATATCAAATATATATAAAGTTTAATTAAAAGGCAGCATCATTCCCGTCAATTAATAGCATTGTTCCAACAATTTTAGTTTAAGAAAAGTCAAGTGCCGACCACTGCAAGTGGTTAAGCCGGCAGCCGCCCAATGACGAGTCTTAGCACGAGGGATTTGCTTTTCCAAACCTTTTTTTTTTTTCAAAAGTATTTTCGACATCGACAATTTTTTATTTATTTATTTTCGGATGATTTTATATTGTCGATGAACTCTTATTGTTTCCTTATAAGATTCATTCTAGATTTTTATTTTGACGGTTTACGTGGAGTTATTAAATATTAAAGATAACCCCTCTATCGTGTTCTCATTTTTTTTATTCTTCCAATTTTAGCTAATATATATATATACAC
The DNA here is from genome assembly GCA_025175895.1 of Wurfbainia villosa. Taxonomy (NCBI): domain Eukaryota; kingdom Viridiplantae; phylum Streptophyta; class Magnoliopsida; order Zingiberales; family Zingiberaceae; genus Wurfbainia; species Wurfbainia villosa. Next base: position 8,992,049 of record CM045997.1, read on the forward strand.
GCGCCGAACTCATGCGTGCTCGTGCGTTTCACGCCGACCAACACACGGTGTTGACGTCGCCATCATGCCATCCGGTGCCAAACCATACGCGAACGATGTGCAACTCGCCAGTGGTCAGGCGGAGCTCGACTTCCGGTCGGTTAGCGTCCGAAATCCGATGCAATCCGATCGAAAATGACAAAATCACACGGTTGACAATGGCGCGACCACTGTTGGCCGCGATCGGGTTGGATTCCGATCGAATTGTGGCTGGAATTCGGCATTGGACGGGCCGACGTTACCTGCTGGTCCATCCGCAACAAGATTCCGACCGGAATCCGACTCGATCGCGACCGAAGTCATGCGCCCGATTCTGGCGACCGATTTCGACCGTCATTCGATCGGTCGGTGGTCGAATCACGGCCGACCGAGTATAGCGGACGGGCCGACATCGACTGCTGATCCATCCGGCGAGGGATTCCGTTGTGATTCGGTCGGAATCCGGCCAAATCACGGCAGGCAGTGGCTGCGCCACTGCCGACTGCATGATTTGGTCATTTCCGATCGGTTTGCATCGGATTCCGAGCTCTAACCGGTCGGAAGTCGAGCCCCGCCGGACCGCCGACGAGTTGCACGTCGATCGCGCCCGATCCGACGGCCGACGGTGGCCGGACGACACTGTGACGACGCCGACATTGTGCGTTGGTCGACATGGAGCGCAGAGGCGCACAGGAGTTGGCACGTAGGAGATCAAATATATATATATATATATATATATATATATATATATATATATATATATATAAAATTGATCTCCAACGCACTTCATCTGTCCACTCCCGTGCGTGACGCGATCTCGGCCATCGATCTAATGTGATTAAGAAATGCACAGTTCCTCGCCCGTGTGTGCATCTCTTCTCGCTCGACCACTGTAGCCCGGAATTCGCTAGTAGACGATTGGAATCCGATCGTCGTTAGGTCGTCACCGGCTTCCAGGTAGATGACGCTCGGAATCCGATCGATTCCTGGGTGCACCGATTCTCGACCATAATCAGGTGCCATCGCTCCCGCCACTAGCCGCGACACTAGCGGTCGGATTCTGATTGCAATCCGATCGGAATCCGACCGCCTTCAGGTCGAAACCGAGTTCCGACCTTACGACGATCGGGTTCCGACATAACGATGGTCGGATTCCCACCGGATTACGATCGGAATTCGATCGCATCGCGGCCGCCATTTGCGCAGCAGTGGCTTTATAATGCATAGGGAAAAGTATGTATTTACAACGTTCTAGGAGCTCTTTCTTTAACTCTGATAGCTTAACCAATGAACTCTTGGTCAACTTTGATAAAAATATTGAAAAATTGTTTTCTGTAATCCTCTTCTGCTTGGTATTTTCGAGCATAGTAATCACATCATTCTATAAAAATTTAAAAAATAATCATTAACTATTACTATGATGATAATATAAATCAAATACTATTAAGAGTATGTACCGAGACATTAGGAGACATGCAATATATTTCATACCCATAGATGAAGTTGCGTCGCCGATCGCGCCCGATCCGACGGCCGACGGTGGCCGACCGACACCGTGACGACGCCGACATCGTGCGTTGGTCGACGTGGAGCGCAGAGGCGCACAGGAGTTGGCACGTAGGAGATCAAATATATATATATATATATATAATTGATCTCCAACGCACTTCATCTGTCCACTCTCGTGCGTGACGCGATCTCGGCCATCGATCTAATGCGATTAAGAAATGCACAGTTCCTCGCCCGTGTGTGCATCTCTTCTCGCTCGACCACTGTAGCCCGGAATTCGCCAGTAGACGATTGGAATCCGATCGTCGTTAGGTCGCCACCGGCTTCCAGGCAGATGACGCCCGGAATCCGATCGATTCCTGGGTGTACGACGCTCGAAATTCGACCGATTCCCGACCATAATCAGGTGCCATCGCGACCGCCACTAGCCGCGGCACTAGCGGTCGGATTCTGACTGCAATCCGATCGGAATCTGACCGCCTTCAGGTCGAAACCGAGTTCCGACATAACGATGGTCGGATTCCAACCGGATTACGATCGGAATTCGGTCGCATCGCGGCCGCCATTTGCGCAGCAGTGGCTTTATAATGCATAGGGAAAAGTATGTATTTACAACGTTCTAGGAGCTCTTTCTTTAACTCTGATAGCTTGACCAATGAACTCTTGGTCAACTTTGATAAAAATATTGAAAAATTATTTTCTGTAATCCTCTTCTGCTTGGTATTTTCGAGCATAGTAATCACATCATTCTATAAAAATTTAAAAAATAATCATTAACTATTACTATGATGATAATATAAATCAAATACTATTAAGAGTATGTACCGAGACATTAGGAGGCATGCAATATATTTCATGCCCATAGTTATTTTCTTTGCATCGGATTCCGAGCGCTAACCGGTCGGAAGTCGAGCCCCGCCGGACCGCCGACGAGTTGCACGTCGATCGCGCCCGATCCGACGGCCGACGGTGGCCGGATGACACCGTGACGATGCCGACATCGTGCGTTGGTCGACGTGGAGCGCAGAGGCGCACAGGAGTTGACACGTAGGAGATCAAATATATATATATATATATATATATATATATATATATATATATATATATATATATATATATATATATATATATATATATATATATATATATATATATATATATAAATAATTGATCTCCAACGCACTTCATCTGTCCACTCCCGTGCGTGACGCGATCTCGGCCATCGATCTAATGCGATTAAGAAATGCACAGTTCCTCGCCCGTGTGTGCTTCTCTTCTCGCTCGACCACTGTAGCCCGGAATTCGCCAGTAGACGATTGGAATCCGATCGTCGTTAGGTCGTCACCGGCTTCCAGGCAGATGACGCCTGGAATCCGATCGATTCCTGGGTGTACGACGCTAGAAATCCGACCGATTCCCGACCATAATCAGGTGCCATCGCGACCGCCACTAGCCGCGACACTAGCGGTCGGATTCTGACTGCAATCCGATCGGTATCCGACCGCCTTCAGGTCGAAATCGAGCTCCGACCTTACGACGATCGGGTTCCAACATAACGATGGTCGGATTCCAACCGGATTACGATCGGAATTCGGTCGCATCGCGGCCGCCATTTGCGCAGTAGTGGCTTTATAATGCATAGGGAAAAGTATGTATTTACAACGTTCTAGGAGCTCTTTCTTTAACTCTGACAGCTTGACCAATGAACTCTTGGTCAACTTTGATAAAAATATTGAAAAATTATTTTCTGTAATCCTCTTCTGCTTGGTATTTTCGAGCATAGTAATCACATCATTCTATAAAAAATTAAAAAATAATCATTAACTATTACTATGATGATAATATAAATCAAATACTATTAAGAGTATGTACCGAGACATTAGGAGGCATGCAATATATTTCATACCCATGACGAGTTGCACGTCGATCGCGCCCGATCCGACGGCCGACGGTGGCCGAACGACACCGTGACGACGCCGACATCGTGCGTTGGTCGACGTGGAGCGCAGAGGCGCACAGGAGTTGACACGTAGGAGATCAAATATATATATATATATATATATATATATATATATATAATTGATCTCCAACGCACTTCATCTGTCCACTCCCGTGCGTGACGCGATCTCGGCCATCGATCTAATGCGATTAAGAAATGCACAGTTCCTCGCCCGTGTGTGCTTCTCTTCTCGCTCGACCACTGTAGCCCGGAATTCGCCAGTAGACGATTGGAATCCGATCGTGGTTAGGTCGTCATCGGCTTCCAGGCAGATGACGCCCGGAATCCGATCGATTCCTAGGTGTACGATGCTCGAAATCCGACCGATTCCCGACCATAATCAGGTGCCATCGCGACCGCCACTAGCTGCGGCACTAGCGGTCGGATTCTGACTGCAATCCGATCGGAAGACGACCACCTTCAGGTCGAAACCGAGTTCCGACCTTACGACGATCGGGTTCCGACATAACGATGGTCGGATTCCCACCGGATTACGATCGGAATTCGGTCGCATCGCGACCGCCATTTGCGCAGCAGTGGCTTTATAATGCATAGGGAAAAGTATGTATTTACAATGTTCTAGGAGCTCTTTCTTTAACTCTGACAGCTTGACCAATGAACTCTTGGTCAACTTTGATAAAAATATTGAAAAATTATTTTCTGTAATCCTCTTCTGCTTGGTATTTTCGAGCATAGTAATCACATCATTCTATAAAAATTTAAAAAATAATCATTAACTATTACTATGATGATAATATAAATCAAATACTATTAAGAGTATGTACCGAGACATTAGGAGGCATGCAATATATTTCATACCCATAGTTATTTTCTTTGCATCGGATTCCGAGCGCTAACCGGCCGGAAGTCGAGCCCCGCCGGACCGCCGGCGAGTTGCACGTCGATCGCGCCCGATCCGACGGCCGACGGTGGCCGACCGACACCGTGACGACGCCGACATCGTGCGTTGGTCGACGTGGAGCGCAGAGGCGCACAGGAGTTGGCACGTAGGAGATCAAATATATATATATATATATAATTGATCTCCAACGCACTTCATCTGTCCACTCCCGTGCGTGACGCGATCTCGGCCATCGATCTAATGCGATTAAGAAATGCACAGTTCCTCGCCCGTGTGTGCATCTCTTCTCGCTCGACCACTGTAGCCCGAAATTCGCCAGTAGACGATTGGAATCCGATCGTCGTTAGGTCGTCACCGGCTTCCAGGCAGATGACACCCGGAATCCGATCAATTCCTGGGTGTACGACGCTCGAAATCCGACCGATTCCCGACCATAATCAGGTGCCATCGCGACCGCCACTAGTCGCGACACTAGCGGTCAGATTCTGACTGGAAACCGATCGGAATCCGACCGCCTTGAGGTCGAAACCGAGTTCCGACCTTACGACGATCGGGTTCCGACATAACGATGGTCGGATTCCAACCGGATTACTATCGGAATTCGATCGCATCGCGGCCACCATTTGCGCAGCAGTGGCTTTATAATGCATAGGGAAAAGTATGTATTTATAACGTTCTAGGAGCTCTTTCTTTAACTCTGACAGCTTAACCAATGAACTCTTGGTCAACTTTGATAAAAATATTGAAAAATTGTTTTCTGTAATCCTCTTCTGCTTGGTATTTTCGAGCATAGTAATCACATCATTCTATAAAAATTTAAAAAATAATCATTAACTATTACTATGATGATAATATAAATCAAATACTATTAAGAGTATGTACCGAGACATTAGGAGGCATGCAATATATTTCATACCCATAGTTATTTTCTTTATTGCTCAAAAAATTGAAATAGGCATGAATGAGATCAGATCGTAGTTCGATGCCAAATAAACACTGCAATAATTCATACTCATACAATAATACGTCATCATCTTGCCAGACTACACCACTACAAAGCCAAAATACCAAACTTAGTAACTCAAAAAATAAAATAGCAAAATAAGATTTCAGAAACATTAAAGTAATATAAGATATTTTTACCCCAAAATATCCCCGCAGATGTAATTCTCAATAATATTTTTTTCTCCCATTAATATTTTATCATGTCCATGAAAGTCTAATCTTCCTCGGAACTCCTGTAGAGATTCCTCTACAACACTATCAGCAATATCTTGAATATATATACTCATATCATCCTATATAGAAACAACATAATATAAAAATACAAAATTAAATCAAAAAATTAAACACTAAAATACTCGTCAAATATATAAAATATATGCAGGTATTGTAAAAAATATTTACTGAAACTACCTCATCCACGACTTGGATCAAATGTCGTTTACTCTTTCGCTTTGGGGCATTACTAGGGGGTGTTATGTAGTCGGAATGTTTCTTTTTTTTTTCAATATATTTGTTCTTCTCTGAACAGTCTTCACAATAGATGATTTTGGATTATAAACAACCATCACTTTCCCTTTTTCGGTGTTGCTACCTATGTTATCATTATCTCTAGCATTTGTGTTCATTTGCACTTTATCTATAATCACTTTGAAAAAACTCTCCGACTTAACTGTGTCGTTTGTGTTCATTGGCACTTGTCGTCAATACTAGGATCAGCATCCACAGCTATATCTTTCTCGGTATGACCTTCATCATACATATGTGAGGCATCCTTAAAGCCATATTGGATTGTATCCTCTTCAACCACTTTATTTTTTTTCCTTCAACACTTTAATCTTATTCTCATGCCTTTTTATGTGATCCAACAATTCTGAATCACTGAGTTGAGAATCAACCTAGAAATAGAAATATTAATTAAGCATGCTAATTGGTTGAATAATAGACTCTTAATAAATTTGTTATCTTGGATTAAAAATTGTTACCTCACCAAACCTTTCTATATCATCAACAAGTACATTTTTCTCCTGAAATGGCTTGATTGACACAATCTAAAAGTAAAAAAGATAAATTTTTAGTTCAATAACACATTTAAACCAAATTATATAATGATAAAAAATAAATTGCACCAACCTTATTTGACCTCACCGCCATTAATGCAACCTCTGCACCTTTAGGATTAACAGAAATTTTGCTCTCTCCCCACTTGAATAATCGAGGAAAGCAATGTAAAACACAAGGTTGACTAAGCATAGAAACTTTTTCATAAACTCAACTATATACAAATACAATAATTAGCATTTACTCACTCAACAAATAACACATATATTCTGAAAATAATACTATCAGTCCAACTATGCAACCTCCCATATATGTTTTATCTTTTTTGTCCATTTTGGAGTATCCAAGATGGTCTTAAATTTCAGCACGTAAAAATCTAAAAGCTGCATTTCCCCAATCATACTCAAAAAATGTTTCCAAATTGTCTAATTATGGAAAAATAAAACTAGGTGTACCAAAATTGCCAATAGGAAATATAACACAATTAAAAAGTAGCAAAATAAAAAATCTAAAAAAATCATCAATTTCTAATTCTTTGTCCGCCAATACAAATAACTTCTCTATGATGACATTTCTCATAACACATTTCATCCCCTTGAAATATTGCTCAAGGAAGTTAGAACACAATTTCAAATCGATGTTAACCAATTGACCAACACTAGGTAAACCTATAACAATTGAGAACTCCCTAGAAGTGAATGATACCATGATATTGCTTCCAAAACAAAAATTGTATGTCTCTACTTCAAAGCATTTAAGCATTGCATAAACTCTTGAGGTGCTTATAGAAAGCTTTTGAATCTTCAACCAAGGTGCAAGAAGTAAAGCCTTAATCTTCTTTAATTGTAGTTCACCTAGTTTGGGAACCAATTATTCTATGACTGACATAAATTTTGTTGGGGAACACCTTGAGTAACCTTCTTTTTCACTTGGTCCAACATCTCTATCATTATCATCGTTGTGTTTTTTAGTCCTGGTCTAATTCACAAAAAACTTAATTAGAAATAATTTCAATAAATATTCCCATAAAACAAGTTATTAAGAAACACAACATGATATATTAATCTAGGTAATACATTAAGTAATATAGGACAAAATCAGTACCACAATAAGTATCGATTGACGAAAGTCATAAACATGTCACTTAATATTAACTTTTAAATAATTTTTTTGACATCCTCAAATAATTGAATTTTGGTATTTAAATGGTCAAAATAAGTATCAATTGACTAACATTAAGTATTTTTTCTAGCAATTTAGGTATCATTGTTTTATTTCATAAATAACACAAACAATAATCGAATCAGGGTATTTAATGAGCCAAAATAAGTACCTATTGACTCACATTAGATATAAAATCTTTTATAGCAATTTAGGTATAATATTTTTACGTCATGAACGTCAAACAAAAGTCAATATTATTAACTTCAAAATATAATTTCTTTACAACACCAAAAATCGATTCAGAATATTTCAGATACAAAATCAAATATCTATTGACTCAAATTAGATGTTCTTTGTATCAATAAAAAAATATAATTATCACAAAAAGTTTACCCAAAATTATATGTAAAATCAGTACCACAATAAGAACCGATTGACGAAGGCCACAAACATAAGTCACTCAATATTAACTTTTAAATACTTTTTTTTGACATCCTCAAATAATCAAATTTTGGTATTTAAATGGCCAAAACAAATATCGATTGACTAACATTAAGTATTTTTTCTATAAATTTCGGTATAATTATTTTATTTCATGAATAACACAACTAATAATCGAATCAAGGTATTTAATAAGCTAAAATAAATATCTATTGACTCACATTAGGTACAAAATCTTTTATAACAATTTAGGTATCATATTTTTACTTCATGAACATCAAACAAAAGCTATTATTATTAACTTCAAAGTATAATTTTTTTACATCCCAACAATTAAATCAGAATATTTCAAGTACAAAATCAAATACCTATTGACTCAAATTAGATACTCTTTGTATCAATAAAAAAATTTATATAATTATCATAAAAAAATTATCCAAAATTGTATGTAATCAAGCATATTTACCTTATTTAATATTTTTTACGCACTTGCTCGTTGCTCTCTTTGCTCACTCTTATCGCATTTGCTTGCTACCGTGGGTCGCTAGTGGTTGAAATAAGGGAGACAAAATGATTTTCAAGGGGGCGAGCAAACGGTTTGGTCAAGTGATGAATGAAACAAGTGTTTTACCGTTAGGGGGAGGAAAGACAATGACTTGTTGGGAAGAAAATCACTGCTATCACATTTGCTACTGCAGGTCGCTAGTGGTCAAGATAGGAGAGCCGATGGTTTTCAAGGGCACAAGCAAATGGTTTGGTTGAGATCAACCGAGAGTTTCCGTTAAGGGGGAGGGAAGAAGATGGATTGTTGCAAGATGAATCGGTGGGAGAAGATGGATGAAATAATTAATCAAACCTATGTAAATAATAAGAGTAAAAATGAAAAATCAACCTTACAGGGAGTTAAAACTAAGATGGATGGTTGTCCGATATCAAATCATAAAAAAATATATAAGGACTGAATCCAAATATAAAAAAGAGCAGAGAGATTTTACTCTAACTCACTCTTTATATAATCATCTTATGGTTTTATTTTTATTGTTTGAGTCCCTTGATCGTGAGAAAGATAAATCACGAGGAAGAATTATGCTCTTTGATCCGTTGACAAAAAATAATGGAGGATTTTTGAATTTGAATGAGGATTTTAAATTTCACATTGAGATTCGATCTTTGTCCACTTATAATAGTATCTGCGCTGGTATATCCAATAGACCACCCCAAGAGAACAAGAGTTTTTCAAAAAAAAAATTGGAACCATAAATTTAACGGCTTCCATCGGTCTGTCCCACAACTATTATGAGTGAGGTAAATCACGGAGGATTCTAAGAGTCTTGATGTGATGGCCAAGACATGTGAGAGTTATCTGAATTCAGAAAAAAAATTTATACCTCTTTTGAAATCGATCTATATCACTTCTATAGAGTTTTTCAAGAACAAATATTATCGACGAGGTTTAATTTGACGATGAACTTAGTCATCCTTAAGGAATTCAACGATTTAGAAGGCAGGTGAGACGTAAATATACAATTAAATTTTTTTGAAGAAAAAAAACCCTTTAATATTTTGGAGAAAAGACAAGTGTCCTTTTTATATTTTTCCCATAATTTTTCAGATTAGCACAAATTTAACTCTAGCGTGGCCATATAGTCAACGGAGTAGAAAGCCGCGGTTTGACAATGCTACGCGATGTCAAATATGGCATACTCCAGTCAAATGTTTCCGCAGACGACTTACTATTTTTTTTCACGGTCAAACTTTCTAAAATAACAAAAAAAGGAAAAGAAAGAGGAATATTTCTAAAAGCGACCGAACTCCAAGGACTGTTAGAAATTTGATACTGTGAGCGTTCGTTTTTTACATTCGATTCGCAATGTACATATGAAAAATATATAATATTTTTTCTCACGTGAAGAAGCATTATCGTCTATTATCGTCGTCGTTCTATCAAATTTCAATCCTGATCTAATCGGAATTCGATCGTGATCTAGTCAGACATTATGTCTGATAAGATCGTGATTGAAATCTAATCGCGATTCGACTGAAATCGACTACGATTGTGGTCATTAGCAACTGCAGTGCTGGCGACCACAATTCAATCGGATTCTAACCGCAATCCGATCGGAATCCAATTGGAATTTGATCCGTCGGTCGATCGGACGGCGACGATCCCGACAAATTCAAAGATTGAACTATAATGCTTATCGAAGAAGGAAGTCACGGACAGAAGTAATGTATATTTTCCATTCATTATATAATTGTGATGATCAACGGTGAAAATCTTATCGCACACGAGTCACACACGAATCGACGCGCAAGATATCATAACTCCATACTATTATGTTATATATTTATCTTTTACCTAGGGTGGCTGTAAACTAAGATAGCAAAATTTTATGGTATTCAAGATTATTTATTAAAGTAATTAAGTCGAGTCGAGTCGACTTTAAAATTAATCAAGTTATTAAAAAATCTATTCGAGTTTAGTTTAATTTCTTTTATTTTTTAGCTTGACTTGAAGTTGAATCTAGTTTGACTTTTTTTAATGAGTATCAAACTTCTAATTAAGTATGATTCAAATTTATTTAAATATTATCAAACTCTTAAATCAAATTTATTTGTTTGTTTAAATAAATAAGTTCATAAATAATTTTTAAATGAGTATATTTATAAACACGGTTCATGAATATTAATAAGCTTCAAACTTGTTCATTTAATTTATCAAGCTATGAAGCTTGTTTATTTAATTGATTGGATGTATATTGAACGAATATAAATGAACTCTTATCGAATCGAACATTAAACTTATTTACAAACGCTTAGTTCATTTACGACTCTACTTTTACCACGAGATTAAGTAATTTTCAAAATGATATTAAGTAAATTATTATACTATCATAAGGAAATAATTTTTCGTTCTCGAGTCGAGCTCAACGATGTCTTGCGAGATCATGGTGAGCTCATAACTACGATCTAGCTGCAAGTTCACGACAGTGAAGTGTTTTACAAGTCACGATTGTGGATTAATCAGGAACCATGATTCTATTGCAACAAAAATGTGATAACGCTCATCTCGGACGCCCCTTTAAATTGATCTCACAACACTTAAAGAAAGATAAATCATAGTGACCGAATGACTTCTTGAGTAGGAAGGACATTTATTCTTTAGAAGAATTAATTCCATCAAAAATCAATCCTCGCATATTATAACAATTCTACTATTTGAATATCAACTCCACTATGTCCGTGAAAATGCCACGAGGCAATGAACCATTGTCCTAAATTGGCTACGAGCTTGTAGTCAAAAACTCAAGTTGGAGCCATGACTAGGACTAGCCGCGAAACTTTTGGTTTTGAATTGACAATGATCTCAGCTATTGTGCAAGAAGGTTGGAATCGCTAATCTAGTCGCCCCCTCACCCCGACCCTCAAGATTTGAAAGGGAGTAAATCACGAGAGAGCTATGCCCATGGATGTGATTGGTAAGACAATATATGATCATCTGAGTCCAAGGCAGGATTTTTGACCGTCTCCAAAATCGATCCTTGTCCATTGTACAAGTTTACTCATTGACTTACCAACGTACCGCACTCGCGGAGGCAACAATGATCTCAGCTATGAATTGGCTAATAATTGTATCATAACAATCGTTTCATGGTATTTACAATAATAGTATTGAAATGAAGATTCCGCACCAAAATGCAGCTCCCTTTGGATATCAATCTTGCCCTAGAGACTACGACTTAGCGATAGAGCATGTAACTTGGTTTCTATGCATCCACGGTTCGATCTCTAGCTACAGTGAATTTGTAAATTTTTTTCCAAATGAAATGACAAAGCAAGGAAGCTGAATCTGTCCGCGCGAACACTCTCTGACTTATCTTCGTTTATCAAGCATGAGACAATTGTAAAGCGACCGCTAATGTGACTACGGCTCACAATTTTTTGAATATCGATCTTTGAGAGTTTACTCAGATCAAATATGAAAAAACTCCTTAGACATTGTACACTTGTTTCTATCTTAATATGTATATTTTACCATTCATACAAAAAAAAAAGGTGAATAATTGATGTTTTTAAAAGCGTCGCAATTGTATCTTCTTTGAAAGTTGCTGATTAATAAATAGACCGTGGAACAGAAGGCAACGGTCCATTTCATTTTCCATGCATATCGTTCATGTCAAATACCTCTCAAAGTCAATCTCACAGTTTGTACGAAGGGATAGTAAATTACTAAAAAATTTTGCAATCTCAAAAATTGATCATTACTCACTTGGATCATTTCCCTCCCGCCTAAAACTCTCAGATTTAGAGGCGACTCAGCGGTGACAAATGGGTTAGGCCATTTATAATCTGACTCGACTCGCTGCAATATGGGTTGTGTTTGACATGGCTCGCCAAAAAAATAGCCCGTGCCAGCCCGTGAATAGGTCAAGCTGACAACATGGATCCAAGTCGTGTGCCACGGTCGGACACAGACTAGTTTTGCGTCGCCTAGCATGGGTCGAACTCAACACTTTGGTTCAAAGCTCCCCCTTCCAATCAAGGCACCCAATGAGTTTGATAAACTCCCCTTAGAAGAGCTCCACAAATATTAAAAGAAACAAATGTTCTCCCACTCGAATCAATACAATTTTAGCTAACTTAAATACCAATTCTTCTCTCCCCTTGGCAAACATAAAATAAACAAATATATATATATATATATATATAAAAGTAACTTTCAATCTTATTTTGTCAATTAGGTTAGGAATTAGAAGTTCTTGTCTATCCTTGAAAAAACAAAATATTCCCACTTTTTGAATAACTTGTAATTAACAAAGTGTATTTAGGGAAGTGTAAATTTGTTCATTTTGTAGGATGTTCATCTTGCAGTCACTTATACGTTTCTCTTTTCGTAAAAAATTAAAACCGTCAATCTAATGACTCTCATCGATATGTTCTATCGTTATTGTGAGAGAGATAAATTACAATGTGACTTGATGCAATTGGTCAGCATAGAAGAGGACGATGTTCTGGCAATTCGAAAAGTTTTCTTATTTCGCTTCGTTTAGAATGTGCATTTATGGTCTCTACGAGGATTGCGTTGACAAGTATTAAATATAATTTACATAAGAGGTAAAGTTCGATCTTCAACATCAACGGATTTTTTAATGTCACATTCTCCATCTCATTTATTACCGTATCAAGATCTATGACTATCCATGATTTTATTTATGGAGTAGAGTCAAGGAGCCGTCAAATAGACAGTTCCAATATTATGCACAAAGAATGTGCATTTATGCATATAAATTTGCTATTAAATTTCAGAAGAGATTTACCACAATCTACGTACCTATGCGAGAGATTTGCACTCGAACCACGTCATTTTACCATCAAGCATTCGTTCATTTTAGGTGTCCACGCAGAACCTCACTCGATCTCGATCCGCTGAGGACCCTCGTCGTCCGCCTCCGCGGCATTCCCCTGGGCGTCGACCTCGGCGTCGATCCCGGCGACCTCGACGGTCTTGGCGATCCACTCCCGAAGCGGATCCTCATTCAAATCGAGCCGCAGGAGGCCCGCGAACAACCCGCCCACGAACGCCACCGGCTCCTGACCCAACCCCAAACTAGCTGAGACAATAAAGCGAACGCCTTGAGGGCGAGACGGAATCGTTACCTTGAAGGCTTGCTTGAGAATGGGATCGTCCAAGGGATTCACGAAGGCCTTGACCGAGAACGAAGGCTTCATCCGCCGCCTCTCCATGCCGGAAATCGTCGAAGGAGGTGGAAATCTATTCCCCCACTGCAAACAAAAAAAAAAAAAAAAATCAGCTATGGATATGGATTGGAGATCACGAAAAGCTCGAACCCGAAGCAAAAAAATCTTGGTTTTACCTTGGCCGGGAGGTGGATTGAGCTGAGGAGGAGAGCCATGAGCGAGATTTGATCTTCTTGGCTGCTTCTCCGATCACTTTCTTCTGGCGTTATCCAACAATGCAGTGAAATTGGGGGAGGAGTTTTAATCGATCCTCATTTGGGCCTGCTGGGCTCAAATTGGACTTCAAATTAATTCAAGTGCTGAAATTGTGGTCCCGTAACTTGAGTTCGTTTGATTATCTAAAATTTTTATATTTTTAAAACGGATTTATTCATACATATTATTTATGAATATTATTCGCCAACCGCTTACGATCTCTGTTCACTTGTTTATTTAATTTTGATAAATTATTTAAATTTATTTTTTTAGTTTTAATTGACATCAGAGTATCCGAATCTTCGATCCGATTAATTTTTGAGAGTGATTGGCATGTCCCATGGATCTTCGGACGATCTTTACAACAAATGGTCGGATAAGGCGCGAAATTAAACGACTTCCATCGATTAACAGAATAAATCGTAGGTCGAGAACTTTTTCATAGTTCAATTGGAACTCCACAATCCCGTCATCCTTGAACGATGATTCAACGTTGAAATTATACTCCATTCACAAGGCAAATTTCTAGGCCCCAAAGTCACTTGAATAAATTTTTCATAAATTCGCCGTCGAATGATATTACAGTAGAGCATCAAACTGTATTCTCCTATGAAATGTCTCTCTTCTCTATTTTTACCATTGCATTGTGTATTAGGGACTTAAACTTATTTATTTAGTCGAAATTTTTTAATAATAAGCTACGGTATAAGTGAGCTAATGAGCTAAGCCAAGACCTGAGGCCCAAGAAGCTCCACAAAGACAGCAAGGTAAGGGCAGAGCTCTTCTATAAAAGATTGAAATCGTAAATCTAGTAATTTATATTGATCTGTCTCACGATTATTATGAGGGAAGTAAATCACGGAGACTCTATAGACCTTGACATGATGATCAAAATATATGAGGATCATCTGAATCCAGAAAAAAACCCTTGCTGCATGGAAATCAAAACTAATTAGCTCCTCTATTTTTTTTTTAATTTTGAATTTAAATTGAAATTGAAAAAACAAAACTATTTTTGTCCCTTATCTTCATTCCTAAAAAAAACTATCATTTTTTCTTATTTTAATTCACTCTAAACTCAATAATAATATGTTAAAAATGTTACTAGAAATGTAAAATAACGTAATAAATGGAGTAAGATTTGTAAGTTCAATAATTGATAAATGGAACATGGATAATAAGAAAATCGATATAAATTTGATTTGTCTAATGAATATAAAATTAGTAACCAAAATTTAAGTCATTCAATGTGCATATTTTTAGTTTGGTCCATCTAATTATTTTATTAACTTACTCATTCAAAAATCCAACGTAGCTATTAAGTCCACTTTACATGTACATATTAGTTCAATAACTAAATGGAAGGGTGTTTCCCTCTATTTCTATAAAAGATTATTATAAAAGAGATTGTAAGTACTCACTATTCCAATTAATATCAAAATAAATTAATCATTTTTGTTTGAGTTTTTTCTTGGTTCTAAAGCGATTGAAGTTTTAGGGAGCATCAAACTCTTGGCTCGTCTATGTCGACGATCATAGACAACTAATCAAGTGTGTGTACGAGCATATAGTTAAATAAGATGAGTGGATTGGTAGATGAATCTTTTATATATGAGTAGCTCTAAGCATCAACTATTGTCATAACATTTAAATATACTTGTTATAATAGCAAAGGGAAGGGGACCTTGGGGATAACTTTTATGGAGCCTTATCTTCCATGTCATACCTAGCTAATATTTTTCGATTGATCTATACTCTAATCGAGTTAGCCGCCATCGTAAAACACATCCATTTAGAGCAAGGATTATCTATCTCGATCAAGCTATATCCATTGTAGTTGAGCCTATACCTATGCCAAGATATACTCAACATGGAGAAGGAAAATTAGGAAAAATGAAGATGAATGGATTGTTTGCTTCTTTGTGTATTTTTGCATCTTCTTTTTTTGTAATAAATGTCTTTGTTATATTTATAATATGAAATGGATTTTGAAATCTATATCATTTTACAAACCCATCAAGCTTGATGAAGAAGTCATTAATAATTATTTTGCATATATTAGTTTCTCTCTTGTTTTCTTTCTTTCAAAAGCACAATTCATTCATGATGGATCATTGTTATGCTTTTTATTTATAAGCAGAGAGAGAACTTAATTTGATCATTCATCAAACATTAGTTATAATAATAATAATTATTATTATGTAGATGAATTATATTTGATTAGTATAACTTCAATGGCATGAAGTTATTTTATTTTAATTTCATTTTTTTAAAGTCATTATTATGTAATATTCTTCCATTTGGCCTTATTTAATAATTTGATAAAATTAAAACTTAAAACACAATAACTCATCCTCTTAAAATAACATAATTACCTTAATATAGTGGAATCCTAAATGTGAATTATAGTGGTTGTACATTAATCATATACTATACTTCCTTTTATATACCACAAATATTAGCTTTCTACTATATTAGGCTTATAAATGATACATATACTTTCATAATAGTACGCAATAATGTTTCTAGGTCAATTCATATTATAACGCAGTAATGTGCATCATAACTAAAAACTATATATCAAAAACATATAAGTGAACTTAGAGTATCAACTTTAACACATTATTCGAATGAGCAATCAAGACACAATCTATGTCCATGTTCCTTAAATATCTTTGGATGTAAATATTTAATTAACGGATCTATAATCATGCGATCTGTTCTAATATAATCAATAGGTACTCTTTATTTTTAAATTTCTCTTTAATGACAATAGATACTATTTGTTTTTTAAACTTTCTCTTTAATGAAAAAAAAAAACTTTAATTCCATATGCTTGACACCTCCTGAGTATTTATTATTTTATGAGAAAAATATTAGAACGAAATTATCACAATAAATTTTCAACGGCTTAGCAATAGTGTCAATAGTTGCAAGTCTTGAAATAAAGTTTCGTAATCATAATGTATGAATTGTAGTTTTATAACATGCCCAAACTCTGGTTTTATTATGGATAAAATAATAACAACTTGTTTATCACTTTTTTTATGATATTGCTCATTCCCCAGGGAGAAACAAATAATCAAATGTGAACTTTCTACTGTCAATGCATCTAGCAAATTCTGAATTGAGTAACCAACTGCTTTCAAATGATTAGTTTTTCTATATATAAGTATGTAATTCTTTGTGTCTTGAAAATATCTTAAAACTTTCTTAGTAGCTTTTCAATGATCAATTCCAGGATTACTTTGATACCCGCCAAGTATTCCAACCGCAAAATTAATATCTGATCGTGTATAAGTTTACACATATATTAGACTTCCTACAACATAGGCATAGGAATTGAATTCATTTATTTTCGTTCTATATCATTCTTTGGACATTACATGAGACTAAATTTATCCCCTTTCTAAATTTGAGCAATTCTAGCCAAATATTTTTTTTCATATTAAATCGTTTTAGAATTATTTCAATATAAGTCTTTTGAGATAGTCCTAATAATCCTTGTAATCTATCATGAAATATTTCAATTTCAATCATACAAGATATTTCGTCCATATTTTTTATTTCAAAATTCTTTGGAAAAAGTTTTTAGTTTTATGCAACATACCTAAAACATTACTTGCAAATAAGATATCATCAATATATAGAACTAAAAAATATAATTTTACTCCCACTTATCCTTCGATATATGCAACAATCAATAATATTTTCTTTAAAACCAAAATATGTAATGATATCATTAAACTTAATATACTATTATTTGGAAGCTTGTTTAAGTTCATATATTGATTTTTTAAGTTTACACACAAAATGACCTTTTCCATTAATTGAAAGACCTTCAGGTTGTTCTTGTTAGTGAAAGCCTTAGAGTCAATCATGTGATAATTATTGTATCATATTCCTAATTATAAAGGTATTTCTTTATGGTTATTATACTTACTTGTATTGATGTCAAATAACTAAATATAATAACGTCTTTGAGTAGTAGGTTCTTATCTATATCAATCGATTGGTTGAATCGATAATGAATGATATAGAGAATACTACTCTTAATCATTCATAGTCAAGTATTAATATTTAGGGACAATGTTAATGCGAAGAGACTAGCATGTAGGTCAACTCGATGACTTGATCTCACAAGTCATGGATATGAGATATCAAGTTGACACATGGGTATACATTGGAGAATGTATACTGAATGACCCGCCATGAGAAAGTATCATGGATCGTTATATGAGTGTCATATATTTTCTCATGTGACTATTAGTATGACTATTAGTTCTTGGACCTTAAGTCACCATGGTTCCCTACATAAGGAGTTTCACACTTTGGCTTCGTTAAATGTCACCCATAAATGGGTGGACTATAAATGCGATTACTGGGTATGTAACAAATTATGCGGAGGGATGTAAGTGATGTAGATGGGATCTATCCCTCATATATGACGGGAATGACATCGTGATTCTTGATAGAGTGTGACCACTAAGTGCATGACCATGCCCAAATGAGTCAATATGAGATATTGAGCTCATTTGATTATAGTGAGTCTACTTGGAGTTCAAGATATAGATTGTACCGAGGATGACACGGTCTATGCCTCAATTGATCAATCTAGATGTCAAGGATAGAGGGACATTGTCACATATTATGAGAGTTACAATTAGTAGTCATAAAGGTGATGTTGGATCTGAACATTCTTATAACTTGGATAGCAATGATGTGTTACTAGATACTGCTCATTGCTTATGTTTCTAAATCGATTTAGAAGCATTGTCAACGTTACAAGAACCTATAGGGTCACACACAAAGGGCAATTAGATGAAGATTAGGTTCATATGATGAACCATGAGGATTAGGTTCATGTGATGAATCAAATTTAATTAAGAGCAATCCAAATTAGACTAATTGAGTTAGACTAAAGTAAAATAAAAAAATAAAGTCCAACGTGAGAATTTATATAGCCGATTTCATTTGTACATTTTGATTGTTGTTGTCGTGATCCATTATATTTCCTCGAGATGCTCGATACATTGAGGTGGTCTTATTTGTACTTGTTCGATCTACTTCGTCTCAATAGAGACACCGTTAATACGATAATTCTATATTTTTTTTTCTAGGTCCAATCAAGTAAACACCCAACGACCCTGCTTATTATAACAGGAGGACGGTTGAGATTTTCGAATTGGAGCTACCTATTTGGAATGGCATTTGCAGCGAATCCTCCACAGAGAAGAATATACCTTCGCCCTCTTTCCATCGAACATCAACACGACGCGCATCTTAAAGCAACGGATCTTCAATCTGGACGTTCGCCTTCCTTCGCTTCGTTGTAGTTTTTCCGTTCCATCTTTCCCATCTGCGGCGGCAGGCGAACTGGTGGAACCGTTGGCCTCGAAACCCCAATCCACCCACCACGCCTGCCACCGCCTGGCAATGGTTCAACTGTAAGGATCTCATCTCCTCCTGGATTCCTAGATCGGATTCGGCCATGTCGAGCTCCACCGTCGCTTTGGCTAACTCATGGGCTCCGCTTCTGTCGGTCGGGCGGCAGAGATCTGTTTGCGCCCGGACGAAGTTATCCGGCGTTGTGTGGAGGGTTCGGAGGCGTATCGTCTGCGCTTGCAGCGCTCCTCCATGTAATTCGAGGAACGGTCATCCTGCCACCGAAAGCTCCGTGAGTTCGTCAATCTAAATCAGTCGCATTCGTTTGGTGTTTTTAATGAGTTTCTAGATCGATTTCTTTTCTTCGGAATTTGGGTGTCGAGCAATAAAGGATATGTGTTTGCCCTTCTGCAATAAAGGAGACATCTTGCCTGCAAGAGAATTTCATTGGTTAACAATACAGAGTTTTGCATGAAACTTACCCTCGTCTTATGATTAAAATTTCTGTTTAAAAGAAAACCTTTTAGCTAGTTTGCCAAGAAGGACGAACCTAGAATATTTGTGACTTTGCAATGTGTTATTGTGGAGTAATCACCCATGCCCTTTTGGAGCAATATCAAATGATGAAAGATAGAGCTCATTGGAGGGAAAAGATTCATGTGGCTGAACCCAAATAGTCGTGGCTTGACTATGATGATTAAATGATGCAAAATAATAAATAATTAGCAAAAACATTCACTTAAAAGATTAATACATCTCATGTCTGTTTGTGTCTTCATTATTGTATTATGGCATTTTCATGCTAGTCTATGTTATTGAAACATCATCCTGAGTCTAATATTACCGGCTCTAAGTAGTGAATACCAATTAAGGATGCCGTCCCTGCTCATTAAACTTGAAGTTGTTAATGCGCATCGGCAACTGACAAAGCACTAGGGATAATAGTACAGAGAAATTCATGCAGTAAGGGGGATGCAGAATTGATGATGTATTGAGCAATAAGAATAGGGTTTGTGGACTTCCTTCTTAAAAGTTAAAATACCTGAAGTATAGAGTTTGAAATGTCCCTATAAAGCTTATCGATTTTTTTTTTGGGTTATTTCTGATTCTAACTACTTTTTTGGAACATAGGTAGAATTTGTTGATTTTTGGACTCTGAAACTGGAATCTTCATATTTATAGCAATATTTGTGTAAATAAACTAGATTTCTAAGTTTGGATATTTTGCTGCATGTCTAGTTGGTGTATGAAAATGTAAAATTTTAAACTTGTGATGGAAATATTCTATAAGCCGATCCCACTTAGTGGGATAAGGCTTGGTTGTTGTTGTCGTATGAAAATATTCTGCAGTTCTTATGCTGTTAAATAGATGCTGGTCTCAACTTCAAGTATTCTGATCAGTTACATGATTTCATGTCAGACTTCATCATTATCAGAGAACATGGGAATGGGTGAACAGGGTATTGAAGAATCCAACGTTCTCATTGAGTGCATAGATGTTCATAAATCTTTTGGCGATAAACAAATACTAAAAGGGGTTAGCTTCAAGGTAAAATTACCTTCTTGATGTGCGGCATTCCATCTCTGAATATACCTTAATGTTCAAATCAAATGGAATTTGGCCAATATCAATTGGTATTATAAATTAAAACCTAGTTTAAAAGTTTCCAAAAGTTCTTATATGTATGATCACCTAGTATTTTGCTTCACTTTTTTTTAATCAAATTTGTATCTTATTTGATAATATACTGAAAATGGATCTCATACACTCTTCCAGAGTTTGTCAGGTTAATATATTTTTTTACTTTACTTTCCATGGAGTTCAGCCTGTGACTATAAATTATTGTTTTACACAGTTTTGAATCTTCAATTGGAGTCTGGTTTATGCTAGGTGCAGATTTCTTTGACCTTAGGTTTTTTTACTTGTTCAGATTAGACATGGAGAAGCTGTTGGGATAATTGGGCCATCAGGAACTGGCAAATCCACAATTCTGAAGATCATGGCTGGACTTTTAGCACCTGACAAGGTATCAGCTATTTATTTCTTTTATCTACTGTTTTAGTTTCTCAATTGAGATTCGTCAATGAGGCTGTGTTGTTGATTGTTTTGGATGTTCAACTTGTTAAAATAAGTTAGTTGTATTTGTTATTTTATGCATTAGTTATGTAATGATGTGCAGGGAGAAGTCCTTATATGTGGGAAACGGAGACATGGATTGGTCAGTGACGAAGAGATATCAGGTCTCCGGATTGGCCTGGTAATGCCCTTTTCTGTGATTTGTTGTCTACTTGTAGTGATTAACTTCTCAAAAGATTCAGAAGGCATTATGTATTTAATCAGGTCTGGGCGAGATATAAATTAAGCAACAAGTACTTGCTAAATATCCAAGTCTTTACTTATTGATAATTTGCAAAGAAGATACGAAGGATTAGTCAATCAGCTAATAAGAAGTCTCATAGGAGTTCCTATTCCATAGATCAAGGATGCAAATTTGTTCTGAAGGAGGGATTGCATGTGATTTATTTCTGCTGAAATTTATTGTTTCACAAAATCTATTTAGATTTATGCCATTCACATTGAAACCAAAACAAATAAAAAAATTGACAAGACAATAAAAATGGTTGACACGCCTTTTAACATTGATTATTTTGTAGTAAATAACTTGCCTTTTTGAGGCTATATTACTCGATTAAAATTAGTTAACTAATGGAATCTGAAACCTCATAGATTCAGATCATTGGATCACGAATTCCATAGAGCCTATGCTAAATAAAATTTAATTCAGCTTCTTTTTCCATTTTTTGGCATATAGAAGACTAATTCCTGGCATTTTATAGCATAAAGGTTAATGGTTTAGCCAGTAAAGATCACCAGAAAATGACCCCATAAAAAATTACTTAACAAAGCTATTGTGCCTAATCGTACCATTTTGAGTTACTTAACCAAACTTGATCGGATCAAGAAATTTTAGGAACTGTCTGTATATCTGAAATTTGAACCATAACTGACTGAGTGGAAGTTTATCCTTATTTTGTTGTTCCATTTGACTGATGGAGCATGCAATACTTAATTCATCGTAGACCAGTAATTATATACATCATCAAAGAATTACTTTTCTTTTACTACATTTGTACCTCTGGAAGATATTTGAGAAAACTTAAGTTCATCATTGTGTATTCCTTATTACTTTCTAGCTTTATGCAATTGATTGGATAAACTAATTCTTTAACTTTACTGTTACAGGTTTTCCAAAGTGCAGCACTTTTTGATTCCCTCACAGTACGTGAAAATGTCGGTTTTCTACTGTAAGGAGTGTCCATGTCTTGAACATTTTACACAATATTGGATCCACATTGGCCTTTTCTTATACACACATTAAATTTGTTAGATATGAGAACTCATGCATGCCAGTGGATCAGATATCGAACCTTGTGACAGAGACTTTGGCAGCAGTTGGTCTGAAGGTAACTTTGCATTTTGGATACTACTGATAGTCTCTGGATTTTCTTTCCCTCCATGTTTCTTATTGTTTCCATAGATAATTGAAACTACAAGAATACTTTATTCAACTATTCATGTACAACTTTTGCCAACTATATAATGTCAAAATGTTTGTCAGATCTGTATTTTCTTTTTCTAATCGACTAATTGTTGTGTAGCGGTTGATTTTCCTGTAGATGCAAAGACTAGAACAATTAGATTATTGTGTTCAAGTTGTGTTGGCATACTTAAGTAAATTTTGGCAGGATGTAGAAGACCTAATGCCTTCTGAACTTTCTGGAGGCATGAAAAAGCGTGTAGCCTTGGCTCGATCAATTATTTTTGATGAAACAAAGGAGATAATAGAACCAGAGGTAAGCAAGATGCTTATTGTTTTATCTTAGCTGACATGGAGATAATTTAAGGATGCTAATAAATGCCACTCTGAGCTACTTCCTCCTGGATTTAATTTATAACTAAAACATATCAAACAAGTTTTTCAAACATCCAATCCATTTCTTTAGAGCTGCTTCTTCGTCATCATCAAGTTTTGACTAAAGACAGCCTACTGAGCGTTTATCGTTTCCTTGCCCTGACTTTTTAGGTGCTTTTGTACGATGAACCTACTGCAGGGCTCGATCCAATTGCATCGACTGTTGTCGAAGATCTAATCCGTTCAGTGCACAGCACGGGACAAGATTCCCTGGGACATACAGGAAAGGCAGCATCTTATGTGGTTGTAACGCATCAACACAGCACGATAAGAAGGGCCGTCGATAGGTACTTGTTCTCTCGCCCTCTCTTTTGTTTCATTTAACAACCATGTCGAATAACTTGTACATACATTTGGCAGATTGCTATTTCTTTACGAAGGAAAGGTTGTCTGGGAAGGAATGACCCATGAATTCAACACTACATTGAATCCTATTGTGAGACAGGTCCGGCTTCAAATGCTATTGTTCTCTTCAGTATTTTGAAAACTGGCCTGGTTCAACCAGGAGAAACACTGATTGAACCGGCTGTTGGTCCTGTTTAATGGGAAAATGGAAGCCGGGAGTGCCACCGGTTTGTGTCACGGGTTCAACCGCGAGTTTGGTTTTTGACGACAATGGTTTTCTTTACATTTGCTCATGTTTTTTTCCTATGCAAATTGTTTAAGTTTTGTGTTTCCTTGAAATTGCAGTTTGCGTCGGGTAGCTTGAATGGTCCGATCAGATACTGAAGCCGTTCCAACCCTATTTTCGCACGAGATGAGGTCGACTATTTTATTTCAGTGCCCTGGAATTTCTTGTGCTATTAAAATTCAATAAGCATGTTTTTAAGCCGGGGTTAGCCTTGAATATTAAATGATAGCAAGGTCTATTTGTTTCTCAAAAACTCATTTACAAAGACTTTTAAGGCAAACTTTCATAGGAAAATCAATTAGTTTCCCACTTTAAGCTATGAGATATGAAAAATATTGCCCTTTTTATATCTGCCCTCCCTCTCTCGATCAATTTCTTCCATATCGAACTTTGCCTCAACTTTCACACAGTTCACCTTAATTGCTCTGCTATAGCTGTGCAGTATAGAAGCAGCTCGAGAAGGATCATAGTTGAGGTTCATCTGTAAAGGTATCGACACTCGTATGCTTCGGATAAAAATGCGGTATCTCTACAATCTTCAGAGCTTTAGCAAGTCGAGAAGAAAGTCCTTGAAGTCTTGTGAAAATGCCCTGAGCTTTCTCTAGCAACAGTCCTGAAGAAAGCAAGAGAATTAAAAGTTTCAGAGATATAAACGCCAGCCCTAACTGAGCGGCCTAAGTACTAACACATTACTGATTGATGCGGTACAAATTTTCCCCTTCAAAAATATGCTCTCATGGAGGAATTCTCTTCGACCGTAACAGTAAGGGTTTTTTTTTGCTCCCTTCATGTGAAAGTTAACACATGTTAAATCACCGTCGATCTACTTGGCAGGAATCTTTTGATGTTTGAATTAGAGCTTGTATAAGGAAAAGAAAATAAGTAATAACAGTAATGAGAGAAGATAAGTCTAATAGAGAATAGTAAAAATGCATGTAGAATGAAATCAGATTCCTTCTTCCTCTTTCTCTCTCTCTTTTATCTCTCTCTGATCCTAGAGCAAGTCATTGCATAACCAATTGTGATGGTGATCGTTCACGTAGAAAGGCCATGTTGACCCAAATGAGGCTCCTCCTCATATCATTAGAGAATTATTCTTTTATGGGACCCTTAAAGAGCTTCTGGTTATCTTCAAGGATGACAAATATGTCTTCATTATAACAAATTGATAAAAAAATATTTTATGAGGATCCCACCTCTTAACAACCTAATTGTTTCCTCTTTCAGAAAGAGGCTCCATGATTGTTAGTATATTTTTCCCCTTTCTCATTATTTTGCTCATGATGTTTAATAAACGAACATCTATCCTAAGTAATTCTTAATCCACCAACCGATTTGTCTTCTGAGTTATTCTCTTTCTGATATGTTATTTACCTCGCTTTCCGAGCTATTCCCTCTAAGCTCTGCCTTCAATTTGCTTCCCGAGCTAATTTTACTCAGTGCGACTCTCAATTTATCCTCCGAGCTGATTTTCTTCAGTTCAGCTCTCTACTTGTTCTCCGAGTTAACATATCTCAGCTCAACTCTCACTTTATTCCCTAAGCTGGTCTTCTTCAGCTTAACTCTCCACTTGTTATCCGAGATGATTGACCCTAGCTCGACCCTCAACTTTCTCTCTGAATTGACTTTCCCCAGCTCAATTCTCCACTTACTCTCCGAACTGACCTTCTCTAGCTCCGTTCTCCATTTATTCTCCGAGCTGATATTTTCCAGCTCAATTCTTCACTTATTCTCCGAGCTATCATAATTTAGCTCGGAGAACTGACAAAAAGTCCAACTGGATCGAATAGTTGATAGGAATGTTACATTTGAGAGGTGTTATAAGACAATCGCCTTATGATTTATACTATTTATTCGATGAATAGTAGATTCACTATTTGAGTGTATATTCATTATGTATTTGATTGGATTTTAAACTCATTTATTGAATGTCTACAATACGATTTATGGAATGAGAGAACTTGTGATGAGATCACAATTAGTGAGCATCTTTATATGTGTAATTATGAATGTATTGAAATATTCCCTAATCGATGAATCGATGAGTTCGAACATCATCAGTTCTAAGAGACTAGCACGTCTTATACTCTTTTATTTATCCAAGCAGTTGTTCATCACTGGCTAGAGATATTGGGATGTCAAAAGTTAAACGTGGATATGTGTAGAGGAACCCCTAAGAGAACTCCTCTCCTCTCTTCGTCTCTAGCTGCTGACTACAACCAAGCTGGCCCTTTCTCTTCCACCGCCCAAAAGGTGCTGTTGTCAGCCATCTGAGGCGTCGACAACCCTCCTCCAACATCCCCGCTTGTAGAGGAACCTTCTTTGACAATTTCCCCATCGGCAGCAACCATTGTCGCCGACTAGAGTCGTCGGAAGGTGGAAAAATTTGTGCGGACAAATTCTGCCCTGAGCAGTTTTCTCTCCTCATTTGTGTCATTTGGTTGCGTACGCCACGGGCACAAACCTCGTCTTCGCATGTAAATCTAGTACTTTTGTGAGGATGAAACTTGAGCTTTAGAAGTCGTCCGAAGGGAACTCAGCGTGAACTCAAGTAGAGGCAAACTTCGATGAGTGCGATGTCATTTCCACTCCGCATTGTCCGACAGATATAACTAGAATAAATATTATTCTCAGTTTTAATTCATTCATAAAAGTTTTGTTTGCGATTAAGTCTGCACGTGTTGTATCCTGCATGGATGTGTGTTGTAATAAATTAGGAATTTATTATATATTTTTCCACTGCGCACGTTTGTGAAACGCAATCAAGCACATATCTGTGGCCTGGATATCCCAATAAGGAAGACCTGATGGGTTGAGGATCGAACATCAAAGATAGGAAGTCCTCCAAGTATGGATGAGCTTGAGGGAGTGGTCCAATATGTTCCTTCGTTTGAGAGGAGATTATTGGGAGAACAATCACTACAAGAAAAATGAAAAATAGCGACGAAATATTAGCGACGATATATTAATTCATCGCAAAAACTAAACATTTATGACAAATTTTTTTATTGTCGCAAATAATCTTATATTTGTGACGAAAATTTAGTTTTTCGTCGCTAATATAATATATATTTACAACGATATAAACATCTTCGTCATAAATTGATACTTAGTGACGGAATACATA
This sequence comes from Wurfbainia villosa, assembly GCA_025175895.1. Taxonomy (NCBI): domain Eukaryota; kingdom Viridiplantae; phylum Streptophyta; class Magnoliopsida; order Zingiberales; family Zingiberaceae; genus Wurfbainia; species Wurfbainia villosa. Next base: position 9,019,178 of record CM045997.1, read on the forward strand.
AGTATTCGTCATAAATAACTTAGCGACGACTAATGACATTTGGTCGCAAAACCTTCAGTCGAGTCACCAGTCGACTTAACTCAATTCCATGGCAGGCCAAATGTCTAGCAGTCGAGTTGTCAATCCCGCCAGTCAACTGACTATTGACGATGAAATATTTAAATTTCATCGCGAAAGATTCAATCGATCCGCCAGTCGAGTTTACTCGATTCTGTGGCCCGACATTTTAGGGTTTAGCGATGAAATTTTAAATTGTCGTCACTAAGATAATAAATATTAGCGACGAATAAATCTATTTCGTCGCTAATATATGCGAAAAAACTCTACCCTGCGCTGATTCTCCCATTTTCTCCACGTGATCGACTTCCTCTCTTCCGACAAATTTCTGATCTCCGACGATTCTCCGTGGGACTCTTCGGCGACCAGCTTTGGCGATTGCCCCGGTGCCCTAGCTAGTTTCCACTCGCGCGCGACTTCTAGCTTCTCGGTGCTCATCTCTTCTGATCCCTCGCAGCTACTGCCTCCGGACTATTCTCTCACACCTCGACCTCCTTCTCCAAATTCGGTCTCGGCTCGGCTTCTTTCAAGACCGTCTCAAGTTCATCCACGCA